>CM057338.1:942972383-944222383 GCA_030015575.1 Agapanthus africanus | reverse complement strand
TTGCCATCAGTACGTCGTACTGGAGATAGTATACAGGTGCTCGTTAGGTTACGGGTACACCGGATAGGACTCACAGGGGAACTGTTAGATGGTATTATACCCGTCGTCAGTTAACTGTTCCCAGATGACATGAGTACAGCATAGTCCGCAGACTTGATACTGCTATTTCGCCTCGAGTGTGTCCTACTGTTCTTAGATTGCTACCCTACCGCGGCTCAAAGGAGTCGTGCAAACAGGTAGCAGTTGGGTGCAGTCCCGAGCACTTGGAGGCAGTAGTGGTTAGACAAGATTCGTCTCTCCCGGTATTGGGAGATGATATCGCGCTGTGTCTGAGAGCCATTACGCAAAGTCCTTGGCCAGGGCAAGCGAGATATACTGGTAGGTTCCAGTAGCTTCTCAGGGTGTAATGGATTTTGCTCCGACACGACTTATACAGCTATTAGGGGACTGACGCTTGCCGCCTCCTAGGCTTGATATGCGATAGTCTTAGATGAACAGACCGGACTGTACGGAGATTGTCACATCAGGCTTAGTAGGGGTTCGGATGGTTTTCCTTATCGGCCTTCTTATCGACATCTACCTGGGGACCGTTACGTACAGCTAGTGCCGCTTGCGGTCTGTGGTTAAACCCACTGCCAGCGTAGTGTCGAGTCTTTAGAGTCCCACACAGAGAGTTTCCCTGCTCCAGGCGAAACGATATAGAGATCGTATGGTTTTACGATAAGGGTTCGGACACATACGTGTGTTTACACACGTACGACTTTTCGGACAGTTTTTACTAGCCGGCTTTGGTTTAAGCCAGATTCTAGTATCGGGTTATTGGATTTATACAGTCTAAAGTTTTTCCATGTTTTCACGGATTGGAGGGGCGTTCTCGTAATTTTTCGGGAATGTTCTAGAAGAGTGGTGACTAAGGGGTTAAGGTGGCATGAGCATTAATTGCTTAATGACTCATTTGTGTGATTCATCCTTTACATTAAATGATTCATTAATGGATTAATGAGTCATATGATGAATCACACTAGATGAATGAATCTAACCATGATGATAAATCATTTATATTATTTATTTGATTAATTATTATGGTTGATATATTCATATGAGTTCATTATTCTTTTGATTATCATTCTCACCTTCTCTCTCCTCAAGCTCACTCTCTCTTCAAACCCTAACCCTAACCTCTCATGAGTTGAGATCAAGGGTTAGCTAGACTAATACATCCATAACCTCACTCTATATCCCCTAGGTAGTTTAGATTAGCAGTTTAAGTATCCTAGTTATCTCAAGTTTGAGATTAAGCTTGACGTAGGAGCTTTAGGGTGGATCGTCTTTGATTCGAGGAGGCCGTTGAGGTGCCGATATTCCAAGAAGCCTACGAGGAGTGGAGGACTGTGATGAAGACCTAAAGGACTAGTATCATGAGGTATAACTTCGTATCCGAGTAGTTAAACCTCTAGCTTTTAGTTAGCAATGGTTTAGATAACGATTCATGCGCCCAAGTCCGTGTTACGAAGCTTTGATAATCGTTTTTCATATATTCCGCCTCCTTGCAAGTTCGTGGGGTGCGTGACATGGACTAACAATAGGGTTCCGCAATATAACATGTTCAAGCAGTAGAGGGTAAGCATTAGATGATGGGAATCAACAGCCAGAGCTGCTCTGGATTGCTGTCCAGAGCCGCTCTCCGAACTAGTTTCGGTCGACTTTTCAGCATAGAAACAATTTAAAACTCTTATGGGGTCCTAGGTCGTCGAGTCGGCTTCGAATTGAGCCCTCTAACGCATCAATACAATTTATAAACAATTAATTATGATTTTTACAAGTTTCAGACGCGGAAATTTTTTCAGTTTTAACGGGTGTAAATGAGGATGATCGTTCACGTCAGTAACGAATGTATTTTTTAGCAAAATTTTAACACGATGTTCATTACCATACGAGCTAACTTATGTAATCAGTTTTCGTCAATTTAATGGGAGCTTTCCTCTCGGGTTTTGTGTCGAACACATACATTATATTAAGTCGCACGAAGTATATATACGGAATTTAACGGTATTTCTAATTTTGATAGAACAATTTAGCATGGAGCAAGTAGGGTATTTGCCTGATAATGCGTTGACGATGCACGGCGGTGGTTACGGCGAGATCACGCTACGAACGGCGCGACTAGAGTTCACGGCCTTGGCTCGAGTTTAGGTTCTTGGCAGCGGGGCTTGGGTTTCTGGGCGAGGCGGCTGCGAGTGATGGTGGGGGTGTTGGAGGCGTTTGGGCACAGGAAGGGAGCAGCCGGGGTGGATGAGGTGGTCACTGGTGAGGGTGCAGCAGCTCGGCGAGGGTCGCAAAGCGTTTGAGACTCGGGGTTGATAGAGCTCGGAGTTGGGGTTGCAGCGATGGCTAAGGTAGTCGCGGTTGTGAATGGAGAAGGGAGCGGGGAGCAGTGTCGAGGTCGCACGGCGGTCGGAGCTTAGCAGGCGGTCGTGGAGGGGAGCTCGGCGGTGGGTTAAAATAATGGTGAGGAGAGAGGTCGGCTCGGGCGTTTTGGAGAGAGGAGCGAGGGTTTAGTGGAAGGAGGTGGCTGAGGTGGTCGTCGTCGTCGTCGTCGTCTTGGTGGTGGCTCAGCGGGGTGTACGGGGATGAAGCAGGGTGTTTTTGGAGAGAGGAGAGGAAAAAGGGAGAACGAGAGTGAGGGTGGAGAGAGTTAGAGAGACGAGGTGGACTTAAGGAGCTCGTCAGCACGCGCGCGGTCTCGGTCGGCGAGTGGGGACGTGGGGCGACGAGGCGGGGACGTGGGGTTCATGGCGACGACATGGGAAGAAGAGAAGGAGCGGGAAAAGAAGTTAAGCAGGGAAGAAGGGTGATAACGGGTCGGGCATGGGGTATGGGCACGGGGGTTGGGTTTGGGCCGGTAGGGAGTGGGCTGGGAATGGGTTTTGGGGATTTAGTTATATTTTTAGTTTTTATTTTCCTCTTGGGCTGGGCTTGATTTGGTAAGGGATTGGGTTGGGGTTTATTTTTTTAGGAAAATTTAACTATTAAAAATCTAAGCAACCAATTTCATACGAAAATACGAGGAAAAAAAATAGGAAAACATTTGGGGACTTGGAAAATATAGAAAAATTGCATTTATGGAACTGGGAATTTACATGTACCCTTAAACCAATGTGGGTTGAGAGACCTGTAGTCCAATTGGGACTAAGCTCTGTGATTTATGAGCATATGAACTCAATTAATCTGAATTGAGGACTTATCACCAATTTGGGCTAAGTCCATTCAATTACGATGTTCAACATTTGTTTTGAGAGTTGTTAGATGTTTGTTTGAGCCCAATCTCTTTAAAAATGCTAAGCATTGGTTTAGTCTCGGACAATGTTTTGTCTTTAATTGAATGTTGTACATTTATCATAGCCCCAGGCTTACTCAAAGAACATTTTGTGTTCTGTCCAAGCGCACATAAAAATATGTGGTGCACTTGGCACTAGCGCCAGATATGAAGCGCTAATGCGCTTGGTGTTTTGCGCTAAATGAAGAACGCTGATGCGCTTAGCGTTTTGCGCTAGATGTAGAGCGCTGATGCACTTTTAGTTGAAGTGTTGAGGCGTTTGGCGCTGATGCCATATAATGAGCGCAGAGCGCTTTTAGTGATACAACGCACACGTGAGAAGCACATAGCGCGCTTAGCGCTGAGCACTAGCCAATGAGCGTAGTGCGCTGTGTTTGAAGCGCTATGGCACTGTAGCGCTTTGTGCTAGATGACGAGCACTAAGGCACTTTTAATTAGGAGCGCTAAAGCTCTTATTAGATTATGAGCGCTAAGGCTCTTCTTAGATTAACTTTACGCTCTGCAGATTATCTGTTCTTTGATAAGAGACTTTGTCTCAAAATTCTAAGAACAAAGTTCTTAGTTCATAGGAGATATTTCAATCTCTTTTTGATGAAAGGCTTTGCCTTTGTGGATTTGTGATCCTAAGAGAATTGAATAATTCTCCCCCCCTTTATAATGAGATGTTCATAATCTCTTTTGTGAAAGACAACTTTGTCTTATAGATCTATGATCTATGAAAGAAGTAAGTACTTCTGTTTATATTGAGACGATTTCGTCTATATATTCTTTTTACCTTGAAAAAGAATTGTCTTCTTTTGCCGAGAGCTTCTTCTTCTTCTTGAGATTTTCTCAAAATTTATGGGGGGATTCCTCTGTACAAGACTTTAAGTCTCGGGTCCTTTATATTGGGCAAGATGGTTTGTTCAATCAGTTAAGGAGATCTTTTCTCCAATTGATTTGGGGAATTTCCCCATCGTCGGATCTTTGATCCAAGGGCTTCTGATTTACAGAAGACAATCTTCTTGTTTTTAACAAGATTGGGAAATCTTTCCATGCAGAATTTATTCTGTCTTTGGTAATTTTTATTTACCATTGGATCATTGAACCAACGGTGCTCTGATTTACAGAGCACAATTTTGTTGTTTGGAAAGATTTTGAGAAATCTTTCCTTAACAGAATTTAATTCTGGTTAATTAATGATTTATCATTATTATTAGATCTTTGATCTAACGGTGGGGAGCTTTTAGTTCTAACGCTAGCGCTTATGCGCTCTGCCCATGGTGCGCTACTTGGAGTGCATCGCTCTTAGCGCTAGCGCATACGTGCTTTGCACGTGGTGCGCTATTTAGAGCGCAGCACATCTAGCGCTAGCGCCTATGCGTTTTGTACGGGGTGCGCTAGTTGTAGCGCAGCGCTTTTATAAAAGCGCAGCTTTAATTCAAAGATTGAATTCTGAACAGAGCTTTGCTCTAATTGGGGAAACAAATGACCCCCCCACCGTTGCGCTCACGGGGCCCACACGTGGGTGTAGCGGTGGAAACATCTCGACTCTTGGATCAACCGAGGAATTGAAACAGCGCTTAGTGCCTATAAATAGGACCCTTGGCCCTTGAGATGACTCCTGTTCATCTTCAATCCTTCTTGAGAAATTATTTTCTTATTTAGAGCGCAGCTCTTCTTCTTAAGAATTTTTAAGGACAGAACTCTGTCAGATTAGGTAAAAGATTAAATCTTTTTGACGCATCTTTTAGGGTTTCACCCATTAACAGAGCTTTTCTCTTCATAGATATTTGATCTAAAGAAAATCCTTTTTAAGGTTTTATTAACAGAGCTTTGCTCTCGAAAAGGATCTTGCTTATGATTTCTTAATCCATTAATGGAGCTTTGCTCCTTTCAGATCATATAGAAGAACTCTTAAGAGTTTGTTCGTGGATCTTGAAGATCAAAAATGAAATTTTATTTTTGATGGATTATTCCATCATCTTCTCAGAGTAAGGCTCTTCTTGAGGAATTTTATTCCTTCATCATTAGACTTTGACAGATGTCTGTCTAGTGAAGAGCGCTGCTCTCAATGGGAGTTTTACTCCTCTTCCCGAGGGATTTCTCACTTAATGAGAATCACTTAAGGATTTCCTCATTTAATGACAGCCTCGTCAAATGATGAGGCTGTTTTATTAATGATGATGTCATCTAGATTTTGTGGGTCCCCTTTGGTCCCATTTGACTGCATTGCAGTGAGGTACGGATTTTAAAGTACCAAGCGTCAAAGTTTAAATTATAGTACCAAAGGTTGACTTTTGTTCTTTTTCGCGCAGGTGACATGTCTTTCGACACTTCTTTTCCGTTCATCTGCTTAGAAGGCGGATTTCCTGAAGCACCCATAGACTGCGAGGTTTTTGCATTGATAAAAGATCATGACCCGGAGCATAAGAGTCTTCATCTATTGGGTAAATGGTACGATCAAATTATCATGGGCCGACGGAGCTTTTCCTGTGCGACACCCTCGGAGCCTATTTCAGCGATCGCTTATGCAGATGCACCTCCGATAAATTACACTGTGTAGGAGGTCAATTGGACTTCAGAAGGTCTCCTTCGACCTTCTATTGCCGCAGTACCCATGCAGCCGCCGGTGGCTTTGGACATCCTAGGGCAGCGCATATGTCATGGCAAGTTGCGCCCTTGGGGATAGCCATACAATGTAGGACTAACTCTCCGTCACCCAGCCGGGTATTTACAT
Source organism: Agapanthus africanus (assembly GCA_030015575.1). Classification (NCBI taxonomy): domain Eukaryota; kingdom Viridiplantae; phylum Streptophyta; class Magnoliopsida; order Asparagales; family Amaryllidaceae; genus Agapanthus; species Agapanthus africanus. The sequence goes on along the minus strand of CM057338.1, from coordinate 944,216,327 downwards.
TGGGCTCGGTATATTTTATCAGCGAAGAAATCACAGTTGCTGAAGCTCGGATTGTATCCCGCCGTTTACGCTTCTTTGTTTCAATATTCCACACCTCCTACATGGTGGGTCAGGGCATTTCTGGAACAGTGGAACATTCCGACCAACACTTTCCTCCTATCAGATCGAGAAGTCTCCATTTCTTTGGAGGAGTTTGCAGAGGTCTCGGGTTTACCCGTTAGACGGGAACATTATGAGGAATTGCTTCCTCCGGATGAGTATGTTTGCGCTACCAAATCAATGGTAATGGGTCTTACTCCCGAGAACGCTATTCAACACCAATTTCCGAGCTTGATAAGGTGTTGAATATGTATGAGAACCTCTCTCTTGCATCCGAAGGTCGTGGAGTTAATTTTACGGCTTTTATCGCCGATTTTCTTCGCCCAGAAGTATTGAAGGAAGAAGTCGAGAAATTCGCCAGTCTTGATGACCCCTTTGGTTTAGGTTTGGGCAACCTGCCGGTGGCGGAGGCGGATCAGAAGAGCTTCTTTCTACCCGATACCCCGGTCATCCCTTTTGCAGAGCTGGCGGCTCCTTGGATTGACGAAGAAACGTTCTTTTTAGGGTTCCTTGGGTTATGGCTGAGTTGGTTCGCGCTTCCCATGCACCCTCGCTGTATTAGGCCATCCGTCTTCTATCCTGCGCATCGGATGGTTGCTGGGATACAAGTGGCTGTGGGGATCGCTGGGTTAGCCCATACGTATCATGGCCTCAGCTTGGCAGCTGATACCACTGAGCCAGGGGTGCAGTCGGTAAATTTCCCGATCCAATACTTCATGCCATGGCTTGAGTTGCACGTGCTAGGCGTCTTTGGCATCCACAAGAGGCTGGGTTTTTATGACAGGTGCAGGTTCTCTCGGATCATGCGACTGGTCGGCGCTTCTATCATGACTCCGACGCAACGGGAAGCTAGAGGCTTGCTTCTTCGCCCGCGCACGGTTGGAGCTGGCATGTCCTTTACTGATAAAGTTTTGACCGTCGGCCAGGAGTCGAGGAAGACGGTGCTGCCACTGCAGGATATATTTAAAGATGGGGCCTCCGTCTTGAAAGCTCGGGAGATTCTTCATCTGTACTCTATCTGACCGGGCTTTCTCGTATTTAAGATGAATGACTTGGCTTTATTTATGAGGTATAACCCACATCGCTTCGCCCAGCAGTTAGGCTACAATCAGGGCATCCCACTCGAGGCTTTCTTGGCATAACCGGCTGCCACTGAGGAGGGTATTCGGAGCGCACTACATCATTTTATGCGCTTGAACACAGGGTCTAACTACTTTATCAGTAAACCGAGTTGTGTTACGCAAGCCCTAAATGTGTATGTGGCATGATACCAACATTCGATGGGTGCCGTCATTAGGGAGGAAAAGCGATTGCTGCTTGATCGCAAGGGCGCAGTGCCGGCTGGTGATCGAAATGTTCCTTTGAAGCGACGTAACATTGTTCATCCTCCCCTGAGAGAGGTCACTGCAGTTGAGCCTCCACACGTGCTAAACCCTACACGCGGGTTGCCCTCATCTAGCGCGCCTGAAAAAGAGGTGGCTGCCGCGTCTCCCGAGTCAGACGTAGGAAAAGAAATTAGGACTCGTCGTCCTAAGGCGTTTACCAAACGCAAACTCGTGTTATCAGCCACTGGCGCCCGTCCTCACAAGAAAACGAAATAAGTACTTTCTTTGGACACCATATTAGGCTCGACGCCCCCTGCTCCGTCTAGCGAAGGCTTGAGCGAATATGGGACCAATGAGGGTTTATTCGGGACGCTTGATGATACCGATTTGGAGGCTGCCATCGAAGCTTCCAAACAGTCAGCCATCCTCGAAAAAGAACTGGCCGCCCTTACGCAGTCAGGTATACTTTACCCTTATCTCTCCGTTGTTCATTCTTTTATCATGCTTTGACTAACGCCTGCTATCTTAACAGGTGTCTCCATAGAAGAAGCTATTGCCGCTTCGCTTAAAACCTTCGGAGAGGAGGAAAGGCTTCGCACCTCATTTCCAACATTGGTTTCACTTGAACGACCGATGATGGATACCGTAACGGTTCCGGAGGTAAAAGCTGGATCTAATGATAATGTCCCCTTGGCGGAGGTCCTAAAGAAGTCTTCCCTCTCTGTCAAAACCGAGAAGCAGCTCAGAAAGCGAGCGGCAAGTGGAGGAAGCGAGCTTCTACAGTCACTAGCTCTGGGCCAAAGGGGGGAAGAAGACCGTTACTAATCCGCCGAAAGACAGTCTTCTTTTTCCTGGTTCATCTGCCGAGAAAGCCACATAATTGGCTGAGGCTATAAGACGCTCACAGGATGAATCCGAGAATGTAAGGATCCCGAAGAGGCCTTATCCTGCCATCATCTTTTATGAAGATCCTCCATCGATACTGCGGATATTCATAGGTCCTTTGGAAGAAGGGGGCGAGAGAGCCCTTAAGCAGGCTGTTTTAGTCGACGCTGAAGATGCACTTTCGTTGTGGACCGGTGGCCACGAGTCTACCCTCGAATCTCGGCGAGCATACCTTCTGAGGAAGGAGCGTCGGCTTGAACAAGACATACTAGAAGCTCCTTTGCACATTGGTACACTTATATATCCTTTTGTAGTGTCTTGCACTGCTTATATATATATATATATATACATATCCTTATCCTCGTGCAAACTTTGCAGGGGCTTCGCTGATGGCAGAGGATCTGAGTCCAGGTCGCGCCCTGACTATGGATTCTGTAAATATCCCTAATGAGACACTCGTAGGTGTGGAGGGGATTGCCACGGCTGCCATTCCTGCTATAGAGCTTCTACCGACGGCCTCCATTCCTTCCGCGCTCGTTGGCCCTGAAGAGGTGCCTTTACCCGTCGTAGATTTAATAGACCCTTCCGGTGACGGCCTAGAGGCGGTGGAACAAACGGCTGAGATTACCGTTCCCGAAGTGGCTGTTGTGCCTCAACCAGCAAACGTTTCCGATGATGTGCCCGAAGGTATGGAGGAGGCTGCTGAGGCTGCTATCCCACGTATTCAAAGCGGGAGAAGTATCGAAGGTATTATCCCATACTTTGTTTTAAACGATATTTTGATTATCTAAACCTTCCTTGTCTTTTTCAGAGCTACGAGGTTTGGCGGCGTCCATCGCTGGCCTGTCTCCTAGGAAGTCTTTCCAGCATCTACTGGAACTGGCTGCTCCATAGGTGATATCCCTTCAGCGTATCATTCTATCTTTCGGATAAGGTTAGCATTGTTCGCTCCTCTCTCGGTATTGTTACTTCTTCATATAACAATGTTCATGTCTTCTGTAGTTCTGGAAGCTGATGATGAGGTTGAGGTCCTCGATGGGCCCGGGGATCTCCCAGACTCTTCTTGTATAAACATGGGTAAGTAAAGTTTCGACGCCTTGGCATCTGTCCTCTGTTTGCAACCTTTGCTGATCATTTATCAATCTTTAACAGCTCTGCCTACTTTTACCCTGTTGGAGACTTGCATTCCCATGTCGTCTGGCCCTTATGCGTTGCGTGCATCCGAACGTATGGCCAAGTCAAGCCTTCACTCTTTGTTAGCATTGATCGAAGACCTTCGTGTTGGTAGCTCGCTTACGGCCGAAGAGTTTGCTGCTGAAGCCAACGGTTCTCTCCTCTTTCTTTCCACTTATCACAGTGAAGCATTGGTGCAAGTCTGGGTCGAATTCTGTCGTCCAGTGGAGGCTTGCTTGTATAGTCTTGAATGTGCGCGCCTTCCTTCGGAGGTGGTGGCTGCGAAGACGAGCTTGCAGGGGCTGTTTAAGCGGTACGCCGCTAATACGCTTTCCTGTGAAAAGAGGCTCCGCCGAAAGTTCTCAGAGAGGAAGCTGGCTTCAACTGCGCTCGGGGAGCTTCAAGCCGAACTTACAGCTAAGACCACCCACACATATGAACTTTAGCAGGTGCTTCAAGCCGCAATCAAGAACGTGGTGGCTGTTGATAAAGTTGTTACTTTTACCCGCACGATGGTCGATGCTCATAAAGCTACAGAGCAGGAGCTTGAAGGCCGGCTTTCCTCGCATCAGGCCCAACATTCGGAAGCGGAGGCCCGTCTCGCAGCCATAGTCAATTTTGAAGCAGAGACCCAAGAAAGGAAGGATGAATTGATGAACCTTTTGAATCATCCGCCGGCTTGAAGGATGTATTATTTTTTTATTCTTTCTTATATGTGTTCTTAACTGAAAATATATTCTTAATTCTTTCATAAATTATACTTTGTATTCATTTTGATTCATGAATAAAAAGACGTATATTTTTTTTTATGGTGATGTGTTCATTTTAAGATATGCATTTCGTTGATAGTTTATTTAAATCTCTTTGCAAGACCGTGCCCTTGTTTTTTTTTTCAAGTTAAGATATTTGTGATTTGATTTATCCCCGAAACGGAGCATTGCTCTATGATGAAGAAGTTATGAATTAATGTATATATATATTTATTTTTTAAGACGGAGTATTGCTCTGGTTGAGAAGGTTATGAGTTGATATTTTTCCGTGTCGGAGCTTTGCTTGACGACAAGGAAACGTCGGAGCATTGCTCGACGACAGGGGGGTGATATGTGTCCAAGTCGAAGTTTTGCTTAACGACGAGGAGGTGTCGGAGCATTGCTCGACGACAGGGGTTGACATAAGGTCTAAGTCGAAGCTTTGCTTAACGACGAGGAAGTGTCGGAGCATTGCTCTATGACAAAGGTTCATATAAGCCATACGGGGTCAAGATTGACATTGGACATATGGTGTCAGGGTTAGACTTTATCCGTACTTCACGGAGTTAAGGGTTGCTCTGGATGCTTCTCACGGGGTCGGTTGACATAGCAGTGTTCTGTGAGGACCAGGCTCCGCTTTGGACATTTCCCACGGGGTCAGGATTGACATAGGCCGTGTTCCACGTGACCAGGAATTTGCTCTGGATGCTTCCTACGGGGTCCGATTGACATAGCCGTGTTCTGCGAGGACCAGGCTCCGCTCTGGACGTTTCCTACGGGGTCAGGATTGACATAAGCCGCGTTCCACATGATCAGGAATTTGCTCTGGATACTTCCTACGGGGTCTGATTTACATAGCCGTGTTATGCGAGGACCAGGATCCACTCTGGACGTTTCCCATGGTGTCAGGATTGACATAAGCCGCGTTCCACGTGACCAGGAATTTTCTCTGGATGATTCCCATGGGGTCATAGCCATGTTCTGCGAGGACCAGGCTCCGCTCTGGACGTTTCCTATGGGGTCAGGATTGACATAAGCTGCGTTCCACGAAACCAGGAATTTGCTCTGGATTCTTCCCATGGGGTCATAGCCGTGTTCTGCGAGGACCAGGCTCCGCTCTGGACGTTTCCCAGGGGGTCAGGATTGACATAAGCTGCGTTCCACGTGACCAGGAATTTGCTCTGGATGCTTCCTATGGGGTCATAGCCGTGTTCTGCGAGGACCAGGCTCCGCTCTAGACGTTTCCTACTGGGTCAGGATTGACATAAGCCGCGTTCCACGAAACCAGGAATTTGCTCTGGATGCTTCCTACGGGGTCATAGCCGTGTTCTGCGAGGATCAGGCTCCGCTCTGGATGTTTCCCACGGGGTCAGGATTGACATAAGCCGCGTTCCACAAAACCAGGAATTTGCCCTGGATGCTTCCCACGGGGTCATAGCCGTGTTCTGCGAGGACCAGGCTCTGCTCTGGACGTTTCCCACGGGGTCAGGATTGATATAAGCCGCATTCCACGAAACCAGGAATTTGCTCTGGATGCTTCCCACGGGGTCATAGCCGTATTCTGCGAGGACTAGGCTCCGCTCTGGACGTTTTCCACGGGGTCAGGATCGACATAAGCCACGTTCCATGAAATCAGGAATTTTCTCTGGATACTTCCCACGGGGTCATAGCCGTGTTCTGCGAGGACCAGGATCAGCTCTGGACGTTTCCCACAGGGTCAGGATTAACATAAGCCGCATTCCAAGAAACCAGGAATTTGCTCTGGATGCTTCCCACGGGGTCATAGCCGTGTTCTGCGAGGACCAGGCTCTGCTTTGGACGTTTCCCACGGGGCCAGGATTGATATAAGCCGCGTTCCACGAAACTAGAAATTTGCTCTAGATGCTTCCCACGGGGTCATAGCCGTGTTCTGCGAGGACTAGGCTCCGCTCTGGACGTTTCCCACGGAGTCAGGATTGACATAAGCCGCGTTCCATGAAACCAGGAATTTGCTCTGGATGCTTCCCACGGGGTCATAGCCGTGTTCTGCGAGGACCAGGATCCGCTCTGGACGTTTCCCACGGGGTTGGGATTGACATAAGCCGTGTTCCATGAAACCAGGAATTTGCTCTGGATGCTTCCCACGGGGTCATAGCCGTGTTCTGCGAGGACCAGGCTCCGCCCTGGACGTTTCCTACGGGGTCAGGATTGACATAAGCAGTGTTCCACGAAACCAGGAATTTGCTCTAGATGCTTCCCACTGGGTCTGATTGATATAGCCGTGTTCTGCAAGGACAAAGCTCCGCTCTGGACGTTTCCTACGGGGTTAGGATTGATATAAGCCGCGTTCTACATGACCAGGAATTTGCTCTGGTTGCTTCCCACAGGTTCTGATTGACATAGCCGTGTTCTGCGAGGACCAGACTCCGCTCTGGACGTTTCCCACGGGGTCAGGATTGACATAAGCCGCGTTCCACGTGACCAGGAATTTGCTCTGGATGCTTCCCACGGGGTCATAGCCGTGTTCTGCGAGGACCAGGCTCCGCTCTGTACGTTTCCCACGGGGTCAGAATTGACATAGGCCGTATTCTACGTAACCAGGAAAGGTTGACTCTCGGTTGTTTTTGCATCATTGATTCATGGAACTGGGAATTTTTCCGCGGCTCCGATTTGTTGATGTCGTGTCTGTTGAAATGAGACGGATATTGAGATGATCTCTAGGCTGTGTGTGAACCATTGAGATTTGGCTTCTTCTTTTGATGGAGCCTGGGGAGGGAAGGTGTGATTCCTTCTTTGTTTGCGCCCCTAGATTGTATACAGGGATTGATATGATATCACCTGTAAAGAAAAAATTTCATTTTTTTTCTTATTTCTTTCCGCGATGCTCTATCATTTCAGCTTTTATATCACGAAGGTCGCGATTGCCCAATCATTTCGTCTATTTTTCACGGTGCCCAATCATTTCGGCTATTTGTTTTATTTTTACTCACTGTTTTTTATTACGAGTTACCCAATCATTTCGGCTATTTTTGTATGCATACATTTTTACTTGCTGATTTTATTGCAAGTTGCCATATCATTTCGGCTATTTCGTATGCATGTGTGGCTTGTTGGCTTTTCGCTGCAAGCTTGGAATTAGACACCGATTTCGGCATCAGCACCGCTATATCTGGGATATTGTCAGGAGTGAATCATCATTTGCCTCTGTCGATGTCGAACAAAGGTGGCTTAGCGAACAAGGTTAGGATCCTGTCGACTAAGGCTTTTAACTTTACGAGCCGTAAGGATCTCATAAAGGTATTTCTCCCTACGAGTCCTGAGGATCTCGTTGGTGCGTTTTCTCCTTAGGAATCGTGAGGACTCCTAAGTGTATGTTCACTTATAAGTCGTAAGGATCTTACAAGAGCGTTTTCTTCTTATAAGTCGAGAGGACTTACAAGGGCTGTTCACTGTGCAAACATATCCCTAGTCACGGATGGGACTTTATTAGGGAAACGTTTTTTCGCGCCTGTGGATTGTATACAAGGGTCAGCATTGAACCGCTTGTAGGGCAGCGTTGGAGGTTGTGGTGGCTGCTTAAGAACAGGTTCAGATCCCTGTAGCTTAAGGCTTTTGAATCTTATAAGCCGTGAGGGTCTCATAAGAGGGTTCTCCTTACGAGTCGTGAGGATCACGTAAGTGTAATTTTTCCTTAGGAAGCGTGGGGATCCTTAAGTGTGTTGCTCCCTTGTGAGTCGTAAGGATCTCACGCAGGTGGTTTTTCCTCACAAGGTCGAGAGGACCTTGCAAGTGTCTTTTAACGAGGTTGCGCCCTTTCGGGTTTTCACAAAAACCTGCCGGTAGCCCTGCTATTTTTACTCACGGAGCCCTTTCGGGTTTTCATCCGTGCCTATTTTGCTTATGGACATACCATTTTTTTTAGCCTTAGGATGTTGCGGTCTATAGTAGTTTATCGACGTCTCGATCAACAGCCAGTTTTAGCATATAGTGGTCCGTCGTTAGTCTAAGGACGTTCTGGTCCGACGCCAGTTTTAGAACGTAGTGGTCCATTGTTAGTTTAAAGACATTTCGGTCTGTTGTTAGTTGAAGGACGTTTCGGTCCGTTGTTAGTTGAAGGACGTTTCGGTCCGTTGTTAGTTTTAGAACATTTCGGTCCGCTGCTAAGGAAGCCAGCTACTACTTACAAAGTTTAGGCTTAAGAAGATAGCGAGCGGACATAGTCATCGTCATCCATCGTTGACTTAAGCCGTGACTCGTCAGGCGTAGTATTTCTTTAGGAAGCGATCGTTTATTGGCCTGAAAGGTTTTTCACCATGCATGTCCATGAGTAGATAGGCTCCATCCTGATAAATTTTATCTATGATATATGGACCTTCATAGTTCGGCTCGAATTTCCCACGCTTGGCACGATTAGGGATCATAGGTCTTTTGACCACTAGCATGAGTTCGCCTTGGCAGAATGTTATCGGCCTGGTCAATCTCTCATATGAGCGCGTCATCTTTGCTTTATAAGCCTCCAGATTTTGTTGCGCTATGAGCCGGGTTTCATCAAGAGCATCGAGCTCCTCCAGCCGAAGGTGAGCATTTTCTTCGTCTGTTAGCTCGTAGTGAACCGCCACTCGTAGAGAGGGTAACTCTATCTCAAGGGGGAGTACCACTTCCGTACCGAATACCAACGCATACGGTGTTGTGTTCGTGGCCATTTTGAACATAGTTCGATACGCCCAGAGAGATTCATGTAGTCTCTCGTGCCAGTCCCTCTTATTTTGAGACACCGTCTTTTCCACGATCTTCGTCAAGGTCTTGTTGAAAGACTCAGCTAGACCGTTAGCTCGAGGATTATAGACTGAAAAGTATCTCCAGTCTATATTATGCTGTTGTGCGAAGCGGCTGATTTTGTGGCTTCTATAGGCTGGCCCGTTATCGGAGATAATCCGTCGCGGAGTGCCGAACCGGTAAATGACGTGTGTCTTGAAGAAATGGAGTATATTTTCCGTCTTCACTTCCTTTAGCGGTACTGCTTCTGCCCATTTGGAGAAATAATCAGTTGTCACCAAAATGAATCGATGTCCTATGGACGATATTGGTTCGATGGGGCCGATTATGTCAATTCCCCATATTTCGAACGGCCAGCTAGCCACCGTTGGATGTAGTGGATTTGGATGCTGATGGATAAAGTCTCCGTGATCTGGCACGAGTGGCATTGCTTTGTGTATTCTAAGCAATCTTAGATCATCGTGGGCCAATAATAACCCATCCGTTTGATCTTCAGCTTCATCTTCGGCCCGTTTGGTGAGAACCGCAGAGTCCGTCGTGAGTTTCTTGGACGACTCTCCTTGCCTCTTCAGGTCCTAGGCATCTTAACCACAGAGAATCAAATGATCTCTTATACAGAGTATCATTAATGAAGGCGAAAGACAGAGCTCGTTTCATAAGCTGATGTCTTGAGGATGCATGTTTAGGTCTTTGACGGGATTTGAAGTAGTTTATAAAGACTTCTCTCCAATCCTCAGCCTCTTCCTGGTCTTTTATTTGTAGAGCCATTTGCTCGGTCGCTCCCTTTTCTTCGGACGACTCCAGAGATATTTCTGCCGGTGCAAGAACCCGACAGCTTTACACAATGATCCTCATGTCATCGAGGCTCTCGTCAGCCAGTTCTTTAGTGAGCTTAGCTAATGCATCCGCCTTGCTATTTTCCGCACGCGGTATGCTCTCCACGGAGTAGGAAGGAATTTGAGTCAGCGGTTGCTGCACTCTCTCGACGTATTTCACTAACTCTGGTTTGCACGTTTGATAGTCGCCGTTTACTTGACTGCCAACCAGCTGGGAGTCTCTGTATATGAGGATGATTTCAATTCCCATGTCGACGGCGATCTCAAGACCTGCTATCAAAGCTTCATATTCGGCTTCGTTGTTCGTCCTCGGCTCTGTTAAGGACAAAGCAAAGCGCATTATCCCTCCTTATGGAGTCACGAAGACGAGGTCTACCCCTGATTTGATTATAGGGGCGCTTTGTTTGCGCTTCTTCATGGAAGACGCTCCATCAAAATAGAGTTCCCACCGGGTATCATCCCCATCGATCATGTCAAACGCATGTTCGTTTTGCAATTCTCAGTTCAAAGGAGAATCGGCGGGTATTGGGTGCTCAACAAGGCAGTCAGCGATGGCCTGGCCTTTCACTACCTTGAAAGGCCGATAAGTTATCGAGAACTCCATCAAGAGCAGGACCCATTTAGCGAGTCGCCCTGTAAATATGGCCTTCGACATCAAGTATTTGAGAGGATCCACTTTTGATAGGAGATGGACCTCATGCGCCAACGCGTAGTGTCTGAGCTTCGTTATCACGAAGATCAACGCCAGTCAGTGTTTTTCGATATGGGAGTAGTTGCTTTCTGCCCCCAGTAGAACTCGACTCAAGTAGTAGAGGGCTCTCTCTTTCCCTTGATCGTTCTCATGTGCCCACAGCGCGCCTAAAGAACCTTCGAGGGCTGTCGTATACAGAACGAGAGGTTTTCCTTTAACGGGAGAGGCTAATACTGGCGGATTCTGCAGGTATTGCTTGATTTCGTCCAGTGCGCTTTGGCATTTGTGATCCCAGACGAACGAGGTTCCCTTTTTCATCAACTGAAAGTAGGGGCGGTACTTGCCGAAAAGATTGTCTATGAATCGCCGGATATATGTGTGCTTTCCTTGGAGAGATCGCAGCTGCTTGAGAGTCTTTGGCGGGGGCATTTCCATGATCGCCTTGATCTTCGACGGGTTTATCTCGATTCCTCGATGTCGTACGATGAATCCTAGGAATTTGCCCAAGAAAACTCCGAACGCGCATTTGAGAGGGTTCATCTTCAGGTTGTATTTCCGAAGATGTTGAAACACAATCTTCAGATGCTCTAAATGTTCCTCGTATGATTTGCTTTTCACCACAAGATCGTCGATATAGCATTCAACGATTTCATCTATGAGGCTATCGAAAATCTTCATCATGGCCCTCTGATAGGTAGCGCCGGCATTCTTCAGACCAAAAGGTATCACTTTGTAGCAGAATATGCCCAGAGGAGTCCGGAAAGCGGTATGCTTCTGATCTTCGGGATGCATCTTTATTTGATTGTATCCTGACGAGCCGTCCATCAAGGAGAAAACTTCGTGAGTGGACGTATTATCTATCATCAGCTTGGTAACTAGTACTGGAAAGTCGTCCTTTGAGCAAGTTTTGTAGAGATCCCAAAAGTCCACACATATGCGCACCGTCCCATTTTTCTTTTTCACCGGGACAATGTTGGCGATCCAGTCAGGATACTGAACTTCCTGGATGAAGCCGGAGTCGATTAGTTTCTTGACCTCGGAGTTGATGCTCATCTCAAGCTCGAGCCGCATTCTTCTCGGTGCTTGTTTGATCGGCTTGACGTCCGGAAATATTGCCAATTTGTGTACAGCAATCTCTGGATCTAGTCCTGGCATCTCGGAATAGTTCCATGCGAAGCAATCTTTATGCTGCATGAGCATGTCCTTTAGCGTAGCCACCCTTTCTTCAGACAACAGCTCACTGACGAATGTCGGCCGCGGGTCACTTGCCATCCCCAAATCAATTTTCTTGAGGTTATCTGCAGTAGTATGTATTCCATCTTCCAGCTCTTTTGGCGCCGGTGGAAACTCTTTGATCACCTCGCCATCATCATTTTCGAAGCACCAGGGGAGATCATCCATATTCTCGGGTTCTTTTTCTGATAGCGTTATCATATGATAGGTACGAGCTCGCTTCCAAGACCGATGTTGATCTGGTTCTACTCTCGCTGTATGTGCAGCTTTTGGGTCGTGCTTCTGCGGCGGAGTTACCTTCCAACTGCTGGATAGAGCGAACCTGCAGAGTTGATATTGGTCTTTAACCCAGTTCTTGAAGGTGAAGCAGTCTTCGAGAGGATGTCCTATTGCTCGGTGATAGGAGCAATAATCTAGGTGATTAACTTCACCTGCTTGCTCGGGGTGCTTGGACTCCGGGAGGGTAATCATTTGATGTTTTACGGCAAGATCAAGTATCTTCTATGTTTTTTCCTGAGGAAAAGAGTATGCTCGACCCATCTTCTTTCTAAGAGACGAATCCGGATTGCTCAATTCCCGATCGCGTGGCTTCTTGGTCCCGCTTTGTCGATGTTGAACGCCTTTCCCGCCTTTTGATTTATTTTTGCCTCTGCGTCGGGCCTTTTGTATGACGGGTTGACAAGGAAGAGCATTTTTATTTTTCGCAACCTGCTGAAGGAGGCGCTGCGTTCTGGCTTTCTCATAGATGGCCATTTCGCGATTATGATCGTCTCGAACCTTTTGACCTGCTTCCCTTATAAGCTTGTCCATCTGATCTTCAAATGACGGACCTGGCATTTTCATGGCGGGAGCTCGTTCTGGTTCAGGGTTAGCATCTTCCTACAGAGCATCTCCTTCTTCATCAAAGTCATGTATGACGCAGCAGTCGCGGAATAGCTCCCGTTTCTTGGATCGAACATATCCAAGCCCGATCGTTTCCATTCTCCCATTGGGCAACTTTCGTTGAGTTCTGGGAAAGTTCCAGATCCTGTTATAGAACCGTGCTTGTCGAGTAGTTTTCTTAAGGGGTACACCTTGGCGTCTCAAGAGTCTCTTTAATCCGTCTGTGTAATATCTGGGCAAATGGATGGGCTGAAGCCTGTCAAGTGTAGAATCCGCGCCATGCCAGATTTCTTTATCCACTTTGGTTTCCCCGGATTGGTAGAATAGGATTTCATTTTCACCATTTCGCCTGGGAGGGACGTAGAATGTCTGCAGTTTCTGCACACTATAGGCATTAAGTGCATCGAGCTCTTTGTAATGCTCCCGCGGAACCATGGCAACTTGCAAACTTTGATCTTCATCGGCGAAGGTTTGTATCGATGGCCGAGCGGAGAATACAGCATTGACCTCATCTTCCGAGTTGCTACCGAAGACCAACATAGGGGTGGGCGGTCCCGGCTTGTTGCATTGGGGCGGCGCTGAATAAACTATTTCTTCTTCCTCCTCAGTATCACTCCCGAAGCCCGGAATTGTAGTGATAGCTTTGTTCTTGCCCTCCGGTTTGCGACATCTTTCTGTGTCTTCGAAATCAGGCAGGAAGTATTTGGCATCCTCATATTTGCGGACTTCGTTCATGGAGAATGGGTTTAGCTCTCCTGTCACAGTATACTCGGGACCATTCTTGAAATACTTCATACACTGATGTTGTGTAGAAGGGATGATGTTGTACTCGTGTAACCAAGGCCGGCCGAGCAAAGCATTGTAGCATTTCTTGGCGTCAATGACGTGAAATTTAATGTCAGTGACTAGCAGCCCAAAGCGCAACGTCAATATTATAGACCCGAGCATCTGTGACGACTGGGAGTGAAAACTGGAGATGGTGATTTTGTCACGAGCGAGGTGTTGAGCGCTCATGCAGATTTCCTTCAACACCCTTACATTGAGAAGGTTAACGGAGGACCCATTGTCGACCAGGATTTTGCCTATCTTGATGTCATGGCAGTATCCGGAGACATATAGGGGACGGTTATGCTCACACGTCCCGAGGAGAAGATCTTCATCGCCGAAGGTGATATCGGCTGTGTGCACTTCTTCCAACTCGTCCTTCATCTTTTCTTCGGCGAGGAAAGCTTGGAATTGTTCAGGCTCTTGTAATGCCTTGATCAGCGAATCTTTCACTTCTTTGGATAGCAGAAGGGCGTTGAGAATACTGAGCTGCGAGGGTATCTTCCTCAGGTGTGCAAGAACGTTGTAATCCATCTTACTTTTCTTGGGCGGGTCCTTGGCTGCCAGCTCTTCGACGACTCGATCATCGAGGGCGATATCCTCAAGAACCTTTTCTTTCCCCTTATCCTCTTTGTTTGAACCTTTGTTCACAGGTCCGAGATTCTTTTCAGGTAATGTGCGATTGCACAGCTGAATGCTTTCGCAGTTCTTTGGTTCTTCCTATTTTCCTGTGGTGGATTCTTTGAAGAGAGGGCTGAGAGTCATTTCTTCGTCAGAGTTGCTCTCGAGGGTGAGAACTTGTGATCCCCCAGCGTCAACCATATGACAGTTGCCAGTAGTTCTCTTACGCTCCTCGGTCGTATTTCTTTGCTCCATACGAGTTTTGCGTTTCATCCGCTTGAAATATTGCCGGTGAGCAACATATCCCTGCCACTATCTTTTAAAAGCGTTGCACTCTTCGGTAGGGTGCGCAATCTTTCGATGATATAAGCAGTAGCTAGGATGTATATCCGCTTCACTAGGAGTGTTTCCTTCGGAGGGTGGCAGCTTCATCCCCATCGATATGGCTTTGGCGAACCTCTTCCTCGTCTTGAACCTACTTTTATTTGCGGCGGATGTACTTTGATCTGGTGGGAGCGTTTCAACCCTTTCGTCCAGTCATCGGCGTTTGGCTTTTTCAAATATGGCCATCTCACGCTCTCGAGCAGCTTTGCTTTTAAGAAGAGCTTCGTCCAGGAATGCATCAATCATTTCTTCTGATGGCCCTAGAAGTTCTAGCTCAGGATCTGCCCCCAGTTTCTCTGTGTAAGGAGCTTCTTCATTGTCTATCGACGAGTGAGAGATCACATGGCAGCTTGCTACATAACCTTCAGATTCATCCGACGAGTCTTCACCATTGTCATCATCTCCGTCCTCAAGGACGTGGCTGAGAAATTCTTAGAGTGTGACTGGAGTCCGCGCTTTTTGATTATATTCTTCCAACGCGTCAATCTGTTTTCACAGGTCCGTGCGCTTGTCACCAGGCTTCACGGGCTTTTTGTTCTTCTTCTTCTTCTTCTTCTTCTTCTTCTTCGAAGACTTTGACGGCTGGGTGTGAGTGCTTTGGCTATCACCACCAATCTTTGGAGTTGGGTGCGGTCTCAGCATTCCCTCGATGATCTCGAGTTCCAGTAGATTTTTCCACCTGATCGCCGGGCATGTTTGGAGATCCTTCAGCATTCTTTTCGTCTTGGCTGAAAGAGCAACCTCCCATGGAGCTTCTTCTATGAAGGAGCATGATACCCCCGGTGTATCCGTCTTCTTGCAAGCGTGTGGCTGTGGTGGGTTCACTTTCTAGTTCTCGGACAGGGCAAATTTGCCCTGTTGATACTGGTCTTCAATCCAGCCCTTGAAGACGAAGCAATCTTCAATTGGATAGCTTACCGTTTGATGGTAGGGGCAATAATTGGGACTATTAGCCTCACCGGGTTACAATGGGCGTTTTGGATTTGGCAGATTGATGAGACTATTGCGCACCGCTAGTTCGAACAATCTCTTTGTTTTGTCCAGGGGAAACGAATAAGGGCGTTTCATTTTCTCATTATAGTATCGCCGTCTTTCCTCTAGGCGATCCGTTAATTTTGGACCATTGGGCTGCTGTTGAGTATTCACAACGAATGTCGCCTTCCCTTTACCCTTTTCGTTTCGCTGTTCCGGCTTTGGAGGAGACGGTCTATGACCCATCTGGTCCATTTGGGCCAGTTTGTCGATCAAGGCCTGGAATGTGGTCGGCTTGAAGAACATCATAAATTGCGAGATGGTCGCTTGAGGGTAAAGAGTGACACGAACATGCCCACTGCCAGCGCTTCCTTGATGCGCTGCTTACATTTTGACCATAAATTCCGCCATCGTATTGCGTATTGAACCCATGTCTCTCCAGGTTTCACCCTGGCATTGATCAATGCCGTTATTGGGGTGCGTTCACTAGCACTCGCGAAACGCTGGGTGAATAGTAGCTCCATCTCTGTAAAAGTCTTAAAGGAGTCGTTTGGAAGTTCAGAATACCACTCGAATGCCGTCTCCGACAAGCTACCAACAAACTGGCGGAGCAGAAGTTTATCATCACCCCTGGTGTTGCCGCACAAAGCTCTGAATTGAGCGACATGCTGATGTGGATTCCCCGTCCCTTTATTTACATGAAATTTAGGGATCGTATATCCCGGCGGGTACCTTATTTGGTCATACCAGCCTGGATAAGGTCTTCCAGTCTTAACGATCTGTCCAGCCGTTTCGTTTGCCTGGTGAGCGCGTATTTGCTGAGCAATGTAATCATCCAGAGCGGCCTTGGAGATGGTCTCCTCTTTGGCTGCTGAAAGAGCCTGAGGAGGGTTCGATGTCTCCCCTCTGTCGTCTTCAATGATGATCAGGGGGTCTTCCATTGGAGGTTCCAGCTGTAACATCATCCCGGCCAGATCTTGGAACAAAAGAGCCATTCGTTTTATATTGACTGCCTGCTCCGCGGCCTCTTTTTCTTTCCTCTCGAGTATTCTTTGGAGGAAATCAGTATCAGTTTCTTGTTCCTGACGCTGCTCCGAGGTCTCTGGATTTTCTTTTGGCCCAGTGAGTGCGGCCATTGCAGTCAGCATCTCCTGATGTTTCTGCTGCTGTTGTTCCTGAGCCTTCATTATCGACCGGGTAAGCGGTCGATGACCCGTAGAAGCACGGCTTTCCTATTTTCCGAAAGCTATACAAATAGTATGCACCATCATGCCCCCAGACTTAGGGCGTTTAGGTTCGGTGTCTTTGCGGTTTGCCGCGGTCACAGGGGATTTCTCCGGCCTCCTTCTCTTGTGAGCGGTTGAAGTCGAGGGAGCCGTTGCAGCGGGCACCCAGACAGATGACGTCTTCTGTGGTACTACGAGATGGCCCTTTTCTTGCTGAGCTTTGAGCTTCTTTGGCCGGCAAGAATAGTCCTGGTTAATCACCGATTCTTGGACCTATCGCCAGACTTTATAAATTTTAAAGGACAGCCGCTGAGGGGGCTGCTCCGGCTTCTTTTCTGTAGTAATCTCTATAGGTGGAGGAGATCTCTTCAGCACGGCAGTCGGAGAGTTCTTACGAACCTTCCTAAGCGGTTCAAAGCTGTTCCCAGTTGGAACAGCAGTATCGATTTCCACCATGGGGGCTGGTGGTGTCAATCCAGAAGGGGAGTTGCCCCTAGCTATCCTTACTCGGCGCCAGTGACGACGGCGAGCATGTCGTGCGGATGGAGTTGGTTCAGCTATGGAGATAGCTTCGTCATGCCCCCTGTCTTGACGGAGGGTTGTCGCCGGTGTCAGCTGATTAGTCGAAAATATTGCATATTTTAGCCGGCAATTTCCTCATCATTTGCATCCATATAGAAGTGTTCGGCATTCATATTTTTCCATATTAGCAAAACTGTCGCAAAATATCAGATTGCATGTATTAGACTCTGAAACCGACACTATAAAGGAAATTGACCGCATTTCATGGCATCGCATCATCCCTATATTGCGCAACACTTGTTTTGAGATCTATGTAGGAAAATCCAGAAGAAAGGCCCACAATCTATACGGTACCGATCAAATATTACGCCAACTCAATGATTTCAGTTCTGGTACCAATCCAAAAAACAAAGTAAAATTCAACATATCAAATTAAGCTCCAAATGGTATTCCAAGACTACACCAGAAGAACCAAGCTCCAAGCCTCCTACATGGCCGCGGAACCGCGGCCGGAGCCTGCTTGCGCCGCGGTTCCGCGGCGGCCTTGACAGATCATCACTCCAATTTTGCTGCAGAACTCCTAGCTCAGCTCCTACACTTCAAAAAGACACTCCAATTTCCAGAAGACTCCAGAGACTTCTGCCAGATCAGCAAGCTTTGGGATCAACACTAAACCAGCCTATCATTCTAGAAACTTCTTCTTAAACCCTAGCTTAAACCCTAAGCTAAGCCTAACAAACTCCTTCTAGAAGTCTTTCAACAAACTTTTGGAGGGAACTCAAAGGCTTAGGGTTTGGGTGCTCTATAAATAAGACCCTAGGCTCACTTGTAAAAGGATCCCCAATTTTTAGGATTCAATCTTGGAAAAATCAATCCATTAGTTCATCTTTAGCCATTCACTCTCTTCATCTTCTTCCACAAGTCTAGTGAGAGGACTTGTGTGAAACCCTAACCCTAATTCCAATCAAAAGCCAAGATCCCGAGTACCCATGAAGCAAGAAGCCTTGCAACCTTTTATGAGCCGAGCCAATCTTCAACGGAGCAAGTGGTCCAAGCTGATCCATGACTCACGGAGCCGAGCGACGCCAATTCAACAATTTAGTTCTTCCTCTTGTAGTTCTTGAGCGACTGTAATCAAATTGTTGATATAAATAAAAGGTAATATTCTTTTATCTTGTTTTCTTTAAATTCTAGCATCATGATATCTTTTCAATTCTTGAATACTATCTGTGTGATGATGTTTGAGTAATACTCCGCTCGTCGAGGAGTCGAGACGATCAATAGAATGATGATGTAATATATCTTAAATCGATTCTTGAATCCTACGAGTTTTGTAAACCCTAGCAAGTTTAAGAATCGACGACCCAATTCGTTGCGATGCTTTCTTGATTGATATCGCTCGAGATTGGGGAGTTACGATCGTTTCTTGAAATTGCTAGAGGCTAGAATGTGAATAATATCTACGAAAGAACAAGGGTTAAACGATGAAACCCTAGTTTCATCAAGAAAGCCCTAACTCTCATCGATCATCATCGATCTAGTATCAATCCTTCGAAGGACAAGAACACGAAATCTTGAAATTACATCACATCTATAGATCCGATCGATTCCTACGAGCCTCATTTAGATTCTTGACATTTGGTTGGAAAAATCATCGAAATACTGATTCTTGATTGTTTATCAGTTTCTTGATTCTTGATTAAACTAGTGACACCTGAATCAATCGATAAATTCTTGAATCATGTTTTCTTTTCCTTTCGATTAACTTTTCAATTCAAACAAATTAAATACAAAAACGAATCGCACAATCCCTGTGGACGATCCGCACTCGCTTACGATCTACAACTGACACCGTAGTTGATTGCGGTCAAATATAATTCTTTGATTGTGAGTTCTTTATACAATTTTCTAAATACCGATACAAGATACTATTATCGATCAAATGAAACCGTTATCGGGAAACAATTGATTCGATACTTGCTTTTTACAAACACATCCGAGAATTACACTAAATCAAAATGGCGCCATTGCCGGGGATCGCGCGCTAATTCGTTTCTTATTATAGTTTGAATTGAAAGATTTATTCCATTGTGATTTTTTTGAGATCGAAATTCGTGCAAACCCTAAACGATTTGTTGTGGTTCATTGCAAGGAAATCTGGAGCTGTTTGGAAATTGAATAAAATTTTTGGAAAATACCAGAGAGCAGAGGGAGTCTACAGAAGCTCCCTGGAAACTTTTGGTGGAGTGATCTCATCAAGAGACCGCGGATGCGCGGCAAAAAGGCCCATATGCGGCGGAACCGCGGCTTGGTGGAGGGTTCTTTGTGAAAAATTTGCTTCAGGTGACTTCTTACCTTCTCCTCTCTCCACTTTTTTGCTCCAACTAACAGTTTCTACAGGATTCTTTGCAAATAATCGCAGCGCCGCAGAAAGCAAATTAAATTTGTGCGTGATTTTGATTTCTTGGTTGTTTGCATTCTAAATACGGAAATTAAGGGGCACGGTCAAATCCAAATTAGGTGGGGATTTCATTACCCTTCCTAGGCCCCGAAAACCACAAAACTTGCATACGCATTGACCCACATTAACTAAAAGAAATCTAGAGATGACTCTAAGGACTGTCACGCTCAATTAGGATAAGAGAAAGCCGTGGGTAATTCATTGCTTATCCGCGTTTTCTTGTGGTGCCTAAGGCGAGTGTGTCTAAGGCTAGTGGTTTTTAATTAGGCCCACTACTTACGTAGTGGAGTACCTTCCCACTTACCTGGCACTTATCCGGCCACAGGGGGACAAAGAGGCAGTGGAGGATTCTATCCTGCGACTTGTCTTTTGGCAGTTAGGAGCGGTCTAGAGCCGGACCTAGGTGACCACTAGATTCTAGGGTTTGTGTGCTGCATTTGTTTTGTCGCATCATTTTTTTCAAAAATCCGTCCCTTTTTCAAAGCAAGCACCGCATTCATTCATTACCCCTAATTATAAGTCAACGCTGCCACTTGTACTAACCCTTTTTACTGCAAGATAGGCTGGACACGGGATTCTAGTGCCCGTTTAGTCCGCGTACCTTTTATCGACTCCGAAGTCGATATTTCTCCATTTACCTTTTCTTTACCCAGTACCACACCCACACCGATGGATCCGAATCCATCGAACTTCTTTTACCCTAATCTGCCGCCGTCCGTTGGTGCGCAGAATCCACCCCGCATCTCTCTCCAGGAGAGGTGCTACCCTATTCGAGGTCCTCTTTCGACCTGCTTATCCACACCACCAGCCAACGGGGATAACTTTGAGATTAAGCCCCAGTATATCAATCTTTTACCCAAATTCCACGGACTCGAGACTAAGGACGCTTACGTTTTCATTACCAAATTTGAAAACGTATGCGCAATGATGAGTACGTCACAACTTTCAGTGGATGCGATGCGTCTACGACTTCTTCCATTTACATTGTACGATATAGCCGAGAAGTGGCCATATAACACCACCGCACATTCTATCACGAATTGGGAAGAATTCGTCGCTGCATTCCTTAAGAAATTTTACCCAATACAAAAGACAGCTCGAATCCATAGCGAACTGAATCAATTTGCCCAGCTCCCTGCTGAACCATTCTCTAAATGCTTTGAACGTTTCAAGGATCTTTTGGTTCAGTGTCCTCATCACGGCATCCCGAGATGGGAATTATGCCGAATCATTTATGAGGGCATTAATCCAAACACTAAACAGAACCTTGAAAACATGTGTCAAGGCACTTTTATGACTAAGGATGATGAGGAAGCTTGGAAGTATTTAGAAGAGTTCGCTGAAAAATCACTACAGTGGGAGAGTGGAACCCAACCATTGAATAGGGGTGGCATACACCAAATAGATGTGTCCATAGGTGTTCGAGCTGAAATGGCAGCAATGCAAAAGAAGCTCGACGCTATGGAACACAAATTTGCAGCAGCCTCCCTAAACCCAATGTCACTCCCCAAAACTGTTTGTGGGTGCTGTTCTGATCCGTCTCATTTAACGGAAGAATGTCCATTAAACTCTGTGTTTCAAGGTCACGAGCATTCTAATGCCGCATTTCAAAGACCTCGAAACGATCCATATTCTTCCACGTACAATCAGGGTTGGAGGAATCACCCGAATTTTTCTTGGAACCAAAACCAATTCAAAACACGGTTCTAAACACGAATTAATTTCAAAGGGCTCTTCTCCACCACAACAGCAACCCCTTCAACTCACTCAGCACCCCTATCAGTCATAAAATTTCCAAAATCAGGTCAACACTCCTGCACAGTCTAATCCTATGACCTGTTCTGACGAATTCTTTCAATTCACTCAAACCATGAAATCACTTTTGTCAAATTTCATAGAGGTTTCGGCTGAGGTTAGATCTTCCGTCGGTGAGATAAAGAAAAACTCAGCGTCACAAGCTGAGAGTATCAGAACGATGGAAGCTGAAATCGCACGACTAAAAGCCGAAATGAGTGCGAGAGAAAAAGGGAAACTTCCCTCTCAACCCCTACAGAATCCTGGGCATTACAATGTAAATGCCATCACAACATTGAGATCGGGAAGAGTGCTGAACAATCATGTCGGGGAAGGTATTGATGATACTGAAAATCATATCAACACCCCGGCTAAGACCTTTCCACACACACACACTTCTCCTTCTGATCCTTCTTCTTCTACCACACCACTTTCTCGCGAGCCTATTCTCCATTTCCCATTAAGCTCGACACCTCAGTATAGCCCTTCTAGTTCTCCACAGACGGTCCCCACACCTCTTTTGGGACCTCGTCTACCCCCTCTTCCTTCTCCTGTGATGGACCCTACGCTTATTGCGAAAGCTCCTTACCCAAACCGGTTAAGGGCTAATAGAACGAGTCCTCATATGGAGAAAATTTTGGAAATGTTCAAACAGGTTAACATCAATATCCCTCTCCTAAATGCGATTCAACAAGTCCCCGCTTATGCGAAAATTCTTAAGGACTTGTGCACTAGGAAGAGGAAGACTCAAGTGCCGAAGAAGGTCTTCATGTCTAATAATATTAGCACTGCTTTTATACCCTAGCTACCAAAGAAACGAAAGGACCCAGGATGTCCTACAATATCGTTTTCGATTGGGGGTAAAAACATAAATCGTGCTCTTTTAGACCTTGGCGCAAGTGTTAACCTGCTCCCTTATTCTGTCTATGAGCAATTAGGGATTGGAGAGCTGAAACCTGCTCACTGCACTCTCCAGATGGCAGACCGATCTATCACCAAACCAAAGGGTGAATTAGAGGATGTATTGATAAAGGTCGGGGAATTTGTTTTCCCTGTAGACTTCATTGTGCTCGACACACATCCTGTAGCAAACCCCCGGGGCCAAATTCCGGTGATTCTGGGTCGTCCTTTTCTTGCCACTTCCAACGCTGTTATAAACTGTAGAAATGGTTCAATGAACTTATCATTTGGAAATATGACCATTGAACTAAACATCTACAAAGTTGGAAGTCAGCCATCAGAACCCTCTGCTCATATTTTAGATGTGTGCTCTGTCCATGAGATCGCTCCCGATAGCTGTGGAGCTGAGGATCTTTGCTTTACTGATCTCGATGACATTACCACATCTCTGCTTGATCTTACACATGATCTTAGTGAGGACACCTTACCTACACTTGAGTCCTGCACTCCTGACTGTTCTCCACCCGAGTCTGTATCTTTCACAGGCTCTGAGCTTCTTTGTAAATCCAAAAATCGCTCAATGATCCCTCCTTCTATCATTTCTCCGCCTGAGTTAGATCTCAAAATTTTACCTTCTCACCTGAAATATGCATATCTAGGTGAGAATGAGTCTTTACCGGTTATCATTTCCGCATCTCTTGCATCAGAGCAAGAGAATGCACTTTTATCGGTATTAAGATCTAACAAAGAGGCGTTTGGTTGGAGTATGGCGGACATCAAAGGGATTAGTCCCTTGATAGTTGAACATCATATACATGTGATGGATGATGCCAGACCGACCCGAGAACCACAGAGACGGTTGAATCCCGTCATGAAGGAAGCGGTCATGAAAGAGATCGTCAAATGCTTAGATAATGGTATTATATACCCCATCTCCGATAGCCAGTGGGTGAGTCCTATACATGTCGTTCCTAAGAAATCCGGCATCACTGTTATAACCAATGAGGCAAATGAGTTGATTCAGACACGCACCCAAACTGGGTGGCGTGTATGTATTGATTATAGAAAACTCAATGCTGCCACGAGGAAAGACCACTTTCCTCTACCATTCATTGATCAGATGCTGGAACGCTTAGCGGGACGAGAGTATTATTGCTTTATGGACGGATACTCAGGCTATAATCAGGTCCCCATCGCCAAAAAGGATCAAGATAAAACCACTTTTACTTGTCCTTTTGGTACCTTTGCTTACAGTCGCATGCCATTTGGGTTATGCAATGCTCCCGCTACCTTTCAGCGGTGTATGATGGGGATATTCTCTGATATGGTAGAGAATTTTCTGGAGATCTTTATGGACGATTTCTCGATTTTTGGAGATTCTTTTTCTGATTGCCTAGCGAATCTTGAGACTGTTCTTACTCGTTGCAAAGAGAAGAACTTGACATTGAACTGGGAAAAATGCCATTTTATGGTTCAAGAAGGAATTGTTCTTGGACATGTCATTTCACAGAAAGGCATTGAGGTTGACAGAGCTAAGATAGATGTCATTCAAAACCTCCCGCATCCCAAAAGCGTCAAAGATATTCGATCTTTCCTTGGCCATGCGGGCTTTTATAGGAGATTCATTAAGGACTTTAGCAAAATTGCTAGACCTTTAACTCTTCTCCTGGCCAAGGATACGACCTTCCATTTTGACTCGTACTGCGAGACAGCTTTCGACTCACTTAAACACTCACTCACTTCAGCCACCGTTTTATCATCACCAAACTGGGACTACCCCTTTGAGCTGATGTGTGACGCATCTGATTTTGCAGTAGGTGCAGTCTTAGGACAGCACATCAATAAGATGCCACACGTGATATACTATGCAAGTAAGACCTTGAATGATGCGCAAATCAATTATACAACCACAGAAAAAGAACTCTTAGCAGTTGTATTTGCATTAGAAAAATTCAGGCCTTACTTAATTGGCTCTCCTATAGTTGTGTATACTGACCATTCCGCTTTAAAACATCTTCTGGCAAAGAAAGATGCAAAAGGTCGACTAATACGTTGGATCCTACTGTTACAAGAATTCGATCTTGTTATCAAAGATAAGAAAGGATGTGAAAACGTAGTAGCTGACCATCTTTCACGCATCTCTTCTTCCCCTGTGACCCTGCCGATCAATGATTCATTCCCTGACGAACAACTCTTGAGCATATCCGCTGAACCATGGTTCAGGGATATTATGAACTATCATGCCACGGGACTGATACCCAGCGATTGGTCAAAACATGACAAATATCGTTTTCTTTCCCAAGTAAAACACTTTTACTGGGACGAACCCTATTTGTTTAAATATTGTCCTGATCAGATCATTCGCCGGTGTGTCCCGAATGAAGAGTTCAAGAGTGTTCTTTCATTTTGTCATGATCAGGCCTGTGGGGGTCACTTTGGTCCTAGAAAGACAGCGGAGAAGGTTTTGCAATGTGGATTTTATTGGCCGACCTTATTCAAGGACGCATTTGAGTATTGCAAAACCTGTACACAATGTCAGTAAACGGGTAGAATCTCCCAGAGGAATGAAATGCCTCAGCAACCCATCTTGGTTGTTGAAATATTTGATGTTTGGGGCATTGATTTTATGGGTCCCTTTCCCAACTCCTTTGGGAATCTGTACATATTGCTGGCGGTTGATTATGTCTCAAAGTGGGTAGAAGCCATTCCATGTCGCACTAATGACAAGAAAGTTGTCATTAAGTTCTTGAAAGAGAATATCTTTTCGCGATTTGGACACCCCCGCACTATTATTAGCGATAATGGGACACATTTCTGCAACAGATCTTTTGAGATTCTGATGCGAAAATACTCAATCAACCACCGACTTTCTACACCCTATCATCCCTAAACAAGCGGGCAGGCTGAAATCTCAAACAGACAGATCAAACTTATCCTGGAGAAAACTGTTGCTAAAAATAGAAAAGACTGGTCGACCAAATTGACGGATGCTCTTTGGGCATTCAGGACTGCATATAAAACCGACCTAAGGATGTCTCCATATAGGATAGTGTTTGGGAAAGCATGTCATTTACCCGTTGAGATAGAGCATAAAGCATTGTGGGCTATAAAAGAAATAAATTTTGATTTAAACCTTGCTTGCAACTTTCGGAAGCTGCAAATTAATGAGCTAAGCGAACTCCGCGATGAAGCTTATGATAATGCTGTAATCACAAAGAACAGGACTAAGGTTTTTCACGATAAAAACATTTTGAGGAAAACATTTTCACCTGGTCAACAAGTCCTTCTTTATGATTCACGATTACACCTTCACGCGGGTAAGCTCCGATCTCGGTGGAAGGGACCTTTTATTGTGCGGTCTGTATACCCGCACGGGGCAGTAGAAGTAGAAAATGTTAAAAACGGCACCTTTTTCAAAGTGAATGGACATAGACTTAAGCCGTATTTTTCCATTGACCCCACGGAGGAGCTCTTGTTCTTACAAGAGCCAGTTTATTTTGATTAAAATTCCTCCGTCTCACCTTCATATCCTGTATATCATTGCATCATCTTTTGAATGAAGGTGAGTAAAAAGAGTAAGTTTGGGGGAAGTTCTTCACTTATATATTTTGCCCCCACTAATAATTCCTCCCAGACTTACAGTTTTTGTAGGTATAACGATTGGCAACAGTGAGGACACTGTTGAAAACAAGTTTGGGGGAGGTTTGTGTTTATTTTTGCATCATTTGCATATCATTTGCATAGGCACAAAATATTTCTTTAAAAAAATCTATAAGAATTGAAAAATTTCCAAGTATAAAAATAATTTTAATATTTACACTTTTTGTACATAAATAAGATAATAAAAGTTTAGATAGTGAAAAATTACATCCATGAGATTAGAAAAATTTAAGAAAACTAAGAAAATTAGAAGTTTTCTTATACGAACTAGTAATAAGTAGTTATGAGCCGTTGTCCCACGGGTTAGTAAGATGAAGGAAGTCACTAATCTGAGGATAAAAATAAGTTTGAAAAATAGTTTCTATTCTGGAAGCCAAACATTTTGAACGTTGATACCCTGCTATTCGCACTTACACACGTCTTAAAGCCTGGGATAGTAGAGGATACCTTGAAATGCTCTTGTCTTAAAGCCGATGTATGAAGGAAATAAAAAAAGTGAATAAAGAAAATATAAAGTGGTGAGAAAAATGGACACTGGTTTTGTTATCACCAAGGGCAATAAAAAATATATAGCGAGGGTGCTTCTTCACCTAGTGCCCTAAGGCCAACTGGTTTGGGAGTCACTGCTATGCCTAAGGTGGTGCAAGACGAGGAAAATACACCAAGTAAGCAAGCACAGGAGTAATCGGTCGGTTAGTACCTCAAGAAGTATTAACGGTCGCATGAAAGTGTGTGAGCAATCCCATCTAAATTAAAAAGTACTGAGGCTGATGGGCAAGAGTATGATAGCTTGAATTGAATTCTCCGGGTGTAGGGATGTCTTTACACACACGCAGGGTGATATGATCGATGTTTGGAAGAAAGATAGGAATGAAGAATAAGACGATGTTTTATTGAGGGAGGACGTGATTTCTGATATCTTTTCATGACCATTAAGATAGGGCTCATGACAACCGAAAAGCTAGCTTAGTTGGAAACCCTAATTTTCAAAGGTTTTCTTCTACGATTCTTTTCTTTAAATGTAATATTCATGATCTTTCTTTTATTATTGGATTTTGTGGGTGCAATCCGCTGAAAACCCTCAGGAGACAACACTCCTCCTACTAAGGACACCTAGAGGTTTAAAAGCTTGTTGCACGTGCTCAGTGCAATCGTGTTGCCTACGAAAGTGTGCTAGTTAGTTTTTCTCTTTCTTTATTTTCTCTTTCTTTATTTTCTCCTTCTCTTTTTAATAAAACAGTTCGCTCGAGACGATCGAAATTAAGTTTGGGGGAATTTGATTAGTCGAAAATATTGCATATTTTAGCCGGCAATTTCCTCATCATTTGCATCCATATAGAAGTGTTCGGCATTCATATTTTTACATATTAGCAAAACTGTCGCAAAATATCAGATTGCATGTATTAGACTCTGAAACCGACACTATAAAGGAAATTGACCGCATTTCATGGCATCGCATCATCCCTATATTGCGCAACACTTGTTTTGAGATCTATGCAGGAAAATCCAGAAGAAAGGCCCACAATCTATACGGTACCGATCAAATATTACGCCAACTCAATGATTTCAGTTCTAGTACCAATCCAAAAGGCAAAGTAAATTCAACATATCAAATTAAGCTCCAAATGGTATTCCAAGACTACACCAGAAGAACCAAGCTCCAAGCCTCCTACATGGCCGCGGAACCGCGGCCGGAGCCTGCTTGCGCCGCGGTTCCGCGGCGGCCTTGACAGATCATCACTCCAATTTTGCTGCAGAACTCCTAGCTCGGCTCCTATACTTCAAAAAGACACTCCAATTTCCAGAAGACTCCAGAGACTTCTGCCAGATCAGCAAGCTTTGGGATCAACACTAAACTAGCCTATCATTCTAGAAACTTCTTCTTAAACCCTAGCTTAAACCCTAAGCTAAGCCTAACAAACTCCTTCTAGAAGTCTTTCAACAAACTTTTGGAGGGAACTCAAAGGCTTAGGGTTTGGGTGCTCTATAAATAAGACCCTAGGCTCACTTGTAAAAGAATCCCCAATTTTTAGGATTCAATCTTGGAAAAATCAATCCATTAGTTCATCTTTAACCATTCACTCTCTTCATCTTCTTCCACAAGTCTAGTGAGAGGACTTGTGTGAAACCCTAACCCTAATTCCAATCAAAAGCCAAGATCCCGAGTACCCATCAAGCAAGAAGCCTTGCAACCTTTTATGAGCCGAGTCGATCTTCAACGGAGCAAGTGGTCCAAGCTGATCCACGACTCACGGAGCCGAGCGACGCCAATTCAACAATTTAGTTCTTCCTCTTGTAGTTCTTGAGCGACTGTAATCAAATTGTTGATATAAATAAAAGGTGATATTCTTTTATCTTGTTTTCTTTAAATTCTAGCATCATGATATCTTTTCAATTCTTGAATACTATCTGTGTGATGATGTTTGAGTAATACTCCGCTCGTCGAAGAGTCGAAATGATCAATAGAATGATGATGTAATATATCTTAAATCGATTCTTGAATCCTACGAGTTTTGTAAACCCTAGCAAGTTTAAGAATCGACGACCCAATTCGTTGCGATGCTTTCTTGATTGATATCGCTCGAGATTGGGGAGTTACGATCGTTTCTTGAAATTGCTAGAGGCTAGAATGTGAATAATATCTACGAAAGAACAAGGGTTAAACGATGAAACCCTAGTTTCATCCGGAAAGCCCTAACTCTCGTCGATCATCATCGATCTAGTATCAATCTTTCGAAGGACAAGAACACGAAATCTTGAAATTACATCACATCAATAGATCCGATCGATTCCTACGAGCCTCATTTAGATTCTTGACATTTGGTTGGAAAAATCATCGAAACACCGATTCTTGATTGTTTATCAGTTTCTTGATTCTTGATTAAACTAGTGACACCTGAATCAATCGATAAATTCTTGAATCATGTTTTCTTTTCCTTTCGATTAACTTTTCAATTCAAACAAATTAAATACAAAAACGAATCGCACAATCCCTGTGGACGATCCGCACTCGCTTACGATCTACAACTGACACCGTAGTTGATTGCGGTCAAATATAATTCTTTGATTGTGAGTTCTTTATACAATTTTCTAAATACCGATACAAGATACTATTATCGATCAAATGAAACCGTTATCGGGAAACAATTGATTCGATACTTGCTTTTTACAAACACATCCGAGAATTACACTAAATCATCGGCCTTTTGAAGACTAACGTTCGCCGAGAAGTAATGTCTAACCTATCGAATACAGACCTTTGGGCAGAGGTGACTTCACCTGCAGCGGGAGCAGGAGTGGACAGCCTTGTGAAAACCGACTTCTTGTCAGGAGAAGCCTTTCCAATGATTTCGTCCGCTTGAGCCGGGATGGCTTTCCTCTTTGGGATGGCTGCTTCAGGTATTGCAGGCTTGTTGGCGTTCTGGCCCAGTCTGTTGAAAACTGAGGCATTGGACTTTGGTGACCCGTTGAGAGAGGCCGCGGTAGTGGTAAGTCGATCAAAGACAGACTTTTTTGGGGCTTCCTGCGGTAGCATCGGGGCATTGAAGCTTATGGGCGGGATCATAGTCACAAAGAACAGCCCAGTGGTGGCCTGAGTTACTTGGTCCACCGGCATCATAAACAGGGAGGCCGCCTGGGGCCCGTAAGTTACACCTCCAGATGAGGCGGAACGGGAGTTGCAGTTGCAGCTGGAGCATTTTGTGCAGGTAGAAGCCATTGATCTTTCATTTTCTGCACAGAGCAAGACACCAATCTTAGTACCTCGAATCCAAGGGCAACCATATCAAATCGCGATTCGTTCGCGAACACGACACACGAAGTGTGGAGTGGAAAGAGAAAAAGGTCCCACCGGGCGTGCCAGAATCTGTTCCCCGCCGAAAACATGGAGACGCGACCGCGCGGGTCTGTCTTGCCTGGATTTCGAGGCAGATGCAAATTGGTACTATCCGTCCATCTCTCCGAAGATGCCAAGTTGATTTATGGCACCATGTATCGAAGGTTTAAACGGATGCGGCCGATGTAGCAGACTTTGTCAGATTCCCCCTCGTTGATGAAGGGTTTTTGATTGTGGGGACGCTCTTCCCTGCAGGCACAAACCCCTACAGTTAATTACGCTACCGCATCGTGGTAACCATTTTCTCGATTTCCAGATGGTCACTTCGTGTCGTGAGTGTTTGTTTTATTTTTGGTTGCCCGTGGATTGTATACGGAGACTAATTTATGTTGTCGCCCATAGGGCGTGGATTAGTCCAAATCCGTATCTTCTTAGATTTGGGTTTGGGGGTTGGGTTTAAGGATACGTTAGCCTCATTTGAGACTAAGATCAACTTAAACGTTTGTTAAGGATACGTTAGTCTCATTTTAGACTAAGATCAACTTAACGGGATCATTTAGATCCAACGAAAGAGCATTTGGACTCTATTATTTAGTTTAGAGACATTGCGGTTGATTAGTTTAAGGGCATTACGGTCCAATGTTAGTTTAAGGACATCTCGGTCCAAGGTTAAGGACATCATAGTCCGTGAGTTTAAAGACCTCACAGTTAAGGTTAAGGACATCATAGTCCGTGAGTTTAAAGATATTACAGTCAAGGTTAAGGACATCACAGTCCGTGAGTTTAAAGACCTCACAGTCAAGGTTAAGGACATCATAGTCCGTGAGTTTAAAGACCTCACAGTCAAGGTTAAGGACATCATAGTCCGTGAGTTTAAGGACCCCATAGTCCATGAAATGTATGGTTGCCAGGACCCGTCACCTCTCTGAAGATGTTGAAAGATTACAACGACAGATATCAGAAGACTTCAGAGATGTACCCTTAAACTGATGTGGGTTGAGAGACCTGTAGTCCAATTGGGACTAAGCTCTGTGATTTATGAGCATATGAACTCAATTAATCTGAATTGAGGACTTATCGCCAATTTGGGCTAAGTCCATTCAATTACGATGTTCAACATTTGTTTTGGGAGTTGTTAGATGTTTGTTTAAGCCCAATCCCTTTAAAAATGCTAAGCATTGGTTTAGTCTCTGACAATGTTTTGTCTTTAATTGAATGCTGTACATTTATCATAGCCCCAGGCTTACTCAAAGAACATTTTGTGTTCTATCCAAGCACACATAAAAGTATGTGGTGCACTTGGCACTAGCGCCAGATATGAAGTGCTAATGCGCTTGGCGCTAAATGAAGAGCAATGATGCGCTTAGCGCTTTGCGCTAGATGTGGAGCGCTGATGCGCTTTTAGTTGAAGTTTTGAGGCGTTTGGCGTTGATGCCATATAATGAGCGTAGAGCATTTTTAGTGATGCAGCGCACACGTGAGAAGCACGTGGCACGCTTAGCGCTGAGCGCTAGCCAATGAGCACAGTGTACTGTGTTTGAAGCGCTATTGTACTGCAGCGCTTTGCGCTAGATGAAGAGCACTAAGGCACTTTTTAATTAGGAGCGCTAAGGCTCTTATTAGATTAGGAGCGCTAAGGCTCTTCTTAGATTAACTTTGCGCTCTGCAGATTATCTGTTCTTTGATAAGAGACTTTGTCTTAAAATTCTAAGAACAAAGTTCTTAGTTCATAGGAGATATTTCAATCTCTTTTTGATGAAAGGCTTTGCCTTTGTGGATCTGTGATCCTAAAAGAATTGAATAATTCTCCCCCCCCACTTTATAATGAGATGTTCATAATCTCTTTTGTGAAAGACAACTTTGTCTTATAGATCTATGATTTGTGAAAGAAGTAAGTACTTCTTTTTATATTGAGACGATTTCGTCTGTATATTCTTTTTACCTTGAAAAAGAATTGTCTTCTTTTGCCGAAAGCTTCTTCTTCTTCTTCAGATTTTCTCAAAGTTTATAGGGGGGTTCCTCTGTACAAGACTTGAAGTCTCGGGTCCTTTATATAGGGCAAGATGGTTTGTTCAATCAGTTAAGAAGATCTTTTCTCTAATTGATTTGGTGAATTTCCCCACCGTCGGATCTTTGATCCAAGGGCTTCTGATTTACAGAAGGCAATCTTCTTGTTTTTAACAAGATTGGGAAATCTTTCCATGCAGAATTTATTCTGTCTTTGGTAATTTTTATTTACCATTGGATCATTGATCCAACGGTGCTCTGATTTACAGAGCACAATTTTGTTGTTTGAAAAGATTTTGAGAAATCTTTCCTTAACAGAATTTAATTCTGGTTAATTAATGATTTATCATCATTATTATTAGATTTTTGATCTAACGGTGGGAAGCTTTTAGTTCCAGCGCTAGCGCTTATGCGCTCTGCCCATGGTGCGCTACTTGGAGTGTAGCGCTCTTAGCGCTAGCGCACACGTGTTTTGCACGTGGTGCGCTACTTGGAGCGCAGCACATCTAGCGCTAGCGCCTATGAGTTTTGCACGGAGTGCGCTAGTTGTAGTGCAGCTATTTTATAAAAGTGCAGCTTTAGTTCAAAGTTTGAATTCTGAACAGAGCTTTGCTGTAATTGGGGAAACAAGCACTTGATCGGCACGCTTTTGGCATGTCAAGTTTTAAAGTTCTAAAGTTAACCGCAATCAGAACGGCGTCCCGTGTAGCTAGCCACGATGAGTACGGGTCGTCCGCAGGGAGACGGAGTGTTTCACGTTCTTGTTATGTCGAGTTAATGCGCGTGGTGGAATGGTTCGAATCTAAGCTAAGTGTATATATGCAAAGCATAACTTTTGTTAGGAATAGATAGATTAGTGTAAGTTATGGAAATCCGTACTCAATCCTTTGAGCCAAGCTCGACCACTAAGCTACAGAAATCGGCAACAACGTGGATTAGGACGGTTAAGCACGGTATTTGTGAAATCCGGCTTATTGACCCTTGTCCGTACGTTCTTATCGCTTGCTTTCGCCTCCGGCCAATCCGAACGCAACCGGTCACGGTTAGAAATCACCGATACCTTGGTAGGGTAGGGTGCTTAACGGAGCGCTTGCGTAAGGTTTGGGCAGAGTTTAATGGAAAATATCGGGAAAAGGAATTGAGAAACGAAAACCTTAACTTACAATATCGTTTTCTTTCCTAACAACACCATATTCACAAACATAAAAACCACGAAGAGAAAGAGCAAATGAAAAGAGAAAAGAAAAGAAAAGCAATACAAGTAAATGACATGGTAATTAAATTGCAAGTAAGTAAAGAGCAAGAATATAAAAAAGTAAGTAAGTAAAAGCAAGAGAAAAATACTAGGAACCCAAAGAATGAAAGCTTCATTAACTCAAAGTGACAATACAAGTCATGAGTTCAATAACCTAATCTTAAAGTTGCAAGCTCAACGAAGAGGTTGCAAGATCAAAAGAAGGCAAAGAACTCAAGATGAAGTGAAGGTAAAATGAAAGCTTTATTAATCTTCAAGTAATGATACAACCCTTGAGATCAATAACCAAAACTTAAACTTGTAAGCTCAATGAAGAGGTTGCAAGATTAAGAGAAGGCAAAGAGCTCAAGGGGACTAGCAATGTACAAGAAAAAGAAAAAAAGAGTATGAAGTGTAAAGAGAAATGAGAAATCTTGGACCCCCTCTCCCTTGATCACTGGTCTGTATTTATAGGCTCAAAATAAAATTAAACAAACAATAAAAATAAGTTGATATGACTTCAAGGGAGGGACGGAAGAAATATGGGGACCATTGGGGCTAGGGGGCCGGGGAGCTCGGATTTTAGTGGGGTGTGGCCGGCCCAAAACCGAGCAAGTGGGCTCATGTTGATGTGGTAGTCTTGTATGCTCCCCAATATCACTATGGTACCGCTTGATTTGTCTATATTAACCTGGTCTGCATTCAGGGATTTGGAGGGAAATATTTAGCTTTATATCACATCACACCTTTTTAGCATTTAACACACATCACTTCAGCCCTTGCATCATGGCAGTCCCACCATGGTCCATGCCAAAGAGTTGTGTGTACACATGTATTGTGTTGGACCAAAAGTTGTGTGCACACATTTATTTGCAAAAGAACTCTTTGATCATCGATCGGTTTGCAGTTCTGGTTGCAGTGTCGGCTCACAAATGTTATATCCGTGATTTTGAATTTTTTTCCAGTATTTTGTCACGGATACCTGTAATCTGTAATTACTGAGCAGACACTGGTTAATAGTATCGATATATAAAAAAATACATAATGAATGAGCGGTATTAAAATGCAGTTTTTAATGATGAAAAAATACCCCAAACTTATCTTTTGCTCGTCCCGAGCAGAACAAAATCCTAGCCTCACTTTCGCAGGGAACGCGATTGCACTGAGCTCATGCAACAAGCCGTTAAACCTCTAGGTATCCCTAGTAGGAGGAGTGTTGTCTCCTGAGGGTTTTCAGTGGATTACACCCACAAAATCCCATCAAGCTAGTTTCATAAGTTAATGTCGATTATACTCCTGCAGTTTAGTATCTAGATTAGAAATTCTATTATCCTAAGTTTGAAATATTCAACCCTTATGTTTCACACCTCCTATTTATTCAATCTCTGATCCTATACGTTTTACAATTTAGAAAGATCTCGGTATCTCTTGAGTTTTCCTTCTAAAATTGCGGTCTCCATTCAGGGATGTTTATCATCTTTACGGAAAACATAAATCTTATTCTTCATTTCTATCTTTCCTCCAAACATCGATTGTATACCCCTACGTGTGTAAATTTTTCACCCCTACACTTCAGAATTCAATTCAAGCTATAGTACCCTTGCCCTAATACCTAATACTACTTCTTTTTATTTAATGATGGACGGTGTTGCTCACACGCCTTTCATGTGACTATTAATACTTCTTGAGGCACTAACAGCCAATTACTGAAACTTAAAGCGTAAATAGCAGTTTTCAGGTCTTGACTTTATTTATTTATTTTTCTTTTCTTTATTTTTCTTTTTCAAGACCGGATATATTTTTCAGTATGCTCTTTTGGTGTTTAGTTTTAAATACCGTTTTTTCTTTCGTACTAGGTTTTCAGGCAAGACTATTTCCAGGTATCCTCTACTATCCCAAGTTTCAAGGTGCGTGTATGTGTATTTTGTAGGGTATATACTTTATAAATTTGGACTTAAGAATAAGAACTATTTTTCAGATTTATTCTTCAATAAAGCTTTCAATACTTTTCCTTCATCTCGACTTAACTCAAGAACTGAACTCAAGATTGCCTACTTCTATAAAAAAAACTGTAACGATGTATAATTCCAAGGTTAAACAGAAAGATGATTATTTTTAGGGTTTTCAATTCCTAAGCCTAGGATTTAGTTATTCCTAACGTATCAACTAAACTATCGAAATAAAAATCTACGTTACCCTATTAGCTAACTTGACGACAAAGTTTTTATATTTTTGTAAAAATTTTCAATTTTTGTGGGTTTTTAAATAAGTATGCAAATGCAAAATATACAAATGAATACGAAGGTAGAAAGCTTACCGAGCACACCCCTAAACTTAAACTTGACAGTGCCCTCACTGTCAGGCTATAGTAAGAGGGTCAAAATTGTCGACGCTCCTTTTTTTTCTTATTTTTTATACAAAACAAAACGCAAACCAAAAATATATATACACAAAAGATCCCCTCGAAATTTAAGTGTAACAGTGTTTCCATTGTTTAAGCGGTGAAGTTTAGGATTAGGGGGAAAGGAGAACAATATCAATTTATACAAGGCCTTACACAGGCTAAAAGTTAGCACCAACCATTCAAAAATTTTATTGCGATAAAGCAGCGGTTGGTGAAAGAATGCGGAGAGGAAAGAAATGGAGAATATGCGAGACCGTATGGGGATAGAAGTGGTATACGGTCTCGGTGGAGGAGAAGAATGGCGGAAGAGAAAAAGAAATGGAATACGAACTTGAGAGTGGAAATGGAGTGAATAGATTAGCACAATTTGTGATGACCGATGTGTAAAAAGCGATTGTACTAACCTGTCGAGAAATGAGATCAAATCCCTTAAGATTCGTGAGAAAACATGGGAAAGCCGAACTTGGTAAACTAGACACAGGAAATGAAAGTGATACGGTGTCTTGCAAGGTCGGAATGATGGAAAGGATGGAGGGAAGTGATTGAGGAAGGGTATCAGTTAAAGTTTCAAAAGGGTGTACACAGTCAGTAGAAGGGACATGATGAATTGGAAAATCCGACTCACCAAGTAGAACTGTTTTATCCTCAATACTATCCTCAAAAGTCTCCTAAAAAATTAGCCCATCCATGCATTTATCATCAATATCAAGACACATATGGAGTTCAGGAAAAACAGTTAATGAATCAGTATGATGACCACACGGAAGTGAAAGGACATGATGAATTGGAGAGACAAACTCATCCAAAACTGTGCGTTTATCATCCAAAATATTCCCAGCGTTGATATTCTCAATCAAGTGAAAATCAAATTTCTCAGACACCTCATCAAAAGCATGGATTTTAATCAATTCAGGTTCTAGAGTGGAGGTGTAGAGGTCAAAAAGGTTGGGATTGGTTTCACTTGACAGGGTCCGTTCACAATTGGGTAAATCAAACACTACAAATTCGCACAACTCATTAAAAACTCTATCTTCAATTGGTAAATCATTTGGGACACTTGATAGACATTCAAAACCGGAGTTGTGTACAATTTGCAATGGGTAGGTTTGATTTGGAAGGGTGTACTGCTCACTCTCACGACTCAATTCCTCAATCTGTCCTACCGCTTCATCATACATTGGAAAATTTGGAGCTGGTTGAAAACTAGCTACATGTTCATTAGGTTGTATGAGAACGTCCATGGACGCATTCAAATCCATCATCTGTTGGTATGACGCTACCCGAAAATTTTCCAACGACTGTTCCAGACTAGACATGGGTTGTGAAAGGGTTTCGGTAAAATATTTAAAATTTGTTTGGATACTGGAAACTCCCAAATGGCTGTGCAGAAGCAATGTCTAGGGAATGTGCAAGAGTTGGGTAGGATGGATAGGAATTTAATGGTTAGACAAGAGTAGGATCAGCGTTATGATAAGAAAGCGGTTGGAACTGTTAATCAAAAGAATTTGAGGTGGTGAAAAGAGTGAAAGATCGGTTAGGAGATTGTTCAATACGTTCAGCAATAAACATAGGTCTTAGAGTTACAACAGGACTCTCAAAAGGGGTATCAATGTAAGAAGGTGGGGTAGGTTAAAATGGTTGATACAAAGTGGATTGCAAAGTTCAGTTGTTTGTCCTAGACGCGTCTATCCGATCTTTCAAAGAAAGTTTAGGCATGGAGGGATCATTCGATGTTCGACCAAAGCAAGAACCGTAGGAAGTAATGTCTGGTTGTGGGTTCCAAAGTTCGGCAAGAGTTTTTCGAGGTAGGGTGCCCATGATATGAAGAGAGAAAGGAGAGGAAAAAGAATGTGATTTTTTAATATTTTTTTATTTGTTAGTTATAAACAAAAGAATGAAACACACAAAAGAATGAAACACACAAAAAGAATCTGGACAAAAAACAATCACGACACAAAAATACCACGCACCTAATCGGTCTAGGATTCACCTAGGTCAACTAGACCTGCTCAAGAACTTGATTGTTGAAGTAAAACCATGTCGAGAAACGGGCTCAAGATATACTGATCACGAGGCCAGGTAAGTGCAGAGATAAGGGGAGGTTTTCCAACGCTTTCGCGAAGGTCCTTATTTAGATAACCCTTTTCTCTTTTGGCGGTTTCGCCGTGAACACTTTCCTAGACACCCAGTGAACGATATACCGTTAAGCGGTGTTCTAAACACAGTTAACTTCTCTTAATGTGCGCGCGGTCCTTAAAGGCTTAAAGTCTAGTTTCTTTTTAAAATTTATACGGGTACACCTTATGCTCAATTTCGTGATTTATGGGCCATGGAAAAGGGGATGAAATCCTTTACCGTATGTTGTGGGGTTCGCTTGCCTCTAAGTCCGTATTAATGGATGCAATGCGCAAATCAATGAAAAAAATTATTCAAAGAATCAAACAATCATTTTTTTTATATTAAGCACGGCACTGCAACAAATACGTGTTAGTTAATTTTTGGCGTTTGAAAGTGAACTTCCAAAGAATCCTGCAAAGATATTATATTGGATGCGTCGGATTTGAGAAGAAGGTGTTAGTAAAGTACGTACCGATAAATTTTCGAGTTAAGAAACCCTCGTTGAAGTTAAATCCGAATAGCTTGGAATGTTTTCTTGCACGGGTCAAACTAACCGGATCATTGGCATTGTACTTCCTAAACACCTTAACCTTGAATGTACACTTTGCTCCCCACGATCGCAGTTCGCAAATCCGCAAAAATCGAAAAATGTCAGACAAAACGGATTTTATTGCGAAAAAGCGATATGAATGCCCAAATACCTGCACACTAAAAATTATAAAAAAACAAACAATAAAAATGGGACAATAATAGAACACTGGAGCTCAGAACCAAATTTTGGAGCAAATGGAGGTGATTGGGCCGGCGGCGCTGGAATATCTTGGGGTGTTGCCGGTTTTCTTTAGGAATCTTGGCTCCAAATTTCTTCCAGGATCAAAGTGTTGTACTAATGTCTCAATGGTATTGCTTATCTTTTCTGTTTAGATCCAAAATGGTAGTAGGTCAGAAATCCAGAGAACAAAAAATGTTAGCAATGTTAGTTTTTGTTTTGGTTTTTGAAATTTTGAAATTTTTAGTTTGTTTTGTTTTTAAGAATGGTGTTAGATGGTATAAACAAGATTAACCCGAAATGACAAGAGTAAAAACGTTGCCGTCTCCCCGGCAACGGCGCCATTTGATTGGCACGCTTTTAGTGTGTCAAGTTTTAAAGTTCTAAAGTTAACCGCAATCAGGACGGCGTCGTGTGTAGCTAGCTGCGATGAGTACGGGTCGTCCGCAAGGATATGGAGCGTTTCACGTTCTTGTTATGACAAGTTAATGCGCGTGGTGGAATGGTTCGAATCTAACCTAAGTGTATATATGCAAAGTATAAATTTTGTTAGGAATAAATAGGTTAATGTAAGTTATGAAAATCCGTACTCAATCCTTTAAGCCGAGCTCGACCACTAAAGCTAGAGCAATCGGCAATAACGTGGATTAGGGTGCTTAAGCATGGCATTTATGAAATACGGCTTATTGACCATTGTCCGTCCGTTCTTGTCGCTTGCTTTCGCCTCCGGCCAATCCAAACGCAATCGGTCACGGTTAGGAATCACCGATACCTTGGTAGGGTAGAGTGCCTAACGGAGCTCCTGCGTAAGGTTTGGACGGAGTTTAATAGAAAATATCGGGAAAAGGAAATGAGAAACAAAAAGCTTAATTTACAATATCGTTTTCTTTCCTAACAACACCATATTCACAAACATCAAAACCACAAAGAGAAAGAGCAGATGAAAAGAGAAAAGAAAAGAAAAGAGAAGCAATACAAGTAAGTAAATGGCATGGTAATTAAATTGCAAGTAAGTAAAGAGCAAGAATATAAAAGAGCAACTAAGTAAAAACAAGAGAAAAATACTAGGAACCCAAAGAATGAAAGCTTCATTAACTTAAAGTGACAATACAAGCCATGCGTTCAATAACCTAATCTTAAACTTCCATGCTCAATGAAGAGGTTGGAAGATCAAGAGAAGACAAAGAACTCAAGGTGAAGTGAAGATAAAATGAAAGCTTTATTAATCTTCAAGTAATGATACAACCTTTGAGATCAATAACCAAAACTTAAACTTGCAGGCTCAATGAAGAGGTTGTTGTTTACCACCGGAAACCAGGAAGACTGAACGTCTTGCCTGAATCTGGGGGCAGATACTAATTGGTGCTATCCGTCCACCTCTTCGAAGATGCCAAGTTGATTTATGGCACCATGTATCAAAGTTTTAAACGGATGCGGCCGATGTAGCAGTCTTCGTCAGATTCCCCCTCGTTTGAGGGGTTTTTGATTGTGGGGACGCTCTTCCCTGCAGGCGCAAGCCCCTGCAGTTAATTACGCTACCGCATCGCGGTAGCAACTTTCTCCTTCTCCAGATGGTCACTTCGTGTCGTGGGTGTTTGTTTTGTGTTTGGTTTCCTGTGGATTGTATACGGAGACTAAGTTATGTCGTCGCCCGTAGGGCGTGGACTAGTCCAAATCCGTATCTTTCTTAGATTTGGGTTGGAGGTTTGGTTTTAAGGATACGTTAGCCTTATTTGAGACTAAGATCGACTTAAACATTTGTTAAGGATACGTTAGTCTTATTTTTAGACTAAGATTAACTTAACAGGATCGTTTAGATCCGACAAGAGAGCAATTGGGCTCTGTTGTTTAGTTTGGTGACATTGCGATCGATAATTAGTGTAAGGACGTTACTGTCCATTGTTAGTTTTAAGACATCGCTGTCGAGGCTAAGGACATCATAGTCCAAGAGGTTAAGGACCCCACAGTCCAATGTTTGTTTTAAGACATCACGGTCAAGGTTAAAGACATCATAGTCCATGAGTTTAAGGACCCCACAGTCCGATGTTAGTTTTAAGACATCACGGTCGAGGTTAAGGACATCATATTCCATGAGTTTAAGGACCCCACGGTCCAATGTTAGTTTTAAGACATCACGGTCAAGGTTAAGGACATCATAGTCCATGAGTTTAAGGACCCCACAGTCCGATGTTAGTTGTAAGACATCACGGTCGAGGTTAAGGACTTCATAGTCCGTTAGTTTAAGGACTTCACAGTCCGATGTTAGTTTTAAGACATTACGGTCGAGGTTAAGGACATCATAGTCCATGAGTTTAAGGACCCCATAGTCCGTAGTAATGTATGGTTGTCGGGACCCGTCACCTCTCTAACGACGTTGAAGGATTACAACGACAGATATCAGAGGAGTAAAGAGATGTACCCTTGAACCAAGGTGAATTAAATAATCTGTAGCCCAGTTTGGAACTAAGACCAATTAATTATATTATGAGCACAATAGCTCAGTTAAGTCTGAATTGAGGACTTATGGCCAATTTGGGCTAAGTCCCCTCAAGTTAAAATGTTTAACATTCGTTTTAGGCTGTTAAGCGTTTGTTTGGGCTTGGCCCTTTTAACAATGCAGAGCATTGATTTAAATTCTGACAATGTTTGTCTTTTATTGAGTGCTAAGCATTCATCATAGCTCTGGGTCTTATCCAAAGAACAATTTATGTTCTGCCCAAGCGCACATAAAAGTATATAACGCGCTTGGCACTAGCGTCAGTCAATGAGCGCAGTGCGCTATGGTTAAAGCGCTAATGCGCTTGGCGCTTTGCGCCAGATGTTAAGCGCTGATGCGTTTAGCGCTTTGCGCTAAGTGAAGAGCACAAATGCGCTTAGCGCTTTGCGCTAAATGAAGAGTGCTGATGCGCTATAATTGAAGCGTTGAGGCGCTTGGTGCTGGTGCCATATAATGAGCGCGAAGCGCTTTTAGTAGTGCAGCGCACACGTGAGGAGCACGTGGTGCGCTTAGCGCCGAGCGCTAGCTAATGAGCGCAGTGCGCTGTTGTTTGAAGTGCTATGGCACTGCAGCGCATTGCGCTAGATGAAGAGCACTAAAGCACTTTTAAATTAGGAGCGCTAAGGCTCTTCTTAGGTTAACTTTGCACTCTGAAGATTATCTTCTTTGATAAGAGACTTTGTCTCAAGATTCCAAGAACAAAGTTCTTAACTTATAGGAGATACTTCAATCTCTTTTTGATGAAAGGCTTTGCCTTTATGGATCTGTGATCGTAAGAGAATTGAATAATTCACTCCCCTTTTTAATGAGATGTTCATGATCTCAGAAAGACAATTTGTCTTATAGATCTATGATCTGTGAAGTAAGTACTTCTTTATTTTATGATAAGATCTTTTTGATCTCTTTATAAAAGACCTTGGTCTTTGTAGATCTACGATCTTTTAAGAAGTGAATTCTTCTCTTTAATTATGAGATGATTTCATCTCTTTGTTCATCATCATTCTTTTTACCTTGAAGAAAAATCTTCTTTTGCCGAGAGCTATTTCTTCTTCTTGAGGTTTTCTCAAATTTTTTTTGGGGGGGGGGGGGTTCCTCCTTTTTTTAGACTTGAAGTCTTGGGTCCTTTATATAGGGGAAGATGATTTGTTGAATCAGTTAAAGAGATTTATTCTCCAATTGATTTGGGAATTTCCCCACCGTTGGATCATTGATCCAAGGGCTTCTGATTTACAGAAGATAATCTTCTTATTTTAACAAGATTGAGAAATCTTTCCTTCTTTACAGAATTTGTTCTGTATTTTAGTGATTTTTAATCACCATTGGATCATTGATCCAGCGGTATTCCAAATTCAGGGCACAATCTTTTCTGTTTGGAAAGATTCAACAGAATTTTATTCTTGTTAACTGATGATTTGATCATATCAGTTGGATATTTGATCCAACGGTGAGGAACATTTAGTTCCAGCGCTAGCGCTTATGCGCTCTGCCCATGGTGCGCTTTGCCCATGGTGCGCTAATTGGAGCGCAGCGCTCCTAGAGCTAGCGCACACGTACTTTGCACGTGGTGCGCTGCTTGGAGCGCAGCGCACCTAGGGCTAGCGCCTATGTGCTTTGCACGGGGTGCGCTAGTTGTAGCAAAGCGCTTTTATAAAAGCGCAGCTTTAATTCAAATTTTGAATTCTGAACAGAGCTTTGCTCTAATTGGGGAAACAAATGCCCCCCCACTGTTGCGCTCACGGGGCCCACACGTGGGTGCAGCGGTAGCAACATCTCGACTCTTGGATCACCCAAGGAACTGAAACGGCGCTTAGTGCCTATAAATAGGACCCTTGGCCCTTGAGATGACTTCTGTTCATCTTCAATCCTTCTTGAAAATTTATTTTCTTCTTCAGAGCGCAGCTCTTCTTCTTAAAAACTTTTAAGGACAGAACTTTGTCGGATTAGGTAAAAGATTAAATCTTTTTGAGACATCTTTTAGGGTTTCACCCATTAACAGAGCTTTGCTCTTCATAGATCTTTGATTTAAAGAAAATACTTTTTAGGGTTTTATTAATAGAGCTTTGCTCTCTTGGAATCATAGATCTAAAAGGATCTTGCTTATGATTTCTTAATCCATTAATGGAGTTTTGCTCCTTTCAGGTCATATAGAAGAACTCTTAAGAGCTTTTCATGGATCATGAAGATTAAAGATGGAATTTTATTTTTTATGAATTATATCATCTTTTCAGAGCAAAGCTCTCAATGTTCTCGGGGGACTTCTTTAAATTCCCCTCATAATTGATTTTGATAGGTGTCACTCCTGTCTGCAGAGCATTGCTCTCGAGGAGTTTAACTCCATGTGCCTGTTTTGAATAAGAAATTTCTTATTCAGTCTGTCTGCTAATTTTGTTGATTTTCTTTTACAGGAGTAATGGACGCTCACATGTATGATCTCGACGAGATTATCTCTTACGGAGACATCCGCTCTCTCGGCCGTTCTCAGAATCGAGAATTCATAAACGCCGAGTGTGCCGAAATTATGAGTCTCTTCGACGCATACAATGGTCAACTGCCTTCTCGGCGTTCCCCTCTCCTGAAGTTTATTGTGGGAGCGATCTGGGAAGCGCTTCCTCTATTCTGTACCGGCGTGCCGCTTAGGGAATTGGATGCCGCTGAGGATAAGGTGCACTCGGTGTATCTGATGAGCCTGATCTCAAAGAGAAGGCGAGACAATCTTGTCGATCTCCTGCACCAGGCTTTTCAACAGTCGGCCATACTTGCTGCCTATCGGAGGGTGGAGGACATCCGTGGGGATCCCGACACTTGCGATCGCAAAAGAAAGCACACTTGGATGGTTCGCCAGACCTGGAAAATTCTGGACAAGGTCACTTTTGAGTTCCTCAATCCATGCCCTGGATCTGAGGTTTTGCCATTGTAATTATTTTGATAATATCTTTGTTTATTGTTTTTATAATTGTAAGAGCCTTTTTGCAATATGAATGGCAAATTTCTCATTTTAGCGTATCTTATTTCATGTTCTAAATCTGTTGCACATGCATGAACGGGTGAGCCTCGAACGCTTAATTAAATGCAGATCTGATGTTATCCTTATTGCTTTCTTCTCTTTGCTGTGTTGTTGCTATGTGATTTTAGCAAGTGCGATCTAAGACTTTTCAACTTTATGAGCCGTGAGGGTCGCATAAAGAATTTTCTCCCTACCGATCGAAAGGATCCCATAGGTGTAATTTCTTCTTAAGAATCATGAGGATTCCTAAGTGTTTTTTCTCTTGAAAGTCATAAGGATCTCACAAGAGGATTTACTCCCTTACGAGTCGTGAGGACCCGCAAGTGATGGATGAAGTTGTCCTTATCCGCATTTCACGAAGCTAAGGGTTGCTCTTGATGCTTCCCACGGGTTCACTGCTGTGTTCTGCGAGGACCAGGCTCCGCTATGGACGTTTTCCAGGATACCGTAGTTTAAAGACATCGCGGTCGAGGTTAAGGACATCATAGTCCGTGGATTTAAGGACCCCACAGTCCGTTGTTTAGTTTTAAGACATCACGGTCGAGATTAAGGACATCATACTCTGTGGATTTAAGGACTCCACAGTCCGTTGTTTAGTTTTAAGACATCACGGTCGAGGTTAAGGACATCATAGTCCGTGAGTTTTAAGGACCTCACAGTCCGATGTTAGTTTTAAGACATCACGGTCGAGCTTAAGGACATCATAGTCCATGAGTTTAAGGACCTCACAGTCCAATGTTAGTTTTAAGACATCACGGCCGAGGTTAAGGAGATCATAGTCCGTGGATTTAAGGATTCCACAGTCCAATGTTA
This sequence comes from Agapanthus africanus, assembly GCA_030015575.1. Classification (NCBI taxonomy): domain Eukaryota; kingdom Viridiplantae; phylum Streptophyta; class Magnoliopsida; order Asparagales; family Amaryllidaceae; genus Agapanthus; species Agapanthus africanus. The sequence goes on along the minus strand of CM057338.1, from coordinate 944,171,653 downwards.
GTTTTAAGACATCACGGTCGAGGTTAAAGACATCATAGTCCATGGGTTTAAGGACCCCACAGTCCGTGAAATGTGTGGTTGTCGGGACCCGTCACCTCTTTGAAGTCGTTGAGGAATTACAACGACAAATATCAAAGGAGTGAAGAGATGTACCCTTGAACCAAGGTAAAATTAGATTAAGGACATTACGGTCCATTGTTAGTTTTAAGACATCACTGTCAAGGTTAAGGACATCATAGTCCGTGAGTTTAAGAACCTCACAGTCCGATGTTAGTTTTAAGACACCACGGTCGAGTTTAAGGATATCATAGTCCGTGGATTTAAGGACTCCACGGTCCGATGTTTGCTCTGGATGCTTCCCACGGGTTCACTGCCGTGTTCGGCGAGGACCAGGCTCCGCTCTGGATGCTTCACACGGGGTCATTGCCGTGCTCTGCGAGGACCAGGATCCGCTCTGGACGTTTTCCACGGGGTCAGAAGTGACATAATCCGCGTTCCACGTAGCCAGGAATTTTGCTCTAGATGCTTCCCACGGGTTCAACTGCCGTGTTCGACGATGACTAGGCTCCGCTCTGAATGCTTCACACGGGTTCACTGCCGTGCTCTACGAGGACCAGGATCCGCTTTGGACATTTTCCACGGGGTCAGAAGTGACATAATTCGCGTTCCACATAGACGGGAATTTTGCTCTAGGTTTAAACGCGATCAATTCTCTTGAGCTCCAGGAAGCCGGAGAAAGTGAGTGCTTGCTTATTTAAGCTAGAAAACTTAATGGAGTTATCAATGGTAATTGTCTTGAAAAAAAACACAAATCTTGCCGTCCATGTGCAGCAGTTACCGATGACTCCCGAACCTAATTCAAGAGCTAAATCGGTTTACAAGTTTCTGACTCGGTCTGAGTCTAACTCAAACCTGAATCCAAACTCAAGTCTGAGTCTAAACTCAAACCTGAATCCAAATTCAAACATGAATCTAAAATCAAACATGAATACTCGAACATGAACAAGAATACTTAAATCAAACATCAATATCAAACATGTATAACTTGACCTGACATGACCGAACCATGGTTATGACTTGACTTGACTACTTGTATACTTGACTACATCCTGAACATGACTACTTGAATATCTTGTATCCATGGTTTCGGCAAGTCTGATAATTATAATCTATACAACACATTACGCGGGGATAAAGGGGTAGATTGGTACGGAACATATATCGTGGCACGAGAGGTCACTTAAAAGACACCTATATGAATTTTCATGCCGTTGTCCCATGGGTTATGACGGGGCCTTGTACTACATGTTAGCATAGTTCATGGGGTAAGAGGGACTCCTCTCGTATACATGAATATCTTCTGTATCAAGCTACAAACAACCAAGTTATAATAACTATCATATACCGGCAATCAATCATACAAGACTTACCTGTTCATTTCATATTACTTGTTATATTCTTTTTCTTCTTTTGGTACTTACCGAGCGCTAGTTCGCTGACGACGTTCCTTTTTATTTCTTCTTTGGAATGTTCGTCAGGAGGACATGACTCTCAGGAGGTCAAGCCTAGCCAGAAGGACTTGAACTAGCTTGCGGCTTAGCCTGAGTTCTGGTTCCTTGTACTTACTTTCATTTCCTGTATGCCATTGTTTAGGCACTTGTAACACCCTAGTTCATTTATACCATATTCTGTTTGAATATTTTCTAATCTTGTGGCTATTTCTTGATTATTATTTGTTTTGGGTACGGATAGTGATTTTGGTATATGTGGATAGTATCCGACCCGACCCGCATACATGAAACCTTTCTTGGTTCTAGATTACGACATATCTTTACTAGTACAGAGGATCCGTACACACATATATGTTCTATTACATGTAACTTATATCTAGTATCTGCATATATTTTAAATAATATAAATTATAACCTGATAATATATTTTAAATACTTAGCATGGCCTGCATCATACCACATACCCGATGGCTGCATCTTGACATCGTGTTATTGTCCCGTTTAATGAAACGGACTCGTTTGGATCGCTACGTGTTTTTATATGTATCCGTTCTTGGGGGTATGCATTTTCTTTAACCGGACAACCCATTATGGTTTTGGTTGATACGTATATTATTCGTATTTTAAAACTAGATTTTTAGACAGAATCCGGGTATTTTTCGGAGTATGTTTGATATTAGCTATAAAACATATAATGTATATTATAATATTTACTATAACCAAACCATTATATATTTATACGAATAATAATATATTTATATCCTAGCTAATATATCCTCACATATCACCGCCTCTCTCTTTCTAAATCCAAATCCACAGTCTCTCTCTCCCCCCTATATATATAATATATATTACATATTACATTACCAAATTATTTTAAACCCACAGACTCTCTTCCTCACCTCTCTCTTTCTCCCTCCCGCCGAAACCCATGAGACTCAAAACCCTAGCTTAGCCCATCACGTCGCCGCCGACCTCTCCATGACTGCCCCAACCTCCCATCTCTTCACCCTCATCTTCTTCATCTCCTCTCCCTCTCCATCCCCTACAACCCAAGAACCCGACCCCGATGCCCATGCCTGCAACCAAACCCCAAACACCCGAACCCTAACCTACGCTTGCACCCTCGCCATCGTCGCCACCACCCTCGCCCTCGTCCCTCGACATCACCACCTTCATCACCTCCTTCTTCCACTTCCAACGCCACCACCGCGACCCCGACCTTGACTTCACCCATGAACCCAACACCATCGACAACCCAAGAAACCTATCGCCTCCACCGCGGACCTCCTCATCTCCTCACCCTCATCATCATCCCCTCAACCTCACCTCCTTCTCCTCTCCTCCTCTAATCTCCCGAGCTCCTTACAGAACCCGACCCCTGCACACCCGATGACCCACAACACAGGAACCCCGACATCTGCCCTCTCATCGCCGGAGATCACCCATCATCGTCGTCACCCCTCTCAGTCCCCTAAGCCCGGAGGCCAGAGCCAACACCAGATAACACAACTCACTCTTCTTCTTCTTCTTCTTCTCTTCTTCTTTCTTTCTATTTTCTTCTCTGTTCTTGGCCGTCGCCGGAGTCGCGCACATCACCGATGATCCGAGCGACCCAGTCATCATCACCATCAAGCATGGTCACGTCTTTGAATATCCAAGTCCAGTTCTGTACGTGCGTGGTTGCATCGCGATGTTTACTCGATGTCGAACGCGACGTACATACCCCAACGTGAGATCCGATCAGGCAAGTTTATCTTGCTGCATGCTATGTTGCTATATTTATATTCATATGAATAAAAATAATACATGTATTTTAATTATGCATCCCATGTTATAGTTTTACCGTTTTACGATACCCGTACGGATACGTACTGATAATTGCATACCTAATTACATGTCGGAACACCCTGATATCATTTCACTATTATATTATCATGACATGTTATCTAGATTGCATGATATATAGTCATGGACGTATAACAGGTTATTACAGATAGACACATATGCATCCTGACATCAGCACTATTTACCGTGATCCTGATATCGTTTACAATTTCACATTTGGTGTCCATTTGATACATATGCACCACATGACATATCCTGACACACTACTTGACTTGTTACCTAATCTTGTTACTAATGCCAATAATCCTGATTTGTTATCCTTATGGACGTATACGGTTGTCTATATAGACAAACCTGTACCTGCTTGATCCTGTGTTGGCATTAGACTTACATTATCAATACCTGACTTGAACACATAACCTTAGGGGTAAGGGAAAATCAATGATGAAATCTGACTTGTAACTCAACAATTCGATGCTTAGACTGATCAGTCTTTACGGGTTCGGCCGGCCCCGGGATGATGCTGTTGACATCATTCATCTGTACATGTTACCTGTTTACTGCCAAGCGGCACGTCTCGGATTCAGCCCGAGAATCTTGACTGTGGTCCCGGGCATACATGGGATACTATTGACTTATATCGACGATTCCATTAAATTGATTTCAAAGACTTTTAGAGTAGATAACCTAGTAGCACAGTTTTAGATTACTCATCGCACTTCGCATACATATACATACCTCACCGTTCATATCCGTGTTATTCTTTATATTCATATTTACCTATATCGTTACATCCTGGTTATTATTGTTGTCTTGATGTTATGATGCACTGACGTCTGGGTTTGGCATGGCCTAGTTTCTCTATCTCTATTGCATGCTGAACAGGAGTATTTTAGCCATCAAGCCGGATTGTATTTAGTGATGTTTAGTCTTAGTTATTTCTCTGAAACTTTATTTCTTGATGTGAGCCCATATTGGGACGTATTTCCAGATGTTGTTTATTGGATATTATTATCGTTTCCGCCTATACATTTCTTGACTCTTTTATTTTGGCAAATAGATATATACTAGATAGATTTTTATATTTTACTGTTCTTGATATCCTATAGATAGTCGTAATGTGACTGTGGAGGGATGTTTCCTAACCACATGTAACATAGTTGGCTCTGTCATGTGCCGTAGTTAGTGCACTCTAGGAAGTGGGGTGTGACAACACTATTTTATATCATTGTATCTTTTCTTTCCAAACATTTATATGTAAAGATAAATGTAAATAAAGTTGTTGCTGTTTTATATCACTTGCCATTCTTGTGCATTTTTATATATTGCTTAATTACGCTTAAGATATTTATTTTTTAGTAAATATGTTGCGGCCTGCCACGTACCTATATCCGTCTACTAGGAAGCGGGGCGTAACACTATTAGCTGTGCAAGATGGCTCTTCTCAGAGTTCCACCAGACACTTGCATTGTCCATGAGCTGGAGCTTTGCAACACGGACCCAAGCTATTTCTGGCACTTGAGCTGCTGTAAGATCGTCCTCAATACTTTGAACCCACTCCTCAACCTTTAGGCGGCTTTCTTTCCCAGAAAAGTTCTTTGGATGCAATGTCCGAAATTGTTTCACGCCTGGTGCTTTTGTAACACCCGAGCCCATAATACTATTTCTATTACTGGTTGAGTGTTAGATATTGATCTTTTCAATTATCTTGTTTGTTTGGTGTTTATTGCTAAATTTTAACCGATTAAGTCATTTTGGCACATAACAAATTTTAACACCGAAAATGAAATTTAAAATATCCATGTTGGCCTACTCGTCGCCACTAGTCGCGTGGTAGCGTCCGCACGTCGAGATTCCGTCCCGTTCGGCTAAACCGGCAAGTTTGGACGACTACGCGCGCGTGCAAGTGTCCGACTTGGGGGCATGCATTTTAATCATTAAACACCTCTTTTCAAAATTTGGAACTCGCGTAAAATCCTATAATTTGAATTTGGAGCATTTGGGCGCAACCCGGGCGCGATTTGGAAATGTTTCATTTAGCGCCAAAAATGCCCATTTAATTAAATAATAAAACTATAATATATATTTTTCCTTCTGTTTCCTTTAACGATTCAAATCTCTAAATCCTTATCTAATTTCCTTTTCACCTCACCTTGGCCAATCACGAGGCGCTATTCGTCATGGGCCCCTCCGTCCTTTCTCCCTATCTCTCTCTCTCTCATCCTAAAATCTCTCTCTCTCTCCCTGTAACAATCTCTTTCTCTCTCTAACTATATATATCTAAGCTTTCTGTTCATCCTCCTTCCTCACGAGAAATCTCGCGAGAGCCCTAACCCTAGCCTCCTCGTGCTCGCGCCGCCGACCTCCCCGCGACCTCGCCGTCGTCGTCATCGCCTCCTCAGCCTAGCCGCACCCTCCTACCTCCTTCCTCCGTCTCTTTCCGCGCCTGCACCCAACCCCGACGCCATCACACGGCCGCAGATCTCGCCGTCGACGCCGCCTCCAGTCACCAACGACGTCTGAGACTCCCTCTCTTCCTCCTTGTCCCGACCTCGTCGTCGCCTTTCTCCTCCCCTCGCCGGACCACAGAACCCAAAACCACAACCCTACCACCCTCTGCAGTTCGCCGGAAAATGTGCCGTCGACCCTCGTCGACGTCACTCGTGCCACCTCCGACCGCCTCCTCTCCCCTGCGACCAGAACCCGGCCCTTACACCCCCTCATCGCACAGCACCACCCTCTTTCCAGCGAACAAGGAAATTCTAGCCCTCGCCGTGCCCACTGTTCATCGCCGCCGGCGTCCCATCGCCGTCGAGCCGTCGTGGTTGCCCCTGGTGTTTCCCTGTAAGCATCCCTCTACTTTCCATTGGTACAAAACCCCCGCTGGTCGTTTGCCGCATGTATCGTGTTTGCTAACTTTGTTGTTTTGACTGTTGCCGGATTCCGGCCGTGCCGTCGTTTGGACCCGACGCTCCAGCGAAGTACCCTGGTCCGTGTGGTCCCGCTGTTCGCTGTTGGGACTCGATCCGTGGCCCGTGCACCCGTCCCGTGTTTTCTGCCGACTTTGCATCCGTGCTTTCCGGTTTGCGAAACCATCGAGGCAAGATTTCTTGCTACATGCTACGTTAAACTAATTAAATGTTTGACTCACAAACTTGCTATATTAACTAGTATTGCTACTTATCTCATTGGACAAAATATGATGTACATTATAATACTGCCACCTAAATCGTATTTTGCCACCGTAACCTTAATAACAATTACCTGCTAATCATTTTACTATTTAGAGGATAATAGTCGCACACTTATATCTTTATTGCCTGCTGTTATTAATATTGCGCTACACTGTGATTGTTGCACCCCAAGGGTGCTTGAACCTGTTAATAAGAGACTACAAAGTATCACTGTGTTTACATGGAATAATATTGTTGTTTACTGTTCCTGCTGTTGTTCCTTTCGTTACTACACCTGTTATCAGCATACATTTGATTGCATTACATATTGACCCGATCTTGATACACCTGACACATGTACCGATACACCGGACATGACACCCTATGCATACTGACTCAACCTATTGAACTACGACCTGACTTGGGGTCCTCATGGACCATTCCTGCTGTCTATCCAGACAGACCTGCTTTTACCGGATTTTGTGTGACATTAATCCTGGACTACTGAATACCTGACCTGACATACATAACTTGGGGGTATGGGAAAATCAAAGGTGAAACCGACTTGTAACTCAACAGTTCGATACTTATTCTGATCAGTCTTACGGGCTTGGCCAGTCCGGGAGTGATGATGCTGACATCACTCATCCATCCTACTACCTATTACTGCTTAGCGGCACGTCTCGGATTCAGCCCCGAGGACCTTGACCGTGGTCCCGGGCACGCACGGGATACTATTGAGTTACATCGACGATTCATCAATTGATTTCAAAGACTATAGAATAGAAACCTGATAGGACAGTTTAGTCACCACTGCACATTACCCTATTCTGTTATTTCTTAGTACTGCTTTATTCATGTTCATACCTGCATTGCTTATTACCATGTTTATGTTATATTATTTTGGTTGACATGACGCGCTGACGTCTGGGTTTTGCATGGCCCAGATTCCTTACCACTATCGACGACCGAGCAGGAGTACTTCAGCCAGCAGGCTGAACTGTGAGTTCCTTAGGGTTTAGTTTATTTATTTCATTTCATTTCCAGATGTGAGCCCGCATTATGGGACGTACTGTCTATTTATTGTATTGGATCATTTGCTTCCGCACTTATTGTTTATTGATTCTTGTTATTATGGATTTGGACATGTATTAGATTAGTTTATTATTTTGTTCTTGATATCTCTACAACCGTAATGTGACTGTGGATGGATTTTTCCTACCCACAGGTAGCATGGTTGGCTATGTTACGTGCCCAATCTTGCGTACTCTGGGAAGCGGGGCGTGACATGGTTCTTTTGGTATCAGAGCCATAGGATAGTCGGGTTGATTCTTTTGTAGTTGGGTATTGTACCCAATACACGAATCAGAATACCCGTGACTAGGAAACATGTCCTGCCACTTTGACTGTTTTACCATCCTTGAATCATTCTTCCGGATCATGTCGACATGCAAACTTACTTTGCATTTGTCAACTCAAAAAAAAAAAACCTAAATTCTTGTTATCTCTAGGACTTAGGCGACTTGGGTGGAGTTAAGTAATTGCGGCTATGATACCGCGGCATAGCTACAATGCAGTACTCTATTTAAGTATCTTGGAGTTCTAGCCTTGATCTATACCCAGAATCTATCATCATGCTAATGTTGGGTACTTTGATTTCCAGGAATATGGCCGGTCAGAATTTGAAGATGGACCAAAGACGTGCGGTCTTAGCCGCCAGGCGTAGAGTGATAAGGGGATTGCTGGAGAATCTAAAGGAACAGACCGAGCTGGAACCGGCATCTGCACTGAACCAAACGTCTGTACGTAGAAGTATTCCGGTGAACAGGAGCAGCGTAGCACCAATGAAGAAAACTAGTGTGGGGGATCGGAAAGGGAGCGTGATTTGTAACTACTGCCATATACCCGGACATGTGCGAAAGGAGTGTCGTAAGAGGCTGGGACTCTGTTTTAGATGTGGAGCGGCAGATCACGCCGTTAGTGCTTGTCCGTCGAAGCTTCGTACAAGGGATGATATTCAGAAGCCTCCGCAGAGACCGTTCCAAGGGCAGAGACAGTTGACTCAAGGATCTAATCAGGCTCGAGCTTTCACGCTGACAGCCGAGTAAGCTAAGGCATCGGGAGAAGTGGTTTCAGGTACTTTGCTCGTTCATGGTTTTCCCGCATTGGCATTATTTGATTCCGGAGCATCCCACTGTTTTATGTCCTCCAAATTTATAACTACACACTCGATTACCTGCACGACCCTGTCTAGTTTTTGGGACATACACACTGGGAATGGGAAAATCATAGCTAGTAAGGAATGTAGAGATTGTTCAGTTGTTGTTTGCGGACGGGAGCTTTTTGCAGATTTCTTGGTGATAGATACGGGCAGTTATGAAGTAGTCTTGGGAATGGATTTTCTTGGCACTTTCCATGCCCACATTGACTGTAGGGCAAGGAAGGTAATTTTCCAGATTCCCGGACACCCTGAGTTTACCTTCATTGGGGGAAGCAGTTCTGTCGGGCCAGTCGAGTTTAGGGCTAGGCCGACAAACAGTGTTCTTGCAGCAATGGTAGTGGATAGTAATGAAGAGCCGGCAGTTGTTCGCGACTTTATGGATGTATTTACAGATATATCAGGCTTACCGCCGAAGTGAGATGTAGAGTTTGCGATTGACCTTATTCCTGGTGCAGCGCCAGTATCAAAGTCTTATTATCCAATGGCACCGGTGGAATTGGAAGAAGTTAATAAACAAGTTGGTGAATTACTCGAGAAGGGATGGATTCGAAGCAGCAACTCACCTTGGGGAGCTCCAGTTCTTTTAGTAAAGAAGAAGGATGGCACGAGAAGGATGTGCATTGATTATCGAGAATTGAACCGGGTGACTATTAAGAACAAGTACCCGATCCCTCGCATTGGAGAACTTTTTGAGCAGCTTGGTGGCGCGAGGGTATTCTCGAAATTGGATTTGCGATCAGGATATCATCAGGTCCGAGTGAAAGCAGAAGACATTTTGCAAGATAGCGTTTCGAACTCGATATGGACATTTCGAGTATTTGGTGATGCCCTTCGGAGTGACTAATGCGCCGGCAATATTCATGGATTTGATGAACAGGGTCTTTTCACCATACCTGGACCAGTTTATTGTGGTATTCATTGACGATATTCTGGTATATTCGAAGAGTCCGGAGGAGCATGCTGAGCATTTAAAGATCGCCCTGCAGACGCTGAGACAGGAGAAACTATTCGCGAAAATGAGTAAGTGCGAGTTTTGGCTGGAAGAAGTGAAGTTTCTAGGGCATGTCGTGTCGGGCGACGGAATCGCCGTCGATCCCGAAAAGATTGCAGCAGTTCGAGATTGGCCTATTCCAAAGAATGTTGCGGAGATAAGAAGTTTTCTTGGACTCGTCGGATACTACAGAAGATTTGTGGAGAACTTCGCTCGTGTTGCTGAGCCGTTAACCAAGCTCACGCGCAAGGAGGTACCGTTTGTTTGGACGGATGGATGTGCATTGGCCTTCGAGACGTTGAAGCAGAAGTTGATAACCGCCCCGATCCGGACTGTACCAGATAATTCAGGAGGACTGGTGATACACAGCGACGCATCCGGAAAAGGATTGGGATGTGTTCTGATGCAGAATGGGAAGGTCGTCGCTTACGCATCGAGACAACTGAAGACTCATGAGAAGAATTATCCGACTCATGACTTGGAGCTTGCAGCCGTGATCTTCGCCCTGAAGATTTGGAGACACTACCTTTTGGGCGAGAGAGTCGAAGTCCTTACAGATCATAAGAGTTTGAAGTATGTGTTCACTCAGAAGGAGTTGAACATGAGGCAACGCAGATGGTTGGAGCTGATGGCCGACTACGACCTTGACCTTAAGTACCATCCGGGAAAAGTTAATGTCGTGCCAGATGCGCTAAGTCGGTTACCAGCAATTCAGATATTGACCGCACAAAGGGAGATCATTGCGGATTTTCGGAGATTCGACTTGGAGGTTGTGCTACCACATGCTACGGGGCAGTTGATGCAATTGCAAGTACAGTCGTCCTTAGTTGAGAAGATTAAAGTGGCGCAATCGCAGGATCCTAGGCTGCAAAAGTTTCGAGAGCAAGTTGAAGCCGGACTACGAACCGATTTACTGATCCACGAAGACGGTTCGTTGAGATATGGTAGCCGTGTGTGTGTGCCAAAAAGAGATGTGCGTGAATAACTTATGAAGGAGGCACACAGTTCAGCTTACTCTGTACATCCAGGAGGGACAAAGATGTACCGAGATATTCGACAGCACTTCTGGTGGGAAGGTATGAAACGGGAAATTGCTCGCTTCGTGGCTAAGTGCTTGGTGTGTCAGCAAGTCAAGGCTTAACACCAAAGGGTTGCTGGTTTGTTGCAACCACTTCCGATTCCTCAGTGGAAGTGGGAACATATAACCATGGATTTCGTGACGGCTTTACCGCGGAGTCCAAAGGGCAACAATGCAGTATGGGTGATTGTCGATCGGTTGACCAAGTCAGCTCACTTTATTCCTCTTCGGGTTGGTCAATCGACAGAGACTTTGGCTGAGCGGTACATGCAGGAGATTGTGAGATTGCATGGAGTACCGGTAAGCATCGTGTCCGATCGGGACACTCGGTTCTTGTCGCACTTTTGGAGGAGTTTACAAGAAAGTTTGGGGACTCGATTGAAGTTTAGCACAGCTTATCATCCTCAGACTGATGGACAATCGGAGAGAACGATCCAGACCCTTGAAGATATGTTGAGGGCTTGCATGTTGGACTTCAAAGGTTCTTGGGAGGATCATCTACACCTGGTGGAGTTTTCGTACAACAATAGTTTCCAAGCGACTATTCAGATGGCTCCGTTTGAAGCGTTGTATGGTCGTAAGTGCCGTTCACCTGTTTGTTAGGATGATGATGGTGAACGAAGATTACTAGGACCAGATTTGGTGGTACAGACAGTCGAGAAGGTGAATACAATCAGGAAGCATATGAAGGCAGCTCAAGACAGACAGAAAAGTTGGGCTGACACGTCAAGAAGACCTCTAAAGTTCGCCGTGGGTGATCTGGTATTCCTGAAGATATCACCGACTAGAGGGGTGATTCGCTTTGGAAGTCGGGGAAAGCTTAGTCCTCGATTCGTTGGACCCTTCGGGATATTGGAGCGTGTTGGAGAGGTAGCGTACCGGTTGGCGTTACCACAGTCATTGGCAGAAGTGCACGATGTGTTCCATGTGTCTCAACTGCGGAGGTATGTTCGCGATGAGACTCATGTCTTGGATCATTCGGAGTTGACTGTACAGGAGGACCTAACTTTTGAGGAGCGACCAGTTGAAATCAAGGATCGAAGAGAAAAGGTTCTTAAGAATAAGGTTATCCCTCTTGTGCTAGTTTCTTGGGGTAATCGATCGCATGGAGAATCCACTTGGGAGCGAGAAGACGAGATCCGGCAGAAATTTCCTCACCTTTTCCAATAATTAGCTATCTTGTATTCTTGGAATTTCGAGGACGAAATTCTTTTGTAGTTGGGTATGATGTAACACCCGAGCCCATAATACTATTTCTATTACTGGTTGAGTGTTAGATATTGATCTTTTCAATTATCTTGTTTGTTTGGTGTTTATTGCTAAATTTTAACCGATTAAGTCATTTTGGCACATAACAAATTTTAACACCGAAAATGAAATTTAAAATATCCATGTTGGCCTACTCGTCGCCACTAGTCGCGTGGTAGCGTCCGCACGTCGAGATTCCGTCCCGTTCGGCTAAACGGGCAAGTTTGGACGACTACGCGCGCGTGCAAGTGTCCGACTTGGGGGCATGCATTTTAATCATTAAACACCTCTTTTCAAAATTTGGAACTCGCGTAAAATCCTATAATTTGAATTTGGAGCATTTGGGCGCAACCCGGGCGCGATTTGGAAATGTTTCATTTAGCGCCAAAAATGCCCATTTAATTAAATAATAAAACTATAATATATATTTTTCCTTCTGTTTCCTTTAACGATTCAAATCTCTAAATCCTTATCTAATTTCCTTTTCACCTCACCTTGGCCAATCACGAGGCGCTATTCGTCGTGGGCCCCTCCGTCCTTTCTCCCTATCTCTCTCTCTCTCATCCTAAAATATCTCTCTCTCTCCCTGTAACAATCTCTTTCTCTCTCTAACTATATATATCTAAGCTTTCTGTTCATCCTCCTTCCTCACGAGAAATCTCGCGAGAGCCCTAACCCTAGCCTCCTCGTGCTCGCGCCGCCGACCTCCCCGCGACCTCGCCGTCGTCGTCATCGCCTCCTCAGCCTAGCCGCACCCTCCTACCTCCTTCCTCCGTCTCTTTCCGCGCCTGCACCCAACCCCGACGCCATCACACGGCCGCAGATCTCGCCGTCGACGCCGCCTCCAGTCACCAACGACGTCTGAGACTCCCTCTCTTCCTCCTTGTCCCGACCTCGTCGTCGCCTTTCTCCTCCCCTCGCCGGACCACAGAACCCAAAACCATAACCCTACCACCCTCTGCAGTTCGCCGGAAAACGTGCCGTCGACCCTCGTCGACGTCACTCGCGCCACCTCCGACCGCCTCCTCTCCCCTGCGACCAGAACCCGGCCCTTACACCCCCTCATCGCACAGCACCACCCTCTTTCCAGCGAACAAGGAAATTCCAGCCCTCGCCGCGCCCACTGTTCATCGCCGCCGGCGTCCCATCGCCGTCGAGCCATCGTGGTTGCCCCTGGTGTTTCCCTGTAAGCATCCCTCTACTTTCCATTGGTACAAAACCCCCGCTGGTCGTTTGCCGCATGTATCGTGTTTGCTAACTTTGTTGTTTTGACTGTTGCCGGATTCCGGCCGTGCCGTCGTTTGGACCCGACGCTCCAGCGAAGTACCCTGGTCCGTGTGGTCCCGCTGTTCGCTGTTGGGACTCGATCCGTGGCCCGTGCACCCGTCCCGTGTTTTCTGCCGACTTTGCATCCGTGCTTTCCGGTTTGCGAAACCATCGAGGCAAGATTTCTTGCTACATGCTACGTTAAACTAATTAAATGTTTGACTCACAAACTTGCTATATTAACTAGTATTGCTACTTATCTCATTGGACAAAATATGATGTACATTATAATACTGCCACCTAAATCGTATTTTGCCACCGTAACCTTAATAACAATTACCTGCTAATCATTTTACTATTTAGAGGATAATAGTCGCACACTTATATCTTTATTGCCTGCTGTTATTAATATTGCGCTACACTGTGATTGTTGCACCCCAAGGGTGCTTGAACCTGTTAATAAGAGAATACAAAGCATCACTGTGTTTACATGGAATAATATTGTTGTTTACTGTTCCTGCTGTTGTTCCTTTCGTTACTACACCTGTTATCAGCATACATTTGATTGCATTACATATTGACCCGATCTTGATACACCTGACACATGTACCGATACACCGGACATGACACCCTATGCATACTGACTCAACCTATTGAACTACGACCTGACTTGGGGTCCTCATGGACCATTCCTGCTGTCTATCCAGACAGACCTGCTTTTACCGGATTTTGTGTGACATTAATCCTAGACTACTGAATACCTAACCTGACATACATAACTTGGGGGTATGGGAAAATCAAAGGTGAAACCGACTTGTAACTCAACAGTTCAATACTTGTTCTGATCAGTCTTACGGGCTTGGCCAGTCCGGGAGTGATGATGCTGATATCACTCATCCATCCTGCTACCTATTACTGCTTAGCGGCACGTCTCGGATTCAGCCCCGAGGACCTTGACCGTGGTCCCGGGCACGCACGGGATACTATTGAGTTACATCGACGATTCATCAATTGATTTCAAAGACTATAGAATAGAAACCTGATAGGACAATTTAGTCACCACTGCACATTACCCTGTTCTGTTATTTCTTAGTACTGCTTTATTCATGTTCATACCTGCATTGCTTATTACCATATTTATGTTATATTATTTTGGTTGACATGACGCGCTGACGTCTGGGTTTTGCATGGCCCAGATTCCTTACCACTATCGACGACCGAGCAGGAGTACTTCAGCCAGCAGGCTGAACTGTGAGTTCCTTAGGGTTTAGTTTATTTATTTCATTTCATTTCCAGATGTGAGCCCGCATTATGGGACGTACTGTCTATTTATTGTATTGGATCATTTGCTTCCGCACTTATTGTTTATTGATTCTTGTTATTATGGATTTGGACATGTATTAGATTAGTTTATTATTTTGTTCTTGATATCTCTACAACCGTAATGTGACTGTGGATGGATTTTTCCTACCCACAGGTAGCATGGTTGGCTATGTCACGTGCCCAATCTTACGTACTCTGGGAAGCTGGGCGTGACAGCTTTCGCTTCGGGGCGGGCTAAAAGGAAGGCAGACTGCTACTGCTGGCCTTCCACTAAACTCTTAATGGTTTCAAGAAGCACCGTCTATTCATTGATATAAGCTGTAACGGTAGATGGACGTGGTAGGGTAGGCGATGGTGTGTTGCCATTGACGTTGGTGCTGGTGTTGTTGGGAGAATCCATCACCTTGAAAGAAAAGACAGATTATGATAGATTCAAGAGATTTGAAATAAAAGGAATGTAAAGTTGCTGAATATTATAATTCTGGTGGTATATTGTCTAAGACTTTATGCAGAACAGACCTGCATGGGCCACCAATAAAACCTGCCATGCCCCGTTTCCCAGAAGACGGTAACGGCACGTGACGAAACCCGCAATGTATTTATTATGAGAAGATCATTTCCCTTAATAAATACGTTAAGCGTATAAAAGCAATATAACAATATGCAAGAATTAACAAGAGTAATTAAAATTTAACAGCAACTTTATTTACATTCATTTTCAAGTACAGATGTCTAAAATAAAAGATATAATAATTGAAAGATGCTTAAACAATGGTATGCTAGAAATAATGCAGAAATAAAACTAGTAGTCGAGCTGAGTGGTGAGCTGATGATCGAAGTCCTCCTGCAGAAATAAAACTAGTAGTCCTTCCTGGGCTCGATCTCCTCGCTGGGCTCGATCTCCTCAGAATCATATCCTCTTGATGAACGTTCCAAAGAAAAGAAATAGAGAGAAATGTCGTCAGCGAACTAGCGCTCGGTAAGTCTCCAAAAGAAATAAGTAATAATGACTGAATGTATATAAAATGAACAAAAAACCAAGTAATAATGAACAGGTTGGGTTGTATGTAAAAGTATCTTAAGCATGTCAATTATTTGTATAAGGTTAACTATTTTAACATGGTTGTTTATAGTTTGATAAAGAAGCTATGCATGTATACGAGAGTAGTCCGACGTACCCCGCAGACCAAAGGTACAGGAATAAAAGGCTCCGTCAAACCCACGGGATAACAGCACAGGATATTCAGGTTAGGTGTCATTTAGCGAACTCTCATGCCATGTCATACATTCTTTATCAATCTACCCCTTATCCTCGCGTATTTTATTGTATAGAGCAAGTTTACAGGTTTTGACCGAATCCATGAATATAAAAAGTACAACTTCAGGTTCAAGTTGTGTTCAAGTATTCATGTCAAGTTCATATCAAGTCATATTCATGGTTCGGGTCAAGTCAAGTTCAAATTCAAATGTTCAAATTCAAGTTAGATTCGAGTTTGGGTTTGAGTTCGAGTTCGAGTTCAAGTCAAGTTCGAATTTGAGTTCATCTTCTAGACATGTCTTATTAAAAGATTTAACTTTTGAAATTCTTAATTTTGGAAAATATCGACAACCGCTGCACATGGATGACATGATTTGTGTATTTTTCAAAGACGGTTGCCATTGATAATTCCTTTAATATTATCTAGGTTTAGATAGGCAAGCACTCACTTTCTCCGGCTTCCGAGGCCTAGAAAATTGGTACCTCTCAAACCCATTATTAATCTAAAGTCCTAAAAAATTTATTAATTTGTTTATCGTATATTTTTACATGTTTACATTTCTCGAGGGGTTTTTTATAAAATGTTTTAATTTAAAAATAAAACTCGAGGGTGTTTTTGATTAAAAATATGATAAATTAAGATGTCAAGAGTTTTATAAAAATGTATTTTAGTTTTGGTGGTATTTTAGAAATAAAACTTAACTTTTAAAAGTTTATGGTATTTTTATGCAAAATCTATCTTTTGGAAACTTGAGAGTATTTTCTAAAAAGCTTTAATCTTTTATTTTAAAAATCTAGTTTTCATAAATTGTTTTATTTGGAAATACGGATATATGATTTAAATAATTTTCCAATTATTTAACTTGTTTTAAAAAGTCGTATTGTCTTTTAAACCGTATTTTATTCCTTTCGCGACCGAATTTTCCATGAAAAGTTTTGCATCTCATTTTACTATCCCAAGGATGTGCGATAATCCGCACTATCAACAAACGGGACCCCTAACGAGAGTTGTAGAGACGTATTTACAAAGAATTTAAAATAACGATTTAGAAAAAAAATGAGGATGATATGATAACTAGGTATTTATAGGGAAGAATATAGGAGTGTGTGAATGAAAATGAATTAAAATGTGTTAATAGGATAGATGAATGTATTGACAGCTCTCTGGTTAAATTTAAAGAATTCAAAGTGCAAAAAGGGATGGTGGGGAGCTGAAAGGATGCACGGTCGGAACACGAGAAAAAATGGACAGGAACAAACTACCGGGGGTGGTTTTCTGTTGATCGGGGTTCGTGCAGTCTGTTAAATTGGTTTCAATTCTACAATTTATCCACTTTCAAACTCTTCATTTCTCCGTGTAATGCCCGTGCAAACTCTTGGGCTTCCATAAGATTAAAAATAAAATATTACAATAATTGGGACTGATGGGATTCGAACACGTAGGCTAAAAAACAGTAGTAAAGAGTAATAACCGGTGAGTTACAAATTGTATTTTGCTTTTATTTAACAAACATAACTTATAATTCATAGTCAAGGCTGCAATACACCTTTATATATATTGAATGTGATACAATTGTACATGGATTTCAAGGTCGTTACAATTTATTATCTGTTGCACACGCTTAGCGTATTTATACTGATAAGTGTTGGATATAGTGCCCTCAGAGTCAATTATTGGATCACGGGCACGTGATTGCAATGATTGAGGGAGGACCTATACCGGTAGGACATTCTTACTCGAGATAATAGTATACTATCTGGTTTATCTTTATTATCGTGTACAGCTTTAGGTGACCTTACAGGTCACTATTGCACGTTGGTAGAGCCCTTAGGATTCTTGCTTGACGGCCACCATATGATGGCGATCATATACGTGGGAGCTGGGGTCTATAAACACATCCTTAAAATGTCCCTAGTCATGGGAGTTTCGAGACTGGGCATCGATACTCCATTAGTAGACTAGTGTATACAGTCGAGACCCCGACGAGGGGCGGTGGCTGGTCTCACAAGCCATTGGTGTCAGTTGGTTCACCTAAGATGTCTACAGGTGCTCATTGGGTTATGAGTACACCGGACAGGACTCGCCGGGAACATGCTAGTTGATATTATACCTGACGTCAGATAGCAATTCCCTGGTGACATGTGTACAGGTTAGTTCATCGACCTGAGGTCGTCATTTGTCTCGTGTGAGTTCCCACTGTGCTTTGATTACTACCCTACCACGGCTCAAAGGAGTCGTGCAAACAGGTTTTAGTTGGGTACAGTCCCGAGCCACATGGAGGCAAGTGAGCGGATCGGCAGGTGATTCGTCTCTCCTGGTATTGGGGGTGAGGTCGCGCTGTGTCTAGGAGAGCCATTACACAAAGCCCTCGGCCGAGGCAGGAGATTTACTGGTAGGTATTCCAGTAGTATCTCAGGGTGTTCTAGGCTACACTCCGACACGACTTGTACCGCTTTTGGGGGTCTGACTTTTACCAACCCCCTAGGCCCGCCATGCGATGCTCATAGACGAACGGACCGGACTGTACGGATATTGTCACTGACAGGCTCAGCAGTGTGTCAGGATGAGTTCGCTCATCGACCTCCCTTTTGGTCAATACCTGGTAGCCCGTTACGTACGGCTAATACCTCTGACGTGCTAGTGGTTAAATCCACAGCCAAAGTATTGATGAGTCTTTAGAGTCCCCCACAGACAGTTTCTCAAGTTTCGGGTGAAACGTTGTAAAGACCGTATGACATATGGCAGGGTCCGATCATATACGTGCGGTAGTGCACGGATCATGATCGGGCGGATCATACTAATGGGCTTTGGTTTAATCCGGATCCTAGTATTAGATTTGTTGGATTATTTTAGTCTCATCGCATTCGCATTCGGTCGGAATGCGGATGCAGGTATGTATATACAGGTGAGGGGTATCCTTATGATCCGTCACGAGTTTACTTTAGATGTTGTTGTATCTTTTTATTGTTGCAAACATTTGGATTAATGTTTGTATATGGAAATTATGAGCTAGAATTCATCATGAGATGCATTAAATGTGACATGGACATATATAGTGACTCATGGTCTCTTTTATTGTGAAAATGTCACATTAGTGTTTGATTTGAGTGATGAAATGAGAGGAAGAGAGAGAGGGGCAGCCAAGGTTATGGTTAGCTCTTGTATTTCTTTTTCTAACACACTCTCATTTTTATGATTCTATCACAAAAGAAAAGAAAGAGAAAACCTCTTCTTCCTCCTCTTTCTTCTTTAACTCCTAATCTCCATCAATGGCTTCATCTCTAACCTCCATCCATCTCATGGATGCAAGAGACAAAGTGATCACAAACATTCTCTACATCACCTTGGACACGTCGGCTAGCACACTTCGTGCCCGAGTTGTTTCGGATGAAGCGGGAGCCCGTAAAAGGAATCGATGATGTGGTGCCCTTTCTGATGAGGAGATCGAGACCGGAGATGCCGCGAAGAGCTTGGGATGGTGGCCAAAGACCGAAAGACACGGATCGATCGGTAAGCTTTCCAACCCTCTCTCTAGATTGCTAGTTGTAAGTTAATGGTTCGATTCGGGTTTTAAGCATACGATAGCGCCGGTTTCATGTTTAGAAAAATTTTCGTTTCCGCATTTTGGTCTCGGAAAGACGGCCGAGGCGCTACCGTAATCTTACATGGTATCAGAGCCACGCCATTAACCTTTACTTACTTGCTCTAACGTGTTTAGAACTTCGATCGAACGAAATTTTCAAAAACTGAATTTCTAAGTCATCAGTTTCTGTCAAATTTTTCCTGTGGTCAAAAAATTATTTGGTGTGCTGCAGAAAAACAGGCAGGGTTTTTTAAGAGTCCTGAGAAAATTTGGTACATTGATTGCACTGTAGAGCGGCGGAACCGCGGCCGTACCCACGTTTTGGCCGCGATTCCGCAGCCGTACTGTAGCAACACTGCACCAAATTTCTTCAGTTGGTCTCTGACTTGGAAAAAGGGTTTCTGGTAATTTTATTTTGGGCCCAGATTTATTTGAGTACTGGGTATTGTGCTTGGGGCCTACTTCGGGAAATTTTGTCGATCGAAAATTTTAAACATGTTAGTTCACAGTATTTACATTATATCTGCGACCGTGAATGTCATTTGATCGGTAAATCCTGTCTAATTGCTATAGTCCTTTTAGACGGATTTGCGAATGTGACATTCACGTTGATGTTCTGTGTTGTGCTGTGATGTTGCGGATTTGTCGTGGTGGATAGCCTGGATGCAATGGTAGTACAGTTTGGTTGTATTTGTACATTTGATATTGCGGGGCGAGCGTCCGACATGTGGACTGCCGTCACTGTCTGTTTGTATATTATTCTTTTGGGGCACGACCGGGATGAGGTCGATGTACCCGTTGTATATTTTACTTTCTGTACTAGGATTACCCCGCGGAAGGGTGCACGGGTAGCCGGGTTCTAGAGGGCAACGGGCCCGTATCTCATGGCTTTGAGACGGAGGGGGCTTCACTCTAGAATTGGCGGGCTATTCACCACACTCGTAGGGGGTACAGGTTGACCCAAGGAGGGGTGCTCAAGTTACCGGATTCCGTGAAGTGCTGGGTGGTCCATTCACGTTGATGAAGGGGGCTGCCTCGCTTCAGGTTTTGGCGGGTAACTTGCCGCGCCCGTAGGGGTCTAGGATTTCATTGCACAGGCTATCCACACGACCAGGTGAACGTCGGGTTTCAGTGGCGGCTCTATGAAACCAGGGGCTTCCAGATTATCTGTATTGTTCTGTGATACTTATTACATTTCTGTGATGCTGTTATTTATCACGTCTTGAGCGATTATTATATATTGATATATATACTAGTAGATGTTGTATATGTTATACACCCGCACTAGTCCAGTCCCCGCTCTATCGTTAGTTAAGTAACCTAACGGGTGATGACGGGACCCAGTGGCGAATGCGGATGGCATATACGTACATCGTATTTTCGTTCTTTTGTGGTGTGATTAATTGATGGGACTGCATTGATTCGGATCAATGCAAGCTAAACAAAGCTATTCTGATGTTGTTGGAACATTTTTCAAAAAAAGCTGTTATTGCAAGGACGTTCTCTTTTGTTTTGCACAGTGGTATTCGGTTATGAATATCCAGCACCTCAGTCGACGAGGCAAGGGCCGAGATCCCTTCACCGGGAGTGACCCCTTGGACAGAAGTTTGCGTCAGGGTAATAACTTCACTATAGCCGATTGCCTTTTGCTTTGCATCGTGGTATTCAGTTGGAATATCCTGCACCTCATTCTACGAAGAAAGAGCCGAGATCCCTTCACCGGGAGTGACCTCTTTAGCAAAGGTTTTCGCCACTATATTTTTATAAAAAGCTATCCGGTTCCTTCAACGATATCAAGTTCATTACGTTAAAAGGTTTTTCGCCAAAAACCTGCGTAGCCCTCCGTCATTTTAGATTAGTATTGCTTAGTATTCGTGCTACGTTTGTCGTGCATTGCCGAGGCGTAGTGTTCGGTAGCTCTGTAATGCTTTTCTGTCGCATGGATATGTGGATTGGTTAGGACAGTCGTACGGTTATGTTGGCATTATCAAGGACTCGTACGGGTGGGTTTAACGCAATCAAGATAATGACGGGTTGAACTTGACTAGGACTCTTTGATATGTTGGCATTGTCAAGGTCACTTGGGTCCTAGGGGTAAAAACACACGTCGGGAGTTTCTAAAGAAACTGAAACTTGCCAGGCATGCGCATACCTTCTGGAGTGTGATAATGTGAATGGATTCCATCACGTTATCATGCGATGATAGTTGGATCCCGATTCCCACTGATGAGTTGGTTTACTCCTCGGGTGATCCCGACTAATTCTTCTTTCAGGTTTGGAGGAGAATTTGATGATACAGTGGGAGGTTTCCTGATTAGATAAATTGATAACCATTCTGATCTAGGTTAGAGTGCACGCTGAGTATTTCCTTTCTCTCTCTCTCTCTTTGGCAGCAACCATGGCCCGACCCTTGACTATGACTCAGTGACCAAGTTAACCGAACCTTCTTAAAGCACTGGCTTTTGGATTGTCTGAGTTGCATACCTCATTGCCACTCCTACTTTTACCCTTTTCTCCAGAACCCCGTATTACTATGAACATCCACTTCCATTAGATAAAACCATCGTATGGTTATATACGAACTCGAAGGAACTTGTTCCAGATTCGAGGATGGTTTCTGGTTCTGGAGAAAACGAATAGGACTATTCAGTTGTCTTTTCTTTTTACCTTCTCTCAGGTTGCGAGTGCTCCTTGGTTTAGGACGGTACACCTATTACGCTAATTGGATAGTCTTCTTCCAAACCATAGGCAGGTGCCGAATGGTAGGGAAGGAAGAAAATCATTTAGCCTAATGATGGTGTACAGAAGGTAATAAGTTAAGACAAATAAATGGATTAGTAAGAGGGCAAAGTAAATTGCAACTGCTATTCATGACCAAACCAAGTATTTCTTCGCCAATCCTACATCACCTTTGCATTTCTCCAGAACACTCCGTATCACTACGAAGATCCACAGTTTATTGGATACTCCATTGTATGGTTATATACGAACTCGAAAGGACTTGTTCCAATTCGGGGATGGATTCTGGTTCAGGAGAAATAGGAATAAGGTTTTATTCAGTTGTCTTTTATCTTTACCTTCTCTCGGGTTGCTAGTGCTCCTAGGATTAGGAGAGTACACCCATTACGCTTATTGGATAGTCTTCTTCCAAACCATAGGCTGGTGCCGAACGGTAGGGAAGGAAGAAAACCATTTAGCCTAAAGGGGTGTACAGAAGGTAATGACTAAAGACATATAAAAGGATTTGGAGAGATGGCAAAGAAATATACGGTTACAGTTGTGAATCTGATAATGGAAGAGACATTACTAGGAAAACCCGGATACCCCTCCGAAACATTTACATGTTTCATTTTCACTATGTATTATTAAAAGAAAACTGATTTCCCAATTAGCCCTTACTCCAGGATATGTATTTACCAGGTTTAATTCTCACATCTGTATAGTTTTACAGATGATGAGTGGGAGTAAGTTATTGGAATTGGGTGATCATCCTCATTATATCGGGATTCGTTGTAATTGGTGATATTTGAGGAAATCGCATGGGTTGTTTGCCAGACGGAAATATTTGGTTTTGAATATCCGTTGTTATGCACCAATTTCAAATTGATATATCTGTACGTTTATTTTTATAAAGTGAGATATAACTTTTTGAAATTATGTCTATGACATTTACCTATATCAGTGGATGGTTAGGTAAGGAGCATTAAACAACGGTGTAATTCTTCTTAACTATAAGTACAGTTTTCAACCTACGACATACAGGGAATGAGTTATTAGACTCGGGAGACTTATACAGAGTATTGTATGTTGTCCAGTGTCCATGAGGATAGAGGGGTTGGTACTCGTACTATATTCTGTTTACTTGTGACTTCTCTAGTTTTTAGACATGTGTTTCGTAGAAATGCAAGGTCTAAGTTTTGAGAAGTTATAGGTATAAGAATAAAGTAGAGGACCAGGTGTTGCAAGTATCAGGATTCTTCAAGGTGATCGAAAATATAGATACTTGTGTATGGTATTCAGTTAATAGTAATGATTAAGAGAACTTGCTTCTCTTTCAGGTTACTCATAATTGGATGCATTCCTAAGTTGAATAACGCTGATCGGCCTCCTTCCATTTAGTTGACATGCACTGGAGACAGCTGCATGATTTGAATCTGGTTCCAATTAAATCAGTGCCTCTGTTTCTATATTGGATATAGAACGGTTCATATCTTAACGATGTTAAGGTACGGGGAGTTGTCCGGCTTATGCTTAAAACCAGACTTTGGATAACTCAAGGCACGTTTCTGTAATGGCTGTTTGTGGGTTGACCCGAGCTATGACGAGGGTTGACTTTCTACCATCTGGAAGATCAATAGTGATATTGTTCTTGACTCGCCACAGTTTTAATAAAAATGGATTTTTTCAGAAAACAGCAGTGAGAGTATGGTAGAACTGGAAGTGATTCCAGAACCGCAAACGATTACTGAAAATTTGATAAGAATCTAAAGATTCAATCTGGTTTGACATTCCATTGACCATTCCGCAGATATGGTGGGTAACCTCAGGCATCCGAGAGGTACTCCGGTAGCCTCAAGGACGGTGACAAGGAGGTTCTTGTTTACCCAGATTTGACACTACTGTTGTTCCAGGCTATGAGACCCGGTAGGAAGATGAGTATAGCGTCGTTCTAAACTAGCTTTAGAAGTACACGTGTATATGACTCTGCCAGAGGGTTGTCGTAGTCAGTGGGAGCAGCGGAAGTATAGTGGACAAGTAGCTTATGTCTATTTATGGACTAAAGCAGATATAGCGGAGATAGATCATCTATTTCCGATGTGACAGTCAGATCGTCTATTTCCGATGTGACAGTCATAGGTTTGACTTCATCAGAATAGGGGATGGATCTGTTAAGAAGGTAGTAGTGTGTGATGTCCTGGTATTTGGATGATATACACAGAGTAGGAAGTGAAATTCCTACACTACGATCGGTTATAGTTTGGTTGTCACACAGTGGTTTCTCCACAAAGGATATAGATATAATATCAGATATTCTGGTTACTAGATCTATGGTCTTAGATCTAGATTTGGGTAGTTTCCCAATCTGGATACTTAGACAGCATTCTAAAGGTGTTTTAGAATGGACGACTTCTGGAACGGTAGTGTACCTGCAGGTGATGGAGTCACCCTCTCTAAAGGTGTCTTACAGACTAAAAGGGAGAGGGATGTGCATGATTGGCAGATCACTTGCTTAGGCAATTGAGTCAATCATGAGATGTCAAGTACCACACCAGATATTGTTTTTGTACGAGATGCAGTAAGTTGATATTAATCCTAACCTGGAGAAACGTTCGGAAGCAGTTTTAAAACATAAGTGGATGTTCTAGGGATATGATAACGACAACCTCTTTTGGAGACGGTTATCATTCCAGGCTTCCAAGGTGACCTGGATGACAAAGTGACTGTCAGAGTTATAGTTTTCTCTCTGACGAGGGGCCGTATTTTGGACAGGTGGTCCAAACGGACACTGAGGGGGGCATGACGCAGGATACTGATTAAATTCAGTTGATGATACAGTCTAAGAAGTTTGAATTTGGAGTTCATTTATGAGCTAGGTCCCATCAGATATCCAGATATATTCTAAGACAGGTATTGCTCATTTCGGGAGATGGCTTTCTCTGCGAACTTGAGATAAAGAGAGACAGAGAAAGAAACATCAGGACGGATCCACTCACTGAGGCTATTCCTCAAACGCAATAGTTTCACAAACGGGCTTTGTGAGACTGATTAGTAGAGGAGTTGGGTGTTCGGTATCACACGGGCTGTGAGTATATGACATCGCAATAAATAGCCTTAAGTGCAAGTGGGAGATTGTTGGATATAGTGCCCTCAGAGTCAATTATTGAATCACAGGCACATGATTGCAATGATTAAGGGAGGACCTAAACCGGTAGGACAGTCTTACTCGAGATGATAGTGTGCTATCTGGTTTATCTTTATCATCGTGTACAGCTTTAGGTGACCTTACAGGTCACTATTGCACGTTGGTAAAGCCCTTAGAATTCTTGCTTGACGGCCAGCAGTATGATGGCGATCATATACATGGGAGCTGGGGTCTATAAGCACATCATTAAAATATCCCTAGTCGTGGGAGTTTCGAGACTGGGCATCGATACTCCATTAGTAGACTAGTGTATACAGTCGAGACCCCGACGAGGGGTGGTAGCTGGTCTCACAAGTCATTAGTGTCAGTTGGTTCACCTAAGATGTATACAGGTGCTTATTGGGTTATGAGTACACCGGACAGGACTCACCGGGGACATGGTAGTTAGTATTATACCTGACGTCAGATAGCAGTTCCCTGGTGACATGTGTACAGGTTAGTTCATAGACCTGAGGTCGTCATTTGTCTCATGTGAGTTCCCACTGTGCTTTGATTACTACCCTACCACGGCTCAAAGGAGTCGTGCAAACAGGTTTTAGTTGGGTACAGTCCCGAGCCACATAGAGGCAAGTGAGCGGATCGGCAGGTGATTCGTCTCTTCCGGTATTGGGGGTGAGGTCGCGCTGTGTCTAGGAGAGCCATTACACAAAGCCCTCGGCCGAGGCAGGAGATTTACTGGTAGGTATTCCAGTAGTATCTCAGGGTGTTCTGGGCTACACTCCGACATGACTTATAACGCTTTTGGGGGTCTGACTTTTACCAACCCTTAGGCCCGCCATGCAATGCTTATAGATGAACGGACCAGACTGTATGGATATTGTCACTGATAGACTCAGTAGGGTGTCAGGATGAGTTCGCTCATCGACCTCCCTTTTGGTCAATACCTGGTAGCCCGTTACGTACGGCTAATACCTCTGACGTGCTAGTGGTTAAATCTATAGCCAAAGTATTGACGAGTCTTTAGAGTCCCCCACAGACAGTTTCTCAAGTTTCGGGCGAAACTTTGTAGAGGCCGTATGACATATGGCAGGGTCCGATCATATACGTGCGGTAGTGCACGGATAATGATCGGGCGGATCATACTAGTGGTCTTTGGTTTAAGCCGGATCCTAATATTAGATTTGTTGGATTATTTTAGTCTCATCGCATTCGCATTCGGTCGGAATGCGGATGTAAGTATATATATACAGGTGAGGGGTATCCTTGTGATCCGTCACGAGTTTACTTTAGATGTTGTCATATCTTTTTATTGTTGCAAACATTTGGATTAATGTTTGTATATGGAAATTATGAGCTAGAATTCATCATGAGATGCATTAAATGTGACATGGACATATATAGTGACTCATGGTCTCTTTTATTATGAAAATGTCACATTAGTGTTTGATTTGAGTGATGAAATAAGAGGAAGAGAGAAAGGGGCAGCCAAGGTTATGGTTAGCTCTTGTATTTCTTTTTCTAACGCACTCTCATTTTTATGATTCTATCACAAAAGAAAAGAAAGAGAAAACTTCTTCTTCTTCCTCTTTCTTCTCTAGCTCCTAATCTCCATCTATGGCTTCATCTTTAACCTCCATCCATCTCATGGATGCAAGAGACAAAGTGATCACAAACATTCTCTACATCACCTTGGACACGTCGGCTAGCACACTTCGTGCCCGAGTTGCTTCGGATGAAGCGGGAGCCCGTAAAAGGAATCGATGATGTGGTGCTCTTTCCGACGAGGAGATCGAGACCGGAGATGCCGCGAGGAGCTTGGGATGGTAGCCAAAGACCGAAGGACACGGATCGATTGGTATAGCTTTCCAACCATCTCTCTAGATTGCTAGTTGTAGGTTAATGGTTCGATCGGGTTTTAAGCATACGATAGCGCCGGTTTCATGTTTAGAAAAATTTTCGTTTCCGCATTTTAGCCTCGGAAAGACGGCCAGGGCGCTACCGTAGTCTTACAATAAGGTGCTTATCTATATAAATACATAGCGAGCAGTGTCGCGCCTCCGCCCCTATACTTTGAGAAGTGGACCGTGACTGAGGAGATTGAAGGTAAGATTAAAGCTTTTCTCCCTTTCT
This sequence comes from Agapanthus africanus, assembly GCA_030015575.1. NCBI lineage: Eukaryota > Viridiplantae > Streptophyta > Magnoliopsida > Asparagales > Amaryllidaceae > Agapanthus > Agapanthus africanus. The sequence continues at coordinate 944,144,159 of CM057338.1, read as the reverse complement.
TTTTTTTAATGTTTTTTTTTTCTTTTCTTTGATTTTATGGCTTCAAAGAAGTGGAGCTTGGGACCGAGGAGGCAAGGAGACATTGGAGGGAGTAAGAATATCTTTTCACCCTCCAAGCTGTTACTTCTAACGGTTTTAGTAATGGATCTTAACTGTAGGGTCATATTTAGTTAACTTAAAATCTTTGGAGGTTGTTTTTAAAATTTTTAATTTTTGGAGGTATTTTTTCAAAATCCCTCATCTTTGAGTGTTGTATATCAAAAAAACCCTTACAGTTATATAAACTCTGATCTTATCTAAGATTCTTGAACTGTATTTTTTCGAAGAACACTTTTCTATCCATGCGGTAGTGTTCACAAAAGCTACCGGACCTCTAGATATAAGGTAGTGTTGATGAATTACCTAGGTGATAGATATCATTAGTGATTTAAAAGCAGAAAAAAAAATTAGTGCGGCCATGATGCCTGGCAGCCGCTTGGGCTGCATAGACATTAGTAAGACACGCAATTTTGTTACCTTTTATAACTTGTTTATTAAACATTGCGACGTCTAAACAGTCGATCAGGTCACAAATGCACTAATAAGGACACATTTCAAGGTTAAGGCAGCTTTTCAAGTTCATCCTTTTGTTTCTAATGATTTGTTTGTTAAACATTTGATTATAATAGGGATTTTAACTATTTTTGTTACTTTTCCACTCGCAAAAAACAAAATAAGTATTCTTAAAGACGTAACAATTGAAAATACAAGTTGACGGTAACGCCGAATTCTGTTAGAATTCATCATAATTTAAGCAACAATTAAGTAAATTTTAGACAAGGAAGAAGAAGAAAACCTAATTTCAAGCCGAGAGACCACCACCACTTCTCTACTTAAGCTGAGACCCCTATGGTCTGTTCAAAATCCTAATTTCAAAGTCATAATTCAAGATTCGAGACATAATATCGAATCAAAGTTCTCCCTCGTAGGTATATTTGAAGGCGAGATCGAGTTGTGGTCCTCGTGGTAGAAGTTCACAGGCTGGTTTGATCTCAAGGGTGGCAGCCTCTTCGGAGTTCGTCGGCGTCATCCACGATGGCCGCGTGGTGTTAGTGGTCAAATAGAAAACCCTATATTAATTAGGGAATTTTAGACAGACTGGGGAATTTGGGGGGTAAAATTCTGATGTTATTTTCTAATATTGCTAAAAAATACCTTTATATGTCATTAATTATATCCTAATTAACAAAGGAAAAGGGTATTTGTACAAGAATACAAGGAAGAGCATAGCATCCCAAATAAGTAGGCCAACACATGACAGTGAGGCTCTTTGAGCCGCTCAGCAGCCGATTTGGCTCTTAGGCGACTGTCTTTTAAAACACTAGATATCATCCTTTCTATCAACAAGTCCAATACCCTAAATGGATTTTACCAGGTGGATAAAAATGCATTTTTTTTTTCCTTTGAGAAGTTCTTTATTTACCAATCCGGTAGATTCTTCGAAGGCTATTAGACTGGTGATTAGCCACTAGCTTGGGACAAAAGCACAAATTTAGGACTTGCACATTTATCCCGCTTTTATAGTCAATCACCACCCTGATAGCGTATGTGAAATATACCAAATGAGCAACTACATGCCGGAAAACAATATAAAATGCATTGGAGCCTGGCATGGAGCCATGGAGCCTGGCAGCCACTTGGGCTGCATAGACATTAGTAAGACAAGTAGTTTGTTGCCTTTTATAACTTGTTTATTAAACATTGCGACGTCTAAGCGGTCGCTCAGGTCACACATGCATTAATAAAGACACGATTCAAGGTTAAGGCTGCTTTTCCCCAAATGAAGAAGAAGAAGAAGAAGAAGAAGGAATGGCATATTTCAAGTTAATATTTTTGTTTCTTATAATTTGTTTGTTATACATTTGATTATAAAAGGGATTCTAGGCTTGTTTCTTGAAAACACTGTGTGGTTTGGCCTAATTCCTAAAAATCTACTTGAGCTTTTTTCTTTACCCAATACCCCATGTACTTTAATTCTATTACCTAATTGACCCTCTCTACTTTATTTCTGTTAAGTTTTTGTGATAAATTGATGGAAATGTGTCACGTGTAATGCACGTGACACTATTTTTGTTTTTCTTCCAATACTGCCCTGTATATCAATTAAGTGACTGCTCGTCTTCTTCCTCAAATTAAAATCATAATCATCCTCAGTTCTTCTTTAGGAATTTTTAGATTTGTAAGACAAGCTCAAGTGATGGCGGATTATAGGTGTAGGTGACAGAATTAAAGTACAAAAAAAAGGTCGCGTGCATTACACGTGACCCATTTCCATCGATATATCATAAAAACTTAACAAAATTAAAGTAGAGGGATTAAAGTACATAGGATATTGGGTAAAGAAAAAAGGCTCAAGTAGATTTTTAGGAATTAGGGTAAACCACAAGGTCAAGAAATAAGCCTTTTAACTAGTTTTGTTACTTTTCCACTTGCAAAAGTTGAGATAAGTAATCTTAAAAATCGTAACAATTGAAAATGCAAGTTGGCAACGGTAAATTCGGTTAGAATTCATCATAATTTAAGCAATAAGTAAATTTTAGTTAAGAAGGAGGAGGAGGAGGAGGAGGAAGAAGAAGAAAACCTAATTTCGAAGTTGAGAGACCCCGTCCCTTCTCTACTTAAGTTGAGACCCTTACAGTCAGTTCGAATTCCTAATTTCATAGTCAGAATTCAAGATTCGAGACTTAATATCGAATCAAAGTTCTTTAGCCTACCCATAGGTGTATTTGAAGGTGAGATCGAGTTGTGAGCCTCTTGGGAGTTCATCGGTGTCATCCATGGTGGCCGCGTGGTCCTAGTGGTCGAAGAGAAAACCCTATATTAATTGGGGAATTATAGCTATATTGGGACTTTGGAGGGTAAAATTCTACTGTTATTTTCTAATATTGCTAAAACAACACCCTTATATGTCATTAATTATATCATAATAAACAAAGAAATAGGGTATGTGTACAAGAAAATAAGGAATAAGGATGAGCATAGCATCCCAAATAAGTAGACCAATACGGGATAGTGAGGCTCTCTGAGCAGTCCAGCGGTCGTTTAGGCTCGTAGGCGGTCGTCTTTTTAAACACCGGATATCATATTCTACTTTCAACTAATAAGAAGTCTAATAGCCTACATACATGGATTCTACCGGGTGGATAAATGCATTTTTTCTTTGAGAAATTATTTACCTACCAATCCGGTAGATTCCTCAGAGGCTAGTAGACTGGTGATTAGCCACTGGCTTAAGACAAAAGCACAAATTCGGGACATGCACATTTGTCATGCCTTTTGTAGTCAATCACCAACTCGATAGCCTATGTAAATATTCCATTTTGGCAACTACATGTTGGAAAACAATATAAAATGGAGAAAAAAGATGTTATAGGTTATCTACAAAAATAACAAGTTTCTAGAAGTTATGCTTAGAGCCTGGATTGAGCATGGAAATAGAATATAACGAGATTAATTAAGGATTATAGGGAAAATTATATAAAAATACTATGAAATTTTGATGCGAGAAAAATACCATGAACTTTACAATTTACACTAAAATACCATAATTAACCCACTTTTAGCATTGAATTACCTTCGTTAACTTCTGTGTAAATTTAGAATTATTATAATTACAATTGTTTATTCACAAAATTATGTGATTTTGAAATTAATTTATAAAAATTACCCTTATCAATACTCTTTCCTAACCGTAAATCCTTTTGTCTAATAAACTTCATTTATTTGGTTAGAACATTAGAGGTATATTATCAATTATTATACGATTATCATTGAATCATACAATCAATCAGAGTACTGCAAACAAATCAACATAAATATTTAAGAAATTACTGTCGATAAATATAAAAATTTCACTCATATGTCCCTAAAGAAAGCGATGTAAATTGCTTTTCTAAAGTCGGTTCCCCTTTCTTTTTCAATAGTTCGTCGCATCTCCCCCGGTGCAAATATTAATTGAAACTATCATATCGACTTCTCTTTTATAATGAAAGAGAATGAAAGATTTTTCTCCAACCATCTATACTATATTGCTAGCTATAAGCAACCCGACTGTGGCGAGCGCATAAAGAATAACAGACAAAACTTGCACACCTCCAACCCCGCCCCAACACACACACAAACAAAATAAAAAAGAAATGGAAGAAATGGAATAAAAAAAGATGAAAGAACACCCCCATCCCCACACACGCACCATGTAGCTCCATTTTCACCTATTTAAAAATATTTAAAATGTAGATTCCTTTTTTATTTTTTGAAGGAAAAAAAGAGCAGGGCACGCATGCCTGACCCAGAAAAAACTAAATTAATAAAAAAAATATATGTACAAATAATTGCAACATCAAAGAATCGATCCACGAATTCTTCAAATTGATGGAATGTTTGTTAATTAACAAATGATAGAACGTGGAGCGGACCAATAATCGTCATCCATTTCTATCAAAAGTAAATAATAATAAATAACCAACATTCATCAAAACAAAACATATTCGTACTAACTTATTACATCAACTCCATAAAACCCAAGCTTCTAATTAAATTAATGAATACCTTATAGAGAACAAAAGTGTGTGGTGAGATCCAAGTGGTCACCCAATTGAAATTTCACATAAAAACCCTTAGGATAAGTACCATAACATCCTCACCTAACACACAAGAATTTCCATGACTAAAGAATTCATGGCACATATAACTCAAGTATTAGGCAGGACGCTATAGTACATATCCTAAGTATGTTGTGTAATCATCTAGATATTATTCCACCTCCACTAAAATAAAATTAGTAATCAAGGGATAGAAATAAACAATGTTATTTGCTCGCTCTATATATAGCCACAAGGTCACGTTTTTCTTACATGCAAGCATTAATGCGAATAATTAAAGGTGCATGTTAAAACAAGAAAGAGATAATAGTAATTTAATTAAGAAGATAATTATCCATGCACAAGATAAGATTTGAGATTTAGATATTGGAAGGTACCAGAGGCTGCAATCATAACTTGCATTAACTTATTTGACTCGAATAAAGCTTACAGTTACAAAAGTTAAAAACGCATGGAGTTACTCATTAGTAGGAGTTCGAATATGTCATGCATGTGAGTATAAAAAAATTCTACAGTGCGCAGGTCATGTGTTCGGACAAGAGAAAAAATGAAATGAAAACACAGATGCCGACGGTAGTTTCGGCAAAGCACTGCCCCTACGGTGACCGTAGGGGCAAAAATTTCATCCATAGGTCAAAACGCCGTAGTGGCAAGCCTATACCCCTACGGATGAAACTTTATCCCTACGGAAGACACCTGCTCTTACGGTTTCGTTCGTAGGTGGTAATGCTCGATATTGGCGACCCTCACGATCAAGACACGTAGCGGACGGCACGTCCCAAAACTCAGAAGAAAGGGCCCACAAAGGCCGACCATGCCACCCCTGTGCCCAACCGGCCAGCGCAAGCTAGCCCTCCTCGGGGCTCCCCGCAGATTGGACTCCTCGGCCCGTCCTGAGCCGCCACAAGACCAAGTCTCCTCGGCCTTCACGCTCGTCTCCGAGCCTCTTTGCCGAGGCCGTCTTCCTCGGTCATCCGACCAATTCCGCCGCTCACAGGCGTAACCGCAGCTCCGCGAATCTCGCCATGCGCGGATTCTCCACCAGCAACATCCCACGTTCCACGCCTTCGCGATCCCCATTCGTGGGCGATCCGCTCTCTACGCAGGCGTGACGTCGGGAGCGTAACTGCCGGCGAGATTCTCGCGCCTGCTGCTGCGTGCCTCCACCACTATATAAACCCCCATCACAGAAGGGTCAAGTAAGCCATCTTTTACTCCACTTAGCCGTTACGCTGCTCGGATCTAGTACTAACTTGATCGTCGGAGGGTCCTCGGTGGTATCAAACCACCCCGGGACTTCTTTGCAGGCACTTGGCGTCCAACTCCTCCAATCACCAAATCTCCTCAAAACCCATTGAGACCCACACACAACAGGGGATCCCCTCCAAAATCCACAGGGAGATTGACAAAAGACAACATCTGAAAGAGATCTAAAAAGGACCTCCATCAGTTGGCGCCGTCTGTGGGAATGAAAACTCTACAAAAACAAAGTTGGCCTTCAGATCTCCATCCACATGGCAAGTAATCGCCCCGAAAACCCGGGTCCCAGCCGCCGCTTTCCCCTCAACGGAGACGTGGGCGAGTCTCAACCGAACGTCACCGGCCCCTACATCGGCCACCGCCTCGCGGGCCCCGCCGAAGGAAACCAAGGTCCATCAAGGACTACGGTCATGGCGACGAGGGGCCAGTCGAGCTCCTGTTTGATATATATGCCCTAGAGGCCTTCATTGTATAGGATGCTAGGAATATGTATGTACATGACAATCTTGCTTGATATGATAGTACGCTATTTGGTTTGTCTTTATCTTAACGTGCGATATATTTTACTTTGTATTTATATATATGTTGATAAAGCCCGTAGGGTGTTTGCCTGACTACCGGCGTTGTGATGGCAGTCATACTTGTAGGAGCTGGATAGTCAATAGGCACATCCTTGAATGTCCCTGGTCGCAGGAGTATCAAGACTGGGCATCGATGCTCCAGAGTAGACTAGTGTATACATATCTAGACCCTGACGAGGGGCGATGGATTGGCCCCGCAGCCATTGGTGATGTGCACCTAAGATTGTATACAGATGCTCACTGAGTGTGAGTACATCGGACAGGACTCGCCGAGAACTGACTGGATGGTATTATACCTAGCGTCAGATAGCAGTTCTCAGGTGACATGTATGCAGATAGTCTATCGACTTGAGGTCGTCATTTGTCTCGTGTGAGTTCCCAATGTACTTTGATTACTACCCTACTATGGCTTAAAGGAGTCGTGCAAACAGGTTTTAGTTGGGTACAGTCCCAAGCCACATAGAGGCAGTGAGCGACTGTTAGGGATTCGTCTCTCCCGGTATAGGGAGTCGATATCGCACTGTGATCGGTTGGTCATTACCATAAGTCTCTGGCCATTGCTGATAGAGAATTACTGGTGGACTGACCAGTAGATTCTCAGATGGTCTTGGGCCACACCAGCACGACTTGTAAGGTTGTTAGGGGTCTGACGTTCACCACCTCCCAAGACTATACATGCGATACTCTCAGACGAACAGACCGGACTGCACGGATATTGTCACGGACAGGCTCAGTAGGGGTTACGGACGAGTTCGCTCGTCGGCCTCCTTTTCGACACGTACCTGGGTTGCCGTTACGTACAGCTAGTGCCACTGACGGACTTGTGGTTAAACCCACTGCCAGCGTACTGTCAAGTCTTTAGAGTCCCACACAGAGGGTTTCCCTGGATCAGGCGAGACGATGTAGATGCCGTATGGTCTTACGGCAGGGTTTCGATCGCATTCGTGTACTGGCTACTCGAATGACGATCGGACGGATAATACTGGTAGGTTTTGGTTTAAGCCGGATACTAGTATTGTAATATTGGATTATACAGATCTCAGTGTATCCGTATTTTTCAGAATACGGATACGGATATGAAAATACGGAAAAAGGGTATTCTTGTAAATTCACAAGATTGACCTTCTAGAAGGAGACACCTCATTATTGTTTTATTCTTTTTCATTAAAGAATTAATGATGTGGAAATTAGGAGGCATGGGTTGAAGAATGGCTAAGTATTTGTTTATTTCATTTGGAGCCACTATTCAAGCATGGTTGTAGATTATAAGATTTAATAATGCCATGGTTGAATTATTGGCTCAAGACTTAACCATTCTCTCTTCTCATTTCTATTATCATTATCACAAAAGCATTCTCTCTCCTAGGTTTTCTTCTCTCCTTCTTCCTCAAGCTCATACACTTGCATATGTTGCAAAACCATGAGTTTTGAGATCAAATAATCCAATACACTCACTCTACATCAACTTAGTCTTCTCTCTTAGAAAGTTAGATCACTGAGTTATCTCATGAAGGTTGGAGCTTGACCATAGCCCTCGGGTGGATCCATCTTCGACACAAAGGAGACCGGCAATCGAGATCGTTCAAAAGCTGAAGCAAGGAGATCAAGAAGAAGGAGCTTGAACCAAGGAGCAAGGAGCAACTTGAAGACCCGAAGGAATAGGAACGAGGGTATAACTCCTTTACTTAGTAGTTAGCTCTCTCTTTTAGTCTAGTTTTATGTTAGCTAAGATTTAAACAAGATCCAAAAGTGGAACAAGTTCATGATGCAAAGCTAAAACATGTTTCTTTTGTGGTGAGAAAATCATTTTTCAAGTATTCCGCCTCCCCGCAAGCCGTGGGGTGTGCATCATGGACTTACAGCCCCTACGAGGCTCGGCACCCCACGCCGGAAACAGACGCCGGCGGCCGCCCGAGCAAAAGGACTAAGGCCGCGAGCCCATCACCTTTGGCGACGGGGATCTCCACGGCATATCCGTGCCCCACAACGACCCACTGGTGATCACGGCCCAAATCCACCGGTACGAGGTCCACCGGATACTCGTCGATTCGGGCAGCTCGGCGGACATCCTCTTCCACGACTGCTTTCTATGCATGGGGCTCGCCCCAGCAGACTTGAAACCGACCTCTCACGTCCTTTCGGGGTTCACTAACCACTCTATCCCGGCGCAAGGGGTGGTCACCCTACAGTTCATGATCGGGGAGCCCGGCCGCTCGCGCACGTTGCTTGTGGGCTTCATCGTAGCAAAAGTACCATCGGCCTACAACGTCCTCCTCGGCCGTCCGACGCTGAACTCCCTCCAGGCCCAGATACCTACCTACCACCTGGCGATAAAGTTCCCTCTCGATCGGGGCGGGATAGGTCGGGCCTACGGGAGCCAGCGGGTCACGAAGATATGCCTTACCGAAACGTCTTCGTCCGAGCAACAGGTCGACGACGCTGAGATAAATGGTGACATCAAAGGTTCCCTGGACACCCGAGACGAGCGAAAGGAGATCCGGGGGGCACTGGTCGAACCTCTGACCGAGGTTCCCCTAACAGAAGGAGACTAGGGAAAAACTGTCCAGGTCGGATCACTCCTGACGGGGACTCAGCGAGATGACCTGGTCAGATTCCTCAGAAGCAACTCTGACGTCTTCGCCTGGGCGCCTGCTGACATGCCTGAGATTGATCCCAAAATCATCTCCCACAAGCTCGGGGTTGATCCCGCTGTAAGTCGATGTACTACACCCCAGAACTTGTGGGGAGGCGGAAATTTCAAAAACGATCTTGTTTAGTGAACGAACATCGACTAACCGCTTGAATCGAAGCTAAACTACAAATAACCGTACACAAAGAGTTTCATAACTATTGTGTTTAGGGATTATACCTAATGAAACCAGTCCTTCGTCTTTACGATCTCCTTGTTCTCCTCGGCCTTCTCTAGGTAGTAGACGATCCACCCGAGAGCAAAACTCCAAGCTTAGCCTCTAAACTTGAGGCAACTAACCTTCTTAGATTGCTAATCAAAGAAGATAGATTGAGATAGAGTGAAGGTTATGGATTGTTTAGTCTAACTAATCCTAGATCTCAACACATGAGGGTGAGGATTAGTCTTTTGAAGAGAGAGAGCTTGAGGAGAGAGAATGTGTAGATGATAATGAATGAATAAGTTATGAGTATCATAATATATTATGAAGCATTCTCATTAAAGAATAAATGAATAAATATGATGAATAAGCATGCTTCATAAAATATCTAGTGGTGATTCATTAGCATGAGTCATTAAGCAATAAATGTGCATTATTGAGATGAATGAATCACCACCATGACTCATATAACTCATTCAATGAATATGACACATAACCCTCCTTAGTCACCATCTTCTAGAAGCTTCTCGTACAATTACGAGAACGCCCCTCCGATCCGCAAAAATACGGAAAAACTTTAGACTGTAAAAATCCAATAACCGGATACCAGTAACTGGCTTAAACCAAAGCCGACTGGTAAAAACTGTCCGAAAGTCGTACGCGCGTAAACGCACGTATGCGTCCGAACCCTTTGTCGCAAAACCATGCAACCTCTATATCGTTTCGCCTGGAGTAGGAAACTCTCTATGTGGGACTCTAGAGACTCGACTACTATGCTGGCAGTGGGTTTAACCACAGACCGCAAGCGGCACTAGCTGTACGTAACGGTCCCCAGGTAGTTGTCGATAAGAAGGCCGATGAGGAAACCCATCCGAACTCCTACTGAGTCTGATGTGACAATCTCCATACAGTCCGGTCCGTTCGTCCAAGACTATCGCATATCGGGCCTAGGGGGACGGCAAGCGTCAGTCCCCTAATAGCGGTATAAGTTGTGTCGGAGCGAAACCCATTACACCCTGAGAAACTACTGGAACCTACCAGAAAATCTCGCTTGCCCTGGCCAGGGACTTTGCGTAATGGCTCTCTGACACAGCACGATATCTACTCCCAATACCGGGAGGGACGAATCCTGTCTAACCGCTACTGCCTCCAAGTGCTCGGGACTGCACCCAACTGCTACCTGTTTGCACGACTCCTTTGAACCGTGGTAGGGCAGCAATCTAAGAACAGTGGGACACACTCGAGGCGAAGTAGCAGTGTCAAGTCTGCGGACTATGCTGTACTCATGTCACCTGGGAACTGCTCACTGACGACTGGTATCAAACCAACCAACAGTTCCCTGTGAGTCCTGTCCGGTGTACCCGTAACCTAACGAGCACCTGCATACTATCTCCAGTACGACGTACTGACGGCTGTGGGACAGACCATCTCCCCAACTGGGATGAGAAGCGTACACACCAGTCTACTCCGGAGTATCGATGCTCTATCTCGATAATCCAACGACCAGGGACCTGAATAAGGATGTGCTTGTAGACTACCCAGCCCCCACTAGTGTGACTGCCATCACAACGCTGGTAGGCAAGCAAGATCCTAAGAGCTCTATCAATATGTACACTCACATATTAAGATAGAAAAACCAAGTAGCATACTACCATGTTTAGCAAGACTGTTATATACATGTGAATATCCCAAGCTTCCATTAAGTAATATACAAGCTAGTATGATACAGTAATGGCCTTCTAGGGCATAAACACTAACAATCTCCCACTTGCACTAGGGCCATGTACTGGCATATCGTAGACCGATGATCTCGAGTAGCCTCTCGAACTGAATCTGAGGTAGGGCCTTCGTGAATGGATCAGCAATGTTCTCTTCAGAAGCAACTCTCCGAACCTCGATCTCCTGATGATCAATGATCTCCCTGATCAGGTGATACCGCCTCAAGATGTGTCTGGACTTCTGATGGGACCTTGGTTCCTTCGCTAAAGCTATAGCTCCGTTGTTGTCGCAATACAGAGGTATTGGATCAACTATGGTAGGAACCACCTGAAGTTCTGTTAGGAACTTCTTCATCCAGACTGCTTCTTTTTAGGCATCGCAAGCAGCTATATACTCCGCTTCCATCGTCGAGTCAGCAACGGTGTCCTGCTTGGAGCTCTTCCAGCACACCGCCCCTCCATTGAGGGTAAAGACATAACCCGACATGGACTTGGAATCGTCCTTATCACTCTGGAAGCCGGAATCAGCAAAGGCCTCCAACCTGAGGTCTTTTCCGCCGTAAACCAAGAACATCTCCTTAGTCCTCCTCAGGTACTTGAGAATATTCTTTACTGCTATCCAGTGTTTCTCCCCTGGGTCTGACTGATACCGGCTTACCACGCTCAGTGCGTAAGCAATATCTGGTCTGGTACACAACATCGCATACATTATAGAGCCTACCGCAGAAGCGTAGGGTATAATAGACATGCGTTCCCTTTCCAAATCAGTCTTGGGAGACATCTCTTTGGAGAGGGTGATTCCGTGACAAGCCGGTAGGTTACCGCGCTTAGAATCTTCCATACTGAATCTTTTCAGTACAGTGTCGATATACCTGGACTGCAAAAGTCCCAACATCCTCTTGGATCTATCACGATAGATCCGGATCCCCAGAATGTACGAGGCATCACCCAGGTCTTTCATGGAGAACCTGTGTGACAAGAATCCTTTGACAGATTGTAGCATAGGAATGTCATTTCCTATCAATAGAATGTCATCCACGTACTAGACGAGGAATACGACACTTCTGGCCACAACTTTACTATATATGCACGGTTTATCTGGATTTTTGATAAAGTCATATTCTTTGACTGTCTCATCAAAACAGATGTTCCAACTCCGCGATGCCTGCTTTAGTCCATAAATGGACTTAAGCAGCCTGCTTACTTTCCCGCTGCTCCCACTCTAATTGAAACCCTCTGGCTGATCCATATAGACGCTCTCTTCTAAATTTCCATTCAGAAAAGCCGTCTTTACGTCCATCTGCCAGATTTCATAATCATGGAAGGCAGCAATAGCAAGAAGGACCCGAATGGATTTGAGCATAGCCACTGGAGAAAAGGTTTCGTCATAGTCCAAACCAGGTCTTTGACGAAAACCCTTTGCAACAAGTCTAGCCTTATAGGTTTCCACCTGTCCATCTACACCAATCTTTTTCTTGAAGATCCATTTGCATCCTATGGGTTTTACCCCATCTGGAGCAAAGTCCAAAGTCCATACTTTGTTGGTGTACATGGACTCCATCTCGGTCCGCATTGCATCTAGCCATCGTACCGAGTCGCCGCTCTGGATGGCTTGCTGGAAGTCAGTAGGTTCATCATCATCTATGATGCAATCCTCTCTATCCCCATCTATGAGAAAACCGTAATATCTCTCAGGCGGATGAGACGGCCTACTACTCCTGCGAAGAGGTGCGGGAATGTCCTGTTCTTCTTGAACTCTTGGTTCTACCAAACTTTCAGTAGTAGTTTGTGGTTCTGGAATTTCTTCCAGTTCTATTTCGCTCCCACTTGATTCCTTTTCTAAAAACTGATGTTCTAGAAAATGGGCATTACGAGAAACAAATACCTTTTGTTCCTCTGCGTAATAGAATAGATATCCCCTGGAGTTCTTTGGATATCCCACAAAACTACACTTTACTGATCGTGCCTCGAGCTTGTCCACATGCTGCTTCTTAACAAAAGCTGGACATCCCCAAATCTTTATATACTGTAGATGGGGTTTCTTCCCGCTCCACATCTGATATGGAGTGGTAGGCACAGTCTTGGTAGGAACCATGTTCAAAAGATATGCCGCTGATTCTAGCGCATAACCCCAGAAAGATCGCGGTAACTCAGCATTACTCATCATGGATCGTACCATATCCAATAGGGTTCGATTCCGTCTCTCCGATACACCGTTATGCTGTGGAGTGTATGGAGGAGTAAGCTGAGAGAGAATTCCTTTCTCTTTTAGGTAACCTAGGAACTCGGCACTTAAGTATTCTCCACCTCGATCAGATCTTAGTGTCTTAATACTTTTGCTGGTTTGGTTTTCTACTTCATTCTTATACTCTTGGAATTTCTCAAAAGCCTCGGATTTATGTTTCATCAGATAAATGAATCCGTATCTTGAGTTATCATCCGTGAAAGTAATGAAATAGGAAAAACCACCTCTCGCATGTGTAGACATTGGATCGCATACATCGCTGTGTATGAGTCCTAAGAGCTCGCTCGCTCTTACTCCTTGTCCAGTAAATGGAGTCTTTGTCATCTTTCCTTTGAGACAAGATTGACAAGTGTCATAAGATTGATATTCGAACGAGTCCAAATATCCTTCTCTATGCAACTTAGTCAACCTTCTCTCATTGATGTGGCCCAGTCTACAATGCCATAAGAAAGCTTTATTTAAATCTGGAGACTTTCTTTTTAGTGTGTTCTGGACATTGAAAATTTGGAGTTGGTTTAACACATATATGCCGTTATTTAGAGTACCGGACCCAATCAAACCATGATTAAGGTGGATGTTAACAACATCTCTTACAAACGTGAAATCATAACCTTTATTTGATAACAAGGAAACTGATATGATATTACACGTTAAACTTGGTACAAAATAACAGTTATGCAAAACCAAAATGTGTCCACTTGTCAATCCTAGGTGATAATCCCCGACGGACGCAGCTCCCACGCTAGCTCTGTTAGCAACCCTGAGGATCATATCACCTTCCTTCAGCACTCTACGGTTTCTCAGTGCCTGCAATGAATTGCAAATATGAGATCCTGATCCGGTATCCAATACCCAGGAAGTAGAGTTGATCGACAGACAATTCTCAATTACAAACACACCTGAAGTCGAAACCACAGCTTGCTTCGGTTCCTGGTTCTTGGCGTTCCACGCCTTGCAATCCTTCTTCCAGTGCCCTTTCCTGTGACAATGGAAGCACTCATCCTGGCCAACTACCGGTGCTGCAAACTTTTTCTTTCCCTTCCCTCCCACCTTACTAACACCTCCTCTAGGTTTGGGTGCGGCCTTCTTCTTCCTTCCTTTGGCCCTAGCCTTGGACCCGGAAGAAGATGCACCGCCAACAAACATAGCGGGTGTTTCCCTTACTTTCTGCAAGGTGCCCTCTGCACTCCTTAACATGTTCAGGAGTTCCGCAAGTTCAACTTCTTTTCCTTGAAGATTGAAGTTGAGGATAAACTGGGCGTAGGTGGGAGGAAGGGACTGGAGAATGAGGTCTGTATAGAGCTCATTATCCAAAGTCGTCCCAAGGTCTGCGAGCTCTTCAATATAGCCGATCATCTTTAGGACATGTTCACCTACGGATGACCCGACAGCCAACCTCGCTCGAAACAAGTTCTTAGAGGTCTCGTATCTTGCTATACGAGATTGCTCTCCATAAAGTTCCTTTGTATGGAGAAATATGCCATCTAGGGACATATCCTCGTGCCTCCTCTGATGTTCATTGTTCATTGAGGCAAGCACGATGCACTTGGCTTTCGCGCAATCTAAATCCCAGGTTTTGCGGATTTCCTTATCCGCATTGCTGGATTTGGGACCAGGGACAGCAGGTGCCGTAGCGGTGAGGACGTACCCCAGTTTGTCATAGGTCAAAGCCATTTTGACATTCCGCAGCCAATCTTTATAGTTTGGCCCTGTCAGTATATTTTTCTCTAAAAGTAACTTAAGTCCAGTCATATTCAGGGTCGCTGCAATTAGGAGAGAGAGAAGAAAACTCTTTAGCATGATGCTCTTGCAAGTTTAGAGTGGTTTTTAGTTTATCTAAACTGGATGGCTCCCACTGTTTTTCGAATCCTTCCTCAAACCATAAAAGAAGAATTAGCCAGGACTATTCTCACCGTACAATACTTGCTTAACCGTTCAGCCAGGCCAGTGTCGATACTTCGAGGGAGGTTTTCCAACGCTTTCGCGAAGTTCCTTAATTAAATAACCTCTTTTTTCTGGGGGCGTAACCCCGCTGACACCTTTCTGGACACCTACTAGGTTTATAGCATTGATCGTTAAGTGACGAATATCCTGATAAGTAGCATATACTCACAGTAGGATCGGGATCCAAATATCATCGTATGATAATGTTGAAGGAATCCTACCAACATCCATCAAACTCCAAATGGTATGCATCTCTTTGCAAATTTCAGTTTCTTTAGAAATTCCCGATATATATTTCTGCCCCATGCTCTTATGACCTTGGTGTTAGGTCAAAATGTCATAAGTCACATGTCAAGTTCTACCCATCATTATCTTGTCAATTTGAACCCATCCGTATATATCCTTGACGTTCGGCCAAAATGATAATACGACTGTCCCAAACTAACTCATCTACCTATGCAACAACTGAATACCCAGTAGCTACCAAACACTATGCCTTGGCGTTAGGTCAAAATACATAGCTTGAATACTACTGAATACCCAGATGAAATGACGGAGGGCTACGAATGGTTTTGGCGAAACCGTGAACGTAGTGAACTTGATATAACCGAAGGAACCTGATAGATTTTTAAAAGGAGTGGTTAAAGCTCCGCATTTAAAAATATCTGTTTTTAAAATTAACCGAGTGGTTTCTTTTAAATTGTTCCAACGATTTAAACTTTGGTTTGTTTTTCTTTGCATTATAGATAATGCGTCCCATCATTAACCTATCATTGCAGAAAACAACGAAAATACAACGTCCTCTTATGCCATCCGCATTCGCCACGGGGTCCCGTCATCACCCGTTAGGTTACTTAACTAACGACAGAGCGGGGGCTGGGCTAGCGCGGGTGTAAAACATAAGTGACGTCTAAATAGCTACAATATATATAGATATTTTACATTCGTCTGACGCAATGATAAACATTCCAGAACACAGATAAACAATATTGGATTTGCAAGCAATCTGTATTTCTTTTGAGCCTGCAAGAAAAGACAGATTACACAGTTGTGATGAATAGCCGTTACCCTACCCTCGACCCCTACGGGTACGGCAAACTACCCGCCCGGCAGTTTGTGTACCCCACCTTGGGTCAGTCCTAGGAGCAAAAACAGTAAAATGAAATAATACAACGGTGGCTACAACCGCAACCTGGATGTGCCCCACAAAAAATAATATTACAACAAATTACATTTACAACAAATGAATTAAACAATAACCCATTGCTAAACCCCGGCTATACACCACAACAGTCCAATACAGTTCATATGCACAAACAGATATAACCATTACAGAAATGTGCAACCCCCTGCCAACCGACATACTAGCAGTTAGGGGAGGTTTACGAACACATTTATCAATCACAGATATAATCCAACATGCAAATACTGTACAATTTCGATCGATTAAACATCTTTAATATTGCTCCAAAAACTGCTCTGTAAACTGGAAACCTGAGCAAAATTAAAATATTCCAGAAAACCCCAAATACCAGAGAGGACCCACACATGAAAGATGAGTCCATGACTCGGCAACTCGGCCGCGGAACCGCGGCGGATCGGTGGGATCCGCCGCGCTTCCGCGGCTCTTTAGTCGATTCATGGGCTCAAATTTCATGGGTGTTCTCCTGGACTCTTTACAAGCTTTCTGAGCTCACCTGAAAAATTTTAGGACATCATTTTAAATTCGACAGAAACTTGACAGATTTAGGGTTTTCGGGCTTCGTTTTTCCGTTCGAAATTCGTACAAATTTGCAATTAAGTTATTTATTGTTTAGCGAGGCTCTGATACCACTGTAAGTCGATGTACTACACCCCAGAACTTGTGGGGAGGCGGAAATTTCAAAAACGATCTTGTTTAGTGAACGAACATCGACTAACCGCTTGAATCGAAGCTAAACTACAAATAACCGTACACAAAGAGTTTCATAACTATTGTGTTTAGGGATTATACCTAATGAAACCAGTCCTTCGTCTTTACGATCTCCTTGTTCTCCTCGGCCTTCTCTAGGTAGTAGACGATCCACCCGAGAGCAAAACTCCAAGCTTAGCCTCTAAACTTGAGGCAACTAACCTTCTTGGATTGCTAATCAAAGAAGATAGATTGAGATAGAGTGAAGGTTATGGATTGTTTAGTCTAACTAATCCTAGATCTCAACACATGAGGGTGAGGATTAGTCTTTTGAAGAGAGAGAGCTTGAGGAGAGAGAATGTGTAGATGATAATGAATGAATAAGTTATGAGTATCATAATATATTATGAAGCATTCTCATTAAAGAATAAATGAATAAATATGATGAATAAGCATGCTTCATAAAATATCTAGTGGTGATTCATTAGCATGAGTCATTAAGCAATAAATGTGCATTAATGAGATGAATGAATCACCACCATGACTCATATAACTCATTCAATGAATATGACACATAACCCTCCTTAGTCACCATCTTCTAGAAGCTTCTCGTACAATTACGAGAACGCCCCTCCGATCCGCAAAAATACGGAAAAACTTTAGACTGTAAAAATCCAATAACCGGATACCAGTAACTGGCTTAAACCAAAGCCGACTAGTAAAAACTGTCCGAAAGTCGTACGCGCGTAAACGCACGTATGCGTCCGAACCCTTTGTCGCAAAACCATGCAACCTCTATATCGTTTCGCCTGGAGTAGGAAACTCTCTATGTGGGACTCTAGAGACTCGACTACTACGCTGGCAGTGAGTTTAACCACAGACCGCAAGCGGCACTAGCTGTACGTAACGGTCCCCAGGTAGTTGTCGATAAGAAGGCCGATGAGGAAACCCATCCGAACTCCTACTGAGTCTGATGTGACAATCTCCATACAGTCCGGTCCGTTCGTCCAAGACTATCGCATATCGGGCCTAGGGGGGCGGCAAGCGTCAGTCCCCTAATAGCGGTATAAGTCGTGTCGGAGCGAAGCCCATTACACCCTGAGAAACTACTGGAACCTACCAGCAAATCTCGCTTGCCCTGGCCAGGGACTTTGCGTAATGGCTCTCTGACACAGCACGATATTTACTCCCAATACCGGGAGGGACGAATCCTGTCTAACCGCTACTGCCTCCAAATGCTCGGGACTGCACCCAACTGCTACCTGTTTGCACGACTCCTTTGAGCCGTGGTAGGGCAGCAATCTAAGAACAGTGAGACACACTCGAGGCGAAGTAGCAGTGTCAAGTCTGCGGACTATGCTGTACTCATGTCACCTGGGAACTGCTCACTGACGACTGGTATCAAACCAACCAACAGTTCCCTGTGAGTCCTGTCCGGTGTACCCGTAACCTAACGAGCACCTGCATACTATCTCCAGTACGACGTACTGACGGCTGTGGGACAGACCATCTCCCCAACTGGGATGAGAAGCGTACACACCAGTCTACTCCGGAGTATCGATGCTCTGTCTCGATAATCCAACGACCAGGGACCTGAATAAGGATGTGCTTGTAGACTACCCAGCCCCCACTAGTGTGACTGCCATCACAACGCTGGTAGACAAGCAAGATCCTAAGAGCTCTATCAATACGTACACTCACATATTAAGATAGAAAAACCAAGTAGCATACTACCATGTTTAGCAAGACTGTTATATACATGTGAATATCCCAAGCTTCCATTAAGTAATATACAAGCTAGTATGATACAGTAATGGCCTTCTAGGGCATAAACACTAACACCCGCAGCCTGACTCGTCAGACAGAAGAAGAGAAGCTTCGCCCCGATCAAACAGAAGGCTATCGAAGAGGAGGTTGATCGGCTCCTCGCCGCCAACTTCATCAGAAATGTACCCTACTCGGAGTGGCTGGCGAATATGGTTCTGGTCAAGAAGTCAGGCGGGAAGTGGCGTATGTGTGTCGACTTCACCGACCTCAATAAGGCCTGCCCAAAGGACAACTTTCCGCTCCCCCGGATAGACCAGCTCGTCGACAGCTCGGTCGGCCACGAGCTGTTGAGCTTCATGGATGCTTTCTCCAGCTACAACCAAATCCGTATGAATCCTAAAGATGAAGATCTCACCGCATTCACAACGGACCGAGGAGTATATTGCTACAAAGTGATGCCCTTCAGCCTCAAGAACGCCGGGGCCACGTACCAAAGGTTGGTCAACCGCATGTTCAACCCACAGATCGGCAGGAATATGGAAGTCTACATTGACGACATGCTCGTCAAATCCGTCTCATCAGCCGACCATGCCAGGGACCTGGGCGAGGCCTTCGAAGTGCTCCGCAAGTTCAACATGAAGCTAAACCCCGCCAAGTGCACGTTCAGAGTCACCGGGGGAAAGTTCCTCGGGTTCATGGTCACTCACCGCGGAATTGAAGCTAACCCAGAAAAGATCGACGCTATCCTCCCAAGACCAACGTCGAGATCATGCGGCTCACGGGACGAGTCGCCCCTCTAAGCCGTTTCATGTCCAGGTCGGGGGAGAAATGCCTTCCGTTCTTTAAGGCACTGAGGAAAATCCCGAGGTTCGAGTGGTCGGAGGAGTGCCAAGCCGCCTTCGACCAATTGAAGAAGCACCTCGCGACGCCGCCACTGCTCACCCGACCAGTTGAAGGAGACGAGCTGTCGCTGTATCTGGCGGTATCCGACCAAGAGGCAGGCTCGGTGCTCGTCCGGGAGGCAGATGGAGCACAGAAGCCAGTGTACTATGTCAGCCATGTATTTAAGGACGCAGAAACGAGGTACCCTGACATAGAGAAGATTGTCTTAGCCCTCGTGGTAGCCTCGAGGAAGCTGCGACACTACTTCCAAGCACACACCATCATCGTCCTCACCGAGCGCCCGTTGGGGGCTATCCTAGCATCACCAGAATCTTCGGGCCGCTTAGAAAAATGGAGGTAGGAGTTGTCTCAGTTTGACATAAGGTATCGCCCGAGGCAGTCCATCAAAGCGCAGGCCTTGGACGATTTCGTCGTTGAATGCACCATTCCTATCAAGAAGCCAGAGTCCACGCCGCCCCTCGCAACCCAGTGTCTTATCGCGGGAAGGCCTGGCTCGGTCCCAGAGTGGGTCATCTATGTCGACGGGTCTTCTACCGAGGAAGGTCGCGGTGCCGGCCTCATTATCCGGGGCCCGAACGAAGCAGAGATGGAGTATTCTCTAAAGCTCGGTTTCAAAGCCTCGAACAACGCGGCAGAGTACGAGGCCCTCCTGGACGGACTGCGCATGGCCGCCGGACTGGGACTGAAGATAATTCGAATCCGCAGCGACTCGGCCCTTATTGTCGGTCAAGTGACCGGCCGCTTCGAAGCTCGGGAACCTCTGATGATGAACTACCTGGACGAGGTGAGGAAACTTTGAAGGAACTTTGATGAGGTCCAGGTAAAACAAATACCCAGACAGCTGAATGCCCAGGCCGACACCCTGAGCAAGCTGACTTCATCATACTCGGCCAACAATAAGCGGTCCATCCTCTTTGAAACCTTGCCTCAACCCAGTGTGGGAGACGGAGCGACGACACTCCACGTGTATGTGGCGCAGGATAGCGACCAAGATTGGAGGAAACCCCTCGTGGAATTCCTGAAGGACGGCACGTTCCCAGAGGACCGGGAAGCCGCCCGCCGTTTCCGGGCCAGAGCCCGCCACTTCGTCTGGAGCAATGGGAACCACTACAAGAAGGCCTTCACTCAGCCCCTGCTCCGGTGCGTTGACCTCCACGAAGCCGACTACGTCCTTCGGAAAATCCATGAGGGGGTGGGCGGTGCACACCAGGGGGCCCGAACCTTGATCCAAAAGGCGTTGCTCCAGGGGTACTACTTGCCCACTATGCACGAGGACGCCCTGAAGCTAGTCAGGAGGTGCAAGAGCTGCCGGCTTCACGGCAGCATTCCCCGCCTCCCAGCTACCGAGCTGACTGCCCTAACATCCCCGTGGCCGTTCGCCCAGTGGGGATTGGATATGATCGGCCAATTCCCTACTGGTACAGACGGGCAAAAATACGTCCTCGTCACGGTGGATTACTTCACCAAGTGGATCGATGCCGTCCCCATCAGGAAATCGGACGCTGCCACAACCATCAAGTTCCTGCAAAACAACCTGATACTCCGGTTCAGCATCCCGAGGTATATCATCACCGACTACGGGACGAACTTCGAGAACGAAAAATTGAAGGACTTCTGCAAGGAATACCATATCCTCATGAAGTTCGCCACGGTCACGCATCCCCAGTGCAACGGGAAGGCCGAGGTCGCTAACCGAGACGTCCTCCGAGATCTCCGGACCCGCCTAGAAGGACGACAAGGTAGTTGGGTCGAAGAACTACCCCGGGTCCTATGGGCCCTGCACACGTCAAAGAAGAATCCAACCGGGGAGACCCCTTCAGCCTCTGCAACGGGACCGAGACGATGGTCCCAGCGGAGATCGGGCTACCCAGTCGCCGGGTCGAGCACTTCGATGATGATATGAACACCTCGGCGCTACGGACCAACCTGGACATCTTGTTGGAGAAGAGAGACCGGGCTCAGATCAGAGCTGCCGCTTATCAACAACAAACGGCCCGATACTATAACGCTCGGGTCAAATATCACTTCTTCAAGATCGGGGATCTGTTCCTACGGCGAAATGAGTTTGTCGACCAAGGCAGGCTTCACAAGTTCTCCCCAAAGTGGGATGGTCCCTTCCTTGTCTCTGAGGTGCTCCCCGGCGGAGCCTACCGCCTATAAGACGCGGACGGACGCAAGCTCCCGCGGCCTTGCAACGCCGAGAAGCTCAAGCTATACCAGTGAGGTCAAGGCCAGCGAGTGTGTACCCCCCCTTTTTCTTTCACAAAGATGATGTAAAACGTTCTCTAAAAATCTTGTCCATTCGAATAAAGAAATGTCGAAAAATCCCGAGTAGAGTTCTGTCTTTACAATCCAAAGCCCTCGCCAAGAGGCGGCCGCGCAGCCTCACTGCCTGGTTATCCTTAGTAGGCTTCCTACAGCCCCCCGACGCTAAGGACCAAAGCCCTCCTTAGAGGCGACCCAGCAGCTACCCTGCTCGGTTATCCATGGCGAGTAGCTTCCCTACCGCAACGTCTGGGATCGGAAAGCCCTCCAAGAGGCAGTCGAGCCCAACCGTCGCTCGGCTATCCTCGGCGGGCAGCTTCCCTGCCGCAATACCTGGGATCAGAAAGCCCTCCCAGAGGTAGTCGAGCCCGAGGATCCCTCGCTCGGCTATCATTAAGGACAAAAGCTCTCGCCAAGAGGCACCGGACAGTAACCCTGCCCGGCCAAGGGTCCTTGGTAGGCTTCTACAGCCCCTCCCGCGCCAAGGACCAAATTCCTCCCAGAGGCAGTTGAGTCCTTGCTCGGCTATCCCTGGCTGGTAGCTTCCTACCACCACCGACAGGGATCAAAGTCCTCGCCAAGAGGCACTGGGCAGTAACCTTGCTCGGTTCCCGTCCTGAAGGATCAGAGCCCTCGCAAGAGGCAACCACGCGGCTTCACTGCCCGGCCATTCCTACCCAGTTATTCCCGGAGGGTAGCTTCCCTACCGCGACGTCTGGGATCAGAAAGTCCTCCCACAGGCAATCGAGCCCTTGCTCGGCTATCCCCAGCGGGCAGCTCCCTACCCATGACACCAGGGATCAAAGCCCTCGCAAGAGGCACCCGAGCGGCAACCTCGCTCGGTCATCCCAGGCTGGTAGTTGCCTACCCACAACTCCAGAAATCAGAAGCCCTCGCCTAAGGGCGACGGGGCAGCTTCCGTCCATCCTCGGCAACACTTGGCAAGTGTTCGAAGTCAACTCGACGAACGATCGCTGAACAGATGGCCGACCCGACATGAAATGCCAGCATCACAAACAGAAGATGAAGTGCGGACCGATGAAACTAAAGAACGAGTTTTATTATCAAACGCACAGTCTTTACAAAGGGTACTTTGGGCTCCCCAGCCTTACAAACTGCCCGGAGGCTTACAAAAGGGGGACAAGGAAATATCAAAAAAGACCTAAGTCACAAACCCCCTCTGCGCCTCGCTTCCCTCATCGCTGGGGGCTTCACCACCGGAGGTTTTGCCACCAGGGGTGCGCCTCATTTCCCCCATCGTCGTCAGCCGGAGGCCTTGCCACCGGGAGCGGGACCCGAGCACGGAGCTCGCCATCGGCGAATTCAGGAAGCTGCCCCTTCACGGCATCTAGAGCCTTATTACACGCGACAGCAGAATACTCACCGAGCTCGACGTAAAACTGCTCTGACACCTTGTAATTGGCCACGGCTTTCCTGGCCCGGACCTCAGTGGCCTGAACCGACAGGAGCGCCGCCTCGGCATCCCTCCGGCTGGCATCTCTCTCCTTCTCCATGGCTGCAAAGCAATCAGCTAGGTCTGCCAGCTTCCTCTCGGCAACCCGGAGAGATGCACTCCGGCGACAGCGGACGCCCTGATTCGCTGAATTGGCAAGCTCCGCAGACTCCGCACGGGCAGCCAGGACATCGGCCCTAGCCCTCTCCAGGCGCAGATCACACCGCAGGACCTCGACCTCCGAAGGGAACGCTTCTACTGGGCTCGGTGCATGGAACGCTCCCTCGGCTTCCATACGAGCGGCGATGGTGCAGTGTTGAAGGACCTGACAGGAAGCGGATGAGAAACCAGGAGTCGCTCGGGCCAAAGAAGGGAAGGCCAAAAACATCGCGTGAAGGGGTTCGTACCTGGACCGCCCTCTGGGCTATGGTCTCCATCTGGGCCCTCAAGGTGCCGCACGGAAGTCTCCCTCCTTCCGACTCTTCCATCCCGGCGAGCAAGCCGGCAGCAACAGAAAGCCCGGATGGAACCATGGAGACGGCCTCTCCCTCTTGCACGAGGATCTCTTCAGGGACCATTGACAGCAGCGCACGAGAGATTATCATTTTCTTCTTAAGAGGGACCCCGTCCTTGCCCCCCCTTCCGTCTCCCGTCTGGGGCTCGGATGACCGCGGGCTCCTCTGACCGCCGCCGGAAAAACCCCCAGGATCCGCCAACGGGGTGGACGACCCCGTCGCCGGCAGAACATTCGACGCAGAACCTGGGCCAGCCGGGGGCATGGCTGCGTCGTGGGCCTCCCTCTGGAACGAGCGACCCAAAGAGTGGGAACGAACCATATATCCCCAAGAAGTGGAGCACCGAGCGGCCAAAACTTAAAAGAAGGCGAGATGAAGGATTATGGGCTATTGAACAGTCCCCACCCCTATTTATCGCCATGAGCGACCTCATCCGACGGTGCCCTTCGTCTCCCGCCGAAACGCCTCCTCGCGTCCAAACGGCTCAGATTGCTCCACCTGTCGCTCCCACACTGGACCGCACCCTCTCATGCGTTGGTCTGTGCACGTTGCGTCAGCCAACCGGCGCTTGACATGTGGACCGTCACTTCAAAGTCAAGATATACGAACCGGCGCACCCCCCTTAAATGCAAAGATCTCTTCATGATTCGCTAGCAGAAAAAACAGCTCACGACCTGGAGATGCGTCCCGACGAAACCTTAGGAGAGGGCTCACCCCGGGAGGCCCGGCAGTCCACTCCTGACCCGACCCGCTAGCTGGTCGAGGCAAGAGTGGGGGGCTAATGGTAATGCTCGATATTGGCGACCCTTACGATCAGGACACGTAGCGGACGACACGTCCCAAAACTCAGAAGAAAGGGCCCACAATGGCCGACCATGCCACCCCTGTGCCCAACCGGCCAGCGCAAGCTAGCCCTCCTCGGGGCTCCCCGCAGATTGGCCTCCTCGGCCCGCCCTGAGCTGCCACAAGACCAAGTCTCCTCGGCCTTCTCGCTCATCCCCGAGCCCTTTTGCCGAGGCAGTCTTCCTCGGTCATCCGACCAGTTCCGCCGCTCATAGGCGTAACCGCAGCTCCGCGAATCTCGCCATGCGCGGATTCTCCGCCAGCAACATCCCACGTTTTATGCCTTCGCGATCCCCATTCGTGGGCGATCCGCTCTGTACGCAGGCGTGACGTCGGGAGCGTAACTGCCGGCGAGATTCTCACGCATGCTGCTGCGTGCCTCCACCACTATATAAACCCCCATCACAGAAGGGTCAAGTAGGCCATTTTTTACTCCACTTAGCCATTACGCTGCTCGGATCTAGTACTAACTTGATCGTCGGAGGGTCCTCGGTGATATCAAACCATCCCGAGACTTCTTTGCAGGTACTTGGCGTCCAACTCCTCCAATCACCAAATCTCTTCGAAACCCATTGAGACCCACACACAACAGGGGATCCCCTCCAAAATCCACAGGGAGATCGATGAAAGACAACATCTGAAGGAGATCTGAAAAGGACCTCCATCAGTAGGGGCAATTATTTATTTTAATTTCTTAAAAAAATAATAATTTCTTGCTTCTTCGGTGCTCACCGTAGAGGGTATATTACCAATATCTGTAGGGTCAAAGTTTCATCTTTTTCTATTTTTAAAAAAAATAATGATTTTTTTGCTCCTACGGCTTCCACCGTAGAGACAAAATATCAGTTTTTTCCTGACATTTTGCCCCTACGAGACAATCCGTAGGGGCAAAAGTTATAATTTTTTTTTAAGAAAATAATTTCCCCATTTTTTCCGCCCTGTACACAGTAATATGTATATATATATCTCACACTATATCATATACCCAAATACAGAAATATTTATCAATAACATTTCACGCATAATATATAATGAAATAAACAAACACAATACAAAATCAATCTAAAATCAGGATCATAATTATCATATACAACAACCGATATCCAAAATATACAATATGTATCAAATAAAATACAGACATCCTACAAAAATCAAAAAAATATAAATAAATCATTGCTAGCTGAGTTCATGTGCTCCACCTCCAAGTATTTGGGAAATCTAGCGCATCTGCTCCTCGCTGCAGCCCTGGACCAACAAAAGCTCAAGTAATGAAGCTACAGGAGTAGGAGTGGCCTGCACACAAGACCTTAAATGAGTGGCCTACAGAGCCGGAGTTGAAAGAATGGCCTACACAGTCGCAACTGAAGGAGTGGCCTGCGGAGCCGCAACCGAAGGAGTGACTGAATCTGTAAAGTTTTTAAGTTTGTATAATACAAGAATAAGAAACGGTGTACTAGAGTTAGTTTATATGTCTTGTTGTGAACTTCTAAGTCTAAAAATCAAGTCTCACGAATTGAAATGATGTGTTATTGATCTATAGAATTTATGTCGGATTCGTATCAATATCGGATTCTTGTGAATCCGCGAATCCTACTTGTATCCGTATTCGAATCCGTGCTACGTAGATTAGAACGATCAAGATATGCGTATACACAAACAGAAGTAATATATATACCACCATGTTTTATATGTGTTTGTATCGTAAGTCTCAATACCATCAATAAATAAGGATTTTATCACTTCGATCAGAGGTCGGAGTTAGACGTCGATATTGTTTTCTAGTGATTTCGGTCCGTCAATAAGAAAAAGTATCATAAAGTAGTATTGATCCATAGTCAACCACGGTGATAGATTATAAATCATCATTACAACGGGTCATTTCCTGTGATTACCACCCATATACCTGAATGGACAAAAGCCATCACTAGCCAGTCCGAGTCTGATATTGCGAGAATCATTGCTGAATGTTGAGTGCCTCCTATCGAAATCATTTCATACCGGCGAATGTCTTGGATGACTCATACTTCTATCTTCGCTTGAAGGAGTACGGTGATACCAAATCATTACCTCCACTGTCTTCTTACACCTGAATAGCCTCTACAGCCTCTATGTTATGGGAAAGTATTGTCACATCCCGCTTCCCAAAAGAGCGGTAACGGCACGTGACAAGCTAGCGACGTATTTATTTTGAGAAGATTATTTTTCAAAACAAATACACTAAGCGTAATGTAAGCAGTGTAATAATGACAAGAAAAGACAAGTAAAAATAAAATCCAACCATTTTATAAATTTACATTCCCAACTTTACAAAATTTAAACTGATACATCATGTACGAAATAAGAAACATGATCATAAACTGAAAGTGCCTATCAGGTTGGCATACCAAAAATAAAGGCGGAACTGAAATGAAAAGCTGAAAGAAACTAGACATCCGCTTGTGGTGCGAACTGGTTGTACTACTCTTAAGTTGATTTCCCCGCAGTCTTTAAGTCACCTGTCGAGCATTCCAAAGAAACAAAGAGATGGGTGGAATGCCCGCCAGCGAACTTGCACTCGGTAAGTCCCAAAAGAAATGTGTAATATATATATTGAGTTCAAGATGACATGTAATATAGTATAAATGGAAATCGTAATATGTGAACAAGTATGGTAATATATATGGCAACTATGTAAGCACGGCAATGTAACATGAGTATAGAAAAAAGTATAAGATGGTCGTGGAGTGTAGGTATAGTAAACATGAAGTGAATATAAGTGTCCTAAAAGGTCTCTAAAATGATAAATTTAACTAACGTGGGTTTAAGTGTAAATGTCAACCAAATCTCAAGAGTATTCTCGAACACAAGGTTATCATCCAGGACTAAGGAATCACGGGCCCAAAAGTAACATGACTTCAATTGTTATTAAAGTATTCTAAACCCAACAGGCTATCATCCAAGGGCTTGGAAATACGGGCCCTTATTCATGAATTCGTGATGTACCGTTTCAACCCGGTACCACAACAACGTTAATTATACCGTTTCAGCCTGATACCATAGCAACATTATTTTAGTAATAGGACTTCTGAGATTCCGTTAGATTTATACTCAAACTACCCCTAACACCCCGTGTATATTGGTCTTTAATTAAAGTCATTGGCCTAGCCCGAAACCATGAAAATAAGTGAGAGTACAAGTTCAATGTCAAATTGCAAGTTGAGTTCAAGAATTTATGTCAAGTACAAGTATTCATGTCGGATTCGAGTATTCATGTCAAGTTTCTAGTATTCATGGTTCGGGTTAGGTCAAGTTTAGCATGTAATAAGTTTATTCATATGATATTCTATTTATGTTTCGAGACAGGTCAAGTCATGCCCGTAATATGGTGTTTAAACAATGTAATAAAACATATCAGATTCATATAAGAACACTATATAGCTTTCAGTTTTGATGTGAGAGTTTAAACAACAACTTGAGATACCAAAATAATCAGCACTAAAAAGAAATGAATGCGGTTGATGAATTTAGGTACTATTTAATTTCTTTTCACTTATAAAGAAGAGATAAATGTTATGGGTTAACTACTGTGGTGGTTTTAAGAACTGAAGGCAAATAACTAATTTAATTTCCTAAAAGCAAAAAGCAATGAGATTTGGTCTATAAAGAACACTAGTGTATAATTTTTTTTATCACTACCTTATAGTTCCTAGTAGCTAATAGTTAAGGTGTAGGAATCCTATTTAAATATTGTGCTAGTTAAGAACTAATATATATAAATAAATGTTTTCTCACTTCCAAGAACAAATTATGTTTTAAATGTGAACAGAGCAAGCTAGGCTATATAGGGTCTGATTTTGTTCCAATGAGAAAGTTAAGGTGTAGGACTCATTTTAAAAATATAATTTTTAGAATCCTAAATCTAACTATTAACTACTAACTAAACCGTAATCCAAGCCTATGAAGCGTAGCAGTTATTGAATGAACATGACGCAAAATCACAATCTACTGTTAAACACTGATACTAATGCAAAATTTTAAATATGAGAAACATAACAAAACGTATCTATAACAATATCACTATCATGTACTCACCGAACTGATGCTAAGGCTATAACAATATTATAGAAAACTATATTCCACATCATCGGCCAACGATAAATCAAACAAATGTAAAGAAACTCATCCAAGATGGTTGGGAATTGGATCAGCATTTTTTTATTACGGGGAAAAAGAAGCAGCAGAAATTCAAACAAATATAATGTTGTATAGATTAAAATTAAAATTAAAATGTTCATATTAAGACTGCGAAAGTAAAGAATGAAGGCTTTCAAGTTTCTGAGATGCAAGCCCAACAACAACAAATCTATGTTTCTTTTTAATTGCAGAAAGTAGTATCAGAAAGATATTAAGAGAAGTGGGTACAAAGAGGCAAAAGGTTGCATGGTAGAAGAAAGGAAATACCCTATGTAGTTGTTGTAGTCATAGTTAATTATGATATGTCCTTATGCTATTTGAGTGGTTTCCATATTATGCTAGTGCAAATAGTATATATACATATTTCAGGTTGTATCCATGTCTGCTTGTGATATGCTTTACCTCGTACATTTTCAATTCTATTTAATAAAACAAGCTGGCTACAAGAAGTTTAAACTAAAAACTAATCAAAAATAATATATCATGGATTTAAACTCATTTAGAAGTAAAGGTTTAAGGGACAAAATGACCCACTATGAATGCAATGGATTCTCATAATAAACAGTTGAGATAGTTTCTAAACTAAAGCTATTTAGAATAAACAAAATTCATAATGTGAGTAGTTGTTAATAAACAAAGACGAGAGAAAGAGAGAGAGTACCATGCAAGTTCAATAGGAAGAAGGCAATGAGTGATAGACAAGGAAATTGGGAATTATGACGCGTTTAGAACATGGAAAGCGAGGGAAAACTCTTTCAGGCATTTCATCGAACACCTCCGAGCTCAAATTGAAACGTCGGTAAATGAGGGTATGTAGGTGTAACAACTCCAATTCTTGTGTACATAAATTTGATTAAAAGTTAATGTATAGTTCGGGTATTTACAATCTCTGTGAGTACTATAACTATTTGATTCAATTTTGACCAGCAAAAAAGAGCTTGTAGCTCACTGGTAAGACCTTGCACTGCTGAACAAAAGCACCAGAGTTCAAATCCCATTAGCCACATATTATTTTTTTTAATTTTATTTTAATCTTTTAGAAGCCCAAGAGTTGCACGTGCACCACACGCAATAGGGTAAGTTATAGAATAATATAACAGGTGCAATATGCTAACTGAAGCGTCGTGGACACGTGTCACCAATACGAGCCCCCACCTCATGACTCGGGCCGGCGAGATGGCGACTTGGGCCAGCACCGCCAGTTCAACTCGGACCTAACCCCAATTTTCTTTAACTCTGGCAACTCTTGGACTCCCCCTATAACTCCAGTATTATTTGTTTTTCCTGCACATTTATAGAGCACAATAAAACTCATATTTAATCCATTTTTATTACAAATTTTAATACACCCTTTCACTACCCTAAACTTTAGTTTTTCCTATAAATACCACCCCTCAAATCACCCCTCCTCACTCACAAATCCCTGCCCAAACTCTCAAGAAAATTCCAAGATCCTTTTGTGTACAAGTGAAGTTAGCAAGGGGCGAAACTCCGACGAACTTCCGGCGACAACTCAAGGAGTTTCCGACGATGAAATGACACACCGGTAACTCCCACCTCTTCCTCTTTCTCTCCTATAGCCAATCATCCAGTAAGTCCCTACTTCTTCTTCTTTTCTCTATTCTAAAAACATGCAAAACTAAAACCCGACGGAAGCGGAGTTAGTCTGACTACCGATTCGGTTTTCTATAAAAACTACACTTTTTTTAACGAAATAAAACCATATTCTTATATGTTGATTAATAAACATTAACAGACTTAATAAAACAAGTTGCACATCAAACTAATCATTTTTGTAACTTTTATTATACTTTTTCAGAAAAATACCATATAGTTTAGTTTCGACATAAACCATCATAATTCCTTGTTATACCTATAGATAGATCATGAGGTAATGGCCTACCTCCTCACAACACATATATCTAATATAGCACGATAGAATTTGGGAATATAGATTTGGAAAAATACGACTTTATATATAACCACCTTCAACTTATAAAACATTTTTCTATAAGAAGTGTATTTAACAAATCTTTGCAATTGCACCTCTACAACCCATTTTGGGGAACCCGTTCGGGATGGTGCGGATTATCGCACATTCCGCAAGGACCTTACGATCTCGAAAGATTTTTAAAACATTTTTCTTTAGAAAATGTGATTTCTATTATAAATAAAACTTATATTTTTAATAAATAAATATATATGTAATTAATATCAAAATATCTATTTTTAATATTTATAATATTCCACATTTCCAAAATTCAAGAAAAAAATTCCATTTACAAGAAAATACTATATATCCAATATTTCAAATAAATACCTTATACTTTAAAAACTAGGTCATATTCACTAGAAATTTCACATTGAATAAAAAAATGTATATAAAAACTCTAAAGACGATAATTAAATACTTAAGGTATATTTTGGAAGTATAACAAAACTATTTTACATAAAAAAAACCTCAACTTAT
Source organism: Agapanthus africanus (assembly GCA_030015575.1). Lineage (NCBI taxonomy): Eukaryota > Viridiplantae > Streptophyta > Magnoliopsida > Asparagales > Amaryllidaceae > Agapanthus > Agapanthus africanus. The sequence continues at coordinate 944,112,642 of CM057338.1, read as the reverse complement.
ACTAAATTAGAATAAGGACCCTAGTAAACATAGGTTTAAGCGGAACCAGTCTCTTGAGCCTCAAGGAGCCGAAGATATTGGTGCTTGCCTATTTAAGGTAGACAATCTAAACAACGGTGTTATCAACACGGTAATTGTCTTGGAAAAAAACACAAATCTGCCGTTCATGTGCAGCAATTACCGATAACACCAAAACCTAATTCAGAATTCAATTTCTTTTCTAATTGTCTGACTCAAACTGAGTCTCAATATAATCAATCTGACTTGAATATGATTCAAGTATGAAATTACAAAACTACAATTCAATATGAATCCATATATATTCAATCTGTTCAATCTATTCAATCTATATTGACTGAACCGAACCATGGATATACATCCATCTACATGATTCTCTAGTTACATCCATTTACTGATATCATGGTTCCGGTAAGTCATCCATCTATATAAATCAATACAATACAATACAAATAATACAATCAAGATATTGCGGGGTTTATAAGTGAAGGTGTTAGAAGTGGCACGAGACAGCAACCATAAAGACACCTAACCTGAATTCAATTGCCGTTGAACCGTGGCTGAACGGTTCCTTGTACTCCATATACCGTAGTCTCTGGTCTAGTGAGACTTCTCTCGTATACACTGGCATCTTCTGTACCAAACTACAAACAACAGCGTCAACACTAAATACAATATTATAACAATATACTCTCCATTCTGTTTATTCCATTATTGTCTATTTATGAGACTTACCGAGCGATTTGTTCGCTGACGAAATTCTCTTTCTTTTTTTTGGAATGTCGTCAGGTGATTCGGATTTTCAAGAGATCGATCCCACCATCGAGGACTTGGATCAGCTAGCCTTCGACCCGGAGCTCTAGTTACTTGTACATTTCATTTCAGTATTTCCATTTATGTTAAACCACTGTTTAGGCATTGCCTTCATTCAATGTATTTACTTTTCAGTTGTATTGTAAAAAGAATGTTTAATAAATAAATTTGTTGTTCATTTACATCTTGTCTCTTGTGTACATTACATTTTATATTGCTTAGATACGCTTAGCATGTTTACTTCTGAGTAAATACGTAGCGGCCTCGTCGCGTCCTTCACCCGTATACTGGAAAGCGGGGTGTGACAGTAGACGTCGACGGTGGCCTTAGCGGCTGCAGACGACGGTTAGGAGCTCCGTATAAGAATGCCTAGCACGACAGCAAGGCTTCGGGAGGCATCGTCCATGCCATTTTCAAAATTTTTCCATGCTGAACAATCCTAACCCTAGAATCTTAACTAGAGATTTAGACAATACAAAGTGAAAACAACTTTACAACTAAGTGAACTAGGAATACAACCTTTGTAGACCGGTCCTTCACTTCAATAGCTCCGTATAGTAGTCCTTTCGCTCCAAGCAGTGATCTTCCGGACTCTAAAGTGGCTCCACAAGATGAAATGAACGAGCTTGCATGAAGTCTTCGAGGCCGAAAATAATCTACGTCGAGGAGACACTAACCCAAGCTATCTCTTCACTAATGAGGGATTAGTGAAACTAACACCCTAAACTAAATGGCTAATCAAGTAGAGGATGATGAGGTAGGATTTTTGCTCACTTTAGAATTAATTTTCTCACTCTTTTTCTTCTCCTCTTAAAAACCTAGAAAACTAAGCACTTAATGAAGAAGAAGAAGAAGAAGCAAATAATAGATGAGAGAGTGAATGGCAATCATGGGTGAGTTTGTATCATATACTAACTCATGTAGAGACTAAACTATGGCTAAAGATAATGGTTAGGTTAATAAATACCTCATGTAAAACAAAGTTAGTGGACTAAGTCAATGGTTAGTAACAAGCTTCTCCAAGCTTCTAGCCATGACAATTTTCCAACCAATTTTGATTTACTTTGATAAATAAAACCTTAGGATTATCATAAGCATGGTGTCAGTCTCATACACCCATGAAGCAAGTGGCATCAAGCATGACACAAATAAAATGTATATGAATATATATCACATATATACTATATGCACACAAGTGAGAAAAAGAAATGTTTAAGTGAGCTAATATTAGTTAATGTAAACTAGTATATCAAATATACAATTATACATTAAATTATCAAATCAACACTTGATTTAATAATCCGGGTATATCACATATAACCGACTAATATTTTATGTATCAACTTATCGAATCAACACTTGATTTGATAACCCGGGTATATCACATATAACCAATCGATACAATCATCGCGAGAATGGAATACAGTATCACATACTCGTATTATTCTCGGTCCTGCACATATCACATATGTGCTTCTACTTCGTTTTGCCTGAGCCAGTAAACCTCTGTGTAGAACTCTAAAGACTCGTCAATACGCCGGATGTAGGTGATGATCATATCAGTCACCCACAAGCCGTCAGCGGTACTAGTTGGACGTAACGGCTACCCGGGTATTAAACGATCAGAAGATCAACAAGAAAGCCTACTTATACTCCTGTAAAGCCTGTCAGTAACACTACCGTACAATTCTGTCTCTTCGTATGATATATCGCATATCTAGTCTAGGGTGGTAAACGTCAGACCATAGTAACCGATAAGTCGTGCCGATGTAAGGCTCATAGCGGGTCGAGAAACTACTGATAACACTTACCAGTAGATCTCCGTATCAGCCCTGGCCAGAGACTTCCTATTATAGCCAATCGAGCACAGCGCAACATCAACCCCCAATACCGGGAGAGACGAAACCCCTTCTATCACACATTGTCTCCATGTGATTCGGGATTGTACCCAAAAGCCACCGTTTTGTACGTTCTCTTGAACGTGGTAAGATGGAAATCAAAGAACAGTGGGAATCATACAAGACTCTATGACGATCTCGGGTCTACAGACTAACTTGTACCAGTGTCACCAGAGAACTGCTATCTGACGATAGGTATAATACCAACTAGGAGTTCTCGGCGAGTCCGTTTAGTGTACCCAGTCTCCACTGAGCACTCGTATATCATCTTTGATGTCAAACACCAATGAATGTGGGATCATCCATCGCCCATCATATGGGTCAAGAAGCGTATACGCTAGTCTACTCTGGAATATCGATGCCCTGTCTCGATACACCCTCGACTAGGAACAATTAAAGGATGTACTTGTGGACTAACCTGGCCACACTAGTATGATCTCCATCATAGTCCTAGTAGTCAAGTACTCATCCTAAGGGCTTCATCAACATGTGAGAGCAAGACAGTATCACAATACAAGCCTACATGTTAAGAAAAAGATCAACCAAATAGCATACTATCATATCGAGCAAGAAAGTCCTCTCTATATATGTCCAAGCATCCACTATAATATATATCATATGTAAAATAATGGCCTCTAGGGCATACACATAACTAACACTCCGGCAGTGGCTCAGTGGCGACATGGCGAAGATGGAGCTCAAGCTTGGTTGTTGGAGTTGGCTTGAGACTTGAGCTAGGCTCCTCAAGTTTCGAAGGGGGTGGCATAAGGCTCGGGGGTGGAAGCCAGTGAGAGGAGTGTTCCTGCCAAAATCTTCGGCCAAGAGCTATTAGTTCCTGTTTATGCCGGATTAAGTTTCGTTTACAGATATGTGTGAAATCAAGCTCATTCATGTACGCATATGCACACATCAGAGGAAGAACAGGTGTTCAACGACAAAAACAAAGCATTTAATTGAACATTTTATTATACAGGAAATAGATCACCAAACATGGGATCGAAAGTACAGGGATTCACAAAACTATGGATAAAATTATCTAACTCCCTCTCTGTCTTCTCCACCATAACAAAACGGCGATCTTGACGAGGAGTAGCTACCCATCGGTCAGCACCACACTCATCAGCAAAGGCAGACATAACGACCTGTTGAGCCCGTATCTGGCTTAGCAGCCGGACAGAGCGATCCCTCAAAGCTGTGGTGATCAAAAGTGCCTCGTGGAAGCACTCAATCTTGTCTTCCGCAGCGTCGAGCATTGCCGGAGTCATCTCCGCCGGAGGAGGGGGATATCATTGATCACAGACAAGAAAACCATCCGGAGCCAAATGGAGCCGATGGGGAGAGGAGATCCTATACGAGTTAAGAGCTCGTGCAACACCGTGTCGTATTGGTCATCCGTAAGAGTAAGGGTCACCAAGCGCGTAGCAAAACGAGGAATAATTTCCTCAATGGGCACCTCCCATAGCTGACGGCGAGCATGTGGGCGATTACAAGCCATAGCTCTTCTCTATTAAAATGATATCTGAAAATGAGAGAGAAAAGAAGTATTGCTTCAGACTATGAAGGGAGACATTTAAGTCTAGGCACAGAAAATGCTGTGCATGATGGAACTATTTCCAAGCTCTGGGAAAGAGAAGCTTGACTCAGTAAAAGTGGAGAAGGAAGGTGAAAAGAAACCTTCAGTAATGAGGCAGCACCTCACGTGCAAAGCACGAGAGCGCTGAGCGCCAGCGCTGAGAGTCAAAGACTCTGATGCAGCGCTCACGTGCAAAACACGAGAGCGCTAGCGCTAACAGTGCCAGCGCTGAGAGTCAAAAACACTAAGACAGCGCACCACATGCAAAGCATGTGTGCGCTAGCGTTAAGAGGGCTGCACTCCAAGCAGCGTACCACGTGCAAAACACGTAAGCGCTAGCGATAGAACAAAATGTTCTCGGCCCTCGGATCAAAGATCTAATGAACATGATTAAAAATCATCAATTGACCAGAATGAAATTCTGTGAAGAAAACATTCTTCAGAATCTTTCCAAACAAAAAGATTTTGCTCCGTAAATCAGAGCACCGTTGGATCAATGATCCAATGGTGATCAAAAATCACCAAAATACAGAATAAATTCCGTATGGAAAAGATTTCTCAATCTTGTTAAAAACAAGAAAATTGTCTTCTATAAATCAGAAGTCCTAGGATTAAAGATCCAACGGTGGGGAAATCTCCAAATCAATTAGAAAAAAGATCTCTTCAACTGATTCAACAAATCAGCTTGCCCTATATAAAGGCCCCAAGACTTCAAGTCTCAAAGAGAGGAACCCCCCCAACACACACACACAAATTTTGAGAAAGTTCAGAAAGAAGAGAAAACTCTTAGCAGAAGAAGAATTTCTTCAAAGTAAAAAAGAAAAGAGATCAAAGCATCTCATCATAAAAAGAACTTAGTTCTTTTGCCAGATCATAGATCTTTAAGAAAAAATTGTCTTTTCACAAAAGAGATCATAACATCTCATTATAAAATGGGGGAGAATAATTCAATTCTCTTAGGATCACAGATACATAAAGGCAAAGCCTTTCACCAAAAACATAAGAGATTGCAACATCTCCTATAAAATAAGAACTTTGTTCTTAGATCTATAAGACAGAATCTCTTATAATTGAGAGTTTAATTCTCAGAGCGCAGAACTGCCTAAAAGAGCCTTAGCGCTCCAAGTTTAAAGAAGCGTATCAGCGCTCCAAATCTAGCGCACAGCGCTGCAGAGCCTTAGCGCTCCAAATTTAAAGAAGCGCACTGCGCTCATTGTCTGGTGCACAGCGCCAAGCGCGCCACGTGCTCCTCACATGTGCGCTACTTCACCAGAAGCGCTCTGCGCTCATTATCTTGCGCTCAGCGCCAAGCGCACCACATGCTCCTCACGTGTGCGCTACTTTAGCAAAAGCGCATGCGCTCATTATCTGGCGCATAGCGCCAAGCGCGCCACGTGCTCCTCATGTGTACGCTACTTGACAGAAGCGCTCTGCGCTCATTGACTGGCGCTCAGCGCCAAGCGCACTACGTACTCCTCACGTGTGCGCTGAGAGAACATAAATTGTTCTTTAAACAATAAAGCCCCAGAGCTATGATAAGTGCTCAGCACTCAATTAAAGACAAAAAGATTGTCAGAGCCCAAACCAATACTCAACATTCTTAAAAGTTCAACATTTTAATTAAATGGGCCGAGCCCAAGTTGGCCACAGAACCCTATTTCAGATTAATTGAGCCCATATGCTCATAAATCTTTGATCTCAATCCCAAATTGGACTACAGATCTCCCAACCAATATTGGTTCAAGGGTACATCTCTTCACTCCTCTGATATTTGTCGTTGTGATTCTTCAACGTCTTCAGAGAGGTGACGGGTCCCGACAACCAGACATTCCATGGACCGTGGGGTCCTTAAACTCATGGACTATGATGTCCTTAAACTTTACGGACTGTGGGGTCCTTAAACTCATAGACTATGATGTCCTTAAACTTTACAGACTATGGCGTCTTTAAACTGGACCGCAAAGTCCCTAAACTAAAACAATAGAGTCCAAATGCTCTTTTGTTGGATCTAAATGATCCTGTTAAGTTGATCTTAGTCTAAAATTAGACTAACGTGTCCTTAACAAACGTTAAGTTAATCTTAGTCTAAAAACTAGACTAACGTATCCTTAACAAACGTTTAAGTTGATCTTAATCTCAAATGAGATTAACGATCCTTAAACCCAACCCAAACCCAAATCTAAGAAAATACGGATTTGGACTAATCCACGCCCTACGGGCGACAACATAAATTAGTCTCCGTATACAATCCACGGGCAACCAAAAATAAAACAAACATACACGACACGAAGTGACCATCTGGAGAAGGAAAAAGTTATTACCGCGATGCGGTAGCGTAATTAACTGCAGGGGCTTGCGCCTGTAGGGAAGAGAGTCTCCACAATCAAAAACCGCTCAAATGAGTGGGAATCTGACGAAGTCTGCTCATTGGCCGCATCCGTCTAAACCTCCGATATACGGTGCCATAAATCAATTTGGGATCTTCGGAGAGGTGGATGGATAAAACCAAATAGTATCTGCCCCTAAAATTCAGGCCAGACGTCCCAACGTCCCGGTCGCGTCTTTCGGCGGTAAACAGGAAGGTGAGAGAGAAGGTTGGAGGAGCTGGGGCGACGAGGTGGCGAGGGGGTCGGCCGGCGAAATGGGTGGCCAGCGAAGTGCTTAGGGGAGGTAGGGAATGAGGGAGAAAGAGAGAATGAGAGATTTTGAGAGAGGAATGAGAATTAATAGGATTAATGGGTAATTAAAACTTGGTTTAATGGGATTTATGAAGGGCATTTCGGTTTTGATTGAGGGAATTAAAAGAAAATTTGAAGAAGAATTGTTGATTGAGAAGGGAGAAGAAAGGGTTTTTGAAAGGTGGGGATTTTAGTGCGGAAATGAGGAGAAGTGGGCTGCAGGGGCATATATATATAATGAAGGAAAGAGGCCATAGGAGGGGATTTCCTCTTATGCCGTCGAAAAAATACAACCTCCACTATTTTTTCCGACGATCGGCATCCATCATCATCATCGTTATCATCTAAGATGTGCATACACCAAATTTCATGTGATTCCACGACTTTTTCACCGTTGAATTAGCAATGTAAAAAGTTCTATTATCGGTAAACCATTAATTTTGCACCAACTAAATCAACGATAAAAAAATGGTATAATCACATGAAATTTGGTGTATCCACATCTTAAATGATAAAGATGGAGGTGATGTATGCCGATCGTCGAAAAAAATCATGGAGGATGCATTTTTCCGACGCCATAGGAGGAAATTCCTTCCTATGGCACCTTTCCTCCATTAACCTTATATATATATATATATATATATATATATATATGGCTTGGGTTTAGGTTTTGCAGGCTTTTAAAAAATAAAAGAAATTGTTAGAATTCTATTTAGGTGTAGGTTTATATGATTAAAAATTGGTTAATGGGTTTGGGTTTTGGAAAATAATTGGAGTGATTAAATAGAAATAAGTAAATAATATATTTATTGGAAAATATCAGAAAACAAATAAAAATAATACGAAGGTATTGGAATTTTAGGGTTGTTACAAGTATCGTGCTATCTTGACAGGTATATCTGTCTTTTTATCAAATACTTTCGGCTTATACATGTCATCTCTGCAGATGGGGCACTCTTTCAAATCTGAATTCTCTTTTCAGTACAGTACACAATTTTTAGGATATGCATGAATCTTTTCACAGTTCAGACCCAAATTAAACATCAAGTTCTGGGCTTCGTACCAGCTCTCTGGCACACTATTTTTCAGGGGTATGGAATTTTTCAGGAACTTGAGAAGTATCATGAATGACTTATTCCTCTATCTATTTATGCACTTAATCAAGAAAAGACGGACAAACCATGATAGTATGGAATACCTTACATTCTCATAAATTGGTCTCCTAGCATCATTCATGTACTTCTCATACTTATCCGCACGCTGTCCTTGACCGAAAGAAATTTTTTCTTCATTGGGATTACTATCACCGAGAGCAGCCTCTATCATATCCTCCATTTCCTCTCCTGGAAAGAAGTTATCTTCTTATTCTTCCGCCGCATTACCGTCTTCTTCTTTCCCACGATATAACCAAGTTGTATAAAATCTGGTAAAACCATTCTTAACGATGTGAAGCTCTACCTCCCATATCTTTTGGTACAACTTATTCCCACACATGTCATACGGACAAAAAATCTTCCCCAACACGACCTTATGATGTTCGCATGCAAATTCGATGAAAGCAGTAATGCTTGTGATGAACTTAGAGTTCATGCATTGTTGCTAATCCACATACATCCAGTCCTTAACTCTGATATACTCATAGGCCATATTAGACTGTATAATATATAAATTGTAAGTTTCAAAAATAGAATAAAGTAGTGAAGTTATGGAATCGGTGCTTGAATCGGAAACTGTGGGGCTAGAGTGGTCGAGATTTGAAAAGGAAGGGAAGGAGAAGTTGGTTTTTGATGGTGATTATATTGAGAAATCTAAGAACGAGATGGTTGGAGGCACGTGTCGAGAGGGAGGACCTTTGCAGCTGTTTCATCTCATAAAGCTTTGATATTGATTGGACACGACATATTTGGAAAGTTCTTTATATACTCTTTTAATTACGGAAATATCACTGAGAGTATTATGTGGGGGTTTGAATTTGGACCTGTTTGGTGTATTATTAATTTCACATTTTCAAATTTTTTTGAGAAATTATCTAAGTTTCAATTTATGATTTCGGTTAGGGGTAGAGTTATTAGTGTGTATATGATTTGTGTATGTATGTGTTGTGTATGCGTGTTGTATGTGTGTGTTTTTCTTGTCTTTGTGTGGTGTGGTGTGTATGTGTGTAGGTAAAAGACGTAGGTAAAAGACGTTTTCAACATTTCGACTGTAGGGGGTAAAACTTTTATCCCATTAAGAATGTATAGAGCAGACACCCATTCGCTTGTGATTTCATCCGTTTCGAGAAGATTTCAGCAGCACCTCCCTATTGTTCTCTGAGTACAATGCAATAAAATAAATAGTCATTTCAATACTGTGAAACAACATTGAAATGAACATCTAATCTATCTTTGTACACGGAAAACCAGCAGAAAGGTACCGATGAAATAACTCAAAACGAATGAAAACACAAGTGAATGCAGCTGTTTACTTTATACATTCCTAACTTGTCAACACTGGACAAATCTATCGGTTATCATATGATTGAATTTTCTCGTCACATAGACTACACGGCGGTTGTTAGTACCGAACGATACCGTTCGATATTTAACAGCCTTTGTGTAGTTTTATGTCACGACGAATATCAAACGTATGCTAACCGATAGACGGGGACTAGATTTTCACATATGATTATCGATGAGAATATAAAAAATTTATATTATCATCGAATATCATACACTTAGTTTAAGATTTAATTTGAATTAGTTTTACTTTTACGTTTCAATTTCAAGGTTTTGGATTTTTTAGTTTAGGGAAAGTTTTTTAAAGTTAAGGGTTTTCTTAATAAAGTTTAAGATTTTGGATTTAGGTTTGGTATTAAGTTTGGGTTTTAAACAATTCATAGGGTTTTTCAACAAATTTTCAAATAACAACACTCCTCACCCATAAACTCGGAAAAATAAAGAAATGAAACAGGAGATGAAGATTTAGGGTTGAGGTTAAGGTTAGATTTGACAAGAGTTCAAATTAGAGGAGAATGACGATGAATTAAGATTTGGCCTTATTTGATCTGTAAGATCATCATCATTATCCCACTCTCTCACACACACACACAACACGCACATACACACACACCCACACATACTCTAACAACAACAACAACAACAACAACATCGACTTCTCCCTCTTCCCCACCACCTCCCCCTTCCTACTGCCCACCCCCGCCGAACTCCCACACCCACTCCTCACCGCCTCCCTCCCCAACCCTCAACTCCACCCTCCCCACTGCCTCCCTCGTCCCATTACCTCCCCTCCCCCACACTCTGGTGCACCCCTCCCCCATCACCTCCCTTTCTCCCACCCTCGGTTCTACTACTTTCTCCCCACTGCCTCCCCCTACCCCACTTTTAACCCCCGCGATCTCCATCCACCCCCAAAATTAAGCCCCAAATTACCAATTTTAACAATATTTAAAAAAATTACTTGAATCGGCGACGATGAGCGGCGGTGAATGGAGACGACAAGCAGCGACGAACGACAATGAGTGGTGACAAACGGCGACAACGAACGAGCGATGACCGGCGACGACAAAGGGCGAAGGTGCTGGAGGCGATGACGAATGGCAAAGGTGATGGAAGCGGCACCGTCGAATGACGACGGTGAAGGTGCTGGAGACGGCGACGACGAACGATGGAGGCGGCGCGTGGGAAATTTTTTAGGGCATGCGGGGAAGATGATCGGTGTGGGGAAAGGATAAGGAGATTTATTTCTGTTTTATTTTTTTAATATCCCATCTCTGTCCTTAGGATGCACACAGTAGGGGATTGTCTTGCGGTATTATAGGGACGACTGCAAAAGATAATTTTTTTATAATTTTTAATATATATATATACACACACACACTATGGTGGGAACCATATATAGGGGCAAACTGAAATTGCCCCAACGGATTTTCCCACCCGTAGGGGCAAGCCATCTTTATACCTGTCATGGGTTTTTCTTTTCCTTTTCGATGGCGTGGATTTCAGAGGATGAGAAAATATCTTTTATATATGTGTGTGTGTATGTGTGTGTGTGTGTATGTGTTTTGAATATTAAGTCAAAAAATAAGAAAATTTAAAAACATCTATCTCTAGGTTTTAGTTATATTAATAGTTGAGATTTGTGTGTTCTGAATATTAAGTCTTAAAACTACTGTAAACGGAGTTTGAACCTCGGACCTTTTACTCGACTGTAAGAAGGCTTTGCGCCGATAAGCTATGACATTTTTGTACTTTTCTTCTCTTTCAAAAAACGAGCAAAAGAAAAAAAAAAAGAAAGAGAGGATGTTTCAAATTGAAATTGTGGTTTAACTCTTTAAATGTCACATAGCAAAAAATATTCTCATAACTTTGAGAAAAAATAATATTTAAAACACTTCATTGATAATTTGCTTCAATTCTCTTAAATGTTTAAGAATATTTATTACATGCCTTCAATATATTATTATTGTAGCCAAAAAAGTTCTTTGAAACTTATTTTAAAATATTTTTCATAATGTTTAAGGTATATAACAGTCAACACGCATGCCAAAATTCTATCTAAAAGATTACAATTAATGTGTGCCATTGTACGGTTAATGGTATGGTTGGCATGATGTGGCGTTACGCTCATTGGATGCTTATTAAGTAGAGTTCTGTGACATACTGAGATCGGTAATTTTCAACATTTTAATAATATGTATCATCTGTTGAGATATAGTCATGTGAACTCCAATGTAGACATGATGAACGGTCCCCCCCCCCCCCCCACAAACACAAAAAAGAAAAGGAAAGGAACAAGTTACAAAATTTAGTATTATACCTATGACCTTTTGATTTCAAATCTTAGAATAATTTAGGGAAAAAATTTATTTTTGAGAAGTGACTTATTTTTAAGAGCTATATTGTCCTGAGGAACATGCTGAGGAGCAATCTCCTGAGCACGCTCAAGGGAGGGGTGGCAGGGCATGAGAGAATGGGTGGGGCCCACTGTCCTACAACCCCTGCCTTTATGAGAGCATGCTCCGGAGATTCTCCTGAGCATGTTTCATGACCGTTAAAGTCTATTTTTAAACCCAGCTTATTTAAAAAAAATTTAAGGGGATCCAAATACTTAAAAAAAGAAACATTTCAATCCTATATGTATTCTAAATAAGATATTATGCAAAAATGTCAGTTTTACCGTTTGTCAATGTATACATGTTCTAACCTTAGTAACTTTATGTAATCAGCTATAACATTATTTATCAATTTATAATACTAATTATCAAACCATAACACAGTTTATAGAATCATAAAAAAACACAATTTATCGAATCATGACATTATTTATAATATTAAATTTATTCATTCAATCATAACCCATAAAATAAAATCTCAAAAGGTTGATATTGGCAATACCTACCCAAATACATTTACAAATCAATATTTGATTTCAAAAAAGATTTGGATATTTCTTTTTGGGTTTTTCCAAAATGTTGGATCTTTTTGGGTTCATAACTAAATCAAGTTAAAAAATTGTGCACAAGCCTCCCTCCTAGAGTGTAGGGTATACCCTAGGGATTAAGCGTACAATGATATTTTAGATTCCATTTTCTTTATATATAACTAGTTTTCTGCACGTACGTTGCTCGTATTAGTTCACTCATCTATATCTATATAGTGTTTGTAATTGAAATTGTGAAGCGATGTTATCATACTGTTAGTTAAATTAATGGTTCCTTCAAAATTCTTTCACTTAGTTTTGTCAGGAAAAAACATAAATTTGAACGTCAATAACACGTCATGTTTGAATTATCAAATATATTGCAAAAAATTCGAAGTAAAAACGCAAGGCTAGGGAAACTTCTAGAAATATAATACTACATAGTTTAGTGGATATACATTGAATAATTTTAAATAAGAAAGACATTCAAGCAAAAAAGTTAACTTTAAGAGTAATCTAGAAAGTTGAAATATCCTAGGGTAAAACTTGGTTTAGAAAATTCTTTTATCTTATCTTTTTAAGAATTGAATTTTTAGAATTCAAATGAACAATATTTTATTGTTGTGTTTTCCTTTCTTGATGATATGGACACCTTAAGAACAGAGAAATTTTTATCCTTTTTCTTTGTTATTAAAAAAATGGAGAATGGTGAATCTAATCAAGTCCTTTTGCATTATAGATCTACGTGCGTTGCACGTGTTAATTTAAATTAATTATTTTTTTGGAAAAAGAGAGAGATGTGAAGGGTTCTAATAATTAAAATTTTAATTATTTATTTAGGAAGAGAGAGAGAGAGATGTGAAGAGTTCTAGTAATTTTTGCGAGGGGGGAGAGAGAGAGAGATGTAGAGGGTTCTATATATAAACAATTATTTTTTTTATTTGGTAGAAAAGAGAGAGATGATGATATAGATGACCTAAGAATTGAGAATTTTCTCCTTTTTTCTTCTTTTCATTTGAATTTAACATTTCATTAGTGAGAATAAAAATTTATTAATAATGAGGATTTATGTGTAAATTTATAAATAATGAGGATGTATTTGTAAATTTTCATTTGAATGCATTATTATTTTTGGCTTTTTCTTAGATGAGGTTGGGGCCTTAGGAGGTAAGTTTTTTTTTTCTTTTATCTTTAAAATTTGAAAGAAAAAAATGATAGGGGAACTTTTAATTTTTGTTGTCTTTTTCTTTGAAATTGATGATGTGGATGCTTGAGGAGTGAGTATTTTTCTCCTTTTAAAAAAGGGGTGGAGTTCTAACCAAAGGGTATGTCATGCCCCGCTTCCCAAAATACGGAATACGAGAGGCGACTAGGCTAGCCATGCTCCTACGGTCAAGGAACAATCCCGTCGTGGTCACACTTCGGTTTCTAGCATTACATGGTAATTAGTAAATATAGCATAGAAGTAGAGAAAACACATCATTAGTTTATTACATCAACCTTCATTGTTCACAATTTACAAAAAACCAACCAAAAAGAAACTACTAAGCAAGTGCGAACACAAAATTGATTTATGAAAAGCGGTAAAAGTACTAAAGGTAAGACCGTCTAAAACTCTGCGAGCTCGAACGGTAAGTCTAACTGCTGAGCTGGGTCCTCTCCAAGTTCTGAGCATGCATACTCAGGTCGTCAGAGCGACGCAATAGCAACAATATAATAACAATAATGAGGCATGAAAACAAAAGGTAATAACAGTGGAGACAATGAATGCAGGTAATAGATATGTCTACAATCAATGCAATGTATGACATGTGTTCCTACTAGCCTTTAAGTCAATTTTGAAACCGAGTTTGTAGAAAGGAATGATTAAGTTTAACGAGGGTCTCGTGCGTACCCGAGACTATAGCCCATTATTACCCGGGACATAACCCTATCAGCCGGACCGCTAACTCCAAACCTAATATATATAAGAGTCGCTGTTCAAATGATCATCCTCTAAATCACTAACCTCGCTAAATATAAGTTTCTTTCTACTTCGATTTCCCCTTTTTCCCCAGGTTTCAATAAATGTATGTATAGGCTAGTTGTATACAAGTACATGCCAATAACACTGTTCTGTTCGCTATTCACTGTACCGCCCACCATCATAAATCGTTCACTTTTCACTGGCGTACTCGATACAAATAATCCGATACCACTCACGGTTGACAATTACATACACACTAAGAAATAATAAGGGCGCTCACTATCGCTAAAGGTATCACGGTCGGATAAATATGTGAATTATACAGCTAAGCAAGTCATATGCAATAAGTCATTACATTAAATCGTACGATCAGAATTAAGAAAAATAATACAAAAGGGATAAAAAGTAAACTTAATTATCAATTCAAAGAAATTGGTTTCAAATCAATCGGGTTCCAGGTTTGCGAATTATGGTCATTTCTTTTTAAGTGTTCTCTGCTGGAAATTCAATTCCTGAACTGAAAGTCCGTTTCGTAACACAGTTTTCACCATGTTACGATCATAATTAGGCGATGCTACAGTTGGGTAATAATTAGATCTATTAATTAGGTTTCCAACGCATCAGACGGATCAACAATATCCACTATGTACTGGAAGATATGCACTGTTTAAGATCAGGGTATACGTTCTGTCCCTGCTTGGGACTGCAGTACGTAACGACGATTTCAAATATGATTAAAATAGCAAAAGACAGTAAAAACGAATAAAACCACCACAAATAGTTAGCTAACAGAATAATATTCTCAACGGTATAGGGTTACTCATAATATCATTTTTACACAGAGTTATAAAAACATTTTAATTCAGGTGTCGATAAGTAGTATTGCTCTGGACTGCAGTCCAGAGCTGCATTCCCGAAAAGTTTTCGTCATCGGGTTTTAACAGTATATAACAACTGAGCCTTTTATCCCAAGAATATGGGGTAGGCTACATGAACCAACATGAGAATCACGCCGGGTCCAGCACATGAATCCTCCACCTCTACTCACTCCTATCGAACAATATACTTTCATTGAGGCCGTTAGCAACCATATCGTTTCGTATCACCTCCATCCATGTTTTCTTCGGTCTCCCTTTTGCCCTTTTGCCATTGCCAATATCGAGAGTATCTATTCATCGAACCAGTGCTTCCATAGGTCTGCGTCGCACATGACCAAACCATCTTAGTCAGGTTTCCCGCATCTTCTCCTCTACAGGTGCTACACCAACCTTTGCACGAATATTCTCATTTCACACCTTATCTTTTCTAGTGTTACAGCACATCCAACGAAGCATGCGCATCTCCACTACGTGCATCTTCTGTGTATGATGCTTCTTAGGAGCCCAGCATTCTAGGTTTTAACAGTATAGAAATATAAATTACATGGAGTTCTAAGTTGTCGAGTCGGCTTCGATACGAGCCTTCGAACACAACTTTCCGGTATGTATCCAAATTTCTATGATTTTCACAAGTTAGGTGTATAGAGAAATTCAGATTTGGTGGATCTAAGTGGGGAGGGTGACATTTCACGGTATTAGGGTCCGTATTTTCGACCCAACTTTCTATGTATCGTACGTTATCCCTAAAATAATTTAATGACCATAAATTTTGCCACACTAGATTTAGTTTTCAGACAAGATACGTATCGAACAGCTCATATAGGCATTCGATATCAATCAACCACACGTTTTGCTTAGATTTCTCGCACAGATTGTTATCTCTAATATTTTCACGTAATATCGACTTGTCATAAGTCTTAGTGCGGCTCTACTCAGATTACGTCATTAAAAGGGTTCGTTATATTACGTTCAAACATATATATATATATATATATATATATATATATATATATATATATAAGCATGCCGATATAGTTGCATTTGTTTGTATATCTGGCTCTAATGAGATTTCCTATACTGTAGCATGAAAACAAGTGAATATTTTCACTTGTCTCTTGACGAAACGACCGCGATGATAGCGGCGACAGATCACACGAGTACGTCACGACAACACAGCAGTAACTGCAAAGTGGTTTATCCATGGCTCAAGCTTGGGTTCGACGTTGATGCAGCGCAGCAAGGGGCTCGTGGGTGCGGCTGTGTGTCACACCCCGCTTCCAGTGTACAAGGAAGGAGATGTGGCGAGACCGCGACGTATTTACTCAGAAGTAAACACGTTAAGCGTAAATAAGCAATATAAATGAGTAACGCAAGAATAACAAGTGATGTAATATAAACATCAACTTTTTATTAATATCCATTCTTTACATACAACTGAAAATAAAAGTACAATGATAGAAAGCGGTGCCTAAACAGTGGCATATGAACTGAAAAGGAAATAAGTACAAGTAAAAGTGTAAAAGTCTGGCTCCTCTGTGAACTACTCTAAATCGTCCTGGCTGGGCTCGGTCTCCTGAGAGTCAGGTCCCTTCTGACGAACATTCCAAAGAAAAAAAGACAGGAATGTTGTCAGCAAACTAGCGCTCGGTAATTTCCAAAGATAGAATGGAATAAACAAGTAAAGAGAATAGAACTGGTAAATTATATATTTGTTATGCTAACGTAGTTGTTTGTAACTTGGTACATAATGTATCAGTGTATACGTGAGGAGTCCAACTTGCTCCGTGGACTAAGGTAACATGTAAGTACATGCCCCATCAAAACTCATGGGACAACGGCACAGGATGTTCATGTAGGTGTCTTTTAGTGCCGTTATCGTGCCACTTTTAAGACATTCCGTACCAATCCATCCTGTTAAACCCCATAATGTATATTGTATTGATTGTATTTATTTGTAGTTATCAGACTTGCCGAGACCATGGTATAAGTTGTTCATGTAAACAGTTTTAGGATATATCAAGTAGTCATGTAGTCAAGTCAAGATATAGTCATGGTTCGGTCAAGTCAAGTCATGTTGCATGTTTGATATTGTTCTGGTATTCATGTTCAAGTATTCATGTTTAGATTCATGTTGACTTGGATTCATGTTTGTATTGGGTTCAAATTGATTTAGACTCATGCTTGAGTCAGACACTTAAAACAACATATTTGGATCATGAATTAGGTTTGAGAATTATCGGTAACTGCTGTACATGAACGGTACGATTTATGTCTTTTTCCAAGACAATTACCATTTATAACTCCATTTTAGTTTTCTACCTTAAATAGGCAAGCACCCATTTTCTCCGGCTCCTTAAGGCTCAAGAGAATTGGTCCCGTTTAAACCTATATTTACTAGGGTCCTTAATTTAATTTTATATAACTCGAGGGGGTTTTATGAAAAATAATTTTAATATACTTTCAAAATAAATCTCGAGTGATTATTTATATTATTTAAAATTGTCATGAATGTGGATTTTAGAGAATGGGGTATATTAGTGAAAATATACATAGCTTGAATAGTTCAAGGTATTTTAATGCAAACTTTGTCTTGTATTGATACTTGATGGTATTTTAGTGAAACTTGTCATTCGTTTACTTTCTAGAAAACATGGAATTGTATTATATATTAAAAAATATGGTTTGATAGTTTTTATATAATTATAAAAAAAATATTAATTTTATTTATTAAGTAGAAAATCTCGTTTTTCTTAAAAATCGTATTAAAATTCTTTCAAGATCGTATGCTCCGTGAGGAGGTCTGCATCCCGCTCTACTAGTCCCGAGGATGTATGATAATCCGCACCATCCAAACCGGGTTCCCTGAAATGGGTTGTAGAGGCATAATCACAAAAAATTAAATAATACTATTTACAGGAAAACGGGTTTTTATAGTTCGAGGTATTTTAACGAATAGTCGTATTTGTCACAAAAATATTGTTTCAAGAGAAACGTGCTTTGTCAAGAGGTGTGTATGTGAGAGGTAGGTCATTACCTCGTGAGGTTTTCTATAGGTAATATTAAGCAAAGCAATAAAAGATATCATATGTAAAGTTTGTGGTATTTAAATGAAAAACGCAATTTAAAGTTACATAACATGATATTTTAAGATGAAAATTGTTCTAATTATTTGTTTCATGATTAATAAGCAAGGTATAATGATATGGATGAGTGATTCTTAAGAAAAATTGTAATTTCAAAGCTTTTAGAATTAAATGTCGGTATAACTCCACTTACCGACATGATTTGAAAAGAGAAATTTTTAAGATGAAAGAATAGAATAAGAAGTGGGACTTACAAGCTAGAAGTAGAGGAAGAAGTCGTATCCATCATGGAGTCACGGGGTCGCCGGAATTGCCTCGAATTCTCGTTGGAATTTGACCTTGGGCTAACTCCACTTGTACTCTTCTTAGACTTAGAAAATTTTGATAATTTTTACAATAGATTTCAGAATGAAAAGGGGCTAGGGTATGGGGTTGTATTTATAGTGTGAAATTAGGGTTTTAGATTTGAAAGATTAAATTAAAATGCATTAAAAACTGGATTTATGATGAAAATTAAGTCTCTGTTAATTTGCAGAGAAATCAAACAGAACAGGGGTAGTAGGTGTAGGCCAAGGATCATGTGGGCAAAGCATGTTGGCCTTTACCCACGGGGGGGCCGATGCCGCCGGCCTATATAGCCATCTCGCTGGCCATGCTCTTGGAGGGGATCGTCGAATGATTGCCACCTATCCTACTAAGTGTACACAATATTTTACACTTGTTTATTTTTCCGACTTTTCATTTCTTACATGTATTGCACGTGTAAACTTTTGGGCATCCAAAAAGTTTAAAAGAAAAATTCAGAAAAATATATGTGGCTGATGGGATTTGATCACATGACCACTTCACAGCAGTGCAAGGCATTACCAGTGAGCTACAAGTTGTTTCTTACCGTTCTTAAACATGTTTAATTTATAAGTTGTACTCAGGCTTGTAAACTCCATTCTATACATTAACTTTAAAAAATTTCGTACAGTAAAAATAGAGTCATTACACTGTGTTGTGATGGTGTCATGAGCTTGTCGGTGACGAGCTGTCAACGGCGGCAAGAGCTTGGCGACATACAAAGGTAGGGAGCTTGGCTTGGAGCTGGAGGAGACGGGCTCGGGAGCTTGGTGAAGGAGACAGGGCTGTTAGGGTACAGCAGCAAGGGGTCTTGAACGTTGCATAAGGCGGCGAAAAGGGGGTTGTCGACAGTTGGGGACGCCGGCGAGGGGTGATCTCGAGATTGCAAGGCGAGTTGGTGAAGGTGGTGGGTGTTGACCGCCGAAAGATCGGACCGAGTGGTTGGGACGTCTGGCCTGAATTTGGAACAGATACTATTTGGACATATCCATCTACCTCTCCGAAGATATCAAGTTGATTTATAACACCGTATATCATAAGTTTGGATAGATGCGACCGTTGTAGCATATTTTATCAGATTGCCCCTCATTTATGAGGCGGTTTTGATTGTGGGGACGCTCTTCCCAGCAGGCACAAGCCCCTGCAGTTAATTACGTTATCGCATTGTGATGGCCACTTTCTCCATTTCCAGTAGTTCACTTCGTATCGTGTGTTATTTTGTTTGTTAAAGTTGCCCATGGATTGTATACGGAGACAATTTAATGTTGTCGCCCATAGGGCGCGGATTAGTCCAAATCCGTATATTTTAAATTTGGATTTTGAACTTAGGTTATATATTCCTTTAGTTCAAAAATATTTTGTTTTATTTAAGGACCGTTAATCTAGTTTGAGATTAAGATCAACTTAAATATATGAGCATTTGGGTTCAATTTATTTTTAACTGTTCCCCTCCGAAAGACGGCGACGACGACGTGGAGACGTCTTGGCCTGAAGTTCGGGGTAGATGCTATTTGGTTTTATCCGTCCACCTCTCCGAAGATGCCAAGTTGATTTATGGCACCGTGTATCGGAGGTCTAGATGGATGCGGCTGATGTAGCAGACTTCGTAAGATTCCCCCTCGCTTGAGGGTTTTTTTTATTGTGGGGACGCTCTTCCCTGCAGGCACAAGCCCCTGCAGTTAATTACGCTACCGCATCGCGGTAACAACTTTCTCCTTCTCCAGAATTTCACTTCGTGTCGTGGGTGTTTGTTTTATTTGTGGTTGCCCGTGGATTGTATACGGAGACTAACTTATGTTGTCGCCCGTAGGACGTGGATTAGTCCAAATCTGTATTTTCTTAGATTTGGGTTTGGTGTTTTAGTTTAAGGATACGTTGGCCATATTGAGGCTAATATCAACTTAAACATTTGTTAAGGATACGTTAGCCTAATCTCCAGACTAAGATCAACTTAACGGGATCGTTTGGATCCGACAAGAGAGCAATTGGCTCTATTGTTTAGTTTAATGACATTGCGGTCGAGTTCCAGTTTAGGGACATGGTGGTCCATCATTCCCATTTGGGGACGAGCATTAGTTTAAGGACATTTCGGTCCAACATTACCATTTTGGGACGAAAATTAGTTTAAGGATGTTTCGGTCCACGAGTTTAGGGACCCCGCAGTCCGTATCGATGTGTGGTTGTCGGGACCCGTCACCTCTCTGACGTCGTTGAAGGATTACAACGATAGGTGTCAGAGGAGTTCGGAGATGTACCCTTGAACCGGATGTAAATTGATTTAGGAGAGCAGTCTTGCTCAGTCAATTTAATTTGAGGACTTACGGCCATGATCGGGCTAAGTCCAGTTGAGAATATGTTGTGGTTGTTGGGACCCGTCACCTCTCTGACGTCGTTGAAGGATTACAACGATAGGAGTCAAAGGAGTTCAGAGATGTACCCTTGAACCGGATGTAAATTGATTTAAGAGAGCAGCCGTGCTCAGTCAATTTATTTTGAGGACTTACGGCCATGATTGGGCTAAGTCCAGTTGAAAAATGTTCAACATTTTTATTCATCTTTGGCCTATTAGGCCTGTGCTAGGGCTTTGCCCCTTTTTAATAATGCACTGCATTTATTCTGGCCTGCTAGGCCTTTTTGATTTGGGCTCAGTCCCTTTGTAAATGATGCACAGTATCTGTTTTTGTTTGGGCTCTGCCCTTTTTTAAAATAATGCATTGCATTTTATTAGGCCCGTTAGGCCTTTTTAATTGGGTTTGACCCTTCTGTAAATAATGCAGTGCATTAATTACTTAACAGTGGTTTGTCAGGCGCTTTGCGCCAATTACTAAGCGCAAGCGCTTGTCGTGCTGACATGTGTCACACTCTGGTGAGCGCAAGCGCAACAGCGCAGTGCGCTGCGCTGTTGCGCTGCTGACACGTGGCGCGCTCAAGTGCGCTGCGCCAACTTCAGAGAGCAATGCTCTATCTTAAAAGCGCATAGCGCAAGTAGTTCTGGAGCTGACACGTAGCGCTCTCTGGTGGCTTGCGCCAACCCATGAGCGCAACAGTGCAGTTTTTGCAAGTGCAAGGCACTGTTTCAATAACTTAATCAATTTTGGATTTAAGAAAAGAATCTTTAAGATTCAGAACCAATGGTTCATAAATAAATGCAAGGCATTGTTATTATTTATTTTTTATTGAAGATCATTGATCTTGTGCTTAGATCAATGATCTATTCAGAAGAAATTCTTCTCTTTTTTTTTGTAAAGGTTTTTACCTTCTTTCCCTTCTTGAGTTCTTCTCAAAATTCTTCAGAGTTCTCTCTGTTTTGTTGTTTTTGAAGTTCTTGATGTTGATGTTCATTGAATTGGGGTCTAGGGGCCTTTATATAGTGCCCATTAATTTGTTAAAGAGATCATTCTCTGAGTGATTTGGGGAATTTTCCCCACCGTTGGATCATTGATCCAAGGGCTTCTGTTTACAGAAGACAATCTTCTTGTTTTAACAAGAACAGAAAGATCTTACTGGGATTTTAATTCTGTTTGGCGCAGATGCACCAGCGGTTGACACGTGTCGCGCAGCGCAGAGCGCAGCGCCACTGCGCTGCCACGTGTCGCGCAAGTGTCGCGCAGCGCAAGTGTCGCGCAGCGCACAGCGCAGCGCAGTTGCGTTTGTGCAACTGCGCTGACACGTGTCGCGCAGCGCACTGCGCTTGCGCCACTGCGCTGACACGTGTCGCGCAGCGCAGCGCTTGCGCAACTGTGCTGACACGTGTCGCGTAGCGCAGTGCTTGCGCGATTGAAGCGTTGCTTCCTTTAATTTTGTTTTAAATAGAGCCTTGCTCTGATTGGGCGTGCTGCCTTGGGCGCTGCGCTGACGTTTCAGCTTTTGACACGTGGCGTGTTGCGCGCAGCGCAAGAGATTTGAAGTATTGCTTTAATTTTGAATTTTTGAAATTCAAATAGAGCTTTGCTCTGATTGGGGGAAACAAATGCCCTCCCCACCGTTGCGCTCACGTGGCGCACACGTGAGTGCAGCGGTGGCAAGATCTTGGCCGTTGGATTAACGGGTGAGTTGAAGGGGCGCAGGCGCCTATAAATAGGACCCTTGGTCCTTAGTAAATGTTTTACCATTTTCAAGAATCTTGATTTTCAGAGCCTTGCTCTTACTTTTGAGAACTTTAGAACCTTGCTCTCGTTTCTTTTCAAGAACTCCAGAGTTCAGATTTTTAGAACAACTTAGGTAAAAATTAAAATTAAATTAAATTAAATTTAATTTAATTAACAGAGCCTTGCTCTTATAGATCTTTGATCTAAAGAAAACCCCTTTGGGGTTTCATTAACAGAGCCTTGCTCTCAAAAGTTCATAGATCTACAGAGATCTTGTTCATGGGTTTTAACCCATGAACAGAGCTTTGCTCATGGATCAAATGTAGAACTTTCTATAAGTTTTCATGGATTTTTTAAAACCCCAATTTTGTAATCTTTAGGAGTTAAAATTTTCTTTTGATAGATCTTTCCATCATTATTACAGAGCTAGGCTCTTTTTAGGAAATTTTATTCCCTTGAGACCAGAGTTTGACAAATGTCACTCTGTGACAGAGTTTTGCTCTGAAAGAGGAGATTTTCTCCTTGTCTCTAGGGATTTCCCATTAATGAGAATATTCTCTTGGGGATCTCTTCATTAATTGACAGTCTCATCCAATGATGGGGCTGTCTTATTAAATGATGCACTGTCATCCAGATTTTGTGAGTCCCCATTTGGTCCCCTACCCACTGCATTGCAATGTAGTATAAATTTTAAAATGCCAAGCGTTGGAATTACAACACTGACAGCTACTTTTTGTCCCTCCACAGGAAACATGCCTGCTGACCTATCATTCCCGTTCGTTCGCTCGGAGGGAGGTTTTCCTAAGGCACCAGTGGACCGAGAGGTGCTCACCCTCATCAAGGATCATGACCCCGAGCATAAGAACCTTCACTTGTGAGGTAGGTGGTATAAAGATATCATCCAGGGTCGCCGAAGCTTCGGTTTTGCTACGCCGTCCGAGCCAATATTTTCGATCCCCTATGCGGATGAACCCCCGGTGAAGTATGCCGTGGAGGTTAAAAATTGGAATTCGGATGACCTCCTCCAGCCTGCAATTGGGGCTATTCCCGTGCAGCCGCCTGCAATAGACATTTTGGGGAGGCAAATCTGTCAAGGTGAAGCACGCCCTTGGGGACAGGCCTATAACATTGGATTGATCCCGCGACCGCCCGCCGGATATTTACAGTGGGCCCGGTACATCTTATCAGCGAAGAGGACTCATCTGATGAAGATTGGTTTGTATTCGGCCATCTACGTCTCGCTCTTTGAGTATCCCTCTCCTCCAACGTGGTGGGTTAAGGCTTTTATTGAACAATGGAATATCCGCACCCACACCTTCCTGACGACGGACAGAGAAGTCTCCATCTCTTTGGAGGAATTTGCTGAAATCTCGGGTCTGCCGATGAGGGGGGAGCATTACGAGGAGCTGCTTCCTCCTGATGAATACGTCTTTGCCTCCAAGCCGCTGGTGTTTGATCTGACGCCGGAGAACGCTATTCAGCACCAGTTTTCGGGCTTGGTGAAGGTGTTGGAGATCTATGAAGGGCTCTATCTAGAATCGGGCATCCGGGGAGTCAGTTTTGCAGATTTTATCGCCCGTTTCATTCGGCCGGAGTTCCTATCAGAGCGGAGCGAGAAGTTCGCCCAGCTTGATGACCCTTTTGGCTTCGGCTTGGACCGCTGACCCACATCGGAGGATGATCACAAGGACTTTTATCTCCCCGGCGCCGCCGTCATGCCCTTGTCAGAAATCGTCGTCCCGGGCATGGATGAGGAGACCTTTTTTGTAGGGTTCCTGGGATTGTGGCTGTGCAGCTTTGCGCTCCCCATGCACCCGCGCCACATGCGGCCATCTGTTTTCTACCCAGCGCATCGGATGGTGGCTGGTCTGCAGTTGACAGTAGGAATCGCTGGGCTGGCTCACCTTTATAATGGACTTAGCGTAGCGGCAGACGCTAATGAGCCTGGGGTGCAGCCTGCTAACTTCCCGGTGCACTACTTCACCTCTTGGATGGAAATGCATGTGCACGGGGTGTTCGGTGCCCATAAGATCCTTCCGTTTTTTGAGAAGTGCAGACTCCCAAGAGTCATGCGGTTGGTCGGCACTTCGATCGTGGTTGCACCTCCGCGGGAGGCTAGGGGGCTGCTCCTTCGTCCACACCTGGTCGGAGCGAAGGTTTCTTTTTTGGATAAAATCATAACCATAGGCTCAGAGACCACAAAGTCGGTAGTGCCGCTGCGCGATGATTTTAAGGACGGGGCCTCCATATTGAAAGCTTGGGAGATCCTCCACCTCTACTCTATTCGGCCGGGCTACCGGTGTTTAGACAGAATGAGAAGGCACTCTTCATGAGGTATAACCCTCACCGGTTCGCTCAGCAATCGAGCTATCACCAGGGGATCCCGATGGAAGCTTTCTTAGAAAAGCCCGTGGCCAGCCGAGAGGGGATAAGGAATGCAAAACACCATTTCATGTGGCTTAACACGGGTTCCTATTTCTTCATCAGCGAGCCGAGCTGCGTCCCCAAGGTGCTCAACGCGTACGTGGCTTGGTACGCGGATGCAATGGGTCCAGTTATCCTTATGGAGAAGCGCATGCTGGTTGACCGCAAGGGTGCGCCTCCAGGCGGCGATCACAAGGCTCCCTTGAAGCCAAGGACCCCGGTCATTCCTCCGCTGAAAGATGCCGGAACCGTGCCACCGCGTGTGTTGAGCCCTCCGTGCGGACTGCCGCTCCGTGGTACTGCGGATGCACCACCATCGCCCCGTTCTCCAGTGGAGACGGTAGATGTGGTTTCGCCGGAGTCCGGCATGGGCACGGATATCGGGACCCGGCGTCCTAGGGTGCCTGCAAAGCGCAAGTCGATCTCGGGTGCACCCAGGGCTGGTGGGCAGAAGAGGAAGAAGAAGTCTCTCCTCTCTCTCGACGCGATCCTCGGTTTAGAGCCTCAGGCTCCTCTTACCGAAGGTATAAGCGAGTATGGCAGCAATAAAGGCTTCTCGGTAGACCCCGCAGACACTGACCTGGCGGATGCCATTGCGGCTTCTGCGCGATCAGCGAGGCTCGAAGCGTGGTTGGATAAACTCGCTCAAGCAGGTAATCATTAGCTGTACTCTTCGTCATTTTATAGCATTTTTATTATTATCTTCGGCTAATGCTTTCCCCCTTTTTTAACAGGTGTCACTACCGAAGAAGCCGTCGCTGCCTCTTTAAAAACTTTCCGGGAGGAGGAAGAGAAGCGTGCTTTAATGGGCATCGGTATGTCTCGCCTTATTAAGTTTTTATCCTCTTTTCTGATGGTCAACCTAACCTTCTTCCTTTGCTTCTTTGCAGGGGCTGCGCCAGCTGATGCGGGGACTCTCCCCAGGCCCGCTACTGAAGTCCCAGTCTCCTCGGGGCTGTCGCGGGAGCCTCAACTCGACAAGTCGATGAGGGATGCCTTGAAGGATTTGAGGCATCCCTGTTCATAGACGAGGATGTCTCAATGAAGGAGGCTTTGAAGAGGTCTGTCTCAACGGCTCAGGAGGAGAGAAAGCGGCTAAGGCACGAGGCGAAGGAACACAGGGCTGCTTTGGCCATGGGAGCTGGCCCAAGCACCGTCCCTCGTGCTGCTACTCCTTCGGAAGAGTCTCCAGTCGCCCTGTCCACTGCTCACAGGCGGGCGTTGCGTGCAGCTCGGGAGACCAACGATCAGTCCACCTCAGGCAGTGTGTTTTTCAAGATTTTGTTGTAAGAATTGTAAACCTATCGGTTCTTATATATCTCGTCCTGCAGGGCCAAGTCCAACCGAAGGAGAGGTGGAAACCGTCGAGCCTAAGGGGACAGTGAAGGACGTATTGGTCGAACCCGAGCCGACGGCGGGCGACGTAGCTAGGATTGCCGGGCCCGAGCTAGTGGCTGACGAAACGGTCACGTCCACTATGCCTAAGAAGGTGGCCGATGCCCAGCCCGAGGTAGCGGTGGATGAGACAGCTGCTACAGCCGGGTCTGGGGCAGCAGCGGATGGAGCGCCTGAGACCGATGACCCCGTGGCAACGGTGGACGAGACGGCCGCGACTGCTGAGCCCGAGGGAGTAGCGGGTGAGGCGGACATGATTCCTGAGGACCAGCCGGCCGCTCTTTCTCAAGAGTCTGGAAATGCTCCGATCATTGCTCTCCCCGCCTACGGTCCTCCGCCGTCTCCAGGCCTCGCGAGCACGACGACGGCCCCCGTAGAGTCTGGTGATGAGGCCACGGGAGGTGGACTTATGTCGATGGAGGAGGGAGACGCCTCCGTCTCGGATGGCGGCTCATCAGGTAAATTTCGGGTTACTATCCTTTTTTCTTTATCTTGCAATCCTTCCTGACAGGTCTATCTTTGTCTTTAACGCAGGTATGGCCAGTGTTGATGCTCCATTGCTCGAGGGAGTGCCGTCGGCTACTGCCTTGGCGGTGGCTACCTCTCAGCCTTCTCTCGTACCATCGCAGATGCTGGAAGGTATGGATTCGTGACCCATCAGTTTCATCTCTCGGCCGTATAATTCATGTATTGACGTTATATTATTGCGTCCTTGCAGGAGTGCTTTTTGATCACCTCTACCAGGTGCTGCACCCACACTTCTCCTTCCCATTGGAGCTTGCTTCTTCTAGCGGCGCTGGTCAGTATGATTTTCAATTAATACCCTTCCTTTTTCAGTAATGGAATTATTTCTGATTCTTCCCTGCCCTAATTGCAGTGTTACAAATAGAAGAAGGAGATAAAGGATCGGTTGTGCCACCGGTCCTCCCAGCTTTGCCGCCTGCTGCAGCTGGTATAGTAAACTCTGCCATCGATGACTTTCTCATATTTTTTTAAAAACAAAAACCGTCATCTGATTGTGTTTTGTCTTTTCAGCTGTCGTTCCTGTTCCGGCCCTCCTTGAGCCTCGCGTCATGATGCCGGCGGGCCCTTTCTTGAGACGTCCATCTCCAAAGGGTGCCGCGATGAGCTTGGGCATGCTGAGCGGATACGTCGAAGAGCTTGACGCAGGAACTCCCCCATCTGCCGCAGATTTCGCTGCGGAGGTTAACCTGATGTTGGCGGCGCTTGTAAATTTTCATAATGAAGGCGTTGTCGAGTCTTGGGTTAATCACTGCAGGGAGATCGAGGTCCGCCTGCATTAGCTGGAGTCGATGCGTCTTGCCCATGAGATCTTGACCGCGAGCACTCAACGGGCGGCATGGATCGAGCAAAGCGCTTCCTACTTCCGCTATCTCGAACAAGAAGTTACTTCAAGGCGTAAGGAACGCGGCGAGACTTCGAGCAAATCTACCCAACTGCATGCTCGGGTGGAGGCAAACGCTGCACAGCTGAAGGTTATCTTTGAAGACCTTCTGCGATGCCTCTCCGAAGGGTTAACACTGAAGCAACAGCTTGACGTCGTCAAGCGGGACGCACCTAATCAGGAGGCAGCCCAGCAAGCAGCCCAACAAGCAGCTGAGGAGCAACTTTCATCCTACCTACAGCAGCAGGCCCAGGTGGAAGCGGAAGTGGCCGCGGAAGCCACTCAGGAGGAGGCGCTGAAGGAAGTGCAAGAGCAGCTCGCGGATTTGTTAAAGACACTTCCTTCTCAGTAGCTACTTTTTGTATCATTTGTACTTGTAAATAAAAATGTATTTTTTTTATTCTTTAACACAATGTATCTTGTACTCAATCAAGTTTATGAATAAAAGATATACATTCTTTGTAATGTCTTGTGTCATTTCTCCGCCTTTTTCTTTCTTTTATTATCAGCATGCTACCTTAGTAAACATAGTTAACAGATGCTAGCGCGAGCATCTTGTCCAGTCTTCTTCAAGAGGTAATGATGGCTTAGGCCGCAGGTTCAGATCTGCTGCCTAAGACTTTTCAACTTTATGAGCCATGAGGGTCTCACAAAGACTTTTCTCCCTACGGATCGAGAGGATCTCGTAGGTGTATTTTCTCCTTAGGAATCGTGAGGATTCCTAAGTGCATTTTCTCTTATAAGTCGTAAGGATCTTATAAAAGAATTTTCCCTCTTACGAGTCGAGAGGACTCGTAAGCGGTTGTTTCCCTCCTTGTCGAGATTCGACTTCAGAGAGTGAGACCCATGAATAGTATGCAAGGGACCGTTTTAGACCGACTTACAGGGTCCCAGTGCTTAGGAAACAAGTTTTTTAATCCCTGCTGCCTAAGGCTTCATCTTGTAAGTCGAGAAGAATCGGGAAGTCCTCACGAAGACACTAATTTCCTCACGAGTCGAGATGAATCGAGCAACTCTCGTCAAGGACGCTAATTTCCCTGATTTGAAGTATTTTTCCAAGGACGCTGGTTTCCTCAAGGTTGAAACGAATCGAAGTATTCTTGCGGAGACACTGGTTTCTCTGCGGGCCGACGCGAATCAGAAGTCTCTCATCAAGGACGCTAGTTTCCATGAATTGAGTTATTTGCGAGGGACGCTGGTTTTCCTGAGGTTGAAACGAATCGATGTATTCCTGCAAAGACGCTAGTTTCTCTGCGGGTCGACGCGAATCAGGATGTTCTCGTCAAGGACACTGGTTTCCCTGAGTCGAAGGATTTTGCCGAAGACACTGGTTTCTTCGGGGTTGAAACGAATCAGAGTATTCCTGCGAAGACACTGGTTTCTCTGAGGGCCGACGCGAATCAGGAGGCTCTCATCAAGGACGCTAGTTTCCCTGAGTTGAGTCATTTGCCAGGGACACTGGTTTCCCTGGGGTTGAAACGAATCGATGTATTCCTGCAAAGACGCTAGTTTCTCTGCGGGTCGACGTGAATCAGGATGTTCTCGTCAAGGACACTGGTTTCCCTGAGTCGAAGGATTTTGCCGAAGACACTGGTTTCTTCGGGGTTGAAACGAATCAGAGTATTCCTGCGGAGACACTGGTTTCTCTGAGGGCCGACACGAATCAGGAGGCTCTCATCAAGGACGCTAGTTTCCCTGAATTGAGGTATTTGCCAGGGACACTGGTTTCTCTGGGGTTGAAACGAATCGATGTATTCCTGCAAAGATGCTAGTTTCACTGCGGGTCGACGCGAATCAGGATGTTCTCGTCAAGGACACTGGTTTCCCTGAGTCGAAGGATTTTGCCGAAGACACTGGTTGCTTCGGGGTTGAAACGAATCAGAGTATTCCTGCGGAGACACTGGTTTCTCTGAGGGCCGACGCGAATCAGGAAGCTCTCATCAAGGATGCTAGTTTCCCTAAATTGAGGTATTTGCCAGGGACACTGGTTTCCCTAGGGTTGAAACGAATCGATGTATTCCTGCAAAGACGCTAGTTTCACTACGGGTCGACGCGAATCAGGATGTTCTCGTCAAGGACACTGGTTTCCCTGAGTCGAAGGATTTGTGGTGATCTTTCAGGTTTTATGTAAGTTACCATCAGAACCGTGAAGCTATGAATTTGATCTTCGCTTCGTTTGCTGGCACTACGTCTGTTGCATCAAGACGAATGTCGCGGTTGTCTCTAGGCTGTTGGTGAACCGTCGAGATTTGGCTTTGCTTTCTGGCAGAGCCTGTTGGGAAGGTATGGTTCCGTCATTGTTTGTTCCCTTGGATTGTATACAGGGATCGATGTGATCTCACCTGTAGGGCAAAAGTTTCATCATTTTTTTTATATTATTGCTTTATTTCCGCGATGCTCTATCATTTCAGCTTTTATATCGCGAAGGTCGCGATTGCCCAATCATTTTGGCTATTTCTCGCGGTGCCCAATCATTTCGGCTATTTATTTTATTTTTACTCGCTGCTTTTTATTGCGAGTTGCCTAATCATTTTGGCTGTTCTATATGCATACGTTTTTACTTGCTGCTTTTTATTGCAAGCTGCCCCATCATTTCGGCTATTTTGTATGCATATGCGGCTTGCTGGCTTTTCGCCGTAAGCCTAGAATTAGACACCGGTTTCGGCATCAGTACCGCTACAACTGGGATATTTCCAGGAGCGAATCATCATTTGCCTCTGTCGATGTCGAACAAAAGTGGCTTAGCGAACAGGGTTAAGGTCCTGTCAACTAAGGCTTTTGACTTCATGAGCCGTAAGGGTCTCACAAAGGTATTTCTCCCTACAAGTCGTAAGGATCTTGTAGGTGTATTTTCTCCTTAGGAATCGTGAGGATTCCTAAGTGTATGTTCCTCTGTAAGTCGTAAGGATTCTACAAGAGGGTTTTCTCCTTGTAAGTCGAGAGGACTTATAAAGGTTGTTCATCATGCGTACATATCCCCAGTCACGGATGGGACTTGGTTAGGGAAATGTTTATTCACGCCCGTGGATTGTATACAAGGGTCAGAATTGAACCACTTGTAGGGCAATATCGAAGGTTGTGGACGTTGCTTAAGCACAGGTTTAGGTCTCCGCAACTTAAGATCTTCAAATCTTATGAGCTGTGAGGGTCCCATAAGAGAGTTCTCCTTACGAGTCATGAGGATCTCGTAAGTGTATTTTCTCCTTAGGAATCATGGGGATCCCTAAGTGTGTTGCTCCCTTGTGAGTCATAAGGATCTCACGTGTAAGTGCACGGCGGCGCCCCGGCCGTCAATCCGACGCCGGAATGCGGAAGCGGTGATTTACTTTAACTTTTCAAACCAGCACCACCACGCACTATAAACCCGGATCGCACCATTAAACTAGTCCTAGCTAACTACAAGATGGGGAAGAGAGATATACCGAGTGATCCGTGTCCTCCGGTCTTCTCGCCGTCGTCCCGATCTCCCGCGGAATCTCCAGTCTCCACTTCGTCGCCGGAAGGGCACCACGTCGCCGGCTTCTTTTACGGGCTCCCACATCTGGTCCGAGGCAACTCGGGCACGAAGTTGGCGAGCCGACGTGCCCAAGATTTGCTATAGAATGTGTAGTGCTTTGTCTCTTTGGGGTAATGTTGCCATTGGTGATGGAGGAGAGAAGGAATGAACTTTGGAGAAGTGTTAAGGATTTTGTGAGCAAGACAAAATTGGGATGTATCAATTTCCCTCATCAAAATAAAATGAACCTCTCTCCCTTTCAAGTGGCCGGCCCCTCTTCATCAAATGGTGGAGGTAAATACAAAATATGAAGGGAGGTGATGGTAGGAAAAGGAGAGGGTGACCACATCCATAAGCAATGATAACAAGGTCAAATCCAATTCAAATCAACATCAAATCCTTTCTAATCTCATGATGATAAGAATATCATAATGAAGCTACAAATGCAAGAAACCCCTCCACAATAAGTTATTTGCACTCTTGCAAATAACCCCCTCCATTGGAAAGTCCGTCCGCGAAGGAACAAAGGAAAACCGGCCGGAACGGAATGCAAACTGGCAACTTCAGAAAATTGATCCCGTAATAAATTACAGGAAAACCCCGCTACTGCATATATATGCCCGCATTTGTATTCCCACTGAACACAAATGCAAAGAGACAAAATCTACACTATCTAATACTAGGATCCGGCTTAAGCCAAAACCGGCTAGTAAAATCCGTCCGATCACGATCCGTGCAATACCGCACGTATCTGATCGAACCCTGCCATATCTCCATACAGCCTCTACAGCGTTTCGCCCGAAAACTTGAGCAACTGAATGTGGGGGACTCTAAAGACTCGTCAACACCTTGGTTGTGGATTTAACCACTAGCACGTCAGAGGTATTAGCCTATACGTAACGGGCTACCAGGTATTGACCAAAAGGGACGTCGATGAGCGAACTCATCCTGACACCCTACTGAGCCTGTCAGTGACAATATCCGTACAGTCCGGTCCGTTCGTCTATGAGCATCGCATGGCGGGCCTAGGGGGTTGGTAAAAGTCAGACCCCCAAAAGCGGTACAAGTCGTGTCAGAGATCAGCCCAGAACACCCTGAGATACTACTGGAATACCTATCAGTAAATCTCCTGCCTTGGCCAAGGACTTTTCATGTTCTGGCTCTCCTAGACACAGCGCGACCTCACCCCCAATACCGAGAGAGACGAACCCCCGAAGATCCGCTCACTGCCTCCATGTGGCTCGGGACTGTACCCAACTAAAACCTGTTTGCACGTCTCCTTTGAGCGTGGTAGGGTAGTAATCAAAGTACAGTGGGAACTCACACGAGACAAATGACGATCCCCAGGTCGATGAACTAACCTGTACACATGTCACCAGGGAACTGCTATCTGACGTCAGGTATAAGACCAACTAGCATGTTCCCGGCGAGTCCTGTCCGGTTTACTCATAACCCAATGAGCATCTGTATACATCTTAGGTGAATCAACTGACACCAGTGGCTTGTGAGACCGGCCACCGCCCCTCGTCGGGGTCTCGACTGTATACACTAGTCTACTCTGGAGTATCGATGCCCTGTCTCGAAACTCCCACGACTAGGGACCTTTTAAGGATGTGCTTATAAACTACCAGCTCCCACGTATATGATCGCCCTCATACTGCTGGCAGTCAAGCAAGAATCCTAGGGGCTCTATCAACGTGTAATAGCGACCTGTCTGGTCACCTAAAGCAGTACATGATGATAAAGATAAACCAGATAGCATACTATCATCTCGAGTAAGACTGTCATACCGGGATAGGTCCTCCCTCAATCATTGCAATCACGTGCCTGTGATCCAATAATTGACTCTGAGGGCACTATCTCCAACAATCTCCCACTTGCACTCAAAGCTAATTATTGCGATGTCACATACTCACAGCCCGTGTGATACCGAACACCCAACTCCTCTACTAGTCAGTCTCACAAAGCTCGTTTGCGAAACTATTGCGTTCGAGGAATAGCCTCAGTGAGTGGATCCGCCTTGAAGTTTCTTTCTATGTCTCTCTTAATCTCAAGTTCGCGGAGAAAGCCATCTTCCGAAATGAGCAATACCTGTCTTAGAATGTGTCTGGATTTCTGATGGGACCAAGCTCATAAATGAACTCCAAATCCAAACTTCTTAGACTGTATCATCAACTGAACTTAATCCGTATCCTGCGCCATGCCTCCCTCAGTATTGCCTTGGACCACCTGTCCAAAATACTGCCCCTCGTCAAAAGAAAAACTATAACTCTGACAACCTCCTTGTCGTCCAGGTCACCTTGGAAGCCTAGAATGATAACTGTCTCCCGAAAGAGGCTGTCGTTATCATATCCCTAGAACATCCACTTATGTTCTAAAACTGCTTCCGACTGTTTCTCCAGGATTGGATCAATGTCAACTTATTGCATCCAGTGCAAGAACAACATCTGGTGTGGTACTTGACATCTCATGATTGACTCAATTGCCTAAGCAAGTGATCTGCCAATCATGCACATCCATCTCCCCTTTAGTCTGTAAGACACCTTTAGAGAGGGTGACTCCATCACCTGCAGGTACACTACCGTGCCAGGAGTCGTCCATTCTAAATACTCTTAGAATGCTGTCTAAGTACCCTTAATTAGGAAACTACCCAAATCTAGATCTAAAACCATAGATCTAATAACCAGTATGTCTGATATAATGTCCAAGTTCCATGTGGAGAAACCACTGTGTGACGACCAAAGTATAACCGATCGTAGTATAGGAACATCACTTCCTACTCTGTGTTTGTCATCCAAATACCATGACATCACACCCTACTACCTTCTCAACAGATCCATCCCCTATTCTGATGAAGTCAAACCTGTGACTGTCACATCAGAAATTGATGATCTATCTCCGCTATATCTGCTTTAGTCTATAAATAGACATAAGCTACCTGTCCACCAATGCTTCCGCTGCTCCCACTGACTATGAAAACCCTCTGGCAGAGGTATATAGACGTACACTTCTAAAGCCAGTTTAGAACGACGCTATACTCATCCTCCCGCCGGGTCTCGCAGCCTGGAACAACAGCAATGGTAAGTGTGGGTAAACAAGAACTTCCCTGTCACCGTCCTTGAGGCTGCCGGAGTACCTCTCGGGTGCCTGAAGTTACCCACCTTATCTGCGGAGTGGCCAATGGAATGTCAAACCAGATTGAATCTTTAGGTTCCTATCAAATCTTCAGTAATCGTTTGTGGTTCTGGAATCACTTCCAGTTCTACCATACTCCCACTACTGTTTTCTGAAAAAATCCATTTTTATTAAAACTGTGGCGAGTCTAGAACAATATCTCTATTGATTTTTCAGATGGTAGAATGTCAACCCTCGTCATAGCCTGGGTTAACCCACAAACAGCCATTATAGAAATGTGCCTTGAGTTATCCAGAGTCTGGTTTTAATCATAAGCCGGACAACTCCCCGTACCTTAACATCGTTAAGATATGAACTGTTCTATATCCAATATAGAACCAGAGGCACTGATTTAATTGAACCAGATTCAAATCATGCAGCTGTCTCCAGTACATGTCAACTAAATGGAAGGAGGCCGATCGGCGTTACTCAACTTAGGAATGCTTCCAATTATGAGTAACCTGAAAGAGAAGCAAGTTCTCTTAATCATTACTATCAACTGAATACCACACACAAGTATCTACATCTTCGATCACCTTGAAGAATCTCGATACTTGCAACACCTGGTTCTCTACTCTATTCTTATACCTATAACTTCTCAAAACTCAGACCTTGTGTTTCTACGAAACACATGTCTAAGAACCAGAGAAGTTATAAGTAAACAGAATCTAGTACGAAGACCAACCCCTCTTTCCTAATGGACACTGGACAACATACAATACTCTGTATAAGTCCCTTGAGTCTAATAACTCAATCCGTGTTTGTCGTAGGTTGAAAACTGTACCTTTGGTTATGAAGAATTACACCGCTGTTTAATGGTCCTTACCTAACCATCCACTGATATAGGTAAATGTCATAGACATAATTTCAAAAAGGTATATCTCACTCTATGAAAATAGACGTACAGATATATCGATTTGAAATTGGTTCATAACAGCGGATATTCAAAACCAAATATTTGCCGACCGGCAAACAGCCCAGGTGATTTCCTCAAATATCACCGATTACAACGAATCCCGATATTATGAGGATGATCACCTAATTCCCACTAACCTACTCCCACTCATCATCTGTAAAACCATACAGATGTGAGAATCATACCTGATAAATACATACCCAGGAGTAAGTGTCTAATTGGGAAATCAGTTTTCCTTTAACAGTACACAGTGAAACTGAAACATTGAAATGTTTCGATGGGGTATCCCGGTATTCCTAGTAATGCCTCTTCCAGATTCACGACTGTAACCGTATAATTCTTTGCCACCTCTCCAAATCCCTTTATATGTCTTTAGTCATTACCTTCTGCACACCCTTTTAGGCCAAATGGTTTTCTTCCTTCCCTAC
Organism: Agapanthus africanus; assembly: GCA_030015575.1. Lineage (NCBI taxonomy): Eukaryota > Viridiplantae > Streptophyta > Magnoliopsida > Asparagales > Amaryllidaceae > Agapanthus > Agapanthus africanus. The sequence continues at coordinate 944,076,643 of CM057338.1, read as the reverse complement.
CGTTCGGTACCAGCCTATGGTTTGGAAGAAGACTATCCAATAAGCATAATGAGTGTACTGTCCTAATCCCAGGAGCACTCGCAAATGAGAGAGAAGGTGAAGATAAAAGACAACCGAATAAACCTTATTCTTATTTCTCCTGAACCAGAATCCATCCCCGAACTGGAACAAGTTCCTTTCGAGTTCGTATATAACCATACGATGGAGTATCCAATAAACTGTGGATCTTCGTAGTGATACGGAGTGTTCTGGAAAAATACAAAGGTGATTTAGGATTGGCGAATAAATACTTGGTTTGGTCGTGAATAACAGTCGCAATTTACTTTGCCCTCTTACTAATCCCTTGCTTTGTCTTAACTTAATACCTTCTGCACACCATCGTTATGCTAATTGGTTTTCTTCATTCCCCACCGTTCGGCACCAGCCTATGGTTTGGAAGAAGACTATCCAATTTGCGTAATAGGTGTACTATCTCCTAAGCCAAGGAGTACTCGCAATCTGAGAGAGAGAAGGTAAAAGGAAAAGACAACTGAATAGTCCTATTCGTTTTCTCCAGAACCAGAAACCATCCTCGAATAAATTCCTTCGAGTTCGTATATAACCATACGATGGTTTTGTCCAATGGAAGTGGACGTTCGTAGTAATACGGGGTGTTCTGGAGAAAAGGGTAAAAGTAGGAGTGGCAATGAGGTTCGCAACTCTGACAATCCAAAAGCCAGTGTTTAAGAAGGTTTGGTTAATTTTGGTCTCTGAGTCATAGTCTAGGGTCGGGTCAACGGTCGCTGCCGAAGAGAGAGAGAAAAGAAACACTCAGCGTGCACTCTAACCTAGATCAGAATGGTTACCAATTTATCTAATCTGAAAACCTCCCACTGTCACCTCAAATTCTCCTCCAAATCTGAAAGAAGAATTAGTCGGGGTCACCCGAGGAGTAAACTAACTCATTAGTGGGAATCGGGATCCAACTATCATCGCATGATAATGTGACGGAATCCGCTCACATCATCACACTCCAGAAGGTATGCGCATATCTGGCAAGTTTCAGTTTCTTTAGAAACTCCCGATGTGATTTTTGCCCCATGCTCTTATGACCTTGGCGTGAGGTCAAAATATCATAAGTCACATGTCAAGTTCTACCCATGATTGTCCAGGTTAATTTGAACCCATCCGTACATACCCTTGACGTGGGCCAAAATAGTAGTACGACTGTCCCAAACCAACGCATCTATCTATGCAACAGATAAATACCCGGCAGCTACCAAACACTATGCCTTGGCGTGAGGTCAAAATACATAGCTTGAATACTACCTAATATTTAACTGAAATGATGGAGGGCTACGAATGGTTTCTGGCGAAAACCTTTAACGTAATGAACTTGATATCGTTGAAGGAATGGATAGCTTTTATAAAAATATAGTAACGAAAACCTTCCCTAAAGAGGTCACTCCCGGTGAAGGGATCTCGGCTCTTTCCCCGTAGAATGAGGTGCAGGATATTCCAACTGAATACCACGATGCAAAGCAAAAGTAATCGGCTATAGTGAAGTTATTGCCCTGACGCAAACTTTTGTCCAAGGGATCACTCCCGGTGAAGGGATCTCGGCCCTTGCCTCGTCGACTGAGGAGCAGGATATTCCAACTGAATACCACGATGCAAAACAAAAGTGAACGTCCTTGCAATAACAGCTTTTTGAAAAGTGTTCCAACAACATCAGATTAGGTTTAACTTGCATTGATCCGAATCAACGCAGTCCCATCAATTGATCACACCACAAAGAACGAAAATATACTGATGTACGTATATGCCATCCGCATTCGCCACTGGGTCTCGTCATTACCCGTTAGGTTAGCTAACTAACGACAGAGCGGGGACTGGACTAGCGCGGATGCAAAACATATACAACATCTACTAATATATATACCAATATATTATATTTCGCTCAAGGCGTGATAAAATGCAACATCACAGAAATGTACAGCATCACAGAACAATATAGATATCTGGGATCCCCGGGTTTCACAGAGCCACTACTGAAACCCGACGTTCCCCTGGTCGTGTGGATAGCCTGTGCAATGAAATCCTAGACCCCTACGGGCGCGGCAAGTTACCCGCCAAAACCTGAAGCGAGGCAGCCCCCTTCAGCAACATGAATGGACCACCCAGCACTTCACGGAATCCGGAAACTTGGGCACCCCTCCTGGGTCAACCTGTACCCCCTACGAGTGCGGCAAATAGCCCGCCAATTCTAGAGTGAAGCCCTCTCCGTCTCAATGCCATGAGATGCGGGCTTGTTGCCCTCTAGAACCCGGCTATCCGTGCACCCCTTCGCGGGGTAATCCTAGTACAGAAAGTAAAATATACATACAACGGGTACATCGACCGCAACTTGGTCGTGCCCTAAAATAATAATACAAACAGGCAGTGACGGCAGTCCACATGTCGGACGCTCGCCCCGCAATATCAAATGTACATAATACAACCACAACTGTACTAGCATTGCATCCAGGCTATCCTCCACGACCAATCCGCAACATCACAGCATAACACAGAACATCAACGTGAAAGTCACGTTCGCAAATCCGTCTAACCGGGCTATAGCAGTTAGACAGGATTTACCGATCAAGTGACATTCACGGTCGCAGATATAATGTAAATACTGTGAACTAATGTGTTTAAAATATCCGATCGATTAAATTTTATCAAGTGGGCCCCCAAGCTTTACTGTAGCACTTAAAGAAATTCTGGGCCCAAAATTAATATTCCAAAACCCCTATTTTCAGCCCAAAAACCCACTGGAAAAAATTGGTACAATGATAACACAGAACCGCCGCGGAACCGCGGCCATAAGGGGGTTTTGGCCGCGGTTCCGCGGTCTTCTTGTTGAATCAGGTTGTCGGATTTTTACAGTAGGCTTAAAAGTCCATGCACATACTTCTGCAACACACTGAAAAATTTTTGGAGCACAAAAAATTTTAACAAAGAACTGATGCATGAGAAAACGCGGATTTTGGAATTTTTGATCGATCGGAAATGTAAAACACATTAGACAAAGCTAGACTATATTAATGGCGAGGCTCTGATACCACTGTAAGTGCACGGCGGCGCCCCGGCCATCAATCCGACGCCGGAATGCGGAAGCGGTAATTTACTTTAACTTTTCAAACCGGCACCACCGCGCACTATAAACCTGGATCGGACCATTAAACTAGTCCTAGCTAACTACAAGATGGGGAAGAGAGATATACCGAGTGATCCGTGTCCTTCGGTCTTCTCGCCGTCGTCCCGATCTCCCGCGGAATCTCCAGTCTCCACTTCGTCGCCGGAAGGGCACCACGTCGCCGGCTTCTTTTACGGGCTCCCACCTCTGGTCCGAGGCAACTCGGGCACGAAGTTGGCGAGCCGACGTGCCCAAGGTTTGCTGTAGAATATGTAGTGATTTGTCTCTTTGGGGTTATGTTGCCATTGGTGATGGAGGAGAGAAGGAATGAACTTTGGAGAAGTGTTAAGGATTTTGTGAGCAAGCCAAAATTGGGATGTATCAATTTCCCTCATCAAAATAAAATGAACCTCTCTCCCTTTCAAGTGGCCGGCCCCTCTTCATCAAATGGTAGAGGAAAATACAAAATATGAAGGGAGGTGATGGTAGGAAAAGGAGAGGGTGACCACATCCATAAGCAATGATAACAAGGTCAAATCCAATTCAAATCAACATCAAATCCTTTCTAATCTCATGATGATAAGAATATCATAATGAAGCTACAAATGCAAGAAACCCCTCCACAATAAGTTATTTGCACTCTTGCAAATAACCTCCTCCATTGGAAAGTCCGGCCGCGAAGGAACAAAGGAAAACCGGCCGGAACGGAATGCAAACTGGCAACTTCAGAAAACTGATCCCGTAATAAATTACAGGAAAACCCCGCTACTGCATATACATGCCCGCATTTGTATTCCCACTGAACACAAATGCAAAGAGACAAAATCTACACTATCTAATACTAGGATCCGGCTTAAGCCAAAGCCGGCTAGTAAAATCCGTCCGATCACGATCCATGTAATACCGCACGTATCTGATCGAACCCTGCCATATCTCCATACAGCCTCTACAGCGTTTCGCCCGAAAACTTGAGCAACTGAATGTGGGGGACTCTAAAGACTCGTCAACACCTTGGTTGTGGATTTAACCACTAGCACGTCAGAGGTATTAGCCTATACGTAACGGGCTACCAGGTATTGACCAAAAGGGACGTCGATGAGCGAACTCATCCTGACACCCTACTGAGCCTGTCAGTGACAATATCCGTACAGTCCGGTCCGTTCGTCTATGAGCATCGCATGGCGGGCCTAGGGGGTTGGTAAAAGTCAGACCCCCAAAAGCGGTACAAGTCGTGTCAGAGATCAGCCCAGAACACCCTGAGATACTACTGGAATACCTATCAATAAATCTCCTGCCTTGGCCAAGGACTTTTCATGTTCTGGCTCTCCTAGACACAGCGCGACCTCACCCCCAATACCGGGAGAGACGAACCCCCGAAGATCCGCTCACTGCCTCCATGTGGCTCGGGACTGTACCCAACTAAAACCTGTTTGCACGTCTCCTTTGAGCGTGGTAGGGTAGTAATCAAAGTACAGTGGGAACTCACACGAGACAAATGACGATCCCCAGGTCGATGAACTAACCTGTACACATGTCACCAGGGAACTGCTATCTGACGTCAGGTATAAGACCAACTAGCATGTTCCCGGCGAGTCCTGTCCGGTGTACTCATAACCCAATGAGCACCTGTATACATCTTAGGTGAATCAACTGACACCAGTGGCTTGTGAGACCGGCCACCGCCCCTCGTCGGGGTCTCGACTATATACACTAGTCTACTCTGGAGTATCGATACCCTGTCTCGAAACTCCCACGACTAGGGATCTTTTAAGGATGTGCTTATAGACTACCAGCTCCCACGTATATGATCGCCCTCATACTGCTGGCAGTCAAGAAAGAATCCTAGGGGCTCTATCAACGTGTAATAGCGACCTGTCTGGTCACCTAAAGCAGTACACGATGATAAAGATAAACCAGATAGCATACTATCATCTCGAGTAAGACTGTCCTACCGGGATAGGTCCTCCCTCAATCATTGCAATCACGTGCCTGTGATCCAATAATTGACTCTGAGGGCACTATCTCCAACATCACGCAGGTGGTTTCTCCTTACAAGGTCGAGAGGACCCTGTAAGTGTCCTTTAACGAGGTTGCGCCCTTTCGGGTTTTCACAAACACTCGCCGGTAGTCCTGCTGTTTTTACTCACGGAGCCCTTTCGGGTTTTCATCCGTGCCCATTTTGCTTATGGACATACCGTTTTTTTTATTCTTTTTTTTTACGAGGTCGCGCCCTTTCGGGTTTCCACGAACACTCGCCGGTAGCCCTACTGTTTTTACTCACGGAGCCCTTTCGGGTTTTCATCCATGGCTATTTTGCTTTTGGACATACCATTTATTATATTTTTTTATATATATATTATATATATATATATATTTTTTATCTCGTCAGCCTAAGGACGCTGCGGTAGTAGTTTAAAGAGATTTCAGTCCTTCGTTAGTTTAAGGACATTTCGGTCCGTCATTGAAGAAGGCCGGCTACTACTTATAGAGTTTGAGCTTAGGAAGATAGCGAGCGGACATAGTCGTCGTCATCTATCATTGACCTAGGCGGTAACTCGCTAAGCGTAGTATTTCTTTAGGAAGCGACCATTTATTGGCCTGAAAGGCCTTTCACCGTGCATATCCATGAGTAGATAGGCTCCACCCTGGTAGACCTTGTCTATGATGTACGGGCCTTCATAGTTCGGCTCGAATTTTCCCCGTTTGGCGCAATTGGGGATCATAAGTCTTTTGACCACTAGCACGAGTTCGCCTTGGCGGAATGTCCTCGGCCGGGTCAATCTTTCATATGAGCGCGTCATCTTTGCTTTATAAGCCTCCAGATTTTGTTGCGCTATGAGCCGTGTTTCATCAAGGGCATCAAGTTCCTCAAGCCGAAGGTGAGAATTTTCTTCGTCCGTCAGCTCGTAGTGGACTGCCACTCGCAGAGAGGGTAACTATATCTCGAGGGGGACTACTGCTTCTGTACCGAATACCAACGCATATGGCGTTGCGTTCGTGGCCGTCTTAAACGTAGTTCGATACGTCCAAAGAGCCTCTTGCAGCCTCTCATGCCAGTCCTTTCTATTTCGGGACACCATTTTCTTCATGATCTTTGTCAAGGTCTTGTTGAAGGCCTCAGCTAGACCGTTGGCTCGCGGATTATAAACCGAGGAATATCTCCAGTCTATATTGTGTTGTTGCGCGAAGCGACTGATCTTGTGGCTTCTGTAGGCTGGCCCGTTATCGGAGATGATCCGTCGCGGAGTTCCAAACTGGTAAATGACGTGCGTCTTGAAGAAATGGAGGATATTCTCCGTCTTCACTTCCCTTAACGGTACTGCTTCTGCCCATTTGGAGATAGTCAGTCATCGCCAGGATGAAACAATGTCCCCTGGTCGATGCTGGTTCGATGGGGCCGACTATGTCAGTTCCCCACATCTCAAACGGCCAGCTAGCCACTGTCGAATGTAATGGATTTAAGTGCTGGTGGATGAAGTCCCCATGGATTTGGCATGAGTGGCATTGCTTCGCATATTTGAGGCAGTCATGAATCATCGTGGGCCAATAATAACCCATCCTTTTAATCTTTAACTTCATCTTCGGGCCTGCTTGGTGAGAACCATAAAGTCCGTCATGAACTTCTTGGACGACTCTCTTCGCCTCTTCGGGTCCTAGGCATCTCAACCACAGCGAATCAAATGACATCTTGTACAGAGTATCATTAACGAAGGCGAAAGATAGGGCTCGTTTCATGAGCTGATGTCATGAGGACGCATCTTCAGACGTTCGACGGTATTTGAAGTAGTCTATAAAGACTTCTCTCCAATCCTCGGCCTTTTCCCGGTCTTTTATTTGCAAGGCCGTCTGCACAGTCGCTCCCTTTTCTTTGGATGATTCCGGAGATATTTCTGCTGGGGCAAGCACCCGACGGCTTTGCACCACAATTCTGACGTCATCGAGATTCTCGTCAGCCAGTTCTTTAGCGAGCTTGGCCAACCCGTTCGCTTTGCTGTTTTCCGCGCGCGGTATGTTTTCCAAAGTGTAGGAAGGAATTTGGGTCAACAATTATTGCACCTTTTCGCCATACTTCACCAGCTCTGGTTTGCACGTTTGGTAGTCGCCGTTTACTTGACTAACGACCAGCTGGGAGTCTCCGTATATGAGGAGGTTTTCAATTCCCATGTGAATGGCGATCTCGAGGCCTGCTATCAAAGCTTCGTATTCGGCCTTATTGTTCGTCCTCGGCTCTGTTAAGGAGAAGGCGAAGCGCATAATCCCTCCTTGTGGAGTTACGAAGATGAGGCTTACTCCCGACTTGATTATGGGCGTACTTTGTTTGCGCTTCTTCATGGAAGATGCTCCATCGAAATAAAGCTCCCATCGGGTATCACCACCGTCAATCGCGTCAAACGCATGTTCATCTGGCAGATCGCAATTCAAAGGGGAATCGGCCGGTATCGGATGCTCAGCGAGGAAGTCGGCGATGGCCTGGCCTTTCACTGCCTTAAGAGGTTGATACGTTATCGAGAACTCCATCAAGAGCAGGGCCCATTTAGCGAGTCGTCCCGTCAATATGGCCTTTGACATTAAATATTTAAGGGGGTCCACCTTCGAAATGAGACGGACTTCATGTGCCAACGCATAGTGTCTGAGCTTTGTTATCGCAAAGATCAACGCCAGGCAGTGTTTTACAATAGGGGAATAGTTGCTTTCTGCCCCCAGTAGAACTCGACTTAAGTATTAGAGAGCTCTCTCCTTCCCATGATCGTTCTCTTGTGCCCATAATGCACCTAAGGCCTTTTCGAGGGCGGTTGTATAAAGGAAGAGAGGTTTTCCCTTAACCAGAGCAGCTAACACTGGCGGATTCTAGAGGTACTGCTTGATTTCGTCCAGTGCGTCTTGGCATTTATGATCCCAGATGAACGGGGTTCCCTTCTTCATCAGGTGGTTGTAAGGACGGCACTTGCCTGAAAGGTTGGCTATAAATCGTCGTATATACGCGAGCTTCCCTTGGAGAGACCGCAGCTGTTTGAGAGTTCTTGGCAGGGGCATTTCCATGATTGCCTTGATCTTTGATGGATCTATCTCAATACCTCGGTGTCGGACAATGAATCCCAAGAATTTGCCCGAGGAAACTCCGAATGCACACTTGAGAGGGTTCATCTTCAAGTTGTATTGTCGAAGGCGTTGAAATACGGTCTTCAGATGCTCGAGTTGTTCCTCGTATGATCTGCTTTTCACCACGAGGTCGTCGATATAGCATTCGACGATTTCATGTATAAGGTCATTGAAGATCTTCGTCATGGCCCTCTGATAGGTGGCACCGGCATTCTTTAAACCGAAGGGCATCACCTTGTAGCAGAATATACCCAAAGGGGTCCTGAAGGCGGTGTGCTTCTGATCTTCAGGATGCATCTTTATCTGATTATACCCTGATGAGCCGTCCATGAAGGAGAAAACCTCATGAGTGGACGTATTGTCTATCATCAGTTCGGTGACTGGCACTGGGAAATCGTCCTTCAGGCAAGCTTTATTGAGATCCCGGAAGTCCACGCATATGCGCACTGTCCCATTTTTCTTCATCACCGGGACGATGTTGGCGATCCATTCAGGGTATTGAACTTCCTGGATGAAGCCAAAGTCGATCAGCTTCTTGACCTCAGCATTGATACTCATCTCAAGCTCGAGCCGCATTTTTCTTGGCGCTTGTTTGACCGGCTTGACGTCCGGAGATATCGCCAATCTGTGCACAGCAATTTCTGGATCTAGTCCCGGCATTTCGGAATAGTTCCATGCGAAGCAATCTCTATGCTGCATAAGCACGTCTTTTAACGCAGCCACTCTTTCTTCAGATAGCAGCTCGCTCCGTCCCCAACTCAATTTTCTTGAGGTTATCTGCAGTAGTATGTATTCCATCCTCCAGCTCTTTCGGTGCTGGTAGAAATTCTTAGATCACTTCGTCGTTGCTGTTTTCGAAGCACCAGGGAAGGTCATCCATATTCTCGGGCTCTTCTTTTGATATCGTTATCATGTGACAAGTACGAATTCGTTTCCAAGACCAATGTGGAGCTGGTTCTGCTCTCGTGGCTTTGAGTTCATACTTCTGTGGCGGCGTTACCCTCCAGTTGTCAGACAGAGCGAACTTGCCAAGCTGATACTGATATTCGACCCAATTCTTGAAGGTGAAGCAGTCTTCGAGAGGATGCCTTATTACTCGGTGATAAGAGCAATAGTTTGGGTGAGAAACTTCGCCTGCTTGTTCGGGGTGCTTGGACTCCGGCAGTGTAAGTATCTGATGTTTTATAGCTCGGTCAAGTATCTTCTTCGTCTTGTCCCGAGGAAAAGAGTATGCTCGACTCATCTTCTTCTCAAGGGACAGATCTGGACAGCTCGATTCCCGCTTGCGTGGATTCTTAGTCCCGCTTTGTTGCTGTTGAGCGCCTTTTTTGCCTTTCGACTTATTTCTGCCTCTGCGTCGAGCCTTTTTTATAACAGGTTGACAGGGAGCGGCATTTTTATCTTTCACAACCTGTTGGAGGAGGCGTTGCGTTTTGCTTTTCTCGTAGATAGCCATTTCGCGGTTATGGTCGTCTCGGACTTTTTGGCCAGCTTCCCTTATAAGCTTGTCCATTTGTTCTTCGAACGACGGACTGGGCGCTTTTGCATCAGGAACTTTTACTGTTTCAGGATTAGCGTCCTCCCATTGAGCATCCGCTTCTTCATTGAAGTCATGCACGACGTAGCAATCATGGAGTAGCTCTCGTTTCTTGGACCGAATGTAACCAAGCCCGATTGTTTCCAGTCTCCCATTAGGCAACTTGTGCTGAGTCCCGGGGACGTTCCAGACCCTGTCATAGAATTTGGCTTTTCGAGCGGTCTGTTTGAAGGATATCCCCTGGTGCTTCAGCAACCTCTTCAAGCCTTCTGTATAATATCTGGGCAGACGGATGGGCTGAAGCTTGTCAAGCGTAGGATCCGCGCCGTGCCAGATTTCTTTCTCTACTTTGGTTTCTTCAGAGCGGTAGAATAGAATTGCCTTTTCTCCTTCTCTCCTGGGAGGGACATAGAACGTCCGCAGCTCCTCTACACTGTAGATATCAAGTGCATTCAGTTCTTTATGGTGTTTAGGTGGAACCATGGCGACTTGTAGACTTTGCTCTTCATCAGCGGATGTTTTTATTGAAGGTCGAGCAGAGAATACAGCATGGACCTCATCTTCCGAGTCACTGCCAAAGATCAACGTAGGAGCGGATGGTCCCGGTTTGTTGTATAAGGGCGGACCCGAATAAACTATCTCCTCTTCCTCCTCGGTATCACTCCCAAAGACAGGGATGGTGGCGTTAGCTTTGTTCTCCGGTTTGTGACATTTTTCTGTGTCCTCGAAATCCAGTAAGAAGTATTTTGCATCTTCATATTTGCGGACTTCGTTCACGGAGAACGGGTTCAGTTCTCCCGTCACGGTATACTCGAGACCATCCTTAAAATATTTCATACACTGATGCTGTGTAGAAGGGATGATGTTGTACTCGTGTAACCATGGCCGGCCGAGCAGAGCATTATAGCATGTCTTGGCGTCGATTACGTGGAATTTAATGTCCGTGACGAGCAGCCCGAAGCGTAGTGTCAGTATCACAGACCCAAGAGTCCGTGATGATTGAGAGTCGAACCCGGAGATGGTAATCTTGTCCCGAGCGAGGTGCTGGACGCTCATGCAGATTTCCTTTAACACCCGCACGTTGAGGAAATTAACGGAGGACCCATTGTCAACCAAGATTTTGCCTATCTTTATATCATGGCAATACCCTGAGACATAGTGGGGACGGTTGTGTTCGCACGTCCCAAGAAGGAGGTCTTCATCACCAAAAGTGGCATCGGCCGTGTGCACTTCCTCCAATTCATCCTTCATCTTTTCTTCGGCCAGGAAAGCTTGGAATTGCCCGGGATCCTGTAGTGCCTTGATTAATGAATCCCTTGCCTCTTTTAATAGTAAAAGGGCGTCAAGGATGCTGAGCTGCGAGGGTAGCTTCCTCAGATGCGCTAGAACGTTGTAATCCACCTTATTTTTCTTCGGCGGGTCCTTGGCAGTTAGCTCTTCCATGACTTGGTCATCTAGGGCGATATCCTCAGAGACCTTTTCTTTCCCTTTATCTTTTTTGTTTGAGGGTCCGAGATTCTTTTCAGGTAGCGTCCGATTACGCAGCCGGATATTTTTACAGACCTTCGGCTCTTCTTCTTTTCCCGAGGTGGACTCTTTAAAGAGGGGGCTAAGAGCCATTTCCTCGTCAGGGTCGCTCCCGAATGTGAGAACTTGTGATCCCCCAGCGTTAACCATGCGACAATCGCCGGTAGTTCTGTTAAGCCCCTCGGTCGTATTTTTCTGCTCCCGGCGAGTTTTGCGCTTTTCCCGCTTAAAATGTTATCGGTGAGCAACATATCCCTGCCACCATTTATTGAAACCTTTGCATTCTTCGGTAGGATGCGAAATCTTCTGATGATACAAGCAGTAGGAGGGGTGCATTTCCGCTTCACCAGTAATGTTTCCTTCAGAGGATGGTAGCTTCATACCCATTGATATGGCTTTAACAAACCTTTTCCTCATCTTGAATTTGCTTTTATCTGTGGTGGATGTACTTTGCTTCAGCGGGAGTGTCTCAACTCTTTCGTCAAGTCGCTGTCGCTTGGCCCTTTCAAATATGGCCATCTCACGTTCCCGATCGGCTTTACTTTTCAATAGAGCTTCATTGAGGAATGCGTCGATTGTTTCATCCGATGGCCACAGAAGTTCTGGTTTAAGATCTTCCCCCAGCTTTTCAGTCAAGGAGTTTCCTCATCGTCTGTAAACGAATGGGAAATCATATGACGGCTCGCCACGTATTCCTCAGATTCATCCGACGAACTCTCCCCCTCATCTTCCTCTTGAAAGACGTGGTTGAGGAACTCTTGGAGTGTAATGGGAGTCCGCGCTTTCTGGTTGTATTCCTCCAGCGCGTCAATTTGTTTCTGTAAGTTTGTGCGCTTGTCGCCAGGCTTCACGGGCTTCTTAGATTTCTTCTTCTTCTTCTTTGAAGATTTTCACGGCTGGTTGTGAGTGCTTGGGCCACCACCATCGGTTTTTGGAGTTGGACGTGGCTTCAATATCCCTTCAATGATCTTAGGTTCCAACGGGTTCTTCCACTTGATCGCTGGGCATGTTTGAAGATCGTTCAGCATCCTCTTTGTTTTAGCTGATAGTACGACCTCCCATGGAGCTTCTTCAACGAGGGAGCATGTTGCCTCCGGTGTATTCATTCTTTTAGGGGTGTGAGGCTGCGGCGGATTCACTTTCCATCTGTCGGACAACGCGAACTTACCCTGTTGGTACTGGTCTTCAATCCAATTTTTGAAGACGTAGCAATCTTCGATCGGATGACCCAGTACTCGATGATAATGACAGTAGTTGGGATCATTGACATCATTTAGCTACGACGGACGTCTTGGATCCGGCAGATTTATGAATCGGTTGCGCAAGGCCAGCTCGAACAATCTCCTCATTTTATCTCGTGGAAAAAAGTAAGGACGTCCCAGCCTCTCCTCGAGGGACAGGTGTGGACGCATATTATTTTGACGGACAGCCGGTTTCAAGTTGCTCGACTGTTGTTGAGCATTAGCGACAACAATTACTTTTCCCTTCCCCTTCTCATTTCGAGAGTCCGGCTTTGGAGGGGGAGGTCTATGGCTCATCTGATCCATCTGAGCTAGCTTGTCGATCAGGGCCTGGAAGGTAGTCGGCTTGAAGAACATCATGAATTGAGATATGGTCGCCCGCGGATCTAGGGTTCCCATAAACATGCCCACTGCTGGAGATTCTTCAATGCGTTGCTCGCATTTTGACCATAGGTTCCTCCACCGTATCGCATATTGAACCCACGTCTCGCCCGGCTTCACCCTGGCGTTAATCAATGCCGTTATCGGGGTTCGTTCGCTGGCGCTTGCGAATCGCTGGGTAAACAACAGCTCCATCTCCGCAAATGTCTTGATAGAGTCGTTTGGGAGCTCAGAGTACTACTCGAACGCTGTATCTGACAAGCTGCCGACGAACTGGCGAAGCAACAATTTATCATCACCGTCGGTGTTGACGCAAAGCACCCTGAACTGGGCAACTTGCTGGTGGGGATTGCCCGTCCCCTTATATACATGGAATTTCGGTATCGTATAGCCCGGCGGGTACTTGATCTGATCGTACCAGCTCGGATATGGTCATCCTGTTTTTACGACCTGACCGGCTGCCTCAGTCGCCTGATGAACCCGTATCTGTTGGGCTATATATTCGTCCAAGTCAGCTTTGGAGATTGTCTCCTCCTTGGCTGTTGACAGAGCCGGTGGAGGATTTGACGTTTCTCCCCTGTCGTCTTCAAGGACGATCGGAGGATCTTCTTCAGCGGGAGGATCTTGTTGAATCATCATACCCACCATGTCTTGGAACAGGAAGGCCATTCGCTTTATGTTGGCCGCTTGTTCAACAGCCTCTTTATGCTTCTTCTCCAATATCCGACGAAGGAATTCAGCGTTAGTTTCTTGTTCCTGGCGTTGATCCGAGGATGCTTCAGGGCTTTCTTTTAGCCCAGTGAGTGCAGCCATCGCGTTCATCATTTCCTGGAGCTTTTGCTGTTGCTCCTGAGCTTTGGTCATTGACCGTGTAAGCGGTCTATGACCTGTAGATACGCAGCTGTCCTCCTTTCCCGATGCCATGTATACAGTATGTACTACAATGCCCCCGGATTTAGGGCGTTTAGGCTCGCCGCCTTTGACATTTGCCGTGGGCGTAGGAATTTTCTCCGGCCTCCTTCTCCTATGGGCCGTTGAAGTTGAGGGGGCCGTTGCAGCGGGCACCCTGGTGGTGGTCGTCCTTTGTTGTTTATCCGGACGGTTCTTTTCTTCTTGCACTTTTGCCCTTTTCTGTTGGCGAGAGTGATCTTGGTCAATTACGGAGTCTTGAACCCTTCGCCAAACTTTATAAATTTTAGAGGATAGCCACCGAGGGGGATGCTCCAGCTTCATTTCCGAAACCCTCTCCGCAGGTGGAGGAGATCTTTTTAGCGTAGCAGTTGGAAAGTTCTTACGTACCTTCCTAAGTGGTTCAAAGCTGTTCCCAGTTGGAACATCAGCATTAACTTCCACCACTGGAGCAGGTGGAGTTAGCCCTGAGGGGGAGTTGCCCCCGGCCTTCCTTACTCGGCGCCAGTGGCGACGTCAAGCATGACGAGCCGTTGGGGCTGGCTCGGCGACAGAGACAACTTCTTCTTGCCCCCTGTCTGAATGAGGTGCTGCTGGTGTCAGCCTCTTAAAGACTGATATTGTCCTTTGAGTGGCGATGTTCAATCTGTCAAAGACAGATCCTCGAGTAGGAGCAGGAGCCGGAACAATCAGCCTTGAAAAGACTGACTCTTTAACATGAGAAGCCGCCTTGACGACTTCTGGAGCAGAGGTGGCTGTCTTCTTAGGGACGGCCACTTCAGGGTTCATGGGCTTCCTGGCGGGCTCATCAGGGTTCTGGCTCAGCCTGGCGAAGACAGAGGCTGCCGGTTTGATATTGGACGACCCATTGAAAAGGGCCGTTGTAGCAGTGAGCCGATCGAAAAACGACTTCTTGTTCGCTTCTAGTGCGGGCACTGGCATGGTGAAACTTGCAGGCGGGAGCATGGTCCCGAAAAATAGACCGGTAGTGGCCTGGGTCACCTGTTCTACCGGCATGGCAAGGATGGAGGCCGCTTGAGGCCCATAAGCTACACCTCTAGGTGAGGCGGAGCGTCGGTTGCACTGGCACTTTGAGCAACTTGAGCAGTTGGAGGCCATTGATGCTTGTTTTCTGCACCAGGCAAAAGACCAAATCTTAGTAACTTGAAATCCAAAGGCAACCATTAACAAACCGCGATTCGTTCGCGAAGACGACACACGAAGTGTGGAGTGGAAAGAGGAAAAGGTCCCACCGGGCGTGCCGGAATCTGTTCCCCTCCGAAAGACGGCGACGACGACGTGGAGACGTCTTGGCCTGAAGTTCGGGGCAGATGCTATTTGGTTTTATCCGTCTACCTCTCCGAAGATGCCAAGTTGATTTATGGCACCGTGTATCGGAGGTTTAGACGGATGCGGCCGATGTAGCAGACCTTAAAATCCATTTCGCTCGTAAAACTCGCTTCACTCCCTATCGTTCACTCCGTCAGATTCCCCCTCGCTTGAGTGTTTTTTTGATTGTGGGGACGCTCTTCCATGCAGGCGCAAGCCCCTGCAGTTAATTACGCTACCGCATCGCGGTAACAACTTTCTCCTTCTCCAGAATTTCACTTCGTGTCGTGGGTGTTTGTTTTATTTGTGGTTGCCCGTGGATTGTATATGGAGACTAATTTATGTCGTCGCCCGTAGGACGTGGATTAGTCCAAATCCGTATTTTCTTAGATTTGGGTTTGGTGTTTTAGTTTCAGGATACGTTAGCCATATTGAGGCTAAGATCAACTTAAACTTTTGTTAAGGATATGTTAGCCTAATCTCCAGACTAAGATCAACTTAACGGGATCGTTTGGATCCGACAAGAGAGCCATTGGCTCTATTGTTTAGTTTAATGATATTGCGGTCGAGTTCCAGTTTAGGGACAAGGTGGTCCATCATTCCCATTTGGGGACGAGCATTAGTTTAAGGACATTTCGGTCCAACATTCCCATTTTGGGACGAATATTAGTTTAAGAACGTTTCAGTCCACGAGTTTAGGGACCCCGCAGTCCGTATCGATGTATGGTTGTCGGGACTCGTCACCTCTCTGACGTCGTTGAAGGATTACAACGATAGGTGTCAGAGGAGTTCGGAGATGTACCCTTGAACCGGATGTAAATTGATTTAGGAGAGCAGTCTTGCTCAGTCAACTTAATTTGAGGACTTACGGCCATGATCGGGCAAAGTCCAGTTGAGAATATGTTGTGGTTGTTGGGATCCGTCACCTCTCTGACGTCGTTGAAGGATTACAACGATAGGAGTCAAAGGAATTCAGAGATGTACCTTTGAACCGGATGTAAATTGATTTAAGAGAGCAGCCGTGCTCAGTCAATTTATTTTGAGGACTTACGGCCATGATTGGGCTAAGTCCAGTTGAAAAATGTTCAACGTTTTTATTCATCTTTGGCCTATTAGGCATGTGCTAGGGCTTTGCCCCTTTTTAATAATGCACTGCATTTATTCTGGCCTGCTAGGACTTTTTGATTTGGGCTCTGCCCTTTTTTAAAATAATGCATTGCATTTTATTAAGCCTGTTAGGCCTTTTTAATTGGGTTTGGCCCTTCTGTAAATAATGCAGTGCATTAATTACTTGACAGTGGCTTGTCAGGCGCTTTGCGCCAATTACTGAGCGCAAGCGCTTGTCGTGTGACACGTGTCACACTCTGGTGAGCGCAAGCGCAACAGCGCAGTGCGCTGCGCTGTTGCGCTGCTGACACATGGCGTGCTCTAGTGCGCTGCACCAACTTCAGAGAGCAATGCTCTATCTTAAAAGCGCATAGCGCAAGTGGTTCTGGAGCTGACACGTGGCGCTCTCTGGTGACTTGCGCCAACCCAGGAACGCAACAGTGCAGTTTTTGCAAGTGCAAGGCACTGTTTCAATAACTTGATCCAATTTTGGATTCAAGAAAAGAATCTTTAAGATTCAGAACCAATGGTTCATAAAGAAGTGCAAGGCACTGTTATTATTTATTTTTTATTGAAGATCATTGATCTTGTTCTTAGATCAATGATCTATTCAGAAGAAATTCTTCTCTTTTTTTTTGTAAAAGTTTTTACCTTCTTTCCCTTCTTGAGTTCTTCTCAAAATTCTTCAGAGTTCTCTCTGTTTTGTTGTTTTTGAAGTTCTTGATGTTGATGTTCATTGAATTGGGGTCTAGGGGCTTGATATAGTGCCCATTAATTTGTTAAATTTGTTAAAGAGATCATTCTCTGAGTGATTTGGGGAATTTTCCCCACCGTTGGATCTTTGATCCAAGGGCTTCTGTTTTACAGAAGACAATCTTCTTATTTTAACAAGAATAGAAAGATCTTACTGAGATTTTAATTCTGTTTGGCGCAGATGCACCAGCGCTTGACACGTGTCGCGCAGCACAGAGCGCAGCGCAACTGCGCTGCCACGTGTCGCGCAGCGCACAGCGCAGCGCAACTGCGCTTGCGCCACTACGCTGACACGTGTCGCGCAACGCAGCGCTTGCGCAACTGCGCTGACACGTGTCGCGCAGCGCAGTGCTTGCGCAACTGAAGCGTTGCTTTCTTTAATTTTGTTTTAAATAGAGCCTTGCTCTGATTGGGCGCGCTGCCTTAGGCACTGCGCTGACGTTTCAGCTTTTGACACGTGGCGCGTTGCACACAGCATAAGGGATTTGAAGCATTGTTTTAATTTTGAATTTTTGAAATTCAAACAGAGCTTTGCTCTGATTGGGGGAAACATTAACTAAGGATATATTAGCCATATTTGAGACTAAGATCAATTTAGTAAAATTTTAAGGATCATTTTTATTTAAGATCTGACAACAGAGCATTTGGGCTCAGCAGTAAGAAAACTTTTCAGAGAGACTTAGCGAGTTTGGACTTAGTCTGCTCAGTCTTTTTTTTTTCGAAAGTGCTAAGTGTTTATTTGGGCTCTGTTGGTTCAGCCCCCCTATTTTTATGCAAAAACGCTAAGCACTTATTTGAAACTCTGACGCTCACATGGGTATCATGTGAAGCCTTCAGTTATGAGCGCTGCCCAATCAATGCTAAGCACTCAGTTATTTTGACTGAATATATATATATATATATATATATATATATATAATGCTAAGCACTTTTTATATAGCATCCACGTGAGGAGCACGTGCGGCGCTATCCCATTTATTTTGTTGAGCACCCACATGTGTTTCACGTGAGACTCTGGGCGCTGCCCAATCAGTACTAAGCACTTAGCCATTTTGGATATATATAAAGTGCTAAGCACTTTTACACAGCACTCACATGTATTTCATGTGAGGTGCTAGCCTTCTGCTTTGGGCGTCCATGTGTTTTTCACGTGAGGCGCTGGGCGCTGTTGGGAGGGCGCCCACGTGGGAAGCATGTGACGCGCTAAGTTCTTTTCTTTTTTAGAGATTGAATCTCTGTTAATGGCATTTTGACCATTAATGATCACCAAGATCTTTGTTTTGAAAATCTGAGATCAGATTTTCTTTAAGAACTAAGTTCATATGTTTTTTTGTAAGAACTAAGTTTCTTTTAGGGTTAAACCCTATTTTCCGAGGAATTAAATTCCCAAAGAATAGGCTCTTTTTCCCTAGTTCTTTTCTAAATCTTTGATTCTCAAGAAAAAGATCTTCCCAATAAGAATTAAATTCTTAACTTGTGGGAGACTTGCCTTGTGGATCTTTGATCCAGAGTGTCATGTCCCGCTTCCCAAAATACGGAAAACGAGGGTTGACTAGGCCAGCCATGTTCTTACGGTCAAGGAATAATCCTGTCGTAGTCACACTTCGGCTTCTAGCATTACATGGTAATCAGTAAACAAAGCACAGAAGTAAAAAAAATACATCACTAAATTATTACATCAACTTTCATATTCACAATTTACAAATAAACAAGAAAAGAACTACTAACCCAGTTCGAATACAAGGTCTCTTTAGGAAAAGCAGTAAAAGATGAAAGAGATACTCCAGACTAAATCTCCGCTAGCTCGAAAGGTAAGTCCGACTTCTGCGCTGGTTCTTCCTCGAGGTCTGAGCATGCATACTCAGGTCGTCAGAGCGACGTAATAGCAATATTATAATAATGACATGAAACAGGCAAATAAGGTAATAACAGCGGAAGTAAAATGCGGATAATCACTATGTCACTAAATGATGCAAAGTATGATCTGTGTCCCTATCAGTCTCTAAGTCATGTTTGAAATCGAGTTGTGAAAAGAAGGATCATGTTTAACGAGGGTCTCGTACATACCCGAGACAACGGCCCACACGCCCGGGACATAACCCTGTCAGCCGGATCGTTAGATCCTACCTAATATATATAAGAGTCGTTGTTCGAATGATCATCCTCTAAATCACGGTTCTCGCTAAATACGATACTCTTTCCACTTCGATTTCCCCTTTTTTCCCAGGTTTACACTATTGACGAGTATGGTTTAGTCGTGTACAAGTATGCACCAATAACACGGTTTTGTCACTGTTCACTGTATTAATCACTGTCACGAATCATTCACTTTTCCATTGGCGTACTTGACACTCCTAAACCAATACCATTCATGCACGATAATGCAATTTCCACTGAATAATAACGCACACTATCACTATGTATATGGAAATTGGGTAAGTTATGTACATTCATGCAGTTAACAAGTCATGTGTAATATGAACTATTATGCACTTCATGAGCTTACAAAAATTGTAGTAATTCATATGATCAGAATTCAGTGAAACGATACAAATACGGTAACAATTATACTCTGTCGGCAGTTCAGAAAAATTTATTTCAGTGCAATCGGATATCGGGTCTGCAAGTTACAGCCTTTTCAATTTAAGTGCTCGCTGCAGGAAATTCAGTTTCTGAACTGAACGTACGTTTCGCGGCATAATTTTCACCCAGATGGGATCATAATTTAGCGATGATACAGTTGAATGAAATCTAGGTTTCTCAATAGGGTTTCCAACGCACTAGACAGATTCTCAATCGCATCTCTATGTCAGAAGTTATGCACTGTTCAACACTAGGGTATCAGTTCTGTTTCTGTTTGGGACTGCTATGCGGCCTGTTCTTTTAAATTGCAGTTTAAATAGTAAACAACAGTAAAAAGGGGTGAAATCACTTGTGTTATTTATCTAACAGTTTCATCTTCAATAAAATGTAGGGTTCCGCAACATACAAGTTCAGGCAGAAAAGTAGTAAGTATTACGAGATAGAAATCAACAGCCGGAGCTGCTCTGGACTGCAGTCCAGAGCCGTTCTCCGAATCAGTTCTCATCATATTTTCAGTATAGAAACAATATAAAACTTTTATGGGTTCCAGGTCGTCGAGTCGGATTCGATTTGAGCCCTCGAACGTAGCATTTCAATGTGTACACAATTAATTATGATTTTAACAAGTTTCAGGTACGGAAAATATTCAGTTTTAACGGGTGTAGTTGGGGGTGATCGTTCAAGCCAGTAACGATTAAATTTTCCAGTCAAATTTCACCACAATGTTCATTGCCACACGGGCCAGCATATAAGTTCAAGTTCTATCAGTTTAATGGAGATTTTTCAATCGGGTTTTGCATCAAGCACTTATGTCATATAAGTTTTCACGAATTATAAACACGGAATTAATAGGTTTTAGAAATGTAACAGTAATAACTAGCATGTAGTAAGTAGGGTACTTGCCTGAAGACGCTTTGACGATGCACGGAAGCGGCAACGGCACGAACGCGCGACGAATGGCACGGTTTGGATTCACGGCCTAGGCTCGAGTTCGGGTTCGTCGTCGGAGCTGCCCGGAGATGGCTCGCGATCACTGGAGCGGAGTGTGGTGCTAGGGATCTCCGAGGGCGTGCTGGGGTCGGCGATGGTCGGCGGTGGTCGGTCCGGCGATGGGCACAGTGGGGTCGAGATGATGGCAGTGGGTTTGGAGAGAGGGAGTGAGGTAGTGGGGGCTCGGGTTTTGTGATAATGGTGATGATGCTGAGGATGTAGAGGGTCGACGAGGTGGTTCAGGGGCAGTGGGGACTCGCCGGTGAGGAGGGTGCAGGTGGTGGCCGAGGTGGTGCAGTGAGGGCTCGGCGGTGGGTTGAGAGTGGTGAGGAGGGGTTAGGCCAGAGGAGGTGAAGTTAGGCTTGAGCTCTGAAGGGAGGAGCGAGGGAGTCGACGAGGTGATAGTCGTCGTCGTCGGGGTTCAGGATAATGGGGTTCGAAGCTCAGTGTGGCAGGGGGTTTGAGAGAGAGACCGAGAGTGAGCAGGGAGGGAGTTGGAGAAACGAGGAGGGGTTTGAGGAGCTTGAGGGGCGCGCGCAATCGTGGGTCATGGGTTCGTGGGGCCAGCGAAGGCGAGGCATCGGGCGACGTGGGTACCCGCGTGGAATCGAGCGGGAAAGGAACGACGTGGGGAAGGAGAGAATGCTAACAGGTCGGGTCGGGTTGGCGCATGAGGGATTGGCATGGGCTGGGAAGGGTTTTAGTTTAATTCATATTAGGTGAGGGAAAAGAAAAGGAATTAGGCCGGGCCGGGGATATATTTAGTTTTATTTATCTGATTTTCATTTTTCTTTGGGCTGAGGAAGTATTAGGCTGGGGATTTTTAATTTATTTTATAAATTTTCTTGGCTGGGCTGGGTTTGATTAATTTTGTTTATATATATATATAGTTTTGTCTTGGCTTTGATTTTAGTTCATTGTTTAGGAAAAATCAATTGTTAAATCTTAAGCAACCAATTACGCACAATTACGAGGAAAGAGAAAACATTCGGGGAACTTGGGAAATATAGAAAAATTTCATTGATGGGAACGGGGATTTACATCATACCCCCTTACAAAAATTTCCTCCTCGAAATTTAAAAAGAGACAACGAAACAACAATACTAAACAAAGAGATGTGGAAAACGTGCACGGATATCTTCTTCCCGCTCCCAGGTAGATTCTCCTGGGGAA
Organism: Agapanthus africanus; assembly: GCA_030015575.1. Classification (NCBI taxonomy): domain Eukaryota; kingdom Viridiplantae; phylum Streptophyta; class Magnoliopsida; order Asparagales; family Amaryllidaceae; genus Agapanthus; species Agapanthus africanus. The sequence goes on along the minus strand of CM057338.1, from coordinate 944,054,856 downwards.
CGACCGCCACAAGACACTCGGACTAACGGAATGACCTTATTCTTCAGCACTTTCTCTCTGCGGTCGAGGATGGTGGTGGGCTGCTCCTCATAGGATAGGTCGGTACCCAAAGCTAACTCCGAATAGTCCAAAACCTGGCCCTCATCCCCAATGTAACGCCGCAACTGAGACATGTGGAAGGTATTGTGCACACCAGCTAGCGATGGAGGCAAGGCAAGTCGATAGGCCACATCTCCTACTCGCTCTAGCACCTTGAAAGGTCCGATGAAACGGGGACTGAGTTTGCCGCGACCTCCGAACCTGATAACTCCGCGGGTAGGGGAAATCTTCACGAAAACGTGATCTCCGACTTCGAATTCTAGTGCTCTCCTGCTAGTATCTGCCCAACTCTTCTGTCAATCCTGTGCCGTCTTAATACGCTGCCTGATCATTTGGACCTTGTCGACTGTCTGAACAATGAGCTCGGGACCCAGTAATCTTCGTTCTCCCACATCATCCCAACAAACCGGGGATCGACACTTCCGCCCGTAAAGTGCTTCTAAAGGAGCCATATGGATGCTAGCCTGATAACTGTTGTTATAAGAAAACTCGACTAGATGCAGATGATCTTCCCAGGAACCCTGAAAATCCAACATGCAGGCCCTTAACATATCCTCGAGCGTCTGAATCGTACGCTCGGATTGTCCGTCCGTCTGCGGGTGATAAGCTGTACTGAACTTGAGGCGGGTATCCAAACTCTCCTGTATGTCCTCCAAAAGTGCGAAACAAATCTGGTGTCTCGATCTGACACAATGCTGACTGGAACACCGTGAAGTCGTACTATCTCCTGCATGTATCTCTCCGCCAGTGACTCTATCGACTGTCCCACTCGGAAAGGTAAGAAGTGTGCAGGTTTCGTGAGGCGGTCGACGATAACCCAAATGGCGTTGTTGCCCCTAAGGCTCCATGGTAAGGCCGTCATGAAATCCATGGTAATGTGCTCCCACTTCCATTCTGGTATCGGAAGCGGTTGTAACAATCCTGCTGTCCTCTGATGTTCCGCCTTCACCTGCTGGCATACCAAGCATCTGGATACGAACCGCGCAATTTCTCGCTTCATCCCGTTCCACCAAAAATGTTTCTTGAGATCTCGATACATCTTTGTACCTCCCGCATGCACAGAATAAGCTGAACTATGCGCCTCAGCCAGTACCTCTTCTCGAACATCCCCTTTAGGTACGCAGAGTCTGCTACCGAATCTCAGAGAGCCGTCTTCATGTATGATTAAGTCCGTTCTCAGCCCGGCTTCTACTTGCGCTATGAACTTTTGCAATCGAGGATCATCCGCTTGTGCAGCCTTGATGTGATCCACGAGGGAAGACTGCACCTGTAGTTGCCAGAATTGACTGAGTGCGCTCGGTGTAACGACCTCAAGCTTGAGTCTCTGAAAGTCCTCAATGATGCTCCTCTGACTGGTCAACATCATGACTGCTGGCTTGCGACTGAGAGCATCTGGTACAACATTTACTTTCCCAGGGTGATACTGAAGGTCCAAGTCGTAATCTGCCATCAGTTCTAGCCATCGGCGCTGCCTCATGTTTAGTTCTTTCTGAGTGAAGACGTACTTCAGACATTTATGATCCGTGTACACCTCCACCTTCTCGCCCAATAGATAGTGCCTCCAAATCTCCAACGCAAAAACCACTGCAGCTAACTCCAAGTCATGCGTAGGGTAGTTCCTCTCGTGATTTATCAGCTGTCGAGAGGCATAAGCAACCACCCGACCGTGCTGCATCAGAACACAGCCTAATCCCTTCCCTGAGGCATTACTATGTATCACCAAACCACCGGAATCATCTGGTACTGTAAGAATGGGTGCCGTGATTAACTTCTGCTTCAGTGTGTCAAATGCCTGAGTACACTCCTCTGTCCATGCAAATGGTACATCCTTCCGGGTCAGCCTCGTCAACGGTTCAGCGATTCTTAAAAAGACTTGGACGAACCTCCGATAATATCCCGCCAATCGCAGAAAGCTTCTGATCTCGGCCACTAACTTCGGCGTTGGCCAATCTCTGACAGATTCTATCTTTGCCGGGTCCACTAAGATGCCTTCGTCCGAAACAATGTGTCCCAAGAACTGAACCTTGTCGAGCCAGAATTCACACTTGCTCAATTTCGCGTACAACTTCTCTTCCCGAAGAATTTGTAGAACCGTGAGCAAATGCTCAATATGCTCCTCCCGGGTCTTCGAGTAGATAAGTATGTCGTCGATAAATACAACGACAAACGTGTCCAAGTACTTTGCAAACACCCTGTTCATCAAGTCCATGAATATTGCTGGAGCATTGGTAACACCGAACGGCATCACAAGGAACTCATAATGTCTGTATCGGGTCCTGAAAGCCGTCTTGCATACATCGTCGGCTGCTACTCTGATCTGATGATAGCCAGAATGGAGATCCAACTTCAAAAATACCTTGGCCCTACTTAACTGATCGAATAAGTCGTCGATGCGCGGGATTGGGTACTTGTTCTTTATTATAACTTTGTTCAGCTCTCGATAGTCTATACACATCCGCAGCGATCCATCTTTCTTCTTCACTAACAGAACTGGTGCACCCCATGGTGAAACACTCGGCCGGATAAATCCCTTATCCAGGAGTTCTTCAATTTGCTTCTTCAATTCGGCCAACTCAACCGGTGTCATTCTGTACGGGGCCTTAGAAACTGGTGCTGTACCTGGAGTTAAATCGATCGAGAATTCCAAGACGCATGGAGGTGGTAGACCTGGTAAATCTTTAGGAAACACGTCCAGAAAATCCCGAACAATCTCTGGGGCTGGGCTCTCATCAATCTCCATAGCCGTCAACTCCTTTGGCTTGGCTCTATACTTGGCTGGCTCCAAAGATTCGCTTCCGCGTTCGAAAATAAACTCCGGGTGATTGGGAATGCGGAAGATCACACTTCTTGCTCGGCAATCAATAACTGCATGGAAGGTACTCATCCAATCCATCCCGAGAATTGCGTCATAGCTGCCTGTCCCGATCAAAAGGAAATTCGCATAGAATTCCCTGCCACACACTACAACCGGACATGATCTACATTCTCGACTAGATACTATCACGCCATTACCCGTATGTATTTCCCAACCCTTGGTTAATGGTTCATGTGGTATGGAGTGTGTATCAACGAAATGCGCAGACATGAAACAATACGTTGCTCCAGAATCAAATAGTACTCTAGCTGGCATGGAATGTACGAGTAGAATACCTGTGACAACTTCGCCTAAAGCCTCTGCCTGCTCGGCGGTCAAGGTGAAAGCCCGTCCCTGACCGCGGCCTGTGTAAGGTTGCCTCTGCTCCTGTGATCTCTACTGCTGTGGTCCAGACCCTCCCTGTATCTCTGCTCGCTCGGGGCAACCGCTAACTCTGTGCTGACTGGATTCGCAAATCAAACACTGTCCCTTGGCGCGGCGACAGTCCTTCTGGGTGTGCCCATCTCTGTTCCAGTAGCCGCAAACCATGTTCTTGCTCTGGGGGCGAAGCTGGGGCACGAGCGGATGCTTCATCTGTGTCGTTCCAGTCCTGTGAACTGGTATGACTCCTCGAGTCGGTGCATGGGTGCGTGCTGGGACAACTGGGGGCTTCCTGAATTTTTTGATTAGTTTCTCCTGAATTCGCGCCTCGTTGAGTACCTGTGCAAAAGTCTGAAACTCGAGTGACGCGATCAACTGCTGTAGCTTGAAATCGAGTCCCTGTAAGAAGCGCCTGGCCCTGGTGGCCTCTGAAGCGACCATGTACGGAGCAAATCGGCTCAGACGGTTGAACTCTGCCGCGTATACGTCCACGGGGCGGCCATTCTGCTTCAGTAAGATGAATCTTTCATCCATCTCTGCCTTGGCGGTGGAAGGGAAATAGTGGTCCAAGAAGCACTCCTTGAATTTGCTCCATTCGATCGGCCTGTCTAGCCTGCTTTCTTCCACTGACCACCATGTACGAGCTTCATCCTCCAATTGGATCTTTATCACGTTCACTTTATCTTCCTCTGGTACCCTGGCGGCCGTCAGTAAGTTCTCCATATTCACCAGCCATTGCTCGGCCTCAAGTGGTTCGGCTAGCCCTGTGAATGTTGCTGGATGCAACCTCCGGAAATCTGATACGGTGCCAGCCCTGGCAGAAAAAGCTGGTGGAGCAGTGCCCTCGGAGGTGGTAATGAGTGCGGAGGGTCCCCCTGCAGCGGTAATGGCCCTGAGTCCCTCGGCGAGTAGGTCCGTCTTTCTCTCCTGAGCTTCTGCGAGAGAGGTCAATGCACTAAGTATCCTCTCCGTGCAATCCTAAGAACTTGAGTCCGAGAAGTGGTCGTTCGGGGACGTCATGTCGCTGGAAGATATTCAAAAGGATATGATTAGATACAAGGATGAAAATCAGGAATAGTGAAGCGAAAATAATGTAATACAGTATAGTTAATGTTATCCCTTACTACTAAACACGGCTCTGATACCAACAAAACCATGTCACGTCCCGCTTCCCAAAATACGGAAAACGATCGATGACTAGGCCAGCCATGTTCCTACGGTCAAGGAATAATCCCGCCGTAGTCACATTTCGGCTTCTAGCATTACATGGTAATCAGTAAACAAATCACAGAAGTAAAGGAAATACATCATTGAATTATTACATCAACTTTCATGTTCACAATTTACAAATAAACAAGAAAAGAACTACTAACCCAGTTCGAATACAAGGTCTCTTTTAGGAAAAGCAGTAAAAGATGAAAGAGATACTCCAGACTAAATCTCCGCTAGCTCGAAGGATAAGTCCGACTCCTGTGCTGGTTCTTTCTCGAGGTCTGAGCATGCATACTCAGGTCGTCAGAGCGACGTAATAGCAATATTATAATAATGACATGAAACAGACAAATAAGGTAATAACAGTGGAAGTAAAATGCGGATAATCACTATGTCACTAAATGATGCAAAGTATGATCTATGTCCCTATCAGTCTCTAAGTCATGTTTGAAATCGAGTTGTGGAAAGGAGAATCATGTTTAACGAGGGTCTCGTACATACCCGAGACAACGGCCCACACGCCCGGGACATAACCCTGTCAGCCGGATCGCTAGATCCTACCTAATATATATAAGAGTCGTTGTTCGAATGATCATCCTCTAAATCACGGTCCTCGCTAAATACGATACTCTTTCTACTTCGATTTCCCCTTTTTACCCAGGTTTACACTATTGACGAGTATGTTTTAGTCGTGTACAAATATGCACCAATAACACGGTTTTGTCACTGTTCCCTGTATTAATCACTGTCACGAATCATTCATTTTTCCATTGGCGTAATTGACACTCCTAAACCAATACCATTCACGCACGATAATGCAATGTCCACTGAATAATAACGCACACTATCACTATGTATATGGCAATTGGGTAAGTTATGTAAATTCATGCAGTTAACAAGTCATGTGTAATATGAACAATTATGCACTTCATGAGCTTACAAAAATTGCAGTAATTCATATGTTCAGAATTCAGTGAAACGATACAAATACGGTAACAATTATACTCTGTCGGAAGTTCAGAAAAATCTGTTTCAATGCAATCGGATATCGGGTCTGCAAGTTACAGCCGTTTCAATTTAAGTGCTCGCTGCAGGAAATTCAGTTTCTGAACTGAACGTCCGTTTCGCGGCACAATTTTACCCAGATGGGATCAGAATTTAGCGATGCTACTATTGAATGAAATCTAGGTTTCTAAATAGGGTTTCCAACGCACCATACGGATTCTCAATCTTGTCTATACGTCAGAAGTTATGCACTGTTCAACACTAGCGTATCAGTTATGTTTCTGTTTGGGACTGCTATGCGTCCTGTTCGTTTAAATTTCAGTGTAAATAGTAAACGATGGTAAAAAGGGGTGAAATTACTTGAGTTATTTAGTTAACAGTTTCATCTTCAATAAAGTGTAGGGTTTCGCAACATAAAAGTTCAGGCAGCAAAGTAGTAAGCATTACGAGATAGAAATCAACAGCCGGAGCTGCTCTGGACTGCAGTCCGGAGCCGTTCTCCGAATCAGTTCTCATCATATTTTCAGTACAGAAACAATGTAAAACTTTTATGGGTTCTATTTCATCGAGTCATCTTCGATTTTAGCCCTCGAACGCAGAATTTCAATGTGTACACAATTAATTATGATTTTAACAAGTTTCAGGCGCGGGAAATATTCAGTTTTAACGGGTGTAGTTGGGGGTGATCGTTCAAGCCAGTAACGATTAAATTTTCCAGTCAAATTTCACCACAATATTCATTGCCACACAGGCCAGCATATAAGTTCAAGTTCCTTCAGTTTAATGGAGAGTTTTCAATCGGGTTTTGCATCAAGCACTTATGTCATATAAGTTTTCATGAATTATAAACACGGAATTAATAGGTTTTAGAAATGTAACAGTAATAACAAGCATGTAGCAAGTAGGGTACTTGCCTGGAGATGCTTTGACGATGCACGGCAGAGGCAACGGCACGAACGCGTGACGAACGGCACGGTTTGGATTTACGGCCTAGGCTCGAGTTCGGGTTCGTCGTCGGAGTTGCCCAGGGATGGCTCGCGATCACTGGAGCGGAGTATGGTGCTAGGGATCTCCTAGGGCGTGCTGGGGTCGGCGATGGTCGGCGGTGGTCGCTTCGGCGATGGGCACAGCGGGGTCGAGATGATGGCAGTGGGTTTGGAGAGAGAGAGTGAGGTAGTGAGGGCTCGGGTTTGGTAATAATGGTGATGATGCTGAGGATGTAGAGGGTCGACGAGGTGGTTCAGGGGCAGTGGGGACTCGCCGGCGAGGAGGGTGCAGGTGGTGGCCGAGGTAGTGCAGTGAGGGCTCGGCGGTGGGTTGAGAATGGTGAGGAGGGGTTAGGCGAGGGGAGGTGAAGTTGGGCTTGAGCTCTGAAGAGAGGAGCGAGGGAGTCGACGAGGTGATAGTCGTCGTTGTCGGGGTTCAGGATGATGGGGTTCGAAGCTCGGTGAGGCAGGGGGTACGAGAGAGAGACCGAGAGTGAGTAGGGAGGGAGTTGGAGAGACGGGGAGGGGTTTGAGGAGCTCGAGGGGCACGCGCGATCGTGGGTCATGTGTTCGTGGGGGCAGCGAAGGCGAGGCGTCGGGCGACGTGGGTACGCGCGTGGAATCGAGCGGGAAAGGAACGACGTGGGGAAAGAGAGAATGCTAACGGGTCGGGTCGGGTTGGCGCATGAGGGATTGGCATGGGCTGGGAAAGGGATTTTAGTTTAATTCATATTAGGTGATGGAAAAGAAAAGGAATTGGGCCGGGCCGGGGATATATTTAGTTTTATTTATCTGATTTTCATTTTTCTTTGGGCTGAGGAAGTATTAGGCTGGGGATTTTTAATTTATTTTATTCGTTTTCTTGGCTAGGCTGGGTTTGATTAATTTTGTTTATATATATATAGTTTTTTCTTGGCTTTGATTTTAGTTCATTGTTTAGGAAAAATCAATTGTTAAATCTTAAGCAACCAATTAAGCACAATTACAAGGAAAGAGAAAACATTCGAGGAACTTAGGAAATATAGAAAAATTTCATTGATGGAAACGGGGATTTACACAGAGAAAGGACTAAGTTCTTGAGAAGGGTTAAACCCTTAGATACGTTAGGTAAAGGAGATGTTTTGATCTCGATTTTTCTTTATCTAGGGTTTTGAGAAGGAAGGTCTTTCTTTTTTATCGAGAATTAAATTCTTTGTTGTTTTGAGGACTCACTGTATTTTTTGCAAAAGCTTATGGGGGGTTCACTCTATATGAGACTTGAAGTCTCAGGTTCTTTATATAGGAGATGCAAGTTTGTTAATTAATTTAAGAAAATCTCTCATTAAGATATTCCAATTGATTTTATTGGTCTCAAAGATTACTTGGGGAATTTTATCCACCGTTGGATTTTTGATCCAAGGATTTCTGTCTTACAGAATATGTTTTCTCGATTTCAACAAGATTGGGAAAATATTTTCCCTTGTACAGCATTTTATTTTGTAAAACGGTGATTTTTAATCACCATTGGATTTTTAATTTATAGACTCTTTGTTTTACAAAGAGAAATCTTTTTTGTTTGTAAAGATTGAGGAAATATATTCCCAAAATAAAATTTTATTCTATCATTGAATTTTTGATCCAACCGAGAGTATCTTTCTCACTTAGAAAGATATGGGAGATATTTTCTCCTAATAGAATTTAATTCTATATTTTGATGATTTATCATCTCCATTGGATCTTTGATCCAACGGCCCTGTTTAACATTTGTTTCAAAAATCAACCTTTTTAAATCTCAAGTTATTACTAAAAATTTCGACAGCATTTTTTTTGTAAAAACTGATCCAAAACGGATACATAACAATATATATAAAAACATCCCCTTTTGGGAGCAATCTGTAATGACTCTGAATTCTTTGTACGTAATTCATCTGTTGATATACAGAAAAGAGTTTGATAACCTGTGTATGAGTTTTAAGTCACTTTTGTTAAATAAAAGTAAGAAGCCACTTGTAGCTCACTGGTAAAACCTTTGCACTTGTTCCCCTCCGAACGACGGCGCACAAGACTGCGAAGTCCTGACGCTGAGATTCGGGGCAGATGCTATTTGGTTTTATCCGACCACCTCTCGGAAGATGCCAAGTTGATTTATGGCACCGTGTATTGGAGGTTTAGACGGATACGGCCGATGTAGCAGACTTCGTCAGATTCCCCCTCGCTTGAGGGGTTTTTGATTGTGGGGACGCTTTTCCCTGCAGGCGCAAGCCCCTGCAGTTAATTATGCTACCGCATCGCGGTAGCCACTTTCTCCTTCTCCAGAATTTCACTTCGTGTCGTGTATGTTTGTTTTGTTTGTGGTTGCCCGTGGATTGTATACGGAGATTGAGTAATGCCGTCGCCCGTAGGACGTGGATTAGTCCAAATCCGTATTTACATAGATTTGGGTTTTGGTGTTTTTAGTTTAAGGATACATTAGCCGTATTGAAGCTAAGATCAACTTAAACATTAGTTAAGGATGCGTTAGGCCTGTTTGAGACTAGGATCAACTTAACGTGGTGATTCATTTAATTATATGTCCGTCAGGACTCATCACCTCTCTGACGTCGTTGAAGGATTACAACGATAGGTGTCAGAGGAGTTCAGAGATGTATCCTTGAACCAAAGTCGATTTGGAGTTTTATAGTCCATTTGAATGTTTAAGGATACGTTAGCTGTATTTAGGGCTAAGATCAACTTAAACGTTCGTTAAGGATACGTTAGTCTGATTTGAGACTAAGATCAACTTAACGGGATCGTTTGGATCCGACAAAAGAGCATTTGGGGGCTCTATTGTTCCAGTTTAGGGACATAGTGGTCCATATTCCAGTTTAAGGACATGGTGGTCCATATTCGAGTTTACGGACGTGGTGGTCCATATTCCAGTTTAGGGACGTGGTGGTCCATGTTCCAGTTTAGGGACGTAGTGGTCCATCGCCAGTTTAGGGACGTAGTGGTCCATCATTAGTTTAAGGACGTTTCGGTCCAACATTAGTTTAAGGACGTTTCGGTCCACGAGTTTAAGGACCCCGCAGTCCGTGTTGATGTGTGGTTGTCAGGACCCGTCACCTCTCTGACGTCGTTGAAGGATTACAACGACAGGTGTCAGAGGAGTTCGGAGATGTACCCTCGAACCGGAGGTAAATTGATTTAAAAAAGCAATCTTGCTCGGTCAATTTAATTTGAGGACTTACGGCCAAAATTGGGCTAAGTCCAGTTGAAAATGTTCAACATTCTATTTGCTTTTGCATTGCATTTATTTTTATTTTTATTTGGGCTCTACCCATAAAAGATGCAGAGCATCAATTTGTTTTGGGCTCTGCCCATTTATAAATGATGCAAAGCATCTACTTTGTTTGGGCTCTGCCCCTTTTAAAATGCATAGCATTTTTATTATTTCGTTTGGGCTCTGCCCATTTTTAAATGATGCAGAGCATCAATTTAATTAGGCCTGCTTGGTGTTTTTAATTTGGGCCTGGCCCTTTAGGAAATGCCTTGCATTTATCAGGCACTTTGCGCCAAGTAGAGAGCGCAAGCGCTTGTAGTGTTGACACGTGTCGCGTAAGCACAGTGCGCTGCGCTAATGCGCTGCGCCTGCGCTGCTAACACGTGGCGTGCTCTGGTGGCTTGCGCCAATCCAGGAGCGCAACAGCGCAATTTGCAAGTGCAAGGCATTATGATTTAAGAATCTTTTAGATTCAAGAACCAATGGTTCATAAAAGAAGTGCAAAGCACTATTTGATTTCTTGATCTAATTTAGATCAAAGAAAAACAAGTTTTTCTTATTTCAGGAACAAGAGGTTCATAAAAAGTGCAAAGCACTGTTTTTATTTTGTTTTTTATTAAAGATCATTGATCTTATTTTTAGATCAATGATCTATCAGAAGAAATTCTTCTATCTAAAAGGTCTTTTACCCTTTCTTTTTTTTTGGAAGTTCTTCAGAGTTTTCTCTGCTTGAAGCTCTTGATTTCTCAAAAAAAATCTTGATCCCTTTGAATTGAGGTCTAGGGTCCTTTTTATAGTGCCCATAAATTAGTTAAATTTGTTAAAGAGATCTCTCTCTGAGTGATTTGGGGAATTTTCCCCACCGTTGGATCTTTGATCCAAGGGCTTCTGTTTTACAGAAGAAAATCTTCTTGTTTTAATAAGAACAGAAAAGATTTCTTTAGAATTTTAGTTCTGTTTGGCGCAAATGCTCCAGAGCGTGACACGTGTCGCGCAGCGCAACTGCGCTAGCGCATCTGCGCTGACACGTGTCGCGCAGCGCAGTGCTTGCGCAACTGAAGCGTTGCTTCCTTTAATTTTAGTTTAAATAGAGCTTTGCTCTGATTGGGCGCGCCTTCTTGGACGCTGCGCTGATGCATCTGTGCCTGACACGTGGCGCGTTGCGCGCAACGCAAAGGATCTGAAGCTTTGCTTCATTTATTAAAATTTAAATTTTCAAAGCAAAGCTTTACTCTGATTGGGGGAAGATGAAGCGTTGCATCATCTCCCGCCTCGGAATTTGAACAGAGCTTTGCTCTGATTGGGGTAAACAAATGCCCCCCCTACCGTTGCGCTTACGTGGCCCCAAACGTGAGCGCAACGGTGGCGGAATTCCAACCGTTGCGGCAACTTTGGAAGTTGAAAGGGCACTTGATGCCTATAAATAGGACCTTTGGTCCTGCACAGATGATTATCATCTTTAAAATTCTCATTTTCAGAAACTTCAGAGCTTTGCTCTTGCCTTCAAGAACTCTCAGAGTAAGATTTTCTTTAAGAGAAACTATTTAAGTAAGAATTAGTCTTAAATTAAATCAATTTTAATTAATAGAGCTTTGCTCTCATAGATCTATGATCTAAAGAAAATCCCTTTAGGGTTTCACCAAATAGAGCCTTGCTCTCAGGAATCTGTTTCAGGGTTTCTTAACTCATGAACAGAATTTTGCGTCTTTGGCAAAACATAGATCTCTTTGATCTAAAAAAAAATGAACTCTTAAGAGTTCGAATATGGATAATGAGAATTAAAAATGGAGTTTTTTATTTAATGGATTATATTATCTTTTAATAGTAACAATCTTAGAGTTCTCGGGGGATTTATTTAAATTCCCCCTATTAGGATTTTGGTAGTCAGTCCTGTTTGCAGAGCACTGCTCTCGAGGAGTTTAACTCTCTGTGTATATTTTTTTTCTTTTTATCGCTAATCTTCCTGTGGTATTTCCTCCAGGCATAATGGCGGTGCGTCTATACAGTTTGCACGAGTTCATCACCTACGACGATATCCGCGTACAGGGTCGTTATCAAAACCAGGAGTTTACGGACGTCCAGTGTGAGGAGGTCATGGGTCGCCTCAACGCAAGCGGTGGTTAGTTGCTTCCTCGTCGTTCAGCTCTCTTGAAGGTCGTGCTGGGAGCAATATGGAGAGCACTTCCGGGGTTTCACGAGGCCCTACCGCTCAATGAGCTGGATGATGCCGAAGACAAGGTGCATTCAGTGTACCTGACGGGGCTGATCTCAAAGAAACGGCGGGACAACCTCATCGACATCCTACATCAAATTTTCCAACAGACGACGATAGTCGCTGCTTATCGAAGGCTGGGAGGGCTTGCCGAGGATCTTGACACACAGGAGCGCGAGAGGCTGCGCACAAGAATAATCAGAAAGGCCAGAAGAACTCTGGATGGCCTTACTTTTGAATTCCTCAATCCGTGCCCTGGATCTGAGGTTATTCCATTGTAATAATATTTTTCGTTTATTGCTTTTATGATTGTAAGAACTTTTGGCAATATTAATGGAAAAATTTTATCTCAGCTTGTCTCTATTTTTCGTTCTGAATCTTTTGCTTATGCATGAATGAGTGTGTCTCGAACGCCTGATCAAATGTCAGTCGGATGCTCTTTCTGTCGCTTTCTTCTTTCTCTTATTATCAGCATGTTGTCACAATTAGCAGATAATAGAGTAAGCACCTTGATTTCTTCATGAGATAGCGATGGCTTAGGCCGCAGGTTCAGATTTGCCGCCCTAGACTTTTCAACTCTATGAGCCGTGAGGGTCTCACAAAGATTTTTCTCCCTACGGATCTCGTAGGTGGGTTTTCTCCTTAGGAATCGTGAGGATTCCTAAGTGTGTTTTCTCTTGTAAGTCGTAAGGATCCTATAAGAGAATTTTTCCCTCTTATGAGTCGAGAGGACCCGTAAGCGGTTGTTTCCCTCCTTGTCGAAACTCGACTTTGGAGAGTGAGACCCGTGAATAGTATGCAAGAGACCGTTTTAGATCGACTTGCAGGGTCCCATTGTTCAGGAAGCAAGTTTTTTAGTCCCTGCTGCCTGAGGCTTCATCTTGGAAGTTGAGACGAATCGGGAATTTTCCCGTGGAGACACTGGTTTCTCTGCAAGCCGACGTGAATCAAGAGGCTCTCGTCAAGGATTGTTTGTTTTCCTGAGTTGAGGTATTTGCTAAGGATTATTTGTTTCCCTGGGGTTGAAACGAGTCGAGAATTTCCCACGGAGGCACTGGTTGCTCTGCGAGTCGACGTGGATCAGGAGGCTCTCGTCAAGGATTGTTTGTTTCCCTGAGTTGAGGTATTTGCTAAGGATTATTTGTTTCCCTAGCGCCAAGGATTATTTGTTTCTCTGGGGTTGAAACGAGTCAAGAATTTCCCACGGAGGCACTGGTTGCTCTGCGAGTCGACGCGGATCAGGAGGCTCTCGTCAAGGATAGTTTGTTTCCTTGAGTTGAGGTATTTGCTAAGGATTATTTGTTTCCCTAGCGCCAAGGATTATTTGTTTCCCTGGGATTGAAACGAGTTGAGAATTTGCCACGGAGGCACTGGTTGCTCTGCAAGTCGACGCGGATCAGGAGGCTTTCGTCAAGGATTGTTTGTTTCCCTGAGTTGAGGTATTTGCTAAGGATTATTTGTTTCCCTAGTGCCAAGGATTATTTGTTTACCTGGGGTTGAAACGAGTCGAGAATTTCCCACGGAGGCACTGGTTGCTCTGCGGGTCGACGCGGATCAGGAGGCTCTCGTCAAGGATTGTTTGTTTCCCTGAGTTGAGGTATTTGCTAAGGATTATTTGTTTCCCTAGCACCAAGGATTATTTGTTTCCTTGGGGTTGAAACGAGTCGAGAATTTCCCACGGAGGCACTGGTTGCTCTGCGAGTCGACACGGATCAGGAGGCACTCGTCAAGGATTGTTTGTTTCCCTGAGTTGAGGTACTTGCCGAAGACACTGGTTTCTTCGGAGTTGGGATGAATCGTCGAGATCTGGCTTTGTTTTCTGGCGGAGCCTGTTGGGAAAGTATGGTTCCCTCTTTGTTTGCGCCCTTGGATTGTATACAGGGATCGATATGATCTTAACTGTAGGGCCAAAGTTTTATCATCATTTTTTTTTGTTTTATTTCCGCGATGCTCTATCATTTCAGCTTTTATATCGCGAAGGTCGCGATTGCCCAATCATTTCGGCTATTTTTCGCGGTGCCCAATCATTTCGGCTGTTCATTTTGTTTTCACTCGCTGCTTTTTATTGCGAGTTGCCCAATCATTTCGGCTTTTTTTTGTATGCATAAGTCTTTTACTTGCTGCTTTTTATTGCAAGTTGCCCTACCATTTCGGCTATTTCGTATGCATGTGCGGCCTACCAGCTTTCCACTGTAAACCGATTTCGGCATCAGCACCGCTACAACTGGGATATTACCAGGAGCGAATCATCATCTGCCTCTGTTGATGTCGAACAAAGGTGGCTTAGCGACCAGGGTTAGGGTCCTATCGACTAAGGCTTTTGACTTCATGAGCCGTAAGGGTCTCACAAAGTTATTTCTCTCTACAAGTCGTGAGGATCTTGTAGGTGTGTTTTCTCCTTAGGCGCCGTGAGGATTCCTAAGTGTATATTCCTCTGTAAGTCATAAGGATCCTACAAGAGGGTTTTCTCCTTGTAAATCGAGAGGACCTACAAGGGTTGTTCACCATGCCAACATGTCCCCAGTCACGGATGGGACTTGGTTAGGGAAATGTTTATTCGCGCCCGTGGATTGTATACAAGGGTCAGTATTGAACCACTTGTAAGGCAATATCTAAAGTTGTGGGGGTTGCTTAAGCACAGGTTTAAGTCTCTGTAACTTAAGACTTTCAAATCTTATGAGCCGTGAGGGTCCCATAAGAGAGTTCTCCTTACGAGTCGTGAGGATCTCGCAAGTGTATTTTCTCCTTAGGAATCGTGAGGATCCCTAAGTGTGTTGCTCCCTTATGAGTCGTAAGGATCTCACGGGGGTGGTTTCTCCTTACAAGGTCGAGGGGACCTTATAAGTGTCTTTTAACGAGGTTGCGCCCATTCGGGTTTTCACAAACACTCGCTAGTAGTCCTGCTGTTTTTACTCACGGAGCCCTTTCGGGTTTTCATCCGTGCCCATTTTGCTTATGGACATACCGTTTTCATTTTATTTATTCTTTTTATTTATTTTTTTATTTTATTATTTTTTTACGAGGTCGCGCCCTTTCGGGTTTTCACGAACACTCGCCGGTAGCCCTGCTGTTTTTACTCACGGAGCCCTTTCGGGTTTTCATCCGTGCTCTTTCTGCTTATGGACATACCGTCTTTATTTATGATATTTTTCTTTTTTTTTATCTCATCAGCCTATGGATGCTGCGGTAGTAGTTTAAAGACATTTCGGTCCTTCATTAGTTTAAGGATGTTTCGGTCCGTCATGGAGAAGGGTGGCTACTGCTTATAAAGCTTGAGCTTAGGAAGATAACGAGCGGACATAGTCGTCGTCATCTACCATTGACCTAGGCTGTGGCTCATTAAGCGTAGTATCTCTTTAGGAAGCGACCGTTTATTGGCCTGAAAGGCCTTTCATCGTGCATATCTATGAGTAGATAGGCCCCACCCTGGTAGACCTTATCTATGATGTACGGGCCTTCATAGTTTGGCTCGAATTTTCCCCGCTTGGCGCGATTGGGAATCTAGGCCTTTTGACCACTAGCACAAGTTCGCCTTGGCGGAATGTCCTCGGTCGGGTTAATCTTTCATATGAGCGCGTCATCTTTGCTTTGTAGGCCTCCAGATTTTGTTGTGCTATGAGCCGGGTCTCATCGAGGGCATCAAGCTCCTCAAGCCGAAGGTTAGCATTTTCTTCATCGGTTAGCTCGCAATGGACTGCCATTCTTAGAGAGGGTAACTCTATTTCGAGGGGGAGTACTGCTTCCGTCCTAAATACCAACGCGTACGACGTGGTGTTCATGGCTGTCTTGAACGTAGTTCGATATGCCCAGAGAGCCTCTTGCATCCTTTCGTGCCAGTCTTTCTTATTTCGGGATACCGTTTTCTTCATGATCTTTGTCAAGGTCTTGTTGAAGGCTTCAGCTAGACCATTAGCTCGTGGATTATAAACCGAGGAATATCTCCAGTCTATATTGTGTTGCTGCGCGAAGCGACTGATCTTGTGGCTTCTGTAAGCTGGCCCGTTATCGGAGATGATCCGTCGTGGAGTTCCAAACCGATATATAACGTGCGTCTTGAAGAAGTGGAGGATATTCTCTGTCTTCACTTCCCTCAGCGGTACTGCTTCCGCCCATTTGGAGAAGTAGTCGGTCGTCGCCAGGATGAAACGATGTCCCCTGGACGATGCTGGTTCGATGAGGCCGACGATGTCGGTTCCCCACATTTCGAACGTCCAGCTAGCCACCGTCGGGTGTAGCGGATTTGGATACTGATGGATGAAATCCCCGTGAATTTGGCATGAGTGGCATTGCTTCGCATATTTGAGGCAGTCCTGGATCATCGTGGGCCAGTAGTAGTCCATCCGTTTGATCTTCAACTTCATCTTCGGGCCCGCTTGATGAGAACCACAGAGTCCATCATGAACTTCCTGGATGACCCTTTTCGCTTCGTCAGGTCCTAAGCATCTCAGCCACAGAGAATCAAATGACCTCTTGTATAGAGTATCATTGACAAAGGTGAAAGACAGAGCTCGTTTTATGAGCTGATGTCTTGTGGACGCTTCTTCAGGCATTCGGTGGGACTTAAAGTAGTCTATGAAGACTTCCCTCCAATCCTCGGCCTTTTCCCAGTCTTTTATTTGCAAAGTCGTCTGCTCAGTCGCTCCCTTTTCTTCGGGTGATTCCGGAGATATTTCTGCTCGGGCAAGCACCCGACGACTTTGTACCACGATTTTTACGTCATCGAGGTTCTCATCAGCCAGTTCCTTAGCGAGCTTAGCCAACGCGTCCGCTTAGATGTTTTCCGCGCGCGGTATGTTCTCCAAAGTATAGGAGGGAATTTGGGTCAACAGTTGCAACACCTTTTCGCCGTACTTCACCAACTCTGGTTTGCACGTTTGGTAGTCACCGTTTACTTGACTAACGACCAGCTGGGAGTCTCCGTATATGAGGAGGTTTTCAATACCCATGTCGACGGCGATCTCGAGTCCTGCTATCAAAGCTTCATATTCGGCTTCATTGTTCGTCCTCGGCTCTGTTAAGGAGAAAGCGAAGCGCATTATCCCTCCTTGTGGAGTCACGAAGATGAGGCCTACCCCTGATTTGATTATAGGGGCGTTTTGTCTGCGCTTCTTCACGGAAGATGCTCCATCGAAATAGAGCTCCCATCGGGTATCACCACCGTCGATTGCGTCGAACGCATGCTCTTCTGGCAGATCGCAATTCAGAGGAGAATCGGCGGGTATCGGATGCTCAGCGAGGAAGTCGGCGATGGCCTGGCCTTTCACTGCCTTGAGAGGTTGATAAGTTATCGAAACCTCCATCAAGAGCAGGGCCCATTTAGTGAGTCGACCTATCAATATGGCCTTCGACATCAAATATTTGAGGGGGTCCACCTTTGAAATGAGACGGACCTCATGCGCCTACGCATAGTGCCTAAGCTTTGTTATCGCGAAGATCAATGCCAGGCAGTGTTTTTCAATGGGGGAGTAGTTGCTTTCTGCCCCCAGTAGAACTCGACTTAAGTAATAGAGTGCTCTTTCCTTCCCTTGATCGTTCTCTTGTGTCCATATGTGCCTAAAGAACCTTCGAGGGCGGTTGTATAAAGAATGAGAGGCTTTCCCTTAACCGGAGCAGCCAACACTGGCGGGTTTTGCAGGTATTGCTTGATTTCATCGAGTGCGCCCTGACATTTTTGATCCTAGACGAATGGAGTTCCCTTCTTCATCAGGTGGCTGTAAGGACGGCACTTGCCTGAAAGGTTGGCTATAAATCGCCGTATATACGCGAGCTTCCCTTAGAGAGACCGCAGCTGTTTGAGAGTCCTTGGCGGAGGCATTTCCATGATCGCCTTGAACTTTGACGGATCTATCTCAATCCCCCGGTGTCGGATGATGAATCCCAGGAATTTGCCCGAGGAAACTCCGAATGCACACTTGAGAGGGTTCATCTTCAAGTTGTATTGTCGAAGGCGTTGAAATACGGTCTTCAGATGCTCGAGATGTTCCTCGTACGATTTGCTTTTAACCATGAGATCGTCGATTTAGCATTCGACGATTTCGTGTATGAGGTCATCGAAGATCTTCGTCATGGCCCTCTGGTAGGTGGCACCGGCGTTCTTTAGACCGAAGGGCATCACTTTATAACAGAATATACCCAACGGAGTCCTGAAGGCGATGTGCTTCTGGTCTTCGGGATGCATCTTTATCTGGTTATACCCCGATGAGCCATCCATGAAGGAGAAAACCTCATGAGTGGACGTATTGCCTATCATCAGTTCGGTGACTGGCACTGGGAAATCGTCCTTCGGGCAGGCTTTATTGAGATCCCGGAAGTCTACGCATATGCGCATTGTCCCATTTTTCTTCATCACCGGGACGATGTTGGCGATCCATTCCGGATACTGGACTTCTTGGATGAAGCCAGAGTCGATCAGCTTCTTGACCTCAGCATTGATACGCATCTCAAGCTCGAGCCGCATTCTTCTTGGCGCCTGTTTGACCGGCTTGACGTTCGGGGATATCGCCAATTTGAGCACAGCAATTTCTGGATCTAATCCCGGCATTTCGGAATAGTTCCATGCGAAGCAATCTTTATGCTGCATAAGCAGGTCTTTTAATAAAGCCACCTTCTCTTCAGACAGCAGCTGACTGATGAATGTCGGTCGCGGGTCATTTGCCGTTCTCAACTCAATTTTCTTAAGGTTATCTGCAGTGGTATGGATTCCATCTTCCAGCTCTTTTGGCGCTGGCCGGAAATTCTGAGATTACCTCGTCGTTGCTGTTTTCGAAGCACCACGGAAGGTCATCCATGTTCTCGAGCTCTTCTTTTGATATCGTTATCACGTGACAAGTACGAATTCGCTTCCAATCCCAATGTGGAACTGGTTCTTCTTCCGTGGCCTTGGGTTCGTGCTTCTGTGGTGGCGCTACCTTCCAGTTGTCGGACAGAGCGAACTTGCCAGGCTGATACTGATCTTCAACCCAATTCTTGAAGGTGAAGCAGTCCTCGAGAGGGTGCCCTATCACTCGGTGATAAGAGCAATAGTCTGGGTGAGAGACTTCGCATGCTTGTTCGGGGTGTTTGGACTCTGGCAGTGTAAGCATCTGATGTTTTAGAGCGAGATCAAGTATTTTCTTCATCTTGTCCCGAGGAAAAGAGTATGCCCGACCCATTTTTCTCATAAGGGATATATCGGAACCACTCGATTTTCTCTTGAGTAGCCTTTTAGCCCCTCTTTGTTGCAGTTCAGCGCCTTTTTCACGTTTCGACTTGTTTCTGCCTCTAGTCGGGCCTTCTTTATAACAGGTTGACAAGGAGCGGCATTTTCATCTTTCACGGCCTGTTGGAGGAGGGTTGCGTTTTGGCTTTCTCGTAGATGACCATTTCGCGGTTATGGTCGTCTCGGACTTTTTGACCCGCTTCCCTTATAAATTTGTCCATTTGTTCTTCGAACGACGGACTGGGCTCTTTTGCATCTGGAACTTTCACTGGCCCAGGGTTAGCGTCCTCCCATTGAGCATCCGCTTCTTCATCGAAGACATATACGACGTAGCAACCATGTAGTAGCTCTCGTTTCTTTGACCGGATGTATCCAAGCCCGATTGTCTCCATTCTCCCATTAGGCAGTTTGCGTTGAGTCCTGGGAATGTTCCAGACTTTGTCATAGAACTTGGCTTTTCGAACGGTCTGCTTGAAAGATATCCCCTGGCGTTTTAGTAGCCTCTTCAAGCCTTCCGTATAATATCTGGGTAGACGGATGGGCTGAAGCCTGTCCAGCTTAGGATCCGTGCCATGCCAGATTTCTTTCTCCACTCTGGTTTCTTCAGAGCGGTAGAATAGAATTGCTTTTTCGCTTTCTCGCCTGGGAGGGATATAGAACGTTTGCAGTTCTTCTACATTGTAAATATCAAGTGCATCCAGTTCTTTACGGTGTTTAAGCGGCACCATGGCGACTTGTAGGCTTTGTTCCTCGTTAGCGGACATTCGTATTGAAGGCCGAGCCGAGAATATAGCATGGACCTCATCTTCCGAGTCACTACCAAAGATCAACGTAGGTGCGGACGGTCCTGGCTTGTTGTGTTGGGGCGGACCCGAATACACTATCTCCTCTTCCTCCTCGGTATCACTGCCGAAAACAGGGATGGTGGCGTTAGCTTTGTTCTCCGGCTTGTGACATATTTCTGTGTCTTCGAAATCCGGTAAGAAGTATTTAGCATCTTCATATTTGCGGACTTCGTTCACGGAAAACGGATTCAGTTCTCCCGCCACGGTATACTCGAGACCATCTTTAGCATACTTCATACACTGATGTTGTGTAGGAGGGATGACGTTGTACTCGTGTAACCATGGTCGGCCGAGCAGAGCATTGTAGCATGTCTTAGCGTCTATGACGTCGAACTTAATGTCCGTGACGAGTAGCCCGAAGTGTAACGTCAGTATTACAGACCCAAGAGTTCTCGATGACTGGGAGTCGAACTCGGAGATGGTGATCTTGTCACGAGCAAGGTGCTGGACGCTCATGCAGATTTCTTTTAACACCCGAACATTGAGGAGGTTAACTGAGGATCCATTGTCGATCAGGATTTTGCTTATCTTTATATCGTGGCAGTATCCTGAGACATAGAGGGGGCGATTGTGTTCGCACGTCCCAAGGAGAAGGTCTTCATCACCAAAAGCGACATCGGCCGTATGCATTTCCTCCAAATTCATCCTTCATCTTTTTCTCAGCCAGGAACGGTTAGAATTGTTCCGGATCTTGTAGTGCATTGATCAACGAATCTCTCGCCTCCTTTGATAACAAAAGGGCGTTAAGAATGCTGGGCTGCGAGGGCGGCTTCCTCAGATGTGCTAAGACGTTGTAATCCACCTTATTCTTTTTCGGCGGGTCCTTGGCGCTTAGCTCCCCCAGAACTTGGTCATCTAAGACGATATCTTCAGAGACCTTTTCTTTCCCTTTATCTTTTCTGTTTGATGGTCCGAGATTCTTTTCAGGCAGCGTCCGATTCCGCAGCTAAATATTTTCGCAAACCTTCGGCTCTTCTTCTTTTCCCGAGGTGGACTCTTTAAAGAGAAGGCCAAGCTCCAGCATCTCATCAGAATCGCTCCCGAATGTAGGCACTTGTGACCCGCCGATGCTAACCATGCAACAATCGCCGGTAGTTCTTTTAAGCCTTTCGGTCGTATTTCTTTGCTCCCGACGAGTTTTACGCTTTTCCCGCTTAAAGCGTTGCCGATGAGCAACGTATCCTTGCCACCATCTATCGAAAGCTTTGCACTCTTGAGTGGGGTGTGAAACCTTCTGATGATACAAGCAATAGGAGGGGTGCATTTCTATTTCACCAGTAATTTTTCCTTCGGAGGATGGTAGCTTCATGCCCATTGATATGGCCTTAGCAAACATTTTCCTCATCTTCAATTGGCTTTTGCCGGTAGTGGAGGTATTTTGCTCCAGCGGAAGTGTCTCAGCTTTTTCGTCAAGTCGCTAGCGCTTGGCCCTTTCAAATATAGCCGCCTCGCGTTCCCGATCAGCTTTACTTTTCAATCGAGCTTCGCTAAGGAAAGCGTCAATTACTTCATCCGATGGTCCCAGAATTTTTGATTCGGTATCTTTCCCCAGCGTTCCAGTACAAGGAGTCTTTTCATCGTCTATGAACGAATGGGAAATTACATGACAGCTCGCCACGCATTCTTCAGATTCACCAGATGAATTTCTCCCTCATCTTCCTCTTGAAAGACATGATCGAGGAACTCTTGGAATGTAATGGGAGTCCGTGCCTTCTGGTTGTATTCCTCCAGCGCGTCAATTTGTTTTTGCAAGTCCGTGCGCTTGTCGCCAGGCTTCACAGGCTTTTTTGATTTCTTTTTCATCTTCTTCGAAGATTTTGACGGCTGGTTGCGAGTGCTTGAGTCACCACCAGTGGTCTTTGGAGTTGGACGTGGCTTCAACATCCCCTCAATGATCTGCGGTTCCAACGGGTTCTTCCACTTAATCGCTGGACATGTCTGAAGATCGTTTAGCATCCTCTTTGTCTTGGTTGATAATACAACCTCCCAAGGAGCTTCTTCAACGACGGAGCATGTTGCCCCCGGCGTATTCGTCCCCTTAGATGTGTGGGGCTGCGGGGGATTCACCTTCCATTTGTCAGATAACATGAATTTGCCTTGTCGGTACTGGTTTTCAAGCCAATTTTTGAAAACGTAGCAATCTTCGATCGGATGGCCCAGTACTCGATGATAAGGACAGTAATTGGGCTCATTGACATCACTTGGTTGTAACAGACGTTTTGGATCCGGCAGATTTATGAGTCGGTTGCGCAACGCCAGCTCGAATAACCTTCTCGTTTTATCGTGGGGAAAAGAGTAAGAAGGTCCTAGCCTCTCCTCAAGGGCTACGTGCGGACGCATATTATTTTGACGAACAACCGGCTTCGAGTCGCTCGGTTGTTGTTGAGCGTTAGCGACAACGATCGCTTTTCCCTTTCCTTTATCATTTCGGGACTCCGGCTTTGGAAAAGGGGGTTTATGGCCCATCTGATCCATTTGCGCTAGCTTGTCAATCAAGGCTTGGAAGGTAGTTGGCTTGAAAAACATCATAAATTGTGAGATGGTTGCTTGCGGATCAAGGGTTCCCACAAACATACCTACTGCGGGAGCTTCTTCAATGCGCTGCTCGCACTTCGACCATAAGTTTCGCCACCGTATAGCATATTGGACCCCTGTTTCGCCTGATTTTACCATGGCGTTAATCAGTGCCGTCATCGGGGTGCGTTCACTGGCGCTTGCAAAACGCTGAGTAAACAACAGCTCCATCTCCGCGAAGGTCTTGATAGAGTCATTCGGGAGCTCAGAGTACCACTCGAACACCGTATCTGATAAACTTCCAACAAACTGGTGAAACAACGGCTTGTCGTCACCGCCGGTGTTACCGCCGAGTGCCCTGAACTGGGAAACATGCTGGTGAGGATTGCCCGTCCCCTTGTAGACATGGAACTTGGAAATTGTGTAGCCCGGCGGGTACTTGATCTGGTCGTACCAACTCGGATACGGCCGCCCCGTTTTTACGACCTGGCCGGCTGCTTCAGTCGCATGATGAATTCGTATTTGCTGGGCTATGTACTCGTCCAAATCAGCTTTGGAGATTGTATCCTCTTTAGCCGTTGACAGAGCTGGCAGAGGATTTGATGTCTCTCCCCTATCGTCTCCAAGGACGATCGGGGGCTCTTCGGCCGGAGGATCTTGTTGTATCATCATCCTTACCATGTCGTGGAAGAGGAGGCCTATACGCTGTATGTTGGCTGCTTGCTCAGCGGCCTCTTTATCCTTCTTCTCCAGTATTCGTCGAAGAAATTCGGCGTCAGTTTCTTGCTCCTGGCGTTCATCCGAGGACGTTTCAGGGTTTTCTTTTGGCCCTGTAAGTGCGGCCATAGCGTTCATCATCTCTTGGAGCTTCTGCTGCTGCTCCTGCGCCTTGGTCACTGATCGCGTAAGCGGTCGATGACCCGTAGATATGCGACTGTCCTCTTTACCAGACGCCACATAGACGGTATGAACTATAATGCCCCCTGACTTAGGGCGTTTGGGTGCACTATCTCTGATATTTGTCGCCGGCGTGGGGGTTTTCTCCGGCCTCCTTCTTTTGTGGGTCGTTGAAGTTGAAGGGGCCGTTGCAGTGGGCACCCTAGCGATCGTTGTCCCCTGCTGTTTAATAGGATGGTCTTTTTCTTTTTGCACCTTCGTCTTCTTTTGTTGACAAGAGTGATCTGGGTCGATCACGGAGTCTTGAACCCTCCGCCAAACCTTGTATATTTTTGAGGACAACCGTTGAGGGGGCTGCTCTTGCTTCATTTCCGGAACTCTCTCCGCGGGCGGAGGAGATCTTTTCAATGTAGCGGTTAGAGAGTTCTTACGTACCCTCCTCAGCAGTTCAAAGCTGTTCCCATTTGGAACAGCAGCGTTGACTTCCACCACTGGAGCCGGTGGAGTTAGCCCTGAGGGGGAGTTGCCCCCTGCCTTCCTCACTCGTCGCCAATAGCGACGTCGAGCATGACGAGCTGTTGGGACTGGCCCTGAGATTGAGACAGCTTCTTTTTGCCCCTTGTCTGAATGAGGCTCCACTGGTGTTAACCTCTTAAAGACTGAAGTTGTCTTTTGAGGGATGATATTCAACCTGTTGAAGACAGATCCTTAAGCAGGGGCAGGAGCAGGAATCGTCAGTCTTGAAAAGACTGATTCTTTGACAGGGGAAGCCGCCTTGACGACTTCTGGAGCAGCAGTTATTGCCTTCCTTGGGACAACCAATTTAGAGTTCTGATCCAGCCTGGCGAAACAGAGGCTGTTGGTTTGGTAGTTGGCAACCCGTTGACAGGGGTCGTCGTAGCAGTGAGCCGGTTGAAGACCGACTTCTTGTTCACTTCCGGTGCAGGTATTGGCATAGAGAAGCTTGTAGGCGGGATCATGGTCCCGAAAAACAGGCCGGTGGTGGCCTGGGTCACCTGGTCTACCGGCAGAGCGAGGAAGGAAGCTGCTTGGGGCCCATATGCTACACCTCTAGGGGAGGTGGAGCGTCCGTTGCAGTGGCACTTCGAGCAGTTGGTGCAGTTAGAGGCCATTGATGCTTGAGTTCTGCGCCAGGCAAAAGACCAAATCTTAGTAACTTGAAATCCAAAGGCAACCATTTAACAAACCGCGACTGGTTCGTGAGGACGACACATGAAGTGTGGAGTGGAAAGAGGAAAAGGTCCCACCGGGCGTGCCAGAATCTGTTCCCCTCCGAAAGACGGCGCACAAGACTGCGAAGTCCTGACGCTGAGATTCGGGGCAGATGCTATTTGGTTTTATCCGTCCACCTCTCCGAAGATGCCAAATTGATTTATGGCACCGTGTATCAAAGGTTTAGACGGATGCGGCCGATGTAGCAGACTTCGTCAGATTCCCCCTCGCTTGAGGGGTTTTTGATTGTGGGGATGCTCTTCCCTGCAGGCTCAAGCCTCTGCAGTTAATTACGCTACCGCATCGCGGTAGCCACTTTCTCCTTCTCCCGAATTTCACTTCGTGTCGTGTATGTTTGTTTTGTTTGTGGTTGCCCGTGGATTGTATACGGAGACTGAGTAATGCCGTCGGCCGTAGGACGTGGATTAGTCCAAATCCGTATTTACTTAGATTTGGGTTTGGTGTTTTTAGTTTAAGGATACATTAGCCGTATTGAAGCTAAGATCAACTTAAACATTCGTTAAGGATGCGCTAGTCCTGTTTGAGACTAGGATCAACTTAACGTGGTGATTCATTTAATTATATGGCCATCAGGACTCATCACCTCTCTGACGTCGTTGAAGGATTACAACGATAGGTGTCAGAGGAGTTCAGAGATGTACCCTTGAACCAAAGTCGATTTGGAGTTTTATAGTCCATTTGAATGTTTAAGGATGCGTTAGCCGTATTTGAGGCTAAGATCAACTTAAACGTTCGTTAAGGATACGTTAGTCTGATTTGAGACTAAGATCAACTTAACGGGATCGTTTGGATCCGACAAAAGAGCATTTGGGGGCTCTATTGTTCCAGTTTAGGGACATAGTGGTCCATATTCCAGTTTAAGGACATGGTGGTCCATATTCGAGTTTACGGACGTGGTGGTCCATATTCCAGTTTAGGGACGTGGTGGTCCATCGCCAGTTTAGGGACGTGGTGGTCCATGTTCCAGTTTAGGGACATGGTGGTCCATCGCCAGTTTAGGGACGTAGTGGTCCATCATTAGTTTAAGGACATTTCGGTCCGACATTAGTTTAAGGACGTTTCGGTCCACGAGTTTAAGGACCCCGCAGTCCGTGTTGATGTGTGGTTGTCGGGACCCGTCACCTCTCTGACGTCGTTGAAGGATTACAACGACAGATATCAGAGGAGTTCGGAGATGTACCTTCGAACCGGAGGTAAATTAATTTAAGAGAGCAATCTTGCTCAGTCAATTTAATTTGAGGACTTACGGCCAAAATTGGGCTAAGTCCAGTTGAAAATGTTCAACATTCTATTTGCTTTTGCATTGCATTTATTTTTATTTTTATTTGGGCTCTACCCATAAAAAATGCAGAGCATCAATTTGTTTTGGGCTCTGCCCATTTATAAATGATCCAAAGCATCTACTTTGTTTGGGCTCTGCCCCTTTTAAAATGCATAGCATTTTTATTATTTCGTTTGGGCTCTGCCCATTTATAAATGATGCAGAGCATCAATTTAATTAGGCATGCTTGGTGTTTTTAATTTGGGCCTGGCCCTTTAGGAAATGCCTTGCATTTATCAGGCACTTTGCGCCAATCAGAGAGCGCAAGCGCTTGTAGTGTTGACACGTGTCGTGCAAGCGCAGTGCGCTGCGCTGCTGACACGTGGCGCGCTCTGGTGGCTTGCGCCAATCCAGAAGCGCAACAGTGCAGTTTGCAAATGCAAGGAACTATGATTTAAGAATCTTTTAGATTCAAGAACCAATGGTTCATAAAAGAAGTGCAAATCACTATTTGATTTCTTGATCTAATTTAGATCAAAGAAAAACAAGTTTTTCTTATTTCAGGAACCAGAGGTTCATAAAAAGTGTAAAGCACTGTTTTTATTTTGTTTTTTATTAAAGATC
The DNA here is from genome assembly GCA_030015575.1 of Agapanthus africanus. Lineage (NCBI taxonomy): Eukaryota > Viridiplantae > Streptophyta > Magnoliopsida > Asparagales > Amaryllidaceae > Agapanthus > Agapanthus africanus. The sequence goes on along the minus strand of CM057338.1, from coordinate 944,028,276 downwards.
ATTGATCTTATTTTTAGATCAATGATCTATCAGAAGAAATTCTTCTATCTAAAAGGTCTTTTACCCTTTCTTTTTTTTTGGAAGTTCTTCAGAGTTTTCTCTGCTTGAAGCTCTTGACTTCTCAAAAAAAATCTTGATCCCTTTGAATTGAGGTCTAGGGTCCTTTTTATAGTGCCCATAAATTAGTTAAATTTGTTAAAGAGATCTCTCTCTGAGTGATTTGGAAAATTTTCCGCACCGTTGGATCTTTGATCCAAGGGCTTCTGTTTTACAGAAGAAAATCTTCTTGTTTTAACAAAAACAGAAAAGATTTCTTTAGAATTTTAATTCTGTTTGGCGCAAATGCTCCAGAGCGTGACACGTGTCGCGCAGTGAAAGCGCAGCGCAACTGCGCTAGCGCATCTGCGCTAATAAGTGTCGCGCAGCGCAAAGTGCAGCGCATCTGCGCTGACACGTGTCGCTCAGCGCAAAGCGCAGCGCAACTGCGCTAGCGCATCTGCACTGACACGTGTCGCGCAGCGCAGTGCTTGCGCAACTGAAGCGTTGCTTCCTTTAATTTTATTTTAAATAGGGGTTTGCTCTGATTGGGCGCGCCTTCTTGGGCGCTGCGCTGATGCATCTGCGCCTGACACGTGGCGCGTTGCGCACAGCGCAAAGGATGTGAAGCGTTGCTTCATTTATTAAAGTTTAAATTTTCAAAGCAAAGCTTTGCTCTGATTGGGGGAAGATGAAGCGTTGCTTCATCTCCCGCCTCGGAATTTGAACAGAGCTTTGCTCTAATTGGGGTAAACAGCACTGCTGTGACGCAGCCCCTATGTTCGATTCCAATCAGACACAATTATTTTTTCTAATTTCTCTTTTTATATTTTTGGAAGCCCAAAAGGTTGCAATTGCAATATACAGCAAAATGAAAAGTTCAGAAAAATTAAACATGTAGAAAATGGTGTAAATACAGAGTTGATATGGTGGCATGAATCTCGAGGCAAATGCCTCAAGATCGACCAGCGGTTTTAGCCTGGGGGCCGGCGGCGACGGTCGGATCTGCTTCAAATTGATCTTTGCTTTGCACACATATCTCTTCAACTCTCCTTAACTCCTCTGCACTGTTTGATTTCCCTGTAATCAAACAGAGACCTTTCATTTCACCATTTAATATAATTTTAATACTTTTTTATCCAAAATTTTAATTTCCAAACTTTAATTCTCCACTATAAATACCACCCCCTATGTTGGCTCAGCACCATTCTGAAAATTCTAGTTAAAACTCTCTAAAAAGTTCCTAAGTGCAAGTGGAGTAAAGTGGAGTTAGCGAGCAAGTTAGTTCTGGCGAACATCGAAGCCTATTCCAGAGCTCCCGTGATGCCACAAAGCTCATTCCCTCTTCTTCAACCTCTCCTTGAAATTTCTAAACCATAAGTCCCGCCCAACTCTCCTCCTTTTCCTTGAATTTCATCTTTAAACTAATATTGGTAAAGTGGAGTTATTATCGATATTGTTTTCTTAAACCCTAGAAACTCCCTTTTTCTTTATATGTTGATCGACTTAATTTTTACACAATACTTGTAATCTTAAATACCAATATTTAGAATCAAGTTTAACCAAGAATCTCATGTGAAACAACCATAATTGAACTTTTATATTAAAATACCTTGAACTTTGTTATCACGTCTTTTCGACAAATTGTTTAAGCAATACCTTTAGGAAAAACTTCACGGGGTAATGACATACCCCACACGCACACTTGGTTTCATAGCACGATACCTATTTATATGTATTTTTGGTTCGAAAATAGTATTTATAATAAAATACCCCATAATTTAAAAACCGGATTTCTTGTAAAACAGTAGTTCATATTCCTTTGCGATTATGCATCTACAACCATCATTAGAGGACCCGCTAATGGATGGTGCGGATTATCGCACATCCTTGGGATAGTAGAGCAAGATGCAGACCTCATCACGGAGCATTCGTTCTCGAAAGGATATAAATACGGTTTTTAAGAAAAACGAATTTTCTAAATAAAACTAATTTTTAAAAATTATATAAAAATTATAAATCCATATTTTCAAAATATAATAAACCCATATTTTTCTAAAAATGAAAGATTAACAAATATCAATAAAATACCATCAAGATACCAAAAAGGACAAGTTTTTCAATAAAATACCATGAATTATCCAAGCTAAGTGTTTATCATTAAAATACCCCAATACTTAATATCCATGCTCATGAAAACCCTAAGTAATACTGATCATCCTCGAGGTTTATTTTAAAACTATATTAAAAATATTTTTTTATAAAACCCCCTCGAGATATACAAAACAATATTTAAGGACTTTAGTAAATATAGGTTTAAGCGGGATCAATGCTCTTGAGCCCCAGGGAGCCGGAGAAAGTGGATGCTTGCCTATTTAGATTAGACAACTTAACGGAAGTTATCAATGTCAATTGTATTAGAAAAAGACAGAGTTCCTGCTGTCCATGTGCAGCAGTTGCCGATGACTTCCGAACCAAAGAAATTCAAGAGTTAAATCCGTTTATAAGTATCTGACTCACGCTGAGTCCAAACTCAAACTTGAATCCAAAATCAAACAAGAACTTGAACCTTTGATCATCAACCAGAACACTTGAACGTGAATATACCAAAACTTGAATACTAGAATACTATGACTTGACATGAACTTAACATGAATACCAGAACACAATGGCTGCTAAAGTAACTGACTTGGTTCAAACCATGAATACAACTTGATATGAATATATGAACACTTGACACAAATACTTGATATTGACATGAACTCAATCTTACAATTTGATGTATTCATGGATTCGAGCAAGACTGGTAATTTTAAATGTAACCTAGAATACACGGGGTGTTGGCGTAATTCATGTGTGAATTCAATGAAATCTCAAGAGTCTCCCTAGATCATGAATCCATATCTTCTAACACAAGTAAGCTATCATGAGGACTCGTGTTTTCTTGCTCCCAGATTATAGCCTGTTGAGTTTGGAATACTTCAACAATATGTTGAAGTCCCGTTACTAACATTTGATTCGAGCCTGTGGTTCCTTACCCCTGGATTATATCCTGTTGGGTTCAAGAACACTCTTGAGATTGGTTGACATTCACCCTTGAACTTACGTTAAATTAGCTTATCCATGTAAAGACCATTTAATGCACTTACATTCACTTCATGTTCACCATATCTACACTACACGGCCATGCTATACTATACTCATGTTATTTTGCCATGATATATATAGAATTGCATGTTAAATATAATAGTCATGCTTATATTAATTAACATGTTTAAACAACATACATCCTAGTACATTGCTTCAGGTAATACATTTCTTTATCAATATACTTTTATAATTCACACCCATTTCTTGGGGACTTACCGAGCGAAACTTCGCTGATGGGCATTCCACCCATTTTTGTTCGTAGAATGTTCGTCAGATACTGTAACAACCGAGTTCTGTTATACCAATTTCTGTTACCGTATGTGTTGTTTGTGGTATCTAGTTCATTTATCATGTTTGGTTGCAAAATGGTAATTTACTTTGACCCGTTTAATTGAGCTCGTTGTTTCCTAATTATAGATTATCCTAACATTACACATTGTTGCATATAACAATTTAAGTCATTTAAAATAATTAAAAAATACATGTCATGGCCCGCTTGATACCCTTAACCCTGTGGTAGCGTCTTTACATCGTGTTCTCATCCCGTTCAGTGAAACATACGTGTTTGGACGACTACGCGCACGTAAGTGCGTCCGTTCTTGGGGGTATGCCTTTTCATTACATAGTCCTTCATTTCAATTTTTGGAACCTGCTGATAATTTTCATATTTCAAATCCAAATTTTTGGACCCGACCCGGGCGCAATTCTGAAATATTTTGTATCCCGCCAAATTGTAATTATTTAATATTTTAATTTTTACTTAACCTCTTTTATCAGCTGAAGCAATATTTTTAAAGTTGGAAATCTTCTCTTAAAGCCAACGAGATTTTCTTTAAATCTTTTATAAAATCTCCCCAACCAATCAAATTTCCCTCTGTTGCAATGCTGGGCCCCATACGTTTCATTTTTTCCCACTGAATCTTTTCTCTTTTCTCCTGATATTCTTTAAATCACCACGAGCCAATCGCAGCGTCTCATTTCTTTATACCGGGCCCACAATTCTCCCTCTCTCTCTCTCTTTCCCCTTTCTCTTTCTCTCTCTGCTGCGAGCCTCTCTCTCTCTCTCTCTTCATTTTCTCTCTCCTCTCGCACCCTCTCTCTCAGATCTCGCGATCACTGTGCACTCCTCGAATCTCGTCACCCCCGCGTGGATCCCGTCACCTCCCTCTACATTTCTTCTTCTTCTCCTTTTCTTTAACAGCCCATGCACTACCCTCGCCTCCACGAACCCAACTCCTCATCGCCTCAATCACCCTAACCCTGTTCCTCGTCGACACCCTCTGCAGCCCCTCATCTCCATCATCTCTTCTCCTTCTTCCTCCCCCAAAAGAAACCCACTGAGCCCAGAAACACCCACTGTGGCCTTAACCCAGCACTGCCATCTCGTCGCCGCCGACTCCCTCTTCTCGTCGTCACCACCTCCCTCTCCCTCTACTCTTTCCCGAGCACCTGACCCTGCAACGAAACCCCACTAAACATCAAACCAAACCAAACCCTAGCGCAACCTTAACCTCTTACCCGAGCACCTACACCCTCGCCGGAGCGCCGCCGACCCTCACCGACGGCGCTGCCATCCCTCTGCAATCCAGTGAGTAAGTTCGTTCCTCAATCTCCTTTGTTCTCTGTCAATATTCTTGTTTCCAGTCCATGCATTCTTTACCATCAAAGAGTTCACTGTTGTTTCTGTTCCCGGAATCCGACCGTGCCGGCGACGATCCCCGATAACCCAGCGAGGACCTCTGACCCGTGTGATTCCACTGTTCGTCGTTCGGACTCATTCCGTGTACCGTGCGCGCATCGCGACTTTTCCCGCCGACGCGAGACGTTCCGTTTTCCGTATCGCAATCCGTCGAGGCAAGTGAAACTTGCTACATGCTATTCATACTATTCCTATATTAATTTATCTATTTTCCTATTAAATCTATAGATAGAATCTAAAGTCTTGAATTCCAAGTTAACCGCACAATGTTCCGTTTACATATTTTCAGATCTAGAACTTGAAACCTAATTTTTGCATCTAGTTGACTATACTTAGTAATCACATTTATATGTTAGATCACATAATCACAATTGATTTATAGCCATGATACCTTTTTCTCTAGTTTTACTCTATCGGACATCCGCGTGCATCTTTAACCGGTTTTAGTTATAATTTCATCCATTGAACATATTATACATATCATTGCATCCCTAGATTACTTAATACTTATTAACCTGATTTTAACATCCATATTTGTCAATACTGTATTCATATAATGTTGAAACCATCTCTTAAAACATAAACTGATAACCGTACAGCTAAGTAGTTTGATCTGCACATATTGCTTAACCTATTACATGTGCCAATTTATTGTGTTGTTGATACCCATGCTTGTTTATTTATAACCATGATTATGTTAGTTGATTATGAGCACCCATATGATATCTTTTACACCCTGACATGAATTGCTACACACATATTACTTGATCCGACATGGTACCGTACACTACTTGACTTGACCTGATGTACCATGGCTTGACCTGTTGCCTGATCTTGTGTCTAATGCCAACAAACCTGACATGTAGTCCTTACAGACCGTTCATGTTGTCTATCCAGACAAACCTGCACCTACCTGATCCTGAGTTGGCATTAGTTCTTGATTACTTAATACCTGACTTGAACACATATAACTTGGGGGTATAGGGAGATCAATGATAAAATACTGACTTGTAACTCGACAGTTGCTTGCTTATACTGATCAGTTTTTAGAGGCTAAGCCCGCCTCGGGACGATGCTGCTGACATCATTCGTTTTTACCCTTTTCCTTTTAGTGCCTTGCGGCACGTCTCGGTTTCAGCCCGAGAGTCTTAGACCGTTGTCCCGGGCATACACGGGATACTATTGAGTTACATCAATGATTCATCAAATTGATTTCAAAGACTTGAGACTATTCAACCCAATAGACCAGTTTAGATTTCTCATTGTACACTGTCTTTCACTGCCTTGAGCTATATTGTTGTTACACCTGCTTTACAACTTATGATTATATTTGCATGTCTTGCTACATTATTATTGCTTGATGTTATGACGCGCTGACGTCTGGGTTTTGCATGACCCAGATTCCGTACCTTTGCTGCAGTCCGAGCAGGAGTATTTCAGCCAGCTGGCTGAGCAGTGAAGATCCGGTAGTAGTTAGTTCTTTTACTTTTCAGTATTTGATTCCTGATGTGAGCCCCAATTATGGGACATACATTCCAGTTATATTTTGTATTGGATCTTTTGCTTCCGCATTATTATTCTTGACTCATTTTATTTTGGCTTATGGACATGTATTAGATAGTTTTATTTTTGTTCTTGATATCTCTACAGCCGTAATATGACTGTGGAAGGACAATTCCTATCCACAGGTAGCATGGTTGGCTATGTCACGTGCCTACTTAGCGTACTCTGGGAAGCGGAGCGTGACATGGTTCTTTTGGTATCAGAGCCATAGGTTAATCGGGTTTGATTCTTTTGTAGTTGGGTATTGGACCCAATACATGAATCAGAATACTCGTGATTAGGAAACATGTCCTGCCACTGTGCCGTTTTATCGTTCTTGAATCATAACCTCCTCCTGATTAAACTTTTACGATATGCAAACCTCCTTTGCATATCGACTTGAAACCTGATTCCTTGTTATCTCTAGATCTTAGGCGACTTGGATGGAGTTATGTAATTGTAGCTATGATACCGCGACATGGTTACAATGCTGTACTCTATTTAAGTAACTCGGAGTTCTAGCCTTGATCTACATTTTGAATCTGTTATCATGCTAATCCTTGGGTGTTTTGCTTTCAGGAATATGGTAGACAAGAATCTGAAGACGTATTAAAGGCGTGTTGACGAAGCCGCTATACTTGGAGTAATACGGGGAATGTTGGAGAACCAAAAGCGGCAGACCGAGCTGATCCAGCAGCAAGCTGAATCGTTTCAAGAAGGTTTACGGACCGTTCAGCAGTCCATGAATAATGTTAGGGCCAGACCAGTAGATCGTGTGGGGATAGCAGCAGATTTCAGGAGACTGGGTCCGTCTGTCTTTACTAGCCTGGAGGAGCAGTGGCTAGTTGATACGGAGAATCTACTCATTGCAGCACAGATCCCAGATGATAAGAGGGTGGATGTGGTACGCATCCAGCTGGTGGATTACGCCCGTGAATGGTGGCTGGTGGAGGAGACCCGCTTGCCCAAGCCGATCAAGTGGGCGGATTTTTCAAAGAGTTTCTTGGAGAAGTTCTTCCCGCGGACCGCACGGGAGGAAATGGAAGAGAAGTTCATCAGTCTAAAGCAGAATGGTGCACCCGTAGATGTACATGCAGCCGAGTGGACACGGCTCAATAGATTCGCTGGACCGTTGGTTGCCGATGATGCTGATAGGGCAAGGAGATTCATGCGCAGTTTGGATGTGGACATCCAAAGGCAGATTGTCTCCCTAGGTTTGACCACTTTCTCACAGGTACTTACGGCAGCCCGAGAACAACAGAGCTTATCTGGGAAGACTGGGAGTTCACAGCAGACAGCAGTTACAGTAAGGAAGCCGGCATTTGTACCAGACCGAGCTCATGGACGCAGAGGTATTCCAGTGGACCGTCGTGGTGTAACACTGATGAAGAAGCCTGCTGTCGTTGATCAGAGGAAGCCCGTGATTTGTAGTTATTGCCACTTACCCGGACATTTGCAAAGGGAATGTCGCAGGATGCGGGGACTTTGTTTGGTTTGTGGATCGGCGGATCATACTATTAACTCTTTTCCGTCGAAGCTTCGCACAAAAGATGATGTTCAGAAGCCACCGCAGAAACCGTTTCCGGGACAGAAGCAGTTGACTCAAGGACCCAATCAGGCTCGAGCTTTTACCTTGACTGCTGAGGAAGCTAAGGTTTCGGGAGAAGTTGTTTCAGGTATTCTACATGTTCATGGTTTTCCCGCATTAGCGTTATTTGATTCTAGTGCATCCCATTGTTTTATGTCATCCAAGTTTATAGCTACACACTCGATTACCTGCACGACCCTGTCTAGTTCCTGGGATATACACACTGGGAATGGGAAAATCATATCTAGTAGAGAGTGTAAAGATTGTGCAGTTGTTGTTTGCGGACGGGAGCTTTTTGCAGATTTCTTGGTGATTGATACGAGCAACTATGAAGTCGTCTTGGGAATGGATTTTCTCGGCACTTTCCATGCTCACATAGATTGTAGGGCAAAGAAAGTAATTTTCTAGATTCCCGGACATCCCGAGTTTATCTTCACTGGAGGAAGCAGTTCTGTCGGGCCAGTCGAGTTTAGGGCTAGGCCGACAGCTAATATTCTTGCAGCAATGGAGGTTGATAAAAGTGAAGCGCCAGCTGTTGTTCGAGATTTCATGGATGTGTTTGAAGACATATCAGGTTTACCGCCGAGGCGAGACGTGGAGTTCGCAATTGATCTTATTCCTGGTGCAGCGCCAGTATCTAAAGCGTATTATCCAATGGCACCAGTGGAATTGGAAGAAGTTAAGAAGCAGGTTACTGAATTACTTGAGAAGGGTTGGATTCGAAGCAGTAACTCGCCTTGGGGAGCTACAGTTCTTCTAGATAAGAAGAAAGATGGCACAAGAAGGATGTGCATCGATTATCGAGAATTAAACCGGGTGACTATTAAGAACAAGTACCCGATCCCTCCCATTGGCGAATTATTTGAGCAGCTTAGTGGCGCGAGGGTATTCTCGAAGCTGGATTTGCAATCCGGATATCATCAGGTCCGAGTAAAAGCAGAGGATATTTGCAAGACGGCGTTCCGAACTCGGTATGGACATTACGAGTACTTAGTGATGCCCTTCGGAGTAACGAATGCACCGGCGATATTCATGGACTCGATGAACCGAATCTTTTCACCTTTCTTGGACCAGTTTATTGTGGTGTTCATTGATGATATTCTGGTCTATTCGAAGAGTATTGAAGAGCATGCTGAACATTTGAAGATCGCACTGCAGACGTTGAGACAAGAGAAGTTATATGCTAAGATGAGCAAGTGCGAGTTTTGGCTGGAAGAAGTAAGGTTTTTGGGGCATGTTGTGTCTGGCGATGGAATCGCCGTCGATCCCGAAAAGATTGCAGCAGTTCGAGATTGGCTGATTCCGAAGAATGTTGCGGAGATAAGAAGTTTTCTTGGACTCGCCGGATATTACAAAAGATTCGTGGAGAACTTTGCTCGTCTGGCGGAGCCGTTGACCAAGCTTACGTGCAAGGAGGTACCTTTTGTGTGGACTGATAGGTGTGCGTCGGCTTTTGAGGCGTTGAAGCAGAAATTGATAACCGCTCCCATTCTGACCGTGCCAGACAGTTCCGGAGGCTTGGTGATTCACAGCGACGCATCAGGGAAAGGATTGGGATGCGTTTTAATGCAGCATGGGAAGGTTGTAGCGTACGCATCAAGACAGTTGAAGACCCATGAGAAGAATTACCCAACTCATGACTTAGAGCTTGCGGCTGTGATCTTCGCTTTGAAGATTTGGAGACACTACCTTTTGGGCGAAAGGGTCGAGGTTTTCACTGATCATAAGAGCTTGAAGTATGTGTTCATGCAGAAGGAGATTAATATGAGGCAGCGTAGATGGTTGGAGCTGATGGCTGACTACGATCTTGATCTTAAGTACCATCCGGGGAAAGTTAATGTCGTGCCGGATGCACTCAGTCGGTTACCAGCAATTCAGACGTTGACTGCACAGAAGGAACTCATTGAAGACTTTCGAAGATTTGATTTGGAGGTTGTGCTACCGCATTCTTCGGGACAGTTGATACAGCTGCAAGTACATTCGTCGTTAATCGAGAATATTAAAACAGCGCAATCGCAGGACCCTAGATTGCAAAATTTTCGAGAACAGGTTGAAGATGGACTTCGAACTGACTTACTGATCCATGAAGATGGTTTGTTGAGATATAGTAACCGGTTGTGTATGCCAAAGGGAGATATTCGTGAAGAACTTATGAAAGAGGAGCACAACTCAGCTTATTCCGTACATCCAGGAGGCGCGAAGATGTACCGTGATATACGACAACAATTCTGGTGGGAAGACATAAAACGGGAGATTGCCCGCTTTGTGGCAAAATACTTGGTGTGTCAGCAAGTTAAGGCTGAACATCAAAGGGTTGCTGGTTTATTGCAACCACTTCCGATTCCTCATTGGAAGTGGGAACATATAACCATGGATTTCGTAACAGCTCTACCGCGGAGTCCAAAAGGCAACAATGCAGTATGGGTGATTGTTGATCGTTTGACCAAGGCAGCTCATTTCATTCCTTTTCGGGTTGGTCAATCAACAGAAACTTTGGTAGAACGGTACATGCAGGAGATTGTAAGATTGCATGGAGTACCAGTGAGCATCATGTCCGATCGTGACACTCGGTTCTTATCACACTTTTGGAGGAGTTTACAGGAAAGTTTGGGGACTCGATTGAAGTTTAGCACAACTTATCATCCTCAAACAGATGGCCAGTCGGAGAGAACGATCCAAACTCTTGAAGATATGTTGAGAGCTTGCATGTTGGACTTCAAGGGTTCATGGGAGGATCATCTACATTTGGTGGAGTTTTCTTACAACAACAGTTTCCAGGCAACGATTTAGATGGCTCCATTCGAAGCTTTATATGGTCGCAAGTGTCGTTCACCTGATTGTTGGGACGATGTCGGTGAACGAAGATTGTTGGGACCAGTTTTGGTAGTGCAGACAGTTGAGAAAGTTAATGCAATTCGGAATTATATGAAAGCATCACAAGATAGACAGAAGAGTTGGGCGGATACGTCGAGGAGACCTCTAGAGTTTGCCGTAGATGATTTGGTATTCTTGAAGATATCACCGACTAGAGGGGTGATTCGTTTCGGAAGTCGAGGAAAGCTCAGTCATCGATTCGTTGGACCCTTTGAGATTTTGGAGCGTGCCGGTGAGGTAGCATATCGATTGGCGTTACCGCAATCCTTGGCTAATTTGCATGATGTGTTTCACGTATCTCAACTCCGTAAGTATGTTCGAGATGAAGCACATGTGTTGGATCATTCGGAGCTGACGGTACGAGAAGACTTGACTTTTGAGGAGCGACCGGTTGCGATTGTGGATCGAAGGGAAAAGATCCTTAAGAACAAGGTTATCCCTCTTATACTTGTTTCTTGGGGTAGTCGCTCACATGAAGAGTCAACTTGGGAACAGGAAGATGAAATCCGGCAGAGATTTCCCCATCTTTTCTTATAGTGTTGGTTGTTTATCCTTTTGTGTTCTTAGAATTTCGAGGACGAAATTCTTTTGTAGTTGGGTATAATGTAACAACCGAGTTCTGTTATACCAATTTCTGTTACCGTATGTTTTGTTTGTGGTACTAGTTCATTTATCATGTTTGGTTGCAGAATGGTAATTTACTTTGACCCGTTTACTTGAGCTCGTTGTTTCCTAATTATAGATTACCCTAACATTACACATTGTTGCATATAACAATTTAAGTCATTTAAAATAATTTAAAAATACATGTCATGGCCCGCTTGATACCCCTAACCCTGTGGTAGTGTTTTTACATCGTGTTCTCGTCCCGTTCAGTGAAACGGACGTGTTTGGACGACTACGCGCACGTAAGTGCGTCCATTCTTGGGGGTATGCCTTTTCATTACATAGTCCTTCATTTCAATTTTTGGAACCTGCTGATAATTTTCATATTTCAAATCCAAATTTTTGGACCCGACCCGGGCGCAATTCTGAAATATTTTGTATCCCGCCAAATTGTAATTATTTAATATTTTAATTTTTACTTAACCTTTTTTTATCAGCTGAAGCAATATTTTTAAAGTTGGAAATCTTCTCTTAAAGCCAACGAGATTTTCTTTAATTCTTTTATAAAATCTCCCCAACCAATCAAATTTCCCTCTGTTGCAATGCTGGGCCCCATACGTTTCATTTTTTTCCTACTGAATCTTTTCTCCTGATATTCTTTAAATCGCCACGAGCCAATCGCAGCGTCTCATTTCTTTATACCGGGCCCACAATTCTCCCTCCCTCTCTCTCTCTTTACCTTTTCTCTTTCTCTCTCTGCTGCGAGCCTCTCTCTCTCTTCTCATTTTCTATCTCCTCTCGCGCCCTCTCTCTCAGATCTCGCGATCACTGTGCACTCCTCGAATCTCGTCACCCCCGCGTGGATCCCGTCACCTCCCACTACATTTCTTTTTCTTCTCCTTTTCTTTAACAGCCCATGCACTACCCTCGCCTCCACGAACCCAACTCCTCATCGCCTCCATCACCCTAACCATGTTCCTCGTCAACACCCTCTGTAGCCCTTCATCTCCATCATCTCTTCTCCTTCTTCCTCCCCTAAAAGAAACGCACTGAGCCCAGAAATACCCACTGTGGCCTTAACCCAGCACTGCCATCTCGTCGCCGCCGACTCCCTCTTCTCGTCGTCACCACCTCCCTCTCCCTCTGCTCTTTCCCGAGCACCTGACCCTGCAGCGAAACCCCACTAAACATCAAACCAAACCAAACACTAGTGCAACCCTAACCTCTTACCCGAGCACCTACACCCTCGCCGGAGCGCCGCCGACCCTCACCGACGACGCTGCCATCCCTCTGCAATCCAGTGAGTAAGTTCGTTCCTCAATCTCCTTTGTTCTCTGTCAATATTCTTCTTTCCAGTCCATGCATTCTTTTACCATCAAAGAGTTCATTGTTGTTTCTGTTCCCGGAATCCGACCGTGCCGGCGACGATCCCCGACGACCCAGCGAGGACCTCTGACCCGTGTGATTCCACTGTTCGTCGTTCGGACTCTTCCGTGTACCGTGCGCGCGTCGTGACTTTTCCCGCCGACGCGAGACGTTCCGTTTTCCGTATCGCGATCCGTCGAGACAAGTGAAACTTGCTACATGCTATTCATACTATTCCTATATTAATTTATCTATTTTCCTATTAAATCTATAGATAGAATCTAAAGTCTTGAATTCCAAGTTAACCACACAATGTTCCATTTACATATTTTCAGATCTAGAACTTGAAACCTAATTGTTGCATCTAGTTGACTATACTTAGTAATCACATTTATATGTCAGATCACATAATCACAATTGATTTATAGCCATGATACCCTTTTCTCTAGTTTTACTCTATCGGACATCCGCGTGCATCTTTAACCGGTTTTAGTTATAATTGCATCCATTGAACATATTATACATGTCATTGCATCCCTAGATTACTTAATGCTTATTAACCTGATTTTAACATCCATATTTGTCAATACTGTATTCATATAATGTTGAAACCATCTCTTAAAACATAAACTGATAACCGTACAGCTAAGTAGTTTGATCTGCACATATTGCTTAACCTATTACATGTGCCAATTTATTGTGTTGTTGATACCCATGCTTGTTTATTTATAACCATGATTATGTTAGTTGATTATGAGCACCCACATGATATCTTTTGCACCCTGACATGACTTGTTACACACATATTACTTGACCCGACATGGTACCGTACACTACTTGACTTGACCTGATGTACCATGGCTTGACCTGTTATCTGATCTTGTGTCTAATGCCAACAAACCTGACATGTAGTCCTTACGGACCGTTCCTATTGTCTATCCGGACAAACCTGCACCTACCTGATCCTGAGTTGGCATTAGTTCTTGATTACTTAATACCTGACTTGAACACATATAACTTGGGGGTATGGGGAAATCAATGTTGAAATCCCGACTTGTAACTCGACAGTTGCTTGCTTATACTGATCAGTTTTTAGAGGCTAGGCCCGCCTCGGGACGATGCTACTGACATCGTTCGTCTTTACCCTTTTCCTTTTAGTGCCTTGCGGCACGTCTCGGTTTCAGCCCGAGAGTCTTAGACCATGGTCCCGGGCATGCACGGATACTATTGAGTTACATCGATGATTTATCAAATTAATTTCAAAGACTTGAGACTATTCAACCCAATAGACCAGTTTAGATTTCTCACTGTACACTGCCTTTCACTGCCTTGAGCTAAATTGCTGTTACACCTGCTTTACAACTTATGATTATATTTGCATGTCTTGCTACATTATTATTGCTTAATGTTATGACGCGCTGACGTCTGGGTTTTGCATGGCCCAGATTCTGTACCTTTGCTGCAGTCCGAGCAGGAGTACTTCAGCCAGCTAGCTGAGCAGTGAGGATCCGGTAGTAGTTAGTTCTTTTACTTTTCAGCATTTGATTCCTGATGTGAGCCCGCATTATGGGACATATATTCCAGTTATATTTTGTATTGGATCTTTTGCTTCCGCATTATTATTCTTGACTCGTTTTATTTTGGCTTATGGACATGTATTAGATAGTTTTATTTTTGTTCTTGATATCTCTACAGCCGTAATGTGACTGTGGAAGGACAATTCCTATCCACAGGTAGCATGGTTGGCTATGTCGCGTGCCTACTTAGTGTACTCTGGGAAGCGGGGCATGACAGATACTGAGGAAGTGGACCCCACCGAGGAGGAGCACTGTTCAGTTGATAAAATTGCACATTTGTTATTACATTTTTCCTACCATTTTCATATTAAAAAAAAGTCTTTATTATAATATATCATACATATGAGGGTTTATGTGTAAAAATAATATTTTCCATGTGTTGATATATTATAATTAGCATTTGGTAGGAAAATGTATGCAAATAATATCATTGACTAAATCCTAATAAAACAAAGTCTACTAAATATTATTTGAGTTGTTGTGCAGAATTGTCAGGTCTAAAATCAAGGAAATCAAGTTGTTAAAGAAAACCTGCCTAATTAAGAAATCAAAATGAAGAAATCAAGTCTAGCAGCAACTAAGAGAAGATTTCAAAGAACTAAAGGTCCCAAAGATGGCCACATGTCACAAGGATCTACACCCAGAAAATTCAACAAGAGATACCAACCTTTGGCCATGGATCCGCGGCCAAACCCCCCTGTTGGCCGCGGATCCGCCGCAGGGTAGGGGAGTTAGGGGTTGCGCTTTTTGGGGGTGAATCTTTGCTGTTAAACTTCCATATTTAGAAGCAAAGGTTCTGGCTTTGGGACTATAAATAAAGACCGAGGGCATCTTGGAAAAATCATCAAGCCGACGAGATCACGAAGTCCAAGACGGCTCACGCATCCAGGCTGATCATCAACTGTTCGTCTACCTCCTTGAAAGAGATCGAGAAGCAAACTAGTCTTTGTAATCATTTTCTAAGGAATCAAAGTGTAATGAATATTGTTGATTAATAAAGGTAGCTTTCTTTTTCTTATTCTATTTCTTCGTAGTTTAATTATGCATTTTCTCTCCATCTCTTCTTCTCCCAACATGCGCGAGTAATTTTCCGCTTGTTAGGGTTCGTAGGATTAGGGTAGGCTAATGGATGATAAACATCCTTAAACCCTTTTTAAGTCCTATAAAATTTATGAACTTTATCAAAAGAATCATTAACATCCTAATCGGGCGCGCTAACAATTCTTTGTTAGTTCCGACCGCGATTAGAGATTAGATTAATAATTGTTTTGGTAAAGGTCAGATATAAACGGAGTTCCGTGTCGAGATAAGGGTTAAGAGTGGGATTCCTTTTCCCTCCAGAAATCTTAATCTACATGCATCACCGTCGTTCTAATTTTAAATCTATTAATGGATAAAAAGGGTAACTTTTAATTAATCGTCCATGACTACTAAATCCTAACGAACCCTACAAGCCCCCTTATTATATTAACTATATCCCTAAAATGATCTAGATCTATATTTTTGCATTCTTGCTTAACGTTGATCTAGAAACCATTCTTCAAAATCCTTTATCCCTCCTCTCTTTCTCAACACATCTAAAGTAAAAATAAAAGGTTCAACGTTTCCCTGAGGACGACCCGTACTCACCTCGGTCTAGCTACGCGCGACACCGTTCTGATTGCGGTTAACTACAAAACACACTCTTTCGAAACAATCAAATGGCACCGTTGCCGGGGATACGTGCGTAATTTTTTATTCTTACTATTTGTGTTGAATTCTTATACGATCCATATCATAATTAAAACAAAACTGCAAATTGTATATTTAACGATTATTGTGTGAATTTTGTGAGGGAATCTGGAGTCACATACTTAAGGATACAGAGAGACAGAGACATTCATCAAGATCTAGAAGAAGACAGGAGGCCGCATAGCAAAACTCATCACCTGATCCCTCAAGTCGGTGGCGGAACCGCGGCCGGAAGTGCACATCGGCGGCGGAAGCACCGCCAGTTAGGAGATCTAGGGATTCAGTCTTCTCTGGTAAGATTCCAACCTCCTTCTCTCTCCTCTGAAATCCAATAAAATATCTTTTCTGCAGGATTCTTTGCAAAAGAAATATCGCCGCTCAAAAATCTTTTTGCAAAGTTTTGTTTTGCGGTTTGTTTTTGCATATTTTAATACGGATTTTTAAGGGGCAAAACCAAAATCCAGATTAAGTGGGGATTTCATCATCCTTCCTAAGCCCCACAAATCACAAACCGAGTATCTGCATCAACCCTTCATTAATTTAAAAAATATCTAGACCAGACTCTAAGGACTGTCGCGCTCAATAAGGACAGAGGAAGGTCGTGGGTAATCTATCGTTTATCTGCATTACTTTTGTAGTGCCTAGACAAGTGTGTCAAAGGCTAGTGGCTTTTAATTAGGCTCACTACTGTGGTTCCTTCCCACTTACCTGGCACTTACCTGGTTGCAAGGGTAGTAAAGAGGCGGTAGAGGATTGATCCTACGGCTTGTCCTTTGGAAGTCTAGGAGCGGTCTAAAGACTGGACCTAGGTAACCATAGTTCTAGGGTTGTCTGTGCATTTTTTGTGTGATTTGTCTAAATCCGTCATTTATCAAAACAAACCAATTATTTTCTCCCCTTCCCCCTTCTTCTCTTGTTATAATGGGTGACCTAAACAGAAGAACACTTGCCGAGCTTTACTGTCCACAACCAGATATCTCTTGTTTTCGTAATCCCTTCGGTATACCGTCTGGCTCTTCCATGTCCTTAAGAGATCATATAGAATAAGCAGGAAGAAACAGTTGGCCACCTCAGTCTAGGTCTTATCAACCTATCCTAATACTACACATGTTTCAGTTGATACCCAGAGTGAGGAAGCCCCTAGACGAATGTCCATTGCTGAGCACATAGCTAGGGCTAGAGGCCAAAGTTTCAACCCGGACCAATATCAACCATCACCACCACTGTCCAGAGAAGAGTTTGATATGTGGTTTGTGGCATATAAGATGTCTGTTGAAAATAGCCAACCAACCAACCCATATCAATATTCCTCTTATCATAATATTGATCCCACTCCTACCTAAGTTCCGCAACCATTCTATTCCTATCAATCCAATCCGACTTTTCCACCTACTTTAGACAGTTCTTCTAATCAGTCATTTGGGAGTCTTAATTATCCACAGGAATTTCAATCTTATACTGAAACCCCTTATCAACCCAAAACTAGTCTGGAGCAGACATTAGAAAAATTTCTGGAACTGTCGAACCAAATTAGGAAGGATTTGGGTAGTAAGACAGAACTGTACACCCTTCCTAATCAAACCTCCCCATTCCAAACTGAAATCCACAACTCCAGTTTCATAGATTCATCAAGTACACCAAATAGAATGTCTGATAAGTTGTGTGACTTTGTAGTGTTTGATTTACCCGACTGTGAAGGGTCCATTTCAAGCGAAACCATACCCAACCCTTATGATCTCTACACCTCCACTCTTGAACCAAAACTGATTGAAAACCATACTTTTGATGAGGTGTTTGAGAATTTTAACCTTCACTTGAATGAGGTGATTAATGTTGGGATATATTGATTGATGAACCCGAAATTTTGGATGATTTTGTCCCACCAATTTATCAAATCCTTTCACTTCCGTGTGGTCATCATCTTGAGCCTTTAATTCTTTCCGAACCCCAAATATGTCTTGAAGTTGATGATAATGGTATACCCGAAGATCAGACCGAAATACAGCCTCCATCTTCCACATCTGGTTCAGCAACACTCGAGACACCAATTTGTTTACCCATTTCACCTTCTACTTTCTCCGGTTCTTCTTCTGTTCCTATAGTTTCAGTGAGTTTTGATAAATCACAATCCGTTAATTCAAGTTCAATAATACCAGAAATTCAACTTGATTTGGATATTTTTGAAAATGAGGTAGATGAGTTTTTCGAGTCCTCTACCTCAATAATTTTTGAATCAAGTAGGATAAATTCTGGCACAAAATTCTTTGACAGCAAAATGTTCAATCACACCATTGATAAATGTTTTGAAGAACTTTTTGCTGACGAACTTGAATTTTTAAACAATACGGATTTTGTGATTAATCAATCTCCACCTATAGAAGTTGAACCGTCACCATTCCTTCTTCCTAATCATTCATATACATCATCATTCTTTCTTTTCTCTAATTTCAAACCCTTTCCAGACCACCTCTTATCCCTTCCCCACTTTTTCTTGACTCGATACAACACATTCTTCCACCAACCTATACAATATACTGATAAAATCTTTAAATGGTTGGTGTTAACTTTTGGTCTTTGTAAAGTCTTACTTTAACCAAATGACTCACCCCCTCTTAAAATATTTCGTATTGTCTAACTCATGTTTGAGGGGGGGTATATTTTTGTCTCTTGAACATAACTTTTGTCCTCAAATTTGTTAGCCAAAAATAAGTTTGTGGGAGGATTTTCACTTTCATATATTTTTGCCCCCATTAATAATGTCCTCCCAAGCTTACAGGTTTTTGTGATCCAGCAGAAAGCAACAGTGAGGACACTGTTGAAAACAAGTTTGGGAGAGGTTTGTGCTTATTTACACATCAATTTGCATCATATTTTGCATAAGCACAACGTTTTCAAAATTTTTTTTAAAAAAATTTCTTTTATAACAAAAGAGTAGAAAGTGAAAAATTACATCCAAAAGATAGAAATAGTTTAAGAAAACCAAGAAAATTAGAAGTTTTCTTAAACGAACTAGTAATAAGTAGTTATGAGCTGTTGTCCCAAGGGTTAGTAAGATGAAGGAAGTCACTAATCTGAGGATAAAAATAAGTCTGAAAAATAGTTTCTATTCTGAAAGCCATACATTTGAATGTTGATACCCTACTATTTGCACTTACACACGTCTTGAAATTCTGGATAGTAGAGATACCTTGAAATGCTCTTGTCTAAAAGCCAAAGTATGAAGGAAATGAAAAAAATGAAGAAAATATAAAAGTGGTGAAAAGAAAAATAAACACTGGTTTTGTTATCGCCAAGGCAGCAATAAAAAAATATAGTGAGGGTGCCTCTTCACCTAGTGCCCTAAGACCAACTGGTCTGAGAGTCACTGCTAAGCCTCAGGTGGTGCAAGACGAGAAAAATATTATCACCGAATCAGCAAGCACATGAGTAATCGATCGGTTAGTACCTTAAGAGGTATTAACGGTCGCATGAAAATGTGTGAGCAAATCTAAATATTCATCAAGTTAAAAAAGTACTGAGGTAGATGGACAAGAGTGTGATAGCTTGAATTGAATTCTCCGAGTGTAGGGATGTCCATTACACACACGTAGGGTTATATGATCAATGTTTGGACGAAAGGTAGGAATGAAGAATAAAGACGATATTTTATTTAGAGATAATGTGATTTCTAATATCTTTTTATGACTATTAAGATAGGGCTCATGACAACTGAAAAGCTAGTGTAGTTGGAAACTCTTCTTTTCAAAGTCTTTCTTTTATGGTTCTTATCTTTATATGTAAATTTCACCATCTCTCTTTTATTATAGGATTTTGTGGGTGTAATCCGCTGAAAACCCTCAGGAGACAACACTCCTCCTACTAGGGACACCTAGAGATTTAACGGCTTGTTGCACGTGCTCAGTGCAATCCTGTTTGCCTACAAAAGTGTGCTTAGTTTTCTCCTTTCTTTTTCTCCTTCTCTTGAATAAACTAGTTTGCTCGTGACGATCAAAGATAAGTTTGGGGGTATTTGTTCAGTTGATAAAACTGCACATTTGTTATTACAATTTTCCTACCATTTTCATATTAAAGGTCTTTATTATAATATATATCATACATATGAGGGTTTATGTGTAAAAATACTATTTTCCATGTGTTGATATATTATAATTAGCATTTGGTAGGAAAATGTATGCAAATAATATCATTGACAAATCCTAGTAGAACAAAGTCTACTAAATATTATTTGAGTTGTGCAGAATTTTCAGGTCTAAAATCAAGGAAATCAAGTTGTTAAAGAAAACCTGCCTAATTAAGAAATCAAAATGAAGAAATCAAGTCTGGCAGCAACTAAGAGAAGATTTCAAAGATCTAAAGGTCCTAAAGATGGCCACATGTCACAAGGATCTACACCCAGAAAATTCAACAAGAGATACCAACCTTTGGCCGCGGATCCGAATCCAAACCCGCCTGTTGGCCGCGGATCCGCCGCAGGGTAGGGGAGTTAGGGGTTGCACTTTTTGGGGAAGAATCTTTGCTGTTAAACTTCCATATTTGGAAGCAAAGGTTCTGGCTTTGGGACTATAAATAAAGACCGAGAGCCTCTTGGAAAAATCATCATGCCGACGAGATCACGAAGTCCAAGACGGCTCACGCATCCAGGCTGATCATCAACTGTTTGTCTACCTCCTTGGAAGAGATCGAGAAGCAAACTAGTCTTTGTAATCATTTTCTAAGGAATCAAAGTGTAATGAATATTGTTGATTAATAAAGGTAGCTTTCTTTTTCTTATTCTATTTCTTCGTAGTTTAATTATGCATTTTCTCTCCATCTCTTCTTCTCCCAACATGCGCGAGTAATTCTCCGCTTGTTAGGGTTCGTAGGATTAGGGTAGGCTAATGGATGATGAACATCCCTAAACCTTTTTTAAGTCCTATAAAGTTTATGAACTTTATCAAAAGAATCATTAACATCCTAATCGGGCGCGCTAACAATTCTTTGTTAGTTCCGACCGCGATTAGAGATTAGATTAATGATTGTTTTGGTAAAGGCTGGATATGAACGGAGTTCCGTGTCGAGATAAGGGTTAAGAGTGGGATTCCTTTTCCCTCCAGAAACCCTAATCTACACGCATCACCGTCGTTCTAGTTTTAAATCTATTAAAGGATAAAAATGGTAACTTTTAATTAATCGTCCATGACTACTAAATACTAACGAACCCTACAAGCCCCCTTATTATATTAACTACATTCCTAAAATAATCTAGATCTATATTTTTGCATTCTTGCTTAACGTAGATCTAGAAACCATTCTTCAAAATCCTTTATCCCTCCTCTCTTTCTCAACACATCTAAAGTAAGAATAAAAGGTTCAACGTTTCCCTGAGGACAACCCGTACTCACCTCGGTCTAACTACGCGCGACACCGTTCTGATTGCGGTTAACTACAAAACACACTCTTTTGAAACAATCAAGCACAACCAGATCGCGACTCAGGCCTAGACTAGTTATCCTCTCTGTCAGTTTATGTATGTCACATGTTTACGCATTTCTTTTCTTATATTTTCTTTCAGTTGAACTCATATATTGTAAATGAATCAAGTTGAATGTAAATAAAGTTGTTGAATTTTAAATCTCATGTTAATTTTCTTATCTTTTTATATTGTTCTTTTACGCTTAGTGTATTTATTCCGGGAAATGACCTTCTCGAAATAAATACGCCGCAGACTTGCCACGTCACCATTTCCTTCTATTAGGAAGCAGGACGTGACACATTCTAAGACTTCCCTGGCTCGAGCACGCTTAACTACAGAGTTCTCAAGCTCTTGGAATGCCGATTCACTTAAAAGGCGCCTCTGTAATTGAGGGTGACATCATTACATTTATAATGCAGTTCGGTCCACTTTCGGAATGTGTTCCGAAGATTCCCCATTGTTCTACAGTGGGTCCCATGGATTCAAGAGGGCCCCCCACCCCCTAGCATGACAATTGACGTGGTATTTTGTTCCGTGTGGCACTTTGATCCGTGAGCAAGAACCGGGTCCCGACATTCTCCCTACCTTTGAATAATGGTTCGTTCTCGAACCACAGACCTACTACTGAGGGACAAGCATAGGCCACCATAAATATAACACCCCACGCCCCAGTATAGATGGTATTGTCCGCTCTGGCCGAAACCACATGGTTTTTCCCTTTAGAGCGAACTGGACCCGATCAGAGGTCACCCATCCTAAGACTTCCCTGGTCCGAGCATGCTTAACTACGGAGTTCTCAAGCTCCTGTAGTGCCGATTCACTTAAAAGACGCCTCTATAATTAAGGGTGGTATCATTACATTTATAATGTAGTTCGGTCATCTTTCGGAATGTGTTCCAAAGATTCCCCATTTTTCTACACTGGGTCCCACGGACTCAAGAGTTGGCCCCTACGGATTAATGAGGTGGCCCCGCCCCCTTGGCATGAAAATTGGCGTGGCACATTGTTCCGTGTGGCACTTTTTTCCATGAGCAAGAACCGGGTCCCGACATTGGCTGATGTATTTCTCGATATGCAGTCCTTAAGCCGCTGTTTGAGTAGCCCTGCGGCTGTCGTGTCTCTGATCTTTTCGGGGGCTGACAAGACTTTTTCAAGTAATCTCCTTAGGTTATATTACCGCTGGAAGAGCAAGCGTTAAGAATTTTTCCGTGACGCTTTTAACTTGAGATTAGGCTCAATTTGGAACCCCGATGAGTCATAACCGCACCCTTCTGGGGTGGGATGATCTCCAATAGTCTTTTAGGCTTTATAAGATTTGTCGTCAAGACCCGAAGCTGGGAATATGCCGTCACTTCATTTTTTGCTTTGACGATGTCGCGCCGATTCTTTGCTGAAATAGGGTAGACTTCTGTAAGACCTCTATGCTGTATGTATTGCAATTGAACCCCGGAACTAGGAATATGCTATTGCTCCAATTTCATTTGATAGTTGCATCCGCACCCTGCTAAAATGAGGTGGAACACCGGGATAGTCTCTAAGTTTTGTATGTATCATCAAGACTCGGGGTTAGGATTTTGCTATTACTCCTTTTTTTGCTTTGACCCTTAGATCTTTCTTTTTTGATGATGATGTTGCGTCTGCATTCTGCTGGAACGATAAGGAACGCCGGGATAGTCTTTAGGTTGTATATGAACCGTCAAGACTTGGAGCTAGGATTTTGCCATTACTCCATTTTTTTGCTTTAACCCTTGGATCTTTTTTATGGTGACGTTGTGTCTGCATCCTGCTGGAATAAGAAGAAACGCCGGGATAGTCTATAGGTTGTATATGTACCGTCAAGACATGGTTCTCCTTTTGACGAAGCGTGGTAGGAAAATAAGGTTCCCTTTGTTTCATTTGTGCCTATGGATTGTATACAAGAGTCAATATGGACATACTTGCAGGGCAGAAAAGTTTCATTTTCATTTTTTTTATTTCTTTCCATGATGCTCTATCTTTTAAGCTTTTATGTCGCGAGAGTCGCGATTGTCCAATCATTTCGGCTATTTATCGCGATGCCCAATCATTTCGGCTATTTTTTTATATTTTTACTCGCTGCTTTTATTACGAGTTGCCCAAACACTTCGGATGTTTATGCATATTTCTTGCTCGCTGATTTTTATCGTGAGTTGGGGACTTGGTCCTGATACCCATTGTGGCATCAGTATCGCTACAACTGGAATATTGCCAGGAGCGAATCATCATTTGCCATGAGAGGATTTGGACTTTGACATCTGTTTAGGTATTAGCATCGCTATAACTGGAATGTTGCCAAGAGCGAATCATCATTTGCCTTTGTCGATTTGAACAAAGATGGCTTAGTAGACATGGTTAGGATCCTATCGACTAAAGCTTTTGACTTCATGAGCCGTAAGGGTCTCATAAAAGTATTTCTCCCTATGAGTCGTGATTAAATACGTAGGTGTATTTTCTCCTCAGAGATCATGGGGATTCCTAAATGTGTTTTCTCTTGTAAGTCGTAAAGATCTTCCAGGTGTGTTTTCTCCTTATAATTCGAGAGGACTTACAAGTGTCGTTCACCATATGGGGACATTTCTCGTCATTAGTGGAACTTGGTGGGGGATATATTTATTTATACCCATGGATTGTATACAAGGATCAATATAAGACCGCCTGTAGGGCAACATTGGGGGAATATGAGGGCTTAAGAACAGGTTTAGATCTCTGTAGCTTAAGGCTTTTGAATCCTACGAGCCGTGAGGGCCTTGTTTACCGCCGAAAGACGGTTCAGGACGTTAGGACGTCTGGCCCGAATTTTGGGGGCAGATGCTATTTGGATTTATCCATCCACCTCTCCAAAGATACCAAGTTGATTTACAGCACCATATATCGGAGGTTTGGACAGACACGGCCATTGTAGCAGATTTTATCAGATTTTCCCTCATTTTATGAGGGGTTTTTTATTGTGGGGACGCTCTTCCGTGCAGGCGCAAGCCCCTACAGTTAATTACGTTACCACATTGTGATAACCACTTTCTCCTGCTCCGGCAGTTCACTTCGTGTCGTGTGTATGCTTTGTTTGTTTTAGTTGCCCGTGGATTGTATACGGAGATTAATTTATGTCGTCGCCCATAAGGCGCGGATTATTCCAAATCCATATATTTTAGATTCGGGTTTAGGTCAAGAATTTCGCTTGATGGGGTCCACGTTAGTAGCTTAGTTAGCCAACGGCAATGAACTTAGGACGCCGATCTCATATAAATGAGGTCCATTAGTTCATGGTATATTTGGGTTTGATCTAAGGATTGTTAGCCATATTTGAGACTAAGATCAACTTAGAAACAAATGAGCATATGGGCTCAATTATTTTAGTTTAGGGACATCACGGTCCAACATTATATGTTTGGGACGAATGTTAGTTTAGGGACATTTCGGTCCAACATTCCCATTTTGGGGACGAATGTTAATTCAAGGACATATCGGTCCAACATTCCCATTTTGGGGACGAATGTTAATTCAAGGACATTTCGGTCCAACATTCCCTGTTTGGGACGAATGTTAGTTTAAGGACATTTCGTTCCATTATCATCGTATTTGGGGCGAATGTCTTGTTTAGGGACATCTCGGTCCAACATTCCCATTTTGGGGACGAATGTTAGTTTAAGAACATTTCGGCCCAACATTCATCTTGCGCGCATATGTATTTATTACATGGCAAAGTGAACGGTGGTGATATGGAATGCACCCAATTTGGAGTGCGGTCTGATTTGAAGTGTGCACGTCAATTTGGAAGTGCATTAATGTGGGATAGAAGGATTTGTTGGTTGTCGGGTGTAACACCCTAGTTCATTTATACCAATTCCAGTTCTCGTATTTCCTTAATTGTGGCAATTTCCTGATTTATCGTGTTTTGGGTACGAATAGTATTTTATATTTTACATTGCATTCGAGCCGACCCGGGTGCGTTTTGAAATATTTTGGTATCCCGCCAAAATTCAATTTATTTAATTTTAAAATTTAGTTTAAATATTTTCATACGATTTCTTTAACAAACTGAAATCTCTTATCTAAAATTTTAAATCTAAAAATCTTTTAAAATTTTAAATCTAATTTCCTAACAAACTAACAACTCCTTTCTCTCTCTCTCTCTCCTCTGCATATATATTATATATATTTTATTTATTTAATATTTCTTTCCTTATTTAATACATAGCCTCTTCTTCTTCTTTCTTCTTTCTTTTTCATGATCTTGTTTCTTGATTCCGGTGATCATCGCCGGAGCCGTGCTCGTCGCTGATGATTCGAGTGATCCACTAAACGTACCTAACTTGCGTGATCACCCTCGTACGTTGTTTGGAACCGTTCCGTGTACCGTGCGCGCGTCGCGACATTTCGCCGACGAAGGACGTTCCGTACACATCCGTTCTTGTTCCGTCTAGGCAAGTTAATCTTGCTACATGCTATATAATTCATTTTTATACCTATTTAAATAAATACCATATCTATAGTTTAAATCTAGTGCCCCATGTTTAATTTTATAACATTTCGATGTTCCGTTTGTATCCGTTTATATCATATTAAATCTAGATCATGAAAACTTATCTTGCGACATACTAGATTACATTATACTGCATCCATATCATTTAAAATATATATCGTCGTAATATTTCTTATTATTATCTTTAATTAGTTTATAATCTGCATTTTAAAATGTTATACACTTGAAAATATTATAGTTTACACATGAAACGTCGTTGAAAAAGCGGATACGACAAATCCGAAATTTACTGTACACCATACCTTATAAAATTCATTATAAATCATAGAAAAATCATTAGTATACGTTCTTTAGTTCGTTATGAAGATAACTCCGAATACTATAACTCTATGAAATATTTACTTACAAAATAAATTGTTTAAATAATGTAAAATGCAAATGAATATGTCTCCAAACTGCTGTCCAGGGAAATTCCAGCAACAAACTTTCAACTTCGAATGTTCATAACTTTTTGTAGGGACAACCTGAGATGCTTATACTTATAAAAATGAAAATATTATTGAATTATATTTATTTTGGTATAAGACACGTCCCTTTTGGAGAACGTTTGTTATTTTTAAGCTATTTTACAAATTAGGGCGACGATGAATTTCTGAACGGAACTTTCTTGTGCATGGTTAATCAATACCACTTTTATAGTTATTAATCGCTTTGAATATGCTATCCATATTAATATTATTATATCAATATTTATATCACATATTGCTTAGTTGTACATCCCACATTACCATTTTATAGTTTTATAACTTTTCGGATACCCGTTTGCATCCATCGCATTTAAGATACATATTATTGCATTCATAGATCACATTACTACATAATACTGTGATATTAACACTCCATATTTAATAAATTGCATCCTAATTAATATTGAAACTATAAATGTAACCCTAATCGATAACTGTGCATCTGTATGCCTTAATCTGTACCTGATTGCGTATAACATTACAATGTTCCATTTTATTGTGCTATTAGTACCCATGCTTGTTTTGTATACCCATGCTTATGCTAGTTGATTATGAGCACCCACATAACATTTTGTGCTTCCTGACATGACCTGTTGCACTTCCTACCTGATAGGACATGGTACCGTACACTCTTGACATGACCTGACACCTAAATACACTACTTGACTTGACCTGATGTACCATGGCTTGACCTGTTACCTGATCTTGTGTCTAATGCCAACAAACCTAATATGTAGTCCTTACGGACCGTTCCTATTGTCTATCCAGACAAACCTGCACCTACCTGATCCTGAGTTGGCATTAGTTCTTGATTACTTAAAATACCTGACTAGACACTTATAACTTGGGGGTATGGGGAAATCAATGATGAAATCCTGACTTGTAACTCAACAGTTGCTTGCTTATACTGATCAGTTTTAGGGGCTAGGCCAGCCCTGGGATGATGCTGCTGACATCATTCATCTGTACATGTTTCCTGTTTAGTGCCTAGCGGCATGTCTCGGTTTCAGCCCGAGAATCTGGACCGTGGTCCCGGGCATGCACGGGATACTATTGAGTTACATCAACGATTCATCAAATTGATTTCAAAGACTTGAGAGTATTTAACCCAATAGACCAGTTTAGATTACTCACTGCACACTACCTGTCACTGCCCTGATTTACATTGCTGTTACACTTGCTTTACCTTTTATGATCATACTTGCATGTCTTGCTACCCTGTTTATATATTATTGCTTGATGTTATGACGCGCTGACGTCTGGGTTTCGCATGGCCCAGATCATTCTACCTTTGTTGCAGACTGATCAGGAGTATTGCCACTGTTAGACCGAGCGGTGAAGTTCCTGTCGGTATGTAGTTTTACTTCCAGGTGTTTCATTTATTTTATCTTTTGCTTCCGCATATCATTATTTCTTGACTCATTTATTCAGGCTCATGGACATGTACTAGATAGTTTAGCTTACTTCCTGTTCTTGATATCTCTACAGCCGTAATGTGACTGTGGAAGGATTTTTCCTATCCACAGGTAGCATGGTTGGCTATGTCACGTGCCCATCTTAGCGTACTCTGGAAAGCGGGGCGTGACATAGCCAACCATGCTACCTGTGGATAGGAAACATCCTTCCACAGTCACATTACGGCTGTAGAGATATCAAGAACAGGAAAGTAAACTAACTATCTAGTACATGTCCATGAGCCAGAATGAATGAGTCAAGAAATAATGATATGCGGAAGCAAAAGATAAAATAAATGAAACACCTGGAAGTAAAACTACATACCGACAGGAACTTCACCGCTCAGTCTAACAGCGGCAATACTCCTGATCAGTCTGCAACAAAGGTAGAATGATCTGGGCCATGCGAAACCCAGACGTCAGCGCGTCATAACATCAAGCAATAATATATAAACAGGGTAGCAAGACATGCAAGTATGATCATAAAAGGTAAAGCAAGTGTAACAGCAATGTAAATCAGGGCAGTGACAGGTAGTGTGCAGTGAGTAATCTAAACTGGTCTATTGGGTTAAATACTCTCAAGTCTTTGAAATCAATTTGATGAATTGTTGATGTAACTCAATAGTATCCCGTGCATGCCCGGGACCACGGTCCAGATTCTCGGGCTGAAACCGAGACATGCCGCTAGGCAATAAACAGGAAACATGTACAGATGAATGATGTCAGCAGCATCATCCCAGGGCTGGCCTAGCCCCTAAAACTGATCAGTATAAGCAAGCAACTGTTGAGTTACAAGTCAGGATTTCATCATTGATTTCCCCATACCTCCAAGTTATAAGTGTCTAGTCAGGTATTTTAAGTAATCAAGAACTAATGCCAACTCAGGATCAGGTAGGTGCAGGTTTGTCTGGATAGACAACAGGAACGGTCCGTAAGGACTATATATTAGGTTTGTTGGCATTAGACACAAGATCAGGTAACAGGTCAAGCCATGGTACATCAGGTCAAGTCAAGTAGTGTATTTAGGTGTCAGGTCATGTCAAGAGTATACGGTACCATGTCCTATCAGGTAGGAAGTGCAACAGGTCATGTCAGGAAGCACAAAATGTTATGTGGGTGCTCATAATCAACTAGCATAAGCATGGGTATACAAAACAAGCATGGGTACTAATAGCATAATAAAATGGAACATTGTAATGTGATATGAAATCAGGTACAGATTAAGGCATACAGATGCACAGTTATCGATTAGGGTTACATTTATAGTTTCAATATTAATTAGGATGCAATTTTTTAAATATGGAGTGTTAATATCACAGTATTATGTAGTAATGTGATCTATGAATACAATTATATGTATCTTAAATGCGATGGATGCAAACGGGTATCCGAAAAGTTATAAAACTATAAAATGGTAAAGTGGGATGTACAACTAAGCAATATGTGATATAAATATTGATATAATAATATTAATATGGATAGCATATTCAAAGCGATTAATAACTATAAAAGTGGTATTGATTAACCATGTACAAGAAAGTTCCGTTCAGAAATTCAGCGTCGCCCTAATTTGTAAAATAGCTTAAAAATAGCAAACATTCTCCAAAAGGGACGTGTCTTATTCCAAAATAAATATAATTCAATAAAGTTTTCATTTTTATAAGTATAAGCATCTCAGGTTGTCCCTACAAAAAGTTATGAACATTCGAAGTTGAAAGTTTGCTGCTGGAATTTCCCTGGACAGCAGTTTGGAGACATATTCATTTGAATTTTACGTTATTTATAAAATTTATTTTGTAAGTAAATATTTCATAGAGTTATAGTATTCGGAGTTAGCTTCGTAACGAACTAAAGAACGTATACTAATGATTTTTCTATGATTTATAATAAAGTTTATAAGGTAAGGTGTACAGTAAATTTCATATTTGTCGTATGCGCTTTTTCAACGACGTTTCATGTGTAAACTATAATATTTTCAAATGTATAATATTGTAAAATGCAGATTATAAACTAATTAAAGATAATAATAAGAAATATTACGACGATATATATTTTAAATGATATGGATGCAGTATAATGTAATCTATTATGTCGCAAGATAAGTTTTCATGATCTAGATTTAATATGATATAAACGGATGCAAACGGAACATCGAAACGTTATAAAATTAAACATGGGGCACTAGATTTAAACTATAGTTATGGTATTTATTTAAATAGGTATAAAAATGAATTATATAGTATGTAGCAAGATTAACTTGCCTAGACGGAACAAGAACGGATGTGTACGGAACGTTCTTCGTCGGCGAAATGTCGCGACGCGCGCACGGTACACGGAACGGTTCCAAACAACGCACGAGAGTGATCATGCAAGTTAGGTACGTTCAGTGGATCACTCGAATCGTCAGCGACGAGCACGGCTCCGGCGGTGATCACCGAAATCAAGAAACAAGATCAAGAAAAAGAAAGAAGAAAGAAGAAGAAGAGGCTTTGTATTAAATAAGTAAAGAAATATTAAATAAATAAAATATATATAATATATATGCAGAGGGGAGAGAGAGAGAAAGCGGTTGTTAGTTTGTTATGAAATTAGATTTAAAATTTTAAAAGATTTTTAGATTTAAAATTTTAGATAAGAGGTTTCAGTTTGTTAAAGAAATCGTATGAAAATATTTAAACTAAATTTTAAAATTAAATAAATTGAATTTTGGCGAGATACCAAAATATTTCAAAACGCACCCGGGTCGGGTCGAATGCAATGTAAAATATAAAATACTATTCGCACTCAAAACACGATAAATCAGGAAAATAACACAATTAAGGAAATACGAGAACTGGAATTGGTATAAATGAACTAGGGTGTTACATTATACCCAACTACAAAAGAATTTCATCCTCGAAATTCCAAGAATAAGAAGGATAAATAATCAACAAACTACAAGAATAGATGTGGAAACTTCTGTCGGATTTCATCTTCTCATTCCCAAGTGGGTTCTCCATGCAAGCGATTACTCCAAGAAACAAGCACAAGAGGGATAACTTTGTTCATAAGAACTTTTCTCTTCGATCCACAATTTACATCGGTCGCTCCTCAAAAGTTAAAATCTTCTCGTACAGTCTGCTCCGAAAGATCCAATACATGTATTTCATCTCGAGCATACCTACGGGGTTGAGATACAAGAAACATGTCATGAACATTCTCCAAAGATTGCGGTAACACCAAACGATACGCCACTTCTCCAATACGCTCCAAAATCTCAAAGGTCCAACGAGTCGAGGACTAAGCTTTCCTCGACTTCCGTAACGGATCCCCCTCTAGTCGGTGACATCTTCAAGAATACCAAATCACCAACGACGAACTCCAGAGGTCTTCTCGATGTATCTGCCCAACTCTTTTGTCGGTCGTGTACAGTGCCTTCACATGATTTCGGATAGTGTTAACCTTCTCAACTGTTTGCACGACCAAATCCGGTCCTAACAATCTTCGTTCTCCAACATCGTCCCAACAAACAGGTGAACGACACTTGCGACCATATAATGCTTCGAATGGAGCCATCTGAATAGTCGCCTGAAAACTGTCATTGTAAGAAACTCCACTAAGTTTAGATTATCCTCCCATCAACCCTTGAAGTCTAACAGGCAAGCTCTCAACATGTCCTCAAGAGTTTGGATCATTCTCTCCGACTAGCCATCTGTTTGAGGATGATAAGCTGTGCTAAACTTCCATCGAGTCCCCAAACTTTCCTGTAAGCTCCTCCAGAAGTGTGATAAAAATCGGGTGTCATGGTCGGACACGATGCTCACAGGTACTCCATGCAATCTCACAATCTCCTGCATGTACCGTTCTGCGGACGCTTCCGTTGACTGACCAACTCGAAACGGTATGAAGTGAGCTGCCCTGGTCAATCGATCAACAATCACCCAAACTGCATTGTTGCCTTTTGGACTCCGCGGTAGAGCTGTTACGAAATCCATGGTTATATGTTCCCACTTCCACTGATCGGAAGTGGTTGCAATAAACCAGCAACCCTTTGATGTTCAGCCTTAACTTGCTGACACACCAAGCTCTTTTCCACAAAGCGAGCAATCTCCCGTTTCATGCCTTCCCACCAGAAATGCTGTCGTATATCTCGATACATCTTCGCACCTCCTGGATGTACGGATTATGCTGAATTGTGCGCCTCCTTCATAACTTCTTCGCGAATATCTCCTTTTGGCACACACAAACGCCTACCATATCGCAACAAACCATCTTCATGGATCAATAAGTCTGTTTGAAGTCCAGCTTCAACCTGTTCTCGAAACTTTTGCAATATAGGGTCCTGCAATTGCGCTGCTTTAATATTCTCGATCAACGACGACTGTACTTGCAGCTGCAACAACTGTCCCAAAGAATACGGTAGCACAACTTCCAAATCGAATCTCCGAAAGTCTTCAATAGGTTTCTTCTGTGCAGTCAACATCTGAATTGATTGCCACCGACTAAGTGCATCCGGCACAACATTAACTTTCTCCGAATGGTATTCAAGATCAAGGTTGTCGTCAGCCATCAGCTCCAACCACCTACGCTGCCTCTTATTAAGCTCCTTCTGTGTGAACACATACTCCAGGATTTTGTGATCGGTGAATACTTCGACCCTTTCGCCCAGTAAGTAGTGTCTCCAAATCTTCAAAACGAATATCACAACTGCTAGCTCCAAGTCAGGAGTTGGGTAGCCCTTCTCATGGGTCTTCAACTGTCTCGATGCGTAAGCTATAATCTTCCCATACTGCATCAAAACACATCCCAAACCTTTCCCATATGCGTTGCTGTGAATCACCAATCCTCCGAAACTGTCTGGCACGGTTAAACAAGAACGGTTATCAACCTTTGCTTCAACACCTCAAAAGCTGACGCACACTTATCCGTCCGTACAAACGGTACCTCCTTACACGTAAGCTTGGTCAAGGCTCAGCCAAACGAGCAACATTCCCTACGAACCTTCTGTAGTATCCTGCAAGTCCAAGAAACTTCTGATCTTTACAACGTTCTTCGGAATCGGCCAATCTTGAACTGCAGCAATCTTCCCTGGGTAAACGGCGATTCCATCTCCAGCTACGACATGTCCCAAAACTTTACTTCTTCAAGCCAAAACTTGCACTTGCTCATCTTAGCATATAATCTTTCTTGCCTCAGTGTCTGCAGTGCGATCTTCAAGTGTTCTGCATGCTCTTCAATGCTCCTCGAGTAGACCGGAATATCCTCAGCGAACACCACTATAAACTGGTCCAAGAACGATGAAGGATTCGGTTCATCAGTCCATAAATATCACCGGTGCATTCGTGACTCCGAATGGCATCACTAAATACTTGTAATGGCCATACCAAGTTCGGAATGTAGTCTTACAAATATCTTCTGATTTAACTCGGACCTGATGATATCCGGACCGCAAATCCAGCTTCGAGAATACCCTCGCACCATTAAGTTGCTCGAACAATTCGCCAATGCGAGGGATCGGGTACTTGTTCTTAATAGTCACCCGGTTTAATTGTCGATAATCAATGCACATCCTCCTTGTGCCATCTTTCTTCTTGACTAAAAGAACTGGAGCTCCCCAAGGTGAATTATGCGAATTCAACCCTTCTCTAGCAATTCGGTAACCTGCTTCTTTACTTCTTCCAACTCCACTGATGCCATTGGATAATACGCCTTTGAGATTGGCGCTGCACCAGGAACAAGATCAATCGCAAACTCCACATCTCGTTTGCGGTAACCCGAGATGTCCTCGAACATGTCCAAGAACTCTCGTAATATAGCCGGCGCTTCTTCCTTAATAACTTCCATCGACGAAAGAACACTGTTTGTCGGCCTAGCCCTAAATTTGACTGGCCCGACCGAACTACTTCCCCCATCAAAACAAACTCCGGATGTCTGGGAATCTGGAAGTTCGCTTTCCTTGCTCTACAATCACTATGAGCGTGGAAGGTGCCAAGAAAAATCTATTCCCAAGACCACAACAAACAAGGAGTGCACCAGAATTGAATAATTCCAATGCGGAAAGATAAGAACAAGTAGGATACCAAGATGACTTCATCCGAAATCAAGATACTGAAGAGGATTAAGCACGATAAATAGGGTTCAAGTTGGTAATAAAACAATAACTGGTAAACAATGAAACCGAAAGAAGCAAGGTAGTATAACGATCATGGAATAAGGAAGTGAATCAAGACCAGGACTCCAAGTTACTTAAATAGAGTACCGCATTGTAACCATGCTGCAGTTCATGGGCACAATTACATAACTCCACCCAAGTCGCCCAAATCCTAGTATCAGAATCAAGAAACAGGGAGAAACAATAGAGAACCAAAAAGATTTTAGGTCGAAATGCAAAGTGGTTTGCATATCGCTCAAATAAAGGATCAAGAGAAGGATATGATTCAACAATCACGATAATCAAGGTGGCAGGACATGTTCCTAATCATGAGTATTCTGATTCGTGTATTGGGTCCAATACCCAACTACAAAAGAATCAACCCAATTAACCTATATCCTATGGCTCTGATACCAAAAGAACCATGTCACACCCCGCTTCCCAGAGTACGCTAAGATGGGCACGTGACATAGCCAACCATGCTACCTGTGGATAGGAAACATCCTTCCACAGTCACATTACGGCTGTAGAGATATCAAGAACAGGAAAGTAAACTAACTATCTAGTACATGTCCATGAGCCAGAATGAATGAGTCAAGAAATAATGATATGCGGAAGCAAAAGATAAAATAAATGAAATATATATAATATATATGCAGAGGAGAGAGAGAGAGAGAAAGCAGTTGTTAGTTTGTTAGGAAATTAGATTT
This sequence comes from Agapanthus africanus, assembly GCA_030015575.1. NCBI lineage: Eukaryota > Viridiplantae > Streptophyta > Magnoliopsida > Asparagales > Amaryllidaceae > Agapanthus > Agapanthus africanus. The sequence goes on along the minus strand of CM057338.1, from coordinate 943,993,337 downwards.
AAAATTTTAAAAGATTTTTAGATTTAAAATTTTAGATAAGAGCTTTCAGTTTGTTAAAGAAATCGTATGAAAATATTTAAACTAAATTTTAAAATTAAATAAATTGAATTTTGCCGGGATACCAAAATATTTCAAAACGCACCCGAGTCGGGTCGAATGCAATGTAAAATATAAAATACTATTCGCACCCAAAACACGATAAATCAGGAAAATACCACAATTAAGGAAATACAAGAACTGGAATTGGTATAAATGAACTAGGGTGTTACATCGGGACCCGCCACCTCTCTGAAAACGTTGAGGAATTACAACGACATATATCAAACGTGTGGAAAGATGTACCCTTAAACTAAATCTCGTATTTGAAGGAAAGATCGTGATGGATCATCTAAGAATCATTAGCCTTATTTGAGACTAAGATTATCTTAGGAGGTATGGGATGAAGATGGGTTTGGATATCATGAACATAAACTTAGCCGATATAAGCTAAGATTGGGTTTCTGTAACACCCAGCAGTGCTAAGTACCCAGTTGCATATAGCGCTCACGTGTATATCAAGTGAGGTGCTATAATAGTGCTAAGCACTAATTTTTCTCTAGCGCTCACGTGTTTATCACGTGAGGCACTGAGCATCTTGCGCTCACGTGTGTTTCACGTGAAGCGCTGAGCGTCTGGCGCTCACGTGTGTTTCACATGAGACGCTAAGCTTTTGGCCTTAGGTGCTCACATGCTTTTCACGTGAGGCATTCAGCTTTTTGGAGATTTAATCTCTGTTGATATTTCTAAAGAACTTAAATCTCTGTTAATGGTATTTTGACAATTAATGATCACCAAGATCATTATTTTGAGGATCTTAGATCGGGTTCTTTAAAGAACTAAGTTCTTGATTTGAAGAAACTAAGTTCCTGGAGTATTATGAACTATATCATCTCCGAGAGGTTAAATATTTTTTAATGGTGTTTTGACCATTAAAGATCACCAAGATCACTATTTTGAGAATCTTGGATTGGGTTGTTTAAAGAACTAAGTTCTTGATTTGAAGAAACTAAGTTCCTGGAGTATTATAAACTCCATCTACTCCGAGAGGTTAAACCTCTTTTAATGGTGTTTTGACCATTAAGGATCACCAAGATCACTATTTTTGAGGATCTGGGATTGGGTTCTTTAAAGAACTAAGTTCTTGATTTAAAGAAACTAAGTTCCTGGAATATTATTAAATCCATCCTCTTTTTTTTCAAATTTGTTCTTCCCTGAATCTTTGAATCTCAAGAACAAAATCTTCTTGATGAGAATTAAATTCTCAACTTATTGGAGATTTGTCTTGCGGATCTCCGATCTATAGAAAAAACTAAGTTCTTTGAGAATGGTTAAACCCTTATATATTATATGATAGGTAAATGAGATGTTTTGATCTCAATATTTTCTTCCCTTAGGGTTTTGAGGAAGAAGATCTTGTTTGGGAATTAAATTCTCCTTTGTTTTGTGGGGGCTTTTGGGAGCCTTCTGTATATTTTTTTACAAAAACTTATGGGATGGTCTCCTCTCTTTAGATTTAATCACCTTGCTCCTATTTATAGGAGAAGAGAAAAAATTATTTTTTTGATAAAATCTCTCATTGAGAGATCATGATTGATTTCATGATCTTTTAGATCAATCGGTGAATTTTATTCACCGTTGGATTTTTAATCCAAAGGCTCTCTATTTAACAGAGAAGATTTCTTGTTTGTTTAATAAGATTAGGAAATATTTTCCTAAGATGGAATTTTATTCTATGATATGAATATCTTGTTAGTTTAACATAATTAGAATTTTATTCTATCATATAAATATCTTATTAGTTTAACAAGATTAGAATTTTTATTCTATCATATGAATATCATGTTGGTTTAACAAGATTAGGAAATATTTTCCTAACCATAAAATTTAATTCTGTTTAACAGAGAAGATCTCTCTTATTTTACGAAGATCAGGAAAATATTTCCTACATAGAATTTAATTCTATCATTGGATATTTGATCTAACAAAGAATATCTTCTTTATTTATAAAGATCAGAGGAATATTTTGCTCTAATAGAATTTAATTCTATCATTTGATGATTTATTGTCACTATTGAATATTTGATCCAACGGCTCTATTTAACAAAGAATATCCCAGATTTTAAGGAAATATCCCACAATATAGAATTTAATTCTACCCTCTTTAATTTAGGCGCTGACGCTCATGTGCTATGCACGTGGGCGCCGCCTAAGAATTTAATTCTTTTATAAATAGTCACCCTCGTGCTTTGCACGCCGGTGCTCACATGTGTTCCACGTGAGGCGCTACTATAGAATTTAATCCTAACAGAAGCTGGCACTAGCGCTCACGTGGGAAACACGTGAAGCGCTCAAGGATTTAGTCCTATCTGAAGCGGTACCTACATACTTTGCATATGGGTGCACGTGTTTAACACGTGGAGATTTCCTTTAAATTTTATAAGGGAACAACAAGTTTTGAGCCAAAAATTTTGGCGGGAACAGATCTCATAGGGGGAATTCTCCTTACGAGTCGTGAGGATCTCGCAAGTGTAATTTCTCCATACGAATCGTGAGGATTCCTAAGTATGTTGCTCCTTTATGATTCGTAAGGATCTCACGCATGTATTTTTACCTCACAAGGTTGAGAGGACCTTGCAAATGCATATGAATTTTTTTATTTTACGAGTTTGCGCCCTTTTCAGGTTTTCATAACTCGCCGGCGGTCCTACTGTTTTTACTTACGGCACCCTTTCGGGTTTTCATCTGTGGCCATTTTGCTTGTGGACATACCGTTTTTTTTAACGCGGTGAAACTCTCGAGAATAGTTTCGTCACAGGACTTGGGGGTGGCTTCTTTGCTAGAGTAGTTGTGCAGCTAGTGGGACTTGATTTGCAACCTTTGCTGCTAGGACTTCGTTTGCAATATAGATCCCAAGGGAGAATATCGCCGTAGTTGGGACGATGCGCTAGTTTAGGGACGTTACGGTCCATTATTGTCATGTTTGAGGAGAATTTTTAGTTTAAAGACATTTCAGTCAATTATCGCCATGCTTGAGGCGGCTTTTTAGTTTAGGGTCTTCTCGGTCCATTATTGCCATGTTTGCGGCGGATTTTTAGTTTAGGGACTTCTCGGTCCAATATCCATGTTTGAGGTGGATTTTTAGTTTAGGGACTTCTCAGTCCAATATCGCCATGTTTGAGATGACGGGGCTTTTTGGATACTATTCTCAGGGTTCTGACTCAGGAAGATAGCAAGCGGACACAAGCGTCGTCATCTATCATTGACCTAAGTCATGCATGTCCATGAGCAGGTAGGCTCCACCTTGATAGACTTTGTCTATGATGTACGGGTTTCATAGTTCGGCTCGAACTTCCCCCATTTTGCATGATTGAGGATCATTGGTCTTTTGACGACTAGCACGAGTTCGCCTTGGCGTAATGTTCTCGGCCTGGTAAGTTTTTCGTATGACCGTGTCATCCTTGCCTTATAAACCTCCATATTTTGCTGTGCTATAAGGCGAGTTTCGTCGAGGGCATCCACCTCCTCAAGCCGAAGATGAGCATTTTTTCATCTGTTAGCTCGTATTGAACCATTACTCGTAGAGAGGGGATTTCTATCTCCAATGGGAGCACTGCTTCGGTGCCGAACACCAATGCGCAAGGTGTTGTTTTCGTAGCCATCTTGAACGTTGTTCGGTACGCCCAGAGAACTTCATGCAACCTTTCGTACCGGTCTTTTTTGTTTCTAGACACCGTCTTTTTTATAATCTTTATCAAGGTCTTATTGAAAGTTTCAGCTAGACCGTTAGCCCGAAGATTATAGACTGAAGAGTATCTCTAATATATTTTATGTTGACGTGCTAAGCGACTGATTTTATGACTTCTATAAGCTGTCCCATTATCCGAGATTATCCGTCGCGGAGTGCCGAACTGATAGTTGACATGGGTTCTGAAGAAATGGAGGATATTCTCCATCTTCACCTCCCTTAGTGGTACTGCTTCTGCCTACTTAGAGAAGTAATCGGTCGTTGCCAATATAAACCGATGTTCTTTGGAGGACGCTGGTTCGACAGGGCCAATTATATCTATTCCCCACATTTCGAACGACCAGCTGGCCACTGTCGGGTGTAGAGGATTTGAATGTTGATGGATGAAGTCCCCATGAATTTGGCACGCGTAACACTACTTCGCATATTCGAGACAATCCTGAATCATTATGGGCCAATAGTAACCCATTCTTTTTATCATCAGCTTCATCTTTGGTCCAGTTTGGTGAGAACCGCAGAGTCCATCATGTATTTCTTGGAGGACTTTCTTTGCTTCCTCCGGCCCCAGGCATCTTAACCATAAACAATCAAATGATCTCTTATATAGAGTATCATTGACGAAGGCGAAAAACAGAGCTCGTTTCATAAGCTAATGTTTAAACGACGTATTTTTGGGCGTTCGTTGGGATTTGAAGTGGTCTATAAGGACTTCCTTCCAATCCTTGACATTTTCTTCGTCCTCTATTTGAAGGGACACTTGTTCGGTCATTTCTTTTCCTTCGAATGGCTCTATCAGGTCTTCCGAAGATAGATTTGTTGGCGCGAGAATCCTGCAACTTTTCACAAAGATCCTTACGTCATCGAGGTCTTCATCGGCCAATTCCTTACCCAATTTGGCCAATGCATCCACCTTACTGTTTTCTGTATGCGGTATACTCTCCAGGATGTAGGAAGGGATTTGTGTCAGCAGTTGTTGCACTCTTTTGCTATACTTTATCAGCTCTGGTTTGCATGTCTGATAGTCACCATTTACTTGGCTAACGATCAGCTGGGAGTCTCCATATACGAGGAGGTCTTTAATTCCTATGTCGATAGCGATCACTAGACCTGCTATCAAAGTTTCGCATTCAGTCTCATTATTAGTCCTTGGCTCTGTTAAAGAGAGGACATAACGCAATATCTCTCCTTGCGGAGTCACGAAGATAAGGCCCACCCCGGCTTTGATTATGGGGGTGTTTTGCTTTCGCCGCTTCATGGAAGATGCTCCATTGAAGTAGAGTTCCTATTGGGAATCATTTTATTCTTCGGTTGTATCGAACGCATGTTCGTCTGGCAATTTGCAATTTAATGGGGAGTCAGCTGGTATCGGATGCTCCGCAAGAAAGTCGACAATGGCCTACCCTTTTACTACCTTGAGGAAACAATATGTTATAGAGAACTCCATCAGGAGGAGGGACCATTCGGCAGGCCTTCCTATTATTATGGCCCTTGACATTAAATATTTGAGAGGATCCACCTTCGATATGAAATGGACTTCGTGTGCCAAGGCCTAGTGTCTGAGCTTCATTATTGCGAAGAACAGTGCCAGGCAATGCTTTTCGATGGGGAATAGTTGTTTACTGCCCCCAGGAGAACTCGACTCAAATAGTACAGAGCTCTCTCCTTTCCCTGATCGTTCTCTTGTGCCCATAGTGCGCCTAGAGAACCCTCTAGGGCCGTTTTATATATGATAAGGGATTTTCCCTTAACCGGAGCGGTCAATACCGGCGGATTTTGCAGGTATTGCTTGATTTCTTCTAGTGCATTTTGGCGCTTTTGATCCCAGACGAACGAGATCCCCTTTTTCATCAAATGAATGTAGGGACGACATTTTCCGGAGGGATCGATTTCGATACCCTGGTGACGTATGATAAATCCTGAGAATTTGCCTGATAAGACTCCAAACATGCATTTTAGAAGATCCGTCTTCAGATTATACTTCCGAAGACGTCGGAACACTATTTTTAGATGTTCTCAATGTTCCTCGTAAGATTTGCTCTTCACCACAAGGTCGTCGACATAGCATTCGACGATCTCGTGTATGAGGTCATCGAAGATCTTTATCATGGCCCTCTGGTAGGTAGCGCCAGCGTTCTTCAAACCGAAGGGCATCACTTTATAGCAGAATATGCCCAATGGGGTTTTCAATTATTACCTCGGTAACAGGTACTGGGAAATCATCCTTCGGGCAAGTATTGTTGAGGTCCCGAAAGTCCATGCGGATGCGCACCGTCCCATTTTTCTTCATCACTGGAATGATGATAGCGATCCATTCGGGATATTGAACTTCTTGGATGAAGCCGAAGTCGGTTAGTTTCTTGACTTCAGTGACAATACCCATCTCAAGTCCGAGTCGCATCCTTCTTGGCGCCTGTTTGACTGACTTTATGTCCGGCGATATGGTCAGTTTATGTACCGCTATTTTTGGATCTAGACCCGGTATCTCGGAATAGTTCCATACGAAGCAGCCTTTATATTGCATAAGCACGTCTTTTAACGTGGCTACCTGTTTTTCAGATAGTAGCTCACTGATGAATGTCGGCCTCGAATCGTTTTCTGTCCCTAAGTCAATTTTTCTTAGGTTGTCCGTCGTGGTGTGTAACCCATCTTCCAGCTCTTTTGGTGATGGTGGAAACTCTAAGATCGCCTCTTCCTTGTCTTCATTTGCGAAGCACGTGTAGAGGTCATCCATAGTCTCATGCCCTCCCTCTTTTGATAGGGTTATCATATAGCAAATACGAGCATACTTCACTTTTTGTTGTCGAGCCGGTCCTAACCTGACGTTGTAGGTTCCTTTCAGCTCATGTTTTTGTGGCGGAATTACCTTCCAGCTGTCAGATAATATAAACCTACCTTGTCGATACTGGTCTTCTACCCAGTCTTTGAAGGTAAAGCAGTCTTCAAGAGAATGACCTATTACTCGGTGATAGGAGCAATAATCCGGGTGATGGACCTCGCATATTTGTTCGGGGTGCCGAGACTTCGGAAGTATCATCATTTGGTGCTTCATGACAAGGTTGAATATTTTCCTTGTCTTGTCTTGAGGGAAAGAGTATTCCCGACCCATCAACTTTATAAAGGACAGGCTCCAATCGAGTTTTTCTCGATTGCACGGCGTCTTGGATCCGCTTTGTTGTTTTCGAATGTTGTTTGCGCTCTTTGTCCTGTTTTTATCTCTATTTCGAGATTTTCCCCTTTCGTAAGAACATACAGTGGGCCAGGGATGAAGAGCATTATAGTCTACTTTCTTCGCAGATTGCTGACTGAGACACTGCGTCCTGGCCTTTTCATAAATGACTATTTCGCGGCCGTGATTGTCTCGTCTCGTTTGACAAGCTTATTTTATTAACCTGTCAATTTGTTCTTTCAGCGACAGACTTAACGTTTTTAGAGCGGGATCTCGCTCCGATTTGACGTCACGGCTATTTGGAAGAGTGTCTTCCGCTTCACTGGAGCTATTTAGAACGCAGCAACTGTGGATCTACTCCCGTTTCTTGGAACGAATGTATCCGAGTCTGGTTGTCTCCATCTTCCCATTGGGCACCTTTCGCTGAGTCCCGGGAATATCCCAAATATTTTTCTAGAATTGGACTTGTCAAACAGTTTGTTCGATGGGTACACCTTGGCATCTTAACAGCCTTTTCAATCTCTCCACATAGTATCTTGGCAGATGGATTGGTTGAAACCTGTCGAGTGCAAAATCGGCACCATGCCAGACTTCTTTTTCTACTTTATTTTTCTTAGATTGGTAGAAGAGGATCTCTTTTTCACCTCTTCGCCTGAGAGGTATGTAGAAAGTTTGCAGTTCTTGTACACTGTATGTATGGAGCGCATCAAGTTCCTTTTAATGCCGAGGCGGAGCCATTATAATTTGTAGACTCTGATCTGTTCCGGCAAAATTTTGGATTGACGGGCGGACGGAGAACACTGCATTGGCCTCGTCCTCAGAGTCGCTACCAAAGACCAAGATAGGAGTAGATGGTTTAGGCTTATTTTTTTCTTTTTGGGCTGCCCCAAGTAGACTATTTTTTCAGATTTCTCGGTATCTCTCCCAAAGATTGGGATAGTGGCGACGAACTTCTGTTTATTCTCCGGCTTGTGGCACCTTTCAGTATCCTTGAAGTCTGGTAGGAAGTACTTTGTGTCTTCGTATTTCCGGACATCGTTTACGGAGAATGGGTTTAGCTCTCCCGTGATGGTGTACTCCGAGCCATCCTTAAAATACTTCATACACTAATGTTGTGTGGAAGGGATGACGTTGTACTCGTGTAACCAAGGCCTGCCGAGCAAAGCGTTCTAGCAGATCTTGGCGTCAATGACATGAAATTTGATATTGGTGACGAGCAGCCCAAAGCGTAGCGTCAGTATTACGGACCCAAGTGTCCGTGATGACTGTGAGTCGAACCCAGAGATGGTAATTTTATCACGGGAAAGGTGCTAAACGTTCATGCAAATCTCGTTCCACACTCTTACGTTGAGAAGGTTAATGGAGGATCCATCATCGACAAGAATTTTCCCTATCTTGATGTCGTGGCAGTACCCGGTGACGTATAACGGGCGATTATGCTCGCACGTACCGAGGAGGAGATCTTCATTACTGAATTTAATGTCAGCCGTGTGGACCTCTGCCAGCTCATCCTTCATCTTTTCATCTGCGAAGAAAGCTTGGAACTGATCGGGCTCTTATAATGCCTTGATCAGAGAATCTCATGCCTCTTTAGACAGGAGAAGAGCATCCAATATGCTCAGTTGCGAGGGTATTTTCCTCAGATGTTTCAGGACGTTATAATCCACCTTGTTTTTCTTAGGCGGATCTTTTGCCGCGAGCTCTTTGACTGCTTCTTCATCGAGGGCGATCTCCTCGGGGATTTTCCTTTCCCTTTGTCCTTTTTGTTCGAACCTTTGTTTGTAGGTCTGAGATTCCTCTCAGGCAGCGTGCGGTTACGCAGCTGAATATTCTCGTAGTTCTTCTCTTCCTCTTCTTTTTTGGAGAGGGAGTATTTGAAGAGAGGGCTGAGAGACGTTTCGTCCTCAGAATCGCTTCCGAAGGTATGAACTTGGGGTTTTTCCCCTTCCGAACTGGTACCAACCATATGACAGTTGCCAGTCGTTTCTCCATGTGTATTCGTCTCACTATTTTGCAGTCGACGAACACGAGCTTCGTGCTTCATCCTCTTAGAGTGTGTTTGATGGGCAACGTATCTTTGCCACCACTTCTTGAAGGCGTTGCATTCCTCGTTGGGATGAGTGACTCTCCGATGATATAGGCAGTAGTCTGGATGTGATCCTTCTCTATCAAGGCTTATGATCCCGGGAGTTTTCCTTATGAGATGTAGCAGCTTCATCCCCATTGACAGGGCTTTGGCGAACCACTTCTCTGTTTTGATCCTACTCTTATTTGTAGCAGGTGTGCTTTGGTTTGGTTGGAGTACTTTATGACTCGTCCGCGCCGCAGCTTCTTTATCTTGACGCTGACGCTTAGCCCTTTCATATATGGCTGTCTCGCGTTCTCGATCATCTTTGCTTTTTTGAAAGGTTTCGTTTAACAGCCTCTTGATCGGGTCTTCTGGCAGTTCTGGGGATTTTTGCGTCGATTCTGCTCCTAGTTTCTCTGCGTTGTTTTCTGACGCTGAGGGAGCTTCTTCATTATATAATGACAAAAGGGAGACCATGTGGCAACTTTCTACACGGTCTTTGGTGTCTTCTGATGAGTTATTTTCCTCATCATTGTCACTATGTTCGTCCTCAAGAATATGCTTGAGGAATTCTTCGAGCGTGATCGGTGTCCGCGCATTCTAGTTGTATTCCTCCAGCGCGTCAATGTATTTTTTAAATATGTGCGCTTTTCGTCATACTCAGTAGGCTGCACAGGCTTCTTGGTCTTCTTCTTTTTCTTCGAAGACTTTGAAAGCTTGACTTGGGGGGTTTTCCCCTCGTCAACAATTTTCGGTCCGGGACAAGATTTTAATATCCCTTCGATTATTTCTGGTTCAAGTGAACATTTCCACCTGACTGCTGGACATGCCTGTAGATCCTTCATCATTCTTCTGGTTTTTGCTGAAAGAACGACTTCCCATGGAGTTTCTTCCACGAGTGAGCATGATGCCCCCTGCGCATCCACCTTTTTTAGAGTATGCTTCTGGGATGGGTTTACCTTCCAGTTATCAGACAGTGTGGATTTCCCCTGTTGATACTGGTCTTCGACCCATTTCTTGAAGACGTAGCAATCTTCAATTGAAAGGCTCACCATTCTATGATAGGAGCAGTAGTTAGCGTTGTTGACGTCGCCGGGTTGCGGTGGACGTCATGGGTCTGGCAATGTGATGAGTTTATTATGCATTGCTAATTCGAACAATCTCCTCATTTTGTCACGGTGAAATAAGTAAGCGCATCATAGTCTTTTCTCCAAGGATGGGCGCGGACGTGCGTTGTTTTGGCGAGCAGCTGGTTTTGGGCCACTCAGCTGTTGTTGCGTATTAGCAATGAATGTCGATTTCCCTTTACCCTTGCTATTTCAAGGGTCCTTATTTGAGGAGGAAAGCTCGTGGCCTATATGGTCCATTTGGGCCAGTTTATCTATGAGAGCCTGAAAGGTTATTGGTTTGAAGAATGTCATGAACTGGGACACAATCGTTTGAGGATCACTGATCCCGATGAACATGCCCACAGTAGGGGATTCTTCAATGTGTTGTTCGCATTTAGACCACAAGTTCCGCCACCGGATCGCGTATTGGACCCAGCTTTCTCCCGGCTTTACCCTGGCATTGATTAATGCCATGATTAGAGTACGTTCAATCGCCCTGGCGAAACTCTATGTGAACAACAGTTCCATCTCTGCAAATGTTTTCACGGAGTCATTTGGAAGCTCCGAGTACCATTCGAAGGCTTTTTCTGAAAGGCTGCCAACGAACTAGCGAAGCAACAGTTTGCTATCGCCTCCAGTGTTGCCACACACAGCTCTGAACTGCGCGATGTGCTGATGTGGGTTGCATGTTCCTTTGTAAACATAGAACTTGGGGATCGTATATCCCGGCGGGTACTTGATTTGATCATATCAGCCTGGATATGGTCGCCCGGTTCTGACAATTTGGCCAGCAGCGTCATTAGCTTAATAAGCTCTTATTTGTTGAGCAATGTAATCATCAAGGGCAGCCTTAGAGATCGTTTCCTCCTTGGCTGCCGATAAGGCCGAAGGAGGGTTTGATGTTTCCCCCCAATCATCCTCGACGACTATCGGCGGATCTTCGGCCGGGGGTTCTGGTTAGATCATCATTCCAACCATATCTTAGAACAAGAGAGCTATCTGCTTTATATTAGCAGCTTGCTCAGCAGCCTCCTTGTCCATCCTCTCTAGCACCTTTCGCAGAAACTCTGTATCGGTCTCCTACTCTTGGCGTTGTTCGGCCTCTTTATCTGGACTTTCTTTCTGTCCGGTAAGTGCTGCCATTTTTGTCAACATTTCCTGGAGCTTTTGTTGTTTCTCCTGAGCCTTTGTCAGCGACCGAGTTTGAGGTCGGTGACTCATCGAAGTACGGCTCTCTTCTTTCCCTGAAACCATGTAGACCGTATGTATGATCATGCCCTAATACTTGGGGAGTTTAGGTCTATCACCTTTGGAATTTGTCGCGGGCGGTAGAGTTTTCTCCAGCCTCGTTCTTTATGAGATATTGGAGTTGAAAGAGCCGTTGTAATAGGCACCTGTTTAGAAGAAGTCCCCCGTTGTATGGCGGAGTAGTAGTCTTTTTCTTGCCGGCCCTTGGATTTCTCATGTCGACGAGAGTAATCTTTGTCAATCACAGAGTCTTGGACTTTCCGCCAGACCCTATAAATTTGCGAGGAGAGCCACTGATGAGGCCGCTCCGGCTTTGCCTGCACAGGGACCTCTACTGTAACAACTCTAAAATCACTGTACAGAAATTTCTTGTTATTATACAGAAAAAGGTATTACAGCCTGTGTAAGAGTTATAAGTTAAATTTATTTAATAAAAGTAAGAAACAATTTGTATCTCAGTGGTAAAACCTCTACACTGCTGTGACGTAGCCAGTGTGTTCGATTTCCATCAGACACAATTATTTTTTCTAATTTTTCTTTTTTAATTTTTGGAAGCCCAAGAGTTGCACGTGCAATACATGGGGAAATGAAAAGTTTCAGAAAAATCAAACATACACAAAATGGAGTAAACACAGATATACCCACGTGGCACGAATCTCGAAGAAAAACCTCAAGATCCGACTGCCCATTCTCCTCATCTCGCCAGCGCCGACGGTAAGATGAGCCTAATTGGCTCTGTGTTTTGCACACATACCCTTTCGACTACCCTTAACTCCTCTACACTGTTAGATTCCCCTACAATCAAACAGAGACCCTTCATTTCACCATTTAACATATTTTTAATGCATTTTAATCCAAAATTTTAATTCCCAAATCCTAATTCTTCATTATAAATACCACCCCATGTCTTAACTCTTCACCATTCTGAAATTATAGCAAAAATTCTCTCAAAACTCTTTAAGTGCAAAGTAGAGTTAAGCCACTCAAGTGGAGTAGCGAGCCAAACTCGATGTCCGGAGCATCTCCAACAAAACCATGACCCATGAGAGCTTCTTCAAACTGTTCTTAACCTTCTGAAAAAATTGTAAGTCCCTTCATCCCTCTCTCTTTCTATCTCAAAACTTATTTTTAAAACAAACCGACAAAAGAGGAGTTATCTCCGATATAGTTTTCTTTTTAACATTTGTAAGCCATGTGATAAGCAAACGAGATCAAACTAATATGCTACACTAATCCTAACCTTATTCACATCAGTTAGTTTTTAGTTGTAACAAATTTTCATATGAAACAAACATATAAGGAACTTTTTTTCATTAAAATACCATGAACTTTAATGTAACCTCTTTTCGATATCTAGTATACCCAAACCCTAGAACCATCACGGGGTAATGACCTACCCCACACGCACACTATGGTTTCATAGCACGGTATTCTAAGCATAAGAGCAATTCAAAATAAAAGAACTTTTTTCATGAAAATTCCATACTGTTTCAAAACGGGTTTCTTTAAATCGGTATTTCGAAATTCTTGCCAATTACGCATCTATAACTCTCGTTAGGGGACCCACTAATGGATGGTGTGGATTATCACACATCCTTGGGATAATAGAGCGATATGCAGAACTCCTCACAGAATATTCGGTCTCGAAAGGAATTTAAAAAATACGGTTTTTAAGAAACACGACTTTTCTAATAAAAAACTAATTTTTGGAAAAATTATATAAAATTATGAAATCCGTATTTTCAATAAAATCAAATTAAGAAACTATCTTTTTAAAATGAAAGATTAGAATTTGTTAATAAAATACCACCAAATTTCCAAAAGAACTAGTTTTCATAAAAATACCACAAACTTTCGAAAACAACTAGGTTTTATCACCAAAACGCCACAACAATTAAAATACATGTTCACGAAAAATCCTAAATATTATAAATCATCCTTGAGATTTATTTTCAAACTATATTAAAGTATTTTTCATAAAAACCCCTCGAGATATGCAAACAATATTTTAAGGAATTTAGATAAATATAGGTTTAAGCGGGATCAATTCTCTTGAGCCCCAGGGAGCCGGAGAAAGTGGGTGCTTGCCTATTCAGGTTAAACAACTTAATGGAATTATCAATGGTAATTGTCTTGGAGAAAGACACAAATCCTTCCGTCCATGTGTAGCAGTTGCCGATTTCTTCCGAACATAAGATTTTAACAATTTACATCAATTCATATGAAAAGACATGAACTCAAATCCAAACTCAAATCAAAACATAATTCGAACTCTAATCTAACTCGAATCTAAACTCGAATATGAATTCGAATCCAATCTACTCGAACCAGATTGCAATTGTCATGACTCGCACATTACTCGACTCACTCGATACAATCTACACCTTTTGCAATCTAGGGTTTCGGTCAAGACATGTCAATCAGTCAATCAAATCAATCAAGTATATTAGCCAGTTATATATATTATATACGGGGTGTTTGAGATAGTTTCTTGTGTGAATCTAACGTAGCTTCAGGAGTCCCGTATTAATCTCTTTTTTTATTTTACTCGAATATCAGTCGGGTTGACTCATCCACAGTCTAGAGCCCCGATGGTAACACATGAAATGGGCCCGTGTTTCTTTGCTCATGGGGCCCCACACTTGATCTCGTGAATACTTCTACAGCTACATTGACATTCACACGTGGAACTTAACGTTAACATAGTGACTATCAAGAGACCTATAGTATATATTTATCCATGATCATATATTCTTATTCGTCATATATATATTCTTCTCTTATCATTTTCTTTACTCTTTGCTATCTTTAGTGACTATCAAGAGTTTATGTTAACATAATATATATTTACCTATCTTTAAGACTTACCGAGCGCTAGTTCGCTGACGGGTATTCCACCCACTTTTCTTCTCTTGGAATGTTTGTTAGATACGGTCGAGTCGGAGGAGGTTGAAACCGCAGAGGAAGACTACAACCATATCGCTACTCATTGCTAGCTCAGCTTCTTTTTTCCTTCAGTTTATATATGCCACATGTTTATGCATTTTCCTTATTGTATTTACTTTCCAACATAAACTCTTGTACTTGTACATGTTTGAATTTGAATATGAATGTAAATAAAGATATTTGTTGAAAAATTTTACGGTCTCAATTTATTCTTGTATTGTGTATTATTGTTTCAATACGCTTAGTATATTTATTTAGGGAATGGCCTTCTTTGGATAAATATACCGCGGGCTTGTCACGTCACCGTTTTCATCTATTGGGAAGCGGGGCATGACATCTACTAGCAGAGGTGATTTCTTCAGCACCGCCGTCAGGGAGTTCTTATGTACCTTCCTGAGCGGATCAAAGTTGTTCCCGGTTGGAACAGCAGTGTCAACATCCACCATTAGAGCTGGTAGGGTGAGTCCTGAGGGGGAGTTAGCCCCAGCTTCTCTCACTCGACGCCAGTGATGACATCAAGCATGCCTCGTAGAAGGGACCCACTCAGTTTTGGAATAGGCTTCATCATGCCTCTGATTTTGCTGAAGAGCTTCAATCGGTGTCAGCCTGTTGAAGACCGGTGTCCTTGTTAAAGTTTGAGGAGGGCCGGACAGTCTTTTGAAGACCGACCAACTGATTGGGGAAGTACTTTTGACGGCTTCACCTGTAGCAGGAGTTGGGAGGGCTATCCGTTTTGGGGTAGCCCATTCAGGTATCACGAGCTTCTTTGCAGTTCCGTTTGAGTTCTTGCTCAGCCTGTTGAAGACTGAGACGTCAGATTTGGACGGCCTGTTGAGAGGGGCCGTTGTAGTTACCAGTCGATCGAAGACCGACCTTTTAGGAGCTTTCTCTTGCGGCGCTGAGGCAACGAAACTTACAGATGGGAGCATTGTCCCAAAGAACAATCCAGTAGTGGCTTGTGTGACTTGCCCCACTGGTATTGAGAAAATAGAGGCCGCATTGGGCCCATAGGTCACTCCTCCAGTTAGGGTAGAGCGAGAATTGCTGTTGCTTGCAGTGCATTGAGAAGCCATTGATATTCTACACAGGAGAAAGACACCAAGTTTTAGTACCTCGAATCCAAAGGCAACCATAGCAAACCGCGATTTTGTTCGCGAAACACGACTATTCCCTTATAAAAAGGGGATGAGGGAAAGTTCCTAACTAAAAGAGCCCCCACGTGTTTAACACGTATGCAACGCATATAAGCACTGCGGTTAAAACAATTGCTAGGCGAAAACATTCCCACGTGTTTAACACGTGAGTTCCTATATGCAACGCATATAGGCACTGCAATTAAAACAATTGCTAGGCTAAAACAGCCCCACATGTTTAACACATGTGTGCCTATATGCAATGCATATAGGTACTGCAATTAAAACAATTGCTAGGCTAAAATAGCCCTGCGTGTTTAATACGTGAGCACCTATATGCAACGTATATAAGCACTGCAATTAAAACAATTGCTAGGCCAAATGAGCCCCCACGTGTTTAACACGTGAGTGCCTATATGCAACGCATATAGGCACTGCAATTAAAACAATTGCTAGGTTAGAAGAGCCCCACGTGTTTAAGACATGAGAGTACTTCCCTGCGTAGAATTAAAATTCTACTCAATAAGGAACCGTTGGATCAAAGATCCAATGATGATTAAACATAGAATTAAATTCTATTGAACTTTTAAATGGGAAATGATATTTTCTGTTAAACAGAAAGTTGACGGATCAAACATCCCATAAGTTGGAAAATATTTTTCATATCTTTCTAAACAAAGAAAGATTGTGCAACGTTAAACCAAACACCCTTGGATTAAAAATCCAACGGTGATTAAAAAATCACCAATCTACAGAATAAATTCTGTATTGGAAAATATTTTCCTAATCTTGTTTAAAAAACAAGAAAATATATTCCGTGAGACAGAAACCCTTAGATCAAAGATCCAACGGTGGGTAAAACCCCCAAAATCAAATAGGATCTCTCAATGAGAGATTTCCTAAAACTAATTAACAAACTTCTCTCCGCTATATAAAGAACCCATGACATTTTATAAAAAAAGAAAGGAGAGGAGAAGAGAAAGAACAGAGAAAAACATACAAAGAAAAAGAGGAAGAAAAGAATTTAAGTCTCGAAAAAGACTTGCTACATTAGAATATTCTAGGTAAAAAAAAAAGAAATACACAGAGATTGTTCTATCTTGACCTTTATAAGGGTTTAACCCTTTGCATAAGAACTTAATTCTTCCTCTGGTTGAGATCTGTAGAAGCATATCTCTCCATAAGTTGAGAATTTAATTCTCATCGGAGAGATTCTGTCATACAGATTCAAAACCTAAGGGAAAGAACTGAGTTCAAAGAATTTAATTCTTACGGAAACATATGGGAATTTAATTCCTCTCAAAAAGAAGGCTTAACCCTACAATAAGAAATTATTTTTTACAAAAAAAGAGGTATGAGATCCTCCAAAATCCTAACATAAGATCAAAATCTCCAAACACACAATAGGATCTCACGTGCTCCACGTGAGCGTTTCGGATGAATGAAAAAGAGAAATACACAAAATCACCTCGCGTGCTCGCACGTGAGTCAAGTGTTTAACACTTCTATATAAAGAAAAAAGGAAAGGGGGCATAGAACCCAGAGAACAATTCTCACTTTGGGGCGCCTCACGTGCCCAAACGTGAGCGCTTCCACAAGTCAAGTGTTTAATACTTCTATATAAAAAAAAGGAAAGGGGAAATAGAACCCAAAGAACAATTCTCATTTTGGGACGCCTCACGTGCCCATACGTGAGCGCTTCCAAAAATCAAGTGTTTAACACTTCTATATAAAAAAGGAAAGGGGGAATAGAACCCAGAAAACAAATCCCACTTTAGGGCGCCTCACGTGCCCACACGTGAGCGCTTCCAAAGTGCAGTGTTTAACATGGATTCGAAGCCTCACGTGGGAACACGTGAGTGCTGAACATATACCAGTGCTTAGCATTTTTGGAAAATCGGATTTCAGCCTCAAATTGACTAAGTCTTCCTGAGGTCAAAACCTCTTTGAGCTCCAAGTCAACCAAGCATCTGTGCTCATATTTTCCCAAACTAATCTCAGTCCCATACATGACTGATGACCACTCAACTGATAATATCCAAAACGATATTCATCTCACATTCCCCCAAGGAAATCTTAGTCTCAAAATACGACTAATGATTTCGGGGTTGACCACCAACTTCATTTTCCCTCGGATAGGGAAATTGGTTCAAGAGTACATCTCTCCACATCTCTGATACATGTCATTGTAATTTCTCAACGTCTTCAGAGAGGTGGCGGGTCCCGACAACCAACTGGTCTTTGGTGCACTTCCCAAACTAACGTGCACACCCCAGATCAAACCATACCCCAAACTGGGTGTCTCCCATATCATCGTTGCTTATCCCGACACGTAACAAATACACGTGCGCGCAAGATGATCTACAGACCGAAATGTCCTCAAACTACAACTTCACCTCCAAAATGGTGATCTACGGACCGTAACGTCCTTAAACTAAACTCTACGGACCGTAAAGTCCTTAAACTAAACTCTATGGACCGTAACGTCCTCAAACTACTACTGACTGAAACGTTCTTAAAACTAAACTCTCACCTCAAAAATGGCGATCCACGGACCGAAACGTTCTTAAACTAACAACGGACCGTAACGTCCTTAAACTAAAACAATAGAGCCCAAATGCTATTTTGTTGGATCTGAATGATCCTAAAACCCTGTTAAGTAGATCTTAGTCTCAAATTGGACTAACGTATCCTTAACAAAAATATAAGCTGATCTTAATCTTAAACGAGATTAATGATCCTTAAATCAACCCAAACCCAAATCTAAGATATACGGATTTGGACTAATCCACGCCCTACGGGCGACAACATAAATTAGTCTCTGTATACAATCCATGGGCAACCCAAACAAACAAAAACACATATGACATAAAGTGAACTTCTGGAGCAGAAGAAAGTGGTTATCGCGATGCGATAACGTAATTAACTGCAGAGGCATGCGCCTACAGGGAAGAGTGTCCCCACAATAAAAAACCCCTCACAAATGAGGGGGAATCTGACGAAATCTGCTACAACGGCCGCATCCGTCCAAACCTCTGATACAAAAGGTGTCATAAATCAACTTGGTATCTTCGGAGAGGTGGACGGATAAATCCAAATAGCATCTGCCCCCAAATTCAGGCAAGACAACCTACGCGGTCCGTCTCTGTTTTCGGCGGTGAACAGATTCTTGTTCCATTATAGAAAAATGGACGAGGGAAAGTTCCCCACTAAAAGAGCCCCCCACCCCCGTGTTTAACATGTGAGTGCCTATATGCAACGCATATAGGCACTGCAATTAAAACAATTGCTAGGCTAAAACAGCCCCACGTGTTTAACACGTGAGTGCCTATATGCAACGCATATAGGCACTGCGATTAAAACAATTGCTAGGCCAAAAGAGCCCCATGTGTTCAAAACGTTAGTGCCTATATGCAACGTATATAGGCACTGCAATTAAAACAATTGGTAGGCTAGAAGAGCACCACGTGTTTAACACGTGAGGGCACTTCCCTGCATAGAATTAAAATTCTACTCAATAAGGAACCGTTGGATCAAAGATCCAATGATGATTAAACATAGAATTAAATTCTATTGAACTTTTAAATAGGAAATATTTTCTGTTAAATAGAAAGTTGACGGATCAAAAATCCCATAAGTTGGAAAATATTTTTCATATCTTTCTAAACAAAGAAAGATTGTGCTCCGTTAAACCAAATACCCTTGGACTAAAAATCCAACGGTGATTAAAAAATCACTAATTTACAGAATAAATTATGTATGAGAAACTATTTTTCTAATTTTATTTAAAAAACAAAAAATAAGTTCTGTGGGACAGAAACCCTTGGATCAAAGATCCAACGGTGGGTAAAACCCCTAAAATCAACTAGGATCTCTCAATGAGAGATTTCCTAAAACCAATCAACAAACTTCTCTCTGCTATATAAAGAACCCATGACATTCTAAAAGGAAGAAAAGAGAGAGAGAGAGAGAAAAGAGAGGAGAACAGAGAGAAACATACAGGGAAAGAGAGGAGAACAGAGAGAACAGAGAGAAACATACAGGGAAAAAGAAGAGAACAGAGAGAACAGAGAAAAACACACAGGGAGAGAGGGGAAGAAAAATACAGAGAGAATTTAATTCTCTCAAAGAAGAATAACCCCCTCCTATAAAACCCTAGGTAAAAAAAACACAGAGATCATTTTATCTCTCCTTCACCTCTCTAAGGGTTTAACCATTCATATAAAAACTTAGATCCTCCTCTGGTTGAGATCTGCAGAAGCAGATCTCCCCACAAGTTGAGAATTCAATTCTCATCGGGGAGATTCTGTCTTGCAGATTCAAAGCCTAGGGGAAAGAACAAAGTTCAAAGAGTTTAACTCTTACAAAAAAACACATATGGGAATTTAATTCCTCTAAAAAACTAGGGTTTAACACTGTAAGAAGAATTTAATTCTTGCAAAGAAACAAAAGAAGAACTTGTAAAGGAGAACTTGATTCCTAAGAACCACAGAAGAATAGCGTGGTAATTCGTTATAATGTTTAACTAGACTTCACGTGTTCTCCACGTGAGTGTTTCTAATGAGCAAAAAGAAAACGGCCAAGACCGCATCACGTGTTAAGACAGTCACGTGTTTTGCACGCTACCCTCAATCAAGTGCTTAGCACTTCTATAAAAGAAAGGGAAAATAAAAGGGCATTGCCCCATTTGACGCATCTCACGTGTTTTACACATGAGCGCTATGGGAACAAAGTGCTTAGCACTTACATGAAGGGAGAGGCAATAAAGCCAAAAGGGAGAGCCTAACTTTGGGGCGCCCTACGTGTTCCACACGTGGGCGCCACAAGAACCGAGTTTTCAGCACTTATTAAAAAACAAGGAAATAAATGGACAGCACCCATAATTGAGTACCTCACGTTCACCACGTGAGCGCCACAGAAATTTAGTGTTTAACACTATTTCAGTGCCCGCATGAAACGCACGTGAGCATGGTATATCTCAGCACATTAACACTGTTGGGTAATTGTATAGATCCAGACCTAGTCCAACCTGACTAAAAGAGTCAAGACCCCTATGTGCTCATCATTCCCCCAAGATGGTCTTAGTCCCCAGCATTACCGACAGTTTGTCAACTGATGATATCCAAAATGATGTTCACCCCACACCTCCCAAGATAATCTTAGTCTCCAAAATGACTATTGATTCTTAGATTATTCACCATGATCTTCTCCCTCAAATACGGGAATTGGTTTAAGGGTACATATCTCCATACCTCTGATACATGTCGTTGTAATTTCTCAACGTCTTCAAAGAGGTGGAGGGTCCCGACAACCAACTGCTCTTTGGTGTACTTCCCAAACTAACGTGCACACCCCAGATCAAACCACAACCCAAGCTGGGTGTCTCCCATATAATCGTTGCTCATCCTGACACGTAAAAAATACGCGTGCACGCAAGATGATCAACAGACCGAAATGTTCTCAAACTACAACTTCACCTCCAAAATGGTGATCTATGGACCGTAACGTCTTTAAACTAAACACCGCGGACCGTAACGTCCTCAAACTACTACAGACCTTAACGTCCTTAAACTAAACTCTACGGACCGTAACGTCCTCAAACTACTACGGACCGAAACGTCCTTAAGCTAAACCCTCACCTTAAAAGAGTGATCTACGGACCATAACGTTCTCAAACTACTACGGACCATAACATCCTTAAACTAGACCATCACCTCAAAAAAGGTGATCAACGGACCGTAACGTTCTCAAACTACTACGGACCGAAACGTCCTTAAATTAAACCCTCGCCTCAAAAATGGTGATCTACGGACCGTAACATCCTCAAACTACTACGGACCGTAACATCCTTAAACTAAAACCTCACCTAAAAAATGGTGATCTACAGACCGTAACGTCCTCAAACTACTGCGGACTGAAACGTTCTTAAACTAAACCCTCACCTCAAAAATGGTGATCTAGGGACCGAAATGTACTTAAACTAACAACGAACCATAACATCCTTAAACTAAAACAATAGAGCCTAAATGCTCTTTTGTTGGATCTGAATGACCCTAAAACCCTGTTAAGTAGATCTTAGTCTCAAATTAGACTAACGTATCCTTAACAAAAATTTAAGTTGATCTTAATCTCAAACGAGATTAATGATCCTTAAATCAACCCAAAGCCAAATCTAAGATATACGGATTTGGACTAATCCATGCCCTATAGGCAACAACATAAATTAGTCTCTGTATACAATCCATGGGCAACCAAAAATAAAACAAACACACACGACACGAAGTGAACTTCTGGAGCAGGAGAAAGTGGTTATCGCGATGCGGTAACATAATTAACTGCAGGGGCTTGCGCCTGCAAGGAAGAGTGTCCCCACAATCAAAAAACCCTCGCAAACGATGGGAAATCTGACAAAGACTGCAACAACGACCGCATCTGTCCAAACTTCCGATGCACGGTGCCAAAAATCAACTTAGCATATTCGGAGAGATAGACGGATAAATCCAAAATGCATCTACCCCCAAATTCAGGCAAGACGACCTACGCGGTCCGTCTCTGTTTTCAGCGGTGAACAACGACACACGAAGCGTGGAGTGGAAAGTAGAAAAGGTCCCACCGGGCGTGCCAGAATCTGTTGACCGTCGAAAGACCGGACCGGACTAAGCAGACTAAGCACAAATTGGCTAAGTCTTTTTGAAAAGTTTCTCGGTTGACCGTCTGTTGGCCCTATTTAACAAAGAATATCCCAATTTTTAGGAAAATATCCCCATATAGAATTTAATTCTACTGATTTTAACTTGGGCACCGGCGCTCACGTGTTATGCACATGGGTTCCACTAAACAATTTAATTCGTATACATGATAGGCGCTCATATGCTTTGCATATTGGCGCCCACGTGAGCTTCACGTGCGGCGCCACCATAGGATTTAATCCAACAAGGTTGGCGCTGGTGCTAGCGCCCTCGTGGGAAGCACATGAGGCGCTACCTCATTGTAGTTTAACAGAGCTTAGCTCTTTTATTTTGTTTAAATATTAGGGGAGCAGTGGGTTGTTGGGTTCAGACGGGGAGGAAGGGGGTCCGCCAATGGTGAAGACGAGGGCGGTTCAGGCGAGCTCCGGCGCGGTGGGGAGCTCGATCGGTCGCCAGTGGTTGTTGGGGTGCGGAGCTGCGATGGTGATACGATGGGGATGGTGACGACGAGGTTCAGTGGCGGCGAAGGAGGAAACATGGCGAAGGAGGAGGGGGTCCGGTGATGGTCGTCGAAGACGATGGTGGGGAGCCGGAGGTGATGGCGGCGGCTCCGGTGGTTTAGGTGAAGTTTGAGAGGGAAACGAGGGGAAAGGGAGATCGAGATGAGAGAGGGAGAGTGGGAGTGAGCGAGAGAGAGAGAGAGTGAACAGGGAAGGGAGAGTGAGAGGGGGATTTAAGGAGAGAGAGATTTAATATAATTAAATAAGAATTAATAGGATATATTTGGTTATTAAGGAGATTAATTGGGAATTAAGTGGGGTTTAAATGGTGAAATTCAAAAAGAAAGTAGCAGTTGGGGGAGGGGATTGGCTTTGGGATAGTGGGGCTTGGGCTTTGGTCTTGGTGAGGTTTTGGTGAAACCATTTGGGTAAAATGTAGATTAGGGTGTTGGAAAAAATAAAATATTAGGGTATAGGAAAGGTATAATGGAAATAATTAAAATAAAAAAATGGATAAATTATTTGGTACAACATTTTATATTAAATACGGGTATTGGCGTACAAAGGGGACTGGGTATTACAGGGTATTTGCAATATATATAAAAGATAACCAAAGGGTATTTGCATTATATATAAAAGATTGTACAATATAAAATTCAAATGAAGAATATTGTAACGACTCTGAAATTCTTGTACAAATTTTTTTGTATTTTACAGTAAAGGGTACTACAGCCTGTGTAAGAGTTAAAAGTTATTTTTGTTAAATAAAAGCAAGAAGCAACTTGTAGCTCACTGGTAAAGACACTACACTGCTGTGACATAGCTTGTATGTTCGAATCCCATCAGACCCAATTATTTTTAGATTTTTCTTTTTAATTTTTCGGAAGCCCAAGAGTTACACGAGCACTACATGGAGAAACAAAAAGTTTCAGAAAAATCAAACAGGCGCAATGAGATATACACACCCAACTTGACACGTGGCATGAATATCGAGGCAAGGCCTCAAGATCCGACCGCCCATTTTGCCACTAGGGCCAACGCCGACGGTTTGGATGAGCCCAATTGCCTCCGTGCTTTGCACACTTGTTCCTTTAACTCCCCTTAACTCCCTTTAACTCCTCTGCACTGTTTGATTTTCCTCCAATCAAAACAGAGACTCTTCATTTCACCAATTAACACCATTTAATTCTTTTAATCCACATTTTTAATTCCCAAACCCTAATTCTTCACTGTAACAACCCTAATTTTCCTATACACTTTTCTATACAATTTTTTTTTAAAATTTTAAAAAATCCATAAAAGAGTATTTTAACCTGAGCACAATATATATAAGTAATTATTTTGTTTTTAAATAACTCCATTTTTAGTGTACATAAAAAAAAATTTAAAGTTAAAGTATACTTGGGGTATTTAGTATTGCTGTTACCACTTTAAATAGTTATTTTCACTTCATAATTACAAGAAGGAGCTTGTAGCTCATTGGTAATACCTTGCACTGCTGAACCAAGCCACCAAAGTTCGAATCTCATACCCCACATTATTTTTTATATTGTTTTGTTGTAATTTTTTTTGGAAAGTCAACAGTCAAACAGCCATAACTCACAAAATTTATACTGAACCCAAAAAGTTAGATGCACCAAATTTCCCCCCATAAGTTTCCCCACCCGACGGTGCCCCGACTCGGCCGAGTCGGCCGGCGTCGCCGGACGGCCGAGTCGTCAACACGGAAATTCTCCGTGTTGACCTGGTCATACCTCCTGCATACTCTAAAATTTTGATCGGTTACCAGATTCACAATAAACCTCTTTTACTCCCAAATTTAATGATATTTTAATGAATTTTTATATATTTTTATATTTTTTTTAATTAAAACCCTAACCCTAGCCTAACCCTATATAAACCCCCATACCCTCTACCCTCTCACCCTACATTTCTAAGTCCACTCTCCCAAAATTCCAAGAGAACTTGGTACGTAAGAAAACGAGCGAAAGGCGAAGCGCTGACGAAATCGACGGCGGAATCCCGGTGATCGTGCTAGGACCTCTCAACGAAGATTCGACGTACCGGCAAACCCTCTACCTTCCTCTCACTCTCTAACGTTGTCCAAACCCGTAAGTCCCCCTCTTTCTATCTTCCTTTTCTTTTAAGAAAAATACGACTTTTCAAACCCGACGGAAATCGGAACAAACCGATTTCCGATTCGGTTTTCTATCAAATCTCATTTATCACCAATTCCATAATGCTTAAACATATTCATGTTGACTACTAATCACATACAAACTAATTTGGATAAAGTTTTTCACATGAAATGATAACGTTTCCATATATCGTATTTCTTTCACTTAAATACCACAATGTTTAGTTATCACATTTAACCCTTAACAATTGCTATACCTTAACGTAGATCACGAGGTAATGACCTACCTCCACACACACGCAGATACAACCCTAATTGATATCATCAAAACTTAGAATACGAAAATACAAGACTTTATATTAAAATACCCTTTTCTTTATAAACCTTTTCTGAAAGTTCTAAGTTGTATACAATTTTAAAACAAAACCTTTTAATAGGAAAATACGATATGTCATGGGCATCGATCTTTTATCTAAACTGACTTTGTGGTGTCTAGGCTAGGCAAGTGAGCTTGGATAACTTTAAAAGGCCCGCCTCACGATTCGTGAGCGGATCCCTCCCTCCTCACTTGTACTTACCTGGCCAAAATTGGCGGTGAAGAGGCGATTTGAGGCTTCTAATGACTTATCGTTTAGACCCTTTAGAAATAGGCTAGTTGGCTTAGGAAACCCTAGAAACTAAAATACGGAAATTTACACCTTTTACAAATAAATACCTCATAAACCATTTTTTCTAAAAGGCTAGTATTTATTAAATCTTTGCAAAGCGCCACTACAACCCACCTTTGGGGAACTCATTAGGGATAGTACGGTTATCGTGCACCCTCGAGCTTAGTAGTGCGAGATTCAGACCTACGCAAGGAGCATTCGGTCTCGAAAGGTTTAAAATACGACATTTAAGAAAAATGAGATTTTGGAAAATAAAATATTTACTTAAAATTATTTTTGTATTAACATATATATAATTATCATTTAAACGCCTATTTTGTTATAAGATAAAGTTTCCACCTTTTCCTAAAAATTACAAGATTAAAAGTTACATTAAAATACCATGAATTTTCAAATAAATCAATATTATAATTTAGTACTTTTATTAGGATATATTCACTAGAATAACACAAATAAAATTTACACTCATTATAACAATAAAGACGAATAATAAATACTTGGGGTGTATCTCGAAAACTATACAAAAGTATTTTTACATAAAACCCCCTCAAGTTTTATAAATTACAATAAGGACCCTAACAATTATAGAACTTCAAATTACTTTTCTTTTAGTCTGACTAGGGTTTGAGTCTGACTATTTCTGACTTGAATATGGTTCAAGTCAATCTATATTCTTTAATATTCCAACTTAATATGAATACAGGAATCCCAGAATCCAGTTAACAATCTATACAACTTGACTGAATCAAACCATGAATATACATCCATTATTCCGTCATTCCATTTACCTGATTATGTACTTACAATCTGTTTACTGATATCATGGTTTTGGTCAGTCATCCAACTTACACAATACAATACAACAATACTGTCAAAACACTACGGGGTTTAAGGGGTAGATTGGTACGGAAGGTGTTAAAGGTGGCACAAGGTGGTCAGATTAAGACACCTAACCTATATTCCTTTGCTGTTGTACCGTGGCTTAACGGTTCTTTGTACTTTCCGTTTGCCCTGGTCTCTAGCATATAAAGACCCCTCTCGTATACAATGGCATCCTTCTGTACCAAGCTACAAACAACAGCGTTAACACAATATTCCATAATATTCTGCAACATAATACTTTAGAAAATACTTTTATTCTATCTTTCTAATTCTTTCTTATCTTTGGGACTTGCCGAGCGACCTGTTCGCTGACGACATTCTATTTCTTTCTTCTTTGAATGTCGTCAGGTGCTTTGGACTCAGCAGAGATCGAGCCCACCGGTGAAGACTTGGAGTAGTTTCACGAAGATCCCGAGCTTTAGATACCGTTCTTTTCAGTATTTTCATTTCCTGTTATGCCACTGTTTAGGCATTGCTTTTCATTTCAGTTGTATTTACTTTTCATGCATTGTACAAAAGAATGTTATTAATAAAGTTGCTGTTATTTCTATATCTCTTGTCTCTTGTGATTTACTTTTATATTGCTTAGATACGCTTAGCGTATTTACTTCAAAGTAAATACGTAGCGGACATCGTCGCGTCCACTTCGCCGTACACCGGGAAGCGGGGCGTGACATTCACTATAAATACCACCCCATGCCCTTTCTCTCCCCCATTCTAAAATTTCTAGCAAAAATTCTCTCAAACTCTCTAAGTGCCAAGTGGAGTTAAGCCCTCCAAGTGGAGTAGCAAGCCAAACTCGACGACCGGAGCATCTTCGACGAAACTACGACCCCCGAGGGCTTCTTCGATCTCTTATTAACCACCTATAACCGTAAGTCCTTCTTCTCTCCATTTCTCTCATCTCAATTGGTCTTCTAAGAAAATATCAACAAAAGTGGAGTTAACACGTAATAACCTTCTCATCTAAATATTTTATCATGCTAGATAGGTCTATATATCACATAACCACCCTAATATCTTTTTAAACAAAACTCACATCTATTGACTTTTGAAGTAATCAAAATTTCATGTTCAATACTCAAATAACGCACTTTTGGCTTGCCACGTCACCGTTTCCGTCTACTGGGAAGCGGGGCGTGACAGGTTTTTTTTGGTGGCCCATGTAGGTCAGTTCTGCATGAAGTCGTAAACAACTTACCATAAGAATTAATGAATTTAACAAACATTTAGATTCCTTGCATTTCAAATTCTTTGAATCTATCCTAACCTATCTTTTAAATCAAGGCAATGGACTCTCCAAACAATACCAGCACAAACATCAACGGCAATACTCCACCGCCTACACTATAACCACCACCTACCGTTGCAGCTCCTATCAATGAGCAAACGGTACTGTTTGAGGCTATCAAGAGCCTATTGGAGGGTCAGCAGCAACAGACTGCTATCCTCATACACCGCCTCGAAGTCGAAGCACATGGAGTTAAGCAGTTTCAGACACTACACCTAAAGACCTTCTCGGGTAAGGAGAGCCTGCTTGCGGCAAAAGAATGGGCTTAAGCGGTCGAGAATGACCTGGAAATAGCTCAAGTGTCAGATATTACTTGGGTGAGGGTTGTTAAATTGCAATTGACCGATAACGCCAGGGTATGGTGGAAGGCTGAGGAGAGCCGTCTCGCACAACCGATAGAATGGAAACATCACGAGACCTCTTCGACACCAAGTACTTTCCAAAGACTGCCCGCTTTGACATGAAGCAGCAATTCATCCATTTACAGCAAGGCTTGATATGGGTCAAGTCGATGGATGAATATGATACTGAGTTTACCATGCTCAGCAGGCTCGCTGCACATCTTATTTCCACTGCTGAGATCAGGGCATGATGATTACAGCAAGGGTTGGACCCTGAAATCTAAGCTGCACTCGCTATAGGGGATTTCCCAACCCAGGAGCTTGCATTGAAGTTTGCCCGACGCTATGAGGCAGTTGTGAAGAAGAAAGGCAGGCTGCAGGATGCCGGTGTGAAACGTCTTGTGCACCAGATCATAGGAGGAGTCTCTTCTAGGCCAGCTTTTAATGGACCATCTTGGAGGCCAGCAAGTTCGTTCGCAACAGCAGGCCAGACTTTTGCATCTACTTCAAAAGAACATGGCATCTTATGAAGAACTGTTGCAGGGCAAACAACTTATGCCTGATATGTGGGTCTTCTGCTCATGCCATTGGAGCATGCCCACAGAACCGAAGACCTAACATCCCTCCAGCTAGACCGGCGATCCAAGATCCTCCTACCCGGTTAGCTCTACCAACTCCAACTCCCCGCACCCAGACCGCTTAACCACAATGCTGAGTGTTTAACCAGGCACAGAGGAAAATGCCGCGACGCTAAGCATTCACTATGTTGGTCGAAGAGGCCGAAGCTACGGGTCAGGTTATCACCGGTAAATCTCTTCCCTATTCCCTTCCAAAGTCCTTTCAATTCATAGCCATCTTATATTTGTTATACCTAAACCTATCCCACACGACTTAGGTACAATCTTAGTAGCCTCCCTACCTGCACTCACGCTCTTCGACACTGGGGCATCACATTGCTTTCTGTCGCAACGGTTCGTCCGAACTCATGCGATCCCATTTAAACCGCTCGTATCCAGCTGGAATATCAGTTCAGGGAACATCCTTCTAAAAGAAACTTTGGGATACGATCTATGTCCAGTAGTCGTCTGCAGTCGAGAATTCTATGCGGACTTCAAGGTTCTGGATGTTGGCTATAGTGCTCTCAAGGAAATTATCATAGTCGCAGGCAGGTGATTATGATGATTGAGGGAGGACTATACCGGTAGAACAATCTTACTCGGGATGATAGTATACTATCTGGTTTGTCTTTATCATCATATACAGCATTAGGTGACCTTACAGATCACTATTACATATTGATAGAGCCCATAGGATTCTTTCTTGACTACCAACATTATGATGGCGATCATATACGTGGGAGCTGGGTAGTCTGTAAGCACATCCTTAAATGTCCCTAGTCGTGGGAGTTTCGAGACTGGGCATCAATGCTCCAGAGTAGACAAGTGTATACTGATCCAGACCCCGACGAGGGGCGGTGGCCGGTCTCACAAGCCATTGGTGTTAGTTTGTTCATCTAAGATAGTATACAAGTGCTCATTGGGTTATGAGTACACTGGACGGACTCGTCGAGAACCTGCTAGTTGGTACTATACCTATTGTCAGATTGCCGTTCCCAGGTGACATGTGTACAGGTTAGTCTGTTGACCTGAGATCGTCATTTGTCTCGTGTGAGTTCCCACTGTGCTTTGATTACTACCTTACCACGGCTCAAAGGAGTCGTGCAAACAGGTTTTAGTTAGGTATAGTCCCGAGCCACATGGTGGCAGTGAGCGGATCGTCAGGGATTCGTCTCTCCCGGTATTGGGGGTTGATGTCGCATTGTGCACGAATGGCCATCACCAGAAATTCTTGGCCAAGGAAGTCGAGAATTACTGATCTAGGATCAGTAGTTTCTCATGTGGTGATGGGTTTCATACCGACACGAATTATCGCGTTATTAGGGGTCTGACTTTATCCACCCCCTAGACTCGATATGTGATACTCTTAGACGAACAGACCGGAGTGTATGGAGATTGTCACTGTCAGGCTCAGTAGGGGTACGGATGAATTTGCTCGACGGCCTTTCTTTCACTCAGTACCTAAGTAGCCGTTATGTACAACCAGTGCCGCTGACGTGCTTGTGGTTAAACCCACTGCCAGCGTATTGACGAGTCTTTAGAGTCCCACACAGAGGGTTTTCACGGTTCAGGCGATATGGTGTAGATGACGTATGTTGGTACATACAGGTGTCCAATTAAATGTGTGTACAGGCTGCACAGACTTTAATATGACAGTTGATAATACTAGCGGTTTAGGACTAAGCCGGATTATTAAATCAGGTTTTGATTTAATAATTTATATATGTATTTATATATATGTATTCTAGTATTATTGTTCACTATTCATTTTCTCTCTTGGCTATTAGTATTTTGGTACGAATACGCGTATATGTATTTCGATACGTGTACCGGGTTGCATTCCGTATTTATACGGAATATCTTCTAGAAGATGGCCACCTCATTATTCGATTTTCATTTGAGAAAATCAATTTGGAAAATGAGGTGGAGGGGTGAGTTGGCATGTGCATGGGTTTTGGCATGTAGAGAGGTATGGCTCTCATTTGTTTATTGGAAAATTGAAAAAGATATTTTGTATGCATGGTTGAAAATTATAGTAGCCATATTCTTTACATACCATCCATTCATTCTTTGATCACTTGATTTTCTCACTCTCACTCTCTTGTGAGACTTGGCCATTTTCTTGAGTTGCTCATGCAATTTGTTTTCCTCACCTCCATTCTCCTTCTTCTTGGATTGCTCATTTGAGCATGTTACATGAGAGAAAAAGAAAGTGAGACATTCCTACACCTCCACTCTCCATTGCTAGCAACCTTGGAGAGTCGGTTGCCTCGCTAGGTGAGGCTGGAGCTTGCGCCGTTTCTCTTGGGTGGATCATCATGGATGGAGGAAGACCGGCAACCAAATTCGATCCGCGACCACTAGGAGCTTGGGATGATGGTTGAAGACTCGAAAGACACGATCCGTTTGGTATAACCATCTAACTCCTCTTTATATGCTTGCTAGTATAGGGTTTAGGGAAGATTCGGGTATCGGGTTGTGGTAGCGCCAGTTTTTGTAAATTTTTGTTCCGTATTTGGCCACGGTTTGTTGGCCGGGGCGCTGCCGTAACCCAACACTGTACATACCGAACTTAGACGTAGTCTTGGGAATGGATTGGATGGGAACTTTCTTCGCTACCATCAACAGTCGCCAAAGGAGGGTAGTATTTGAAATATCAGATCATCCAGTGTTCTACTTCAAAAGTGAAGACCGAACCTTGGAACCTAGCGTCTACCGAGCAAAACCGAAGAAGGCAGAGATTGCAGCATTGCAAGTGGAAGAATTGAAGCCAGAGGTAGTTCGAGAGTTCGAGGATATATTTCTGAAAGATATATCACGTTTGCCTCCTGATCAAATTCTTGAATTCAACATCGATTTACAACCCGGCGCACAACCAGTAATAAAATCTCCATATCGATTAAGTCCGGAGAGATTGAAGGAGATCCACATTCAGTTGGACGAACTCCTGAAGAAAGGTTGGATTCGTCCCAGTACTTCAAACTGGGGATCTCCGGTACTGCTGGTGAAGAAGAAGAAAGGTTCATACAGGATGTGTGTGGATTATCGAGTTCTGAACGAAATGACAATTAAGAATAAGTATCCACTACCGTGTATCGATGACCTTTTCGATTAGTTAAGTAGATCTTGTGTCTTTTCTAAGCTAGATCTTCATTCGGGTTACCATCAAGTGAAGGTCAAAGAGTCCGACATTCCGAAGACGGCATTTAAGACTCGTTATAGCCATTATGAATATCTCGTAATGCTATTCGGAGTGACCAATGCACCTGCCATCTTTATGAACCTGATAAACCAAGTTTTCCGAAAGTACTTAGACGGTTTTGTTGTTATATTCATCGACGACATCCAAGTGTATTCAAAGAATCAGAAAGAACACGCCGAACACTTATGGATTGTCCTGGAAACATTACGACAACATCATCTCTACGCTAAGTACAGCAAGTGTGACTTTTGGCAAGATCAAGTCGGATTTCTCAGACATATTATTTCAAGTGAAGTAATCTCTGTGGATCCAGCTAAGGTGTCAGCTGTCAGCGAGTGGCCGACACCAAAAACGGTGAAAGATATAAGAAGTTTCTTGGGCTTAGCACGATACTACAAACGATTCATTGAAGAATTCTCAAAAATCACAGCACCTCTGACCAAGCTCAATCATCGGATGGGTTGTCCATTTCACCATAATAGTTATCTTCCTCGCAAGCAAGTCAAGGTCAATCAAAGAAACCAAGAAAGATGACACCATTTTACACTAAAAAAGAAAACAAAGCATTCGTGTGGTCAGAAGCATGTGAGAAGGCTTTTGTAGAACTCAAGTCGAGATTAAGCTCTGCACCTATTCTTGGAATACCAGATCAATCTGGCGGATTCGTTGTGCATAATGATACGTCCGGTAAAGGATTAGGATGTGTTCTACACCAGCATAGAAAAGTTATGGCTTTTGCATCAAGACAATTAAAGGTCCATGAACGCAACTATCCAACACATGATCTAGAATTGGCAGCCGTCATTTTCACACTCAAGATTTTGCGCCATTATCTTTTGGGAGAAAGAGTGGATATATACACTGACCACAAAAGTCTGAAGTATATATTTACTCAGAAGAAACTCAACATGTGGCAGAGAAGATGGCTAGAACTCATGGCGGACTTCGACATCAATCTACAGTACCATCCTAGGAAGGTGAACGTAGTTCCTGATGCACTTAGTCGCCAGCCTTTAGCATTGAACCTCACCGCTCAGTGGAGACTACAACAAGAGCTGTATGGATTGGAGATTGAAATAGTTGTACCAGGTAACGCTTCATCTTTGATGAACTTACAAGTCCGGTCCATACTTGTAAATCAGATCAAGGCAGCTCAAGCAAATGATGCCAAGTTACAAAAGATCTGAGAACAAGTAGAAAGTGGACTACATACTGACTTCATCATCCACGAAGATGGATCCTTATGATATGGAAGCCGTTTATGCGTGCCAGTCGGCCCTGTTCGAGAAGAGTTAATGAAAGAAGCTCACAGATCTCCGTATTTGGTACACCCCGGTGGTACGAAGATGTATAAGGATCTACGGCAATATTACTGGTGGCATGGAATGAAGCGAGAAGTAGCAAGGAGCATAGCAAGGTGTCTAGTATGTCAGAAAGTGAAGGCTGAACATCACAGAACTGCTGGTCTACTTCAGCCGTTACCAATTCTAGAATGGAAATGGCAGCACATTACCATGGACTTCGTGACTACTCTCTCTCGCACCACGAAGGGAAACAACTCAATTTGGGTTATTGTGGATCGACTCACCATATCGGCTCACTTTATTCCATTCAGAGTTGGCCAGCCAACTGAGACGTTGGCAAAAAAGTACATGGAGGTGAGTAAAAATATAAAGTAAGATTTAAACCTTCAAGATGTACCCTACTTGTCTTGATACCCATAATCTCATGCAGGAGATCGTAAGATTACATAAAGTACATGTTTGCATCGTCTCCGATCGTGATACAAGATTCCGATCACAATTTTGGCAGAGTCTGCAAGCTAGCCTGGGGACGAGTCTGAATTTCAATACGGCGTATCATCTATAAACAATTGGACAGTCCGAGAGAACAATTCAAATCCTGGAAGATATGTTGAGAGCCTGTATGTTAGACTTCGGAGGTTCGTGGGAAGATCACCTACACCTTGTGGAGTTTTCATACAACAACAGCTATCAGGAAAGCATTGGAATAGCACCATTCGCAGCACTCTAAGGACAGAAGTGTCGTTCACAGCTAAGTTGGGACGATGTTCATATCAGAATTTTGCATTATTATATCGCCCATTCTTAATCACATTATAAATAAATAGGTGCTTTTGATCCATGTCTGCTAAATAGTTGCAGGTTACAGGTTCTCAGATCGTTACAGTGAAATTCATGAAAAAACGCCACAAATGTGAGACTACGACCAACAATAGATGAATCCGTATGATGCCACCTACCAGTTCAAGGAACAAATGAAGACCAGTAGACAGTTCAATACATAAAGCACAAGGGTAGCACAAGATTCAAGACTTCAAAGCGAAGCTCACGGTAAAAGTCCACATAATTCTGCACTGTTGGAAATCTGGAAGAAAGTAGAAAAGATTCTGAGGAACCAAGTGAAGAAAACAGAAGGAAAAAGCAATATAAAGCAACCCTGAAAGATGGAGATCAAGATCCCACTATACGGCCGCGGAACCGCGGCCAAACAGGGCTTTCTGCCGCGGAACCGCGGCCGTGCAATGCACGTGTCGGTGCAGGTGTCGGTGCTTTGACCCGGCTTTCTTAAGGTAGCCTTGTAAATTCAAATGTGGATCAGATGTAAACCTAGGGTTTATCTTATTTATAAATAGGAAAACCGAAAGCCTAATTAGG
This sequence comes from Agapanthus africanus, assembly GCA_030015575.1. NCBI lineage: Eukaryota > Viridiplantae > Streptophyta > Magnoliopsida > Asparagales > Amaryllidaceae > Agapanthus > Agapanthus africanus. Next base: position 943,958,878 of record CM057338.1, on the reverse strand, counting down.
CATGCCTCTTTTTAATTTCTAGATTAAATTTTTATTCAGTTGTAATCGTTGAGAGGTCATCAATAAAAGTAAGCTTTTCTTTTATCTTGCATTGTTTTTTTATCTGCAATTTATTACCTGCAATTTCTTATCTGCTCTTTTATTATTTGCAAATTAGTTTATCATTCAAAAAGAAAATATAAAAATGATTTTTATCGTCACTTTCCTAATGAGTGAGTAATTTCTCACTTATTAGGGTTAGGATAGGGAAGGTTTGAGAGAAGGAAATCTCTCTTACTCTTTTCTTTACCAATATAATTTTTAATCCATTAGGACTCTATTTAAATTCACTACGCACCGCTCACTACGCACCCTATCCTGCATGATAGCGATGATTCCCTAGTTAGACCGGTTGTGGTTGAATAAACTGGAGGTTAGGGCTAAGAGTCAAGAACGGACGGACAAGGACTAAAAGGAAGAAACTAAGTTTCTTCCTAGTCGTGCTAATCCCTGTTGTTGAATATTACCCTAACACCTAAATTCTTAACTAGGGCATTTTTAGCGGTGAGAAGATTCCATATTTCAAACTAACCTAATCCTAACCCTGGCAAGACTTTAAATCAATTTAATCTCATTCTTAGATCTAAAAACAAAAACTACCAAAAATAGAACCTAACTCGTTAGAACTTAAAGAAAGAACACCATTTCCCTGTGGATCGACCCGTACTCAACCGGCTAGCTACCAAACGACGCCGTCTTGATTGTGGTATTCTTAAATTTTAAAACGCACACGCAAAAACTCATTCCAATCAAATGGCGCCGTTGCCGAGGAAACGGTAGTTATTTTCTTTTTGTAATTTCGGATTAATTGAAATTGAAAAAAATTGAAAAATTAAAAAATAAATAAATAAATCATCTTGTTATTTTTGATTGGTTTTGTGTGAATTGTGCAGGAAAAGAAGACGGACTGATTCAGATCTGGAGCAAGATCAGTGAACAAATCTAGAAACAGAGGATCTGAACAGACAGAGGAGAACAAAATCAGCACAGAGAAAAATTTTGAAGCTCTAAACCGACTAATCCGCCTCGGAACCGCCGCAGATTTGACCATTTGACCGCGGATCCGCGGTCGTTTGCCGACGTAAGCAGTCCAGAATTCTTTGTGAGTATTTCTTTTCTTTTCTCCTACCCTCTGCCCTCCACTGAAAAAATTTCCTGCAAGTATTCTTTGCGCAAAAATTCTTCTCCCTCTCCAATAAATCATTTTTGTGCAGGATTCTTTGCGCCGCAAATAAAAAGAAAATTTTTGGCAAGTGTTTTAGATTTTGTGTGTTACTGCTTTGCATATTTAAAACGGAATTTAAGGGGCTATAACACTAATTAAGATTGGGTGGGGATTTCATTACCCTTCCTAAGACCCCAGAAATCACAAAAAGCATATGCATCACCCTTGAGCTAATTAAAAAATATCTAGACTCAGCCAATTAAGGACTGTCGCGTTCATTAAGATAGAGGAAGTTGTGGGCATTCAGTCGTTTATCTAAACCAGACTTTGTAGTGCCTAGGCTAGACAAGTGAGAAAGGTAACTTTAAAAGGCCCGTCTCACGGTGATTCGTGAGCGGAACCCTCCTTTCTTTACTTGTGCTTACCTGGCCACAATTGGAGGTGAAGAGGCGATTTGAGGGATATCTCACAACTTATCGCTTTGGACCAGTTAGGAGCAGTCTAGTTGACTTAGGAGACCCTAGCTCTAGGCTTGATTGTGCATGTTTAAATTGTGATTGCTTGAAAGTGTGTCGTGGTTCCGTAAAAATATCTTTTGCAAAAACTCTTTATAAAAAAAAACACAAAACAAAATTTTTACAAAAACTTGCCATTTGTCGCTAGAATTCCATTGCACCCATCCTTCATTCATATTTCCCCATTGACGTTTTCTTACCCTCACATTCTACGTTTGACTACACTATAACTCGTTTAGTGTATGTCCGGTTGGACTAGGGACACTAGCGCCCGTTTAGTCCGTGTCTCATCAGTCGCTACTGACGACGCGTTCGACTCCGAAGTCGGAACCCCCTCCACTCCTTTTTCATCTTTACCTGCATCTTCACATTCATCATCTTCTAAGGAAATGTCAGGATTCAATCCTAACAACTCTTTACCTACTTCGGGACTGATTCCACCTTAACTGGGTGCGAATAACCCACAACAATCTCCTGTAGAAGCGCCCCAGTGAATCGCGCTCCAGGATCGTTTCTATCCTACCCGCTCCGCACTTCCTACTTGTCTTTCACTCCCGCCGGCAAATGGAGACAATTTTGAAATTAAGCCTCACTTCATCAATATGTTGCCCAAATTTCACGGGCTGGAATCCGAAGATGCCTATATCTTCATTAACAAATTCCAGAATGTTTGTTCAATGATGAAGACCACCCAACTGTTCGATGATGCTATAAGGCTACGAGTCATTCCTTTCACATTATGTGACCTGGCTGAAAAGTGGCTATATAATACTGCATCGTATTCCATAAACAGTTGGGAAGAGTTTGTTAAAGCGTTTTTAAAAAAGTTTTACCCACATCACAAGACCGCGAGAATTCATAATGAAATTAACCAATTTTCCCAGCTTCCTTCCGAACCTTTTTGGAAGTGTTTCGAACGATTTAAAGACCTTCTTGTTTAGTGCCCTCATCACGGTATTGAGAGATGGCAACTTTGCCAAACTTTATACAAAGGACTGAACCTAGCAACTAAGCAGTTGCTGGAAACCATTTGGCAAGGTCACTTCCTAACCAAATCTGACGAGGAAGCTTGGCAATTTCTTGACGATCTTGCTGAACGAACGCTTCAGTGGGAAAGCACTAGACAGACTACTTCATCTACTTCATCCGGTCCATCTAAGGCATGCGTTCATCAACTTGATATGTCAATTGCAATGAAAGCTGAAATGGCCGCAATTACACGAAAACTAGAAGCAATTGAGAGCAAATTCTCATCGCCTTCTCCTGCCCCCACTTTACCCCCTCGCACTATATGCGCTTGTTGTTCGGATCCGTCCCATTTGACTGAAGAGTGTCCTTACAACCCACCTGCTTAAGGACAGGATCAAGACAATGCTGCCTTTCAGCAAAGACAAAGAAATGATCTATACTCTTCAACTTACAATCCTGGTTGGAGGAACCATCCCAATTTTACTTGGAATCAAAATCAACAACAATTCCAAGGCAACAACAATTTCCAAAGGCCTCCTCCACAACAATAAACTCCTCAACAAACTCAATATCAGCAACCTTTCCAGCCCCAACCTTACCAAAATCAAATGAACAATTTTGCACCCAACAACTCTTTTCCTCAAAACAATTTTGTTCCACCAAATAACGATAAGGTTTCCTCGCTAGAACGAAATCTAGATGCGTTTTTAAAACAATCTACTCAATCCTCAGCGAACATCCAATCTTCCATTCAGTCTTTGGTGCAACGCACTGCATCACATGGGCAAAGCATCAAAACCATTGAAGCCCAAATTGCAAATGCTGCTTTAAGCGAGCGAGAGGAGGGGAAGCTTCCATCTCAACCACTGCCAAATCCTGGTCACCCACAAAATGCACATGTTGCTTATGAACAACAAAACCATAATGTGAGTGTCATGACTACATTGAGATCTGGAAGGATGTTGCACAACAATGTTGGCACTAATGATGACACACCGGCCGCCTCTTCTTCTTCTTCATCCTCATCTTCTTCATCTTCAGATCCTGTTCTCCATTCTTCACAAGGCTCTAATTCTTCTACTACTCCGAACGGACCCACATCTCACTCTACGAAAACACCAACACTGGGATCCGTTCCAACTCCGCAATCTCCTCCACAAACATTGGACTCAACCAATTTTCAAAATGTTTCATTTCCAAACAGGTTGAGATCCAATAAACAAACTCCATAAATGGAGAAGATTGTGGAGTTATTTAAACAGGTTAGCATTAACATTCCTCTTTTGGATGCAATCCAACAAGTCCCTTCTTACGCTAAAATCTTGAAGGACTTATGCACCAAGAAGAGGAAATCACAGGTACCTAAGAAAGTTTTCTTGGATAGTGCAGTAAGTGATGCTCTTACCCAACCTTTATCTCAAAAACGAAAGGACCCTGGCTGTCCTACAATTTCAATAACTATTGGGGATAAGAACATCAACCGCGCACTTTTAGATCTTGGTGCCAGTGTTAACCTGCTCCCCTATTCAGTATATGAGCAATTAGGCGTTGGAGAGCTGAAACCCACACATTGTACTCTCCAAATGGCCAACCGATCCATCACTCATCCTAGGGGTGAGTTAGAGGATGTGTTGATTAAAGTAGGGGACTTCATATTCCCCGTCGATTTCATTGTTATGGACACGCAGCCTGTAGCTAACCCCCGGAGTCAAATTCCGGTGATACTCAGTCGACCATTCCTTGCAACTTCTAATGCGATGATCAATTGTCGAAATGGTTCGATGAACCTATCTTTTGGAAACATGATAATTGAACTCAACATTTTTAAGTTGGGGAATCAGCCCTCCGAACCTAATGCTAATATACTTGATGTTTTCTCGATCCAAGAGATCACCCAGGAAGACTGTGAGCTTGAGAAATTTCTGTTCGATCACAGCAAGTTTGACGCCACTAGTGTGTTCCTGCTTGAACCTGATACTGCTTTCACACCCAATAATGACTACAAGTGTTTCACTTTCACGAACGATCTTGAACAATCACCACCCGAGTTTGAATCCTTTGAATTTTCGGATGAGTTAACTGAACCATCCGACTCGGTTGCTTACACTCGTTTTGAACCTCTATTGGAATCCATCGAGTTTGAGACAATCTCACCGATTTTACCTTCAATTGTTACGCCTCCAACACTCGAACTCAAGATATTGCCGTCTCACCGTAAATACGCCTACTTAGGTGAGAATGAGACCCTTCCTATTATCATCTCGGCTTTTCTAGCCCCCGAGCAAGAGAAAACCCTTTTAACGGTCTTACAAAGCAATCGGCAAGCTTTTAGCTGGACTATGGCGGACATCAAGGGGATTTGTCCCCTAATTGTTGAACATCATATTCATATGATGGATGATGCCAAGCCAGCAAGGGATCCGCAGAGACGACTCAACCCAGTAATGAAGGAGGCTGTTAAAAAGGAGATCGTAAAATGTCTTGATAGTGGTATCATTTACCCTATCTCTGATAGCCAGTGGGTTAGCCCCATTCACGTTGTCCCAAAGAAATCGGGCATAACGGTCATAACTAATGAGGCGAATGAGTTAATAACTATTCGCACCCAAACTGGGTGGCGGGTATGCATCGATTATAGAAAACTCAACGCCGCGACACGGAAAGACCACTTTCCATTACCTTTTATTGACCAAATGCTAGAACGATTGGCTGGGCATGAATACTATTGCTTTTTGGATAGCTACTCCGGCTATAATCAAATTCCCATCGCCGAAAAAGACCAAAACAAGACTACATTCACTTGTCCTTTCGGTACGTTTGCTTACCGTCGCATGCCCTTTGGGTTATGCAATGCACCCGCTACTTTCCAGCGGTGTATGATGGGTATTTTTTCAGACATGGTGGAAAAATTCTTGGAAATCTTCATGGATGATTTCTCCATTTTCGGCGACTCCTTTGATGAGTGTTTGCTACATCTAGACGCGGTCCTTACCGATGTAAGGATAAGAACCTTACTTTAAATTGGGAGAAGTGCCACTTTATGGTACGAGAAGGTATTGTCTTAGGACAAATCATCTCGCAAAATGGCATTGAGGTGGATAAAGCTAAGATTGAAGTCATTTCCAATCTCCCTCCGCCCAAATGCGTCTGAGACATTCGAGCCTTCCTTGGACATGTCGGTTTCTATTGACGGTTCATCAAGGATTTTAGCAAGATAGCTAGACCCTTGACTCTTTTGTTGGCCAAGGACACCACATTTGATTTCAACTCGAACTGTATGAAGACGTTCGAGTCATTGAAAAACTCACTTACTTCTGCTCCCATTCTTTCGTCTCCTGACTGGACGCATCCATTTGAAATTATGTGCGATGCATCAGATTTTGCCATTGGTGCCATCCTTGGACAGCACATTAATAAGATTCCGCATGTAATTTATTACGCTAGCCGAACCTTGAACGAGGCCCAATTAAATTACACAACAACTGAGAAGGAATTCTTAGCTGTTGTGTTTGCATTAGAAAAGTTCAGGCCCTGCTTAATCGGCTCTCCAGTCATCGTTTACACTGACCATTCAACTCTTCACCATCTTTTTGCGAAGAAGGACGCTAAATCTCGGCTGATACGTTGGATCCTCTTACTGCAAGAGTTTGACCTTGTCATCAAAGACAAAAGAGGATGCAAAAACGTAGTCGCCGACCATCTTTCACGCCTCCCTTCTTCGCCAACGCTTCAAATTCCTATAAAAGACTTTTTTTTCAGATGAGCAGCTCTTGACTGTATCATGCGAACCTTGGTTCGCGGATATTGTGAATTATTTGGCCACCGGACTAATACCAAATGAATGGTCGAATCAGGACAGACTCCGATTTTTATCCCAGGTAAAACATTTTTACTGGGATGAACCAAATCTATTCAAATACTGTCCCGACCAAATTATTCATCGGTGTGTCCCCGACAATGAATTTAAGAGCATGCTGTCATTCTGCCACGATCAAGCATATGGCGGGCATTTTGGCCCTAAAAAGACAGCCTAAAAGATCTTGCAGTCTGGCTTCTACTGGCCACAACTTTTTAAAGATGCACATGATTACTGCAAGACATGCTCCCGGTGCCAACACTTGGGCCGGATATCTAGGAGAAACGAAATACCGCTCCAACCAATATTGGTTATGGAAATTTTTGATGTTTGGGGGATAGATTTTATGGGACCGTTTCCCAATTCTTTTGGGCACGTGTATATTCTCCTCGCTGTTGACTATATTTCTAAGTGGGTCGAGGCTGTGCCCAGCCGGACTAATGACAACAAGGTTGTCATTAGGTTCCTCAAAGAAAACATTTTCTCTCGGTTCGGGCAGCCCCGCTCAATCAATAGCGATAATGAAACTCATTTCTGTAATAGGACTTTCGAGTCCTTAATACGGAAATATTCTATTGATCATAAGTTATGAACGCCCTATCATCCCCAAACTTGTGGGCAAGCCGAGATTTCAAATCGGCAAATTAAACAGATATTGGAGAAAACGGTTTCCAAAAACCGTAAGGATTGGTCGTCAAAACTTATTGATGCCCTTTGGGCATTTCGAACTGCCTATAAGATCGATCTTGGCATGTCTCCATATAGGCTTGTTTATGCAAAGGCTTGCCACCTTCCAGTTGAAATTGAGCATAGAGCATTTTGGGCAATAAAAGAATTGAATCTATCTCTAGGAGATGCGGGCAGCCATAGAAAGCTGCAATTAAACGAATTGAGCGAGCTTCGGGATGAAGCTTACGAGAACGCGGTTGTCGTCAAAAACCGAAAAAAGGTGTTTCACGATAAACACTTTATACGCAAAACTTTCAAACCTGGTCAACAGGTTTTACTTCACGACACCCGGCTACATTTCCATCCCGGCAAGCTTAGATCTAGATGGAAAGGGCCATTTTTGGTACGCACCGTATATCCGCACGGTGCGGTCGATTTAGAAAATCCTGAGGACGGTTCACTATTCAAGGTGAACGGACATAGACTTAAACCGTTCCTCACTGTGGACCCTTCGGAGGAGCTCCTGCTGTTGCAGGAGCCGATTTACATTGACTGATCTTCCTCCATCTACCCCCAAATTTCGGTTATCCAGCCATAAACAGTGGAAACACTGTTTCAAATAAGTTTGGGGGTATGTCACACTTGTAATTATATAAAAACAAAATAAAAAAATGAAAATAAAAAAAATTCCAATTTTTGGGGGTATTTTTGTAAAATTTCAGAATAAAAAATAAAATAAAATTTTTTACATATAAATTCCTCTTTTTAAGAGGTCCTTTTTGCAAATAACCAAAACAACCCCTATAAATACAACCCGACCCCTCTTCTGATTTTACAGAACCCTAATCTCAATTCTCTCAAAACCCTAGCCGCCGCAGCTGAAAGATCAGGGAGATCTCTCCACGAAGCCGCGTTTCCGCCGCCATACCCCCTTTTCGACCGCGCAACCGCCGCCACCTGTTGTCGTCGCCCTCTGAAAACTTCAGAAGAGGTTTGCACTTCTTTTCCCTCTCTGTTAAAAATTAAAAATTTTCAAATTATCTCTCTGTGATGGCACCCACGTTGCAATTTGAAAGAGACTTTTCACAAATTTTTGCACACACGATCTACGGTAGCTATTTCGGAGATGAGATCCGAAGGCATGGATAGAACTTCTTACTTTTTAACCATCCAAACTCCTTCACGCTTTCGGATCTTGTAAACCGATTTTACGAGTGCATGGAGGATGGTTGCCTCTCACAACACGGTTACATTAGGCTAATTTGGGGGGATAGGGAAATAATAATCGATAGGGACTTCATCCATGATGTCACCTTAATACCTAGACTACCTAATCATGACCAACCCCTTCAATTCGAGGATTACCTACCCTTGATGGGTAATGATTGTTCGAGGGAGCCACGTAAGGGCATCCAGGCTAGAACCCTTTTTGCGAACGTATTGACTGTATGCCGTTGGGCACAAAATAATATATTTGGTAGTTCACACAATACGATATTTTTCACACAATCCCTTCATATCATGCACACCTTGATGACTAGGAACCCCAGCTATGATATGTGCACGGTATTACTTCACTCTATTGGTGCAGGCAAGAGGGCTGCCAATTATCCATGCCCTATGTTGGTGACACAACTGTGTCGCCATTTCCTCCCTGTGGAGGAATTCGAGTTTTATATGCATGGAGGTATCCCCATTAGACCTCTTCTTGAGGACGTAGCCACGTCCTACACACGCTTAAATGATGTATGGACGCGCACTGAGCCGGCCGAGGACGTCCCCGCTAAGACACCCAGCTCCAGCTCGACCGCGAGCGAGGAAGAGCTTACCCCTGCGGCACAAGCACGTTTACTTTGGAGAGCCACTAGGGGATAGACAGATTGATAGGGATGGTGACCAACATGGATCAACGAGTGACAGGTATAGAGCACGGCATGACTACCCTGCTGGCAAGAGAGGAACGTTCCCGTTCACGTTCGAGGGGACGGCGAGGCCATGAGCAGTGAGGGCACTGCTTTTGATAAGTTTGGGGGTAAATGTGGTTTGTAAATAGTTATCATTGTATTGCATATTTTAATTTTTTGTTCATATTTGTTTCTTCTTTCTTTGCATATTTAATTCCGCATTGCATCTTTATAAAAAAATAAAAAAAATAAAAAAAAATATTTATAAAATCAATAAAAATTTAAAAATTTTAAAAATTATAAAAATTGAAAAATTTCAATTTTGGCCTTATTAGACTTAAGTTCGACAAGACGATTAAATAGTAGGGAAAAACTAGATCCTAAACTTAGTAAATTAAAAACCCTAAAAATAACCTTTCTTAAAGTTTAACTGTAGAAAATATATGTCCTTGTAGTTTATTTAGAAATAGGCAAATTTTGAGTTCAGTTCTTGGGCTAAGTCAAAATAAGAGAAGAGTATTGAAATTTTTATTGAAGTGTAAGTCTGTAAAATAATTCCGAATCTTAAGTCTAAATTCTGAAAATATATACCCTACAACTCGCATATACACGCACCTTTAAATTTGGGATAGTAGAGGATACCTTGAAATGCTCTTGTCTAAAATCCTTGGTATGAAGGAAAATAAAATAAAAGTATAAGTATGAATAAAGAGATAAAATTTAAAAAAAATGAACACTGGTTTTGTAATTACTTAAGGCTGCATAAATAAAAAATATAGCGAGGGTACTTTATCACCTAGTACCTTAGACCAACTGGTTTGGGAGTCACTGCTAAGCCTTAGGTATTGCAAGACGAGGAATTATGCCTAAATGCGCGAACACATTTTGTAATCGGTCGTTAGAACCTCAAGATGTATTAGCGGTCGCATGAAGAATGGGTGAGCAATTTCTTCTAAAATTCACAAACTAAAAGTGTTTTGGACGATGGACAAGAGTATGATAGCTTGAATTGAATTTCCAAGTGTAGGGGTGATAATCACACACATATAGGGGTATATGATAGGGATTTGGATAAGAGATAGGAATGAAAGATAGAGCTTATACTTTCAGTAGAGATGATAAAAAATTTTAAGTTGAGATGGAACCTTAGAAGGAAAATTCAAAAAATGCTGAAAGCTTAATAAATTTGCAGAACATATACGATCTTAAGTTAAATGAAAAGGAAGCGTGAAAAATACGGGTTGATGATTTCTAAGTTGAAGATAATAGAATTTCTTGCTAGAACACCGAATTGAAGAATGAAAGTCAACATGCCAAATTGATCGGATTTTATGGGTAGTATCCGCTGAAAACCCTCAAGAGACAACACTCCTCCTACTAGGGACACTTAGAGGTTTAACGGCTTGTTGCACGAGATCAGTGCAATCGCGATTCCCTGCGAAAGTGAGATTAGGATTTTTCGAGAATAAAATTGGTTTTGCTCGGGACGAGCAAAAGATAAGTTAGGGAGTATTTGTTCATATCAGAATTTTGCATTATTATATCGCACATTCTTAATCACATTACAAATAAATAGGTGCTTTTGATCCATGTCTGCTAAATAGTTGCAGGTTATAGGTTCTCAGATCATTACAGTGAAATTCATGAAAAGACGTTACAAATGTGAGACTACGACCAACAATAAATGAATCCATATGATGCCACCTACCAGTTCAAGAAACAAATGAAGACCAGTAGACGGTTCAATGCATAAAGCACAAGGGTAGTGTTTCCCCAATCAGAGCGAAGCTCTGTTTTGAATTTCAAAATTCAAAATTGAAGCAACGCTTCAGATCCTGGGCGCTGTGCGTTGTGCGCTGCGCGCCACGTGTCAAAAGCAGACACGCCAGCGCTAGGAGCGCTAAGCCCTAGGCAGTGCATCCCAATCAGAGCAAAGCTCTGTTTTCAAAATTCAAAAATTAAAAATATGAAGCAACGCTTCAGATCTAGCACTCTGCGCTGCGTGCCACGTGTCTAACACAGGTGCGTTAGCGCAGTTATGCTGCGCTCTGCGCTACGCACCACGTGTCTAACACAGGTGCGCTAGCGCAGTTGCGCTGCGCTCTACGCTGAGCGCCACATGTCAAGCACGAGTGCGCTAGCGCAGTTGCGCTGTGCTCTGCGGTGCACGCCACGTGTCCAACGTAGGTGCGCCAGCGCTGGAATTAAAAATTCCCACCGTTGGATTAAAGGATCTAATAATGATAATAAATCATTAATTAACCAGAATTAAATTCTATTAAGGAAAGATTTCTCAAAATCTTTCCAAATAACAAGATTGTGCTTTAAGCACCGCTGGATCAATGATCCAATGGTAAATAATGAATTGCCAAAACAGAACAAATTCTGCATAGAAAGATTTCTCAATCTTATTGAAAAACAAGAAGATTATCTTCTGTAAAACAGAAGCCTTAAGATCAAAAATCCAACGGTGGGAAATATTCCCAAATCAATCAGAGAAAGATCTCTTCAAATGATTTAACAAATCATTTGGCCCTATATAAAGGCCCCTAGACTTCAAGTCAGAGGGGACAGAGTAGCAATATAGGAAAAACCCTCTTCAAACTTTGAAAAGAACTCAAAAGAAAGAAAGGCAAGCCTTTGAAGAAAGAAGATCATTTCTTCATCTTTAAAGGTAAAAACAATTAATTCTTGAACAATAGAGATGAAAACATCTCATAAAAAAGAATAATCCTCTTCTAAAAAGATCTTAGATCTATAAAAAGACCAAGATCTTTGATTAAACATAAAGGATTAAAAGATCCAATCCTTAAAATAAAGAAGTACTTTACTTCATCCACGAATCTTCTGATCTACAAAGGCATAGCCTTTTGATAAGAACAAGAACTTTGGTTCTGGGATCTTGAGGCAAGGCCTCCTTTGAAGAACAAGAAACTTGTTCTTTGATCTTAAATTTGATCAAAATGCGCTTTGCGCTATTAGAAAGCGCTTTGCACTCATAAACTGCGCCCTTGTGCTCCTTGGATCGGCGCTCAGCGCCAAAACATGCCACGTGTCAACCATAGACACGATCTGCGCTTTGCGCTCCTGAAAACAGCGCACAGCGCTCTTGGGTTGTTGCTCAGCGCCAAGCGCGCCACGTGTCATTCACTGGCGCACCCACGAACCAGCGCAGCGCGCTCATGAATCAAAAGTGCAGTGCGCTAACAAACCAGCGCTAAGCGCGACGCATGTCACCCTCATATGCGCTAGCGCAATGCGCTCTTTAATTGGCGCAAAGCGCCTGATGCGCCACGTGGGGCACTGTCAGAACACCACTTTGTGCCTGATAAATGCTATGCATTATTAAAAGGGCAGAGCCTAAACAAAGGCCTAACAGGCAGAACAAAAAAATAAAATGTTAAACATTTTTTTGACTGGACTTAGCCCAATTCTGGCCATAAGTCCTCAATTTAAATTGAACTGAGCTCATCTGCTCTTCCAATCAATTTACACCCCGGTTCAAGGGTACATCTCTTCGCTCCTTTGATATTTGTCGTTGTAATTCCTCAACGTCTTCAAAGAGGTGACGGGTCCCGACGACCACACATTTTACGGACTGTGGAATTCTTAAACTCATGGACTATGATGTCTTTAACCTCGACCGTGATGTCTTAAAACTAACACCGGACTGTGGGGTCCTTAAACTCATGGACTATGATGTCCTAAACCTCGACCGTGATGTCTTAAAACTAACGTCGGACTGTAGAGTCCTTAAATCCACGGACTATGACGTCCTTAACCTCGACCGTGATGTCTTAAAACTAACACCGGACTGTGGGGTCCCTAAACTCATGGACTATGATGTCCTTAACCTCGACCGTGATGTCTTAAAACTAACACCGAACTGTGGGGTCCTTAAACTCATGGACTATGATGTCCTTAACCTCGACCGTGATGTCTTAAAACTAACACCGGACTGTAGGGTCCTTAAACTCATGGACTATAACGTCCTTAACCTCGACCGTGATGTCTTAAAATTAATATCGGACTGTGGGGTCCTTAAACTCATGGACTATGATGTCCTTAACCTTGACCGAGATGTCTTAAAACTAACATCGGACTGTGAGGTCCTTAAACTCACGGACTATGATGTCCTTAACCTTGACCGTGATGTCTTAAAACTAACACCAGACTGTGAGGTCCTTAAACTCACGGACTATGATGTCCTTAACCTTGACCGCGATGTCTTAAAACTAACATTGGACCGTAATGTCCTTAAACTAATTATCGACCGCAATGTCATTAAACTAAACAATAGAGCCCAATTACTCTCTTGTCGGATCTAAACGATCCCGTTAAATTGATCTTAGTCTAAAACTAGACTAACGTGTCCTTAACAAACGTTTAAGTTGATCTTAGCCTCAAATAAGGCTAACGTATCCTAAAACACAACCCCCCCAAACCCAAATCTAAGAGAGATACGGATTTGGACTAGTCCACACCCTACGGGCGACAACATAACTTAGTCTCCGTATAAAATCCACGGGCAACTAAACACAAAACAAACACCCACAACACGAAGTGACCATATGGAGAAGGAGAAAGTTGTTACCGCGATGCGGTAGCGTAATTAACTGCAGGGGCTTGCGCCTGCAGGGTAGAGCGTCCCCACAATCAAAAACCCCTCAAACGAGGGGGAATCTGACGAAGTCTGCTATATCGGCCGCATCCGTTTAAACCTTCGATACATGGTGCCATAAATCAACTTGGCATCTTCGGAGAGGTGGACGGATAGCACCAATTAGCATCTGCCCCCAGATTCAGGCAAGACGTCCAGTCTTCCCGGCTTCCGGTGGTAAACAGGTAGCACAAGATTCAAGACTTCAAAGTGAAGCTCACAATAAAAGTCCACATAATTCAGCACTATTGGAAATCTGGAAGAAAGTAGAAAAGATTCTGAGCAACCAAGTGAAGAAAACAGAAGGAAAAAGCAATATGAAGCAACCCTGAAAGATCGAAATCAAGATCCCACTATATGGCCGCAGAACAGCGGCCAAACAGGGCTTTCTGCCGCGGAACCGCGGCCGTGCAATGCACGTGTCAGTGCAGGTATCGGTGCTTTGACCCGGCTTTCTTAGGGTAGTCTTGTAAATTCAAATGTAGATCAGTTGTAAACCTAGGGTTTCTCCTATCTATAAATAGGAAAGCCGAAAGCCTAATTAGGCATGCCTCTTTTTAATTTCTAGATTAAAATTTTAATTCAGTTGTAATCGTTGAGAGGTCATCAATAAAAGTAAGCTTTTCTTTTATCTTGCATTGTTTTTTTTTATCTGCAATTTATTACCTGCAATTTCTTATCTGCTCTTTTATTATTTGCAAATTAGTTTATCATTCAGAAAGAAAATATAAAAATGATTTTTATCGTCACTTTCCTAATGAGTGAGTAATTCCTCACTTGTTAGGGTAAGGATAGGGAAGGTTTGAGAGAAGAAAATCTCTCTCACTATTTTCTTTGCCAATATAATTTTTAATCAATTAGGACTCTATTTAAATTAACCACACACCGCTCACTACGGCACCCTATCCTGCATGATAGCGGTGATTCCCTAATTAGACCGGTTGTGGTTGAATTAACTGGAGGTTAGGGCTAAGAGTTAAGAACGGACGGACAAAGAACAAAAGGAAGAAACTAAGTTTCTTCCTAGTCGTGCTAATCACTGTTGTTGACTATTACCTTAACACCTATATTCTTAATTAGGGCATTTTTAGCAGTGAGAAGATTCCATATTTCAAACTAACCTAATCCTAACCCTAGAAAGACTTTAAATCAATTTAATCTCATTCTTAGATCTAAAAACAAAACCTACCAAAAATAGGACTTAACTCGTTAGAACTTAAAGAAAGAACACTGTGGATAGACCCGTACTCAACCGGCTAGCTTCCAAGCGACACCGTCTTGATTGCGGTATTCTTAAATTTTAAAACGCACACGCAAAAACTCATTCCAATCAGACGACGTTAGTGATCATGAACTCCTTGGACTAGAGATGATCGTAGCAACTGTAGATGTGGTTCGCACGATCAGGAAAAGGATATGCATAGCCCAAGACCGACAGAAGCATTGGGCAGATGCAAAGCGTCGATATCTGGAGTTCCAACCTGGAGAACAATTGTTCCTGAAGATATCTCCAAACAGAGGAGTGATACGTTTTGGCAAGAGGGGTAAAATCAGTCTAAAATATATAGGACCGTTCGACATACTCGAACAAGTTGGAGAAGTGGCGTACCACTTAGCACTACCACTCTCATTGGAAGGAGTACACAACGTGTTCCGCATATCCCAGCTATGACGATATGTGAGCGACCCTAGCTATATACTTGATTCCTCAGAGCTCACGGTACAGACTGACCTGATCTGTGAGTAATAACCAACTGAGATCCTATACCGAAAGGTAAAAATATTACGGAACAAGGGGGTAAACTTGGTCTAGGTGATGTGGAGAAAGGATTCGCCTGGAGAATCAACTTTGGAAAGAGAAGAAGATTTGCGTGCACGATACCCTCAGCTATTCAATGATTAGTCCTTTCTATAAATTTCGATGACGAAATTTTTAAAAAGAGGGTAGAATGTAACGACTATGAAATTCTTGCACAGAAATTTCTTGTATTTCACAATAAAGGGTATTACAGCCTGTGTAAAAGTTAAAAGTTATTTTTGTTAAATAAAAACAAGAAGCAATTTGTTGCTCACTGGTAAAACCTCTACACTGCTGTGACATAGCCTATGCGTTCGAATCCCATTAGATAACTTAACGGAGTTATCAAATGGCAATTTTCTTGGAAAAAGACACAAATCATGCCGTCCATGTGCAGCATTTGCCGATTTCTCCCGAACATAAGATTTTTAACAAAAGACATGAACTCGAATCCAAACTCGAAACTAAACTTGAACTCGAACTCTAACATAGCTCGAATTTAAACTCAAAAATAAACTCGAAACCAAACTACTCGAACCAACTTGACTCGAACCAAGATTGCAATTGTCATGACTTGCATATTACTCGACTCACTCGACTATATTCTACACCTTTTACAATCTATGGTTTCGATCAAGACATATTAATCAATCAAGCAAACCAACTAAGTATACTATACGGTTATAATATATATTAAACTCGGGGTGCTTGGGATAGTTTCTTGTGTGAATCCAATGGAGCTTTAAGAGTCCCGTATTAACCTCTTTTTTATTTTACCCGAATATCAGTCGGGTTGACTCATCCACAGCCTAGAACCCTGATGCTAACACATGAAATGGGCATGTGTTTCTTTGCTCCTGGGGCCCTACTCTTGAGCTCGTGAATACTTCTACAGCTGCGTTGACATTCACACTTGGAACTTAACGTTAATATAATGACCATATAGAGACCTATAGAATATATTTACCCATGATCATATACACCTACTCGTCATATAAATATTCTACACTTGTCATTTTCTTTACTCTTACCTATCTTTGGGACTTACCGAGCGCTAATTCGCTGACGGGCATACCACTTACTTTTCTTCTCTTGGAATGTTCATCAGATACAGTTGAGACGAAGGAAGTTGAAGCCACAGAGGAAGACTACAATCAAATAGCTACTCAGGGCTAGCTCAGCTTCATTTTTCTTCAGTTTATGTATGCCACTTGTTTAGGCATTTTCCTTATTGTATTTACTTTTCAGTATAAACTCATGTATTTGTAAATATTGGACGTTGAATGTAAATAAAGATGTTTGTTGAAAAAATTTACAATCTCCATTTATTCTTATATTATGTATTATAGTTTCAACACGTTTAGTATATTTATTTAGGGAATGATCTTCTCTGGATAAATATGCCGCGGGCTTGCCAAGTCACCGTTTCCGTCTACTGGGAAGCGGGGCGTGACAAATATGGTCGCTACGGCCCAAGGATATTTGGTAAGAGTGGGTGAAACACGATATATATATATATATATATATGAAAGAGCATTCTATCGCAAACCGGTCCGCGTTTTTGAAAAACAGGAACTCTCAATCCACGACATATTTGAACGATCCAAACCGTTCAAGTTGATCACCATATGTATATGTGTATGAAAAATCAAAGGATTTGAAGACCTCTGAACCATATATTAGATAAAGTTTATATTGCTATATTGAAAGAGGTTCATTTTGCACCCATTTGATGCATGTGTTGGAGGTCTTCAAATCCTTTGATTTTTTATACGCATACACATGAGGGTAGGGTGATTAACTTGAACTATTCGGATTGTTTAAATATGTCATGGATCAAGAGCTCACATTTCTTAAAAACACCGACCGGTTTGCGATTAGATCGTTCCCCTACACACACACACACTATCATATTGATTTAAAAGGAATTGTACCAAAATTTTACCTTGCAAATTGAGTAAAAAATTATCTCTTTTAAAGGATAAATAAAATATAATTAACATTCTCAATATTTGAAGTCAAATTGTACAAGCATTCGTATTTTTCTATTAAGATTCCATCTTGGATGATGAGAATACATCTCTTTTGTGCAACGACCCCAAAATTCATATACCCTTTGTATTTTCTTTCTTTACTAAAAGGTCGTTTTTCATTTCAAATGTTGATATATTTAATTCTTATTGGTTATATTCAAGAGTAAATTTGTATTTTATTGGTTAAGTCATTGCATTGTTTGTTCGTAAGCTACTTGTTCGAAACTCGGATTATGAAAATATTTTTATCATAGTTTTTTTAACCCTCTTATAACCTACAAATTAGACCTTTCAATTCCTTTTCTTAACTCCCACAATAAATATATAATTAAGTGGAATTATGAAGATCATAAATCACTTTTTTATATGTTACTCCTCTTCTTATTTTTTATATAATTTGAATCTCGGATTGTGCAATTATTTTATTCATATTTTTTTAACACTTTCATAACCTACAAATGAGACCTTTCAATTCATTTTTTTAACTCCCACAATGAATATATAATTAAGAGGAATTATGAAGACCATAAATCGCATTTTTATACGTTACTCCTCTTCTTATTTTTCTTTTTCATTTCCACTCAAAATTTAGAGACATTCCATTAGAAATTCAAAACTTTCTTCTCTTCTAAATCACCTCCTTCGGGTCTCGAAGTCACCGGAACCCACCTCTCGCTAGGACAAAATCAGCGAACCGATTGTTATACCAACTCGCACTATTTGTAAGTCATATTTTTGCTTCCTACTATTGAATCTTCATCATCTTTTCATGTCGCCACTCATGTATATACTTGCTCACTTCGTTGGTAAATCCCATATCTAAATAACATATAAAATAAAGTGATATTGTAATATTTAGTCATTTTGTAAACCTATCTACCTTCATGAATGGAATACATTTTAAATGGTAGTAATTCCTTATTTCATGTTTATGAATGATTTGTTAGTGATAGTAGTTCCGAGAATATATGAACCGTATCACCCTATATTGTATGTCATCTCAGGAAACACAATCATTATAAAACGAAAGAAGAGTGTTTAATAGTTTTTGTGTAAAAAAATACTCTTTAATCTTTCAATTTTATTATATATCTCATGACCAATTCACATGTTTGTCTATATGCTTTTCACACTTTATTGCTCGTTGTTTTTTTATTTATATTTAGTTTTAAAAGAAAACGAGGTTTCAAATAAATAACATGTTCTTGTCAATCTCAAATACAACTTTGAAAAAAATTCCTTTACCTTATTAATTTTTAGAAAATAATTTTTACTACTGGAAATTTCAAGAAATTTATCAATGATAGAATATATTTTTGTATACGTGCTATAAAATTTTTGGGTCAAACCGAACAACTGTTTAGGATTTACAACACTTTTAGTCATTGTTTTTTTTTGGAAATCTGAAAACTGTTTTTAACGGCCTTCTTCGAAGACCCAAAACCATGCCTTCTGAGAACCGATTTGAGAAAATTCACGTGTTTTGGACAACTAGATCAAAATATATAGATTTTATTAGTTTTAATTTTTCTTTAAAACCGACAGAATTAACCCAATTCTGTCTTTTAAGATTGTGTGTCGAATCTGGACAGCTGTTCAGATTTGCGCAAAGTTTTTCAAAATGACATAAGTCGAACTAAAAAAATCGGTTTTTGACAAAATTTAGATGTATGGATGCCAAATTGACAACCCTACAACTTTTCTATGTAACCTGAGACTAAAAACTGTGTATATCAACACGATATACGCTCTGCAAGTTACCTTCACCTTGCTGTCTAGAGAACGAAATTTGTTTTCAAACCCTTAGACTAAAATGACCGTAACTGTAGTTTCAGATATCCAAATCACGCAAACTCAAGTTATTTAGATAACTATACAGAAGACCTGCAAGTATTTAATTCTTTTCGAGACCTAAAATGTAACGACACTAAATTCCATGTACCGTCTCTTTTTTTTAATTAATAAAAAAGGATGTATTTCTGTTCTGGTTTTATAAGTTATTCTTGATAACATATAAAGAAGAAAAAACTTGTAGCTCATTGGTTAAGCCTCTTTAATGCTGCTCCATCGCTCGTGAGTTCGAATTCTTGTATTCGCAATATTTTATTTTATTTTTATTTTTGATGTTTTGGTAGCCCAACGGTTTGCATGAGTATTACACGGAGTTATGAAAAGTTGCAACAAAAAAGAGATACATAAATGAGATGTTTAAACCCAACCCGATACGTAGCACTAACCCCAAGGCAACCGCCCTCAACTTGGCTGACCCTGGCGGCCCCACTAGCCCCAATCGCCTCCATCTCGTGCCCGTGTGTCCCTTTGCCTACCCTTAGTTTTTTTTTACACTTTAAACTGCCCTATTCAAACCCAAGACCTGACTTCCTTTCAATTTCCCAATTAAACATCTTTTAATGTGTTTAAATTTCTTTTATTTCATCAAATCTTCATTTCACTTCTCCTATATGAAACCCAATCAGTCCAAGCTCCTCCCCCTCTGAAATTATCCTAAAATTTATTCTTAAAATTCTATCTTTTAAGTTTTATCCAAGCCACAAGGTCAAGCTCTCAAGTCATTGTTAAAGTAAATGGCTCACCCGATCATTCACCCGATCCATCACAAGAGCTCAGGAACAGCAACAGCAGAAGCTTCAGGAGATGTTGACTGCCATGGCCGCACTCACCGAGCCAAAAGAAAGCCCGGAGGCATCATCGGAACAACGTCACGAACACGAGACTGATGATGAATTCCTTCGGAGAATGCTCGAAAAGAAGGACGAGGCTGCGAAACAAGCGGCCAATATAAAGCAAATGGCTCTTCTGTTCCAGGACACGGTGGGCATGATGATCCAGCCGGATCCTCCCGCTGAAGATCCTCCAATTTTCCTCGAAGATGACAGAGAAGAGACATCGAACCCTCTACCGGCTCTGTCAACAGCCAAAGAGGAAACTATTTCTAAGGCCGTCCAGGATGACTATATCACTCAGCAGATACGAGTCCACCAAGCAAATGAAGCGGCTGGCCAGGTCGTGAAAACTGGGCGACCATATCCAGGCTGATATGACCAGATAAAGTACCCGTCGGGCTACACGATCCCCAAATTCCATGTCTACAAGGGGACATGCAATCCCCATCAACATGTCGCCCAGTTCAGGGCTCTTTGTGGCAACACCGGCGGCGATGATAAGCTCTTGCTTCGCCAATTCGTCGGCAGCTTATCGGAGACGGCATTCGAGTGGTACTCCGAGCTTCCAAAAGACTCTGTCAAAACTTTCGCAGAGATGGAGTTGCTATTCACCCAGCGATTTGCTAGCGCCAGCGAACGCACCCCAATAACGGCGTTGATCAATGCAAGGGTGAAGCCGAGCGAAACTTGGGTTCAATATGCAATCCGATGGCGGAACCTGTGGTTGAGGTGCGAACAGCGCATCGAAGAAGCACCAGCAGTGGGCATGTTCGTGGGAACCCTAGACCCTCATGCAACTATTTCACAGTTCTTGATGTTCTTCAAACCGACCACATTCCAGGCTTTAATCAACAAGATAGCCCAGATGGATCAAATGGGCCACAGACTGTCTCCTCTGAAGCCGGAACCGCGGAACGAAAAGGGTAAAGGGAAGGCGATCTTCGTTGCAAACACCCAACAGCAGCCCAGTACTCCAAAGCTAGCGGATCAACTGGAGGAGAGACGGCGCTATTACAATGAGAAAATGAAGCTTCCTTACTCATTCCCACGGGATAAAACGAAGAGGCTGTTCGAGCTGGCGGTGCGCAACAGGCTTATCAACTTGCCAAATCCAAGGCGACCACCGCAACCCAGCGAAGTGAATAATCCCGATTACTGCCCTTACCACCAAACCGTAAGCCATCCGATCGAGGATTGCTTCATCTTTAAGGGATGGATCGAGGATCAGTACCTACAAGGCAAGTTTGCGTTGTCTGAGAAGTGGAAAGTAAACCCACCACAACCGCACACTCCTAAGAAGACGGACACTCCGGGGGCAACGTGCTCTTTTGTCGAAGAAGCTCCGTGGGAGGTCGTGCTTTCAGCCAAAACCAAAAGGATGCTGAATGATCTTCATACATGCCCGGCGATCAGGTGGAAGAACCCGCTAGAACCCCAGATCATCGAAGGGATGCTGAAGCCGTGCCCAACTCCAAAGATTGGTGGTGATAGCCAAAGCACTCACACCCAGCCGTCAAAATCTTCAAAGAAGAAGAAGAAGAGATCCAAAAGGCCCGTGAAGCCTGGCGACAAGCGCACGGACCTACAAAAACATATTGACGCGCTGGAAGAGTATAACCAGAGGGCGCGGACTCTAATCACACTCTAAGAGTTCCTCAGCCATGTCCTTGAGGACGAAGATGATGGAGAAGACTCGTCGGATGGATCTGAGGATTACGTAGCGAGTTGCCATGTGATCTCTCATTCATCGCTAGACAATGAAGAAGCTCCCTGCACAGAGAGACTGGGGGCAGGTCCCGAACCGGAACTTCTATGGCCATCAGACGAAATGATCGACGCCTTCCTGAATGAGATTCATCTGAAAAGTAAAGCCGATCGGGAGCGTGAGATGACCATATTTGAAAGAGCCAAACGCCGGCGACTGGACAAAAGAGTCGAGACACTCCCGCTAAATCAAGGAACATCCGTCGCGAATAAAAACAAGTTCAAAACGAGGAAAAGGTTTGCTAAAGCCATATCAATGGGAATGAAGCTACCACCCTCTGAAGGAAACACTCCCGGCGAAGCAGAAACACATCCTAGCTACTGCTTATATCATCGAAAGATTTCGCACCCTACTGAAGAGTGCGACGCTTTTAAAAGATGGTGGCAGGGATATGTTGCTCACCGGCAGCATTTCAAGCGGATGAAACGCAAGAATCGTCGGGAGCAAAGAAGTGCGACTGAGGAGCGTAAAAGAACTACCGGTAACTGCCGCACGGTCAACGCCGGGGGATCGCAGGTTCTCACTTTCGGAAGCGACTCTGACGAGGAAATGGCTCTTGGCCCTCTCTTTAAAGAATCTACCTTGGGGAAAGAAGAAGAACCGAAGGCCTGTGAAAACATTCAGCTGCGCAATCGCACGCTTCCAGAAAAGAATCTCGGACCCGCGAGTAGAAAAGATAAGGGAAAGGAAAAGGTCTGTGAGGATATCGCCCTGGATGACCAAGTCATGAAAGAGCTGACTACCAAGGACCCGCCAAAGAAGAATAAGGTAGACTACAACGTTCTGGCACACTTGAGGAAGCTACCCTCGCAGCTCATCATACTCGACGCCCTTATGCTATCCAAAGAGGTGAGAGATTCATTGATCAAGGCGCCACAAGAGCCAGAGCAATTCCAAGCTTTCCTCGCCGAAGACAAGATGAAAGGCGAGCTGGAAGAAGTGCACACAACCGATATCACCTTCGGCGATGAAGATCTCCTCCTTGGGACGTGCGAGCACAACCGTCCCCTTTATGTCTCCGGATACTGTCACGATATCAAGATAGGCAAAATCCTGATTGACAATGGGTCTTCCGTCAATCTCCTCAACGTGCGAGTGTTGAAAGAAATCTGCATGAGCGTCCAGCATCTCGCTCGTGATAAAATCACCATCTCCGGTTTTGACACCCAATCATCATGGACTCCCGGGTCTGTGATATTGACATTACGATTCGGGTTACTTGTCACGGATATTAAATTTCATGTCATTGACGCCAAGACATGCTATAACGCTTTGCTTGGCCGACCTTGGTTACACGAGTACAACATCATCCCTTCTACACAACATCAGTGTATGAAGTACTTTAAGGATGGTCTTGAGTATACCGTAACAGGAGAGCTGAACCCATTCTCCGTAAATGAAGTACGCAAGTATGAAGATGCGAAATATTTCTTGCCAGATTTCGAAGACAAGGAGAGATGTCACAGACCGGAGAACAAAGCTATCACCACCATTCCCGTCTTCAGGAGTGATACTGAAGAAGAGGAAGAGATAGTTTATCCAGGCCCGCCCCAGTACAACAAGCCAGGACTGTCCGCTCCCATGTTGATCTTTGGCAGTGACTCGGAAGATAAGGTCCATGCTATATTCTCCGCTCGGCCTTCAATACAAACATTCGCTGATGAAGAGCAAAGTTTGCAAGTTGCCGTGGTTCCGCCCAAACATCATAAAGAACTAAACGCGCTTGATACATACAGTGTGGAAGAGCTGCAGATGTTCTATGTCCCTCCCAGGTGAGAAGGTGAAAAGGCGATCCTATTCTACCGATCCGGGGAAACTAAAGTGGAGAAAGAAATCTGGCACGGTGCGGATTCCATACTCGACAGGCTCCAGCCCATCCGTTCGCCCAGATATTACACAGACGGACAAAGGAGACTCTTGAGACGCCAAGGGATACCCTTCAAACAGACCGCTCGAAAAGCTAAGTTCTATGACAGGATCTGGAACGTTCCCGGAACTCAGCGCAAGTTGCCCAACGGGAGAATGGAGGCGATAGGGCTTGGATATGTTCGGTTTAAGAAATGGGAGCTACTCCGCGACTGCTATGTCGTACATGACTTTGATGAAGAAGGAGATGCTCAATGGGAAAATGCTAACCCTGAACCAGAAAGAGCCCACGACGTGAAAATGCCCAGTCCGTCGTTCGAAGAAGAAATGGACAAGCTTATAAGGAAAGCTGGTCAAAAAGTTCGAGACGATCATAATCACGAAATGGCCATCTACGAGAAAGCCAGGACTTAGCGCCTTCTTCAACAGGCTGCGAAAGATGAAAAGGCTCCTCCCTGTCAACCTGGTGTACAAAAGGCTCGACGCAGAGGCCGAAACAAGTCAAGGAGCGGAAAAGGTGTTCAGCAACGACAAAGCGGGACCAATAAGTCATGTGATCGGGAATCGAGCGGTCCGGATTTTTCCCTTATGAAGAAGATGGGTCGAGCATACTCTTTTTCTCAAGACAAGATAAAGAAGATACTCGATCTCGCCATAAGACATCAACTGATTATACTCCCGGAGTCCAAGCACCCCGAGCAAGCAGGCGAAGTCTCTCATCCGGACTATTGCTCCTATCATAGGGCAATAGGACATCCTATTGAAGACTGCTTCACCTTCAAGAACTGGTTCGAAGATTAATATCGATAAGGCAGATTCACTCTATCCAGCAGCTGGAGGATAACCCCACCGCAGAAGCATGAACCCAAATCCACAAGAGTAGAACCAGATCAACATCGATCTTGGAAGCGAGCTCTCATATGATAACGATATCAAAAGAAGAACCCGAGAATATGGATGACCTCCCCTGGTGCTTCGAAAACAATGATGACGAAGTAATCTCAGAGTTTCCACTGGCGCCAAAAGAACTGGAGGATGGAATACATAATACTGCAGGTAACCTCAAGAAAATTGATTTGGGGACGACAAGTGACCCTCGGCCGACGTTCGTCAGCGAGTTGCTGTCTGAAGAAAAGGTGGCTTCACTAAAGGACGTGCTTATGCAGCATAGGGATTGTTTCGCATGGAACTATTCCGAGATGCCAGGACTAGATCCAGAGATTGCTGTCCACAAACTAGCAATATCCCTGGACGTCAAGCCAATCAAACAAGCGCCGAGAAGAATGCGGCTCGAGCTTGAGATGAGCATCAACGCCGAGGTCAAGAAGCTAATCGACTCTGGCTTCATCCAAGAGGTTCAGTATCCTGACTGGATTGCCAACATCGTCCCGGTGATGAAGAAGAATGGGACGGTGCGCATCTGCGTAGACTTTCGGGATCTCAATAAAGCCTGCCCGAAGGACGACTTCCCAGTACCGGTCACCGAGCTAATGATAGATAACACATCCATTCACGAAATTTTCTCCTTCATGGACGGCTCATCAGGATACAATCAGATAAAGATGCATCCCGAAGACCAGAAGCATACGGCTTTCCGGACCCCTTTGGGTATATTCTGCTACAAGGTGATGCCCTTCGGTCTAAAGAACGCCGGTGCCACCTATCAGAGGGCCATGACGAAGATCTTCGATGACCTTATACATGAAATCGTCGAATGCTATATCGACGACCTCGTGGTGAAAAGCAAATCATACGAGGAACATCTCGAGCATCTGAAGATCGTGTTTCAACGCCTTCGGCAATACAACTTGAAGATGAACCCTCTCAAATGCGCATTTGGGGTGTCCTCAGGCAAATTCCGAGGATTCATCGTCCGACACCGAGGTATTGAGATAGATACGTCAAAGATCAAGGCGATCATGGAGATGCCTCCGCCAAGGACTCTCAAACAATTGCGGTCTCTCCAAGGGAAGCTCGCGTATATCCGGCGATTCATAGCCAATCTCTCAGGCAAGTGCCGTCCTTACAGCCACCTGATGAAGAAGGGAACCCCGTTCGTCTGGGATCACAAATGCCAAGGCGCACTGGACGAAATCAAGCAATACCTGCAGAATCCGCCAGTGCTGGCTGCTCCGGTCAAGGGAAAGCCCATCATCCTTTATTCAACAACCCTCGAAGGCTCCTTAGGCGCATTATGGGCACAAGAGAACGATCAAGGGAAAAAGAGAGCCCTTTACTATTTGAGTCGAGTTCTGCTAGGGGCAGAAAGTAATTATTCTCCCATCGAAAAACATTGCCTAGCGTTGATCTTCGCGATAATGAAGCTCAGGCACTATGCATTGGCGCATGAAGTTCGTCTCATATCGAAGGTGGATCCTCTCAAATATTTGATGTCAAAAGCCATATTGACGGGACGGCTCGCTAAATGGGCATTGCTCTTGATGGAGTTCTCAATAACTTATCAGCCTCTTAAGGCAGTGAAAGGCCAAGCCATCGCCGACTTCCTCGCTGAGCATCCAATACCTGCCGATTTTTCTTTGAATTGCGAACTGCCAGACGAGCATGCGTTTGACACGATCGACGGTAGTGGTACCCGATGGGAACTTTACTTTGATGGAGCTTCTTCCATGAAGAAGCGCAAACAAAGTACCCCTATAATCAAATCCGGGGTAGGCCTTATCTTCGTAACTCCATAAGGAGGGATAATGCGCTTCGCCTTCTCCTTGACAGAGCCGAGGAAAAACAATGAAGTTGAGTATGAAGCTTTGATAGCAGGCCTCGAGATCTCTATCGACATGAGAATTGAAAACCTCCTCATATACGGAGACTCCCAACTGGTCGTTAGCCAAGTAAACGGCGACTATCAAACGTGCAAACCAGAACTGGTAAAGTACGGCGAGAGGGTACAGCAACTACTGAACCAAATATCTTCCTACACCTTGGAAAGCATATCATGTGCGGAAAATAGCAAGGCGGATGCATTAGCTAAGCTCGCTAAAGAACTGGCTGATGAAAACCTCGATGACGCGAGGATCGTTGTTCAAAGCCGTCGAGTCCTCGCACCGGCAGAAATATTTCCAGAGACGTCCGAGGAAAAGGGAATGACCGAGCAAATGGCTCTGCAAGTAAAAGACCAGGAAAAGGCTAAGGATTGGAGAAAAGTCTTTATGGACTACTTCAAATCCCGTCAAACACCTGAAGATGCGTCCTCAAGACATCAGCTTATGAAACGAGCTCTGTCTTTCGCTTTCGTCAATGATACTCTGTACAAGAGGTCATTTGATTCTTTATGGCTGAGATGCCTGGGACCTGAAGAAGCAAGAAGAGTCATCCAAGAAACTCATGACGGACTCTGCGGTTCCCACCAAGCCGGGCCGAAGATGAAGTTGAAGATCAAACGGATGGGTTATTATTGGCCCACGATGATCCAGGACTGCCTAGAGTATGCGAAGCAATGCCACTCGTGCCAGATCCATGGGGACTTTATCCATCAGCATCCGAATCCGTTACATCCGACAGTGGCTAGCTGGCCGTTCGAAATGTGGGGGACTGACATAATCGGCCCCATCGAACCAGCATCGTCCAGAGGACATCGATTCATTTTGGCGACAACTGATTACTTCTCCAAATGGGCAGAAGCAGTGCCGCTGAGGGAAGTAAAGACGGAGAATATCCTCCACTTCTTCAAGACGCACGTCATTTATCGGTATGGAACTCCGAGACGGATCATCTCTGATAACGGACCAGCCTACAGAAGCCACAAGATCAGCCGCTTTGCACAACAACACAATATAGACTGGAGATACTCCTCAGTTTATAATCCCCAAGCTAACGGTCTAGCTGAGGCTTTCAACAAGACCTTGACAAAGATCGTGAAAAAGACGGTGTCCCGAAATAAAAAGGACTGGCATGAGAGACTGCATGAAGCTCTCTGGGCATATCGAAATACGTTCAAGACAGCCACGAACACAACGCCGTACGCGTTGGTATTCGGTACAGAAGTGGTACTCCCCCTCGAGATAGAGTTACCCTCTCTACGAGCGGCAGTCCATTATGAGCTAACGGACGAAAAGAATGCTCACCTTCGGCTTGAGGAGCTCGATGCCCTTGATGAAACCCGGCTCATAGCGCAACAAAATCTGGAGGCTTATAAAGCAAAGATGACGCGCTCTTACGAAAGATTGACTAGGCCGAGGACATTCCGCCAAGGCGAACTCGTACTAGTAGTCAAAAGACCCATGATCCGCAATCACGCCAAGCGGGGAAAATTCGAGCCGAACTATGAAGGCCCGTATATCATAGACAAAGTCTACCAGGGTGGAGCCTACCTACTCATGGACATGCATGGTGAAAGACCCTTCAGGCCAATAAACGGTCGCTTCCTGAAGAAGTACTACGCTTGACGAGCCACGGCCGAGGTCAATGATAGATGACGACGACTATGTCCGCTCGCTATCTTCCTAAGCCTAAACTCTATAAGTAGTTACCGACTTTCTTTTCATGGACCGAAATGTCCTTAAACTAACAGCGGACCGAAACGTCCCTAAACTAACGACGAACCGAAATGTCCTTAAACTAACAGCGGACCGAAACATCCTTAAACTAACAACGGACCGAAACGTCCTTAAACTAGCAACGGACCACTATGTCCTAAAACTAGCTGTTGACCGAGATGTCGATAAACTACGGTGGATTGCAGCATCCCAAGGCTGATTAAAAAAAAAGAGAATAAAAAAAACGGTATGTCCATAAGCAAAATGGGCACGGATGAAAACCCGAAAGGGCTCCGTGAGTAAAAACAGCAGGGCTACCGGCGAGTATTTGTGAAAACCCGAAAGGGCGCAACCTCGTTAGAAAAAAAAAGAGAGAATAAAAATAAAAAAGAAAAAGAAAAAACGGTATGTCCATAAGCAAAATGGGCACGGATGAAAACCCGAAAGGGATCCGTGAGTAAAAACAACAGGGCTACCGGCGAGTGTTTGTGAAAACCCGAAAGGGCGCAATCTCGTTAAGAGACACTTGCAGGGTCCTCTCGACCTTGTAAGGAGAAACCACCTGCGTGAGATCCTTACGACTCACAAGGGAGAAACACACTTAGGAGTCCTCACGATTCCTAAGGGGAAGGTACACTTGCGAGATCCTCACGACTCGTAAGGAGAATCCTCTTATGAGACCCTGACGGCTCATAAGATTTGAAAGTCTTAAGTATAGAGACCTGAACCTGTTCTTAAGCAACCCCCACAACCTCCGATACTGCCCTACAAGCGGTGCAACACGCACCCTTGTATACAATCCACGGACGCGAATAAACATTTCCCTAACGAAGTCCCACCCATGACTAGGGACATGTTCGCACAGTGAACAACCCTTGTGAGTCCTCTCGACTTATGAGGGGAAAACTCTCTTGTAAGATCCTTACGACTTATAAGAGAATATACACTTAGGAATCCTCACGATTCCTAAGGAGAAAACACACCTACGAGATCCTCACGACTCGTAGGGAGAAATACCTTTGTGAGACCCTTACGGCTCATAAAGTTAAAAGCCTTAGTCGACAGGACCCTAACCTTGTTTGCTAAGACACCTTTGTTCGATATCGACAGAGGCAAATGATGATTCGCTCCTGGCAATATTCCAGTTGTAGCGGTGCTGATGCCGAAATCGGTGTCTAATCCCAAGCTTGCAGCGAAAAGCCAGCAAGCCACACATGCATACGAAATAGCCGAAATGATGGGGCAACTTGCGACAAAATCAACAGGTAAAAATGTATGCATGAGAAATAGCCGAAATGATTGGGCAACTCGCAATAAAAAGCAGCGAGTAAAAATAAAACAAATAGCCGAAATGATTGGGCACCGCGAAAAATAGCCGAAATAATGGGGCAATCGCGACCTTCGCGATATAAAAGCTGAAATGATAGAGCATCGCGGAAAGAAATAAAATGAAAATGAAAATGAAATTTATACCCTACAGGTGATATTACATCAATCCCTGTATACAATCCAGGGGCGCAAACAAAGAAGAAATCACACTCCTCCTCCCCAGATTTCATCAGAAGAAGAAGCCAAATCTCGACGGGTCGCGGATAGCCTGGAGATCATCTCGACATTCGCCTCATTACAACAGACACAACATCAAGCAAAGCGGAACAGCGGCAACTCCCAGTTCCATGACTCGGCGGTACACAGATAACCGAGAGTCAAACTCTGACTCCGTGAAATGCGGATAAAGTCAACCCTTCCTGTTTACGCAGAGCACGGCAATGACCCAGTGTGAAGCATCCAGAGCGGAGCCTGGTCCTCGCCGAACACGGCAGTGAACCCGTGGGAAGCATCCAGAGCAATATTCCTGACTACGTGGAACGCGGATTATGTCACTTCTGACCCCGTGGAAAACGTCCAGAGCGGATCCTGGTCCTCGCAGAGCACGGCAGTGAACCTGTGTGAAGCATCCAGAGCGGAGCCTAGTTCTCGCCGAACACGGCAGTGAACCCGTGGGAAGCATCTAGAGAAAAATTCCTGGCTACGTAGAACGCGGATTATGTCAATCCTGACCCCGTGGAAAACGTCCAGAGCGGATCCTGGTCCTCGTAGAGCACGGCAGTGAACCCGTGTGAAGCATCCAGAGCTGAGCCTAGTCCTCGCCGAACACGGCAGTGAACCCGTGAGAAGCATCTAGAGCAAAATTCCTGGCTACATGGAACGCGGATTATGTCACTTCTGACCCCGTGGAAAACGTCCAGAGCGGATCCTGGTCCTCGCAGAGCACGGCAGTGAACCCGTGTGAACCATCCAGAGTGGAGCCTAGTCCTCGCCGAACACAGCAGTGAACCCGTAGGAAGCATCTAGAGCAAAATTCCTGGCTACGTGGAATGCGGATTATGTCACTTCTGACCCCGTGGGAAACATTCAGAGCGGATCCTGGTCCTCACGGAGCACGGCAGTGAACCCGTGTGAAGCATCCAGAGCGGAGCCTGGTCCTTGCCGAACACGGCAGTGAACCCGTAGGAAGCATCCAGAGCAAACATTGGACTGTGAGGTCCTTAAACTCACGGACTATAATGTCCTTAACCTTGACCGTAATGTCTTAAAACTAACATCGGACGGTGAGGTCCTTAAACTCACGGACTATGATGTCCTTAACCTCGACCGTGATGTCTTAAAACTAACATCGGACTATGAGGTCCTTAAACCCACGGACTATGATGTCCTTAACCTTGACCGTGATGTCTTAAAACTAACAACATCGGACTGTGAGGTCCTTAAACTCACGGACTATGATGTCCTTAACCTTGACCGCGATGTCTTAAAACTAACAACATCGGACTGTGAGGTCCTTAAACTCACGGACTATGATGTCCTTAACCTCGACTGCGATGTCTTAAAACTAACATCGGACTGTGAGGTCCTTAAACTCACGGACTATGATGTCCTTAACCTTGACCGCGATGTCTTAAAACTAACAACATCGGACTATGGGGTCCTTAAATCCACGGACTATGATGTCCTTAACCTCGACCGTGATGTCTTAAAAGTAATATCGGACTATGGAGTCCTTAAATCCACGGACTATGATGTCCTTAACCTCGACCGTGATGTCTTAAAACTAACGTCGGACTGTGGAGTCCTTAAATCCACGAACTATGATGTCCTTAACCTCGACCGCGATATCTTAAAACTAAAGACGGACTGTGGAGTCCTTAAATCCACGAACTATGATGTCCTTAACCTCGACCGTGATGTCTTAAAACTAACATCGGACTGTGGAGTCCTTAAATCCACGGACTATGATGTCCTTAACCTTGACCGTGATGTCTTAAAACTAACATTGGACTATGGAGTCCTTAAATCCACGGACTATGATGTCCTTAACCTCGACCGTGATGTCTTAAAACTAACATCGGACTGTGAGGTCCTTAAACTCTCAGACTATGATGTCCTTAACCTCGACCGTGATGTCTTAAAACTAACAATGGACCGTAATGTCCTTAAACTAATTTTACCTTGGTTCAAGGGTACATCTCTTCACTCCTTTGATATTTGTCGTTGTAATTCCTCAACGTCTTCAAAGAGATGACGGGTCCCGACAACCACACATTTCACGGACTGTGGGGTCCTTAAATCCACGGACTATGATGTCCTTAACCTCGACCATGATGTCTTAAAACTAACATCGGACTGTGATGTCCTTAAACTCACGGACTATGATGTCCTTAACCTCGACCGTGATGTCTTAAAACTAACAACGGACTGTGGAGTCCTTAAAACCATGGACTATGATGTCCTTAACCTTGACCGCGATGTCCTTAAACTACGGTACCCTGGAAAACATCCAGAGTGGAGCCTGGCCCTCACCAAACATAGCAATGAACCCGTGGGAAGCATCCAGAGCAACCCCTGACTCCGTGAAATGCGGATAAGGACAACTTCACTCATCAGTTGCGGGTCCTCACGACTCGTAAGGGAGAAATTCTCTTGTGAGATCCTTACGACTTTCAAGAGAGAACGCACTTAGGAATCCTCACGATTCTTAAGGAGAAATTACACCTACGGGATCCTCTCGACCGGTAGGGAGAAAATTCTTTATGAGACCCTCACGGCTCATAAAGTTGAAAAGTCTTAGATGACAGATCCTAACCCTGTTTTCTAAGCCATCACCACTCTACAAAGAATCCAAGACTGACAGTTATATACTATCTAAAATCACGTGGCAACAATACAGTAAAGAGAAGAAAGCAACAGTATAACAAAAGGAATGTCTTCATTCATGAACTCAATTGAATACAAGGTACATCATATAAAGGAATAAAAAAAAGATACACATTATTCAGAGATTACAAGTGTATGATCGATACGAAGGCAGCTACTGAGAAGGAAGCATTTTCAACAAGTCCGCGAGCTGCTCTCGCACTTCTTTCAGTGCCTTCTCATGATCAGCCATCGCGGCTAGCTCTGCTTCGATTTGAGTCCTTTACTGCAAGCATGATGAAATCTTCTCATCAATTTCCCGTTGGGCAGCTTCGCGACTCTGTGTAACCCGCTCGATAGAGTCGAGCTTCCATCTCAATACGAGCCCGTCCGAAATACATTGCTGCAAGGTATCAAAGACGGCTCTCAGTTGCGCGACGTTCGTTTCGACCTGGGCACGCAACTGGATAGACTCAGCGGAAGCCTCCTCGCATTCCTTCCGCCTCAAGGCCGCTTCCTGTTCGAAATGGCGGAGGAAAGACGCACTTTGCTCGACCCATGCGGCCCGCTGGGAGTTCAAAGATTGAGTCTCAGGGGCAAAACGCATAAGTTCAAGCTGATGCAGACAGGCCTCGATCTTCTTGCAGTGACTAACCCAAGACTCGACGACGCCTTCACTATGGAAATTGACAAGCGTCGCCAGCATCGGGTTGACCTTGGCAGCAAAATCTATGGCAGATGTAGTAGTTTCCGCGTCAAGCTCTTCGACATATTCGCTCAACATGCGCAGACTCGTCACAGCACCCTTTGAGGATGGACGTCTCGAGAAGGGGCCCGCCGACATCATAATGCGGGATTCGAAAGAGGTCGGAGTCGAAACAACCACTACAAAACAAGTCATAATCAGATGACGGGTTTAAAGATATAAGAGATTCAGGAA
Organism: Agapanthus africanus; assembly: GCA_030015575.1. Lineage (NCBI taxonomy): Eukaryota > Viridiplantae > Streptophyta > Magnoliopsida > Asparagales > Amaryllidaceae > Agapanthus > Agapanthus africanus. The sequence continues at coordinate 943,925,328 of CM057338.1, read as the reverse complement.
CAATGGAGTTAACTATACCAGCTGCAGCAGGTGGCAAAGCCGGGAGGACCGGTGGCGCAACTGATCTCTCATCTCCTCCTGCAATCTGTAGCACTGTGATCAAGGCAAAGAAGGCTCAGAAATGATTTCGTGGTTAGAAAAAGAAAGAGCATTAAATGAAAACTGTATTCACCAGCGCCACTGGATGAAGCAGCCTCCGACGGGAAGGAGAAATGGGGATGCAGCACCTGGTACAGGTGGTCAAAAAGGGCTCCTGCAAAAACGCAATAACGTGATGTCAGTACGTGAATTATACAGCCAAGAGACAAGACCGAGGGGTCGCAAATCCATACCTTCCAGCATCTGCGACGGTACGAGAGAAGGCAGAGAGGTGGTTACCGTCAAGGCGGTGACTGATGGTGCTGTCTCAAGTAGTTCCACATCTGCAGCCGGCATTAGAGCCGTGACGAGGGCGTCACTTGATTCAACGACGGCGTCCCCCTCCTCCATCGGGACGATCTCACCCCCCGTCGCTTCGTCCCCTGACTCTACAGGAGCTGTCGTCACACTTGCGACGCCAGAAGACGGCAAAGAACCGTAAGAGGGGAGAGTGATGATCGGGGTGGTGCCCGACTCTTGAGAACGAGCAGCCATCTCGGGCCCAGCAATCGAACCCGTTTCGCTTGCCACTACCTCGGGCTCAGTGATCGCAACTGTTTTATCCACCGTTGCCTTAGGATGGGCCGTGGTAGCCGTCTCGTCCACTGCTGCCTCAGGCTCGGCCGTAGTAGCCGTCTCATCCGCCGCCACCTCACGCTCGGCAGTAGTAGCTATCTTGGGCGTAGCAGTCTCCACTGTCTCGTCAGCTACCACCTCGAGCTCGGCAATTACGGTTACGTCACCTACCGTCACCCCGGGTTCAGCAGCTACCTCCTCCACCGCCCCCTCAAGCTCGACGGTCATAGCCGCTCCCTCAGTAAGGCTCGGCCCTGCAGGATAAAATATATAAGAACTGATGGTTTAAAGCTTTGACAACGAAGCCTCAAAAAACATTACCTGAAGTTGATTTACCGTTGGCCTCCCGAGCTGCACGCGCCGCCCGTCTATGACCAGTAGACAAGGCAACCGGGAACTCTTCTGAAGGAGTAGCAGCAGCCAAAGCAGCACTACGTTCCCTTGCTGCGCACCTCAGGCGCTTCCTTTCCTCCCGGGCTATCACAACAGACCTTTTAGAAGCCTCCTTCAGCAAGGCATCGTCGTCCGCACTCAAGGTTGCCTCCAAAGCCGTCAAGGCTTCCATCATCGGTTTTTTGAGCAATGCCCCCTTCGGCAGTACCGAAGAGGCCGGGACATCGGTGGCTCGCCCGGGAAGAGTCTCCACATCACCTTGCGGGACCGGCATCGTGGCCCTACGATGAGATAAAGAAAGGGTTAGATTGTCCGTAAAAAGGAGAATGAAGACTCAACGAACCAAAACATACCAATGCCGAATAGAGCGCGATTCCTCTCCTCCTCCTCGAAAGTCCTAAGGGAAGCCGCCAGAGCCTCTTCGGTAGTAAAGCCTGTTACAAAAGGAAGAATGCCAGTCAAGACGTGATAATAAAAATAAAGATATAACGCAATGACAAAAGTGCGACTAATATTTACTTGATTGCACAAGGGCGGCTATTTCCGCTTGTTGCCGCACGAGTAGCTCAGAAACAGCAATAGCAGCATCGAGATCAGTGTCTGCTGGCTCTATGAAGAGACCCTCATTGGTTCCATACTCACTTAGGCCTTCGGTAAGAAGAGCCTGAGGCTCTAGGCCGAGTACGGCATCAAGGGAGAGGACTGACTTCTTCTTCTTCCATGCGCGAGTTCCGGTCGTAGCCAGAACCAACTTATGCTTCATGGGCACTTTGGGCCGGCGAGTCCCGATATCCGAGCCCTCACCAGATTCATGGGAAGCTACGTTCACCGTCTCCACGGGAGCACGGGGCACTGCAGGCACATTCACCGTCTCTACAGGAACATGAGGCAATCCACGCATGGGACTTAGTGCGCGTGGAGGCTCAACTGCAGCAACCTCTCTTAGCGGAGGGGGTACAGCTATCCGTCGTTTCAAAGGGACTTTACGATCACTAGCGGGAGGTGCACTTTTGCGATCAAGCAGCAAACGCCTTTCTTCCTTAACAACGGCGGCCGTCGAATGCTGGTACCATGCCATATCTGTATTAAGGACCCGTGGGACACAACGCGGCTCGCTGATAAAAAAGTGAGAGCCCGTATTCAGACGCATGAAGTGATGCAACGCGTCCCGCATCCCCTCTTCAGTGGTAGTAGGTTCCAGCAAGAAAGCCTCCAACGGCACTCCTTGATTATAGCTTAATTGTTGGGCAAAGCGATGCGGGTTATATCACATGAAGAGCGCCGCATCATTTTGCCTAAACACCAGGAAGCCCGGTCTGATAGAATATAAATGGAGGGTCTCCCGAGCTATCAGAACTGAGGCCCCATCTTTGAAAATGTCCTGTAATGACCGCACTGTTGTGGTAGAGGCATTTCCGATGGTTAACACCTTGTCGGTAAAGGTCATCCCGTCTCCAACTGTGCGGGGACGAAGGAGAAAACCTCTGGCGTCCCGTGGCGACGGATTTACGATTGAGGCGCCGACCAATCGCATAATCCGAGGGAAGCTGCACCTGTCATAGAATGAAGGCCTTTTATGGATGCCAAAAACGCCAAGTGCATGTAGCTCGAGCCATGACATAAAGTAATGCATCGAGAAGATCACATGCGGTACTCCAGGTTCAATAGCATCCGCTGCTTGACTAAGGCCATAATACAGATGGGCTAAGCCGGCGACCCCGACAGCCACTTTTACCCCAATAGTCATCCGGTGAGCTGGGTAAAAGACAGATGGCCTCATACGGTGAAGGTGCATCGGGAGCGCGAACCAACTCAACCATAGCCCAAGAAATCCCAAAAAGAATGCTTCCTCATCCATCCCAGGGACTGCAATCTCCGCAAAAGGAACAACCGGGGAGTTAGGAAGGAAGAAACTTTCTGATCTACCTCCGTCGCTGGCAGATTGTCCAAACCTAAACCGAAAGGGTCATCGAGCGTGGCGAATTTAGCAGCTTCCGGCGAGAAAACTTTCGGGTGAAGAAAGCAAGCAATGAAATCCTCAAAACTAACCCCGCGACTCCCAGATTCGAGAAAAAGGCGCTCGTAGATATTCAACACTTTGATCAGACTGGGAAACTGGTGTTGAACAGCATTCGCTGGAGTAAGGCCCATTTTCACTGGCTTGGCACCGAAGACATATTCGTCCGTAGGAAGCAGCTCCTCATAATGCTCCCCTATGACCGGTAAGCCGAAAACTTCTGTAAACTCCTCTAAAGAGATTGACACTTCCCGGTCCAGTGCGAGGAAGGTGTGAGTAGGGATATTCCACTGCTCCAAAAAAGCCTTAACCCACCAGGTGGGAAGCGTAGGGTATTGGAAGAGAGAAGCATAAACAGCGGTATACAATCCAAGCCTCATCAACTGCGACTTCTCCGCTGACAGAATGTAGCGGGCCTATTGCAGATAACCAATCGGATGACGGGGAATCAGGCCTATGTTATATGGTTGCCCCCACGACCGCGCTTCGCCTTGGCAAATACGGCGTCCCAAGGTATCTAAAACCATGGGAGGCTGAATGGGAATCGAAGCTATAGCAGGTTGAAGAAGGCCTTCTGAAGTCCAATTGACCATCTCCACGGCGTAGTTCACCGGGGGTGAGTTGGCATAATGGATCGTCGTGATAGGTTCCGAAGGCACCGCGCATGAAAAGCTTTGTCGACCCCTGATAATCTGATTGTACCATGATCCCCAAAGGTGAAGATTCTTATGTTCCGGATCACGGTCTCTGATCAAAGCTAGGACCTCCCGGTCTACGGGTGCTCCAAGGAATCCTCCCTCTGAACGAACGAATGGGAATGAAGCATCGAAAGACATGTTACCTAAAAAAGGGGGGACAGAAATCAACTGTCAGTATTGTAATTTTTGATTTCTGACACTTGGTACTTTAAAAATTTGTACCACACTGCAATGCAGTGGAAAAGGGGACCAAAGGGGGACCCACAAAATCCAGATGACAATGCATCAATTACTAAAACAGCCTCATCATTGGATGAGACTGGCAATTAATGAGGAAATCCTCAAAGAGTATTCTCATTGAATGAGAAATCCCTCGGGAGAAGGAGAAAATCTCCCTTTCAGAGCAAAGCTCTATAACAGAGTGACACTTGTCAAACTCTGGTCATGGAGGGATAAAATTCCTTAAAGAGCTTAGCTCTGTAATCATGATGGAAAATCCATCAAGGATTATCAAAATTAATGCTTGAGAATTAAAATTCTGAGATCTTAAAGATCCATGAAGAAACTTTCAAGAGTTCTTCATCAAAAAACCAAAAGATCTACGGGTTATCAAAAGAGCAGAGCTCTGATTCATGGGATAAGAAACCCCAAGAAAAGATTTGTTTAGATCTATGGGTTCATGAGAGCAAAGCTCTACTGGTGAAACCCTAAAAGGGTTTCTTTAGATCAAAGATCTATGAAGAGCAAGACTCTGTTAATGGGTAAGAACCCTAATTTGTTAAAATTAAAATTTCTAAATTTTACCTAAGAGTTTTAACTCTTGAAAGTTCTTAACAAAAGAACTGCGCTCTGAATGAAAATTCTCAAGGAGAAGATGATAATTATCTCAAGGACCAAAGGTCCTATTTATAGGCACTGAACTGCCTCTTCAACTTCTGAGTTGATCCAAGGGCTCAGATGTTGTCACCGCTGCACTCACGTGTGCGCCGCGTAAGCACAACGGTGGGGGGGCATTTGTTTCCCCAATCAGATCGAAGCTCTGTTTTGAATTTCAAAATTCAAAATTGAAGCAACGCTTCAGATCCTGCGCGCCACGTGTCAAAAGCAGACACACCAGCGCCAAGAGCGCTGAGCCCTAGGCAGTGCACCCCAATCAGAGCAAAGCTCTGTTTTCAAAATTCAAAAATTAAAAAGATGAAGCAACGCTTCAGATCTAGCGCTCTGCGCTGCGTGTCACATGTCTAACACAGGTGCGCTAGCACAGTTATGCTACGCTCTGCGCTGCACGCCACGTGTCTAACACAGGTGCGCTAGCGCAGTTGCGCTCTGCGCTAAGCGCCACGTGTCAAGCACGAGTGCGCTAGCGCAGTTGCGCTGCGCTCTACGGTGTACGCCACGTGTCCAACGTAGGTGCGCCAGCGCTGGAATTAAAAATTCCCACCGTTGGATCAAAGGATCTAATAATGATAATAAATCATTAATTAACCAAAATTAAATTCTGTTAAGGAAAGATTTCTCAAAATCTTTCCAAACAACAAGATTGTGCTTTAAGCACCGCTGGATCAATGATCCAATGGTAAATAATGAATTATCAAAACAAAACAAATTCTTCATAGAAAGATTTCTCAATCTTATTGAAAAACAAGAAGATTATCTTCTGTAAAACAGAAGCCTTAGGATCAAAGATCCAACGGTGGGAAATATTCCCAAATCAATCAGAGAAAGATCTCTTCAAATGATTTAACAAATCATTTGGCCCTATATAAAGGCCCCTAGACTTCAAGTCAGAGGGGACAGAGTAGCAATATAGAAAAAACCCTCTGCAAACTTTGAGAAGAACTCAAAAGAAAGAAAGGCAAGCCTTTGAAGAAAGAAGATCATTTCTTCATCTTTAAAGGTAAAAACAATTAATTCTTGAATAATAGAGATGAAAGCATCTCATAAAAAAGAATAATCCTCTTCTAAAAAGATCTTAGATCTATAAAAAGACCAAGATCTTTGATTAAACATAAAGGATTAAAAGATCCAATCCTTAAAATAAAGAAGTACTTTACTTCATCCACAGATCTTCTGATCTACAAAGGCATAGCCTTTTGATAAGAACAAGAACTTTGGTTCGTGGATCTTGTGGCAAGGCCTCCTTTGAAGAACAAAAAACTTGTTCTTTGATCTTAAATTTGATCAAAATGCGCTTTGCGCTATTAGAAAGCGCTTTGCACTCATGAACTGCGCCCTTGCGCTCTTTGGATCGGCGCTCAGCGCCAAAACATGCCACGTGTCAACCATAAACATGATCTGCGCTTTGCGCTCCTGAAAAACAGCGCACTGCGCTCATGGGTTGGCGCCAAGCGCGCCACGTGTCATTCACTAGCGCACCCACGAACCAGCGCAGCGCGCTCATGAATCAAAAGCGCGGTGCGCTAACAAACCAGCGCTTAGCGCTAAGCGCGACACATGTCGCCCTCATGTGCGCTAGCGCAATGCGCTCTTTAATTGGCGCAAAGCGCCTGATGCGCCACGTGGCGCACTGTCAGAACACCACTTTGTGCCTGATAAATGCTATGCATTATTAAAATGGCAGAGCCCAAACAAAGGCCTAACAGGCAGAACAAAAAAATAAAATGTTAAACATTTTTTTGACTGGACTTAGCCCAATTCTGGCCATAAGTCCTCAATTTAAATTGAACTGAGCTCATCTGCTCTTCCAATCAATTTACACCCCGGTTCAAGGGTACATCTCTTCACTCCTTTCATATTTGTCGTTATAATTCCTCAACGTCTTCAAAGAGGTGACGGGTCCCGACGACCACACATTTTACGGACTGTGGGGTCCTTAAACTCATGGACTATGATGTCCTTAACCTCGACCGTGATGTCTTAAAACTAACACCGGACTGTGGGGTCCTTAAACTCATGGACTATGATGTCCCTAATCTCGACCGTGATGTCTTAAAACTAACGTCGGACTGTGGAGTCCTTAAATCCACGGACTATGACGTCCTTAACCTCGACCGTGATGTCTTAAAACTAACGCCGGACTGTGCGGTCCTTAAACTCATGGACTATGACGTCCTTAACCTCGACCGTGATGTCTTAAAACTAACACCGGACTGTGGGGTCCTTAAACTCATGGACTATGATGTCCTTAACCTCGACCGTGATGTCTTAAAACTAACACCGGACTGTGGGGTCCTTAAACTCATGGACTATGACGTCCTTAACCTCGACCGTGATGTCTTAAAACTAATATCAGACTGTGAGGTCCTTAAACTCACGGACTATGATGTCCTTAACCTTGACCGAGATGTCTTAAAACTAACATCGGACTGTGAGGTCCTTAAACTCACGGACTATGATGTCCTTAATCTTGACCGTGATGTCTTAAAACTAACACCGGACTGTGAGGTCCTTAAACTCACGGACTATGATGTCCTTAACCTTGACCGCGATATCTTAAAACTAACATTGGACCGTAATGTCCTTAAACTAATTATCGACCACAATGTCATTAAACTAAACAATAGAGCCCAATTGCTTTCGTATCGGATCTAAACGATCCCGTTAAGTTGATCTTAGTCTAAAACTAGACTAACGTGTCCTTAACAAACGTTTAAATTGATCTTAGCCTCAAATAAGGCTAACATATCCTTAAACACAACCCCCTCCCAATCCCAAATCTAAGAAAGATACGGATTTGAACTAGTCCACGCCCTACGGGCGACAACATAACTTAGTCTCCGTATACAATCCACAGGCAACCAAACACAAAACAAACACCCACGACACAAAGTGACCATATGGAGAAGGAGAAAGTTGTTACCGCGATGCGGTAGCGTAATTAACTGCAGGGGCTTGCGCCTGTAGGGAAGAGCGTCCCCACAATCAAAAACCCCTCAAACGAGGGGGAATCTGACGAAGTCTGCTACATCGGCCGCATCCGTTTAAACCTTCGATACATGGTGCCATAAATCAACTTGGCATCTTCGGAGAGGTGGACGAATAGCACCAATTAGCATCTTCCCCCAGATTCAGGCAAGACGTCCAGTCTTCCCGGCTTCCGGCGGTAAACAGGTAGTACAAGATTCAAGACTTCAAAGTGAAGCTCACAGTAAAATTCCACATAATTCTGCACTATTGAAAATCTGGAAGAAAGTAGAAAAGATTCTGAGGAACCAAGTGAAGAAAACAGAAGGAAAAAACAATATGAAGCAACCCTGAAAGATGGAGATCATGATCCCACTATATGGCTGCGGAACCGTGGACAAACAGGGCTTTCTGCCGCGGAACCGCGGCCGTGCAATGCAGGTGTCGGTGCTTTGACCCGGCTTTCTTAGGGTAGTCTTGTAAATTCAAATGTGGATCAGAAGTAAACCTAGGGTTTCTCCTATCTATAAATAGGAAAGCCGAAAGCCTAATTAGGCATGCCTCTTTTTAATTTCTAGATTAAAATTTTAATTCAGTTGTAATCGTTGAGAGGTCATCAATAAAAGTAAGCTTTTCTTTTATCTTGCATTGCTTTTTTATCTGCAATTTATTACCTGCAATTTCTTATCTGCTCTTTTATTATTTGCAAATTAGTTTATCATTCAAAAAGAAAATATAAAAATGTTTTTTATCGTCACTTTCCTAATGAATGAGTAATTCCTCACTTGTTAGGGTTAGGATAGGGAATGTTTGAGAGAAGGAAATCTCTCTCACTCCTTTCTTTGCCAATATAATTTTTAATCAATTAGGACTCTATTTAAATTAACCAAACACCGCTCACTACGGCACCCTATCCTGCATGATAGCGGTGATTCCCTAACTAGACCGATTGTGGTTGAATTAACTGGAGGTTAGGGCTAAGAGTTAAGAGCGGACGGACAAAAACCAAAAGGAAGAAACTAAGTTTCTTCGTAGTCGTGCTAATCCCTGTTGTTGACTATTACCTTAACACCTATATTCTTAATTAGGGCATTTTTAGCGGTGAGAAGATTCCATATTTCAAACTAACCTAATCCTAACCCTAGAAAGACTTTAAATCAATTTAATCTCATTCTTAGATCTAAAAACAAAACCTACCAAAAATAGGACTTAACTCGTTAGAACTTAAAGAAAGAACACCATTTCCCTGTGGATCGACCCGTACTCAACCGGCTAGCTACCAAGCGACACCATCTTGATTGCGGTATTCTTAAATTTTAAAACGCACACGCAAAAACTCATTCTAATCAGACGACGTTAGAGATCATGAATTCCTTGGACCAGAGATGATCGTAGCAACTGTAAATGTGATTCGTACGATCAGGGAAAGGATGCGCATAGCCCAAGACCGACAGAAGCATTGGGCAGATGCAAAGCGTCGATATCTGGAGTTCCAACCTGGAGAACATTTGTTCCTGAAGATATCTCCAAACAGAGGAGTGATACGTTTTGGCAAGAGGGGTAAAATCAGTCCAAGGTATATAGGACCGTTCGACATACTCGAACGAGTTGGAGAAGTGGCGTACCGCTTAGCACTACCGCTCTCATTGGAAGGAGTGCACAACGTGTTCCGCATATCTCAGCTATGACGATATGTGAGCGACCCTAGCCATATACTTGATTACTCAGAGCTCACGGTACAGACTGACCTGATCTGTGAGCAATAACCAGTTGAGATCCTGTACCGAAAGGTAAAAATATTACGGAACAAGGAGGTAAACTTGGTCTAAGTGATGTGGAGAAAGGATTCGCTGACGGACATTCCACTCACTTTTCTTCTCTTGGAATGTTCATCAGATACAGTTGAGACGAAGGAAGTTGAAGCCACAGAGGAAGACTACAATCAGATAGCTACTCAGGGCTCGCTCAACTTCATTTTTCTTCAGTTTATGTATGCCACTTGTTTAGGCATTTTCCTTATTGTATTTACTTTTCAGTATAAACTCGTGTATTTGTAAATATTGGACGTTGAATGTAAATAAAGATGTTTGTTGAAAAAATTTACAATCTCCATTTATTCTTATATTATGTATTATAGTTTCAACACGTTTAGTATATTTATTTAGGGAATAATCTTCTCTGGATAAATATGCCGCGAGCTTGCCACGTCACCGTTTCCGTCTAGTGGGAAGCGGGGCGTGACAAATATGGTCGCTACGGCCCAAGGATATTTGGTAAGAGTGGGTGAAACACAATATATATATATATATGAAAGAGCACTCTATCGCAAACCGGCCGCGTTTTTGAAAAACAGGAACTCTCAATCCACGACATATTTGAACGATCCAAACCGTTCAAGTTAATCACCATATGTATATGTGTATGAAAAATCAAAGGATTTGAAGACCTCTAAACCATGTATTAGATAAAGTTTATATTGCTATATTGAAAAAGGTTCATTTTGCACCCATTTGATGCATGTGTTGGAGGTCGTCAAATCCTTTGATTTTTCATACGCATACACATGAGGGTAGGGTGATTAACTTGAACTATTCGGATTGTTCAAATATGTCATGAATCGAGAGTTCCCATTTCTTAAAAGCGTCGACCGGTTTGCGATAGATCGTTCCCCTACACACACACACTATCACATTGATTTAAAAGGAATTGTACCAAAATTTTACCTTGCAAATTGAGTAAAAAATTATCCAATTTTAAAGGATAAATAAAATATAATTAACATTCTCAATATTTGAAGTCAAATTGTACAAGCATTCGTATTTTTCTATTAAGATTCCATCTTGGATGATGAGAATACATCTCTTTTGTGCAACGACCCCAAAATTCATATGCCCTTTGTATTTTCTTTCTTTACTAAAAGGTCGTTTTTCCTTTCAAATGTTGATATATTTAATTCTTATTGGTTATATTCAAGAGTAAATTTGTATTTTATTGGTTAAGTCATTGCATTGTTTGTTCATAAGCTACATGTTCGAAACTCGGATTATGAAAATATTTTTATCATAGTTTTTTCAACCCTCTCATAACCTACAAATTAGACCTTTCAATTCCTTTTCTTAACTCCCACAATAAATATATAATTAAGTGGAATTATGAAGATCATAAATCACTTTTTTATATGTTACTCCTCTTCTTATTTTTTATATAATTTGAATCTCGGATTGTGCAATTATTTTATTCATATTTTTTTAACACTTTCATAACCTACAAATGAGACCTTTCAATTCATTTTTTTAACTCCCACAATGAATATATAATTAAGAGGAATTATGAAGATCATAAATCGCATTTTTATACGTTACTCCTCTTCTTATTTTTCTTTTTCATTTCCACTCAAAATTTAGAGACACTCCATTAGAAATTCAAAACTTTCTTCTCTTCTAAATCACCTCCTTCGGGTCTCGAAGTCACCGGAACCCACCTCTCGCTAGGACAAAATCAGCGAACCGATTGTTATACCAACTCGCACTATTTGTAAGTCATATTTTTGCTTCGTCCTGTTGAATCTTCATCATCTTGTCATGTCGCCACTCATGTATATACTTGCTCACTTCGTTGGTAAATCCCATATCTAAATAACATATAAAATAAAGTGATATTGTAATATTTAGTCATTTTGTAAACCTATCTACCTTCATGAATGGAATACATTTTAAATGGTAGTGATTCCTTATTTCATGTTTATGAATGATTTGTTAGTGATAGTAGTTCCGAGAATATATGAACCGTACCACCCTATATTGTATGTCACCTCAGGAAACACAATCATTATAAAACGAAAGAAGAGTGTTTAATAGTTTTTGTGTAAAAAAATACTCTTTAATCTTTCAATTTTATTATATATCTCATGACCAATTCACATGTTTGTCTATATGCTTTTCACACTTTATTGCTCGTTGTTTTTTTTATTTATATTTAGTTTTAAAAGAAAACGAGGTTTCAAATAAATAATATGGTCTTGTCAATCTCAAATACAACTTTGAAAAAAAATTCCTTTACCTTATTAATTTTTAGAAAATAATTTTTACTACTGGAAATTTCAAGAAATTTATCAATGATAGAATATATTTTTGTATACGTGCTATAAAATTTTTGGGTCAAACCGAACAACTGTTTAGGATTTACAACACTTTTAGTCATTGTTTTTTTTTTGGAAATCTGAAAACTGTTTTTAACGGCCTTCTCCGAAGACCTAAAACCCTGCCTTCTGAGAACCGATTTGAGAAAATTCAAGTGTTTTGGACAACTAGATTAAAATATATAGATTTTATTAGTTTTAATTTTTCTTTAAAACCGACAGAATTAACACAATTCTGTCTTTTAAGATTGTGTGTCGAATCTGGACAACTGTTCAGATTTGCGCAAAGTTTTTCAAAATGACATAAGTCGAACTACAAAAATCGGTTTTTGACAAAATTTAGATGTATGATGCCAAATTGACAACCCTACAACTTTTCTATGTAACTTGAGACTAAAAACTGTGTATATCAACACGATATACGCTCTGCAAGTTACCTTCACCTTGCTGTCTAGAGAACGAAATTTGTTTTCAAACCCTTAGACTAAAACGACCGTAACTGTAGTTTCAGATATCCAAATCACGCAAACTCAAGTTATTTAGATAACTATACAGAAGACCTGCAAGTATCTAATTCTTTTTGAGACCTAAAATGTAACGACAAATTCCATGTACCGTCTCTTTTTTTTAATTAATAAAAAAGGATGTATTTCTGTTCTGGTTTTATAAGTTATTCTTGATAACATATAAAGAAGAAAAAACTTGTAGCTCATTGGTTAAGCCTCTTTAATGCTGTTCCATCGCTCGTGAGTTCGAATTCTTGTATTCGCAATATTTTATTTTATTTTTCTTTTTGATGTTTTGGTAGCCCAACGGTTTGCATGAGTATTACACGGAGTTATGAAAAGTTGCAACAAAAAAGAGATACATAAATGAGATGTTTAAACCCAACCCGATACGTAGCACTAACCCCAAGGCAACCACCCTCAACTTGGCCGACCCTGGCGGCCCCACTAGCCCCAATCTCCTCCATCTCGTGTCCGTGTGTCCCTTTGCCTACCCTTAGTTTTTTTTTTACACTCTAAACTGCCCTATTCAAACCTAAGACCTGACTTCCTTTCAATTTCCCAATTAAACATCTTTTAATGTGTTTAAATTTCTTTTATTTCATCAAATCTTCATTTCACTTCTCCTATATGAAACCCAATCAGTCCAAGCTCCTCCCCCTCTGAAATTATCCTAAAAATTATGCTCAAAATTCTATCTTTTAAGTTCTATCCAAGCCACAAGGTCAAGCTCTCAAGTCATTGTTAAACTCGCTTCCTCTTGCATCATCGATCTCGAACTGAGCTTCCTTCCTCTCTACGAAGCCCAAGTCAATCAAGGATCGCTCAATAGCCAATCACGAAGCCATTTTCTGTTCGAACGTCGAAGTTCGCTCTGAATCCTTCCTTTTTCCTTATAAAATGGTGAATTGGTTGTTAGACCAATTCACACCCGAGTAAGTCCTTTTCTTCTTTCTCTTTCTTCTTCTTCTTCGTTTTCTTCTTCTCATCGGTTCCGCTACATCCATTTAGTTACATACAATCTTGACTTGTCACTTATAATTTTTCATGACAATAAAAAAATATAATAATAACAAATGAAATAATAAATAAAATCATCATTCATGCAATTGTTAGACATGTCTCATTTAACTGTTTTTCAAATCTTATATTTCTTTAAATTGAAATTCTTACCATGGTTATATAGTATTAGTCGATAGCATGATATTTAGATTTGAAAGGAATACTATGTAACGAAACCAATACCTTGCATTACCTCTTTTAAATAATATTTTTTTGATGTTGTAGATCATGCACGGAGTAACGACCTATTCCATACGCACACTTTGGAATCATAGCACGGTTAAATATTATCACGTTTTTCTAAAAAAGGAAAAGATTTCAATAAAATACCCTCAAGTCTCGAAATATAGAATTTTAATTCTAAACCTTTTTCCTTGGCAATTTTGCCCTCACAACTCTTGTTAGGGAAACCCTGTTAATAGATGGTGCAGATTATCGCACATCTTGGATCTAATGGACGAGTTCGGAGCTTTTCACGAAGCGCATTCTCGAAAGAAAAGTAATACGTTTTTAAGCAAAATAAAACAACACTAAATTAAAAATCATAAACTTGTAACTTAAAAGAAAACATTTTTTTATAAATCTAATTTCAATAAAATATTCTAAATTAAAAGATTAAGTTTTTATTAAAAAACCTAAAGTTTTCCGAAAGATAGATTTTCATAAAAATACCATAAACTTTTAAAAGTTAGTTTTTATTATTAAAATACCATAAAATATAAAGTATATTTTTATTAAAACTCTCGACATTCTAATTAACATATTTTACCAAAAACACACTCGAGATTTATTTTTAAAAGTAAAACATTTTACATAAAAACCCCTCGAATATTCAAATGAACTATTTTAGTGATCTAAGTTCACTAAAATACCTAGAATATATAAACTAATGTCTAAGGTATTTAGGTAACAATGGGTTTAGGTGGAATCTTTTCTTCAGGCCTCGGGGAATAAGAGAAAGTGAGTGCTTACCTAATTTAGATAAACTGGTAATCGTTTGGCAATTGTCCTTGAAAAGAGCACAAATACTGCCAGCCATGTGTAGTAGTTGCCATCTTAAATCACATGAATATTGAATCATATATAATTTAAACACATGACATCCCACTTTATTTGACTTGAACACTTGAAACTTGATTTAAATCTGAACTTGACTTGAACTCAAATTTGACTTGAACCTGAACATGAATCCTTGAACTTGGCTTGAACACTTGACTTGACTTGACCCGAACCATGAATATAACTTGGCTTGAACTTGACATGAATACATGAACATAACTTGAACTTGTACACTCTCTATATTCATGGATTCGGGCAAGGCTTGTAAACTTAATCTATACATTAAAACACGCGGGGATAAGGGGTAGGTTGGTAATGAACGTATAACGTGGCACGAAATGTCATTTTAAAAGTAACCTCTTGAATATCTTATGTCGTTGTCCCATAGGGTTTGACGGGGCCTTATACTTCTTATACCTTTGGTCCGCGGGGTAAACTAGACTACTCTCGTATACACGCATACCTTACTTATCAAACTACAAACAATCACGTTAGAATAGGATAATCATATTCATATACCTGTCATGCTTAAGATACCTTAACATACTAATATCTAATTAACACTCTTACATGTCCTCTTCTGCATTAGATTCATATTCTTCTCACATACATGTCTTTTATCACACTTTATATTCATATCCTTTTTGGGGACTTACCAAGCGCAAGTTCGCTGACGGACATTCCACCATGTTATTTTTCTATCTTTGGAATGTTCGTCAGGTGACGTAGGGACAGAGAAGGTCGATCCGGGTTAGGAGGATTTCGATCAGCTTACCGCTTAACCAGACTACTAGTTTTCCTTTCTGCAGTTATTTCCAGTATGACATTGTTTAGGCACTTTCCAGTTATTGTATATTTTGTTTCAGACATCATATTTGTACTTGAATTTATGAATGTAAATAAAGTTGTTGAAGTTCAATTGACTCGTCATTTTCTTGTTATGATATATTGCTTATAAACGCTTAACGTATTTATTATGAGAAACGACCATCTCAAAATAAATACGTCGTAGGTCTCATTACGTGTCATCACCGTCTTTTGGGAAGCAGGACGTGACATGAAAATCGACAGAAAGTATCGCAATCTGCGTTTTTAAAATGTGCTGATGCTGGACAGATTTGATATATTCTGCGCAACGATACGAAAACATGTCTAACTCCCAAACCGGTAGTCGAAATTAGGCGAGACTTGAACCTATGTCTGCATAACACCTAGGACTATATTTCTTGTTTTATTTCTGAATTCATACGGTTGAATAATCGGAAATTTCCAGCACTTCTTCACAACACTGTTTCTAGTTTGTTCTTGAATATTACACTTGTCTCATTTCATGCCGTATGACTTCCCTCATTTTATTAAGAATTTAAATGAATCATGTTAATAACCCACTTCATGCTTGACATGAATTCGACTCGAGTCATGAATACGTAATAATGTGATCTTGACACGAACTCGACTTGAACTTGACTTGAACTTGCAACCCTAACGTATTCATAGATTCATGTAAGACTTATGTCATTATTTATAGTTTAACATACGCGGGAAAAGAGGTAGTATAGTAGTAAGCGTATGTCGTGGTATGGGAGTCCACTAAAAATCATCTAATCTGAATCTCGTGTGTCATTGTTCCGTGGGTTTGACGGAGCTTAACTCTAAGTGTTGTTGGTCCGTGTGTTTGACGAACTACTCTCGTATATACACATACCTTCACTATCACACTACAACAAACACATAATCGTAAAACTACAATGCTTATATGGAAGTGTCATGCTTATATAGAACTATAGAACTACTATGCTCATATAGTTTGCCCTATCTACTTGACATATCATGTTTATTCATCTCAATATACTATTTTTCATACATGCTCATATACTTGTCATTATATCACCTTATTTTATTATCATAACTTTATTAAGGACTTATCAATCGTAAGATCGCTGACGGTCATTCCGTTGTTTTTCCATCTTTTTTGAGAATATTCGTCAGGTGACTTAGAGACATGTGAAGTGATATGAGTAGAGGTTAAGCCGACAGTGGAGGACTATTCCCAGCTGACTATTAGCCGACATTAGTCTTTTTCGTACGCCTACTTGTTAAGGTTTTTCTTTATTTCCTATTTATATCTTATATCAAATATTTGATTTTATCTCGACTCTTGTTTATTTCTGGGAACTGAATGTAATAATATAGTTGGATTTATGCTCTCGTTTAATTCTTGTTTATTATATATTGCTTATGATACGCTTAATGGATTTATACCGAGAACGTATTTATTTCGAGAAGAACCCTTCTCGGTATAAATCCGTCGTGAACCTTGTCACGTATCTGCTATTGTCTTTTGGAAAGCGGGACATGACATATTGTGTATTAAGTTGAAAAATAGAAACCATAATATTTATATTTAGTAATTTATTATTGAATAAAGAATAAAATACACAAATAACAACTTATACTGCTTTGTAATATGTTATAGAATAATTAATGGAGAATATGTGTCATAAGTGGAAATTTCCTCAAGCGGCATTCAAAAAATACACCATCCATGATTTTTTTTCTTCTGACAATCGGCATCTATTTTTATCATCTAAGATGTGGATACATCAAATCTAATATGGTTCTATTACTTTTTCACCGTTTATTTAGTGGGTGCAAAATCAACGGTTTACCGACAATAGAACTTTTTACATTGCAAATTCAACGGTAAAATGGTGGTAAACTTATATGAAATTTGGTGTATCCATGATAATCCATGATAATGATGAGTGCCGATCGTCGGAAAAATTCACAGAGGGTTTATTTTTTCTATATAAAATTTTATCCTTTGGCCATTTTTCTTCATTATTCTCTTGTCTGGAGATGGATAACAATTTTTTGGCGGATATGGACATGAACATGGATAACAATTAAAGATCTTTGAGTTGATTTATTAGAAACTAATGTATGCAAGATAATTATAATTAAACAATTAATTATCTATGGCCAATTAAATTCACCTAATTAGATTGATAAATTAAGCCAGGTACTTGTTAGAATTACTTTTTTTTAACCATATCTACAACGGAATGTCTAGGGACAAAATATTTTTATGCAGATTTTTGTGGGGAATCGGAGCTATTTGTGTGGAACGGAGGTTTATTAGGAGATTAGTTAATTATAACTGATCTTTTGAGGAATACTGTTGGGCTTGCCTGTTTATAGCTCAGCCCTACACATATTTTCTAAAACAAATAATTAAACTGATCTTAACCAAGTTCATGAAAAAAAAATTCAATATCAAAAGTGTAGTGTGCATTGCATTACCAACTTTAATAGCTATTTAGCCAAATTCATATGAGAATAATGGAGGAAAGGCTTCATAGGACGGAATTTCCTAATGTGGCGTCAAAAAAAT
This sequence comes from Agapanthus africanus, assembly GCA_030015575.1. Taxonomy (NCBI): domain Eukaryota; kingdom Viridiplantae; phylum Streptophyta; class Magnoliopsida; order Asparagales; family Amaryllidaceae; genus Agapanthus; species Agapanthus africanus. The sequence goes on along the minus strand of CM057338.1, from coordinate 943,907,483 downwards.
CAAAAATACGTCCTCTATGATTTTTTCCGACAATCGACACTTATCATCTAAGACGTGGATACACCAAATTTTATGTGATTCTACCGCTTTTTCACTGTTGAATTAGCAATATAAAAAGTTCTATTATCGGTAAACCGTTAATTTTGCACCCACTAAATCAACAGTGAAAAGGCTGTAGAATCATATGAAATTTGGTGTATCCACATCTTGAATAATAAAGATAACGATGATGGGTGCCGATCGTCGGTAAAAAGGATGAAGGATGTATATTTTTGACGTCATAGAAGTAAATTCCCCCATATGGCATCTTTTTGTACATTATTCTCATATATACATAAGAATAATGGAGGAAAGAGGCCATAAGAGAGAATTTCCTCCTATGGCGTCGAAAATACAACCTCCATCATTTTTTCCGACAATCGGCACTCATCATCATCATTGTTATCATCTAAGATGTACATATCCCAAATTTCATGTGATTCCACCACTTTTTCACAGTTGAATTAGCAATGTAAAAAGTTCTATTGTCGGTAAACCATCAACTAAATCAACGGTGAAAAAATGGTATAATCACATGAAATTTGGTGTATCCACATCTTAGATGATAAAGATGGAAGTGATGTATGCCGAACGTCGAAAAAAGTCACGAAGCATGTATTTTTCCGAAGCCATAGAAGGAAATTCTCTTCCATGGCAACTTTTCTCCGTTAAAGCTGTATAAACGTGACATTTGCAACATCTTTGTAGGTTCTCTTAACCTGTAGTCCAATTTCCACGTGGTTATAGACGGTCTTTGCATTTTTCTAGGCTTACCAATTGCAATTGTCGTGGTCAATATACTTTTTGTTTCTCTTTCTCTGGTCAGTGGTTGTGGTCAATATATATATATATATATATATTTGAGTCTTGAGATTTCACTCCTGACTCTCATGCAAGTCATTTTATACCAAGATCTTCCCAGTTGACCTTGAAACAATTGGGTTAACAATCCAAACACATGAGTTTAGAATCCACTTAGGGCATAATCAATAAAGAATATTCAATGAGCAATAACCCGGAAGGAGAGTGCGGAGAGTGCGGGGTTCCAAGGAAGTACCCACAAATTAACGCTTTCATAGTAAATTCATTGGTCACTATGCGTGCATGTGTGGTGTATGCTTGTGTATGGTGTGTGTGGGTGTGATATATGTTTGGATGAGGCATACGGCCAGTTCCCAAAAAAAATTCATTTCTCATGAAAAAAAACCTAAAGAATTAATTTTAATCATGAATAAAAATAAATTACAAAATGTTAAATATAAGACCCTGATTGTTAGAATATAATTTCTCATCCCTCAAGACTCTTCATAGCTTTGAAATGTTGGCCTAAAATGAGAGAGATAATTGATTCAGTATTAAAGCAACTCAAATTCAAAACACAGCAGATGTGTATATATGTTGCTTTTAATTTTTGAAAAGATTAACTCTATGTAAAAGTCGATTCTTTCTCTCTCCTCGAAAAGTGGGGAGAAAATGAAAAGTTACATATAACCTTGGTAATTTTTATTATTTGTATTTGATTTACATTTTTATCAATTTTTTTCTATTTCAAACCTTGGTTTCTTCCTAATTTGAATTTAAAATTGCATTATTTCAAACAATAAGGTAAAAAAAGAAACTAAATCAACATATATCTGAAATACCAAAAAAGTTCAAAGATTTTGTAATCTTGACGATTAGAATTAAAAGCCGTAGGATTTAATTTGGTGTTAGAATGCGGGGGATTTTACTCATTCAGTTCACGTCAAAACAACTGAAAATTATAATTATAATTTAAGAACATCCAACCATTTTACGTGTATAAAAGGCCAAGTTGATTATGCCAAAATTACATTCATTAGTATCTAATTGCAAATATAAATCATATGATAAATATCACAAAATTTACAGCACAAGAGAATTGACCGATCATCAAACAACGCAGGAAGTTTCTGATAATTAAAAAAGTCAAATCTATGTGTTTTAACTCCAAGCATTCACATCCATGCCCGGCCACATGATCAGCCACCACAAGAAGACCAGTCAACGAGTAGTTCAATCCTTCCGTTTGATCTTTTATTCACCATCCCTGAGGATTTTATTTTCAGCCAAACAAATTAACTATGTCAACAAGACTTCTTGGTAGTGATTAGATTAAGCCTAATCAGATACTCTCCTATGGCGCAAAACAAAAACCCAATAGAGTACCACAAACCCTTTTGCGACCGCGCAAGAAACCTATCGCTCAGTTGTTTTTTTCTCCATGCTATGTATAATAGCATTCTATTATGAAATATACCATTGATGCTATTAAATAGTGGTCCGATCGACGCGTTCTTCGGCAATTCGGAGACGGCATGACGTGCACTATTTCCAACGGACGGGTCACCCTGCGACTAGCGTCCTTTGGCCCGCTAAATCACGACCCGACGGCGTTTGGAGGGTCCACGGAGGTTTCGAAGTTTATGTCGTAATTTGATGATTTCATGTTTTAGGGCTTTAATTAGTTATTTAATTGTATTTGGATTTGGGGACAAATTCATAATTTCATGTTATCAGGGTTTGCCTTTTTAAAATGTATAGGGTTTATTTTTGTAGTTAGTTTTGATTTTGAATAAAATTTAAAGATTTTTCTCTATCAAGATTTGCGCTAGGTTATCTGCCCATCGTCCGTGGAACGGGATCTACACCCCCTCCTCCACTTCATGACTGGTCCCTTCCAATCTGTATAATCTCTCACTCGGCATTGGGTACACATCAATTAATACTTTGTTGGGTTCTATTTGACTTATAAGATTTAATTATTTTTTAATCATGGGGAATATAAGGATGCAGGTGATCCAAGCACCACTATTTAAGGAAAGCAAAGCGCAATCAACCAATCAAGTCCTCTGCAATTTGAGAGACAGAGAGAGAGAGATGGCAGCTGCAAAGCACACGCAGACAGTCTCAGGTTGGGCTGCCATGGACTCATCAGGGATAATCACCCCTTTTGTTTTCAAAAGAAGGTAATTTAATTAATATGCTCTTAATATTGGTTCATTTTTAATTATATATAGATTGATTATTGAGATTTAATTAAGATGTTAAATTTCTGTGCCATCTAATAGAGAGAATGGAGTGAGCATAAATATACTCTATTGCTAGAGTTTGAATCATCTTAGATCAAATGGGTGTGTTTAATTTGTGCAATATTAATTAAGAGCAGAGTTCTAGGAAAAGAGTCCAAAAGGAAGTTGTTTCAAAAACGAATAACAACGATATCATAATAACAAAGTTTTAGCCGGCCGCATCCGTTGATAACCAAGTAATTCATCATGTTGCGGCAGGAGAAGCTATTTGGTATTTGGATATGGTCATCCGAATATATGAAAAATTGAAATAGCAGTAAAACATGCCTTCTTTTTTTTTTAATTTTTATTGACCAAATAAAACATACCTATTGTGTAGCCCGTTTTATCATTCTTCTACTCTTTTGCGGCCGCGCATCTTGTTTGTGTCATGTTATATGCTGAGGTCCACGATAAGAACAAATTTTAAGTTGTCAGGAAATTTTATCAATAAATGTAGCCGGCCAATTTTATTAGGCACGTTATTTTGTTTTATCTGAATTAAACAGTCGGACAGGCCCTCTTTCGTTTCATTAAAAAGCACGAGAGCTCATATATGTTGTGTGTGCAGGTCTGGCACATGCTCTGGATTTGGGCCAAATGTTTAATTCAAGTTCAATAACAACTGATCCCACGAATAATCTTAATTAATTTACTCTAAAGTTGAATTTTCAGGCACGAGATCACGGGCATAGTCACAAAGGTAGGGAGCAATGTGACCGACTTCAAGGTCGGGGACCGTGTGTGTGGGCGTCGGATACATGGCCGCATCTTGCCTGACATGCCACATGTGCGAGGAGTCGCAGGAGAACTACTGCGACAAGATGCAGGGCACTTCCAACGGCGTCTTCTGGGACGGCAGCATCACCTACAGCAGATACACCCGAATGCTTGTTGCTCACAAGAGGTTTGTCGTCCGCATCCCTCATACCCTCCCCTTAGACGCCGCAGCACCACTCTTGTGCGCGGGGACCACGGTGTTCACTCCAATGAAGCAACACAACATGCTCCAAACACCGGGCAAAAAGCTCTGAGTTGTCGGGCGTGGTGGCCTCGGACACATGGCCGTGAAGTTCGGAAAGGCCTTCGGTCTCCACGTCACAGTCATCAGTACCTCCCATTCGAAAGAGAAAGAAGCCAAGGATCGTCTTGGCGCCGATGACTTTCTCATTAGTAGTGATTCCCGACATATGAAGGTAACTTTAATACAATATAACCAAGATTTTTGTGTGTGACATTGAACTTACGTAATGTATATAATTCGTAGGGTGCAATGAGGAGCTTAGACTTTATTATTGACACTGTGGGATCCAAGCACTCATTGGTGCCGATTCTGGAGCTGCTCAAAATCAAGGGGACCTTATCGTTCGTTGGTGCTCCGGATAAGCCCCTGGACCTTCCTGCTTTCCCTCTCATATTTGGTAAGAGACATTAGAACATAAAAAGTTGCAAATTCTTGTGCAGTGGAAAGAGACATTAAGCCGATATAACATCACTAGATATGTGACATTAGCTTTTCTTTGGGGTTTGCAGGCAAAAGGGTGATATCAGGGAGCAGAATAGGAGGGATGAAGGAGATGCTGGAGATGATGGATTTGTGTGGGAAGCACAACATCACTTGCGATATCGAGCTAGTCGACACTAATTGCATCGATGAGGCATTGGATAGGCTTGCCAACAACGACGTTCGGTATCGGTTTGTTATTGACATCGCTGGAAGCGTGAGCTCTAGGATGTAGAGGACATCTGAGGTGCTGTGGTGCTTGGAGATCTTTAAGCATTTCAAATTAATTAGACTAGTGAACACTTTGTTAGCCTAGTTAATAAGAATGTGATTTGTGTTCTTCCACATAATTTAATTACAAATATAAGGTGTGAAAAAATAGGCATGTGGTCAGCACGCAAATGAGGCCGAAAGAGGGCCGTCATGTTCGGTTTCATCTGTGTGCTAGCCACATGCAACTTGTTTGTAGCCAGCCACAGAGCTATATTGCTCATTAAATATACATGGCTTGTTGTCAAAACAGAAAGTATAAAATTATTTCAAACATGAAAAATAGATTGTATCCTGAAATTTTAGTGAGACCCGTGGGAAATAATGATCATGGTTCACTCTTTTCATGCATTTAAGAAAGAAAAAAATTATCATGGTTAGTTCTTTTCACGTCTCCTTATAGCATTGTAGCCTCTATATATGTATCATACTATCATTCTGTACTTGGTCATCTCAATTGAGCTCTTACATACTTTTGGAGACAGGTTTTAATTTATTGATAATTTCAATATGATTGATATGCAGGCATATATATGGAAGGTTCTAGAATACAAGGAGGAAAAGTCTATAATATACGGGCTATATACGGCATATCGTAATACCCACTCAAATTCACGGTAGATCAAATACGGATAGTTTGGATAAGAAGTACTGTTGTTGAGCAGTAGTCTGGACCTTCAACAAGAGATGCCTCGTGAAGTGAAACGATCGATCTGAAAACGAAGCGAGGGGCATCGATTAGGATGGATCCGACGACGAGGAGAGGGTCGATCGATTAGAGAAGAGGATCGATCATCCTCGACGCCAGATCGATCGTCCCCTTCACGGTTCTTTCCTCGTCGCCACGCCCCTCTCCTCGTCGCCAGATCGATCGCCCCGCTCCACGAGGCGTCTTTTGTCGAAGGTTAAGGAGAGGAGGCTGTAATTGTTCAAGGATTATTTTCTTGAGCAGAGAAAGGTAAATTCCTTCCTCTGCTCAAGAAAATAATCCTTGAACAACTGCAGCCTCCTCTCCTTAACCTTCGACAAAAGACGCCTCGTGGAGCGGGGCGATCGATCTGGCGATGAGGAGAGGGGCATCGATCAGAGTGGATCTTGCGACGAGGAGAGGGGGCGATCAATCTGGTGATGAGGAGAGGACCGTGAAGGGGACGATCGATCTGGCGTCGATCAGAGGGCCGGGCGGCGATGATCAGAACGGCGACGAGGACGTCGATCAGAGGGGCGACGACAATCAAAGAAGTTGTTGAGGCGATGGCAGCCGAGGAAGCGGCTGATCTTGGCCTGGGGCGATGGCGACGCTCGAAATTGTGGAGATCGAGATGATCAGCGGCGGCAGATGTTGAAGGAGGAAGATCAAGAATTAGGGTTAAAGTTTTTGTAACTATGGCTCTAATACCATATTATTTTTGGATAAAGGCTTTAATTTATTGATAATCTCAATATGATTGATATGCATGTATATATACAAATCAATGGAAAGTTCTAAAATATAAGGAGGAAAAGTTTAGAATATACGGGCTATAGACAGCATATAATAATAGTATCAACAATAGCATCAATTTGTTATGACAAGAGAAGAATAACCTTTGGATTTCAATCATATATTAAGCATTTATATTTTTCCATACTTGGGATTGTACCTACACATGAATATCTTATGAACTAACCTTTTCATGTGTTGCCATGCAATGCTAACTAAATCTCTATATGAAGGTCGAGCATATTTCTAAAATTTGATATCGAGTCTTTTTCGTTACAATCACAAAACAAGCACTCGATCGATGGATATTGATTGGATCCTAGTCATGACTCATGACTTGGATTCCAATGAAACTTCACACTGGGACCCACAACATAGATTTTGATGAAAGATAGGACAAAAGTTAATACCCATTTTACCTCTTTTAGCCCCGTCATCCTCTACAATTCTTAAAAACAAATCTTTAATCTAAAAAGAAATCTCTTTGTCCCAAATCTGAAACTTTGACGTTGTCTTATCTCACTTTGCAATCTCAAATTTATTTTTACCCCATTATCACGAAGTTTCTTTCGGTTTTTGTATTTGGTTTTCTTTATTCTCGAAACATGATAATGCTTAACATCTTCTCTCCATTAATTTCATAAAAGAAAAAGATCGAGATGCAGGCTAAGTATTTTTTCTATTCATTTTACTACTGTTTTCTTTAGTTGGTTTTTCTGAACTTTTATTTTCATTGGGTTAGTTCTTTATGCTTAAAGAAGAAGAGGAAAGGATGAGGGATCAAAATCTTGTATGGGTATAGATTTTTAAAAGGGATAATTGAGATGTTACATGTTCTGGACTTGCTTCTATTAATATCATTTGGTTTGATGAGTTAAGCTGTTAACGGTACTAAGGCCCTTGTCGTATATAAGATTTTAATTTCTTTATGTCTTGAACTTGATCCCTAGGGTAAGAATTAACAAGTTGTTGATGGTTTTCTGTACAGGTGGATTACTGTTGCCAAACTTTCATTGCTTAATGATAAAACAATTTCGTCTTATTAATGGGTATGGATCTTGGTCTATTTTATAAAGACCCATTGGATAACTATATATGTTTGTATCCATAAAAATTAAACAGATTTGGGAGTGCCATGAGCTTCCGTTTCGTATTTCTCGAGTTGTATCTTGTGACAACATCTTTAAGCAAATAATATTATTAAGCTAGGAGCTCTTCTTGCTTCAACAAAAACAAAAGTTTGAACAGATCCATAAATAATTTCTCTTTTTTTACAGGCCTATTCAGGACAGGCATGGATTTCAATATAATATCTTAAATCAATCCATTTACCCAAAAACAAAAACCTAAACTTCTATCTTTTTCCTTGGTTTCTGTTAAATCTAATCATTTCTTTAATATTATTTTTTGATGTGCAACTAAACTATTATTAATGTTGAGATATATGGATAATATAGTACCATATTGAAAAACTATGTGGGGCATATGTGAAGATATAAGATGGGACAACCTATCAATAAGGCTTGAGTCTTTGGATAGAACTCGTTTATATTGAAAGTATGTGTGCCCTTATTTAAATAAGTTTAAACCGGTCCCCTCGTCTCGTGAACATCAATAATTAGAGCGTCACCTTGCTCCTTTGGCTCCAAAGCTTAGGACTCAAGTTTTTTGAAGTGATTTCCTTAAAAAAAATATTTTGAAGTGATTAGTCGAACCCATGTGTATTCTCAAACAATTTTGACATGTTTATCGTCCTTCGTTTCAAGCACAAAGCTCAGTTGGTATGGACACTTCCCCTCTTGGGAAGAGTGCGGAGTTCGAACCTTAGGAAACCAAGAGGGGATGTTGCCACAAATTAAAGCTTTCGGAGCAAATACGTGGGTCCTCTGGGCGCGTGTGTGTTGTGTGATCGCGTGTGGTGTGTGTGGGTGTATTGTGTGCTTAAGTTAGGGCTTACGGTCCAGTACGGCGGAAAAAAAATCAAGCACATAGAACATTCATCCAACTTTTAATACCAAACAACCCTCTTTGGTTAAATGCGTTTTCAAGAAAATGCAGATGTAAACCCGAAAAATTGAAGGGAAGAACCCCTTTTGTTTCTATTTTCTGCTTTCCATCTCCCTACTTTCTTGCTGTGTCACTGGATGCATAAAAAAGAAAGAAAGAAGAAAAAGAAGGCATCTGCATCATTTTCTTTCACCTATCTCCCTTTTTATTCAAGTGCGCATTAAAAGTAAGAGAGAGAGGGAGAGAGGAGAGAGGGAGAGAGTCCCATTATTGATTCTTGCCCACATGTCCCATGTGAAGTCCATCAACAATAGCCAACTGAAATTTGAAACGTAGGGCCACATCATATCATAGCCCCTGTGGCTTTCTTGAAGACTACGTCTTCTCCTTTCAAAAGAGGAAGGAAGCGATAAAAGCATAATAGCATTTTTGCACCTAAGATTTTGCATGTATATGCATTGAAATGTGCGTACAAAAATATAATTACAAAATACATATTTATAATATGTTTTGTAATCGATGACCATATAATATCTGATGTTCATAAAAAAAAAATATGTTCTCACTTGGTATTTGGTATGCTGCTTTATTTTCATGACCAACAATATTTTTGAATAAAATGTAAAATAGTTTATGATACTATAAAAAAGTAATTTGTGTCTAGGATATAGATATGGAGTTCTAGTTATAATAGTGTGTGCAGAGTTCACCAAATCGATATGGAGTTCTAGTTATAAAAAACTTTTTTATCATATGCTCATGTGTTCTAGTTATAATAGCGTGTGTAGAGTTCACCAAATCGATTGATGATTGGATATAGATATGGAGTTGCTTTAAGACTTGTAAAACTACCCTACATCTTCAACCAATGATCAATCCGGTAACTTAAGAGCAATCAAACATGACTGATCGGTAAACTATTTGCTCGTGAAAAATGTTTGACCTGCCAACCGAATCGATTCAATATTGACTAATGGGTTAGTATTTGGTTAAGGAAGTGAAGTGAGAGCTTAAGTTTCAAAATTATTCTATTTCGATTACCCACTCCGGTAGTTTATGCAGAATCTATTAGACTAATAAGAAAAGAAATACTCCGTAAAAAGAGCATAAACCCTAGCTAATCATTAAACATGGATGCTTTGGTAATTTATATGGCATCTTTCACTAGTCTAAAGTAGTTGTGTCTAGGACCTTCTAACCAACATCATATAACAATGACGAATTAATATATAGTTCAAGATTTTCATTTTAGTAAGAACAAATTCTCATTTAAAAAAAATTCATTTTTATAAGACCCTGAAAAAAGCTCTTAAGAGAGAGCTTGAGATAAAGAAAAGATTGATGAAATCATGAAAGTGTTCAGAGAATTGAGAGAGCATTCAAACAAACTCAAAAACAAAGAAAAAGATCCAAAAAAATTAAAGACAAGATGATCATGAGAGCTTTGACCCTAATTATCACAAAACATTAATTTAACAAAGAGAATAATTAAGAAGAATTCAATAACCATAATAATACAACTAAGGAAACACAAACAAATCACCACACCCAACCTTACATTACATTACACAAATCATCACACACTCCTTCCTTCAAATTACACTAAACACAAACCAAAAGATCCTCTCAAATTAATCCTCCTCAATTGTTAGGGTTGCTCCTGAATGAGCCCAAAGCCTTGATCGCCGCCGCTCTCAATATATACTGATGATACGCGGCCGCCGCCATCGCTCCGACAAACGGCCCAACCCAGAATATCCACTGCCAAACACATATCAAACACAATTACAAAAGAAGAAGAAACCGGGAAAATTATTTAAACGGGTTTAAAAACTAGAAATTCATACATGATCCTTCCAGGCCTTGTGCTCGTTGTAGATAACGGCGGCTCCGAAACTCCTGGCAGGGTTAATTCCGGTTCCGGTAATCGGAATGGTCGCAAGATGCACCATAAACACAGCAAACCCGATTGGCAACGGCGCCAGCACCTGCCAAAATTATAAATTTTATGTTCACAAGATTCCTATAGAAAAAAAAGAGCACTTAAAACATGGGAGCGAGATCAGTGCCGTTTCTACTGACAGGAACGTGAGAGTCGCGAGCGCTGCGTTTAGGGTCGGTAGCCGAAAACACGGTGTAGACAAGAACGAATGTGCCGATGATCTCGGCACCGAGGGCGGTTCCTTTAGTGTAGCCAGGGGCCACGGCGTTGGCTCCGCCGCCTAACGAGTTGTAGTAATGCTTCATGAACAGTTTCACGAACCCGACACCGGCAATTGCGCCCAAGCATTGAGCTACCATGTAGAGCACAGCTCTTGCCAGCGAAACTTTACGGGCTAAGAAGAGCCCGAAAGTTACTGCTGGGTTAATATGGCCGCCTTCGTACATTTTGTAAAACACCAATTAAACCAGCAATAATTAGAACAAGAAATTAAGGAGTACATTCGCAGGCAGGCATAATAAAAATAAAAAAAAAATTGTGCTGTGAAATTTTGCTCGGTTCTGTGTAAATTTTTGAAGCCAATTCTATCAACATATATACACGAGAGATTCAACAATTTCTGACCACTCAAAAACGTCTTTCTTAGTAGTTAGTTACCAGAGATGCCAGCGGTGCAGTAGACGAGAACAAAAATCATGCCACCGAAAGCCCAAGCGATCCCCAAGACACCGACGCCGCCGCAGGCATCGGCAGCAGACTGCTGCTTGTATCCAATGACGGTGGCCACCGTCACGTACAGGAACAGCAGCGTGGCGATGAACTCGGCTATCAGCGCCCTGTAAAGGGACCAGAGCCTGAGCTCGCCGAGGTCCAGCAGCGGTGCCGGCGGCGGGTCTCTGTAGTCCTTCGCCGGTGGCTGCTCCGCCTCCACGCTCACCTCTTTCGACATTATTTTATTTTATTTTATTTTATTTTATTTTTTGATCGTGAAATAGTTTAGTGTTCGAAGTGCAGGGGAGTGAGGGGGGGATTATATGGATGTTGAGAGCGGAATAAATTGAAATATATTTTTATTTTATGATGGGGAGTTGTGATGGGAATGGGGTACAGAGAGGATTGAGATTGGGGTTAGTGGGGCCCTAATACAGCGAAGGCCATGTGACCTGCCAACCTAGAGATCGAGCTTGGGTGCCTGATGATGATGATGATGGTGATGATGTGGGGGATGGCCATGATGGGTGCTAACCTTTTAGCAATGTCAAAAAAAGCCGATATTGGTATTTACCAAAGACTCCGCTGCATCTAATGGCACCGTTAAATGATGAGGAAGTTAGATGCAGAGGTACCCGGGGTCTTCTTTAGGGCCTGTTTGGTTGCAGGATTATGAGTTTGGATTTGGATTTTGGACTGTGGAATCCTAGGATTCCATAATTTTGTGTTTGGTTGCAGAATTAGGATTTCTAGGATTCCTTTGTTTTTTATGGGGCCCACCACAAAACAAGGATTATGGAATCCTAAAAATTTTCAAGGATTTTCAAGGATTTGGCACTATTCATTGTACTTTTAGATGGGGCCCATGCACTTTATTTATTTAACAATCCTCTCTCTCTCCATCTCTTTCTAAAATCCTCAAATCCAAATCCCACCTTTTTTCACCAACCAAATAAAGATTACAAGGATCTACAAATCCAATACTAGGAATCCAAAACCAACAAAACAACAAATTACCAAATCCAGAAATTTCAACCGTATAATTTTAGAATCCAAATTCCATAATCCTGCAACCAAACAGCCGGCTTAGGTTTTGTTGGATTCTTTCTTTCCTGGTTTAAGATGAATACCGGTCTTTGAAAAATCCTCACGACCTTACACTGATTAGTACCGTGTCATCTTCAAAGCGCCGAATCCGAATCCCGCTGACAGGTCAGGCTTCATTTCATTTCAATTCAATCAATAATTGCACGGTGTGTCAAAATAAATTGCAGGAGCGTGCATTTGTCCGTTGGTTGAAAAAGGAAAGCTAGAACTACAAACCATAGCATAGCAGCGGAGGTCGCTGTCATGTTGACGTGCCTGTCACGTGCGGGCCCCACTTCCCACAACCCAAATGGGCCCCTCCCTCTTGGCCCCTCTCTCTGCATTGGCTATATTTTTATTTTCGCTTTTTTTCTTTTTTTCTTTTTTATGATCCTGTATTTATTTATCAATTTAGAGCTAGCACATATACGTGTCAAAGTTTGTTGGCATGCCAATAAAGTAAATTTAGGGAGAGAACAATAATGGCAGCACAACGATGATAAAAATGTCCCTCCCTCTCTCTCTCCCCTCTCTCTGTCATCCACAGTTTAGATCTGTTTAAGCTTTATTTGGTACTGATGATGCTATAGACAAAATAAGAGTGATGGATGGAGCTGGCGTAGAGACAACTTGTAGACATGCCCATGACATATCCATACATCTCAGGATTAATGTAGATCATGTTTTACATAAGAAATTATTCGGTATACCGAATGTAAAGATGGGTTTTTTCATATAGATCTATGGGGTCCATATTGCCATTTTCTTTTTCTCTTTTGGCAGTGAGAATGCACCAGAAACAGACAAGAGTTATTCAGGTTCGATGGTTTCGGACGCGTCACATATGAATGAATAAGAAAATTTTGTTGCCATTTGAGAGCCCTAGGTGGTGCCCACAAACCTTTTGTTCAGTGACGGAAAATTTCCTGTTATAAATATCAATGGCTATTGTGAATGACGGAGAATTTTAGCCTTGATGAAAGAGAAAGGCCGAGAATAACTTTATTTAAATATGGTGGCATAATTGCAAACCTAACCAACGCAGAATAGCTAATATACATACTGATGGGTTTTATGAACGAGATAATATTTGCGGGTAAATATTACATGCTTATAGGGGATTGCGGGTGACGGACCTTGCCAGGGGTAAACCAAAAGGATAGGAACACAGTGCACCTTTGTTTCTTTGCATCCCAAAGAAATGCTAGAGATACATCATACGTACATTAATTCCAAAGCCAATTATCAACTCATAATTCGTTTGACATTTTTATGCACCCAAAGAATAGCAAAAATGGCTAACTTTTTACCGAGGGACGCTTGGTGTATGGAATGAAAAATTACCGAGAATCTCCATATTTCGGAAAATATGATGTCCATGCATTTAATGCCAAGATCTTTTTCATTAACGTGATTGATATGTTTTAATCATTCCTGATAATATATGTATGTACAATGGTGGTAGGAGCCGACCATGACGAGCGAGTGACGGTGGACTAAGACAACAGTTTGCAATGGCGGCATTGGGCAGTGGCCGAGGGGGCCCTATGACCGGGTAGAGGAGGAGTAGGGAGGCGGATGGCGATGGCGGCTGGCTGAGGTGTTGACAGTGGGGGGAGGCCGGCAATGGACAGTGATGTCTTGGGGAATCCTAAGTGTCCCTGCAGCCCCCCTCCACTAAAGTGCCCTCACCCATTCATTTGTGGGGCCCAGAGGCTTTATAGTAGCGGGGTTGATGATACTCATAAGTGGGAATTCCCTATATGTCGACACGTAGCGGATGACGCGTCATCCACATAAGCCCACTAGATTCATGAAACATACGGAGCTAGAATAAGTATGATGCATTGAGGACATTTCTCGGCGCAATCGTCTCCAAGGAATCATCCGACCTTTGGGGGGCCTCCCCTGAGTACATTCACTATTCGCCTAGCAACCAGCCAACAGCTCGCCTCCGAACTATCTTACAGCCAAACTTCCTCAGCTTTCTTGCTCGTCTCCGAGCTATTACAGAGCTGAGCTTTCCAGCTTCCTCGCTCGTCTCCGAGCTATCTGTAACAACTCTGAAATCACTGTACAGAAATTTTCTTGTTATTGTATAGAAAGTAGTATTACAGCCTGTGTAAGAGTTAAAAGTTATTTTTGTTAAATAAAAAAAGAAGCAATTTGTAGCTTACTGGTAAAGCTTTTACACTTTTGTGACGTAGCCTGCGTGTTTGATTCCCATCAGATGCAATTATTTTTTCTGATTTTTTTAATGTTTGGAAGTCTAAAAGTTGCACGTGCAATAGACGGAGAAATGAAAAATTTCAGAAAAATCAAACAGACGCAATGAGGTGTACACACTCAAAAACCCATGTGGCACGAATCGCGAGGCAATTGCCTCAAATCCGACCGTCCATTCTCCCTTCTAGGACGGCGCCGACGGTCCAAAGAGCTCCAAATCACCCCATGCTTTCCACACACACCCCTTCGACTCCCCTTAACTTCTCTGCACTGTTTGATTTCTCTGCAATCAAATAGAGACCCTTCATTTCACCATTTAATATCTTTTTAATCCAAAATTTTAATTCTCAAACTCTAATTCTTCGCTATAAATACCACCCCATGCCTTAGTTCTTCACCATTCTAAAATTCAAGGAAAAATTCTCTCAAAACTCTTTAAGTGCCAAGTGGAGTTAAGCTCCTTAAATGGAGTAGCGGGCCAAACTCGATGACCGGAGCATCTCTGACGAAACCACGACCCTCGAGAGCTTCTTCGATCTCTTCTTAATCATATAAAAATAGTAATTCCCTTCACCCTCCTCTCTTTCTATCTCAAAACTTATTTTTAAAACAAACTGACAAAAGAGAAGTTATTTCCGATATCGCTTTCTTTTTAACATTTGTAAGCCAGGTGATGAGCAAACGAGATCAAACTAACATGCTACACTAATCCTAACCTTATTCACATCATTTAGTTTTTAGTTTAACAAAATTTTCGTAAGAAACAAACAAATAATGAATTTTTTCATTAAAATACCATGAACTTTAGTGTAATCTCTTTTTGATATCTAGTATACCCAAACCCTAGAATATTCACGGGGTAATAACCTACCCTACACGCACACTATGGTTTCATAGCACGGTATTCTAAGCATATGGGTAATTCAAGGTAAAAACTTTTTCATTAAAATACCACACCGTTTCAAAACGGATTTCTTTAAATCGGTATTTCGAAATCCTAAGCAATTATGTCTCTACAACTCTCGTTAGGAGACCCGCTAATGGATGGTAAGGATTATCGCATATCGTTGGGACAGTAGAGCGAGATGAAGAACTCCTCACGGAGTATTCGGTCTCGAAAGGAATTAAAATACGGTTTTTAAGAAACGCGACTTTTTCTAATAAAAACTAATTTTTGGAAAAAATATATAAAATTACGAAATCCGTAACTCCAATAAAAACAAATTAAGAAACTATATTTTTTAAATGAAAGATTAGAATTTGTTAATAAAATACCACCAAATTTCCAAAAGAACTAGTTTTCATAAAAGTACCACAAAATTTAAAAAAAAACTATCACCAAAACACCACAACAATTAAAATACATGTTCATAAAAAAAACCTAAATGTTATAAATCACCCTAGAGGTTTATTTTCAAACTATATTAAAGTATTTTTCATAAAACCCCCTCGAGATATGCAAACAATATTTTAAGGACTTTAGATAAATATAAGTTTAAGCGGGATCAATACTCTTGAGCTCCAAGGGGCCGGAGAAAGTGAGTGCTTGCCTATTCAGGTTAAACAACTTAACGGAGTTATCAATGGCAATTGTCTTGAAAAAAGAAACAAATCCTGCCGTTCATATGCAGCAGTTGTCGATTTCTCCCGAACATAAGATTTTAACAATTTACATCAATTCATATGAAAAGACATGAACTCAAATCTAAACTTAACTCGAACTCTAATCTAACTCGAATCTAAACTCGAATATGAACTTGAATCCAATCTACTCGAACCAACTTAACTTGAATCCATATTGCAATCGTCATGACTCGCACATTACTCGGCTCACTCGAATACAATCTACATCTTTTGTAATTTAGGGTTTCGGTCATGACATGTCAATCCATCAATCAAATCAATCAAGTATATTAGCCAGTTATATATATTATACACGGGATGTTTGGGATAGTTTCTTGTGTGAATCCAACGAAAATTCAGGAGTCCCGTATTAACCTTATTTATTTTACTCGAATATCAATCGGGTTGACTTATCCACAGTCTAGAGCCCCGATGCTAACACATGAAATAAGCCCGTGTTTCCCTGCTCCTGGGGCCCCACTCTTGAGCTCGTGAATACTTCTACGGCTGCGTTGACATTCACACATGGAACTTAACGTTAACATAGTTACCATCTAGAGACCTATAGTATATAGTTACCCATGAACATATACTTTTACTCGTCATATATATTCTATACTTGTCATTTTCTTTACTCTTGCCTATCTTTGGGACTTACTGAGTGCTAGTTCGCTGACGGACATTCCACCCACTTTTCTTCTCTTGAAATGTTCGTCAGATACTGTCGAGACGGAGGAGGTTGAAGCCACAGAGGAGGGCTACAACTAGATCGCTACTCGGGGCTAGCTCAGCTTCTTTTTTCCTTCAGTTTATGTATGGCACTTGTTTAGGCATTTTTCTTATTGTATTTACTTTACAGCATAAACTCTTATACTTGTACATATTTGAATTTGAATATAAATAAAGATATTTGTTGAAAAATTTTACAGTCTCAATTTATTCTTGCAACGTGTATTATTGTTTCAATACGCTTAGTATATTTATTTAGGAAATGGCCTTCTCTGGATAAATATACCGCGGGTTTACCACGTCACCGTTTCCGTCTATTGAGAAGCGGAGCGCGACACTATCATCGAGCAGAGCTTCCTCAGCTTCCCCATCTGGCCGAGAGCATTGAGCACGGGTGCTTCCGAAATGGCTCCGTGAATCTCACAGCGACGAGATCTCTGTCGTTCTACATCCCGCACTTCACGCTAGCGTATCTTGCCATTAATGAGCTTATCTTGCCATTAATAGGCATATCCCACCATCAACGCGAACGAGACACAGGGGCGTAACGGCGAGAATCTCGTATCGGCTCTCTCCATGCGACCGCTATATAAACCCTTCTTCTAGACTATTCAGGTAACGCGAATTGAATCCAATACCTTGCTACTCTGCCGATCTATTCCTCGGTACTTACTTGATCGTCGAAGGGTCTTACGGTGGTTTCCAACCCTGGGACTTCATTTGCAGGTAGCTCGATGTCAACAGAAACCCATTAAGATCCACACGCTCAACCTTCCACAGCAATATCAGTCGTTCAGCCCCGCTGGCCGCAAGATCAACGGAGAACAACATTTGAGGGAGATTCCGATCTCTATCAGTTGGCGCCATCTGTGGGAACGAAGAAGTTTTTTCCACCACAAAAGTTGATCTTTCGCTTTCAATTCGATGGCTGTTTCCACCAAAAATTTCTGCGCAAAAGAGCCCAAGGTATCAAATGGCAGCGATACGCTTAAGAAAATATGAACCAGTATTTTCCGGGCTGTATTTTGACAAACTCACGAATGAGAAACAGCTAAATTCTGATGGTATCGAAAATTGTTTCTCCCAATCAGAGCAAAGCTCTGTTTAAAATTCAAATTTTAAAATGAAACAACGCTTCAGAAGCAGCGCCAAGTGCGCTGCGCCCTGAGCAGCGCACCACGTGCAAAGCACGTGTGCGCTAGCGCCAAGTGCGCTGCGCCCTAAGCAGCGCACCACGTGCAAAGCACGGGTGCGCTAGCGCTGGAACTAAAAGCTCCCCACCGCCAGATCAAAGATCCAATAATAATGATGAATCATTAATTGACCAGAATAAAATTCTGTTAAGGAAAGATTACTCAAAATGTTTCCAAACAATAAGATTGTGCTCTGTAAATCAGAGCACCGTTGGATCAATGATCTAATGGTGATTAAAAATCACCAAAAGTACAGAATAAATTCTGTATGGAAAGATTTCCCAATCTTGTTAAAAACAAGAAGATTGCATTCTGTAAATCAGAAGCCCTTGGATCAAAGATCCAATAGTGGGAAATCCCCAAATCAATTGGAGAAAAAATCTTCTTAACTGATTGAACAAATCAGCTCGTCCTATATAAAGGCCCTAAGACTTCAAGTCTCAGATATACAGAAACAAATAGAGGACCTCCCTCCTAAGCTTTGAGAGATCTCAGAAAGAAGAGCCAAGCACTCAACAGAAGAACTTCTTGAAAAGGCCAAATGCCGGCGACTGGATGAAAGGGTCGAAACACCCTAACCAGGCCGAAGCATGCCCGCGACAAATAAAAGCAGGTTCAAAACAAGAAAAATGTTCGCTAAAACCATATCGATGGGAATGAAGCTGTCACCCTCCGAAGGAAACACTCCTGATGAAGTGGATATATATCCTAACTACTGCTTATATCATCGAAAGATTGCGCACCCCACCGAAGAGTGCAACGCTTTTAAAACCCGGTGGCAGGAATATGTTGCTCACTGACAACATTTCAAGCGGATGGAACGCAAAACTTGTCGGGAGCAAAGAAATACGACCGAGGAGCGCAAAAGAACGACCGGCAACTGTCACATAGTCGACGCCGGGGGATCGCAAGTTCTCACCTTTGGGAGCGATTCTGAGGAAGAAATAGCTCTTGGCCCTCTCTTCAAAGAATCCACCCCGGGAAAAGAGGAAGAACCAAAGAACTGCGAGAACATTCAGCTGCGCAATCGCACATTACCTGAAAAGAATCTCGGACCCACGAACAAAGGATTGAATAAAAAGGATAAGGGGAAAGAAAAGATCCCTGAAGATATTACCCTCGATGATCGAGTCGTTGAAAAGCTGGCAACCAAGGACCCGTCCAAGAAGAGTAAGGTGGATTACAACATTCTGGCACACCTGAGGAAGATACCCTCGCAGCTCAGCATTCTCGACGCCCTTCTGCTATCCAAAGAGGCGAGAGATTCACTGATTAAGGCGCTACAAGAGCCCGAACAATTCCAAGCTTTTCTCACCGAAGATAAAATGAAGGACGAGCTGGAAGAAGTGCACACAGCCGATATCACCTTTGGCGATGAAGATCTCCTCCTCGGGACGTGTGAGCACAACCGTCCCCTTTACGTCTCCGGATACTGTCATGATATCAAGATAGGCAAAATCCTGGTTGACAATGGATCCTCCGTTAACCTCCTCAATGTAAGAGTGTTGAAGGAAATTTGCATGAGCGTTCAACACCTCGCTCGGGATAAGATCACTATCTTCGGGTTTGACTCCCAGTCATCACGGACGCTCGGGTCTGTAATACTGACGCTGCGCTTTGGGCTACTAGTCACTGGCATCAAGTTCCACGTCATTGACGCTATGACCTGCTATAACGCTTTGCTCGGCCGGCCTTGGTTATACGAGGACAGCATTATCACTTTTACACAGAATCAGTGTATGAATTACTTCAAAGATGGTCTCGAGTACACTGTGACAGGGGAACTAAACCCATTCTCCATGAACGAAGTCCGCAAATATGAGGATGCCAAGTACTTCCTGCCCGATTTCGAAGATACAGAAAAATGTCGCAAACCGAAGGACAAGAACAAAGCTATCACCACTATTCCGGTCTTCGGGAGTGATATCGAGGAAGAAGAGGAGATAATTTATTCTGGGCCACCCCAACGCAACAAGCCAGGACCGTCCACCCCTATTTTGGTCTTCGGCAGCGACTCAGAAGATGAGGTCAATGTCGTATTCTCCGCTCAGCCATCGATACAAAGCCTTCGCTGATGAAGACCAAAGTTTGCAAATCGCCATGGTTCCGCGGCAACACTATAAAGAGCTAGATGCACTTGATGCGCACAGTGTGCAAGAACTGCAGACATTCTACATCCCTCCTAGGCGAAGAGATGAAAAACAGATCCTCTTTTATCAATCCACGGAAACCCAAGTGGAGAAAGAAGTTTGGCATGGCGCCGATTCTACACTTGACAGGCTTCAGCCCATTCGTCTGCCCACATACTACACAGAAGGATTAAAAGGCTGTTGAAGCGTTAAGGTGTACCCTTCAAACAAACAGCTCGACAAGCTCGGTTCCACAACAGGATCTGGAACGTCCCTGGAACTCAGCGAAAATCGTCCAACGGGAGAATGGAAACGATCGGACTTGGATATGTTCAATCCAAGAAACGGGAGCGATTCCGCGGCTGCTACGTCATACTTGACTTCGATGAAGAAGGAGATGCTCTGTGGGAAGATGCTAACCCTGAACCAAAACGAACTCCCGTCGTGAAAATGCCAAGCCCGTCGTTCGAAGAACAAATGGACAAGCTTATAAGGGAAGCGGGTCAAAAGGTTCAGTACGACCATAATCACGAAATGGCCATCTATGAGAAACCCAGAACGCAGCGCCTCCTTCAGCAGGCTACAGAAAGTGATGATACCCTTCGTCGCCAGCCCGTCACAAAAAAGACCCGACGTAGCGGCAGAAATAAATCCAAGAATGGAAAAAGCGTTCGACAACGACGAAGCGGAACCAACAAGCCACACGATCGAGAATCGAGCAACCAGGATTCATCTCTTATAAAGAAGATGGGTAGAGTGTATTCTTTTTTCCAAGACAAGACAAAGAAGATACTCGATTTTGTCATAAAACATCAGATGATTACCCTCCCGGAGTCCAAGCATCCCGAGCAAGCAGGCGAGGTCTTTCACCCGGATTATTGCTTCTATCACTGAGCGATAGGACATCCTCTCGAAGACTGCTTCACATTCAAAGACTGGGTAGAAGACCAGTATCAGTAAGGCAGCTTCGCTCTATCCAGCAGTTGGAGGGTAACCCCGCCACAAAAGTATGAACCGAAAGCCACATATGTAGCGAGAGTAGAGCCGGATCAACATCGGTCTTGGAAGCGATCTCACACCTGTCACGTGATAACGATGTCAGGAGAGGGAGTATGCAAAGATATGGCTGATCTCTCCTGGTGCTTCGAAAACGATGATGACGAGGTGATCTCAGAGTTTCCACCGGCACCAAAAGAGCTGGAAGATGGTATACATACTACTGCAGATAACCTCAAGAAAATCGACTTGGGGACGGCAAACGACCCACGGCCGACATTCGTCAGTGAGCTGTTGTCTGAAGAAAAGGTGGCTACGCTTAAAGACGTGCTCATGCAGTATAAAGACTGTTTCGCATGGAACTATTCCGAGATGCCAGGATTGGATCCAGTGATTGTTGTGCACAAATTGGCGATATCTCCGGACATCAAGCCAGTCAAGCAAGCACCAAGAAGGATGCGGCTCGAGCTTAAGATGAGCATCAACGCCGAGGTCAAGAAGCTAATCGACTCCGGTTTCATCCAAGAGCTTCAGTATCCTAATTGGATCGCCAACATTGTCCCAGTAATGAAGAAAAGTGGGACGGTGCGCATATATGTGGACTTTCGGAACCTCAATAAAGCTTGCCCGAAAGACGATTTTCCTGTACCGGTTACCGAGCCTATGATAGATAAAACGTCCACTCATGAAGTTTTCTCCTTCATGGACGGCTCATCAGGATACAATCAGATAAAGATGCATCCCGAAGACCAGAAGCATACCGCTTTCCGGACCCCTTTGGGCATATTCTGCTACAAGCTGATGCCTTTCGGTCTAAAGAACGCCGGTGCTACCTATCAGAGGGCCATGACGAAGATTTTCGATGATATCATACATGAAATCGTCGAATGCTATATTGACGACCTCATAGTTAAAAGCAAATCATACGAGGAACATTTAGAGCATCTGAAGATCAAGTTTCAGCGCCTTCGGAAATACAACTTGAAGATGAACCCTCTCAAATGCGCATTCGGCGTTTCCTCAGGCAAGTTTCTTGGATTCGTCGTCCGACACCGAGGCATCGAGATAGACCCGTCGAAGATCAAGGCGATCATGGAAATGCCTCCGCCAAGAACTCTCAAGCAGCTGCGGTCTCTCCAAGGAAAACTCGCGTATATCCGGCGATTCATAGTAAATCTCTCCGGCAAGTGCCGTCCTTACAGTCACTTAATGAAGAAGGGAACTCCTTTCGTCTGGGATCGCAAATGCCAAAATGCACTCGACGAAATCAAGCAATACTTGTAGAATTCGCCGGTACTAACCGCTCCAGTTAAGGGAAAGCCTCTCATTCTGTACACGACTGCCCTTGAAGGCTCTTTAGGCGCGCTGTGGGCACAAGAAAATGACTAAGGGAAAGAAAGAGCCCTCTACTACTTGAGTCGAGTTCTACTAGGGGCAGAAAGCAATTACTCCCCCATTGAAAAACACTGCCTGACGTTGATCTTCACGATAACGAAGCTCAGACACTATGCGTTGGCACATAAGGTCCATCTCATATCGAAGGTGGATCCTCTCAAATATTGAATGTCAAAGGCTATATTAACGGGACGGCTCGCTAAATGGGCCCTACTCTTGATGGAATTCTCGGTGACATACAGACCCCTCAAAACAGTGAAAGGCCAGGCCATCGCCGACTTTCTCGCTGAACATCCGATACCTGCCGACTCTACTTTGAACTGCGAATTGCCAGATGAGCACGCGTTTGACACAATTGACGGGGAGAAAGGAGAGAGTGATACCCGATGGGAACTCTACTTCGACGGAGCGTCTTCCATGAAGAAATGCAAACAAAGTAACCCCATAATCAAATCCGGGATGGGCCTCATCTTCGTGACTCCACAAGGAGGGATAATGCGCTTTGCCTTCTCCTTAACAGAGCCGAGGACGAACAATGAAGCCGAATATGAAGTTTTAATAGCAGGTCTTGAGATCGCTGTCGACATGGGAATTGAAAACCTCCTCATATACGGAGACTCCCAACTGGTCGTTAGCCAAGTAAACAGCGACTATCAAACGTGTAAGCCAGAGCTGGTAAAGTACGGCGAGAGAGTACAGCAACTACTGACTCAAATTCCCTCATACACCCTACAAAGCATACTGCGTGCGGAAAACAGCAAAGCGGATGCATTAGCCAAGCTCGCTAAAGAACTGGCTGACGAGAACCTCGATGACGTGAGGATCGTTTTGCAAAGCCGTCAGGTTCTTGCGCCGGAAGAAATATCTCTGGAGTCTTCCGAAGAAAGGGGAGCAACCGAGCAAGCGACCCTACAAATAAAAGACCAGGAAAAGGCTAAGGATTGGAGAGAAGTTTTTATAGACTACTTCAAATCTCGTCGAACACCTGAAGATGCGTCATCAAGACATCAGCTCATGAAACGAGCTATACCCTTCGCCTTCGTCAATGATACTCTGTATAAGAGATCATTTAATTTTCTGTGGCTAAGATGCCTGGGACCAGAAGAGGCAAGGAGAGTCGTCCAAGAAACTCACGACGGACTCTGCGGTTCTCACCAAGCCAGGCCGAAGATGAAACTGAAGATCAAAAGAATGGGCTACTATTAGCCCACGATGATCCAAGACTGTCTCGAATACGCGAAGCAGTGCCACTCATGCCAGATTCACGGGGACTTTATCTATCAGCATCCAAATCCGCTATACCCAACAGTGGCTAGCTGGCTGTTCGAAATGTGGGGAACTGACATAATCGGGCCCATTGAACCAGCATCGTCCAGAGGACATCGGTTCATTCTGGCGAAAACTGATTACTTCTCCAAGTGGGCAAAAGCAGTACCGCTAAGAGAAGTGAAGACGGAGAATATCCTTCATTTCTTCAAAACACACGTCATCTATCGGTTCAGCACACCACGACGGATTATCTCCGATAACGGGCCGGCCTACAGAAGCCATAAGACCGGTCACTTCGCACAGCAGCATAATATAGACTGAAGATACTCTTTGGTCTATAATCCTCGAGCTAACGGTCTGGCTGAGACTTTCAAAAAGACCTTGACGAAGATCGTGAAAAATACGGTGTCTCGAAATAAGAAGGACTGGCATGAGAGACTGCATGAAGCTCTCTGGGCGTATCGAACTGCGTTCAAAACGGCCATAAACACAACGCCGTATGCATTGGTGTTCGGCATTGAAGCAGTACTTCCTTTAGAGATAGAGTTACTCTCTTTGCGAGTGGCAGTTCACTATGAGCTAACAGACGAAGAGAATGCTCATCTTCGGCTTGAGGAGCTCGACGCCCTTGACGAAACCCGGCTCATGGCGTAGCAAAACTTGGAGGCTTACAAAGCAAAGATGACGCGCTCATACGAGAGATTGACTAGGCCGAGAACATTCTGCCAAGGTGAACTCGTGCTAGTGGTCAAGAGACCTATGATCCCCAATCGTGCTAAACAGGGGAAATTCGAGCCGAACTATGAAGGCCGGTACA
The DNA here is from genome assembly GCA_030015575.1 of Agapanthus africanus. Classification (NCBI taxonomy): domain Eukaryota; kingdom Viridiplantae; phylum Streptophyta; class Magnoliopsida; order Asparagales; family Amaryllidaceae; genus Agapanthus; species Agapanthus africanus. The sequence goes on along the minus strand of CM057338.1, from coordinate 943,882,975 downwards.
TTATAGACAAAGCCTACCAAGGTGGGGCTTACTTGCTCATGGAAATGCATGGCGAAAGACCCTTCAGGCCAATAAACGGCCGGTTCTTGAAAAAATACTATGCCTGACGAGTCACGGCCTAGGTCAACGATAGATGACGATGCCTATGTCCGCTCGCTATCTTCCCAAGCCTGAACTCTATAAGTAGTATCCAACGAAACTTCGCCTCGAAAACGTGCGACGGACCGAAACGTCCCTAAACTAACGATGGACCTCAATGTCCTAAAACTTGCAACTGACCGAGACGTCTATAAACTACTATGGACCGCAGCATCCCAAGGCTGACGCAAAAAAAAACGGTACGTCCATAAGCGAGATGGGCACGGATGAAAACCTGAAAGGGCTCCGTGAGTAAAAACAGCAGGACTACCGGCGAGTTTGTGAAAACCCGAAAGAGCGTAATCTCGTTAAAAGACACTTGTAAGGTCCCCTCAACCCTGTAAGGAGAAAATACCTGCGTGAGACCTTACGACTCACAAGGGGGGCAACACACTTAGGAATCCCCAAGATTCCTAAGGAGAAAACACACTTACGAGATCCTCACGACTCGTAAGGAGAATTACCCCTTGAAACCCTCACGGCTCATAGGATTCAAAAGCCTTAAGTTACAGGGATCTGAACCTGCTCTTAAACTATCACATTTCCCAGATAGCCCTACAAGCGGTTCAATATTGACCCTTACATACAAACCACGGGCACGAATAAATATTTCCCTAACAAAGTCCCACTAGCGACTAGGGATATGCTCACACGGTGAACGACACTTGTAAGTCCTCTCGACTTATAAGGAGAAAACACTCTTGTAAGGTCCTTACGACTTATATGAGAATACACGCTTAGGAATCGCCACGATTCCTAAGGAGAAAATACACCTACGAGATCCTCACGACTCATAGGAAGAAATACCTTTATGAGACCCTTACGGCTCGTAAAGTCAAAAGCGTTGGTCGACAGGATCCTAACCCTGTTTGCTAAGCCACCTTTGTTCAACATCGACAGAGGCAAATGATGATTCGCTCCTGGCCATATCCCAGTTGTAGCGATGCTGATGCTTAAATCGGTCTCAAATCCCAAGTCCTTTCACGGCAAATGATGATTCGCTCCTGGCAATATTCCAGTCGTAGCGATACTGATGCCTAAATCGGTATAAGATCCCAAGTCTAAACTTGCGATAAAAATCAGCGAGCCAAAGATGCATATGAAATAGCCGAAATGATGGGGCAACTTGCAACAAAATCAGCAAGTAAAATATATGCATACAAAAATAGCCGAAATGATTGGGCAACTCGCAATAAAAAGCAGCGAGTAAAAAACAAAAATAGCCGAAATGATTGGGCACTGTTCAGTTGATAAAACTGCACATTTAATATGACATTTTTCCTACTATTTCTATATAATAAAAGGTGTTTATTACTGTAAGTCCACGGTAGCGCCCCGGCCGTCTAACAGACGCCAGAATGCGGAACAAAACTTTTATGACTGGCGCTATCGCGTACTTTAACCCGTATTTGCCATTAAAGCTAAACTAACATATTGTAAAGAGGGTAGAATTGTTATACCGAACGATCCGAGTCCTTCGGTCATTAACCATCATCCCATGCTTTGTTGCGGCGGCTTCGATCTTCTGAAAACTCCAGTCTCGTCGTCCAGGTGGCACCGTGTCGACGGATCTTTAAACGGGCTCCCACCTCTGAACCGAGGCAACTCGATCGTCAAGTTTGCTAAAAGAGACGACCAAGATTGATGTAGAGAATGAGTAGAACACTTTGTCTCGTTACGTCCAAAGGTATGGACGACCGTTTTATGAAGTTGCCATTTGGAATTGTGATGGAATAAACTAAGAAATTTCCATACACCAAACTATCATAATCTTTTCTCAAAAAATGAAATCTCTCTCTTTCCCACCAAGGGGTGGCCGGCCATATATAGAAGGAGGTGGGGGTGAGTGTAGGAGCAAGGGAGGGGTGACCATAAGCATTCATACTTATCATAACATAACATCAAAGCATGACTCACAAATGACATCAAGTATGAACACAATAAATGCACAATTAAAGCACCATTAATGAACAAATGAGTCACAAGCCTAATCACCACTTCTAGAACCTTCTAGAAGCATGACTCACCCTCATGACTCATCCAAGAAGAAAAGATAAATCCGTATTTAACCGAATGTTAAATACGGCCGATAGAAAACTGGAAACTGGCAACTTCCAAAAGTGATCCTGAAACGAATTTCAGGATAACCCCGTAAAAATATAAACATACCCGCATTTGTATTACGACCGAATACTAATGCAACTGAGACAAAGATATTATATCTACACAGTATAATACTGGGATCCGGCTTAAACCAAAGCCTACCAGTATTATCTGCCCGAAAAATGACACGTGCGAAAACGCACGCGCATTTTCCGAAGACCGCCATAATACCATACGATATCTACAACGTTTCGTCCGAACTTGGGAAAGTGTCTGTAAGGGACTCTAATGACTCATCAATACACTGGCACTGGGTATAACCACTAGCACGTCAGAGGTACTAGCTGTACGTAACGGTTGCCTATGTATTGATTGGATGGGAAGCTGACGAGCGAACTCATCCATAAACCCTACTGAGCCTGACAGTGACAATATCCGTACAGTCCGGTCCATTCGTCTATGAGTATCGCATATAGGGCCTAGGGGGCCGGTAAACGTCAGACCCCCAATAGCTGTATAAGTCGTGTCAGAGAGCAGCCCAGAACACTCTGAGATACTACTGGAATACCTTCCAGTAAATCCCGATTACCCTGGCCAGGGATTTCGTGTAATGGCTCTCCTAAACACAGCACGATCTCACCCCCAATACCGGGAAAGACGAATCCCCGACGATCTGCTCACTGCCTCCATGTGGCTCGGGACTGTACCCAAAATATACCTGTTTTCACGACTCCTTTGACCCGTGCTAGGGTATAAATCAAAGCACAGTAGGAAATCACACGAGACAATTGACGACCTCAGGTCGATGAACTAACCTGTACACATGTCACCAGGGAACTGCTATCTGACGCTGGGTATAATACCAACTAGCAAGTTCCCGGCGAGTCCTATCCGGTGTACTCATAACCCAATGAGCACCTGTATACATCTAAGATGAACCAACTAACACCAATGGCTTGTGAGACCGGCTACCGCCCCTCGTCGGGGTCTCGAATGTATACACTAGTCTACTCTGGAGTATCGATGCCCTGTCTTGAAACTCTCACGACTAGGGACACTTTAAGGATGTGCTTATAGATTCCAGCACCCACATATATGATCTCCATCATACTGCTGGTAGTCAAGCAAGAATCCTATAGGCTCTATCAAAGTGTAACAGTGATAAAGAAAAACCAGATAGCACACTATCATCTCGAGTAAGACTGTTCTATCGGTATAGGTCCTCCCTCAATCATTGCAATCACGTATCTGTGATCCAATAATTGACTTAGAGGGCACTATATCCAACAATCTCCCACTTGCACTTAAGGCTATTATTGCGATGTCGTGTACTCACAGCTGGTGTGATCCGAACATCCAACTCCTCTACTAATCAGTTTCACAAAGCTCGTTTGCAAAACTATTGTGTTCGAGAAACAGCCTCAGTGAGTGGATCTGCCCTAATGTTTCTTTCTATGTCTCTCTTAAACTCAAGTTCGTGGAGAAAACCATCTCCCGAATCGAGTAATAGGTGTCTTAGAATATGTCTGGATATCTGATGTGACCTAGTTCATAAATGAACTCCAAATCCAAACATCTTAGACTGTATTGATAACTGAACCTAATCAGTATCCAGCACCATGCCTCCCATAGTATCCTCTTGGACCGCCTGTCCAAAATACTGTCCCTCGTCAGAGGGAAAACTATAACTCTGACAATCACTCTGTCAACCTTGTCACCTTTGAAGCCTGGAATGATAACTGTCTCCCGAAGGAGGCTGCTGTCATCAAATCCGCAGAACATGCACTTATGTTCTAAAACTGCTTCCGTGTGTTTCTTTAGAATTGGATTAATATAAACTTATCGCATCTAGTGCAAAAACAACATCTGATGTGGTACTTGATATCTCACGATTGACTCAATTGCCTAAGCAAGTGATCTGCCAATCATGCACGTCTCTCTCCCTTTAGTTTGTAAAACACCTTTAGAGAGGGTGACTCCATCACCTGCAGGTACACCACCATACCAGGAGTCATCTACTCTAAAATACTATTAGAATACTGTCAAAGTACCCACATTGGGAAACTACCCAAATCTAGATCTAAAACCATAGATCTAGTAACCAGAATGTCAGATATTATATCCATATCCTTTGTGGAGAAACAACTGTGTGACGACCACAGTACAACCGATCGTAGTATAGAAATTTTACTTCCTACTCTGTGTATGTCATCCAAATACCAAGACATCACACCCTACTACCTTCTTAATAGATCCATCCGCTATTCTGATGAAGTCAAACCCATGACTTGTCACATCAAAAATTAGATGATCTATCTCCGCTATAATTGCTCAAGTCTATAAATAGACATAAGCTACGTGCCCACTATGCTTCCGCTGCTCCCACTGACTACGATAACTCTCTGGCAGAATAATATATACGTGTACTTCTAAAACTAGTTTAGAACGACGCTATACTTATCCTCCTGCCGGGTCTCATTGTCTGGAACAACAGTAGTGTCAAGTCTGGGTAAACTAGAACCTCCCTGTCACCTTCCTTGAGGCTACCGGAGTACCTCTCGGGTGTCTGAGGTTACCCACCATATCTGCGGAGTGGCTATTGGAATGTCAAACCTGATTGAATATATAGGTCCTATTAAACTTTCCGTAATCGTTTGCGGTTCTGGAATCACTTCCAGTTCTACCATACTCCCACTACTGTTTTCTGAAAAAATCCATTTTAACAAAACTGTGGCGAGTCAAGAACAATATCACTATTGATCTTCCAGATGGTAAAAAATCAACCCTCGTCGAAGTTAGGGTCAACCCACAAACTGCCATTACAGAAACGTGCCTTGAGTTATCCAGTGTCTGGTTTTAAGCATAAGCTGGACAACTCCCCGTACCTTAACATCGTTAAGATATGATCCATTCTATATCCAATATAGAAACATTGGCACTTATTTAATTGGAACCAGATTCTAATCATACAGCTGTCTCCAGTGCATATCAACTTAATGGAGAGAGGCTAATCAGCATTACTCAACTTAGGAATACATCCAATTGTGAGTAACTTGAAAGAGAAACAAGTTTCTCAAAACCATCACTATCATCTGAATACCAATCACAAGAATCTACATCTTCGATCTCTTTGAAGAATCCCGATACTTGTGACACCTGGTTCTCTACTTTATTCTTATACCCACAACTTCTCAAAACTTAGACCTTGTATTTCTACGAAACACTTGTCTAAAATCTAGAGAAGTCATAAGTAAATAGAACATAGTACGAGGACCAATCCCTCTGTCCTGATGGACACTGGACAACATACAATACTCTGTATAAGTCCGCCGAGTTGAATAACTCAAAACCTGTGCATTGTAGGTTGAAAACTGTACCCAGGCGATTTCTTCAAATATCACCAATTACAACGAATTCCGATATAATGAGGATGATCACCTAATTTCCAATAACTTACTCCCACTCATTATCTGTAAAACTATACAGTTGTGAGAATGAAACCTGGTAAATACATACCCTGGAGTAAGTGTCTAATTGAGAAATTAGTTTTCTATTAACAATACACAGGAAAAATGAAACATGAATATGTTTCGAAAGGGTATCCGGGTATTCATAGTAATGCCTTTTCCATTAGTCAGATTCATGACTATAACCGTATATTTCCCTGCCATCTCTCCAATTCCCTTTATTTGTCTTTAGTCGTTATCTTCTGTACACCATCGTTAGGCTAAAATGGTTTTCTTCCTTCCCTACCGTTCGGCACCGGCCTATGGTTTGGAAGAAGAATATCCAGTAAGCATAATAGGTGTACCCTCCTAAACCTAGGAGTACTCGCAACTTGAGAGAAGGAGATGATAAAAAACAACTGAATAAATCTTATTCCTATTTCTCCTGAACCAGAATCCATCCTCGAAAAAATATCCTTCGAGTTCGTATATAACCATACGATGGATTTATCCAATGGAATTGGATGTTCGTAGTGATACAGGTTGTTATGGAGAAATGAAAGGTGAAGTAGGAGTGGCGATGAAATACGTGGTTTGGTCGTGAATGTTAATAGTCGCAATTTACTTTGCCCTCTTTCTAATTCCTTTATCTTGTCTTTACATATTACCTTCTGCACACCCTACTTAGGCTAATTGGTTTTCTTCATTCCCTACCTTTCGGCACATGCCTATGGTTTGGAATAAGACTATCCAATAAGCGTAATAGGTGTACTTTCATAAACCAAGGAGCCCTCGCAACCTGAGAGAAGGTGATAATAAAAGACAACTGAATAAACCAATTCTATTTCTCCTAAACCTGGATCCATCCTCAAAGAAGTCCCTTCGAGTTCGTATATAACCATACGATGGATCTATCCAATGGAAGTGGATGTACGTAGTAATACGAGGTGTTCTGAGAAATACAAAGGGTAAAAGAAGGAGCGGCAATGACTTATGCAACTATAGGAAATCCAAAAGCCGGTATTTTAAGAAGGTTCGGTCAACTTGGTCACCGAGTCAAAGTCTTGGGTCGGTCAAAGGTCGCTGCCAAAGAGAGAGAGAGAAAAGAAACACTCTGCGTGCACTCTAACCTAGATCAGAATGGCTATCACTTTATCTAATAAGGAAACCTCCTACTGTTATCTCAAATTCTCCTCCAAACCTGAAAGAAGAATCAGTCAGGATCACCCGAAGAGTAAACCAACTCATCAGTGAGAATCGGGATCCAACTATCATCGCATGATAACGTGAAGGAATCCACTCACGTTATCACACTCCAGAAGGTATGCCTAAGTTTGGCAAGTTTCCTGTATGTTTGAAACTCCCGATATAATTTTTATCCCATGCTCTTATGACCTTGACGTAGGCCAACAAATCATAAGCCACATGTCAAGTTCTACCCGTCGTTGTCCTGATTAATTTAGGTCATCGTACATGCTCTTGACGTAGGCCAACAAGGCTGTACGCCTGTCCTAAACTAATGCATCTATCTGTGCAATAAATGAATACCCAGCAGCTACCAAACACTACGCCTTGACGTAGGCCAACAAACATAGCTTGAGTACTACTGACCATCCATAAGAAATGATGGAGGATTACGGCTGGTTTTTGGCGAAAAACCTTTAACGTAATGAACTTGATCTCGTTGAAGGAACCTGATAGTATTTTATAAAAAAATATAGTGGCGAAAAACCTTTGCTAAAGAGATCACTCCCGGTGAAGGGATCTCGTCTCTTTCCTCGTGGAATGAGGTGCAGGATATTCTAACTGAATACTGCGATGCAAAGCAACTTGTAATCGACTATATTGAAGTTATTACCCTGACGTAAACTTCTGCCTAAGGGGTCACTCCCGGTGAAGGGATCTCGGCCCTTGCCTCGTCGAATGAGGTGCAGGATATTCTAACTGAATATCGCGATGCATACCAAAAGGAAACATCTTTGTAATATCACCTTTTAAAATTTATTCTAACAACATCAAATATAGGTTTGTTTTATTCTTGCATTGATTAGAATCAATGCAGTACCATCAATTAATCACACCAGAAAAGAACGAAAATATAATGTACGTATATGCCATCCGCATTCGCCACTGGGTCCCGTCATCACCCGTTAGGTTACTTAACTAACGATAGAACGGGGACAGGGCTAGCGCAGGTGCAAAACATATACAATATCTACTAGTATATATATAAATATATAATAATCGCTCCAGGCATGATAAATGCAACATCACAGAAAAGTAATAAGTATCACAGAACAATACAGATAATCTAGGATCCCCGGGTTTCACAAAGCCGCTACTAAAACCCGACGTTCCCCTGGTCGTGTGGATAGCCTGTGCAATGAAACCTAGACCCCTACGGGTGCGACAAGTCACCCGCCAAAACCTGAAGCGAGGCAGCCCCCTACAGCAAAATGAATGGACCACCTGGCACTTCACGGAATCGGTAACTTGAGCACCCCTCCTTGGGTCGACCTGTACCCCCTATGAGTGCGGCGAATAGTCTGCCAATTCTAGAGTGAGGCCCCTCTGTCTCTCAAAGCCATGAGATATGGACCCGTTGCCCTCCAGAACCTGGCTATCCGTGCACTCCGTCGTTAGGTAAACCTAGTACAGAAATAAATATATACAACGGGTACATCGACATCAATCCGGTCGTGCCCCAAAAGAATATTATATAAACAGGCAGTGATGGCAGTCCACAAGTCGGACGCTCGACCCGCAATATTAAAAGTACAAATAAATCTATACAGCACTACCATTGCACACTGCTATCCACCACGATAAATCCGCAACATCACAGCACAACACAGAACATCAACGCGAATGTCACGTTCGCAAACCCGTCTAAAAGAACTATAGCAGTCAGACGCGGTTTACCGATCAAATGACATTCCCGGTCGGAGATGTAAAGTAAGTACTGTAAAAACTAACACGTTTGAGTTTCGATCGGTAAAATTTCCCGAAGTGGGCCCACAAACATCTGCTGTACAGTAATAAAAACTGGGCCCAAAAGAACCTTACCAGAAACCACAATTTCCAAAGTTGAAAGCCCAGAAGAAAAATGGCCCACCAAGTCGCCAAGACGGCCGCGCTTCCGCGGTCGTAAGGACGAATTGATGGATCGTTTTTCTTCTGTCTCCATTAAAAAGCCAGCTTGATTTTTCTGTATGGTCAAAATAATTTTTAGAACAGTTTAAAAATCAACAGAAACTTTATACTTGAAAATTGTGATTTTCGAAAATCCATTCGATCAATATTTTAAACGCGTTAGCACAAGTTAGTATAGCTTAATGGTGAGGCTCTGATACCACTGTAAGTCCACGGTAGCGCCCCGGCCGTCTAACAGACGCCAGAATGCGGAACAAAACTTTTATAACTGGCGCTATTGCGTACTTTAACCTGGATCTGCTATTAAAGCGAAACTAACATATTGTAAAGAGGGTAGAATTGTTATACTGAACGATCCGAGTCCTTCGGTCTTTAACCATCATCCCATACTTTGTTGCGGCGGCTTCGATCTTCTGAAAACTCCAATCTCATCGTCCAGGTGGCACCACGTCGACAGATCATTAAACGGGCTCCCGCCTCTGAACCGAGGCAACTCGATCGTCAAGTTTGCTAAAAGAGACGACCAAGATTGATGTAGAGAATGAGTAGAACACTTTGTCTCGTTACGTCCAAAGGTATGGACGAACGTTTAATGAAGTTGCCATTTGGAATTGTGATGGAATGAACTAAGAAATTTCCATACGCCAAACTATCATAATCTTTTCTCAAAAAATGAAATCTCTCTCTTTCCCACCAAGGGGTGGCCGGCCATATATAGAAGGAGGTGGGGGTGAGTGTAGAAGCAAGGGAGGGGTGACCATAAGCATTCATACTTATCATAACATAATATCAAAGCATGACTCACAAATGACACCAAGTATGAACACAATAAATGCACAATTAAAGCACCATTAATGAACAAATGAGTCACAAGCCTAATCACCACTTCTAGAACCTTCTAGAAGCATGACCCACCCTCATGACTCACCCAAGAAGAAAAGATAAATCCGCATTTAACCGAATGTTAAATACGGCCGATAGAAAACTGGAAACTGGCAACTTCCAAATGTGATCCTGAAACGAATTTCAGGATAACCCCGTAAAAGTATAAACATACCCGCATTTATATTACGACCGAATACTAATGCAACTGAGACAAAGATATTATATCTACACAGTATAATACTGAGATCCGGCTTAAACCAAAGCCTACCAGTATTATCTGCCCGAAAAATGACACGTGCGAAAACGCACGTGCATTTTCCGAAGCCCGCCATAATACCATACGGCATCTACAACGTTTCGCCCGAACTTAGGAAAGTGTCTGTGGGGGCCTCTAATGACTCATCAACACACTGGCACTGGGTATAACCACTAGCACGTCAGAGGTACTAGCTGTACGTAACGGTTGCCTATGTATTAATTGGAAAGGAAGCTGACGAGCGAACTCATCCATAAACCCTACTGAGCCTGACAGTGACAATATCCGTACAGTCCTGTCCATTCGTCTATGAGTATCGCATATAGGGCCTAGGGGGCCGGTAAACGTCAGACCCCCAATAACTGTATAAGTCGTGTCAGAGAGCAGCCCAGAACACTCTGAGATACTACTGGAATACCTTCCAGTAAATCCCGATTACCCTGGCCAGGGATTTCGTGTAATGGCTCTCCTAAACACAGCGCGATCTCACCCCCAATACCGGGAGAGACGAATCCCTGACGATCTGCTCATTGCCTCCATGTGGCTCGGGACTGTACCCAAAATATGCCTGTTTGCACGACTCCTTTGACCCGTGGTAGGGTATAAATCAAAGCACAGTGGGAACTCACACGAGACAAATGACGACCTCAGGTCGATGAACTAACCTGTACACATGTCACCAGAGAACTGCTATATGACGCTAGGTATAATACCAACTAGCAAGTTCCCGGCGAGTCCTATCCGGTGTACTCATAACCCAATGAGCACCTGTATACATCTAAGGTGAACCAACTAGCACCAATGGCTTGTGAGACCAGCCACCGCCCCTCGTCGGGGTCTCGAATGTATACACTAGTCTACTCTGGAGTATCGATGCCCTGTCTTGAAACTCCCACGACTAGGGACACTTTAAGGATGTGCTTATAAACCCCAGCTCCTACATATATGATCGCCATCATACTGATGGTAGTCAAGCAAGAATCCTATGGGTTCTATCAAAGTGTAAAAGTGATAAAGACAAACCAGATAGCACAATATCATCTCGAGTAAGACTGTTCTATCGGTATAGGTCATCCCTCAATCATTGCAATCACGTATCTGCGATCCAATAATTGACTTAGAGGGCACTATATCCAACAATTATAATATATGATATATATGAGGTTTTATCTGTAAAAATACTATTTTCATGTGCTTATATATTATAATTAACATTTGGTAGGAAAAAGTAAGCATATAATATCCATGTGACATTTGGCCCATTTAATATGCTTACCTTATTAATACCTTTGACCAATTCTTAATGGTTAAGTTAATATCTCCACAAAACAAACTCATATTATTTGTTGAGTTATTGTGCAGAATTTGCAGGACTGAAATCAAGGAAATCAAAGTTATTGGAACAAACCTGCCTAATTAAGAAAGTAAACTAAGGAAATCAAGTCTGGCAGAGATGTAGAAAAGATTTTCAGTTTCCAGATATTAAAAAGATCACCACGTGTCATAATAATAAAGACCTAGAGAAACAAAGCAATGATCACATCATTTGGCCGCGGATCCGCGGCCAAACCCACCTATTGGCCGCGGATCCGCCGCGGTTTTGATGAGTTAGGAGTTGGGATTTTACTGTTTTGGATCTTAACTACTGGTTTCCAATTTAGGAGACTAGGGTTCTGGCTCCGAGACTATAAATAAGGACCGAGAGCCTCTTGGAAAAATCATCACACCGACACGATCACGAAGTCCACGACGGCTCAAGAATCCTAGTTGATCATCAACGGTTCATCTACCTCCTTAGAAGAGATCGAGAAGCAAACTAGCATTTTGTAATCATTTTCTAAGGGAACAAAGTGTAATTGATCTTGTTGATTAATAAAGGTAGCTTATTTTATTGCATTTTATTTCTTCATGATTTCTATCTCTTCTTATCCCAACATGCACGAGTAATTCTTTACTTGTTAGGGTTCATAGGATTATGGTAGGTTAATGGATGATGAAAATCCTTAAACTCTTTTTAAGTCCTATAAAGTTTATAAACTTTATCACAAAAATAGTTAACATCCTAATTGGGCGCGCTATCAATTCATTGATAATCACGACCACGATTAGAGATTAGATTAACAATTATTTTGGTAAAGGCTAGATATGAACGGAATTCCATGTCGAGATAGGGGTTAAGAGTGGGAACCTTTTTCACTCCAGAAACCCTAATCTACATGCATCACCGTCGTTCTAGTTTTAAATCTATTAATGGATAAAAAGAGTAATATTTAATTAATCATCAATAACTACTAAATCCTAATGAGCCCTACAAGCCCCCTTTTAATATTAAACTTACCTCCGTAGTTAATCTAGATCTATATTTTGCATCCCTGTTTAAACGTAGATCTAGATCCTACAACCATTCTTCACCATTCTTTATTCTTCCCCTTTTTCAACACGTCTAAATTAAGATTAAAAGATTCAACATTTTCCAGAGGACGACCCGTACTCATCTCGGTCTAGCTACACGCGACACCGTTATTGATTGCGGTTAACTACTACATACTACACATAAATCTAGATCAGCAATGAACCCGTCGCGGAAATACGTCAGCCAATGATCCCGTCGCGGAAATACGTTAGCAAATGACCCCATCGCGGAAATACGTCAGCCAATGACCCCGTCGCGGAAATACGTCATCAAATAACCCCGTCGCGGAAATACGTCAGCCAATGACCCCGTCGCGGAAAAATACGTCATCCAATGATCCCGTTGCGGAAATACGTCAGCCAATGACCCCGTCGCAGAAATACGTCAGCCAATGACCCCGTCACGAAAATACGTCAGCAAATGACCCCGTCTCGGAAATACGTCAGCAAATGACCCCGTTTCGGAAATACGTCAGCCAATGACCCCGTCGTGGAAATACGTCATCCAATGACCCTGTCACGGAAATACGTCATCAATTGACCCCGTATGGCTAAAGTCAATACTGACCCCGTATGGCTAAAGTCAATCCTGACCCCGTGGAAAACTGCCAAAGTCAACCCTCGACCTCCCCGTTGAAGCAATATTTTGACTCGGGAGTAGATCAACTCATCAATCACTTACGAGTCCTCTCGACTTGTAAGGAAGAAAATTCTCTTGTGAGATCCTTACGACTCTCAAAAGAAAGCACACTTAGGAATCCTCACGATTCCTAAGGAGAAAATACACCTACGAGATCCTCATGAATCGTAGAGAGAAAAATCTTTATGAGACCCTCATGGCTCATAAAATTGAAAAGTCTTAGGTGGCAGACCAAAACCTGTTGCCTAAGCCATCACTATCCTATAAAGAGTTCAAGATGAACTGTTATCCACCATCTATGGGCCACGCTTGCTAAAGCTACATGCCACTTAAATGGAGAAGTTACTCATGAGCATATAAACTACTTCACGCCAGAGTAAGACATAAAGAAATAGAAGGGTGCGGCTCATGGGGCTGAGGGTTTGGAACTATATCCCTTAAGGGTCGAGATTTGAGTCAATGATAAATGACGACGCTTGTATCCTCTCGTTATCTTCTCAGATCAACATTCTGAAAGTTATATACCAACCCGAAACTGGTCATACGCTATGTATAACTATGCACTACTTCGCCCACGTATATACTTACGTGGGTAAAGTAGTGGGGGGCATTTGTTCCCACCAAAAATTTCTGCGCAAAAGAGCCCAAGGTATCAAATGGCAGCGATACGCTTAAGAAAATGTGAACCAGTATTTTCCGGGCTGTATTTTGACAAACTCATGAATGAGAAACAGCTAAATTCTGATGGTATCGAAAGTTGTTTCCCTCATTCAGAGCAAAACTCTGTTTAAAATTCAAATTTTGAAATGAAGCAACGCTTCAGAAGCAGCACCACGTGGACTGCGCCCTAAGCAGTGCACTGTTTCGCCCAATCAGAGCAAAGCTCTGTTTGAATTCAAAATTTAAATTTTTGAAGCAACGCTTCAAGTCTCAGGCGCAACGCGCCGCGTGTCTGGCGCTAATACATCAGCGCAGCGCCCAAGAAGGCGCACCCAATCAGAGCAAAGCTCTGTTTAAAGGAAGCAACGCTTCAGATCCTTTGCGCTAGCGCTCTGCGCCACGTGTCCAGCGCAGATACATTAGCGCAGCGCACCCAATCAGAGCAAAGCTCTGTTTAAAGGAAGCAACGCTTCAGATCCTTTGCGCTAGCGCTCTGCGCCACGTGTCCAGCGCAGATACATCAGCGCAGCGCGCCCAATTAGAGCAAGGCTCTGTTAAAGGAAGCGCCGCGCTGCGCTCTGCGCTGTGCGACACGTGGCAACACAGTTGCGCTGCGCGACACGTGTCAGCGCAGATGCGCTAGCGCAGAAAAAGGGGCTAAGTGCCAAAGGCAATTTAGCCATGCAAAATTACATGCACTTGATAACAACAAATTAAAATACGATGCACAAGCACAACAAAGAGCTCAAATAAAAAGAACACTTAACAGATAATAAAATACTTAATCAAAACATTTATTTATTATTAAATTTAAAAAAGATCACCGAATACGGGATCAGAGAGACAAGGGTTCACAAAAAGGAAAAGAAAATTATTCAGCTCCCTCTCCGCCTTCTCCATCACGTCGAAGCGGCGATCTTCCCGAGGGGTAGCCATCCAACGGTCGACGCCGCACTCCTGGGAAAAAGTGGCGATGACGACTCGACGAGCCCGTATCTGGCTCAGCAAGTGGAAAGAACAGTCCCTCAAGGGTTTGGTGATCAAGTGCGCTTCGAGAAAGCACTCAATCTTATCTTCGGCGGCATCCAGCATTGCTGAGGACATCTCTGCTGGAGGAGGGGGAATGTCGGCGAGCGCCGAGGCAAGGATCATCCGAAGCCAAATGGAATTCGGAGGGAGAGGAGACCCCACACGAGTCAAAAGCTCGTGCATTGCAGCGTCGCATTGCTCGTCCGAGAGAGAAGGGTCCACCAAACGTGCAGCAAAACGGGGAACGATGTCCCGGATCGGCACCTCCCATGGTTGTCGGCGGGCATGAGGGCGGTTGCAAGCCATGATCGAAGAAGTTCTCTGAAAATGAGAGAAGAAAAGGCTCAGCCTTGAGTTATATATATAGACCCAAGCACAGAAAATTCTGTGCACAATGAAATCATTGCCAAGGCCCGGGAAATCAGAATTTTGGGAATACAAGTTTGACTTGAAAAGAGGAGATGAAGCGGCGCTTCTGATTCTCCAAAATTTAAACTTTAATAAATGAAGCAACGCTTCAGATCCTCTGCGCTGAGCGCAACGCGCCACGTGTCAGGCGCAGATGTATCAGCGCTGCGCCCAAGAAGACGCGCCCAATCAGAGCAAAGCTCTGTTTAAAGGAAGCAACGCTTCAGATCCTTTGCGCTAGCGCTCTGCGCTGCGCGACACGTGTCAGCGCAGATGCGCTAGCGCAGTTGCGCTGCGCTCTGCGCTGCGTGACACGTGTCACGCGCTGGGGAATCTGCGCCAAACTAAATTAAGATTTTTAAGAAATCTTTTCTGTTCTTGTTGAAACAAGAAGATTTTCTTCTGCAAAGCAGAAGCCCTTGGATCAAAGATCCAACGGTGGGGAAAATTCCCCAAATCACTCAGAGGATGATCTCTTTAACAAATTTAACTAATTTGTGAGCACTATAAAAAGGACCTTAGGCCTCAATTCAAAGGCATCGAGATTTTTCTTGAGAATTCAAGAACTTTAAACAGAAAGAACTCCGAGAAAATTTCAAGAAAAAGGTAAAGAACCTTCATGGATTAGAAGAAATTCCTTCTAAAAGACCATTAGTCTAAAAAAATATAAGATCAATGATCTTTATATAAAAAAAAAAACAGTGCTTTGCACTTCTTGTGAACCTTCGGTTCTTTAAAAACGATAAAAAAAAAATAAAAGAATAGTGCTTTGCACTTTTACGAACCTCCGGTTCTTCGAATAAAGAAGAAATTTATTTTTCTTTGATCTAATTTAGATCAAGAACTTAAACAGTGCTTTGCACTTCCCTTCTGGAATCTAAAAAGATTCTTAGTGCTTTGCACTTCCAAGTTGCGCCGCTGCGCTCTTAAGAGAGCGCCACGTGTCGGCCATAAAACCACTTGCGCTAAGCGCCCTTAAGATAGAGCTTTGCTCTCTGGAATTGGCGCAACTCGCTGAGAGCGCGCCACGTGTCAGCAGCGCAACAGCGCATTGCACTGCGCTAGTGCGCTTGCGCTCATCAGAGCACGACACGTGTCACCACCATATGGACTTGCGCTCATTACTTAGCGCAAAGCGCAGATGCATTAAAAAGGGCCAAGCCCAATTAAGAGAAGGCCTAACAGGCTCAATAAAGCGCAGATGCATTAAAAAGGGCCAAGCCCGATTAAGAGAAGGCCTAACAGGCTTAACAAAGCGCAAATGCATTATTTTAAAGGGCAGAGCCCAAACAAGAACAGATGCTTTGCATCATTTATAAATGGGCAGAGCCCAAACAAAACAAAGTAGATACTTTGCAAATGGGCAGAGCCCAAAAGAAACTGATACTCTATATCTTTCGTGGGTAGAGCCTAAATAAAAAATGCAATGCAAATAAAATGTTGGACATTTCAACTGGACTTAGCCCAATTTTGGCCATAAGTCCTTAAATTAAATTGACTGAGCAAAATGGCTCTTTTAAATCAATTTACATCCGGTTCGAGGGTACATCTCTGAACTCCTTTGACATTCGTCGTTGTAATTCCTCAACGACGTCAAAGAGGTGACGGGTCCCAACGACCACACATCGATATGGACTGCGGGGTCCTTAAACTCGTGGACCGAAATGTCCATAAACTAATGTTGGACCGAAACGTCCTTAAACTAATAATGGACCGAAATGTCCATAAACTAATATTGGACCGAAACGTCCTTAAACTAATAATGGACCGAAATGTCCATAAACTAATATCGGACCGAGACGTCCTTAAACTAATGATGGACCACTACGTCCCTAAACTGGCATCGGACCGAAACGTCCCTAAACTAATAATGGACCGAAACGTCCTTAAACTAATTATGGACCACTACGTCCTTAAACTGGTGACGGACCGAAACGTCCCTAAACTAATAATGGACCACCACGTCCTTAAACTGGTGCAATCGAGCCCGAACGCTCTTTTGCCGGATCTAAACGGTCCCGTCTATGTTGATCTTAGCCCCAAATGTGGTTAATGTGTCCTTAGATATTTAAATAAACAATAAAACTCCAAATCAACTTTGGTTCAAGGGTACATCTCTGAACTCCTCTGACGCTTGTCGTTGTAATCCCTCAACGACGTCAGAGAGGTGACGAGTCCCGACGGCCAGACAATTAAATCAATCACTACGTCAAGTCGATCTTAGTCCAAAACAGGACTAACGTATCCTTGACGAACGTTTAAGTTGATCTTAGCCGCAACGCGACTAATGTATCCTTAAACCAAAAAACACCAAACCCAAATCTAAGTAAATACGGATTTGGACTAATCCACGTCCTACGGGCGACGGCATTACTCAGTCTCCGTATACAATCCACGGGCAACCACAAACAAAACAAACACACACGACACGAGGTGAAATTCTGGAGAAGGAGAAAGTTGTTACCGCGATGCGGTAGCGTAATTAACTGCAGGGGCTTGCGCCTGCAGGGAAGAGCATCCCCACAATCAAAAAACCCCTCACCATGAGGGGGAATCTGATGAAGTCTGCTACATCGGCCGCATCCGTCTAAACCTCCGACCCACGGTGCCATAAATCAACTTGGCATCTTCGGAGAGATAGACGGATAAAACCAAATAGCATCTGCCCCGAACCTCAGTCACGGACGCGAAGTCCGGGCCGCCTTTCGGAGGGGAACAGATTCTGGCACGCCCGGTGGGACCTTTTCCTCTTTCCACTCCACACTTCGTGTGTCGTCTTCGCGAACCCATCGCGGTTTGTTAAATGGTTGCCTTCGGATTTCAAATTGCTAAGATTTGGTTTTTTTTCTGGCGCAGAACTCAAGCATCTATGGATTCCCACTGCACCAAATGCGCGAAGCACCACTGCAACGGACGCTCCACCTCACCGAGAGGTGTAACATATGGGCCCCAAGCGGCCTCTTTCCTTACTCTGCCGGTAGAGCATGTGACCCAGGCCACCACCGGCCTATTTTTCGGGACCATGGTCCCCCCTGCAAGCTTCTCTATGCCGATATCCGCACCAGAAGCGAACAAGAAGTCGGTATTTGACCGGCTCACTGCTACCACGACCCCTGTCAACGGGTCGCCTGCTACTAGACCGACAGCCTCCGTTTTCACCAGGCTAGGTCAGAACTATAAAGTGGCCGTCCCAAAGAGGGCAACGGCCGCTGCTTTGGAAGTCGTTAAAGCGGCTTCTCCCATCAGAGAGTCGGTCTTCACAAGACTGACGGTTCCCACTCCTCCCCCAGTTGGTCAAAAAGCATCAGTCTTCGATAGGCTGACGTCGACAGTTACCCCACACCCAAACAGGGGGCAACAAGAAACTATCTCGATTTCCGAGCCAGTCCCAACGGCTCGTCGTGCGCGCCGCCGCCATTGGCAGCGAGTAAGGAAAGCAGGGGGCAACTCCCCCTCAGGGCTAACCCCACCTGCTCCAGCGGTGGAGGTCAATGCTGCTGTTCCAACTGGAAACAGCTTCGAATTGCTGAGGAAGGTGAGAAAGAACTCTCCGGTTGCTACATTGAAAAGATCTCCTCCACCTGCGGAGAGAGTTCCAGAAACAAAACAAGAACAGCCCCCTCAACGGCTATCCTCAAAAGTTTATAAAGTATGGCGGAGGGTTCAAGACTCCGTGATCGATCCAGACTACTTGCGTCACCAGAAAAAGGCGAAGGTGGAAAATAACAAAAACTGTCCTATTAAACAGCAGGGGTTGACAGTTGCTAGGATGCCTACTCCAACGGCTCCTTTAATCTCGATGGCCCACAAAAGGAGGAGGCCAGGGAAAGCTCCCGCGCCAGCGGCAAAGTTTGAAAGCGGTGAACCTAAACGCCCCAAGTCAGGGGGCATAATTGTTCATACGGTTTATATGGCTTCTGGAAAAGAAGAAAGCCGTACATCTACGGGTCACCGACCGCTCACCCGATCAGTGACCAAGGCTCAGGAGCAGCAACAAAAGCTCCAGGAGATGATGACCACAATGGCGGCACTCACTGGGCCGAAAGAAACCCCGGAAACATCCTCAGAAGAACGTCAAGAACAAGAAACGGACGCCGAATTCCTTCGGCGCGTGCTAGAGAAGAAAGATAAAGAGGCTGCGGAACAGGCAGCCAACATAAAGAAAATGGCCCTCCTGTTCCAGGATATGGTGGGTATGATGATTCAACCAGATCCACCTGCTGGGGATCCCCCGATCATTCTTGAAGATGATAGGGGAGAAACATCGAATCCTCCACCGGCTCTATCCGCCGCTAAAGAGGATACTATATCAAAAGCTGATTTGGATGAATATATTGCCCAACAAATACGGGTGCATCAGGCGACTGAAGCAGCCGGTCAGATCGTGAAAACGGGCCGGCCATATCCGGGCTGGTATGACCAAATCAAGTACCCGCCGGGTTACACGATTCCCAAGTTTCATGTTTACAAAGGGACCGGCAATCCCCATCAACATGTGGCCCAGTTCAGGGCGCTTTGCGGTAATACCGGCGGCGACGACAAGCTTTTGCTTCGCCAGTTTGTTGGAAGTTTATCTGATACGGCGTTTGAATGGTATTCTGAGCTTCCCAACGACTCTATAAAAACCTTTGCGGAGATGGAGCTACTCTTTACCCAACGCTTTGCAAGTGCCAGTGAGCGTACCCCGATGACGGCACTGATCAATGCCAGGGTAAAACCCGGCGAGACATGGGTTCAGTACGCTATACGGTGGCGAAATCTATGGTCGAAGTGTGAACAACGCATAGAAGAAGCTCCAGCGGTGGGAATGTTTGTTGGAACCCTTGATCCACAGGCAACCATCTCGCAGTTCATGATGTTCTTCAAGCCGACTACCTTCCAGGCTTTGATCGACAAATTAGCGCAGATGGACCAGATGGGCCATAAACCCCCTCTCCCGAAACCGGACTCCCGAAACGATAAAGGAAAGGGAAAAGCGATCATTGTCGCTAATGCCCAACAACAACCGTGCGACTCAAAGCCGGCTGCTCGTCCAAACAATATACGCCCATACGTACCCCTGGAGGACAGGATGGGACGCCCTTACTCTTTCCCCCGCGATAAAACAAGGAGGCTATTCGAGCTGGCGTTGCGCAACAGACTCATAAATCTGCCAGATCCAAAACGTCCGTTGCAACCGAACGACGCTAACGAGCCCAATTACTGCCCTTATCATCGAGTGCTAGGCCATCCGATTGAGGATTGCTACGTTTTCAAGAATTGGCTTGAGAACCAGTACCGTCAGGGCAAATTTGCGCTATCTGACAAATGGAAGGTGAATCCTCCGCAGCCCCACACCTCTAAGGGGACGAATACACCGGGGGCAACATGCTCTGTTATAGAAGAAACTCCCTGGGAGGTTGTATTATCAGCCAAAACGAGGAGAATGCTAAATGATCTTCAGACCTGTCCAGCGGTCAAGTGGAAGAACCCCTTGGAACCGCAGGTTATTGAAGGGAGGTTGAAGCCACGACCGATTCCGAAGACCGATGGTGGCAGTTCAAGCGCTCATAGTCAGCCGTCAAAATCTTCGAAAAAGAAGAAGAAGAAATCTAAGAAGCCCGTTAAGCCTGGTGACAAGTGCACGGACTTACAAAAGCAAATCGATGCGCTGGATGAATACAACCAAAAGGCGCGGACTCCCATTACGCTCCAAGATTTCCTTGATCACGTCTTCCAAAAAGAAGATGAGGGAGAAAGTTCATCGAATGAATCCGGGGAATATGTGGCGAGCTGTCATATGATCTCCCATTCGACTACGAACGATGAAGGGACTCCTGGCACTGAAGCGCTGGGGGCAAATGCCGAATCAAGAGCCTCAGGGTTATCAGTTGAAATGATTAGCGCGTTTCTTAATGAAGCTCGGTTGAAAAGTAAAGCTGATCAAGAACGCGAGACGGCTATATTCGAAAGAGCCAAGCGCCAGCGACTTGAGGAAAGAGCTGAGGTGATCCCGCTGGAGCAGAATGCCTCCACCGCTGACAAAGGCCAGTTCAAGATAAAAAAAAGGTTTGCTAAGGCCATATCGATGGGCATGAAGCTACCACCCTCTGAAGAAAAAGTTACTGGCATGGTAGAAATGCACCCCTCTTATTGCTTATATCATCAGAAGGTCTCGCATCCCACCCAAGATTGCAAAGCTTTCGATAAGTGGTGGCAAGGATACGTCGCTAATCGACAACGCTTTAAGCGAGAAAAGCGCAAAACTCGTCGGGAACAAAGAAATACGACCGAAGGGCTTGAAAGAACTACCGGCGATTGTCGCATGGTTAACACTGGCAGGCCACAAGTGCCTACATTCGGGAGCGATTCTGATGAGGAGCTGGAACTTGCCCCTCTCTTTAAAGAGTCCACTTCGGGAAAAGAAGAGCCGAAGGTCTGCGAAAATATTCGGCTGCGGAATCGGACGCTGCCTGAAAAGAACCTCGGACCCTCAAGAAGAAAAGATAAAGGGAAAGAAAAGGTCTCTGAAGATATCGTCTTAGATGACCAAGTTCTGGAGGAGCTAGCCGCCAAGGACCCACCAAAGAAGAATAAGGTAGATTACAATGTCTTGGCGCATCTGAGGAAGCTACCCTCACAACTCAGCATTCTCGATGCCCTATTGCTATCAAAAGAGGCGAGGGATTCTTTGATTAAGGCCCTACAAGATCCGGACCAGTTCCAAGCCTTCCTAACCGAACAAAAGATGAAGGATGAATTGGAAGAGGTGCACACAGCCGACGTTGCTTTTGGTGATGAAGACCTTCTCCTCGGGACGTGTGAACACAATCGCCCCCTTTATGTCTCAGGATACTGCCATGACATAAAGATAGGAAAAATCTTGGTCGATAACGGATCGTCTGTCAATTTACTCAATGTGCGAGTGTTAAAGGAGGTTTGCATGAGTGTCCAACACCTCGCCCGGGACAAAATCACCATCTCCGGTTTCGACTCTCAATCCTCAAAGACTCTTGGATCTGTGATATTGACGCTACGCTTCGGGTTGCTCGTCACAGACATCAAATTCCATGTTATAGACGCCAAGACATGCTATAATGCTCTGCTCGGCCGACCATGGCTACACGAGTACAATATCATCCCTTCTACACAGCATCAGTGCATGAAGTATTCTAGGGATGGCCTCGAGTACACAGTGGCAGGAGAGTTGAATCCGTTTTCCGTAAACGAAGTTCGCAAATATGAAGATGCCAAATACTTCTTACCGAGTTTCGAAGACACGGAAAGGTGTCACAAACCGGAGAACAAAACTAACGCAACCATCCCTGTCTTCGGCAGTGACACCGAGGAGGAGGAGGATATAATTTGTTCAGGTTCACCCCAATCCACCAGGCCAAGACCATCCGTTCCTTCACTAATCTTCGGCAGTGATTCAGAGGATGAAGTTCATGCTGTATTCCCTGCTCGGCCTGCAATACGGGTTTCCGCTGAT
This sequence comes from Agapanthus africanus, assembly GCA_030015575.1. NCBI lineage: Eukaryota > Viridiplantae > Streptophyta > Magnoliopsida > Asparagales > Amaryllidaceae > Agapanthus > Agapanthus africanus. The sequence continues at coordinate 943,860,374 of CM057338.1, read as the reverse complement.
GAAGAGCGAAGTCTGCAGATAACCATGGTGCCCCTTAAACATTACAAAGAACTGGATGCACTCGACGCCAACAGCGTAGAAGAATTGCACACATTCTATATTCCCCCTGGACGAAAAGGCGAGAAGGCAATCCTATTCTACCGTTCTGAAGAAAACAAGGTGGAAAAAGAAATTTGGCATGGCACAGATCCCACGCTCGATGGGCTTCAGCCTATTCGTCTTCCCAGATATTATACCGAAGGTTTGAAGAAACTGCTGAAACGCCAGAGGATGTCCTTCACACAGACCGTTAGAAAAGCCAAATTCTATGACAAGGTCTGGAACGTTCCCGGGACTCAATGCAAACTGCCTAACGGGAGAACGGAAACAAAAGGGCTTGGGTACATCCGGCCAAAGAAACGGGAGCTAGTAAATAGCTGTTATGCCATGTATGACTTCGATGAAGAGGCGGACGCTCAATGGGAGGACGCTAATCCTGAATCAGCAAAAGTTCCTGACACAAAACCGCCCAGTCCATCGTCTGAAGACCAGATGAGCAAACTTATAAAGGATGCGAGTCAAAAAGCCCCAGATGATCACGATCGTGAAATGGCAATCTACGAGAAAGCCAAGACACAACGTCTCCTTCGACAGGCAGTAAAGAACGGAGATGTTGCCCCACGTTAGCCTGCTACAAAAAAGGTTCGACGCGAAAGCAAAAACAAGTCGAAAGGCAAGAAAGGCGCTCGACAACCACAAAGCAGAGCTAAGAAGCCACGTATCCGAGAGTCGAGCGTTATTGACTTAGCCCTCATGAAGAAAATGGGTCGAGCATACTCGTTTCTTCGGAACAAAACAAGGAAAATACTTGGTCTTGCTCTAAAACATCAAATGCTTACTCTGCCGGAGTCTAAACACCCTGAGCAAGCGGGCGAAGTCTCCAACCCAAATTATTGCTCTTACCATCAAGTAGTTGGGCTTCCGCTTGAAGATTGTTTCACCTTTAAAAATTGGGTTGAGGATCAATATCAGCTTGGCAAATTTGCATTGTCTGACAGTTGGAGGGTAGCGCCGCCGCAAAAGCACGAACCCGAAAACACAAGGATAGAACCAACTCCGCATTGGGATTGGCAGAAAATTCGCACCTGCCATGTGATAACAATATTAAAAGAAAGGTCCGAGGACATGAACAACCTCCCTTGGTGCTTTGAAAGCGGCAGCGATGAGGTAATCTCAGAATTTCCCCCAGCTCCGAAAGAACTGGAGGATGGAATCCATACCACTGCAGATAATCTCAAGAAAATTGAGTTGGGGACGGAAAATGACCCGCGACCGACATTCATCAGCGAGCTGCTATCTGAAGAAAAGGTGGCTGCATTAAAGGATGTGCTTTTACAGCACAAAGATTGCTTTGCGTGGAACTATTCCGAAATGCCGGGACTAGATCCAGAAATTGCTGTACACAAATTGGCGATATCCCCGGACATCAAGCCGGTCAAACAAGCGCCGAGAAGAATGCGACTCGAGCTTGAGATGAGCATCAACGCCGAAGTCAAAAAGCTGATAGACTCTGGCTTCATCCAGGAAGTTCAATACCCTGAATGGATTGCCAACATCGTCCCAGTGATGAAGAAAAATGGGACGGTGCGTATATGCGTGGATTTTCGGGATCTTAATAAAGCCTGCCCGAAAGATGATTTCCCAGTGCCAGTCACTGAACTTATGATAGACAATACATCCACTCATGAGGTTTTCTCCTTCATGGACGGCTCGTCGGGGTATAACCAGATAAAAATGCATCCCGAAGACCAGAAGCACACAGCCTTCAGGACTCCTCTTGGTATATTTTGTTATAAAGTGATGCCCTTCGGTTTGAAGAACGCCGGTGCTACTTATCAGAGGGCCATGACAAAGATCTTCGACGACCTTATACACGAAATCGTTGAATGCTATATCGACGATCTCGTGGTTAAAAGCAAATCATACGAAGAACATCTCGAACATTTGAAGACCGTATTTCAACGCCTTCGGCAATACAATTTGAAGATGAATCCTCTTAAATGTGCGTTCGGGGTTTCCTCGGGCAAGTTCCTGGGATTCATCGTCCGACACCGAGGTATTGAGATAGATCCGTCTAAAATCAAGGCGATCATAGAAATGCCTCCGCCGAGAACTCTTAAACAGCTGCGGTCTCTCCAAGGAAAGCTCGCATACATTCGGTGGTTTATCGCTAATCTTTCAGGAAAGTGCCGTCCTTACAGTCACCTGATGAAGAAGGGAACCCCATTCGTTTGGGATCAAAAATGCCAAGGCGCACTAGACGAGATCAAGCAATACCTGCAGAACCCGCCGGTGTTGGCTGCCCCGGTTAAGGGGAAGCCTCTCATTCTTTATACGACCGCCCTTGAAGGTTCCTTAGGCGCATTATGGGCGCAAGAGAACGATCAAGGGAAAGAAAGAGCACTCTATTACTTAAGTCGAGTTCTGCTGGGGGCAGAAAGCAACTACTCTCCCATTGAAAAACACTGCCTGGCGTTGATCTTCGCAATAACAAAGCTTAGACATTACGCATTGGCGCATGAGGTCCGTCTCATTTCAAAGGTGGACCCCTTTAAATACTTAATGTCAAAGGCCATATTGACGGGACGACTCGCTAAATGGGCCCTACTCTTGATGGAGTTTTCGATCACGTATCAACCTCTCAAAGCAGTGAAAGGCCAGGCCATCGCCGACTTCCTCGCTAAACATCCCATACCCGCCGATTCTCCATTAAATTGCGATCTTCCAGACGAACATGCGTTTGATGCAATCGACGGTGGTGATACCCGATGGGAACTCTATTTTGATGGTGCATCTTCCATGAAGAAACGCAAACAAAACACCCCTATAATCAAGTCGGGGGTAGGCCTCATCTTTGTAACTCCACAAGGAGGGATAATGCGCTTCGCATTCTCCTTAACAGAGTTGAGGACAAACAATGAAACTGAATATGAAGCCTTGATAGCAGGTCTTGAGATTGCCATCGACATGGGAATTGAAAATCTCCTCATATACGGGGATTCTCAACTGGTCGTTAGTCAAGTAAACGGCGACTACCAGACGTGCAAGCCGGAGTTGGTGAAGTACGGCGAAAAGGTGCAACAATTGTTGACCCAAATTCCTTCCTACACTTTGGAAAACATACCGCGCGCGGAAAATAGCAAGGCAGACGCATTGGCCAAACTTGCTAAAGAACTGGCTGACGAGAATCTCGATAACGTCAGAATCATGGTACAAAGTCGTCGGGTGCTTGCCCCAGCAGAAATATCTCGGGAATCATCCGAAGAAAAAGGAGCAAACGAGCAGACTACCCTGCAAGTAAAAGATTGGGAAAATACTGAGGATTGGAGAGAAGTCTTCATAGATTACTTCAAGTCCCACCGACTGCCTGAAGAAGCGTCAACAAGACATCAGCTCATGAAACGAGCTCTGTCCTTCGCCTTCGTCAATGATACTCTGTACAAAAGGTCATTCGATTCTCTGTGGCTGAGATGCCTAGGACCTGACGAAGCGAGAAGGGTCGTCCAAGAGGTTCACGACGGACTCTGCGGTTCCCACCAAGCAGGCCCTAAGATGAAGTTGAAGATAAAACGAATGGGCTACTACTGGCCCACGATGATTCAAGATTGTCTCGAATATGCGAGGCAATGTCACTCATGCCAAATTCATGGGGACTTCATCCATCAGCACCCAAATCCGTTACATCCAACGGTGGCCAGTTGGCCATTCGAAATGTGGGGAACTGACATAGTCGACCCTATAGAACCAGCATCGTCCAAGGGACATCGTTTCATCTTGGCGACGACTGATTACTTCTCCAAATGGGCAGAGGCGGTACCGTTGAGGGAAGTGAAGACGGAGAATATTCTCCATTTCTTCAAAACGCATGTCATATACCGGTTCGGAACCCCAAGAAGGATCATCTCTGATAATGGGCCAGCCTACCGAAGTCATAAAATTAGCCGCTTCGCACAGCAGCACAATATAGACTGGAGATACTCCTCAGTTTATAATCCGCGAGCCAATGGATTAGCTGAGGCCTTCAACAAGACACTGACGAAAATCATAAAGAAAACAGTGTCCCGAAATAAGAAAGACTGGCACGAGAGACTGCAAGAAGCTCTTTGGGCGTATCGGACCACGTTCAAGACAGCCACAAACACAACGCCATACGCGTTGGTGTTTGGGACAGAAGCAGTACTCCCTCTTGAAATAGAATTACCCTCTCTACGAGCGGCAGTCCACTACGAGCTGACAGACGAAGAAAATGCTCATCTTCGATTTGAAGAGCTTGACGCTCTTGATGAAATCCGGCTTCTAGCACAACAAAATCTGGAAGCTTATAAAGCAAAGATGACGCGCTCATACGAAAAACTAACCCGACCGAGGACATTTCGTCAAGGCGAACTCGTGCTAGTGGTCAAAAGGCCTATGATCCCCAATCGCGCCAAACGAGGAAAATTCGAGCCAAACTATGAAGGCCCGTACATCATTGATAAGGTCTACCAGGGTGGGGCCTATCTACTCATCGATATGCACGGTGAAAGGCCTTTTAGACCAATAAATGGTCGCTTCTTAAAGAAATACTACGCTTAATGAGCTACGGCCTAGGTTAATGGTAGATGACGACAACTATGTCCGCTCGCTATCTTCTTAAGCCTGAACTCTATAAGCAGCAAGTGGCCTTCTTTAACGACGGACCGAAATGTCCTTAAACTAATAGCAGACCGAAACGTCTTTAAACTACTACCGCAGCATCTTTAGACTGACGAGATGATAATAAAAAAAAAAAAACGGTATGTCCATAAGCAAAAAAAAAGGGCACGGATGAAAACCCGAAAGGGCTCTGTGAGTAAAAACAGCAGGGCTGCCGGCGAGTGTTCGTGAAAACCCGAAAGGGCGCGACCTCGTAAAAAAAAAAAACAAAAAAAAACGGTATGTCCATAAGCAAGATGGACACGGATGAAAACCCGAAAGGGCTCCGTGAGTAAAAACAGCAGGACTACCGGCGAGTGTTTGTGAAAACCCGAAAGGGCGCAACTTCGTTAAAGAACCCTTACAGGGTCCTCTCGACCCTGTAAGGAGAAACCACCCGCGTGAGATCCTTACGACTTACAAGGGAACAACACACTTAGGAATCCCCACGATTCCTAAGGAGAAAATACGCTTGCGAGATCCTCACGACCCGTAAGGAGAACTCTCTTATGGGACCCTCACGGCTCATAGGATTTGAAAATCTTAAGTCACAGAGACCTAAACCTGTGCTTAAGCAAACCCCCACAAACTTCCAATGATTCCCTACAAGTGGTTCAATACTGACCCTTATATACAATCCACGGGCGTGAATAAACATTTCCCTAATCGAGTCTCATCCGAGACTGGGGATATGCTCGCATGATGAATAACCCTTATAAGTCCTCTCGACTTATAAAGAGAAAACCCTCTTGTAGGATCCTTACGACTTACAGAGGAACATATACTTAGGAATCCTCACGATTCCTAAGGAGAAAATACACCTACAAGATCCTCACGACTTGTAGGGAGAAATACCTTTGTGAGATCCTTACGGCTCATGAAGTTAAAAGCCTTAGTCGACAGCGCCTTAACCCTGTTCGCTAAGCCACCTTTGTTCGATATCGACGGAGGCAAATGATGATTCGCTCCTGGCAATATCCCAGTTGCAGCGGTGCTGATGCCGAAATCGGTGTCTAATTTCAGGCTTACGGCAAAAAGCCAGTAGGCCGCTCATGCATACGAAATAGCCGAAATGATAGAGCAACTTGCAATAAAAAGCAGCAAGTAAAATATATGCATGCAAAACAGCCGAAATGATTGGGCAACTCGTAATAAAAAGCAACGAGTAAAAATAAAATAAATAGCCGAAATGATTGGGCACCGCGAAAAATAGCCGAAATGATTGGGCAATCGCGACCTTCGCGATATAAAAGCTGAAATGATAGAGCATCGCGGAAATAAAATAAAATAAAAAAAGAAATGATAAAACTTTAGCCCTACAGTTGAGATCACATCGATCCCTGTATACAATCCAAGGGCGTAAACAAAGAAGGAACCATACTTCCCCAGCGAATTCCGTCAAACGACGAAGCCAAACCTCAACGGTTCATTTCAACCAAAGAAGCCCACGACTTCAACAAAAACTCCTCGACTCACGGATACAAACACTCCTTGACGAGAGCCTCCTGATCCGCGTCGACTCGCAGAGCCACCAGCGCCTCCGTGGGAACCCTCGACTCGTTTCAAACCCCAAGGACACAAATAATCCTTGGCGCTTGGGAAACAAATAATCCCTCGCAAAACTTCTCAACTCACGGATACAAACACTCCTTGACGAGAGCCTTCTGATCCGCGTCGACCCGCAGAGCCACCAGCGCCTCCGTGGGAACCCTCGACTCGTTTCAAACCCCAAGGACACAAATAATCCTTGGAGCTTGGGAAACAAATAATCCCTCGCAAAACTTCTCAACTCACGGATACAAACACTCCTTGACGAGAGCCTCCTGATCCGCGTCGACTCGCAGAGCCACCAGCGCCTCCGTGGGAACCCTCGACTCGTTTCAAACCCCAAGGACACAAATAATCCTTGGCGCTTGGGAAACAAATAATCCCTCGCAAAACTTCTCAACTCACGGATACAAACACTCCTTGACGAGAGCCTTCTGATCCGCGTCGACCCGCAGAGCCACCAGCGCCTCCGTGGGAACCCTCGACTCGTTTCAAACCCCAAGGACACAAATAATCCTTGGCGCTTGGGAAACAAATAATCCCTCGCAAAACTTCTCAACTCACGGATACAAACACTCCTTGACGAGAGCCTTCTAATCCGCATCGACTTGCAGAGCCACCAGCGCCTCCGCGGGAACCATCGATTCGTTTCAAACCCCAAGGACACAAGTAATCCTTGGAGCTTGGGAAACAAATAAGCCCTAGCAAAATACTCAACTCACGGATACAAACACTCCGTGACGAGAACTTCTTTGACTCACATCTCGGGCAGTAAGGATTCGAAAAAACTTACTTCCTGAACAATGGGACCCTGCAAGTCAATCCTAAATGGTCTCTTGCATACTATTCACGGGTCTCACTCTCTGAAGTCGATTCTCGACAAAGAGGGAAACAACCGCCTACGAGCCCTCTCGACTCGTAAGAGGGGCAATGGGATCCTGCAAGTCAATCCTAAATGGTCTCTTGCATGCTATTCACGGGTCTCACTCTCCAAAGTCGAATTTCGATGGGGAGGGAAACAACCGCTTGTGGGTCCTCTCGACCCGTAAGAGGGAAAAACTCTCTTGTAGGATCCTTACGACTTATAAGAGAAAACCACACTTAGGAATCCTCACGATTCCTAAGGAGAAAACCCACCTACGAGATCCTCTCGATCCGTAGGGAGAAAATTCTCTATGAGACCCTCACGGCTTATGGAGTTGAAAAGTCTTAGGCAGCAGATCTGAACCTGCGACCTAAGCCATCGCTGATTATTAGGAAAGTCAAGATGCGTGCCCTACTATCCGTCAACCATGTTCGCTAAGATGATGTGCTGATAATAAAAGAAAGAAAAGACGGAGAAATGACACAAAGCATTACAAAAATAGGCATCCTTCATTCATAAAATTTGATTGAGTTTAGGATACATCGTACTAAAGAATACAAGATATACATATATGTTACAAATACCAATGATACAAGGAAAATTACTGAGAAGGAAGCGTCTTGCACAGATCCAGCAATTGCTCGCACACTTCCTTCCATGCCTTTTCCCGATTGGCCACCACTGCCAACTCCGCCTCCACTTGGGCCCGTTGCTGTGCGACGGAGGCAAGCTGGTCCCTGATGGCCTGATGAGCAGCCTCACGGCCTGCGATGTCACGCTCGGCAATATCGAGTGCCCGCTTCAGTCTCAGCCCATTTGAGATGCGCTCCAGAAGGCCCTCGAAGACGGCCTTTACCTCAGCGGCGTTCGTCTCAACTTCAGCTCGCAGGCGAGCAGCGTTGCTTGAAGATTCTTGGCACTCCTTCAGCCTCAAAACCACTTCTTGTTCCAGATGATGGAAATGAGAAGCGCTTTGCTCGAGCCACGCTCCCCGTTGAGTGCTCGAGGCCAAAGTCTCAGGGGACAGGCGCATTGACTCTAGCTGATGAAGGCAAGCCTCGATTTCCCGACAATAGTTAACCCAAGAGGCGACAGCACCCTCGTCATGGAAGGTAGCAAATATCGCCAACATCGGGTTAACCGTCGTGGCGAAATCCTCAGCAGACACCGGAGCCTCGATGTCGAATTCCTCGATGTAGTCGCTCAGCATGCGCAAACTATTTGCGGCACCTTTCGAAGACGGACGTCGCTGGGAAGGGCCGCCCGGTATTGTAATACGAGACTCAAAAGGCACTGAGACTGAAACGACAGCTGAAAAAGACAAAATATGATTAGATGATGATCCAATAGATATGGAGAAAATCATTGACAAGATAATTACTATACCGGTGGGAGTAGGTGGAAAGGACGGAAGGGCCGGTAGCGCAACCGATCTGTCTTCTCCCCCTTCAATTTGTAACACTGCAGTCAAGACAAGAGAGAGTTAGAAATAATTCTACCACTGGAAAAACAAAGATATCAATCAGGAACAGTACTCACCGGCACCACCAGAGGGAGAGGCGAGTTCAGATGAAAAGGAGAAATGTGGGACCAACACTTGATACAAATGGTCAAAAAGAACTCCTGAAAGACACAACAATGTGAATATAGTATATGGATTATACGTTGGAAAGATGGGTTTAGTAAGTTGCAAACTCATACCTTCCAACATCTTTGACGGTGTAAGAGAGGGCTGAGGGGTAGCCATCGCCAAGGCAGTCGTGGAAGGAGCTCCCTCAAGTAGTGGGGCATCAACACTAGCTGCACCTGCATTACGAAAAATTAACTTGTCAGAAAAGATTGTAAAGCAAATAAAAACAAAAACAACAACTTAAGGTGTACCTGAGGAGCTCCCGGCGGAAACAGAGACGACTCCCTCCTCTATCGACATGAGACCACCGCCTGTGGCCTCATCGCCCGATTCAACGGGGACCGTCATCGTGCTCACAAGACCGGGAGACGGCGGAGGACCGTAGACGGGAAGAGCTATGACTGGAGTATTGCCAGATTCCAGAGAAGGGGCGGTTGGCTCGTCTTCAGGAATCGTGGCCACCTCGCCCACTACCATCTCAGGCTCAATAATGGCGGTTGTATCGTCCACAATCGCCGGGGGATCACCGGTCTCGAGCGCCTCATTCGCCGCCACTCTGGGCTCAGTTATAATGATCACATCATCTGCCACCACTTCGGGTTCGGCATCCATGACCTTATCGGCTGCAGGCCCCTCAACCTCTACCCCAAGCTCCAAAGCCACAACGACGTTGCCCACCGTCGGCTCGAGTTCGGCAGGTACTGCCCCCTCTGTCCCTTCGAGATTGACGGTTTCCGCCTCCCCCTCGATCGGACTTGGTCCTGCAAGATGAGAGATGTAAGGACAAACGACATTAAGATACTTATAACAAAAACTCCAAGAGAAACGTTACCTGAGGCGGATTTACCATTCGCGCTCCGAGCTGCACGTGCCACCTCTCTACGGGCAGTGGACAGGGCGACAGGGGCCTCTTCAGAGGGAGTATCAGCTCGAGGAACGGTGCTAGGGCCCGCTCCCATAGCCAAGGCAGCCCTGCGCGCCTTCGCCTCACGCCTCAACCGTTTCCTCTCCTCCCGAGCGGTCATGAGGGACCTCCGTGATGCTTCCTTCAAGGCATCATCGTCTTCATTCAGGGATGCCTCCAGATCCTTTAAGGCATCTCTCATCGGCTCTCCGAGATGAGCCTCCTGCGGTGTCCCAGAGGAAACAGGAACATCGGCCGCTGGTAGAACATCTGCGTCGCTAGGAGGGAGCGGCATTGAGGTCCCTGCAATTAAAATGGAAAGGTTAGATCGACCATAACGCAAGGAAAATGAAAAATTCGATGAGTCGAAACTTACTAAGGCCCACAGATGCCCTGGCACGTTCCTCCTCCTGAAAGGTCTTCAGAGAAGCGGCAATGGCTTCTTCATCGGTGATGCCTGTTGAAAGAAAAGAAAGAAAAGCGTTAGTCAAAATAATGAAATAACGAAGAAAATACGTTGCAATAAAGAAAAAGTGACTAGTAGTTACCTGATTGCGCAAGCTTAGCCAGCCACGCGTCACGCTTCACCAGCCATGCCGAAGCTCTGAGAGCAGCCTCCAAGTCTGTATCGTCCGGCGGCGGCATCACCAACCCGGCGTTAGTCCCAATTCGAGCAGACCCTCAGAATAGGGAGCATGAGGTTCCTGGCCGAACGCAACGTCCGCAGCAAAGAGTGACTTCTTTTTCTTTTGCCCTCCAACCCTAGGCTCGCGGGGGATCGACTTCCGTTTAGCAGCCGCTTTGGGGCGACGAGTCCCGATGTCCGCACCCACGCCAGACTCTGGCGAGGGTACAACCACTGCCTCCACTGAAGTACGGGGTGCGGTAGGTGCGTCTGTGATATCAGGGAGCGGCAGCTCACGTGGAGGACTTTGCGTACGTAATGGTCTGCCCCCAGCATCTTTTAGAGGAGGGACCACCAGGATCCTTGGTGCCAAGAGAGCGTTACGATTGGTACCGGGGGGTACTTCTTTACGGTCAATCAACACTCGCCTCTCTTCCTTTATAACAGCCCCCGTCGCATGATTGTACCAGTCTTTATATACATTAAGGAGTCGTGGAGCACAGACCGGCGGGCTAATGAAAAAACGAGAACCCGTGTTCAGGCGCATGAAGTGGTGTAACGCGTTCTCCATCCCTTCTTCATTTACAGCAGGTTCCAATAAGAAAGCCTCTAAGGGTACCCCTTGATCGTAACCCAGTTGTCGGGCAAAACGATGCGGGTTATATCTCATAAAGACTGCTGCACCGCCCTGCCTGAAGACTAGGAAACCCGGTCTGATAGAATACAAATGGAGGATCTCCCGGGCCGTCAACACTGAAGCTCCATCCTTGAAGGAGTCCTGTAATGGTCGCACCGCAGTGGTGGACGCCTTCCCAATGGTTAATACCTTATCAATAAAGGACATCCCGACTCCAACGGTGTGAGGGCGAAGCAGTAAACCCCTGGCGTCCCGTGGTGAAGGGGTCACGATTGATGAGCCAATCAGATGTAAAACGCGAGGGAAACCGCACTTGTCAAAGAATGAAGGCCTTTTATGCATACCAAAGACACCCGCCGTGTGTAACTCGAGCCACGATGCAAAGTAGTGCATTGGGAAGACCACATGCAGTGCCCCGGGCTCATTGGCATCCGCTGCTCGGCTGAGGCCATGATATAGGTGCGCCAGGCCGGCAATCCCTACGGCCACTTTTACCCCAATGACCATGCGGTGGGCTGGATAAAAGACAGAAGGCCGCATGCGATGAGAATGCATTGGGATCGCGAACCAACTCAGCCACAGCCCGAGAAATCCTAAGAAAAAGGCCTCCTCATCCATCCCAGGGACTGCAATCTCCGTGAAAGATATGGTAGGAAAGTCTGGGAGGAAGAAAGCCTTTTGGTCTATTTCCTTCGTCGGCAGGTTAGCCAAACCTAGACCAAAAGGATCATCCAGAATAGCAGATTTGACGGCTCCTGGCGAAATGACGCTAGGACGGAGGAAGCGAGCAATGAAGTCCTCAAAATTAACTCCTCGGCTCCCGTGTTCGATGAAAAGGGACTCGTAGATGTTCAACACCTTGATCAGGCTTGGGAATTGGTGTTGAACGGCATTTTCTGACGTAATCCCCCTTACCATCGGCTTAGCACCGAAGACGTATTCATCTGTCGGGAGCAGCTCTTCATAGTGTTCCCCCATGACTGGTAGGCCGGATACCTCCGCGAATTCCTCCAAGGAAATGGACACTTCCCGATCCATGGCAAGAAAAGTGTGGGTGGGAATATTCCATTGCTCCAAGAAAGCCTTGAACCACCAAGTGGGGAGCGTAGGATATTGGAAAAGAGAGACGTAGACCGCGGTGTACAGTCCTAGTCTTATCAACTGCGACTTCCTCGTCGACAGGATGTACCGGGCCCACGGCAGATATCCAATTGGGTGGCGGGGAATCAAACCAAGGTTATATGATTGCCCCCAGGGTCGTGCTTCTCCCTGACAGATACGGCGTCCTAGGATATCCAAAACCATAGGACGCTGAACCGGGACCGCATCCATAGCGGGATGAAGAAAGCTGTTCGCAGTCCAGTCTATCATCTCCACGGCATACTGCACTGGAGGTGGGTTAGCATAATGAATTGCCGTGATAGGTTCTGACGGCACCGCGCAAGTGAAGCTGCGTCGACCCATAATAATCTGGTTATACCAAGACCCCCAAAGGTGGAGTTTCTTGTACTCCGGGTCATATGCCTTGATCATGGCCAGGACCTCACGGTCCAAAGGCGCCTCTGGAAATCCCTCCTCCGAGCGGACAAACGGGAATGAAGTGTCTTCAGACATGATCGCTGCAAAAAGAGCAATGTAGCCGTCAGTGTTGTAATCCCAACGTTTGACATTGAAAGAAGAAAATGCATTAAAATCAAAATTAATTAATTACACCGCACCACAGTGCAGTGAGTAGGGGACCAAAGAGGGACCCACAAAATCTAAATGACAATACGTCAATTAAGAAGACAAACTCATCATTGGATGAGATTGTCAGTTGGTCCTTGGGGGGAACATTCCCATAATAAAAAAGGGGGGAAAGAATCCCTAGAGACAAGGAGAAAATCTCCTCTTTCAGAGCAAAACTCTGTCACAGAATGACACTTGTCAAATTCTAGTCTCAAAAGAATTAAAATTCCTTAAGAAAGAGCTTAGCTCTATAATATTCCATCAAAAAGAAAGTTTTTGAAAAGAAATTTAAAATTAAAATTTCTGGAATCCTAAAAAAAAAAAAAAAGATCCATGAAAGCTTATAGAAAAATTCTTCATTTGTTTCAGATCTAAAAGATCTACATTTTATTCAAAGAGCAAAGCTCTGTTCATGGGTTAGAACCCATGAATAAGATCTCTGTAGATCTATGGATTTGTGAGAGCAAAGCTCTGTTAATGAAACCCCAAAAGGAATTTCTTCAGATCAAAAGATCCATGAGAGCAGAGCTCTATTGGTTAAAATTGATTTAAATTAACTTAACTTAATTTTAAAATTAATTATTACCTAAAGTTTTCTAAACTTTGGGAAATAAGAGCAAAGCTCTAGAGTTCTGAAAACAAGAGCAAAGCTCTGAAATTCTTAAGCAAAGAGCAGAGCTCTGAAAATCTAAATCTAAGAAAATGGTGAGATTTTCTAAGGGTTAAAAGGCCCTATTTATAAGGCGCTTGCGCCTCTTGGAATTCCCCTCAATCCAACGGTCAGGAGGGGTTGCCACCGTTGCACTCACGTGTGCGCCACGTGAGCGCAACGGTGGGGGGGCATTTGTTTCGCCCAATCAGAGCAAAGCTCTGTTTGAATTCAAAATTTAAATTTTTGAAGCAACGCTTCAAGTCTCAGGCGCAACGCGCCGCGTGTCTGGCGCTAATACATCAGCGCAGCGCCCAAGAAGGCGCACCCAATCAGAGCAAAGCTCTGTTTAAAGGAAGCAACGCTTCAGATCCTTTGCGCTAGCGCTCTGCGCCACGTGTCCAGCGCAGATACATTAGCGCAGCGCACCCAATCAGAGCAAAGCTCTGTTTAAAGGAAGCAACGCTTCAGATCCTTTGCGCTAGCGCTCTGCGCCACGTGTCCAGCGCAGATACATCAGCGCAGCGCGCCCAATTAGAGCAAGGCTCTGTTAAAGGAAGCGCCGCGCTGCGCTCTGCGCTGTGCGACACGTGGCAACACAGTTGCGCTGCGCGACACGTGTCAGCGCAGATGCGCTAGCGCAGAAAAAGGGGCTAAGTGCCAAAGGCAATTTAGCCATGCAAAATTACATGCACTTGATAACAACAAATTAAAATACGATGCACAAGCACAACAAAGAGCTCAAATAAAAAGAACACTTAACAGATAATAAAATACTTAATCAAAATATTTATTTATTATTAAATTTAAAAAAGATCACCGAATACGGGATCAGAGAGACAAGGGTTCACAAAAAGGAAAAGAAAATTATTCAGCTCCCTCTCCGCCTTCTCCATCACGTCGAAGCGGCGATCTTCCCGAGGGGTAGCCATCCAACGGTCGACGCCGCACTCCTGGGAAAAAGTGGCGATGACGACTCGACGAGCCCGTATCTGGCTCAGCAAGTGGAAAGAACAGTCCCTCAAGGGTTTGGTGATCAAGTGCGCTTCGAGAAAGCACTCAATCTTATCTTCGGCGGCATCCAGCATTGCTGAGGACATCTCTGCTGGAGGAGGGGGAATGTCGGCGAGCGCCGAGGCAAGGATCATCCGAAGCCAAATGGAATTCGGAGGGAGAGGAGACCCCACACGAGTCAAAAGCTCGTGCATTGCAGCGTCGCATTGCTCGTCCGAGAGAGAAGGGTCCACCAAACGTGCAGCAAAACGGGGAACGATGTCCCGGATCGGCACCTCCCATGGTTGTCGGCGGGCATGAGGGCGGTTGCAAGCCATGATCGAAGAAGTTCTCTGAAAATGAGAGAAGAAAAGGCTCAGCCTTGAGTTATATATATAGACCCAAGCACAGAAAATTCTGTGCACAATGAAATCATTGCCAAGGCCCGGGAAATCAGAATTTTGGGAATACAAGTTTGACTTGAAAAGAGGAGATGAAGAGGCGCTTCTGATTCTCCAAAATTTAAACTTTAATAAATGAAGCAACGCTTCAGATCCTCTGCGCTGAGCGCAACGCGCCACGTGTCAGGCGCAGATGTATCAGCGCTGCGCCCAAGAAGACGCGCCCAATCAGAGCAAAGCTCTGTTTAAAGGAAGCAACGCTTCAGATCCTTTGCGCTAGCGCTCTGCGCTCTGCGCTGCGCGACACGTGTCAGCGCAGATGCGCTAGCGCAGTTGCGCTGCGCTCTGCGCTGCGTGACACGTGTCACGCGCTGGGGAATCTGCGCCAAACTAAATTAAGATTTTTAAGAAATCTTTTCTGTTCTTGTTGAAACAAGAAGATTTTCTTCTGCAAAGCAGAAGCCCTTGGATCAAAGATCCAACGGTGGGGAAAATTCCCCAAATCACTCAGAGGATGATCTCTTTAACAAATTTAACTAATTTGTGAGCACTATAAAAAGGACCTTAGGCCTCAATTCAAAGGCATCGAGATTTTTCTTGAGAATTCAAGAACTTTAAACAGAAAGAACTCCGAGAAAATTTCAAGAAAAAGGTAAAGAACCTTCATGGATTAGAAGAAATTCCTTCTAAAAGACCATTAGTCTAAAAAAATATAAGATCAATGATCTTTATATAAAAAAAAAAACAGTGCTTTGCACTTCTTGTGAACCTTCGGTTCTTTAAAAACGATAAAAAAAAAATAAAAGAATAGTGCTTTGCACTTTTACGAACCTCCGGTTCTTCGAATAAAGAAGAAATTTATTTTTCTTTGATCTAATTTAGATCAAGAACTTAAACAGTGCTTTGCACTTCCCTTCTGGAATCTAAAAAGATTCTTAGTGCTTTGCACTTCCAAGTTGCGCCGCTGCGCTCTTAAGAGAGCGCCACGTGTCGGCCATAAAACCACTTGCGCTAAGCGCCCTTAAGATAGAGCTTTGCTCTCTGGAATTGGCGCAACTCGCTGAGAGCGCGCCACGTGTCAGCAGCGCAACAGCGCATTGCACTGCGCTAGTGCGCTTGCGCTCATCAGAGCACGACACGTGTCACCACCATATGGACTTGCGCTCATTACTTAGCGCAAAGCGCAGATGCATTAAAAAGGGCCAAGCCCAATTAAGAGAAGGCCTAACAGGCTCAATAAAGCGCAGATGCATTAAAAAGGGCTAAGCCCGATTAAGAGAAGGCCTAACAGGCTCAACAAAGCGCAAATGCATTATTTTAAGGGGCAGAGCCCAAACAAGAACAGATGCTTTGCATCATTTATAAATGGGCAGAGCCCAAACAAAACAAAGTAGATACTTTGCAAATGGGCAGAGCCCAAAAGAAACTGATACTCTATATCTTTTGTGGGTAGAGCCTAAATAAAAAATGCAATGCAAATAAAATGTTGGACATTTCAACTGGACTTAGCCCAATTTTGGCCATAAGTCCTTAAATTAAATTGACTGAGCAAAATGGCTCTTTTAAATCAATTTACATCCGGTTCGAGGGTACATCTCCGAACTCCTTTGACATTCGTCGTTGTAATTCCTCAACGACGTCAAAGAGGTGACGGGTCCCAACGACCACACATCGATATGGACTGCGGGGTCCTTAAACTCGTGGACCGAAATGTCCATAAACTAATGTTGGACCGAAACGTCCTTAAACTAATAATGGACCGAAATGTCCATAAACTAATGTTGGACCGTAACGTCCTTAAACTAATAATGGACCGAAATGTCCATAAACTAATATCGGACCGAGACGTCCTTAAACTAATGATGGACCACTACGTCCCTAAACTGGCATCGGACCGAAACATCCCTAAACTAATAATGGACCGAAACGTCCTTAAACTAATGATGGACCACTACGTCCTTAAACTGGTGACGGACCGAAACGTCCCTAAACTAATAATGGACCACCACGTCCTTAAACTGGTGCAATCGAGCCCGAACGCTCTTTTGCCGGATCTAAACGGTCCCGTCTAAGTTGATCTTAGCCCCAAATGTGGTTAATGTGTCCTTAGATATTTAAATAAATAATAAAACTCTAAATCAACTTTGGTTCAAGGGTACATCTCTGAACTCCTCTGACGCCTGTCGTTGTAATCCCTCAACGACGTCAGAGAGGTGACGAATCCCAACGGCCAGATAATTAAATCAATCACTACGTCAAGTCGATCTTAGTTCAAAGCAGGACTAACGTATCCTTGACGAACGTTTAAGTTGATCTTAGCCGCAACGCGACTAATGCATCCTTAAACTAAAAACACCAAACCCAAATCTAAGTAAATACGGATTTGGACTAATCCACGTCCTACGGGCGACGGCATTACTCAGTCCCCGTATACAATCCACGGGCAACCACAAACAAAACAAACACACACGACACGAAGTGAAATTCTGGAGAAGGAGAAAGTTGTTATCGCGATGCGGTAGCGTAATTAACTGCAGGGGCTTGCGCCTGCAGGGAAGAGCGTCCCCACAATCAAAAAACCCCTCACCATGAGGGGGAATCTGACGAAGTCTGCTACATCGGCCGCATCCGTCTAAACCTCCGACCCACGGTGCCATAAATCAACTTGGCATCTTCGGAGAGATAGACGGATAAAACCAAATAGCATCTGCCCCGAACCTCAGTCACGGACGCGAAGTCCGGGCCGCCTTTCGGAGGGGAACATGCACCACGTGCAAAGCACGTGTGCACTAGCGCCAAGTGCGCTATGCTCTAAACAACGCACCACGTGCAAAGCACGGGTGCGCTGGCGCTGGAACTAAAAGCTCCCCACCGTCAGATCAAAGATCCAATAATAATGATGAATTATTAATTGACCAGAATAAAATTCTGTTAAGGAAAGATTACTCAAAATCTTTCCAAACAACAAGATTGTGCTATGTAAATCAGAGCACCGTTGGATCAATGATCCAATGGTGATTAAAAATCACCAAAAGTACAGAATAAATTCTGTATGGAAAGATTTCCCAATCTTCTTAAAAACAAGAAGATTGCCTTCTGTAAATCAGAAGCCCTTGGATCAAAGATCCAATGGTGGGAAATCTCCAAATCAATTGGAGAAAATATCTCCTTAACTGATTGAACAAATCAGCTCGCCCTATATAAAGGCCCTAAGACTTCAAGTCTCAGATATACAAAAACAAATAGAGGAACCCCCCATAAGCTTTGAGGGATCTCAGAAAGAAGAGCCAAGCTCTCAGAAAAAGAAGAGTTTCTTCAAGGTAAAAATGAACAGAGAGATGAAATCATCTCATAATTAAAAAGGAGAATTCACTTTTTTAAAGATCATAGATCTACAAGACCAAGGTCTTTCACAAAGAGATCAAAGGATCTCATCACAAAATAAAAAGAAGAACATAATTCTTCCTACAGATCATAGATCTACAAAACGAAGGTCTTTTATACAAAGAGATCATGAACATCTCATTATCAAAAGGGGGGAGAATAATTCAATTCTCTTAAGGATCATAGATCCATAAAGGCAAAGCCTTTCATCAATACAAGAGATTGAAGCATCTCCTATAAAGTAAGAACTTTTGTTCTTAAAATCTTGAGACAAAGTCTCTCATAAACGAGAATTTATTTCTCAAATCATAAAGTTGATCAGATAGCGCTTTGCGCTCATAAATTAGCGCTCTGCGCTCTTGGACTAGCGCTTTGCCCTCATGGAATGGCGCTCAGCGCCAAGCACACCACGTGCTCCTCACGTGTACGCCACTTAACAGATAGCGCTCTGCGTCCTTGGACTAGCGCTCTGCGCTCTTTTGACAGGCGCAAAGCGCCAAGCGCACCATGTGCTTCTCACGTGTGCGCCACTGAACTAATAGAGCAATGCGCTCATAAATTAGCGCTCCGCGCTCATTAACTGGCGCTAGCGCCAAGCGCGACACGTGTTCCTCACGTGTGCACTACTCGGCAGAAGCGCATTGCGCTCTTTGACTGGCGCAAAGCGCCAAGCGCACCACGTGCTCCTCACGTATGCGCTGATAGAATATAAATTGTTCTTTAATAAGTCCCAGAGCTATGATGAATGCTCAGCATTCAATAAAAGACAAAAACTGTCAGCACCCAAATCAATGCGCAGCATTGTTAAAAGGGCCAAGCCCAAACAAATGTTTAGCAGCCTAAACAAATGTCCAAAATTTTAAACCTAATTGGACATAGCATAAGTTGACCATAAGTCCTCAATTCAGATTTAACTGAGCCCATGTGCTCATAATCTAATTAACTGATCTTAGTCCCAAATTGGACTACAGATCTTTTAATCAATATTGGTTCAAGAGTACATCTCTTCACTCCTCTGATATTTGTCGTTGTAATCCTTCAACATCTTCAGAGAGGTGACGAGTCCCGACAACCATACATTTCATAGACTATGATGTCATTAAACTAGACTGTGGGGTCCTTAAACCCATGGACTATGATGTCCTTAACCTCGGACTGTGGGGTCCTTAAGCCCATTGACTATGATGTCCTTAAGCTCGGACTGTAGGGTCATTAAACCCATGGATCGAGATGTCCTTAAACTAACATTGGACCGAAATGTCCTTAAACTAACATTGGACCGTAACGTCCTTAAACTAATTATAGACCGAAATATCCTTAAACTAACATTGGACCGTAACGTCCTTAAACTAATTATGGACCGCAATGTCCCTAAACTAAACAATAGAGCCCAAATGCTCTTTTGTTGGATTTAAATGATCCTGTTAAGTTGATTTTAGTCTAAAAATTAGAATAACGTATTCTTAACAAATCGTTAAGTTGATCTTAGTCTAAAATTAGGCTAACGTATCCTTAACAAACGTTTAAGTTGATCTTAGTCTCAAACGAGACTAACGCATCCTTAAACCCAACCCCAAACCCAAATCTAAGAAAATACGGATTTGGACTAATCCATGCCCTACGGGCGGCAACATAAATTAGTCTCCGTATACAATCCATGGGCAACCAAAAACCAAACCACCCACGACACGAAGTGACCATCTGGAGAAGGAGAAAATGGTTACCGCGATGCGGTAGCGTAATTAACTGCAGGGTCTTGCGCCTGCAGGGAAGAGCGTCCCATAATGAAAAACCCCTTAACGAGGGAGAATCTGACGAAGTCTGCTACATCGGCCGAGTCCGTCCAAACCTTCGATACACGGTGTCATAAATCAACTTGGCATCTTCGGAGAGGTAGACGGATAGCACCAAATAGCATCTGCCCTCGAAATTCAGGAAAGACGAACCTACGCGGTTCCGTCTCCGTATTTCGGCAGGGAACAATGGCTAGCGATCATCGCAATGGAGATCCTACCGCGAGCCATCCCTCGCTTCGCAACGGAGGCGGGGGTGGTTCCACTCCACCGCCAAACATCGTCGAAGCCTTATCAGTGTGGCTCGACCGAATAACAGCAATGGTGGACGCGCTTGCTCATGTCTAAACTGCCAGCCACGCACGGCAAACCGCCGCACCTGCTCCCCAGAACGACGGCGGGAACGAGAGGGCAGATGAACGCGCTCGAGTCCACGGCCTCGCTCGTATCAATCCTGACATCACGAGACACCAGCGTGCTGATTCCGGCAGTCACGACTCCCATACGAGAAATGATTCCATGACTCGTCGGGCGCCGAATAGTCACGCCCCGCTTCCCAGTAGATGAAAACGATGACGTGGTAAGCCCGCGACATATTTATTCAGAGAAGATCATTCTCTAAATAAATATACTAAGCGTATTGAAACAATAATACACAATATAAGAATAAATGGAGACTGTACAATTTTCAACAAATATCTTTATTTACATTCAAACTTGAAATATATACAGGTACATATGTTCAACTGGAAAAGTAAATACAATAAAAGGAAATGCCTAAACAAGTGGCTTGCATAAACTGAAAGAAAAAGGAAGTTAAGCTAATCCTGAGTAGCTGTCTGGTCGTAATCTTCCTCTGTAGTCTCCACTTCCTCCGTCTCGACCGTATCTGACGAACATTCCAAGAAAGCAAAGATGGATGGAATACCCATCAGCGATCCAGTGCTTGGTAAGTCCCTAAGGCAGAGTAAGAGTGAAAAGCGACAAATATATAATAAAAGAAATAATGTAAATGACCAGCAAAAGTGTGTAGATTTGAATATAGGTATATGTATTTATAAGTCTTTATATATGGTCATCATATTAACGTTAAGTTCCAAGTGTGAATGTCAACACAGCCATAGAAGTATTCACGAGCTCAAGGGTGAGGCCCCAGAAGGAAGGAAACATGGGCCCATTTTATGTGTTAGTATCGGAACTCCAAACTGTGAAGGAGTCGACCCGACTGAGATTCAAGTAAATGAAAAAATAGGTTAATACGGGACTCTTGAACCTCCGTTGGATTCACACAAGAAACTATCCCAAACACCCCGAGTATAATATATGTATAACTGTAAGATATCCTTAGTTGATTTGATTGGTTGATTATAACATGTCTTGATCGAAACCATAGATTGCAAAAGTTGAAAAATGAAGTCGAGTAAGTCGAGTAGAAGGCGGGTCATGTTAATAGCAATCTTGGGTCGAGTCAAGTTAGTCGAGTAGCATGAGTTCGAGTTCGAGTTCAGTTTTAGATTCGAGTTGATTTTAAAGTCAAGTTTAGGTTCGAGTTTGTGTTCGAAATATAGACATTTCTTATAAATGGATTTAACTATTGAAAATCTTAAGTTCGAGAGAAATCGGACAGCTGCTGCACATGGACAGCAGGATTTGTGTCTTTTTCCAAGACAATTTCCATTGATAACTCCGTTAATTTGCAGTGTTGTCTAACCTGAATAGACAAGCACTCACTTTGTTCGGCTCTCAGGGGCTCAAGAGAAATGATACCGCTTAAACCTATCTTAATTTAGAATCCTTAAAGATTTATTATTATTGTTTACATTGTATTTATATTGTTTGCATTTCCCGAGTGGGTTTTAATATTGTTTAAAAATAAATCTCGAGGGTGATTTATAATATTTAGAGTTTTTATGAAGATGTATTTTAATTTCAATGGTATTTTAGTGATAAAACCTAGTTTTTAAAAGTTTATGGTATTTTTATAAAAAAATACTACCTTTGGAAGTTTGATGGTATTCTATTAAAATTTTAATCTTTCATTTCAAAAGATAATTTCCACCATTTATTTTTTTTATTGAAAATACGGATATATAATTTTCCAAAGTTAAAAAAAATTGTATTTCTTTTAAATCGTATTTTCTTTCCTTTCGAGACCGAATTCTCCGTGAGGAGCTCTGCATCTCGCTCTACTATCTCAAGGATATGCGATAATCTGCATCATCCATTAACAAGTCCCCTAATGAAGGTTTTAGAGGCGCAATTGTAAAAGACGGTAAAAATATCGAAAAAAACGTATTTTAATAAAAGTGATGGTATTTATTTGAAAAACGTATTTTTTAAATTAACCATACATCTAATTATCGAGCTGTGAATCAAAAGTGTGCGTGTGGGGTAGGTCGTTACCCCATGAATTTTCTAAAGGTATATATGCTAGTTATCGAAATAGGGTTATATTAAAGTCCATGGTATTTTTATGAAAAAGTTCGTTATATGATTATTTCATATGGAATTTTGGTTACACAAAAAGGCAAATGATGTGAATATTGATTTGAAGTGATATTAGAGTGATTATGTAACATCTTGATCTATCAAGGATGATAAAAACATTTAAAAGTAAAGATTTTTAAATGTTAACTTCACTTGTCAATATCATTTTAAATATTAGTTTGAGATGAAGGAAAGAAAGAGAGAAGAGACTTACGGGTTGCATAGCGTTGGTAAGAGAGTAAAGAAGAGAGGGGGGGTCTCCTTGGCGTTGCGGTAACGTCAGGAAAGCTCCGATCGTCAATAACGAATCGCTACTTCTCTTGGTTTGCATAACTCCACTTTGTAATTAGAGGATTTTGAGAAAATTTTGATAGAAATTTTCAGAATGGGGAGAGCTAGGGGATGGGGTGGTATTTATAGGTGAAATTAAGTGTATGGAAATTAAAATTTTTGAATTAAAATGGTGTTAATGGGTGAATTGAAGAGTCTCTTTTTGAAATCAAACAGAGAGGGGAGTATAGGGGAGTTGAAGAGGTGTATGGACAAAGCACGGAGGCAATCAGGGGCATCTCGACCGCCAGTAACAGGTAAAACGATGAAATGGCGATCGGATTTGGTCCAAGCGTCTCGAGATTCGTACCACATGCATAACTCATAATTAAAACCTTATTTATCCTATTTGATTTTTCTGAAACTTTTCGATTCTTCGTGTATTGTGTCACGCCCTGCTTCCCAAAATACGTAACTACGGCACATGACAGAGCCAACTATGATACCCGTGGTTAGGAATCATCCCTCCACAGTCACATTACGGCTGTCTATAGGATATCAAGAACAGTAAAATAAAATCTAGCTAACGCATGTCCATCTGCCACAATAAATAAAATCAAGAAAATGCATAAAGTGGAAACGAATCAAGATCCAATAAACAATAGCATCTGAATCACGTCCCAATATTGGCTCACATCAATAGAAATAAAACTGCTGAAATAAATAAGTTAAGAGTCTCTAAACTAATTAGCTAGCTCCTCATTACTCGGCTTGATTACTAAAATACTCTTGATCTGCCTGCGATAAAGGTAGAGAAACTGGGCCATACAAAACCCAGACGTCAGTGCGTCATAAATATCAAACTAATAGTAATAATCAGGATAGGATGATATGATTAAATATGAGTATAAATAATAGCCACAGGTATAAAACAGTGAGATATAGATATGTGATGTGTATCCCAGAATTTGTGATTCTAGAATATCTATTCTACAAGTCTTTGAAATCAATTTAATATAATCGTCGATGTAACTCAATAATATCCCGTGCGTGCCCGGGACCACGGTCAAGATTCTCGGGCTGAATCTGAGACGTGCCGCTAAGCAGGAAACATGTAACATGTACAGATGAATGATGTCAGCAGCATCATTCCGGGGCTGGCCGAGCCCGTAAAGACTGATCAGTGTGAGTATCGAACTATTGAGTTACAATTCAGGTTTCATTATTAATTTCCCCTATCCCCAGGTTTTGTGTTCAAGTCAAGTATTGATGATATAAATCTAATGCCAGCACAGGATCAATTAGGTACAGGTCTTGTCTATGCTGACAACAAGTCACGTTCGTCAGGACAACAAATCAGGATTGT
Source organism: Agapanthus africanus (assembly GCA_030015575.1). Taxonomy (NCBI): domain Eukaryota; kingdom Viridiplantae; phylum Streptophyta; class Magnoliopsida; order Asparagales; family Amaryllidaceae; genus Agapanthus; species Agapanthus africanus. The sequence continues at coordinate 943,836,381 of CM057338.1, read as the reverse complement.
CGGCATTAGCAATAATATCCAAGTAACAAGTCCGGTAGTGTATCGTGAACATATCATGCAATATATTTTAACCCAATGGATGTCAAATGTAAAACCGTAATCAATATCGAAATACTATTAATACCAGGATGTATATGTATCTATCTGTAATAGCCCTTACACGTCTATTACCATGTATGATACAATCTAGATAACGTATTAAGCTAATATAGTAGTATGATAACGTTGTAATGTTCTGGCATGCAACTAGATAAACTATTTGTAGGGTGTTTTTCGTCACCCCATTGAGATGGGAATGCGCGCGCTTTTCAAGCGTATTACAGATTCCCCCTGTTTAGGGTAGGCCAGGGTTTATTTACTGTAGGGATTCGAATCTCCGGCAGCCGCAGACTAAACTGCCGTTAATTACCAGTCGCTTTTGGAGCGAGAGAATCTCCGATTGACTGGTCAAACTGGTCATGCGAAATCAACGCGATGTGTTGGTGTGTTGTTTTTTTTACAATAGAGACGTGTTCATTTTTTTTATTCTATTTGTGAAAAACGATTTTTTTTAATTATTCAAAGAAACATTTTTTTAAAAAATAAATTATTTTATTTATTTATTCTATTTTTAAAATAAAAATTAAAAAATGGGGAAGGGAAGCCCCCCTCTCACTTGCGTAAGAGGGAGTGAGGGGGCACCCACTAAGTGGGAGCCTCCCCCTCACGTGAGGGGGGAGTGGGGAGCTCCCACTTAGTGGGAGCCTCCCCCTCACGTGACAAGGGAGAAATCTCCCACTTAGTGGGAGCTCCCTCTCTCCCTCACGTGAGAAGGAGCAGGGGCTCCCACTTTGTGGGAGCCTGCCCCTCACGTGAGAGGGAGCCTCCCCGGCACGTGATGGTAGGGAAAGCCTCCCACTCCACTTTTTTTTGTTCTTTTATTGTGGAGTTGAACTCCAAAAGAATTTTTATTGTGGAGTTGAACTCCAAAAGAATTTATTATGGAGTTGAACTCCTAAAAGGATTTTTATTGTGGAGTTGAACTCCAAAAGATTTTATTATGGAGTTAAACTCCTAAAGATTTTAAATAGTGTTAAACTCCAAAAGGATTTTTATTGTGGAGTTGAACTCCAAAAGATTTTATTATGGAGTTAAACTCCTAAAAGGGTTTTTATTGTGGAGTTAAACTCCAAAAGAATTTTTCCTTTCCCTTTTGAGAAGAAACTCAAATGGGTTCTCTTGAAACTCCAACATTTAGATCTTGGATGATGAAAAGAGTCCCCTTTTCTTCTTTTGATGGAGTCTTGGGAAGTGGGTTTTCCCTTCTTATCCCTCTCTCAAATTGGATCTTGAGAAGGGAGAAGAAGGTAACGGAAATCTTCATCTTTTTGGGGTTGAATATGAGACTTAAACACTCCTTCAATGGATTTATGGTAAAACTTTATTTAGTTTTGAGAAAAAGAGAGTTAAGCTCTTGATTTAATTGGAAAACGAAGAGGAAGAGGAAGAACTTAAGAGAGTGAGGATGGAGGCATAAACCCTAATTTTTTAGAGAATGATAAGTTGTTCTTTATTTCATTATCATGTTGCCTTATATAGGCTTACAAGTTCGCACATAACCCCTTGGGCTTTACAAAATGGCATTTTGCCCATCCCATGCCCATATGCTTATTTCATTTTACACATAAGCCATGGGCTTTTACATAATTTGGGTTTGTTGTCCATTTTACTATATTTATTCATAAAAATTACATTAAAATTATTTATTACATAATTTTCATTTTGGCCTGGGGGAGGCCGGCCGCGTGGTTTGACTTGGGCATGGGCCAACTTGGCCCGAGCTTGGGCCCATTTGGCTTAGGGTTGACTTTGATTTTGACTTGGTCAATCGGGGTGTAATTTTTGACCCCAAAAAAGTGCCCCCATCAATAAATGTACACCGCGTGTGTGCGCCATGTGTATGAAATTGATGGATCTTCTTTCGCGTAGTGTGACTTGATTTGGTTCCCGCTTTTGAGAGGCTGGCATTGCCCATTTTATGACATGGGCAGTCGATACTTGACGTGTCTCAGAGAAGAAGTGTCACTGGTTAACGTGTCTCCGAGGCAGAGTGTATATTCGACGTTTCCCTGAGACGGAGTGTCGATGTATGACGTTTCCCCGGCATGGAGTGTCTAGTTGACGTGTCCCCAGCATGGAGTGTCTGTTTGACGTTTCCCCGGCACGGAGTGTCGCTGGTTGACGTGTTCCCGAAGCGAAGTGTCTGTTTGACGTATCCGCGGCACGGAGTGTCTGTATGACTGTTTCCCCCAATCAGAGCAAAGCTCTGTTGAAATTCAAAATTCAAATTTTGAAGCAACGTTTCAAATTTTGGGCGCAACGCGCCACGTGTCAGGCGCTAATACTTCAGCACAGCGCCCAAGAAGGCGCGCCCAATCAGAGCAAAGCTCTATTAAAAAATAAAAAGAAGCAGCGCTTCAGTTGCGCAAGCACTGCGCTGCGCGACACGTGTCAGCGTGGATGCGCTAGCGCAGTTGCGCTGCGCTTTGCGCTGCGCGACACGTGTCAGCGCGGATGTGCTAGTGCAGTTGCGCTGCGCTGTACGCTGCTTGACACGTGTCACGCGCTGGGGCATTTGCGCCAAACAGAATTAAGATTTTAAAGAAATCTTTCTGTTCTTGTTAAAACAAGAAGATTTTCTTCTGTAAAACAGAAGCCCTTGGATCAAAAATCCAACGGTGGGGAAAATTCCCCAAATCACTCAGAGAAAGATCTCGTTAACAAATTCAACAAACTTATGGGCACTATATAAAGACCCCTAGACCTCAAATCAAAGGCATGAACATTCTTTGAGAAATTAAACAGAGAGAACTCTGAGGAAATTCCAAGAAAAAAAAGAAAGGTAAAAGACCTTTTAGATAGAAGAATTTCTTCTGATAGATCATTGATCCAAAAACAAGATCAATGATCTTTAATAAAAAACAAAATAAAAACAGTGCTTTGCACTTTTTATGAACCTCTAGTTCCTGAAATAAGAAAAAAGCTTGTTTTTCTTTGATCTAAATTAGATCAAGAAATCAAATAGTGCTTTGCACTTCCTTTATGAACCATAGGTTCTTGAATCTAAAAGATTCTCAAATTATAGTGCCTTGCACTTGCAAATTGCGCTGTTGCGCTCTTGGGTTGGCACAAGCCACCAGAGAGCGCCACGTGTCAGCATCTGAACTACTTGCGCTATGCGCTTTAAGATAGAGTTTTGCTCTCTGTAATTGGCGCAACTCACTAGAGTGCGTCACGTGTCAGCAGCGCAAACGCAGCGCACTAGCGCAGCGCACTGCGCTTGCATGACACGTGTCGTCACCATAAGCGCTTGCGCTCTTTGATTGGCGCAAAGCGCCTAAGAATGCAATGCATTTCTTTTGCTAAAGGGCCAGGCCCAAGTCAAAAAGACCTAACAGGCCAAAATAAATTGCAAAGCAATAAAAAGGGCAGAGCCCAAGTAAAATTGATGCTCTGCATCATTTATAAATGGGCAGAGCCCAAAACAAATTGATGCTCTGCATCCTTTATGGGCAGAGCCCAACCCAAAATCGAAAATAATGCAATGCATTATTTAAAAATGGGCCAAGCCCTAGTACAGGTAAAAAAAAAACAAATAAAAGTGTTGAACATTTTTCAACTGGACTTAGCCCAATCATGGCCGTAAGTCCTCAAATTAAATTGACTGAGCAAAATTGCTCTCCTAAATCAATTTACCTCCGGTTCAAGGGTACATCTCTGAACTCCTCTGCCACCTATCGTTGTAATCCTTCAACGATGTCAGAGAGGTGACGAGTCCCGACAGCCATATAATAAATGGATCACCACGTTAAGTTGATCTTAGTCTCAAACAGGACTAACGTATCCTTAACGAACGTTTAAGTTGATCTTAGCCTCAATACGGCTAACGTATCCTTAAACTAAAAGCACCAAACCCAAATCTAAGTAAATACGGATTTGGACTAATCTACGTCCTACGGGTGACGGCATTACTCAGTCTCCGTATACAATCCACGGGCAACCACAAACAAAACAAACACCCACGACACGAAGTGAAATTCTGGAGAAGGAGAAAGTTGTTACCGCGATGCGGTAGCGTAATTAACTGCAGGGGCTTACGCCTCCAGGGAAGAGCGTCTCCACAATCAAAAACCCCTCAAGCGAGGGCGAATCTGACGAAATCTGCTACATCGGCCGCATCCGTCTAAACCTCCGATACACGGTGCCATAAATCAACTTAGAATCTTCGGAGAGGTAGACGGATAAAACTATATAGCATCTGCCCCGAACCTCAGGCAAGACATCCTCACGTCGTCGCCGTCTTTCGGAGGGGAACAGATTCTGGCACGCCCGGTGGGACCTTTTCCTCTTTCCACTCCACACTTCATGTGTCGTCTTCGCGAACGAATTGCAGTTTGTTAACGGTTGCCTTTGGATTTTCAAGTTACTAAGATTTGGTCTTTTGTCTGGCGCAGAACTCAAGCATCCATGGCCTTTAACTGCACCAACTGCTCGAAGTGCCACTGCAACGGACGCTCCACCTCACCTAGAGGTGTAGCATATAGGCCCCAAGCGGCTTCCTTCCTCGCTCTGCCGGTAGAACAGGTGGCCCAGGCCACCAATGGCCTGTTTTTCGGGACCATGATCCCGCCTTCAAGCTTCTCTATGCCAATACCTGCACCGGAAGTGAACAAGAAGTCGGTCTTCGACCGGCTCACTGTTACGACGGCCCCTGTCAACGGGTCGTCCATTACCAAGCCAACAGCCCCTGTCTTTGCTAGGCTGGATCAAAACTCTGAGGGGCCCACCAAGAAGCCTGTGAATCCCAAGGTGGCTATCCCAAGGTTGGCAATAGCCGCTGCTCCAGAAGTCGTCAAGGCGGCTTCCCCTGTCAAAGAGTCAGTCTTTTCAAGACTGACTATTCCTGCTCCTGCCCCTGCTCGAGGATCTGTCTTCGACAGGTTGAATATCATCCCTCAAAGGACAACCTCAGTCTTTGAGAGGTTAACACCAGCGGCGCCTCATTCAGACAGGGGGCAAAAAGAGGCTGTCTCTATCTCCGAGCCAGTCCCAACGGCTCGTCATGCTCGACGTCCCCATTGGCGACGAGTGAGGAAGGCAGGGGGCAACTCCCCCTCAGGGCTAACTCCACCGGCTCCAGTGGTGGAAGCCAACGCTGCTGTTCCAACTGAGAACAACTTTGAACTGCTGAGGAGGGTACGTAAGAACTCTCCAACCGCTACATTGAAAAGATCTCCTCCGCCCGCGGAGAGAGTTCCGGAAACACGGCAAGAACAGCCCCTTCAACGGCTGTCCTAAAAAATATACAAGGTTTGGCGGAGGGTTCAAGACTCTGTGATTGACCCAGGTTATTCTCGTCAACAGAAGAAGGCGAAGGTGCAAAAAGAAAAGGACCGTCCTATTAAACAGCAGAGGACAACAATCACCAGGGTGCCCACTGCAACGGCCCCCTCCACTTCAACGGCCCACAAAAGAAGAAGGCCGGAGAAAACCCCCGCGCCTGCGGCAAATGCCAAAGGTGGTGAGCCTAAACGCCCTAAGTCCGGGGGCATGATAGTTCATACAGTTTATATGGCATCGGGAAAGGAGGAGAGCCGCGCATCCACGGGTCATAGACTGCTTACACGGTCAGTGACCAAGGCTCAGGAGAAACAACAAAAGCTCCAGGAGATGATGACCGTGATGACCGCACTAACTGGGCTAAAAGAAACCCCTGAAACGTCCTCGGATGAACGTCAGGAACAAGAAACTGACGCCGAATTCCTTCGTCGCATACTGGAGAAGAAGGATAAAGAAGCTGCGGAACAGGCAGCCAGCATAAAGAAAATGGCCTTCCTGTTTCAGGACATGGTGGGCATGATGATTCAACAGGATCCACCTGCTGAAGATCCCCCGATCATCCTTGAAGATGATAGGGAAGAAACGTCGAATCCTCCTCCGGCTCTGTCAACAGCCAAGGAGGAGGTAATCTCCAAAGCCGACCTGGACGAATATATAGCTCAGCAGATCCGGATTCATCAAGCGACTGAAGCAGCGGGTCAGGTGGTAAAAACGGGGCGACTGTATCCGGGCTGGTACGACCAGATCAAGTACCTGCCAGGTTATACGATACCAAAATTCCATGTGTATAAGGGGACTGGCAATCCTCACCAGCATGTCGCCCAGTTCAGGGCGCTTTGCGGCAACACTGGCGGTGATGATAAATTGTTGCTCCGCCAGTTCGTTGGTAGCTTGTCAGATACGGCGTTCGAGTGGTATTCCGACCTCCCGAATGACTCTATCAAGACCTTTGCTGAAATGGAACTGCTATTTACTCAACGTTTCGCGAGTGCCAGCGAGCGTACCCCGATAACGGCATTGATTAATGCCAGGGTAAAGCCGGGCGAGACATGGGTCCAATATGCTATACGGTGGCATAATTTATGGTCAAAATGCGAGCAACGCATTGAAGAAGCTCCTGCAGTGGGTATGTTTGTGGGAACCCTCGATCCGCAAGCAACCATCTCGCAATTTATGATGTTCTTCAAGCCGACCACTTTCCAGGAACTAATCGACAAGCTGGCGCAAATGGATCAAATGGGCCATAAACCTCCTCTTTCAAAGCCGGACTCCCGAAATGAGAAAGGAAAAGGAAAAGCGATCGTTGTCGCTAATGCTCAACAGCAACCGAACATCTCAAAGCCGGTCGTTCGTCAAAATAATATGCGCCCGTACGTACCCCTTGAGGAGAGGATGGGACGTTCCTACTCATTTCCCCGAGATAAAACGAAAAGGTTATTCGAGTTGGCGTTGCGCAACCAACTCATAAATCTTCCAGATCCAAAACGTCCGTCGCAACCAAGTGACGTCAATGAGCCCAACTACTGTCCTTATCATCGAGTACTGGGTCATCCGATCGAGGACTGTTACGTCTTCAAAAATTGGCTTGAAGACCAGTACAGACAGGGCAAATTCGCATTGTCCCGCAGCCCCACACCTCTAAGGGAATGAATACGCCAGGGGCAACGTGCTCTGTCGTTGAAGAAGCTCCCTGGGAGGTTGTATTATCAGCCAAGACAAAGAGGATGCTAAATGATCTTCAAACATGCCCAGCGATCAAGTGGAAGAACCCGTTGGAGCCGCAGATCATTGAAGGGATGTTGAAGCCTCGTCCAACTCAAAAGATCGATGGAGGTGGCCCAAGCATTCACAACCAGCCGTCGAAATCTTCAAAGAAGAAGAAAAAGAAGTCAAAGAAGCCTGTGAAGCCTGGCGACAAGCGCACGGACTTGCAAAAACAAATTGACGCGCTGGAGGAATACAACCAGAAGGCACGGACTCCCATTACATTCCAAGATTTCCTCAACCACGTCTTTCAAGAGGAAGATGAGGGAGAAAGTTCATCTGATGAGTCTGAAGAATACGTGGCGAGCTGTCATGTGATTTCCCACTCGTTCATGGGCGGTGAGGAGACTCCTTGTGCTGAAACGCTGGGGGCAGATCCTGAACCAAAAATTCTGGAGCCATCGGAGGAAGTAATTGACGCATTCCTCAATGAAGCTTTCTTAAAAAGCAAAGCTGATCGGGAGCGCGAGGCGATTATATTCGAAAGGGCCAAACGCCAGCGCCTTGACGAAAGAATTGAGATACTCCCGCTGGAGCAAAGTACACCCACGGCGGATAAAATCAAATTCAAGACGAGGAAGAGGTTTGCTAAAGCCGTGTCAATGGGAATGAAGCTACCATCCTCTGAGGGAAGCGTTACTGGTGAAGCGGAAATGCACCCCTCCTATTGCTTGTATCATTGGAAGATTTCGCATCCCACTGAGGAGTGCAAAGCTTTCGATAGATGGTGGAAAGGATATGTTGCTCACCGACAACAGGTTAAGCAGGAGAAACGCAAGACTCGCCGGGAGCAAAATAGTGCGACCGAAGGGCTTAATAGAACTACCGGCAATTGTCGCATGGTCAACGCCGGAGGATCACAAGTACTCACATTCGGGAGCGATTCTGATGAGGAGTTGGAGCTTGGACCCCTCTTTAAAGAGCCCACTTTGGGAAAAGAAGAAGAGCCGAAGATTTGCGAAAATATCTGGCTGCGTAATCGCACGTTGCCGGAAAAGAATCTCGGACCCCCAAACAAAAGAAACAAAGGGAAAGAAAAGGTCCCTGAGGGGATCGCCTTGGATGACCAAGTCACGGAAGAGCTAATTGCCAAAGACCCACCGAAGAAAAATAAGGTGGATTACAACGTCTTAGCACATCTGAGGAAGCTACCCTCGCAACTCAGCATTCTTGACGCCCTTTTACTATCAAAGGAGGCGAGAGATTCGTTAATTAAGACACTACAGGACCCGGAGCAATTCCAAGCTTTCTTGGCTGAAGAAAAGATGATGGATGAATTGGAGGAAGTGCACATGGAAGATGTCACTTTTGGCGATGAAGACCTTCTTCTTGGGACGTGCGAACACAATCGCCCCCTCTATGTCTCAGGATACTGCCATGATATAAAGATAGGCAAAATCCTGATCGATAACGGGTCGTTTGTTAATCTCCTTAATGTGCGGGTGTTAAAGAAAATCTGCATGAGCGTCCAGCACCTTGCTCGAGATAAGATCACCATCTCCGGGTTCGACTCCCAATCGTCAAAGACTCTTGGATTTATGATACTGACGCTACGCTTCGGGCTGCTCGTCATGGACATTAAATTCCACGTCATAGATGCCAAGACATGCTACAACGCGCTGCTCGGCCGACCATGGTTACACGAGTACAACATTATCCCTTCTACACAGCATCAGTGTATGAAATATTTTAGGGATGGTCTCGAGTATACCGTGACGGGAGAATTGAATCCGTTTCCATGAACGAAGTTCGCAAATATGAAGATGCCAAATATTTTTTGCCGAATTTCGAAGACACGAAAAGATGTCACGAGCCAGAGAATAAAACTAACGCTACCATCCCTGTCTTCGGCAGTGATACCGAGGAGGAAAAGGAGATAGTTTATTCGGGTCCGCCCCAATACACCAAGCCGGGACCATCTGTTCCTACATTAATCTTTGGTAGTGATTCGGTGGATGAGGCCCATGCTGTATTCTCTGCTCGACCTTCAATACGAGCTTCCGCTGACGAAGAGCAAAGTCTACAAGTCGCTATGGTGCCGCTTAAACATTATAAAGAACTGGATGCGCTTGATACCGACAGTGTAGAGGAGCTGCAGACGTTCTATATCCCTCCCAGGCGAGAAGGCGAGAAGGCAATTCTATTCTACCGCTCTGAAGAAAACAAAGTAGAAAGAGAAATCTGGCACGGTGCAGATCCTACGCTGGACAAGCTTCAACCCATCCTTCTACCTAGATATTATACAGAAGGCTTGAAGAGGTTGTTGAAGCGCCAAAGGATACCCTTCAAACAGACCATGAGAAAAGCCAAATTCTATGACAGGGTCTGGAACGTCCCCGGAACTCAGCACAAGCTGCCTAGTGGGAGGATGGAGACGATCGGGCTCGGATACATTCGCTCCAAGAAACGAGAGATGCTCCGCGACTGTTACGTCGTGCACGACTTCAATGAAGAAGCAGATGCTCAATGGGAGGACACTAATCCTGAACCAGTAAAAGTTCCTGATGCAAAAGTGCCCAGTCCGTCGTTTGAAAAACAAATGGACAGGCTTATAAGGGAAGCCGGCCAAAAAGTCTGAAATGATCACAATCGTGAAATGGCAATCTACGAGAAAGCCAAAAAGCAACGCCTCCTTCAACAGGCCGTCAAAGATGAGAGTGCCGCTCCCTGTCAACCTGTTATAAAAAAGGCTCGACGCAGGGGCAGAAATAAGTCGAAAGGCCAAAAAAGCGCTCAACGGCAACAAAGCAGGGCTAAGAAGCCACGCAAACGGGAGTCGGGCGTTATTGATCTATCCCTCATGAAGAAAATGGGTCGAGCGTACTCGTTTCCTCTGGACAAGACGAAGAAGATACTTGATCTTGCTCTAAAACATCAAATACTTACACTGCCGGAGCCCAAAAACCCCGAACAAGCAGGTGAAGTCTCCGACCCAAATTATTGCTCTTACCATCGAGTAATAGGGCATCCTTTTGAAGATTGCTTCACCTTCAAGAATTGGGTTGAAGATCAGTATCAGCTTGGCAAATTCGCTGTCTGACAACTGGAGGGTAACACCGCTACAAAATCATGAACCCAAAGCCACAAGAACAGAACCAACTCCACATTGGGATTGGAAGCAGATTCGCACTTGTCACATGATAACAATATTAAAAGAAGAGTCCGAGAACATGGACAGCCTTCCCTGGTGCTTCGAAAACAGCAATGATGAGGTGATCTCAGAATTTCCGCCAGCTCCGAAAGAACTGGAGGATGGAATACACACCACTGCAGATAACCTCAAGAAAATTGAGTTGGGGACGGTGAACGACCCGCGACCGACATTTATCAGTGAACTGCTATCTGAAGAGAGGGTGGCTGCGTTGAAAGACGTCCTTGTACAGCATGGAGATTGCTTCGCATGGAACTATTCCGAAATGCCAGGATTAGATCCAGAAGTCACTGTACACAAATTGGCGATATCCCCGGACGTCAAGCCCATTAAACAGGCGCCGAGAAGAATGCGGCTCGAGCTTGAGATGAGCATCAATGCTGAGGTCAAGAAGCTAATCGACTCTGGCTTTATCCAGGAGGTTCAATACCCTGAATGGATCGCCAACATCGTCCCGGTGATGAAGAAAAATGGGACGGTGCGCATATGCGTGGATTTTCGGGATCTCAATAAAGCCTGCCCGAAGGATGATTTCCCGGTGCCAGTCACTGAACAGATGATAGACAATACATCCACTCATGAGGTTTTCTCTTTCATGGACGGCTCATCAAGGTATAATCAAATAAAAATGCACCCCGAAGACCAGAAGCACACCGCTTTTCGGACTCCTTTGGGAATATTCTGTTATAAAGTAATGCCCTTCGGATTAAAGAACGCCGGTGCCACCTACCAGAAGGCCATGATGAAGATCTTCGATGACCTCATACACGAAATCATCGAATGCTATATCGACGATCTCGTGGTTAAAAGCAAATCATACGAGGAACATCTCGACCACCTAAAAACTGTATTTCAACGCCTTCGGCAATACAACTTGAAGATGAACCCTCTCAAGTGTGCATTCGGAGTTTCCTCGGGCAAATTCCTGGGATTCATCGTCCGACACCGAGGTATTGAGATAGATCCGTCAAAGATCAAGGCGATCATGGAAATGCCTCCGCCAAGGACTCTTAAACAGCTGCGATCTCTCCAAGGGAAGCTCGCATATATATGGCGATTTATAGCCAACCTTTCGGGCAAGTGTCGTCCTTACAGTCACCTGATGAAGAAAGGAACACCATTCGTTTGGGATCAAAAATGCCAGGGCGCGATGGACGAGATTAAACAGTACCTGCAGAACCCGTCGGTGTTGGCTTCTCCGGTCAAGGGAAAGCCCCTCATTCTTTACACAACCGCCCTCGAAGGTTCCTTAGGCGCACTATGGGCACAAGAGAACAATCAAGGGAAAGAAAGATCACTCTACTACTTAAGTCGAGTTCTACTGGGGGCAGAAAGCAACTACTCCCCCATTGAAAAACACTGTCTGCCGTTGATCTTCGCGATAACAAAGCTCAGGCACTATGCATTAGCACATGAAGTCCGTCTCATCTCGAAGCTGGACCCTCTTAAATATTTAATGTCGAAGGCCATATTGACGGGACGACTCGCTAAATGGGCCCTGCTCTTGATGGAGTTTTCGATAACCTATCAACCTCTCAAGGCAGTGAAAGGCCAGGCCATTGCCGACTTCCTCGCTGAGCATCCGATCGCCGCCGATTCTCCTCTAAATTGCGATTTGCCAGATGAACATGCGTTTGACGCGATCGACGGTGGTGATACCCAATGGGAACTTTATTTTGATGGAGAATCGTCCATGAAAAAGCGCAAACAAAGTACCCTTATAATCAAATCGGGGGTAGGCATCATCTTCGTGACTCCACAAGGAGGGATAATGCGCTTCGCTTTCTCCTTAACAGAGCCGAGGACAAATAACGAAGCCGAATACGAAGCTTTGATAGAAGGCCTCGAGATCGCCATTGACATGGGAATTGAAAACCTCCTCATATACGGAGACTCACAGCTGGTCGTTAGTCAAGTAAACGGTGACTACCAAACGTGCAAACCGGAGTTGGTGAAGTACGGTGAAAAGGTGCAACAACTGTTGACCTAAATTCCCTCTATACTTTGGTAAGCATACCGCGCGCAGAAAGTAGTAAAGCAGACGCGTTGGCCAAACTTGCTAAAGAACTGGCTGACGAGAACCTTGATGACGTTAGAATCGTGGTACAAAGCCGGCGGGTGCTTGCCCCAGCAGAAATATCTCCGGAATCATCCGAAGAGAAGGGGGCGACTGAACAGATGACCTTGCAAACAGAAGACCGGGAAAAGGCTGAGGATTGGAGGGAAGTCTTCATAAACTACTTTAAGTCCCACCGAATACCTGAAGAAGCATCCACAAGACATCAGCTCATGAAACGAGCTCTGTCTTTCGCCTTCGTTTATGATACTCTATACAAGAGGTCATTCGATTCTCTGTGGCTGAGATGCTTAGGACCAGACGAAGCAGAAAGAGTCATTCAGGAAGTTTATGACGGAATCTGTGGTTCTCACCAAGCGGGCCCGAAGATGAAGTTGAAGATCAAACGGATGGGATACTACTGGCCCACGATGATTCAGGATTGCCTCGAATATGCGAAGCAATACCACTCATGCCAAATCCATGGGGACTTCATCCACCAACATCCAAATCCACTCCATCCAACAGTGGCTAGCTGGCCATTCGAAATGTGGGGAACTGACATAGTCGGCCCCATCGAACCGGCATCGTCCAGGGGACATCGTTTCATCCTGGCGACGACTGATTACTTCTCCAAATGGGCAGAAGCAGTGCCATTGAAGGAGGTGAAGACGGAGAATATCCTCTATTTCTTCAAGACGCACGTTATATACCGGTTTGGGAAGCCGAGACGAATCATCTCCGATAACGGTCCAGCCTACAGAAGTCACAAGATCTGCCGCTTCGCACAGCAGCATAATATAGACTGGAGGTATTCCTCGGTTTATAATCCATGAGCTAATGGTCTAGCCGAAGCCTTCAACAAGACCCTGACGAAAATCATGAAAAAGACGGTGTCCCGAAATAAGAAAGACTGGCACGAGAGACTGCAAGAAGCTCTTTGGGCGTATCGAACTACGTTCAAGACGGCCACAAACACAACGCCATACGCATTGGTATTCAGTACGGAAGCAGTACTCCCCCTCGAGATAGAGTTACCCTCTCTGCGAGTGGCAGTCTACTACGAGCTGACGAACGAAGAAAACGCTCACCTTCGGCTTGAGGAGCTTGATGCCCTTGAAGAAACACGGCTCATAGCGCAACAAAATCTGGAAGCTTATAAAGCAAAGATGACGCGCTCATATAAAAGATTGACCCGACCGAGGACATTCCGCCAAGGCGAACTCGTGCTAGTGGTCAAAAGGACTATGATCTCCAATCGCGCCAAGCGGGGAAAATTCGAGCCAAACTATGGAGGCCCGTACATCATAGATAAGGTCTACCAGGGTGGGGCCTATCTACTCATGGACATGCACGGTGAAAGGCCTTACAGGACAATAAATGGTCGATTCCTAAAGAAATACTACGCTTAATGAGCCACAGCCTAGGTCAATGATAGATGACGACGACTATGTCCGCTCGCTATCTTGCTAAGCTCAAGCTTTATAAGCAATAGCCTACCTTCTCAATAGCGGACCGAAACGTCCTTAAACTAATACTGCAGCATCCGTAGGCTGACGTGATAAAAAAAGGAGAAAAATATAATAAATAAAAACGGTATGTCCATAAGCAAAAAGGGCACGGATGAAAACCCGAAAGGGCTCCGTGAGTAAAAACAGCAGGGCTACCGGCGAGTGTTCATGAAAACCCGAAAGGGCACGACCTCGTAAAAAAAAGAGAAAAGAAAATAAAAAGAATAGAAAAAAAACGGTATGTCCATAAGCAAAACGGGCACGGATGAAAACCCGAAAGGGCTCCGTGAGTAAAAACAGCAGGACTACCGGCGAGTGTTTGTGAAAACACGAAAGGGCGCAACCTCGTTAAAAGACACTTATAGGGTCCTTTCGACCTTGTAAGGAGAAACCACCCGCGCGAGATCCTTACGACTCACAAGGAAACAACATACTTAGGGATCCCCACGATTCCTAAGGAGAAAATACACTTGCGAGATCCTCACGACTCGTAAGGAGAATTCTCTTATGGGACCCTTACGGCTCATAAGATTTGAAAGTCTTAACTTACAGAGACCTAAACCTGTGCTTAAGCAACCCCCCACAACTTTCAATATTGCCCTATAAGTGGTCCAATACGGGCTCTTGTATACAATCCACGGGCGCGAATAAAGACCAAGTCCTATCCGTGACTGGGGATATGTTCGCATGGTGAACAACCCTTGTAAACCCTCTTGACTTACAAGGAGAAAATCCTCTTGTAGGATCCTTACGACTTACAGAGGAACAAACACTTAGGAATCCTCACGATTCCTAAGGAGAAAATACACCTACAAGATCCTCACGACTTGTAGGGAGAAATAACTTTGTGAGACCCTTACGGCTCATGAAGTCAAAAGCCTTAGTCGACAGAACCTTAACCCTGTTCGCTATGCCATCTTTGATCGAAATCGACAGAGGCAAATGATGATTCGCTCCTGGCAATATCCCAGTTGTAGCGGTGCTGATGCCGAAATCGGTGTCTAATTGCAGGATTACGGTGAAAAGCCGGCAGGCCGCACATGCATACGAAATAGCCGAAATGATAGGGCAACTTGCAATAAGAAGCAGCAAGTAAAAATGTATGCATGCAAAAAAAAAGCCGAAATGATTGGGCAACTCGCAATAAAAAGCAGCGAGTAAAAATAAAATAAACAGCCGAAATGATTGGGTACCACGAAAAATAGCCGAAATGATTGGGCAATCGCGACCTTCGCGATATAAAAGCTGAAATGATAGAGCATCGCGGAAATAAAACAAAAAAATTGAAAAAATGATGATAAAACTTTTGCCCTACAGTTAAAATCACATCGATCCCTGTATACAATCCAAGGGCGCAAACAAAGAGGGAATCATACTTTCCCAACAGGCTCCGCCAAAAAACGAAACCAAACCTCGACGGTTCATCTCAACTCCGAAGGAACCAATGTCTTCGGCAAAATGCCTCAACTCAGGGAAACAAACATCCTTGACAAGAGCCTCCTGATCCGCGTCGACTCGCAGAGCAACCAGTGCCTCCGTGGGAAATTCTCGACTCGTTTCAACACCAGGGAAACAAATAATCCTTGGCAAATACCTCAACTCAGGGAAACAAACAATCCTTGATGAGAGCCTCCTGATCCGCGTCGACTCGCAGAGCAACCAGTGCCTCCGTGGGAAATTCTCGACCCGTTTCAACACCAGGGAAACAAATAATCCTTGGCAAATACCTCAACTCAGGGAAACAAACAATCCTTGATGAGAGCCTCCTGATGCGCGTCGAGTGGGAAATTCTCGACTCGTTTCAACACCAGGGAAACAAATAATCCTTGGCAAATACCTCAACTCAGGGAAACAAACAATCCTTGACGAGAGCCTCCTGATCCGCATCGACTCGCAGAGCAACCAGTGCCTCCGTGGGAAATTCTCGACTCGTTTCAACACCAGGAAAACAAATAATCCTTGGCAAATACCTCAACTCAGGGAAACAAATAATCCTTGACGAGAGCCTCCTGATTCGCATCGACTCGCAGAGAAACCAGTGTCTCCGTGGGAAATTCTCGACTCGTTTCAACACCAAGGAAACAAATAATCCTTGGCAAATACCTCAACTCAGGGAAATAAACAATCCTTGACGAGAGCCTCCTGATCCGCGTCGGCTCGCAGAGAAACCAGTGTCTCCGCGGGAAAATTCCCGATTCGCCTCAACTTGCAAGATGAAGCCTCAGGCATCAAGGACTAAAAAACTTGCTTCCTGAACAATGGGACCCTGCAAGTCGACCTAAAACGGTCTCTTGCATACTATTCACGGGTCTCACTCTCCAAAGTCGAGTTTCGACAAGGAGGGAAACAACCGCTTACGAGTCGTCTCGACTCGTAAGAAGGAAAAATTCTCTTAAAGGATCCTTACGACTTACAAGAGAAATCACACTTAGGAATCCTCACGATTCCTAAGGAGAAAACCCACCTACGAGATCCTCTCGATCCGTAGGGAGAAAAGTCTCTATGAGACCCTCACGGCTCATAGAGTTGAAAAGTCTTAGGCGGCAGATCTGAACCTGCGGCCTAAACCATCGCTATCTCGTGAAGAAATCTAGATGCTTACTCTATTATCGGTTAAATGTGTTTATCAAGACAGTATGCTGATAATAAGATGAAAGAAAAGGCGGAGAAATGACACAAGACATTACAAAAAACGTGTATCTTTTATTCATAAACTTGATTGGGTACAAGATACATTGTGTTAAAGAATAAAAAAATATATATATGTACATTGTTTTTATTTACAAGCACAAACGATAAAAAGAGGGATAGGTACTGAGGAGGAAGTGTCTTTAACAAATCCGCAAGCTGCTCTCGCACTTCCTTCAGCGCCTCCTCCTGAGTGGCTGCCGCGGCCACCTCCGCTTCCACCTGGGCCCGCTGCCGCAAAAAGGATGAAAGTTGCTCCTCGGCCGCCTTCTGGGCTGCTTCCAGGCTAGGTGCATTCCGCTCGACAACGTCAAGCTGTTGCCTCAATGATAACCCTTCGGAAAGGCATTGCAGGAGGCCCTCAAAGACAACCTTCAGCCGTGCAGCATTGGCCTCCACCCGAGCATGCAGTTGGGCAGACTTGCTCGAAGTCTCACCGCGCTCCTTACGCCTTGAAATTACTTCTTGTTCAAGATGGCGGAAGTAAGAAGCGCTCTGCTCAATCCATGCTGCTCTTTGATTACTGGCGGCTAAGGTCTCGGGAGCGGGACGCATCGACTCCAGCTGATGCAGGCGGGCCTCGATCTCCCTGCAATGGTTAACCCAAGATGCGACGATGCCCTCATCATGGAAATTGGCAAATATCACCAGCATCGGGTTAACCGTCGTAGCGAAGTCCGCAGCAGACGTAGGAGCCTCGACGTCGAGTTCCTCGATGTAGTCACTCAACATACGCAGACTATTTGCCGCACCTTTTGAGGACGGACGTCTCTGGGAAGGGCCTGCCGGTATTATAATATGAGACTCGAAGGGCGCCAAGACCGGAACGATAGCTGAAAAGACAAAATGCGATTAGATGATAATTCAATAAATATGGAGAAAGTCATTGATAAGATAGTTTACTATACCAGTCGAAGCAGGTGGCGAGGCCGGAAGGGCCGGTGGTGTGGCCGATCTTTCTTCTCCCCCTTCGATTTGTAGCACTGCAGTCAAAAAAAAGGGTTAGAAGTAATTCCATCAATGAAAATGAAAGATATCAATGGAAACCATACTTACCAGCGCCACTGGAGGAAGAAGCGAGTTCAGATGGGAAGGAGAAGTGTGGGAGCAACACTTGATATAGATGATCAAAGAGCACTCCTGAAAAGACATAACAGTACGATTTTAGTACACAAATTATACGTCTGAAGGATAAGATTAATAAATTTCAAACTCATACCTTCCAATATCTTTGATGGTATGAGAGAGGGTTAAGAAGTGACCACCGCCAAGACAGTCGTTGTAGGCGCTCCCTCGAGCAGTGGGGCATCGACGCTGGCTGCACTTGCGTTACGAAAAAGGTGAATTTGTCAGAAAGGATTGCAAGGTAAAGAAAGACAGCAACTTGGGATTTACCTGATGAGCTGCCGGCTGAAACAGAGGCGTCTACCTCCTCCATCGACATGAGGCCACCGCCCGTGGCCTCATCACCCGACTCGATGGGGACCATTGTCATGCTCGCGTGGCCAGGAGACGGCGGAAAATCGTATGCGGGGAGGGCAATGATTGGAGCATCACCGGATTCTTGGGAGAGAGCGGCTGACTCCTCCCCAAGAGTCATGCTCATCTCACCCGCCACTTCTTCGGGCTCCGCGATCTCCATCGGTTCATCCACCGTCACTACAAGGTCGCAGGCCTCAAGCGCCTCGTCCGCCACCACCCTGGGCTCAGTGGTAATGATCATTTCATCTGCCGCCATGTCAGGCTCAGCATCAATAATCTTCTCGGCTGCAGATCCCTCAGCCTCCATCTCAGGCTCCGCAGCCCCAGCGACGTTGCCGACCATCAGCTCGGGTTCGGCAGGTGCCGCCTCCTCTGTCTCCTTGGGTTCAACGGTCTCCGCCTCCCCCTCGGTCGGACTTGGCCCTACAAGATAAAATATATAAGGACCGATGGCATTATAGTTCTTACAACAAAATTCTGAGAGAAATATTACCTGAAGTGGATTTATCATTTGCGCTCTGAACTGCGCGCGCCACTTGTCTGCGAGTAGTGGATAGGGCGACAGGGGCCTCTTCGGAGGGAGTACCGGCATGAGGGACAGTGCTGGGGCCCGCTCCCGTAGCCAAAGCAGCCCGGCGTGCCTTCGCTTCGCGCCTTGACCGTTTCCTCTCCTCCCGAGCTATCGCAATCGATCTCTTCGATGCTTCCTTCAAGGCGTCGTCGTCCTCGTTCAGAGATGCCTCCAGAGCCTTTAAGGCATCTCTCATTGGCTCTTCAAGACGGACCTCCCGCGGTAGCCCCGAGGAAGCAGGAACATCGGCAGATGGCAGAATGTCCGCGTCGCTTGGCAGGAACGGCAGGAACCTCAATGCCGTTCCTCGCCGGTAGGTTATCCAAACCTAGACCAAAAGGGTCATCCAGGGTAGCAAACTTGGCAGCTTCTGATGAGAGGACGCTTGGGCGAAGGAACCGAGCGATGAAATCCTCAAAGCTAACTCCACAACTCCCATGTTCAACGAAAAGGGCCTCGTAGATGTTCAATACTTTAATTAAGCTTGGGAATTAGTGTTGAACAGCATTCTCCGGCGTGACCCCCCTTACCACCGGCTTAGCACCGAAGACATACTCGTCTGTCGGGAGCAACTCCTCATTGTGTTCTCCTATAACCGGTAAACCGGATACCTCTGTGAACTCTTCCAATGAGATTGACACTTCCCGATCCATGGCGAGGAAAGTGTGGGTAGGAATGTTCCACTGCTCTAAGAAAGCCTTAAACCACCAGGTGGGGAGCGTGGGATACTGGAAGAGTGAGACGTAGACCGCGGTATACAACCCTAACCTTATCAACTGCGACTTCCTCGTCGACGGGATATACCGAGCCCATGGAAGGTAGCCGATCGGGTGGCGGGGGATCAGACCTATGTTGTATGATTTCCCCCAAGGTCTCGCTTCACCTTGACAGATACGGCGTCCTAGGATATCCAAAACCATGGGACGCTGGACCGGGATTGCATCTATGGCGGGATGTAGAAAGCCCTTCGATGTCCAATCAACCATCTCCACGGCGTACTGCACCGGGGGTGGGCTAGCGTAATGAATCGCCGTGATGGGTTCCGACGGCACTGCGCAGGTGAATCTCCGTCAACCCATGATTATCTGATTATACCACAACCCCCAAAGGTGGAGACTCTTGCATTCCGGGTCATGGTCCTTAATCATGGCTAGAACTTCACGGTCCAAGGGTGCTTCAGGAAACCCTTCCTCCGAGCGGGCGAACGGGAACGAGGTATCGAGAGACATGGTCACTGCAAAGGAACAAGAAATAGCCGTTAGTGCTGCAATTCCAACACTTGGCGTTTAAAAAAAAATTCAATTAACTGAATTTAAAAATTAATTAAATTAAAATTAATCACACCACACTGCAGTGCAGTGAGTAGGGGACCAAATGGGGACCCACAAAATCTGGATGAAAATGCCCCATTTAATAAGACAGCCTCATCATTGGGAGAGACTGTCAGTTAAAGAAAAGATCCCCAAGAGAATATTCTCATCAGTGGGGAATCCCTAGAGACGAGGAGAAAATCTCCTCTTTCAGAGCAAAGCTCTGTCACAGAATGACACTTGTCAAATTCTGGTCTCAAAGGAATAAAATTCTTTAAAAGAGCATAGCTCTGTGGTAATAATGGAAAGATCCATCACAAAAATTTTAACACTTAAAAGAATTAAAAAATTTGGAATCTTGAAAAAAATCCACGAAAACTTATAATAAGTTCTTCATTTTTCAGATCTAAAAGATCTACATTTGATCCAAGAGCAAAGCTCTGTTCATGGGTTAGAACCCATGAACAAGATCTCTGTAGATCTGTAAGTTTTTTAGAGCAAAGCTCTATTTGTGATACCCCAAAGGGATTTCTTAGATCAAAAGATCTATGAGAGCAAACCTCTTTTGGTTAAGATTGATTTAAATTAATTTGATTTAAATTAATTTTACCTAAAGTTCCTAACTTTGGAAATGAGCAAAGCTCTGAAGTTCTTAAGCAAGAGCAAAACTCTGTTGAAATCAAAAATCTTGAAAAAGGGTGAAAATTTTTTAAGGGCCAGAGGTCCTATTTATAGGGCGCTTGCGCCCCTTCAGCTCACCCGTTGATCCAACGGTCAGAACCTTGCCACCGCTGCACTCACGTGCGCGCCACGTGAGCGCAACGGTAGGAGGGCATTTGTTTCCCCCAATTAGAGCAAAGCTCTGTTGAAATTCAAAATTCAAATTTTGAAGCAACGCTTCAAATCTTGGGGGCAACGCGCCACGTGTCAGGCGCTAATATTTCAGCGCAACGCCCAAGAAGGCGCGCCCAATCAGAGCAAAGCTCTATTAAAAAACAAAAGGAAGTAACGCTTCAGTTGCGCAAGCACTGCGCTGTGCGACACGTGTCAGCGCGGACGCGCTAGCGCAGTTGCGCTGCGCTGTGCGCTGCTTGACACGTGTCAGCGCGGACGCGCTGCGCTGTGCGCTGCTTGACACGTGTCACGCGCTGGGGTATTTGCGCCAAACAGAATTAAGATTTTAAAGAAATCTTTCTGTTCTTGTTAAAATAAGAAGATTTTCTTCTGTAAAACAGAAGCTCTTGGATCAAAGATCCAACGGTGGGGAAAATTCCCTAAATCACTCAGAGAAAGTTCTCGTTAGCAAATTCAACAAACTTATGGGCACTATATAAAGACCCCCAGACCTCAAATCAAAGGCATGAACATTCTTTGAGAAATTAAACAGAGAGAACTCTGAGGAAATTCCAAGAAAAAAAAAAGGTAAAAGACCTTTTAGATAGAAGAATTTCTTGTGATAGATCATTGATCCAAAAACAAGATCAATGATCTTTAATAAAAAAACAAAATAAAAACAGTGCTTTGCACTTTTTATGAACCTCTAGTTCCTGAAATAAGAAAAAAGCTTGTTTTTCTTTGATCTAAATTAGATCAAGAAATCAAATAGTACATTGCACTTCCTTTATGAACCATTGGTTCTTGAATCTAAAAGATTCTAAAATTATAGTGCCTTGCACTTGCAAACTGCGCTGTTGCGCTCTTGGGTTGGCACAAGCCACCAGAGAGTGCCACGTGTCAGCATCTGAACTACTTGCGCTATGCGCTTTAAGATAGAGCTTTGCTCTCTGTAATTGGCGCAACTCACCAGAGTGCGTCACGTGTCAGCAGCGCAAGCGCAGCGCACTAGCGCAGCGCACTGCGCTTGCATGACACGTGTCGTCACCACAAGCGCTTGCGCTCTTTGATTGGCGCAAAGCGCCTAAGAATGCAATGCATTTCTTTTGCTAAAGGGCCAGGCCCAAGTCAAAAAGACCTAACAGGCCAAAATAAATTGCAAAGCAATAAAAAGGGCAGAGCCCGAGTAAAATTGATGCTCTGCATCATTTATAAATGGGCAGAGCCCAAAACAAATTGATGCCCTGCATCCTTTATGGGCAGAGCCCAACCCAAAATCGAAAATAATGCAATGCATTATTTAAAAATGGGCCAAGCCCTAATACAGGTAAAAAAAACAAATAAAAGTGTTGAACATTTTTCAACTGGACTTAGCCCAATCATGGCCGTAAGTCCTCAAATTAAATTGACTGAGCAAAATTGCTCTCCTAAATCAGTTTACCTCCGGTTCAAGGGTACATCTCTGAACTCCTCTGACACCTATCGTTGTAATCCTTCAACGATGTCAGAGAGGTGACGAGTCCCGACGGCCATATAATAAATGGATCATTACATTAAGTTGATCTTAGTCTCAAACATGACTAACGTATCCTTAACGAACGTTTAAGTTGAACTTAGCCTCAATACGGCTAACGTATCCTTAAACTAAAAACACCAAACCCAAATCTAAGTAAATACGGATTTGGACTAATTCACGTCCTACGGGCGACGGCATTACTCAGTCTCCGTATACAATCCACGGACAACCACAAACAAAACAAACACCCACGTCACGAAGTGAAATTCTGGAGAAGGAGAAAGTTGTTACCGCGATGCGGTAGCGTAATTAACTGCAGGGGCTTGCGCCTGCAGGGAAGAGCATCCCCACAATCAAAAACCCCTCAAGCGAGGGGGAATCTGACGAAATCTGCTACATCGGCCGCATCCGTCTAAACCTCCGATACACGGTGCCATAAATCAACTTGGCATCTTCGGAGAGGTAGACGGATAAAACCATATAGCATCTGCCCCGAACCTCAAGCAAGACGTCCTCACGTCGTCGCCGTATTTCGGAGGGGAACAGTGACGTATCCCCGGCACGGAGTGTCTTCTGTTTGACGTTTCCCCGGCACGGAGTGTCTGTTTTACATTTCCCTGGCATGGAGTGTCTGTATGACGTATCCCCGACACGAAGTGTCTACTGTTTGATGTTTCCCCTACATGGAGTGTCTGTTTTACGTATCACCGAGGCGGAGTGTCTGTTTGATGTTTCCCCGGCACGGAGTGTCGCTGATCGACGTATCCCCGAGGCGGAGTGTCTGTTTAACGTTTCCCCGGCACGAAGTGTCACTGGTCGACGTATCCCAGAGGCGGAGTGTCTGTTTGACGTTTCCTCGGTACGGAGTGTCTGTTTGACGTTTCCCCGGCACAGAGTGTTGCTTTGATGTGTTTCCGAGACGGAGTGCCTGTTGGTTGACGTGTCCCCTAGGCGGAGTGTCTTTTTGACGTTTCGCCGGCACGGAGTGTCTGTTTGACGTTTCCCCAGTACAGAGTGTTGCTTTGACGTGTCCCCGAGACGGAGTGTCTATTGGTTGACGTGTCTCCGGCACAGAGTGTCTCTGGTTGACGTGTCCCCGGCATGGAATGTCGCTGGCCGACGTAGAGGTCGTTGTTGGAATTGGTTGGTTTGATTTGTTTTGGGGAAGTTCCAATCTGTCCGGCGGGACTTTTGATCTTGGAAGCGCTTCCGGATGGGACTTTAGTTTAGTTTGTCTGATTCCTGCCTTATTTAGCGGGACCCTTGAATTTGAGGCATTGCAGCATGGGATTTGGAATTTGAATTTTGGTTTGGCATCAGCATCGCTACACTGGAATGTGGTACCAAGAGCGAATCATCATTTACCGTAAGATGATTTGGGGGTTTTGGTTTTGGTTTGGCATCAGCATCTGTCACGCCCCGCTTCCAAAAATGCGCAGACTACGGCATGTGACAGAGCCAACCATGCTACCTATGGCTAGAAATCATCTCTCCACAGTCACATTACGGCTATCTATAGGATATCAAGAACAATAAAATATAAAAACTAGCTAACACGTGTCCAACTGCCTAATAGAGTCGAAAAATGCATAAGCGGAAACGAATCAAATACAATAAACAATATTTGAATCATGTCCCAATATGGGCTCGCATCAAAGAAATAAAACTACGGAAATAAATAAACTAAGAGTCTAAAACTAAATAGGCCGGTCCTCATTGCTCGGCTTGATTGCTAAAATATTCCTGATCTGCCTGCAATAAAGGAAGAGAAACCGGGTCATGCAAAACCCAGACGTCAGTGCGTCATAGATATCAAATAACAGTGATAATCCAGGATATAAAGATATATGTAACCATTGTTTACCCAATATTTAAACAAATTAAAAGAGCAAAGCTCTGTTGAAATTTAATGGGGTAGCGCCTCACGTGCTTTCATGAGGGCGCCAGCGCCAATGTGCAAAGCACAGAAAAGCTTCTGGGTAAGAATTAAATTCTTATACGACGCCGCACATGCTCCTCACGCCAGCGCCAATGTGCAAAGCACAGAAGCACTTTCTGAGTAAGAATTAAATTTTTATATGGCGTCGCACGTGCTCATCACGCGGGCGCCAATATACAAAGCACAAGAAAACCTTCATAAGAATTAAATTCTTAAGTGGTACCCACGTGCACAACACGTGAGTGCCGGCGCCCAAGTAGAATTAAATTCTACGTTTCCCTAACAAAAATTTGAGATACTCTCTTTTAAACAGAGCTGTTGGATCAAAAATCCAACGGAGATGATAAATCATCAAAATATAGAATCAAAATCTATTAGGAGAAAATATCACCTAAAACTTTCTAAATAAGAAAGATATTTTCGGTTAGATCAATGATCCAATCATAGAATAAAATTATATTTTGGGAATATATTCCCTCAATTTTTCTAAATAAAAAAAGAATGCTCTCTGTAAAACAGAGAACTCTTGGATTAAAAATCAAATGGTAATTAAAAATCACCACTTGACAGAATAAATTCTGTATATGGGAAAATATTCCCCCAATCTTGTTAAAAACAAGTACAACATATTCTGTAAAACAGATGTCCTTAGATAAAAAATCCAACGGTATGTAAAATTCCCCAAATCAATTTTGAGACCAATTAAATCAATTGAAATCTTTCAATAAGAGATTTTCTCAAAACTAATTAACAATCTACCTCCACTATATAAAGGACCCGAGACTTCAAGTCTCAAAGAGAGAAACAGAGAGAGACCCACACAGATAGAAAGAGAGAAGGAACCCTCTATAAGCTTCTGCAAAAATACAGTGAGCTCTCAAAAAGAACAGAGAATTCAATTCTCAAAGAAGAAGGGCTTCCTTCTCAAAACACTAGGTAAAGAAAAGAGATCAAAATATCTCTATTACCTATTATATCACATCTAAGGGTTTAACCCTTTTAAAAGAACTTAGTTCTTTCTCTGAATTTGAGATCCACAAGATAAGTCTCCCATAAGTTGAGAATTTAATTCTCATCGGGAAGATCTTGTTCTTAAGAATCAGACATTCAGAGGAGAAAAAATTTAAAAAGAAAGAAAATAGAGTTCATAAAACTCCAGGAAATCAGTTCTTTCAAATCAAGAACTTGGTTCTTTAAAAACTCAACCCGAGATCCTTAAAAATAGTGATTTTGGTGAGCGTTAATGGTCAAAATACCATTGACGGAGGTT
Source organism: Agapanthus africanus (assembly GCA_030015575.1). NCBI lineage: Eukaryota > Viridiplantae > Streptophyta > Magnoliopsida > Asparagales > Amaryllidaceae > Agapanthus > Agapanthus africanus. Next base: position 943,810,910 of record CM057338.1, on the reverse strand, counting down.
TAACCTCTCTGAAAATATCAACAGAGATTAAATCTCCATAATAATAATAATAAAAGAGACTAGCGCCTCACGTGCTTCCCACGTGGGCGCCCTTTTTAACAGCGCCTAACCCCTCACGTGAAAAACACACGGGCGTCCAAAACAGAAGGCCAGCGCCTCACGTGAAACACACGTGGGCGCTGAGTAAAAGTGCTTAGCACTCCATATACAGCCGAAGACAGCTAAGTGCTTAGCACTGATTGGGCAGCGCCGGACGTGCCTCTCACATGGGCGCCATATAAAAAGTGCTTAGCACTTCATATGTAGCCAAAGCGGTTGAGTGCTTAGCACTAATTGGGCAGTGCCCAGCGCCGCACGTGCACCTCACGTGGACGCTATAGAAAATGCTTAGCACTTCATGATTATTAGTCAAAACGACTAAAGTGTTCAACACTCATTGGGCATCGCCCATAACTGAATACTCCACATGATACCCATGTGAGCGCCAGAGCTTCAAACAAGTGTTTAGCACTTTTTCATAAAAATAAAGGGGCTGAATAAATAGAGCCCAAATGAGTACTTAGCACTTTTAAAAAAAAAAACCTAAGTAGACTAAGCCCAAATTGGCTAAATCTCTGAAGTTTTCTTGCAGCTAAGCCCAAATATTCTTTTGCTGGATCTTAAGCAAAAATGATCCTAGAATGTTGTTAAATTGATCTTAGTCTCAAATAATACTAATGCATCCTTAGTAAGAACAAACTGAGCCCTAATGCTCACCTATAGATTTAAGTTGATTTTAATCTCAAACTAGATTAACGGTTCTTAAAGAAAACAAAAATATTTCTGAACTGAAGGAATATAAAACCTAATTTCAAAACCCTGTCAAGCAAATCCTTGACCCAAACCCAAATCTAAAATATACGGATTTGGATTGATCGCGCCCTACGGGCGACGACATATACTAGTCTCCGTATACAATCCACGGGCAACCAAAACAAACAAAAACACACATGACACGAAGTGAACTGCCGGAGCAGGAGAAAATGGTTATCGCAATGCGGTAATGTAATTAACTGCAGGGGCTTGCGTCTGCAGAGAAGAGCGTCCCACAATCAAAAACCCCTCGCAAATGAAGGGGGATTTGATAAAGTCTGCTACAACGGTCGTATCCATCCAAACTTTCGATATATGGTGCCATAAATCAACTTGGTATCTTTGGAGAGGTGGACGGATAAATCCAAATAACATCTGCCCCCAAATTCAGGCAAGACGATCTATCCCAGTTCGTCTCTGTTTCCGGCGGTGAACAAACATGAATATGAATAAATAACACAGAAATGAAACAGTGAGGTATGTGTATGTATGAGATGTGTTATGTGTAACCTAAAATTGTGCTTCTAGGTTATCTATTCTAAAAGTCTTTAAAATCAATTAATGTAATTCTCATCGTAACCCAAAAATATATATCCCGTTCATTCCCCACGGGACCACAGTAACAGTATTTATTCCGTAACGTCCGGAAACACGGCAAATAAGTAATTATTCCTTAACGCCCGGAAAAACGGCAAACAAGTAATTATTCCGTAACGCCCAGAAAAACAACAAACAGGTAATAATATCCTCTTGAGTTATATTTCGGTTACATTCTTGATTTCCCTTTTTCCCCTAGGTTGTTGTTTAAGTCGGGTGTTGCCAATATAGATCTAATGCCAACACAGGATCAAGTATGTACAGTTCTTGTCTATGCAAACAACAAGTCACGTCCGTCAGGACAGCACGTCAATATTGTCAGCATTAGTAACAAGATCAAAGTAACAAGTCTAGTAGTGTGTCGTGAACATGTCATGTGATGCATATTTATCAAATAGATACCCAATGTGAAACTGTAATTGATACCGGAACACGGTAAACAAAACTGATGCTAGGATGCATATGTGTCTATCTGTAATAACCAGTATATATATACATGCCTGCGTATGATGAACTAGATAGCATGTTGTACTAATATAGTAGTGTAATGAAATCATGATGTTCCGGCATGCAAATAGATATGCTATTATCGGTACAGATACGAATGGATAACGTAACACTGTAAATCGGTAATAATTGCTGAATAATAAAACACATGTTTTATTCATATAGATATCGATATAGTAACATAGCATGTTGCAAGTTAAACTTTCCTAATCGGATCTCACGACGGGTTATGGATGTAACGCCCGATGTCGGATAAACATCGCGATGCAAACTCACACGTGTGCAGGACTGGACCTGGCTGAACAATGACGTGACATGATGACTAGGCTGGACGACGACGACGACTGGGTTATCCGGATCATCGGCGACGCGTGCGACTCTGGCGAGACGGTCAAGAACCGATCAAGAAAGAAAAGGAAAGAAAGAAAGAAAGAAAGGAGAAGAAGAAGACTAGGGTGTAGCTCGGCTCTGGGTTCTGGAGGGTCAAAGAACAGAGGAGAAGACGACGGCGATGATGGGCTGCTGTCGACGACGTGACAGTGGGTTACTCGGGTCCTGTTGTGGTCGGGAAGGTGGTGAGGTCGATGGTGGTAGTGGTTTGTGGTGTCGTGGAGAGGAGAGGGAGGTGAGGAGGTGACAGTGGTGACGACGACGAGGTGGTGGGGTCTCCGGCAATGGGTAGTGGCGAGGTTGGGTTTCTGCAGTTGGGTCGTGGGTTGCGGAGTTAGGTATGCAAGGTGCTCGAGGATGGAGAGGGAGAGGAAACAAGGTGTAGGGTAGGGTGAAGGTGATGGCGATGGCGAGTCGCCGACGATGAGGGTGGAGGTTCTTGGGTTGCAGGTGGCGGTTGTTGGAGGTTGTGGGTTCTCAAGGATGGAGAAGAGAAGAGGCGAGGAGAGGATAGGAGGTGGTGGAGGTTGTGACGAGGGAGAGGAGACGAGGGGGGTGAGGTGATGAGGTCGGGGTGATCGGAGGCAAGGTGAGGGGCTAGGGTTAGGGTTCTCGAGTTCTCATCACGAGAGGGAGAAGGTAAAAGAAAAGAGAGGTGAAAGAAAGGTGTGATAATAATTAGGTTATTATAAGAAATATATATAGAGAGAGAGGAGAGAGAGAGAGAGAGAAACAGCGGGGGGAGGGGGAAAGAGTGTGCGAGAGGAAAGAGAGGGGATGAGGGGTTAGAGAGAGAGAATATAGGATATATTAATTAGTTAAATATTATATATATAAATATATATTATATATATAAACTGAATACATATCAGTTGGATTATAAAATATTATATTATATAAATATATATATATATATATTAGGTTTAAACAACTAATAACAAAATACTCCGAAAAATACCCGGATCTCTTCTAAAAATCTAGTTTTAAAATATAGAGAATATATGTACAAGCTAAAACCATAATGCGATATTCGGATAATAAAAATGCATACCCCCAAGAACGGATATACGTAAATATACGTAGCGATCCAAACGAGTCTGTTTTATCAATCTGGGCATGAACACGATGTATGGGTGCAAACATATGATATGGGGTATGATAACATGCCACGCTAGACATCAAAATATATTATCTGTCTATTATATGTATTATTTAAAAGATATGCGGATAAATATATCATATAAGTGTGTATCGAATTTAGATGTGCACGGATCCTCTGTACTAGCAAATATATGACGTAATCTTGAGCGTGCCAAACACGTGGGGCGTTGGCGCCCAGTGCCCGCGTGCCAAGCACGTGAGGCGCCAGCGCCCTCGTGCTAGGCACGCGAAGCGCTGGCACCCATGCGTCCTTTGGACGCTATTCTTCTTTTTTTATATACACACACTCCACATAAAACACTACACAGCACATTGAGTTCGCATGACCTGTTTGACCCGTCAATCGGAGGTTCTCTCGCTCCAAAGGTGAGGGGTAATTAACGGCAGCTTAGTCCACGGCTGCCGGAGATTCGGATCCCCACGATCAATAAACCCCAGCCTACCCTAGGCAGAAAGAATCTGTAATGCGCCTGACAAGTGCGCGCGTATTTCTATCTCAATAGGGTGACGAAAAACACCCTACAACGATGTTAGGCTTTCACAATGACTGTCGAGAAGGCCGAAGCCACAGACCAAGTCATCACTGGTAATTCCCAATCCTTTCAAACATTTTCAATCTTTGTATATCACTATACTATTCCTATATCCAAACCCAACCTCACACAACTTAGGTACTATACCAGTAGCCTCCCTACCTGCTTTAGCTCTCTTCGACACTGGAGCATCACATTGCTTTATGTCGCAACGGTTCGTCCGAACTCATGCAATTCCAGTTAAACCGCTCGTATCCAGCTGGAATGTCAGTTTAGGAAACGACGTTCTAAAATCAACTTTGGGATACAATCTGTGTCCAGTGTTCATCTGCAGTAGAGAATTTTATGCGGACTTCAAGTTGCTGGACATACCGAACTTCGATGTAGTCTTGGGAATGGACTAGCTGGGAACTTTCTTCGCTACCATCGACTGTCGTCAAAGCAGAGTAGTGTTCGAAATACCAGATCATCCAGTGTTCTATTTCAAGAGTGGAGACCGTACCTTGGAACCCAGCGTCTACAAGGCAAAACCAAAGAAGGCAGTGGTTGCATCATAACAAGCGGAAGAATCGAAACCAGAAGTAGTTCGAAAGTTCGAGGATGTATTCCTGGAAGATATATCAGATTTGCCTCCCGATCGAGCTCTTGAATTCAGTATCGATTTACAACCTGGTATGCAGCCTGTAATCAAAGCTTTGTACCATCTAAGTCCAGAAGGATTGAAGGAGATCCGTATACAGTTAGATGAACTCCTGAAGAAAGGTTGGATTCGTCCCAGTACTTCAAGCTGGGGATCTCCGATATTACTGGTGAAGAAGAAAAAAGATTCATACAGGATATGTGTAGATTATCGAGCTCTGAATGAAAAACAAGTATCCACTACCGCGCATTGATGACATTTTCAATCAGCTAAGTGGGACTTGTGTATTTTCGAAGCTAGATCTTCGTTCGAGTTATCATCAGGTGAAGGTCAAAGAGTCCGACATCCCGAAGACGGCGTTTAGGACTCGATATGGTCATTATGAATATCTCGTAATGCCATTTGGAGTGACCAATGCACCTGCTGTATTTATGAATCTAATGAACCAAGTTTTCCGAAAGTACTTAGACAGGTTCGTTGTCATCTTCATCGACGACATCCTGGTATATTCAAAGAATCGAAAAGAACACGCCGAGCACTTATGGATTGTCTTGGAGACATTGCAACAACATCAACTCTACGCCAAGTACAGCAAGTGTGAATTTTGGCCAGATCAAGTCGGATTTCTTGGACATATCATTTCAGGCGAAGGAATCTTAGTATATCCAGCTAAGGTGTCAGCTGTCAGCGAATGGCCGACACCAAAGACGGTGAAAAATATACGAAGTTTCTTGGGATTAGCAGGATACTACCGACGACTCATTGAAGGATTTTTGAAGATTGGAGCACCCCTGACCAAGCTCACACGTAAAGATGAAGTATTCGTGTGGTCAGAAGCATGTGAAAACGCTTTTGTAGAACTCAAGTCAATATTAACTTCTGCTCCTATTCTCGTAATACCGGATCAATCTGGAGCATTCGTTGTGCATTGTGATGCGTCCGATAAAAGATTAGGATGTGTTCTACACCAGCATCGAAAATTTGTGGCTTTTGCATCAAGACAACTAAAGGTTCATGAGCGCAACTATCCAACACATGATCTGAAGTTGGCAGCAGTTATCTTTGCACTTAAGATTTGGCGCCTGTCACGCCCCGCTTCCCAGTGTACGAAGACGGAGACATAGCGGGCACGCAACATATTTACTCAGAAATAAATATGTTAAGCGTAAATAAACAATATATAAAATGCGCAAGAAATGACAAGAGATATAAAATGAACATCAATTTTTATTAACATTCATCTTTACAATACACTGCTTTGAAAAGGAAAGTAAAATGATATAAAGTAATGACTAAACAGTGTTATATGAAATGAAAAGTAAGTACAAGCAAAGCTAGAAGTCGTGCTGCTCAATGAACTGGTCCACGTTCTCCTGGCTAGGCTCGATCTCGAGAGAGTCCGGTCCTCCTGACGAACATTCCAAAGAAAGAAATGACAGGAATGTCATCAACGAACTAGCGCTACGTAAGTCCTAAAAGAAAGAGAGAAATATAGCAAGTATTGAGAATTGAACTGTTAATGTGTACAGGTATAAGATTGTTATTCTAACGTAGTTATTTGTAGCTTGGTACAAAAGGTATTAGTGTATACGAGAGAAGTCCATCTTTCCCCGTGGACTATGGTAACATGTAGTACAAGGCCCCGTCAAAACCCACGGGACAACGGCACGAGAGTTCATGTATATGTCTTTTAGTGATCATCTCATGCCACTTTTAATACATTCCGTACCAATCTACCCTTTTAACCCCGTAATGTATTGTATTGATTATACTGCATGCCGAGACCATGGATACAAGTTGTTCAAGTAGTCAGGTTCAGGATATAAGCTTGTAGTCATGTCAAGTTATAGCCATGGTTCGGTCAAGTCAAGTCTTATATTCAGGTTTGATATTCAGGATCAAGTTTAAGTATACATGTTAGGGTTTGGATTCATATTTGAATTGGATTCTGGTTTGAGTTGCATTCAAGTTTGATTTAGACTTAGACTTGAGTTAGATACTTAGAACTGATTTGGATCCTGAATTATGTTCGGGAGTTATCGGTAACTGCTGCACATGGACGGCAGGATTTGTGTCTTTTTTTAAGAAAATTACCATTGATAACACCGTTAGGTTTTTCTACCTTAAATGGGCAAGCACTCACTTTCTCCGGCTCACTGAGGCTCTAGAAAATTGATTCCGCTTAAACCTATATTTACTTAGTCCTTAAATATAATTTTATATACCTTGAGAGAGTTTTATGAAAAATATTTTTAATATAGTTTCAAAATAATCTCGAGAAATTATTTATATTATTTAAGGTTTCCATGAATGTGAATTTTAAGAGTTTGAGGTATTTTAGTGATAATTACCTTAACTTGAATAGTTCATGGTATTTTACTGTAAAGCTTGACTTTTGTTGGTATCTTGATGGTATTTTGATGAAACTTGAAATTCTTTCCTTTGAAAAATATAAGGTTATTTTATTTTGAAAATATATGGATTTGTAATTAATTTCATTATTAAGTAGAAAATTGCGTTTTTCTTAAAAATCGTATGAAAAACATTTCGAGACCGAATGATCCGTAAGGAGGTCTGTATCTTGCTCTACTAGCTTAAGGATGTGCGATAATCCGCACTATCCAATAGCGGGTCCCCTAAAAAGAGTTGTAGAAGCTTATTTGCAAAGGAATTTTAAAATACAATTCAAAAGAAAACCGTTTTTATAGTAGATGATATTTTAATGAAGTATATTGTATTCGCCACAAAAATAGGTTCAAAGAGAATCATGCTATGGAACCATGTGTGGTTGTGAGGGGTAGGTCATTACCCCGTGAAGTTTTCTAAAGGTGTATTTCAATAAAGGAATATAAGATGACATATCTAAAGTTTATGGTATTTAAACGAAAAACTCAATTTAAAATTATTTTACATGAGAATTTAGATAGAATTTGATTCTAAATAACTATGAGTTAAAGTTATAAGTGATGTGTACAAATTGGACTTAACAAACTATTAAAGATGAGTAGTTTTCTAGATTTTAGTAAGAGTTGTCGGTAGTAACTTCACTTCAACATATATTTTGAGAAGAGATATTCAAAGAAGAAGGTGAGGAATTGAGAGGGACTTACAAGTGAAATAGTTTAAGGAGAGGTAGAAGAAGAGTGGGTTGTCGTCGTGGTGTTGCGGGGTCGCCGGAATAGCCTCGATTGCTCGCCGGAAATTGGTCGTTGGCTAACTCCTCTTCTACTCCACTTGTACTTGAGAAAATTTGAGAGTTTTGGCTAGAATTTTCAGAATGAGGAAGGGATAGGGCATGGGGTAATATTTATAGTGTGGAATTAGGGTTTTGGAATTAAAAGAGTGAATTAAAATGTATTAAAATATGATAAATTGGGGAATTGAGAGGTCTCTGTTTGATTGCATAGCAATCAAACAGTGCAGGGGTGATGGGGGTAGGGGAAAAGACTCGTGTGCAAAACCCGGGCACTATCACCTACGGATGGACCGTCGGCACCGGCCCTTTGGGGAATCTCACTGGTCGAAATGTGGAGGGGAGCCATCGAATTCTTGCCACGTGTATATGTCCCTATTAACTATATTATGCACATGTTTGATTTCTTCAGACTTTTCATTTTATGTCCATTGCACGTGTAAACTTTTGGACTTCCAAAAAGTTTAAAAAATAAAATTTGAAAAAATAAATGTGTCTGATGGGAATCGAACACAGGGGCTACGTCACAGCAGTGCAAATCTTTACCAGTGAGCTAAAAGTTGCTTCTTGCTGTTCTCAAACAAAATTTATTTATAACTTGTACTCGGGCTTGTAAACTTCGTTCTGTACATTAAATTAAAAAATTTCTTACAGTAAAATCAAAGTCGTCACAACGCCACTATCTTTTGGGTGAATAAGTGGATATATACACTGACCACAAGAGTCTGAAGTATGTATTTACTCAGAAAGAATTAAACATGCAGCAGAGAAGATGGCTAGAACTCATGGCGGAATTCGACATCAACCTACAGTATCATCCTGGGAAGGTGAATGTAGTTCCTGATGCACTTAGCCGCCAGCCATTAGCAATGAATCTTACCGCTCAGTGGAAGCTACAGCAGGAATTGCACGGATTGGCGATCGAAATTGTTATGCCAGGTAACGCTTCGTATTTGAAGAACTTACAAGTCTGGTCTACTCTTGTCAATCAGATCAAGGCAGCTCAAGCAAATGATGCCAAACTACAAAAGATCCGAAAACAAGTAGAAAGTGGACTTCAAACTAACTTCATCATTCATGAAGATGGATCCTTGAGATATGGAAGTCGATTATGTGTACCTATCGGCTCAGTTCGAGAAGAGTTGATGAAAAAAGCTTACAGCTCTCCTTATTCTGTACACCCTGGTGGTATAAAAATATACATGGATCTACGGCAATACTATTAGTGGCATGGAATGAAGCGCGAAGTAGCTAGAAGTGTAGCCAAGTGTTTGGTGTGACAACAAGTGAAGGCTGAACATCACAGAACTGCTGGTGTACTTCAGCCATTACCAATCCCAGAATGGAAATGACAGCACATTACCATGGACTTCGTGACCGCCCTTTCTCGCAGCACGAAGGGTAACGACACAATATGGGTTATTATAGATTGACTCACCAAGTCGGCTCACTTTATTCCATTTCGAGTTGGCTAATCTACCGAAACGTTAGCAAAGAAGTATATGGAGGTAAGTATAAATCTAAAGTAAGATGTAAACCTTCAAAGTGTACTATATTTGATACCCATGAAACTCATGCAAGATATCGTGAGATTACATGGAGTACCTGTTTGCATCGTCTCCGATCATGATACCAGATTCCGATCACAGTTTTGGCAAAGTCTGCAAGCTAGCCTAGGAACGAGTCTGAACTTCAACACGGCTTATCATCCACAAAAGGATGGACAGTCCGAGCGAAAAATTCAGATTCTAGAAGACATGCTAAGAGCTTGTATGTTAGAGTTCGGAGGTTCGTGGGAAGATCACCTACACCTTATGGAGTTTTCATACAACAACAGATATCATGCAAACATTGGGATGGCACCATTCGCAGCACTTTACGAACGAAAGTGTCGTTCGCCGCTAATTTGGGACGACATCGGAGATCGTGAACTCCTTAGACCAGAAATGATCGTGGCAACTGTGGACGTAGTTCACACGATCAGGGAAAAGATGCGCATAGTCCAAGACCGACAGAAGTATTAAGCAGATGCTAAGCGGCGATATCTGGAGTTCCAACCTGGAGACCATGTTTTTCTAAAGATCTCTCCAAAAAGAGAAGTGATCCGCTTTGGTAAGAGGGGTAAGCTAAGTTCGAGATACATAGGACCGTTCGACATACTCGAACGAGTTGGAGAAGTGGCATACCGTTTAACACTTCCATCCTCATTAGAAGGAGTGCATAATATGTTCCACATATTTCAGCTACGATGATATGTGAGCGACCGCAGCCACATACTTGATCACTTCGAGCTCACAGTACATACTGATCTAACCTGCAAGTAACAACCCGTTGAGATCCTGAACCGAAAGGTGAAGACACTGCGGAACAAGGAAGTAAACTTGGTCCGAGTGATGTGGAGAAAGGATTCGCCAGGAGAATCAACATGGGAACGAGAGGAAGACATGCGTGCAAGATACCCATATCTATTTGAAAATTAGTCTCTATGTAAATATAAATTTCGAGGAAGAAATTTTTATAAGGAGGGTAGAATATAATGACTCTAAAATCTTGTACGGAAATTTTACTGTTAATATACAAGAAATGAGTTTTACAGTCTGAGTTTGAGTTATAAATTACTTTTGTTAAATAACAGCAAGAAACAACTTGTAGCTTACTGGTAAAGCCTTGCACTGCTGCGACGTAGTCTCTGTGTTCGATTCCCATCAAATACATTATTTTTTCTGAATTTTTTTTAACTTTTTGGAAGTCCAAAAGATTGCACGTTCAATACACAGGGAAATGAAAAGTTCAGAAAAATCAAACAGTGCAAAAGGGTTTAAATACAGATTTTATCAAGTGGCACGAATCTCGAGGCAAATGCCTCGAGATTGACCGGCCAATATCACCAAAGAAACGGCGGGGATGGTCAGATGAAGCCCAATTTGCTCCGGGCTTTGCACACACACCTCTTCACCTACCCCTAACTCTCCTGCACTGTTTTATTTCCCTGCAATCAAACAGAGACATTTCAATTCACAATTAAACATCATTTTAATACTTTTTAATCCATTGTTTTAATTCCAAAACACTAATTCTCCACTATAAATACCATCTCATATTTTGGTTCAGCACCATTTTGAAAATTATAGTAAAATTCTCTCAAAAAGTTCCTAAGTACAAGTGGAGTAAAGAGGAATTAGCGAGCAAGCAACTTCCGGCGAAGATCGAAGCAACATCCGGAGCCTCCGTGAAGTCACGACGACACTCTTTCTTTCCTAACCCTCTCCTTGAAACTTCTAAACTGCAGGTCCCTTCTAAATCTCTTTCTTTCTATAGAAAATTCTTTTCAAATTTTTATCGGTAAAAGTGGAGTTAATACTGACATATTCTTTTATAAAACATATAACTCCCTTTTCCTTTACAATTTAGTCAATCTAATTTTACTACATCACTTGTAACCTTAAATCCTAATATTTAGAATCAAATTTTATCAAAATTCTCATGCGAAACAACAATAATAGCACTTTTTCATTAAAATACCTTGAACTTATAAACACCTCTTTTCGTATTTGTTAAAACAATATCTTGAGAAAACTTCACGGAGTAACGACCTACCCCACACGCACACTTGGTGTCATAGCACGATACTCATTGTATGTATTTTCGTTTCGAAAAATGATATTACAATAAAATACAATATAAATTTTAAAACAACGGATTTCTTTTAAAGCGGTATTTTCTATCCTTTGCGATTATGCATCTACAGCCCTCTTTAGGAGACTCGCTAATAGATGGTGCGTATTATCGCATATCTTTAGGCTAGTAGAACGAGACGCAAACCTTCTCACGGAGCATTCGATCTTGAAAGGATTTAAATATGGTTTTTAAGAAATACGAATTTTCTAAATAAAATAAAATTATTTTTAAAAGTAAAATTATATAAAATTATTGATACATATTTTCAAAATATAATAATCCTATATTTTTCAAAAATAAAAAGATTAACAAATGTCAATAAAATACCATTAAGATACCAAAAATGCAAGTTTTACAATAAAATACCATGAACTTTCCAAACTAAGTACTTATCACTAAAATACCCCCAAATACTTAAAATCCATGTTCATGACAACCTCAAATAATACTAATCACCCTCGAGATTTGCTTTTAAAATATATTAAAATATTTTTTTCATAAAACCCCCTCGAGATATATAAAACAACATTTAAGGACTTTAGTAAATATAGGTTTAAGCGGGATCAATTCTCTTGAGCCCCAGAAAGCCGGAGAAAGTAAGTGCTTGCCAATTTAAGGTAGACAACTTAACGGAGTTATCAATGGTAATTATCTTAGAAAAAGACATAAATACTGCCATCCAACAGCGCCGTGGATCCGAATCCCTCATCACGAGACCGCCGGGTAGTTTCATGTTTGGCACATCCACCACGGGTAGCTTCCTGCCCAACAGCGTCGTGGATCTAAAGCCCTCATCACGAAGCGGCCGAATTGCTTCCTGCCCGGCCTGTCCACCGCGTGTAGCTTCCTACCCAACAGCGCCGCTTCCTGCCCAGCCCATGCACTGCGGGTAGCTTCCTGTCCAACAACGTTATGAATCCTAAACCCTCGCCACGAGGCCGGCGGATAGCTTCCTGTCCGATGATACGCCACGCGAACTCAGGGATCAAAGAGACACAAACCCAAACGCCATGTTGTTCCCGGACAATCCACCATAAAGAATCCTCGATTCCAAGATGAACAGATAAAACCGAGCAGGCCACTCTTGACCCGACCCATAAATAGGTCAGAATGAGAGTGAAGGGCTAATGATGATGCTCATAAGTGGGAATTCCCCAGATCACGACACGTAGCGGATGACGTGTCATCCATGTAAGCCCACTAAATTCCTGGGGGCTACGGAGCTGGAATAAGTATGATACTTTGTGGACATTTCTCGGCGCTTCGTCTCCGAGGTATCATCCGACCTTTAGGGGCCTCCCGTAAGTACATTCCATATTTGCCTAGCAACCAACTAACAGCTCGCCTCCGAGCTATCCTACAGCCGAGCTATCTCAACCTTCTCGCTCGTCTCCGAGCTATTACAGAGCTGAACTTCCCTAGCCTCCTCACTCGTTTCCAAGCTATCATCGAGTTGAGCTTCCTCGGCTTCTTCGTCTTGCCGGGAGCATGAAGCACGGGCGCCCCCGAAACGGCTCCGTGTATCCTGTCAAGATGAGATCTCCTTCGCTCCACGTCCCGCATTTCACGCGAGCGTATCTCGCCGTTAATAGACGTATCCCGCCGTTAATAGACGTATCCCGCCATCAACGTGAACGTGATGCAGGGGCGTAACGAATGGCAAAAATCCCGCATCGTCTCACTCCATACGACCGTTATATAAACTTCTCTTCCAGACAATTCAGGTAATGCGAATTGAATCCAATACGCCGCTACTCTGCCCATCTTTTCCTCAGTACTTACTTGATCGTCGGAGGGTCCTACGGTGGTTTCCCATCCCGAGACTTCCTTTACAGACAGCTAGGCGTCAACAGCACCCTATTAAGATCCACACGCTCAATCTTCCACAACAAATATCAGCCGTTCAACCTCACTGGCCGTAAGATCGACGGAGGACAACATCTGAGAAAGATTCCGTCCTCAATTAGGATCTTATTAACTAATCATTATGCCTGCTTATCCTGTAATCATGTCTTCCCTTAATCAACATCACACTTAACAATTAAACAAATCTTAAATAAGAGTGCTTTTTGAAGCTTGGGAATCCCAATACCATTTTAAAAGAATTTATAAGCTTTTTAAAACCATAAACAATTAATGGATGTCTTTGCATTTCAGGCAGCTTTTTTGATAAGAGAATATTTGGAAAAAGAAAGCGATTCTTTTTCATTTTTGTTTCTTTTTAATCTGCCTGCATTTGATTTGCATCTTTACATATGACCAAAAGTAAATTTTGTGCTAGAGTCAGCAATGAAAACTTATTTAGCAACTATGATCTTCGATTTAACACTGACCAACTCTCTTAATTAATTCGTTTCTTTAGCAGGTAGGATAGAACATACTAAACTAAATTTGACAAACCTCTGCTACCTTGGCTTACATTTGTTTGATGTGAATGGATTCAAACATGAATGCCTATTTATTTGATATGCAGAAGCGCTTTTGTTGCTAATGAACAGAAGATTCAAGATTTATAGGTTAAATGACTTAAAATTACGAGGAAACGGGGCCTACAGGACATGGCCCAAACTGCAATCTGCAGTGGCCTTTCATATAGGCCAATAGGACCCGTTGGCAATTTTACAATTAGGGACTCTACTGGTCTATGTGTAAGGTCACTGCAATTTAGGGTGGTCATCCATTTTCTCATATTAATAATTAGCACCTCTCAAGGAATCATAATTATTAATCGACACTTCAAGAACATTCAAGCTTTTTCCATGTGGCCATCACTTCAACCCGTATCTATCAAAAACAGTTTTAATTTCCTTCGTTTCTTTTCCTTACACTTAATCATATGGCATCTAGCACACACCTTTCCCTTCCATCAAGGGAATAATGATGTTGATATCATTCTATCTACTACTACATTAGAAAAATAATTAATTTCCCATAATTTTCATTTTAAAGGATATATAGATCAGTTAACTAAACAACAATGGCTTTAGTTAAAAATTAAAGGAATCCCACCAACACAGGCAAAATCCTGCTGGCTTCCAAATGATTTGCCTTTTTGGTCCAAGGCATGCCAAGAACAAACAATTTTTACCATCTGAGTTCTGTTGTTCCTTCACCCAAGTACCATGTGAACTGCCATGTGTTGGATTTGATGTCTTGCACTCTTCCAATCAATTACTACAGTGGTGATATGACTGTATAATGGTAGATATACTTACCAGTTATATCAAGTGATTCGCAGATAAATTTAGCCATCTATCCATTAAAAGGAAGAAACGAGCAGATCTATTATGATAGCATCCATATAATTTTAGAGAAAACGGGGCCTATTGAGACCCTGCAGCAGGCCTGTGGAGTCCAAGAACTTAATTGCAAAATAGCCAACGGGTCCCACTGGCTCATATGAGAGGCTACTACAGTTTTGGGCTGCAGGATCCCTGCAAGCCCCTTTTCCTCGATTAATGTAGTCTAAGATATTAGTATTTTGCATGTGTATGTAAGTAAATGTACAGTCAATATTATGCACGAGCCTGCGAGCATGCGTTAAATTATGTTATTTACAAATTTAGATTTGATAATAAGGTTTTATCTCTAAAAAAATTTTAAAATGAAAAAGCATCATGAATATTGGTGCCTTGTGTGTGGGTGGGTGGGTGCGGCGGATTTTGAAACTTGAATTTGATGTTTGTGTTTAAAACAGGATGATGATATGGAGGGTTTTATATGATGAATGGTTTGATAGATTTTTCTTATTTTTGAAATTTTTTTTATAAAACAAAGAAAGAGCATTAATTGATCATTTTACCTGCATGAACCTTCAAGAGTTTGCATTGTAATGGTAGAGATAAAGAAGTTTTAATACATCAGAATAACAGAGTCGTCTCAGTTTTGAAAATTGAATTAGATAAAAAAAAGAGAATCATAAGTAGTAGATGTTCAAAAAACAGGAGGAAGGACAATGGTTAAAAAAGGGGTTAATAGCATAAAACTTTCTTGTAGTTTACTCTGTGTGTCAATTTTACCCCTCACATTAATTATTGGCATAAACATCTCTTGTGCTCCTCGATTGGAACCCTTATAAATGCTCAAAAATTATCAAATTCAAATTCTAAATAAGTCCAATGATTGCAAATTTGGCTTCAAAACTTATTATTGCTGTTTAGAGTTGAATTTGAGCACTTTTTTAGGGTTTCGATCGATGAGCAAAAAGGGGTATTTTTGCCGATATAGTTTTAACAAGTTTAGTCGCTAATATTCTAGGGTCTCCGCATGACGGGACCACCGCCAATAACAAGTCTTGCCGCTGAAATCCAAATGCAACCATTATAATCATGCATGCGCACAAGGTCACCTTCATTATGAGAAAGTAATGGCTGCAAACTTGCATTAGCAAAGCAAATGCCTCCAGATTAATTCATTCTGCATATATATTTGAATTTAACATTTGAACTATGTTATAACAATTTCGCAAGACAATCATTTCATCACAGCATGCTGCTATTTCAATGCACATGACAATGCCAAGATTTCTAGATCTTCCCACATGCAACCTATATATGAGAACTAATTTAGTCACATATCTTGCATAGGGGTTGTTTCATATAAGCAAAGAGGCGACTGAAGGTGTTCGTGTATCCGAGATATGATAGTATATACATATACCTATTATACATCAAAATCTTTCGAAGCATCTACCCTAGATAAAGCATGTCGCAAATCTTTAACGATTAGGCCTACTGTGTGCAAGAATAGATCACCGCAAGCATGTTCGCCTCGTTTAAATTATTCGATCACCTATGCACGGCATCGTGCTTGATCTTATCCAAAAGCAAGCCGGTAGCAGGTTATACTTGTATGCAACTTACAGTGACTTCTCTAGAACTCCAGGCTTTATACCATCGGACTAATTAGGTCCCCGAAATTTCGGCATACAACATATGTACTGATGACTCTCAAATTTAGCTTCATACATGTGCAAAAAAGCCCTTTTCATCAAGTCCTTTAAGGAACTAGAAAAAAGTGGCTATCTATGATAGATCAAAGCACCGTCTCAAACGCAAACGATCAATTAATACGTTTTCCGAAGTTGTGTTCCTATCTACCATACTCACCACCCCTTTTATTGATATATGGACAGACTCGATCACAAAATGTATGAGGCCAATATCGGGGTTTCCGCTCTCCATTTGTCAGGATCTTCGGATATCCAAACCCATCTGGTAATATAAAACCTAAAGTTCCGAAAGTTATTGAAAGTTTTGTTCATGTACAGCTTGCTACCTACATGTTTCATGGATATATAACTGAGCACAGGATCATGGGTGTTCAAAGATCTATAATGATCTCGGCATTGCTGATATATATATATATATATATATATATATATATATATATATATAACAACCCAGTGCATTCAAGTGAAGGCTTACTGGTCAAAATTCTGAAACCTTCAACTACATACATTGGCCAGAAGCATAGTGATATAGTAGCTAGAAAAAAGGACAAGGCTTAAATGCGTGAAAACAAAACACATAGTATGATATCATTCGTTATAAAAGATATAATATATAATATAAAGTTAACTGAAATCTGATCTTATATTTTATAGTTTAGTTAAAATAAACTTCTTGTTTTATTGATATATTATTAGAGGTTTCAATAATTACCTATCACCCATTTAGCCTTAGCCCGTGTGGGTCGACATGTAAAACATAGGTATAGGGTCAAAGTTTTACTCCTCGTTAAAATATTCCCGTATCCAGCACGTCCGTTGATAAAGTATCACCGGGTCGATCCGATCCGTGGGTTCGTAGGTTTTATCCGGCCCGTTCGTGGGTTCACCCGATCCACGGGTCCGTGGGTTGAGCCCGCGGGTTTGTGGGTTTTATCCGGTGATTATTGAACAAAGTCAAATATTTTTCATCAGATTTTTAAGACTTGAGAATAAATATTGCATATTAAATATTTATTATGAATGCTATTAAGATTTTTTTTTAAGAATGTGTATTTAAATGTTTATATTATCTTTAATGGGAAAGAGCCCCATGCATTTGGCCTCCTGTGAATGGCGCCTTCGAAACTGGGGCTAACAGCTGGGGCCCACCTGAGACGGGCCTCAATTGTCAGTACTTGTGTGGGCTCCTTTGCAGGGCATCTTTTCTCTATTTGTAATTAAGATTGTTCAACTTTTTTAACTCAAAAAACACAAACACAGTGATTTTCCTTTTCAAACTCAAAAACTCCACGCATCCGCAACCCCATAATGGGTCGGGCAGGGCATGGAATTTAAAACCCGTTAAAATCCGGACATTTTGAAACTTTGTCCGTTTGGCCCGTTACCCACGACGACTCATCTACGGATGTTTCAAACCGTCCATTTGACACGTGTTTATATTATAATTTTATTGTCGCGGAATGATTTTTGAACATCCATAAAATCTGGTACATGCTCGTTATTTTTTCAAAAATGATCTTAATCTTCTCTTTCTGAAAAGCCTAGAGAAGATGGAAGGCAGGAGATTCTTTTTCTCACCAAGCTATTATTATTTGTGTCCTTTAAATTAAATTAAGGCTTGAACTAGTTAAAGAAGAAAAATTCTTTTTCTTACCAGGCTTGAACTAGTTAAAAGATAACATTAAAATGTTATCTTTTATCTTCTCTCTTCCTTTTTTTTTTCCTTTTGGGTGCCTGTGTGCACATACCGGAAGGCGTGTAGCCTTGCTCTTGCTGATATTCTTTTCTTCTTTTGTTTGGCACCTCTCTCCAAGTATCTTTTGTTTGTGTGACTGTGTTTTGACTTGGATTGGAATGTGGTGCTATTATTATTCCATGCTTAGATCACATACTAAAATAAGCGCGCACACAAACCTATAGTTCATGATTTTGCTCTCTCACCCACCCACCATTGGATCTAAAAGTATAGAACAACATGGACAGTATAATAGCATGGACACCGCGATTAGGATCCTCTGCTTGCCTTTTCCCCAAGCACCCTACTTTGGCCCTCTCCCATCCGTTGGATCCCTCCTTGATCCCATACAAACCATGGGCCCCCTGTTATACCCACACTTCCGGCCATTGGACTCGCAAGCGGGGGCAAGGCAAGCAGAGTATCCGGATCCTAGACACCTACTCAGGGCAAGTTGAGGGAACAAAATATATCAGGGCTTGGAAGGATATGGTACACAAATGCTATCTAAAAACAGAGTCACCACACCCAAAAAACAGGGGTCTATAAATATCCAAGTGGGCAAAATATCTTTTTCTCACTGTTCTCTCTCCAATGACCACCTTCAACCAATCAATGTGCCTTTTGGTTGCCCCCCTTCACTTCAACGAATCAATCATAGTACGAACTTATTATGTATTTTCACAGTTGTGTTCCCCTGTTGCAACACAGCAAGAATTTTCACTAATGTTTGTGATTCTCTCACCCCTCAGATTCTTTCATGATATGATAATCCAATGAATGTACGCTGCCCCTGCTGTTCCCATCACCGCTTGTTCCGCCCTGATACACCAGCACCGCCATTGTCGCCGGCTTTTTTCTTCTTGCCGGCATAGTCATGTCGATATTCCCTTTCAAAAGTCACATTTCCAGATTTCAAAATATATATACAAGAATGCATTATAATTTACAAAATGATCAAATTATACCAAACACGACAATTAATAAAGTATAACGTTTGAAAACCTCTTTTCTGACAACTATAATAATCTGGCGGAACTAGAATTGCACACCAAATGGCCCTTGCTGGTGACTTGCACAAGGATACTTCGAAATTCTTTGGATTCCTGTGAAAGCATTATTAATACAAGTCAAAGCCAACTCTCCATTTTCTTGATGATCTTATCTTGATCTAAACATTCTAAAACATAGAGATACAAAAGATTATGCGACTTTATTACTTAATGCTCTAGCATTAGATCATTTCAGAATTAACAGTTTACGATATATACCGAAACATTTCACGCCTATAAATCAGTAGGCAAACAATATCTAAATCATATAGATATTGAAACTCGAAACACAATGTGTCTATCGTTTAAACACCATCGACAACTCAGGTATTTTAAGACGGCACCAATAAACTTTTCAGATTCCATGAAACCCTACTAAACTACCATATATCTCAAATTTATGGTTTTGTTTACTCGTGACACGAGTGAACTAATTAACCCCAAAATGCCTTCTTACATAGAGAGAACCACCCCAAAATGAACCGAGCATGGCAATGGTTGTTTTGAACAAAAGCACCATTCCTTTTTTGACGAAAATACCCTTGAAGGGGATTCATTGCATTTTTAATGCTCAAATGTGCTATATCTCAAAGATCTTGAAAACTAGATTGTGTTTTATTAAATTTGCTCATCTTTCTTTCACAAAAATAGTAAAACAGGAAAAGGATTAAAAGAGAGACCACAAAACGGTACCAGCCCATTTAACACTATACCACCCCTGATCTCCCTCTCTCCCTCTCTCCCTCCATATCTCCCCCCACCCCCCCACCCCCACCCCCACCACACACACACAAACACCCAACGGGCTCCATGCCATGGCCCCTTCCTCCTCTTGTAGATTTCTAATCATGATAAATAATAACACTCAACAAACTAGGGTTTTCTCTTCTTCCTCTTCCTCTTCTTCTTCTTCCTTACAAAAAAATTGGAGGATATGTGGAGAGACCTAAATTTGCAGCGTCACCAAAACAACCCTAACAGCCCCCACTCTTCTGCTGCTGCTTCTTTCAGAGGTTCTGGTCTCCAAGACTTTTTCGCTGCACCATTTATGGAAACTACTGCTGCAGCTGAAGCATCTCATCAAGAAAAACTCCCTAATTTGCCGCCAACTGCTCTGAGCTTGAATTCTGCCCTTAATCATCACTTTGATTACAACTACTCTAGTATCGGCTCGCAACCGTCCCGGAGCGTCGGGCTCTTCTCCTTCTGCCCCATGAATAATAACCCGAGATCCGTGATGCTAGAGGGCTCTACGAGCATCGGCGGCCGTGAACGCAGGAACAAGCGCGTGATGAAGAATAGGGAGTCTGCTGCCCGATCGAGAGCTAGGAAACAGGCAAACTCTCTCTCTCTCTCTCTCTCTCTCTCTCACTCGCGTGCACAAGCACACTCGTACGTATACATGCGCCGCGCACACACAAGCCATTCTTGGTCACTGAAGGGACTTGCTTCTGTTTAGGTGTCCCTAACAAATTTACTACACTAAAAAGAGGCTTAGCAAAGATATGTTTGAAACATAAAATGAACAAGTAAATAACCAATCTTTCCAAGGCAGGCATACACTAATGAGTTGGAGCTGGAAATCGCTCATCTGGCGGCTGAGAACGAAAAGCTCAAGAAACAATTCGAGGAGGTATTTATATTTTCTATATAAAAACACTCTATATATACACTATAATTAAGGAGAAATAGTACCCTTCCTTGATTTCATTTGATTATATTTTTCATATATTTTTGTTTCTCCTATGGCAAAATGCAGCTACGTTTGGCAATGGAAGCTCATAACTCAACCAAAAAGACGCATCAAAGAACCTTAACCGCTCCATTTTGAGGAAGCCATGGACATTAATGAAAGTGAGAGGCAGTTGTAGATATCAATCAATGTCGGCTATTTCTAACATTTTCTCTTCTTCCTTTGTGATGTGCTTGTGCTTGTGCTTTGTTCAGAAATAGCTAGAAATGCCACTTTCCTCAAAAGTCTTTTACAAAGCTTTCCTTGTACCATATGTTGTGTACATATATATGCTATGCATTTACTAATATCATGCATGATCAATCTAACTGGTGTGCCTAAATAAAGAGAGAAGAAGATGAATCTTTTGTTGCCTGAAAAAGATCAAACATTGTTGGAACTGATGGTGCATTTTGGCTATGTCCTGCTGATTACTTAAGAGGATAAAAAACAAAAAAAAATAAAATAAAACAACCATTTAAGGCCTCTTTGAGAATGTGGCTAAGTTTTCTAAACTGGAGTTTCATAAAGCGAGCGGTCATTTTGGAGTTTAGATATCTCAACTTCGAAGTTGAGATAACTGTAGTTATCTTAAACTCCAATACGATCTAAGTTTGGTAAACTCCATTTAATTTTTCCATACACATCTCTAAAATTATAGCCATCGTTTATTTTAAATGGAGTTTGGGGACTGCAAACCTCAGTTTGCATCACCTATACACCCGCTTCAAAATAAACTCCATACCCAAACAGGGCCTTAACGGTTCTTTTAATGATCGGGACATTTCATCTTGATACACATCCTAGAACATGCATGCATCGACTATCATAGAATATGACTTATCAATTATCATCATATCGAATGATTGCAAAAATTAAGTTTTTCTAACAATCAAGCATTCTACAACACCAGCACAAGAAAATACATACAAACTACATGAAATTTGGTGCATCTATGTTCGAAAACATAAGGATCAGGAAATACCATGCCTCTCAAAATTTAACGGACTGTTGGCTTTTTTCCCGACAAAACATTCTTCACTCAGTGATTTAAGAACCATTATTTACCGGTATACCGGGTCATGGACAACAATATACTAGTATAATAAATTATTCAAAATCAACTTAACGTAGCATATCAGCCGCTATTGGCTAATAAACCAGAACTTGATCGATATAGATCATACCAGTAAATATATGATATATCAGTTAACCGCACAAAACACAGTACACAAGCACACGCATCCAAGGGATCCATGAATTTTCCCCGAAAGCGATAATTGTGACAACTTCCCCCTCCCTGGGAATCGAACCCCGCACTCTCCTCAGGAGTTGAAGTGCCATACCAACCGAGCTGCTGCTCATCAGTGATAAAAATGTTTTTACCCCTTATTTCTAATAGATTTTACTGTTTGGAAAATGCATGACACCTGGCTGTGGGCATGTAATAGCATAGCCCCACATTGCTCATCTTTTCCTGTTTGAAACAGGCAATGACCACTGAAATATTTTCCTTCCGAGCAGCAATGCTCGAATCAGGGAAGACTGATTTGACCTTTCCCTTGTGTGTGCCAGGCCCTTACGTGTCGATATATGAAAGGGTCTGGAATCAATGTGTGTCAGATTTCAGCTGGGAAAACAGAACGTGGGAACTTCCAGTGGTAATTTTCAAGCAGTACGAGGGTGGATATGCAAATTTGGGGAGCATGCTGCAATGCATGTCGTTGTTGGAAAGGGGGGAGTAATTTTTTATTTATTTATTTATAATATCTTTCAATCATTGGACCATTGATCTTGTTTTTCCATCCAATGGGTGTGATTAAACATGCTGGAGTCTTAAATGTCCCTGTCAGTTTAATACTGATGAAACTTGAAAGTTTTATATTGATGAAACTTAAAAGTTGTGATGAGAATTGAGAAATATGATTTTATAGCATTCCGTCATTCCCTATTGGCTAAGCGTCGTTTTAGTAAGCCAAACCCGAGTTTCTTCCGGTATTTTCTAATAAATCCGTTTTAGATGTGCATCTAATACGATCTGAACCTGGATTGATCTGATATCAGCTTAAATATCCTTGTCATGAACCTAAATCTTAGTTTTATACTTCTCGTATAAGTCTCCTGCTAGATCCACCAACTATCATAGACCTTAGGGATTTTTTTTGGGGGGGTGGGGGTGGGGGGGGGGGGCGGGGGGGGGGCTCATAATCATAATTCTTGCTGGAGTTGTATTTACTCTTAAAGTCTATATAGTTGTATTACAGCTCCAAAGTTACTACAGTACAACAGGTCCCTTACGGTAAATAACCTTTTTATAGTCCCCAAACATAGATCTTAGCACTATTGGAATATGCGCCTAATGTCCAATGATATTCAAACCCAGATTGGTCCCAAAGGCATGACATCCATAGGATGAATACTTCAGCTCAAGTCCTAACCATATTTGGTAGGACTAAAATTTCCAATTTTAGTTACCATTTAGCACAGCTTAGACTATTGCTGAAAAGGGTAAATTGTTGAAAAGCCCCCGGCCCATTAAAAACATGTGAGAAACTCCATAAGCTTTTTGAACATGTGGCCAATCAATTTTTCTCTGAAATACTCTAAGCTTTGGGTATTTTGGTATATTCCAAAACTGCCCCTCGTGACCTATAAACGCAAGTACAAAGAGACAGCTACCAATTTGTGCGCACTTAAAGCAGCGGGGTTGCATGTAGCTTCTATGCCTATTGTGTTTTGTTGATTTTTACTTAAAAAGTCGAGCATTAAGTGCTCCAACCAAGCCATTTTCCTTCAAAATTCACCCCTTTCCCTCCTAAAAAACCTATATTGCCAACAAATCAAGAATTGTCCTATGCATTCTCTCCATTATCCATTCCCATTTACTCCACTTTCATTTACTACACCAACAAACTAAATCTTCATTTACCATCTTCCTCATTAATAATGGCCCAAACTTGGAAATTAATGTGTTTTGTGTAAGGTTCTTAGGCACTAGAACAAGGGTTCTACAAGGCATCATACATGCCGTATTTAAAATTTTCCAAGTGCCAAACAACCTAAGCAATGATCTTAACTTGAGAATTAGGGTTATAAACTTAAAGCAAACAACTTTACTACTAAGTGAGACAGATTACAACCTTTGTAGTCTGTTCTTTCGCTTCATAAGCTCCGAGTTGAAGTCCCTTCGCTGCGATCATCATGCTCCCAGACTCTAGAGAGACTCCATGAGGTGAATGAGGCATCCTTGCTTGAAGACTTCACAATCCAAGATGATCTACCTTGAGGAAACACAAACCCAAGCTTTCACTTCACTAATGAGGTATTAGTGAAGCAAACACCCTAATCTAAGTGGTTAGAATAAATGAGGATGATGTCGGAATTTTGCTCTCTTTAGTTTTCTTTATCTCACTTTAATTCATCACAAAAGAAAAAAGCTAGTGAGCATTTTTTTGAGGAGGAAGAAGAAGATAAGTGTGATGAAAAAATGAATTATGTGTGAGGTTAGAAATGCAACCATGGGTTAAGCATGGCATGCTTAACCCTTGTAGAGAATAAATCATAGGTTAGGGTTAAAAAGTTAGGTTAACAAATATCTAGTAAATATCTAAAGAGTGGACAAAGTCAACATAACAAAATATCTTAACTTTAATCCATAATTTAGAATTAACTAAAAAGAAAATGTTAACCCTAATTTAAACCCTAGCATGGTTTAATCTCATAAACTCTAGTTGCATTTGTAACCTAGCATGCTACAATATTATATATCACATATATAATATTTAATGTAACAAAAGAAAATAATACAATTAACATATATCACATATATATCAATGTATCATCAAGTGAAAAAAAGAATCATTTAAGTGTGCTTATATTAGTTAATGTAATGTAATATATCATATATATAATTATACATTAAATTATTAAATCAACACTTGATTTAATAACCCGGCTATATTACATATAACCGACTAATATAATATGTATCTTTTTATCGAATCAACACTTAATCCGATAACCTGGCTATATCACATATCGCGAGAATAGAATAATATGTATCTTTTTATCGAATCAACACTTGATCCGATAACCCGGCTATATCATATATCGCGAGAATAGAATACGGTATCACATACACGTATTATTCTCGGTCCCGCACATATCACATATGTACTCATACTCCGTTTCGTCTGACCTAGGAAACCTCTGTGTAGGACTCTAAAGACTCGTCAATACGCCGGCAGTAGGTGATGATCAGATCAAACACCCACAAGCTGTAAGCGGTCGGCCAAACATAACAGCCACCCGGGTATTGAGCGATCAGAAGGTCAACAAGCAAGCCTGCACACACTCCAGTGAATCCAATCAGTAACACTACCGTACAGTCCGGTCTCTTCGTCTGATATGTCGCATATCCAGTCTAGGGGTGGTAAATGTCAGACCCCAGTAACCGATAAGTCGTGTCGATGTGAGGCTCATAACGGGTCGAGAAACTACTGATAACACTTACTAGTAGGTCTCCATATCAGCCCTGGCCAGGGACTTCCAGTTATAGCCAATCGAACACAGCACAATATCAACTCCCAATACCGGGAGAGACGAAACCCCTTCCATCGCTCATTGCCTCCATGTGATTCGGGACTGTACCCAAAAGCCACCGTTTTGCACGTTCTCATGAACGTGGTAGGGTGGAAATCAAAGCACAGTGAGAATCACACAAGACTCTATGACGATCTCGGGTCTACAGACTAACCTGTACCAATGTCACCAAAGAACTGCTATCTAACGATATGCATAATACCAGCTAGGAGTTCTCGGTGAGTCCGTTCAGTATACCTAGTCTCCACTGAGCACCCGTGTACCATCTTTGATGTCAAACACCAATGGATGTAGGATCATCCATCGCCCATCATATGGGTCAAGATGCGTATCCGCTAGTCTACTTTGGAGTATCGATGCCCTGTCTCGATACACCCTCGACTAGGAACAGTTATAGGATGTACTCTTGGACTATCCTAACCCCACTAGTATGATCTGCATTATAGTCCTGGTAATCGAGTACATATCCCAAGGGTTTTATCAACATGTGAGAGCAAGATAGTAAACCAATACAATTCAACATGTTAAGACAAAGTAAAACCAGATAGCATACTATCATATTGAGCAAGAAAATCCTCTCTCTATATATCCAAGCATCCACTATAATATACATCATATGTACAACAATGGCCTCTGGGGTATATATATAACTAACAATCTCCCACTTGCACTAAGGCCAGCTGTTGTAGTATCTCATACCCAACATCCCGAAGAGTCTTTCAAATTATATCTGGGGTTTGGCCTTTGTGAGTGAATCCGCAGTGTTGTCCTTCGTGTCAACTCTCCTTATCTCGATCTC
Source organism: Agapanthus africanus (assembly GCA_030015575.1). NCBI lineage: Eukaryota > Viridiplantae > Streptophyta > Magnoliopsida > Asparagales > Amaryllidaceae > Agapanthus > Agapanthus africanus. The sequence continues at coordinate 943,784,488 of CM057338.1, read as the reverse complement.
ACGGCGATCAACTATCTCCCGGATCAGGTGATACCGCCTCAGAACATGCCTGGATCTCTGATGGGACCTGGGTTCCTTGGCCAAAGCCACAGCTCCATTGTTATCACAATACAAAGGTATTGGATGCTCAATGGACGGAACCACGCCAAGTTCAGTGATAAACTTCTTCATCCAAACGGCATCTTTGGCAGCATCGTTAGCAGCGTGTATTCAGCCTCCATCGTCGAGTCTGCCACGGTTTCCTGTTTGGAACTCTTCCAACAAACCGCCCTCCATTGAGGGTAAAGACAAATCCTGATTGCGACTTAGAGTCGTTCTTATCACTTTAGAAGCTCGAATCGGTAAAGGGCTCCACCTGGAAATCACCGTTACCATACACCAAGAACATCTCTTTAGTCTTTCTCAAGTACTTGAGAATGTTCTTCACAGCTGTCCAGTGACTCTCTCCTGGATCTGCTTGATACATACTCACTACGCTTAGTGAGTATGCTACATCGGGTCTAGTACATAGCATCGCGTACATGATAGAGCCTACTGCCGAAGCATAGGGTATCCCTTGCATGCGAGCTCTTTCCAAATCAATCGTAGGAGACATCTCTTTGGAGAGAGTGAGTCCAGAGATCGTGGGTAAATTCCCACGCTTGGATTCTTCCATACTAAACCTCTTTAGTATGGTGTCAATGTACCTGAATTGGGACAATCTTAGTATCCGCTTAGATCTATCTTTATAGATCTTAATCCCAAAGATGCAGGAGGCGTCACCTAGATCTTTCATTGAGAATCTATGTGATAAGAAGAGCTTGACCGAGTGCAACATAGGAACATCATTTCCTATCAAGAGTATGCCATCCACGTACAATACGAGGAAGACAACCTCACTCTCTGCTACCTTCTTATAAATACAAGATTCATCTTCGTTTTTGATGAAGTCAAACTCTTTGACTACAACATCAAAACAGATGTCCCAACTCCGCGATGCCTGATTTAACCCGTAGATAGAATTAAACAGCTTGCACACCTTTCCGCTGCTCCCACTGTCTACGAAGCTCTCTGGCTGAGTTATGTACGCGCACTCCTCTAAATCACCATTTAGAAAGGCGGTCTTAACATCCATTTGCCAGATTTCGTAGTCATGGTATGCAGCTATGGAAAGTAGAATCCGAATGGACTTAAGCACAGCCGCTGGAGAAAAGGTTTCGTCATAATCCACATCTGGTCGTTGACGAAAACCCTTTGCAACAAGTCTAGCTTTGAAAGTCTCAACTTTTCCATCTACATCAAGTTTCTTCTTAAAGATCCATTTGCTCCCAATGGGTTTTACCCTTTCAGGAGCAACTTCCAAAATCCATACTTTGTTGGTGTACATGGATTCTATCTCAGATCGCATTGCATCCAGCCACTTCACAGAGTCCCCACTCGTGATGGCTTGTTCGAAGCTAGTTTGGTCATCATCTTCCATGATGCAGTCCTCGCTTCCACCATCGATGAGAAAATTGTAGTATCTCTCAGGTGGATGAAGAACCCTACTAGATCGGCGGAGCGGCTGGGGTTCATTGGGAACTACTGAATCCTCTGGTTCCAATAAATCATCAGTTGCAGTTTGTGTTGCTGGAACTTCTTCCAGATCTACCTCCTCGCCACTAATTTTCTTTACAAGAAATTCTTTTTCTAAAAAGGTGGTATGTTGAGCAACAAATATCTTTTGTTGTTCACCGTGGTAGAATAGATATACATACGAATTGCTTGGATATCCCACAAACTTGCAAAGAACTGATCTTGCCTCGAGCTTGTCCGGATTTTGCTTTTTCACATAGGCCGGACAACCCCATATCTTAACTCGTTTAAGAGATGGTCTCTTCCCATTCCATATCTCATATGGAGTGGTAGGCACCGATTTGGTTGGAACTCTATTCAATAGGTATATGGCTGTCTCAAGCGCATACCCCCAAAAGGAAATAGGTAACTCAGCAGTGCTCGTCATAGAGCGCACTATATCTAATAGGGTGCGATTCCTCCGTTCCAATACACCGTTGTGTTGTGGTGTATATGGAGGAGTAAGCTTAGAGAGAATCTCATTCTCTTTTAGATAGTCCAGGAACTCATTGCTCAAGTATTCTCCTCCTCGATCAGATCGAAGTATCTTAATACTTTTACCCGTTTGGTTCTCGACTTCGTTTTTATATTCTTTGAATTTCTCAAAAACTTCAGACTTGTGTTTCAACAGGCACACATGTCCGTATCTTGAGAGATCGTCAGTGAATGTAATGAAGTACGAGGAACCATTCCTGGCATGCGTAGACATGGGACCACATACATCACTATGTATCAGTCCCAAGAGTTCCGTAACTCTTTCTCCGTGTCCACTAAACGGAGTTTTGGTCATCTTGCCTTTAAGATATGACCGGCAAGTATCATAAAATGAAATTTCGAACTGATTCAAATATCCATGCTTATGTAACTTAGCTAGTCGTGTCGCATTGATATGACCTAGTCTACAATGGCACAAGAAGGATTCGTTCATTTCTGAACTCTTCCTTTTGTGTGTGTTCTGTACATTAAGAACCGTGGTTTGATTCAGAACGTATATGCCATTATTTAACGAGCCTGATCCAATCAACTTTTGATTCAGGAAGATGTTCATAACATTATCCTGTACTACAAAATTACATCATTCTTTACTCAATAAAGAAACTGATATAATATTGCATATCAGGGTCGGAATGTAATAGCATTCGTTCAGAATCAATGTATTACCATTTGGTAATACAAGGTGATATTCGCCAATTGTTTTGGCTGCAACATTTGCACCATTCCCTACTCTTATGGAATGACCACCCTCTCCCAATTCCCTACCTTTCCGTAGCCCATGTAACATATTACATATGTGGGACCCCGATCCGGTATCTAATACTCAGGACGTAGAGTGAACTGAGAAATAGTTCTCGATAACTAACACACCCGAAGAAAATGCATCATCATGCTTATTTTTCGTTTGGGCGGCGTGAAAATCCAGATATTCCCCTATTTCCTGCTCAGTCTTTAACGTTTATAAGAAAGAACGGAACCAACGTTCCCCTGCTCAGTATAACAAGCGGGTTCGGTCAATACATCCATATTATTATCTTGATTAAGGCCTGATATGGTCGCTACCTGGAGAGAAAGAAGAAGACACTTTAGCGTATGCTCTTGCAAGATTAGATTGGTTATTATCTTATCTAATCAGGATGGCTTTCACTGTTTTCATCAAATCTTCCTTCAAACTCTAAAAGGTAAGACTAACCGGGATTAATTACACTTTACAAGTTCGCCAATCGTTCGGCCAGGCCAGTGTTGGTACTTTGAGGGAGGTTCCCTGTGCTTTCGCACGGACCTAATTAAAATAAACCTCGTTTTCCCAGAGGCATAACCCCGTTAACACCTTTCTAGACACCTACTTGATCGGCTAATTGTCATGTGTAAAACTCTCCCAGGAGTAACTCTTAATCGCAGTGGGTATCAGGATCCAACTATCTCATAGAAGGTATGCAATCTCATTGCAAATTTCAACACTTGAAATTCCCGATAATACTTTTGCCCCTAGCAACTCATGACCTTGGATATGGTCAACAAATTATAAGCGCTAGCCAAGTTCAGCCCATCATTTCCTGATTGAATTAAACCCACCCGTACGACCCTTGGATAAGGTCAACAAAGTCGTATGACTACCCTAACTCAATCGCATCTCATGTTTTAGCAGATAAACACTAATTAACTACCGTACACTACGCCTTGGCTAAGGTCAACAAACGCGGCACGAATACCAACTAGTCTCTATCTGAAATGACGGAGAGCTACGACAGGTTTTTCAGAAAACCTTTTGTGTAATGAACTTGATATCGTTGTAGAAACAAGTGATTTTGAAAATGAGTGTTTTTTTAGGCTTTTACTAGTTTCGCTAAAGAGGTCACTCCCGGTGAAGGGATCTCGGCTCTTTCCTTATTGAATAAGGTGCAGGATATTTCACAAATACCGCTATGCAAAGCAAGAACTATAGAAGCAATCGAAAACAAAACCGAGTGAGTTGTAGCATCTGCTAGTATCGCTAAAGAGGTCACTCCCAGTGAAGGGATCTCGGCTCTTTCCTTATCGAATAAGGTGCCGGATATTCTACAAGGAATACCGCTATGCAAAGCAAAAACTAGAGCTACCCTTTTTATAAATTTGATTCTACAACATCTTTTAGGTTTCTTTATCTTTCATTAATCTCATTAATGATGTCCCGTCATTTATGCTTCCCTAAGCATCACAGAAGAAACGAAAATACAACGTACGCTTATGTCATCCGCATTCGCCACAGTGTCCTGTTATGCACCGTTAGGTTACTTAACTAACGACATACCGGGGCGGGACTAGTGCGGGTGCAAAACATTAGCTATGTTTATTATATATCATATATATACAATAATAAAGCATCCGTCTCACGCATATAAAATGATCACATCACAGTATATCAGCAGCAGAAGATAACATATGAAATATTGGATATACTAGAAGGTCCGTGTTTTATTTTGAAACGGTATAAAACACGGATTCCACGGTCGCGATGAATAGCCAAACCCACATCCCTAGACCTCTACGAGAGCGGCAAGCAACCCTTCCAATTCTAGGGTTAGGAGACCCGGTCTCAACTCCTCGAGATGCTTGTGCTCCCCTCCTGGATCCTCGATATAAAGCCTCCCACTGGACCCTAAAACTCGGTTACTTGTGATCCCCTCCTTGGGTCTATCCTAATGCGGAAAAGTAAATAATATACAATGGTGACAGCATCCTCAACCTGGAAGTGCCCCAATAAAAGAATATTACATACAATGAATTTTACATGAATGAAAATGAAAAACTCTCATCTCACATAAAAACCCCGGCTATTCAAATCACGACGATCCAATATAACATATCACAGCAACACATAACATCACATGTCATTAACGCAAGTAAATATGCGTATCCCAATTGTCGTTGATGTATAGCAATGAAACCGGCAATACTCCGCATACTACACTTACGGTCGCAGAAAAGAAAAATAAAAACTACAACAATTGGAATCGTAACTGCTCTTAGACAACACAAATCGGGATATCACATATCCAAGATTTCATGCCTAACAATGTAAAGCTCGCATTTAGGTCTCACCCATGAAAACAGTTTTTCAAAATAAGTCGGATAATTCAACAAGATTTCCGATTACACCCGAGACCGAAATGTTAGATTTACACGCAACAAATAAATTTGTAGATTCCATTTATTATATCACATTTCAGAAAGCTAGACGATGTTAAACAATTCGATCGAATCGACGAATTCCCACAATTCCCAGAAAGCTCAACACTTGAGCACTGTTAAAGTTAACCAGAGACATACCACGGCACCTACGGACCTACAGCTAAAGGGCCCGACCCAAGCCTCTTAAGTGGCGTCGTGGATCCGCCGCCAAAACCATGTTTTAGCTGCGGATCCGCGGTCACTTAGACGAGTTAGGGTTTCGTTCTTCAGGTGTGTCCATAGAATTCCCTGCATGTTTTTCTGAATATTTTTAACATGAAAAAATCCAACTTTTGGAAAAATTTCCAGAGGGGGGGTATTATTCGGGTTTTCGGGGTTCGATCGGAATTCTAACTTTGTCTATGCAACGCCTAATGCTTTAGCTTAGGCTCTGATACCACTGTAAGGTTCTTAGGCACTAGAACAAGGTTCTACAAAGCATCATACATGCCGTATTTAAAATTTTCAAGTGCCAAACAACCTAAGCAAGGATCTTAACTAGAGAATTAGGGTTATAAACTTAAAGCAAACAACTTTACTACTAAGTGAGTGAGATTACAACCTTTGTATTGGGGTCGAAAATTGCACCCCGGTTGACCAAGTCAAAGTCAAGGTCAACCCCAAGCCAAGTAGGCCTAAGCCCAGATCAAGTGGGTCCATACCCAGGTCGAGTCCGAACATATAGCGGCCGGCCCCCCTCCATGCTAAGATGAAATCATGTAATAAATAATTTTTATGAAATTTTTTATGCATGAATGGACATAAAGCCAAATTTTTGTAAAGCCTATGGCTTATGTGCAAAAAGAAATGGCACATGAGCCATGGGATGAGCAAAATGCCATTTTGTAAAGCCCAAGAGGCTATATGTAAAGTGTATAGCCTATAAAGGCAAAGATAATGAAATATCAACAACTTTTTCTCTCTTCCAAAAAGAATCAAGATCTGTGATCTTCTCCTTCCTCAAGGTTCTAAAACCTTCTTCTTTCTTTTGAATTAAATTAAGAGTTTTACTCTTCCTTTTCTAAAACTAAATAGTTTTTCACCACAAAACCCACCAAGGGGAGCTTGGATCTTCCATCAGATCCTAAAAATGAGAGATTTTTAAAATCTAACCCCCCTTGTTATCCAAGAGCCAGCCAACAGAGGAAGAAGAAGTAGACCCATCTCCAAAAATCCCACTTTGGGAAGATCCAAAGCTCAAGGGAGAAGCCCTTTTCATCATCTCAAAAAATATCTTAGGAGTTTAACTCCACTCTGAATTCTCTTTCGGGAGTTTAAATCCTATTTCTGGGGCCAAAAGCCCTTTTTTTCTCGCCGGCGCCCAAGCGCACAGCGCCCACGTGCCGGGAACGTGATGCGCTAGCGCCCGAGAGCCCACGTGCCGGGCACGTGATGCGCTAGCGCCTAAGCGCACAGCGCTCGCGTGCCAGGCACGTGAGGCGCTGGCCCCACGCGTCATTTGGGCGCTTTTCCCCTTTTATGTACATATATATATGTATATGTATACACACACACATACTCTACAATACTGTCCCCCGTTAGAAAAAATTTCTAACAGGGAGCTGCCCCGCACCCCGCACCCCGCAAGGGGGCTGCTAGCCTCCTTGACCCCCAGCCCGCTCTCCGGGTAGCGGGACCCCCGTAAAAACTCTGCGAGACCCCCGATATATCCAAAACCCCTTTCAAAACACTACACTGCACATTGAGTTCGCATGACCAGTTTAACCCGTCAATCGGAGGTTCTCTCGTTCCCAAATACGAGGGGTAATTAACAGCAGCTTAGTCCGCGGCTGCCGGAGATTCGGATCTCCATAATCAATAAACCCCCGTCTACCCTAGGCAGGGGGAATCTGTAATACGCCTGACAAGCGCGCGCGTATTCCCATCTCAATGGGGTGACGAAAAACACCCTACAGATTCTGGCATACCCGGTGGGACCCATCTCTCCTCCCATATTTCGGGTTAAATATTCATGCGAACTCAATCAATATACATATATATATTTATACTAAAATAATGCTCTTTCATGCAGTTTTCCAAGCAAACAATTTTCAACAGTGTCTCCAAAGACGAACTCAGCTCTCATCTCCTACACGATGAAGATGGATTCCAGGACGGTCCTCCCGACCAGTCTTGGGCGACAGTGGGAGGAGCCGCTGCTACAGTTCGGCTCTATTCTGTTCGTGCCAGCTAACGTCGTCCCTGCTCTTCAAGCCCCGGTGATGGATAAACCAGCCTTAAAAGGGAAAAGGCCGAATGTCATGGTCGCGAGGGCGCCCCAAACCAAACGCAAGTCGGTGTTTGAACGACTTTCCTTGGCCCCAGCTGGGGGCAAGGCCATCAACACCAACAAAGCAACAAGGCATCTCGGGCAAGCTCCGGCGGCGTCCCTGACAACTGCTCGATTGAGTATCTTCTCTAAGCTCCCCATCACTCGGCCTATGGCGGCTTCCCGAAGGGCAGAAGCCTGCCAAGCGCTCAAGGCAGAGAAGCTGAGGCAGAAACGGCTCAGATACAAAGCCAACAAAAGGGCTAGGGCTCCGGCCATGTTAAAATTTATGAATTTCCAAAGCCCAGATCGCTCCGCGAAACCAGCTACCAATGATGAAAGGATGGCTGAATGTGTTATCCACACAGTCTACATGGTAGGCGCATGTCCCAGCGACAACCTTCGCAGCAAAGATAGGGCCACCACATCTCAAATCCAATCTGGTTTGAATGCGGCTGTCACTTCCCAAGACCAGCATACTCCTGAAGGTAATGAAAATGCTCCAAGTGAAGCTGGTAAGCAGAGAGATCCCTCAGTTCATGAGGAGTCAGGCTCGGAAAGCGAAGATGAGCCAACTTTCCATCCTAAGACCGCAGAGCAGCAACTTCTTCAGGAGCTCCGAAAGCAGCTCAGAAGCAAAGACAAGGAGATGGCCAAGCTATACTCAAAAATTGACGACTTGACAAACGCGGTCTTACAGCTCACGGCCCAACTTGGCTTCAGCCGCCCAATCAAGCGCATCGTTCTACTCATGGACCGGGGAACGGTGTCCCAAAACAGCCGACGCCTATTCTCTCAAATCCAAAGGTGGGCGGACCACATGAAAGCCAGTCGCATCCTATCTCGGGAAATGTCTTGGCTACCGATGACAGCAACCTGCTAACTCAAGATCAAATCATGGATTTGGTTGCCAACAAAGTCAAAACATTGGTAGCCGAAGCCGGAAAGCAAAAAGATGTCAGCAGTAGCGGGAGACCATATCCTGCTCGGTACGATCTTGTGGAGTTTCCTACTGGCTATGTCGCCCCAAATTTGAAAGGTTCGATGGGACGGGAAATGCGAACCGACACATTACCCAATTTAAAGCATCATGCGCAAATAATGGGGGCAACGATGCGCTCCTTCTCCGCCAGTTTGTCAATAGCTTGACCGATATTGCTTTCGACTGGTATGCAAGCATACCGGATGAGTCGATCACGACGTTCGCTCAAATAGAATCCATGTTCCAGCAAAGGTTCATGAGTGTCAGCGATAAAATCACCATTGCCAACCTCGTAAGGACCGAGCCAAAGAACAGCGAAAGCAACATGGATTTTATAGTCCGATGGCGCAATCTCTCTATCAAATGTGAACCGCCGTTGGAGAAAGACCAATACGTCAGTCTTCTTATAAAAAATCTGAACGACTGGATGAAACCTTTCATGTGCACCGCAGGCCTCAAAACATTCCAAGAGCTGACTAAGAAAGTTCAAATGTTGGAACGCTCAAAGCCCGAGTCCACTCAGAATCTCCAATTCACAAACAGACCGAGACATCGGAGGGACGACAACCGGAAAAGTGAAAGTTCCAACAGCACCGATTCTCTGGATAAGCAGAGAGCGGGCGGAGCAAAGACTGACAAATCTCGAGAGCCAACTTTGGAGGAAAGAAGAAATAAGATCTACTCTTTCCGAAGGGACAAGGTCCACAAAATTTTTAAAGATGCTCTGAAGAATGGTCTGCGGCTACCAGAACCAAAAAGGCTAAGTGAAGCGAACATGACTGATCATCCCAACTTTTCCCCATATCACCGAGTGCTGGGACACACTATTGAAGACTGTTGTATCTTCAAGGATTGGATCGAGAAACAATACAAGGCGGGAGAAATATCATTGTTCCTTGGCGTGTTAACAAACAATCAAGCTGCGACCGCCAATTTCATACAAACGGAGACCGAAGTCCTTCAGGGACCTGACTCTCTCAGACATCTGCCTTTCTCTAAAAAGAGCGGACCAAGGCAACAAGCTAAGAGCCAAGCGAGCAACATTGCCAATGAAGAAGCAATAGACGGGTACACAACCCATACGGTCTATATGATGGAGCTCAGAAGAACAAGTCCTCCTACGCCTTATAACCATGACAATGACGCGGTTGTTGCCATCCAACATCGGCCCGATCCAAATGATGAAGAGCTCGCTCAGGCCATTAAGCCAAAGGAACCCATGGTTCATGCTGAATCAGGTTCATGCGGTAAGGATGACCCCGTTGTCATACCCGGAACTATAGAACAAGCATTATTCCAATGGCTCCAAAGGCAACTTCAGGACAAAGATGAGAAGATGGCCAAGGTCCATTCCAAAGTCGACGAGCTGGCAAATGTCGTGGCGGATCTCACGACCCAAGTCGCCCGATTGCAATTACAGCAAAATCAAATTTTGGTTCGTGAGCTGGGGATTGATATCCGGAAGCAGCCAACCGATACTCCCTCCAGCCCGAGAGCGGAACACCTTTGTGAAAAACGGACGCGATCAGCCTTCAGTCCCTCCGATACGTACACTGAACGTAGTAAGCGGACATTAGGCGAACCAAAGACCGATCGTCCTCAGGGTCCAGCATCAGTAAGGGCACCTACTCTAATGGAAAGAAAGAAGAATGTATACTCCTTCAGGAGGGATAAAATCCGCGAAATATTCGTGGATGCCTTGAACAACGGTCTTCAACTGCCTATTCCAAAGAGGCCACATGAGATGAACATGACCGGCAATCCCATATACTGCCCATATCATAGAATGGTGAGTCATACCATTGAAGACTGGTATGTTTTTAAAGATTGGGTGGAGAACCAATACAAACTTGGGAAAGCCTCACAGTCGTCAGATGTACCAACAAGCCACAGAGCTACGGTCATCAACACAGCTCCACCAAGATCAAAGTTTGAGGAGCTGGGATAAGCAAACAACAGACCACCAAGTCTTTAAACTGGGAATAAACGACCACCACGTCGTTAAACTGGGAACAATCGACCTCTAAGTCGTTAAACTGGGGATGTAAAAATGTGTGTAAATAAAATAAATAAATAAAAAGCCGAAATGATGGGGCAACTCGTAATAAAAATCAGCGAGTAAAATAAAGATGAAAATAAAGCCGAAATGATGGGGCAACCGCGAATAAATAGCCAAAATGATAGGGCAATCGCGACCTTCGCGATAAGAAAAGCTGAAATGATAGAGCAATCGCGGTAAAACAAAAAAAATCCAACTCTGAATGTCCCAACGGCGAATGATAGTCGCTCCTGGTTCCAAATTCCAGAGCAGCGATGCAGACGCCAACCAAAACTCAAATCCCCAACGGCGAATGATGAGTCGCTCCTGGTACCATATTCCAGTGCAGCGATGCAGACGCCAATCAAAATCCAATTTCCCAAAATTCTTCCAGCCCTACGGCCAGTCCCCAAATTAACTACCGTATACAATCCATGGGCTCAAATAATTCTCATCATACCCATGCCCCACCGAAGTCACCCGTCCAGCGGCCGGTCTCCGCCCTTGGAATTATGCTCCATTTGGGAAGACCCGCTCATGTGTCCTCACGATACATGAGGAGAACAAACCTCCGTGGGATCCTTACGACTCATAAAGGAAAAACACACTTGGGAGTCCCCACGACTCCTAAAGAGAATACACCTATGGGATCCTTTCGACTCGTAGGGAGAAAAATGCTTTTATGGGACCCTTACGGCTCATAAAATTGAAAAGCCTTAGGTGATAGGGACTTAAACCTGTTGCCTAAGCCATCGCTTCCCGACAGGAAAATGCAAATGATGAATTGCTCCTGGCACCTGTGCTTCAGTGTTAGCAACGCTGATGCCGACCCCTACCCCAAAATTCCAAGCTTCCGATCCATAGACCCCTAAGTCTTTAAACTGGGAACAGATGATCTCTAAGTCGTTAAACTAGGAACAGATGACCCATAAGTCGTTAAACTGGAAACGAGAGAGATCCCCTCACGGCGAATGATGAGTCGCTCCTGGTATCATATTCCAGTGCAGCGATGCAGACGCCAACAAAGTCCCGAAATTCTTCCGACCCTACGGTCTGGATCACACATCCTGCAAAACCGTATACAATCCACGGGCGTAAAACAATCCTAATCTCGCCCAAGTCCTACCGGTGAGACCACATTCAAAATCCCACCCAAAAAAAATGGTATGTCCACAAGCAAAATGGGCACGGATGAAAACCCGAAAAGGCTCCGTGAGTAAAAACAACAGGACTGCCGGCGAGTTTGTGAAAACCCGAAATGGCACAAACTCGTAAAAAAGAGATGAAATGCACTCGCAAAGTACTCTCGACTTTGTGAGGAGAAAATTCCCGCGTGAGATCCTTACGACTCATAAAGGAGCAACACACTTATGAGTCCCCACGACTCCTAAGGAGAAAATACACCTACGGGATCCTTACGACTCATAGGGAGAAAATGCTTTTATGGGACCCTTACGGCCCATAAAGATGAAAAGCCTTGGGTGATAGGAATCTAAACCTGTCTCCTAAGTCATCAATTCCCAAATCCTCTCAGGACAAATGATGAGTTGCTTCTGGCATTATTCCAGTACAGCAATGCAGGTGCCAAACAAAAACCGAAATCCTCAAATCCACTCATGGCAAATGATGATTCGCTCCTGGTACCGTATTCCAGTGTAGCGGTGCTGATGCCGACCCAAAACCAAAATCCCCAATCCTCTCAATGGCAAATGATGATTTGCTCCTGGTACCATATTCCAGTGTAGCGATGCTGATGTCAACACAAATCAAACCAACCAATTCCAACAGCGACACTCTGTACCGGGGAAACGTCCAGCAGCGACACTCCGTACCGGGGAACGTCCAACAGCGACACCCCGTAACGGGGAAACTTCAAGCCGACACTCCGTACCGGGGAAACGTCCAACAGTGACACCCCGTAACGGGGAAACGTCAAGCCGACACTCCGTGCCGGGGACACATCAACCAACAGACACTCTGTCTAGGGGAAACATCGACCAGCGACACTCCGTACCGGGGAAACGTCCAACAGTGACACTCCGTAACGGGGAAACGTCAAGCAAACACTCCGTGCCTGGGACACGTCAACTAACAGACATTCCGCCTCGGGGAAACATCGAACAGCGACACTCCGTACCGGGGAAACGTCCAACAGCGACACTCCGTAACGGGGAAACGTCAAGCAGACACTCCGTGCCTGGGACACGTCAACCAACAGACACTCCGCCTCAGAGAAACGTCGACCAGCGACACTCCGTACCGGGGAAACGTCCAACAGCGACACACCGTATCGGGGAAACGTCCAACAGCGACACTCCGTAACGGAGAAACGTCAAGCAGACACTCCATGCCGGGGACACGTCAACCAACAGACACTCTGCCTCGGGAAAACGTCGACCAGCGACACTCCGTGCCGGGGGCACGTCTACCAAATCACTCCGGGCCAGAGAAATGTCTACCACGGACACTCCATCTCGGAGACGCGTCAGTGCATCCCAAAAGTGGGAACTAAAAAAAGTCACCTCCACACGAAAGAAGATCCATCAATTTCATGCACATGACCCACATATGTGGTGTGCATTTATTGATGGAGTGCACTTTGTTGGGGTCGAAAATTGCACCCCGGTTGACCAAGTCAAAGTCAAGGTCAATCCCAAGCCAAGTGGGCCCAAGCCCAGATCAAGTAGGTCCATGCCCAGGTCGAGTCCGAACATGAAGCGGCCAGCCCCCCTCCATGCCAAGATGAAATCATGTAATAAATAATTTTTATGTAATTTTTTATGCATGAATGGGCATAAAGCCAAATTTTTGTAAAGCATATGGCTTATGTGCAAAAAGAAATGGCACATGAGTCATGAGATGGGCAAAATGCCATTTTGTAAAGCCTAAGGGGCTATATGTAAAGTGTATAGCCTATAAAGGCAAAGGTAATGAAATATCTCAACAACTTTTTCTCTCCCAAAAAGAATCAAGATCTGTGATCTTCTCCTTCCTCAAGGTTCTAAAACCTTCATCTTTCTTTTGAATTAAATCAAGAGTTTCTCTTCTTTTTCCAAAACTAAATAGTTTTTCACCGCAAAACCCACCAAGGGGGACTTGGATCTTCTATCGGATCTTAAAAAAAAGAGATTTTTAAAATCTAACCCCTCTTGTTATCCAAAAGCTGGCCAACAGAGGAAGAAGAAGTAGACCCATCTCCAAAAATCCCACTTTAGAAAGATCCAGAGCTCAAGGGAGAAGCCATTTTCATCGTCTCCAAAAATATCTTAGGAGTTTTAACTCCACTCTGAATCATCTTTCGGGAGTTTAAATCCTATTTCTGGGGCCAAAAGCCTCTTTTTCTCGCCGGCGCCCAAGCGCCCGAGCGCCACGTGCCGGGCACGCTCGAGCGCCTTGCGCTCGAGTGCCTGGCGCCCACGTGCCGGGCACGTGATGCCCTAGCGCTCGAGTGTCTAGCGCTCAAGCGCCCGGCGCCCACGTGCCGGGCACGTGATGCCCTAGCGCTCGAGCGTCTAGCGTTCAAGCGCCCAGCGCCCACGTGCCAGGCACGTGATGCGCTAGCGCACAGCGCTCAAGCGCTCGCGTGCTAGGCACGTGAGGCGCTGGCCCCACGCGTCCTTTGGGCGCTTTTCCCGTTTTATGTACACACACACATACTCTACAACACTGTCCCCCGTTAGAAAAAATTTCTAACGGGACGATGCCCCATACCCCGCAAGGGGGTTGCTAGCCTCCTTGACCCCCAGCCTGCTATCCGGGTAGCGGGACCCCCGTAAAAACTCTGCGGGCCCTCGATATATCCAAAACCCATTTCAAAACACAACACTGCACATTGAGTTCGCATGACCAGTTTAACCCGTCAATCGGAGGTTCTCTCGCTCCCAATACGAGGGGTAATTAACGGCAGTTTAGTCCGCGGCTGCCGGAGATTCGGATCCCCACAATTAATAAACCCCCGTCTACCCTAGGCAAGGGGAATCTGTAATGCGCATGACAAGCGCGCGCGTATTCCCATCTCAATGGGGTGACGAAAAACACCCTACACTTTGTAGTCCGTTCTTTCGCTTCATAAGCTCCGAGTTGAAGTCCCTTCGCTGCGATCATCATGCTCCCAGACTCTAGAGAGGCTCCATGAGGTGAATGGGATATCCTTGCTTGAAGACTTCACAATCCAAGATGATCTACCTTGAGAAAACACAAACCCAAGCTTTCACTTCACTAATGAGGTATTAGTGAAGCAAACACCATAATCTAAGTGGCTAGAATAGATGAGGATGATGAAGTAGGAATTTTGCTCTCTTTAGTTTTCTTTATCTCACTTTAATTCATCACAAAAGAAAAAAGCTAGTGAGCCTTTTTTTGAGGAGGAAGAAGATAAGTGTGATGAAAAAATGAATTATGTGTGAGGTTAGAAATGCAATCATGGGTTAAGCATTGCATGCTTAACCCTTGTAGAGAATAAACCATAGGCTAGGGTTAAAAAGTTAGGTTAACAAATATCTAGTAAATATCTAAAGAGTGGACAAAGTCAACATAACAAAATATCTTAACTTTAATCCATAATTTAGAATTAACTAAAAAGAAAATGTTAACCCTAATTTAAACCCTAGCATGGTTTAATCTCATAAACCCTAGTTGCATTTGTAATCTAGCATGCTACGATATTATATATCACATATATAATATTTAATGTAACAAAAGAAAATAATACAATTAACATATATCACATATATATCAATGTATCATCAAGTGAGAAAAAGAATCATTTAAGTGAGCTTATATTAGTTAATGTAATGTAATAAATCACATATATAATTATACATTAAATTATTAAATCAACACTTGATTTAATAACCTGGCTATATTACATATAACCGACTAATATAATATGCATCTTTTTTATCGAATCAACACTTGATCTGATAACCCGGCTATATCATATATACCCGGCCGATATCACATATCACGAGAATAGAATACGGTATCACATACACGTATTATTCTCGGTCCCGCACATATCACATATGTGCTCCTACTCCGTTTCGCTTGAGCTAGGAAACCTCTGTGTAGGACTCTAAAGACTCGTCAATACGCCGGCAGTAGGTGATGATCATATCAAACACCCACAAGCTGCAAACGGTCAGCTAAACGTAACAGCCACCCGGGTATTGAGCGATCAGAAGATCAACAAGCAAGCCTGCACACACTCCTGTGAATCCAATCAGTAACACTACCGTACAGTCCGGTCTCTTCGTCTGATATGTCGCATATCTGGTCTAGGGGTGGTAAACGTCATACCCCAGTAATCGATAAGTCGTATCGATGTGAGGCTCATAACGGGTCGAGAAACTATTGATAACACTTACCAGTAGGTCTCCATATCAGCCCTGGCCAGGGACTTCCAGTTATAGCCAATCGAACACAGCGCAATATCAACACTCCCAATACCAGGAGAGACGAAACCCCTCCTATCGCTCATTGCCTCCATGTGATTCGGGACTGTACCCAAAAGCCACCGTTTTGCACGTTCTCATGAACGTGATAAGGTGGAAATCAAAGCACAGTGGGAATCACACAAGACTCTATGACGATCTCGGGTCTACAGACTAACCTGTACCAGTGTCACCAGATAACTGCTATCTGACGATAGGTATAATACCAGCTAGGAGTTCTCGGCGAGTCCGTTCAGTGTACCCAGTCTCCACTGAGCATCCGTGTACCATCTTTGATGTCAAACACCAATGGATGTAGGATCATCCATCGCCCATCATATGGGTCAAGATGCGTATACGCTAGTCTACTCTGGAGTATCGATGCCCTGTCCCGATACACCCTCGACTAGGAACAGTTATAGAAGGTACTCTTGGACTACCCTGGCCCCACTAGTATGATCTGCATCATAGTCCTAGTAATCGAGTATATATCTTAAGGGCTTTATCAACATGTGAGAGCAAGATAGTAAACCAATTCAAGTCAACATGTTAAGACAAAGTAAAACCAGATAGCATACTATCATATTGAACAAGAAAGTCATCTCTATATATATCCAAGCATCCACTATAATATACATCATATGTACAACAATGGCCTCTAGGGCATATATATAACTAACATTTTGTGAGTGGATCGAATGGTAAAGGTGCGGTCTTGACCATCTCGGAGGCAACAACATGGTTTGAAATAAAAGGAACAATCTTTTTTCGACTCGATATGCCGGTTGAGAAGTTGCATGTAACTTCTAAAGCCCTTGTAAACGTCTGGTTTTAAATACGAGACAACTTTGAAGTCAATTTTCAGAGGCAAGATATAAAATGAAGACGTCTGGTTCCAAATATCATACGTCACTGAAGTCAATTTACAGAAACATATTTTGAACTGGAAACGTCTGGTTACAAATACCAGACGTCTCTGAAGTCAATTTGCAGAAACATATTTTGAACTGGAGACGTCTTCACAGACGTTTACAGTAAAAAAATTGTTACAGACATCTGGAACAGATGTCTTATGTGGTTTTCTAAGGAAGTTTGTTTATGATTAAAGGTAACTTGTAAGCAGTTTCCTGTAACTTGTAGACAGTTACATGTAATTACTAAGTACTTGAATTTAACTTGTAGACACTTGCATGTAATTTCTAAAAAAAGTTGCATGTAATTTCTAAGCAATTGCATGTAATTTCTAAAAAAGTTGCATGTAATTTCTAAGCAATTGCATGTAATTTCTACAAAAGTTGCATGTAATTTCTAAGCACTTGCATATAACTTCTAAATATTTTTTGTCTACCACATTCTTATTTTCTCCTTCCTATTCTTAGAATATTTCCCGATAACCTCCATATTTTAACACAACTTCAAGAATAGCACTCTCCATCCTGTTAAGAAAATAAACATTTATACATAATTAATCTATATATCTACTAATTAATTATAACTTGCTGTAAATGAAAATACTTGAAATGAAACCCTTCCTACAAGTAAGATTCTCAACTATTTTTTACTGGACCTACACACAAAGCATCCTATATCCAAAAACATAAACCCAAACCCTATAAAGCATGACAAATCCTAGAGAGTGACCAATCAATAAAGAATCATATCCTTTTGGAAAAAACAATTTGTCCAACTCCTGGAAAGATTCTATTATTACAAACTAAAGCGTATTACTACATGATAAAGAATCAATATCCTCTTTTTTGCATCAAGACTGAAACTTCTATAAATACATGACATTCTCGTTGTCCAACATTGAAGAAAAATTTCAATGTAAACTCAAGGAAAAAACAGTGTAAGAAATGAAAGAGTGGGGCTTTACTCTTTTGGATATGGAGAGTTTCATTTTTTAGAAAGTAATTGGGATGGGTAAAGAATTTTACTAAGTATAATCCTATTTGGAGGAGATAGGACACGCTGTCGTAGAAGAGGCTGATGATGGATAAACAATTTTACTAACATCACCGTTTTATCAGATATTCCATCATCAAAAAAATATCAACCATTACACCGTCAACCGCATATATTAATATGCCTAAAATACTTCTTCAGCTCTACGATCACACACTCCTAAGAAGAGCTTGCAGAGAGCAACTATTAGCAATCCTATCTACCGCAGAGCTCTCTTCAAAAGCTCATATGGAGTGTCTCCAACCAAAGTATATGAAATGTGTGCAATTTATAATTTTTTAAGATACAATTTGTAATTTTTCTCAAGATCAATAAATATATAGCAGCACCAAGTCCTATAAATTGTTAGCGTTATCAATGTTCTAATTACCAATGTATCAAACAGAACCAAATTCTCTGACTTGTTCCCAATTTATAATTTTTTAAAGATACAATTTATAATTCAATTTGAAGACCAATAAGTATGCTTCACCATGTACTTTTGTTAACATATTATTAGTTATCTGTTACTTCTAAGCAGTTGCATTTCCTAATATTTAAAAAGATTTGCATGTTTACCGCGGAAAACCGGTCAGACGAACTGGGACATAACGTCTTGCCTGAATTTGAGAGCAGATACATTGGTATGATCCATCCACCTCTCCGAAAATACTAAGTTGATTTATAGTGCTATATATCGGAGGTTTGGATAGATGCGACCAATATAGCTGACTTCAGATTCTCTCTCAGAATGTGAGATTTATTGATTGTGGGGATGCATTTTTTCTACAGGCGCAAGCCCCTATAGTTAATTCCGTTGTCACGAATGATAACAACTTTCTACACTCCAGGTTTTTTTCTTTGTGTGCCGTGTTTTTTTTGGTTTATTTGGTTTGCCCTTAGATTGTATACGGAGACTAATTTTGTTGTCGCTCGTAGCACGCTGATTAATCCAAATCCGTATATATATTTCATGATTTAGGTAAAGTATTTGCTTGACAAGGCCCACGTTAGCGTCTTAGCTTGCCAACGGGAGTGAACTTAGGTTCATTCTCACATTTGTGAGGTCCATCAATTCACATGAAAACGTAAGTTTTATGTAAGGACGCGTTAGTCCCCTTTGAGAACTAAGGCCAAATTTAGACAACTTGGTTATATGTCAAGAACATTGTTATCTATAGGTCAGTGAAGCCTAGGCTTCCACACATAGCCAATTTGCTAAGTCTTAGTGTTGTTTGGCACTGAAATGATACACACTTGCGCTCAGGAAGCAGGTGTGCTTGCACACGTGCATTGCGCATGGCGCTGGCTCTCGTGCATTGCGCATGGCGCTGGCTCTCATGCATTGCACACGTGCATTGCCCGTGGCACTCATGTGCCGCGTTGCGTTTAGTGGGACATGGCATTTGCGCCCGTGCATTGCACGTTGCACACTTATTATAACGCGGTTTTGGGTTTCGGCGATGGCTCTATCACGCGCATTGCATGCGGCGCGCATGCGCAGTTCTTGCATAAAATGCCTTTGGCATTTGCGCATCTGTTGGGATGCACACCATCCTGAAAGTTGATAACTTTCAAACAAAGTCGAAGCTTTCAACGAAGCATATGCTTCAATCTTCTGTTCCTGTTCTTTTCTATTAAAGTAACGACTTTTAGAAAGCTTTGCTTTCACTTTAAAAGCGTATGCTTCTCCTTGTGATATTTTTTCATGGTTATTGATGAAAACATATGTTTTCGGTGGGAACTTTGTTCCATGAAGTCTAGGCTTTGGTTTTCATGTCCTTGGTGTTTGTTCCCATCTTGATGGAGGAAAAGTTAATGTTTTTTCCATTAAGATCTTACACAGAGCCGAGGCTTTAATGAAGAAAAGAGAGATTTCCCTTTATTTATCTAGTCTTTTTTAAGGGTTTTCTTGAAAAAGTTCTTCTGATGGAGGTTGCAATCTCTTTAGAGATTTTTTCTCTCTGAATATAGACGGTGTCAGATGATGAATCTGTATATCCCATCCGATTTCTCCCCCTATTCCTATTTATACGAGGGGAGTGGTTAGGGTAAATCCTTAGGGGACTACCGGGTTTGAATTGATTCTTGATCGATTCAGGATGTCTAGGCACCGTTGAATCATTGATCCATGAATCTTTTAGTTTGGAAAGGTTAACAGGGAAGATTTTCTTCCAACCGAAGCCTTTGCTTCAATCTAAAGCATGCGCTTCAAAGGGGGTTGCGTTTATGCTACGTGCCTTGCACGTCTGCGCCGCGCACCCGCATTTAGCACTTGCGTAACGTGCATTGCACGTAGCACTGCACATAAACAAAAGGTGTTTGCGTAACGTGCATTGCACATGACACTATGCAAGTGCGAACTGTGGAGCTTGCGCTCCAAGCATGGGTGCACCATAATTTTTGGACGGGAACAAATTCCTCCCACCACTATGCCCGCGTGCATTGCATGTGGGTGGAGTGGTGTCAGCCATTGCACTTCTCCTTTTGCTCGTGCTATAATGACCTGACTTAGTTTATGTACTCGTCTCGGAGCGTTCAGTTTATCCTCCTTTTTAGGTATGGATAAAATATCCTGACATTTTAACTTAGGGGGTTGTTAGGTTTGCGGTACTGGGTGTAGTCTGTCACAGCATTGCGTTAGTTTATTTCTTCTTGATTTTCATCCCTTCAAAACGTTGTTCGAGCAGCCACGCGCTTGTTGTATCTCCAAACCCTGCTGAGGCGGGATACAACGTCCCAAGTAATCTTCCTAGACGGGTATCAGAGATTCAGTGTTACACGCCACCATGGCACTTTACCTTGGATTAAGACTCTTTGAGTCCCAGAGAAATCACGACCGCACCCTTCTAAGGTGAGATGACATCTAATGGTCTTTAGGCATGTATATACTGTCATCGAGACCTATGTTGGGGTCAAAAATTATACCCCGGTTGACAAAGTCAAAATCAAAGTCAACCCCAAGCCCAGGCCAAGTGGGCCCATGCCCAAGTCAAGCCCGACCATGAAGCGGCCGGCCTCCCCATGCCAAAATTATGTAATAAACAATTTTGATGTCATTGTTATAAATGTAAGGAAAATGGGCATATAGCCAAATTTTTGTAAAGCCCGTGGCTTATGTGCAAAAGAAATGAGCAGATGAGGCATGGGATGGGCAAAAAGCCATTTTGTAAAACCCAAGGGGCTATATATAAATTTGTAAACCTATATAAGGCAACATGATAATGAAATTAAAAAAAAGAATTGATTGCCCATAAAAAAAAACTACGGTTTGTGCCTCCTCCTTCCTCAAAGTTCTAAAGCTTCTTCCCCTTTTTAAATTAAATTAAGAGTTTAACTCTTCCTTTTTCAAAAAGAAATAGTTTTTCACCATAAAACCCATAAAAGGGAGCTCGGATCTCCCATCAGATCTCTAAAGGGGGGATTTTGAATCTCACCACCCTTTTCCTTCAAGATCCAGCCAACGAGGAGGAGGAGGAAGGAGATCCATCTCCAAAAATCCCATTCCGGGAGGATCCAAGACCCAAAAGAAAATCCAAAGATCTCTAGGAGTTTAACTCCATTCAAGATCCGTTGGAGTTTAACTCCATAAATCAAAACCCCCTTTTAGGAGTTTAACTCCAATTCTATACATAATCCATGTTAGGAGTTCAACTCCAAAGCCCCATTGGGAGTTTAACTCCTAACCCAGAGGCTAAGCCCCCTTTTCCTATGGTGTTTCCAGCGGTTGCGTGCCCCGCACGTGACCCGTGGGCGCCCAGCGGTCACTTGTAGGGCACGCGACCCGCGGGCCCTCAGCATCTAGCGGTCACGTGCAGCGCACGTGACTCACGGGCGCTAAGCGCCCACGTGCGCCTCACGCGATCCGTGGGCGCCCAGCGGTCGCGTGCTGCGCACGTGACCCGCTGGCGCCAAGCGCTCACGCGCCGCGCACGTGACCCGCTGGCGCCAAGAGCTCACGCGCCGCGCACGTCACCCGTGGACACCCAGCGCCAAGTGCCGCGCGCGTCACCCGTGGACACCCAGCGCCAAGCGCCCTGCACGCGTCTTTAAGATGCTCCTCACCTCTCATTTTCCATGCACTCCACACCAGAAACACTTCTCCCGTCAGGAAAATTTTTCTAACGGGGCGCTGCCCCGCACCCCGCAAGGGAGCTGCTAGCCCCCTTGACCCCCAACCCGCTATCCGGATAGCGGGACCCCCGTAAACTCTATAGGGCCCCCAATATATCCAAAACCCTTCTAAAACACAACACGCATACTGCATATTGAGTTCGCATGACTAGTTGACCCGTCAATCGGAGGTTCCCTCGCTTCAAAGGCGGGGAGTAATTAACGACACCTTAGTCCGCGCCTACCGGAGATTCGGATCTCCACAATCAATAAACCCCAGTCTACCCTAAGCTGGGAGAATCTGTAATGCGTCTGACAAGCGCGCGCGTATTCCCATCTCGATGGGGTGACGAAAAATACCCTATAGCTTCTGGCACGCCCGGTGGGACATTCTCTCCTCCTATATCTTGGGTCAAGTGTTCATGTGAACTAAATTTAACATATAAAATAATGCTTTCATCCAGGATTTCAAGCGATCAAGCCTCAACAAAATGTCTCCAAAAACAATCTCAGCTCTCAGCACAACTCCTATCTTCTACACGATGAAGATGGACGCCTGGACGGTCCTCCTGGCCAGTCTCAGACGACGGTGGGAGGAGCCGCTGTTACCATTTGGCTCTATTCTTTTCATGCCAGCTAGCGCCATCCCAGCTTCTCAAGCTCCAGTAACAGACAGACCAGCCTCGAAAGGCAGAAGGCCAAATGTGGTGACCTCAAAGGCACCACTACCTAAACGCAAGTCGGTGTTTGAACGACTTTCTTTGGCCCCAGCTGGAAGCAAGGCCATTGACACCAACAAAGCAACAAGGCATCTCGGGCAAGCGCCAGCGGCACTCCTGACAACTGCTCAATAGGGTATCTTCTCTAAACTCCCCGTAAATCGACTCACGATGGCATCCTGGATGACGGATGCCCGTCAAGCCCTCAAGATCAAGAAGCTAAGACAGAAGAGGCTCGGATATAAAAGCCAACAAGAGGGTTAGGGCTCATGCTATGCTGAACCTCATAGGGTTCCAAGAACAGGGTTACCCCGCCAAAGATAAAGAGACGGCTAGATATGTGGTCCACACTGTCTACATGGTGGGCACGCGCAGCAAGAGCAAAGATGGAGCCACCACATCTTAAATCCAGTCTGGGGCGAATGTGGCTTCCACTTCCCATGACCAGCCTCATCTGGAAGGTAATGAAAACCCTCCCAGTGAGGCTGATAAGCAGAGAGATCCCTCGCTTCATGAGGAGTTGGGCTCGGAAAGCGAAGATGAGCCAATCTTTCGTCCTAAGACCGCAGAGCAGCAACTTCTCCAAGAGCTCCAGAAGCAGCTCAGAAACAAAGACAAGGAGATGGCCAAACTTTACTCCAAAATTGACAGCTTGACGAATGTCGTGATGCAGCTCACGGTCCAAGTTGCCTCTCAGCCGTCCAATCAAGCACAGGGTTCTGCTCATGAACCGGGAAACGGTGTCCCGAGACAGCCGATGCCTATTCCCTCAAATCCAAAGGTGGGCGGACCGCATGAAAGTCGGTCGCATCCTATCTCGGGAAATGTCTTGGCTACTGATGACAGTATCCCGCTAACTCAAGATCAAATCATGGATTTGGTTGCCAACAAAGTCAAAACATTGGTAGCCGAAACCGAAGCGCAAAAAGATATCAGCAGTAGTGGGAGACAATATCCTGCTCAGTATGATCTGGCAGAATTTCCTAGCGGCTATGTCATCCCCAAATTCGGAAGATTTGATGAGACGGGAAATGCGAATCAGCACATCGCCCACTTTAAAGCCTTATGCGGGAATACTGGGGGCAATGATGCGCATCTCCTCCGCCAATTCGTTAATAGCTTAACCGATGTCGCCTTCGACTGGTACGCTAGCATACCGGATGGCTCCGTTACTACTTTCGTCCAAATGGAATCTCTATTCCGACAAAGGTTCATGAGTGTCAGCGATAAGATCACCATCGCCGATCTCGTAAGGACCAAGCCAAAGAACAACGAAAGCATCACGGATTTTATAACCCGATGGTACAATCTCGCCGTCAAATGTGAACCGCCGATAGAGCAGGACCAATCTGTCAGCTTCCTCGTCTGAAATCTCAATAATTGGATGGCCCCGTTTCTATGCACCGCGGGTCTCAAAACATTCCAAGAGCTGATCAGGAAAGTTCAGATGTTAGAGCGCTCAAAACAGGAGTTCTCCTCTGATTCCCAAAATAACAATAGGTCCTGGAGAAACCGAAAGGACGATAATCGCAAAAGCGGAAGTTCCGACGATACTGAATGTTTCAACACTTCGGCTAACCGAAATAAGCGAGGGATGAGCGGGCCTAATGCCAACCAGTCTCGGAACCCAGTGTTCGGAGAGGGAAGAGAAGCTCCACTGAAAGAGAAGATGGATAAGGTCTATTCCTTCAGAAGAGGTAAAGTCCATAAAATATTCAAAGATGCCCTGAGAAACGGTCTACAATTGCCAGAATCAAAGAGACCGCAAGAAGCGAATATGACCGACGACCCCAAATATTGTCCCTATCACAGAGTGATAAGTCATGCTATTGTGGACTGCTTCGTCTTCAAAGATTGGGTAGAAAAACAATACAAGGCAGGAGAGATAGAACTGTCTAAAGACGTGTTAGCAAACAGTCAAGCTGCGACCGCCAATTTCATACAAATGGAGACTGAAGCCCTCCGGAAACCTGATTCTCTCAAACATCTGCCTTCACATGAAAGGAGAGGACCACCACGTCGTTAAACTAGGAACAATCGACCCCTAAGTCGTTAAACTGGGGATGTAAAAAATGTAAATAAATGGAAAAAAAAAGCCGAAAAGATGGGGCAACTCGCAATAAAAATCAGCGAGTAAAATAAATAAGAAAATAAAGCCGAAATGATGGGGCAACTCGTAATAAAAACCAGCGAGTAAAATAAAGATGAAAATAAAGCCGAAATGGTGGGGCAATTGTGAATAAATAGCCGAAATGATAGGGCAATCGCAACCTTCGCGATAAGAAAAGCTGAAATGATAGAGCAATCGCGGTAAAATAAAAAAACCAATGGCGAATGATGAGCCGCTCCTGGTACCATGTTCCAGTGCAGCGATGCATACGCTAACCAAAATCCAAATTCTCAAATTGCGAATGATGAGTCGCTCCTGGTACCATGTTCCAGTGCAGCGATGCAGACGCTAACCAAAATCCAAATTCTCAAATTGCGAATGATGAGTCGCTCCTGGTACCATATTCCAGTGCAGCGATGCAGACGCCAACCAAATCCCAAATCCTATATCCAACGGCGAATAATGAGTCGTTTTTGGTACCATATTCCAGAGCAGCGATGCAGACACCAACCAAAATCCAAATTCTCAAAGGGCGAATGATGAGTCGCTCATGGTACCATATTCCGGTGCAGCGATGCAGACGCCAACCAAATTCCGAATCCCGTATCCCAACGGCGAATGATGAGTCGCTCCTGATACCATATTCTAGTACAACAATGCAGACGCCAACAAAATCCCAAAATTCTCCCGGTCCTACGGTCTGGATCATACATCCTGCAAAACCGTATACAACCCACGAGCGTAAAACGATCCCAATCTCTCCCAAGTCCTACCGGCGAGACTACATTTAAAGTCCCACCCGCGATGAAGATTCCCAAAAAAAGGTATGTCCACAAGCAAAACGGGCACGGATGAAAACCCGAAAGGGCTCCGTAAGTAAAAACAGCAGGACTGCCGGCGAGTTTGTGAAAACCCGAAAGGGCGCAAACTTGTGGAAAAGAGATAAAATACACTAGCAAAGTCCTCTCGACTTTGTGAGGAGAAAATTCCCGCATGAGATCCTTACGACTCACAAGGGAGCAGCACACTTAAGAGTCCCCACGACTCCTAAGGAGAAAATACACCTATGAGATCCTTTCGACTCGTAGGGAGAAAATGCTTTTATGGGACACTTATGACTGATAAAATTGAAAAACCTTAGGTGATATGAACCTAAACCTGTCTCCTAAGCCATCGCTCCCCAACAGGAAAAGGCAAATGATGAATTGCTCCTGGCACTTGTGCTTCAGTGTTAGCAACGCTGATGCCGACCCCTACCCCAAAATTCCAAACCTCCGATCCAATAGACCCCTAGGTCTTTAAACTGGGAATAAATGAGCTCTAAGTCGTTAAACTAGAAACATATGACCCTTAGGTCGTTAAATTGGGAACGAGGGAAATCCCCAGATCCACTCGTGGAAAATGATGATTCGCTCCCGGTACCATATTCCAGTGTAGCGATGATGATGTCAACCCAAATCAAATCAAACCAACAACCTCTGCGGCGGAATCATGCTTCGTCCCAGAATGTACCCCATGTCGAAATCATGCTTCGCCTCGGGATATCTACCTTCCCTGCCGGAATTATGCTCCGCCTCGGAATCAAGTCGACCAGCGACACTCCATGCCGGGGACAAGTCGAATAGCCAGCGACACTCAGTGCCGGGGACAAGTCGACCAGCGACACTCAGTGTCGGGGACAAGTCGACCGACCAGCGACACTCAGTGCCGGGGACAAGTCGACCAACGACACTCCATGCCGGGAACAAGTCGACCAGCCAGCGACACTCCGTGCCGGGGACAAGTCGACCAGCGACACTCCCTGCCGAGGACAAGTCGAACAGCGACACTCCGTACCGGGGACAAGTCGACCAGCGACATTCCGGGCTGGGGAAACGTCGACCAACGACACTCCGTGCCGGGGATACGTCATACGCCGACACTCCGTCTCGGAGACACGTCAAGCATTGACCATTCATGTCGTAAAAGGGGCAGTGCAAGCTTCCCAAAAGCGGGAACCAAATCAAGTCACCTCCACGCAAAAGATCCATCAATTTCATGCACACGACCCACATGCGCGGTGTGCATTTAGTGATGGGGCACTTTGTTGGGGTCAAAAATTACACTCCGGTTGACCAAGTCAAAATCAAAGTCAACCCCAAGCCAATTGGACCCATGCCCAAGTCATGCCCGACCATGAAGCGACCGGCCTCCCTATGCCAAAATTATGTAATAAACAATTTTGATGTAATTATTATAAATGTAAGGAAAATTGGCATATAGCCAAATTTTTGTAAAGCCCATGGCTTATGTGCAAAAGAAATGAGCACATGAGGCATGGGATGGGCAAAATGTCATTTTGTAAAGCCCAAGGGGCTATATGTAAATTTGTAAACCTATATAAAGCAACATGATAATGAAATATAAAAAAAAGAATTGATTGCCCATCAAAAAAAAACTTCTCCTTCCTCAAGGTTGTTAGTTATATGTATGCCGTGGAGGCCATTACTATACATACGATATATATTGTAGTGGATGCTTGGACATATATAGGGAGGACTTTCTTGCTCGACATGATAGTATACTATCTGGTTGCTCTTTATCTTAATATGTACACTGATTGTCTCTATGTTACATGCTGATAAAGCCCTTAGGATGAGTACTTGACTACCAGGATTATGATGCAGATCATACTAATGGGGACAGAGTAGTCGGTAAGTACATCCTTCAAATATTCCTAGTCGTAGGTGTATCGAGACAGGGCATCTATATACCAAAGTAGACTAGCGTGTAGCTTCTCGACCCATGTAAAAAGGCGATGGATGATCCCATATCCATTGGTGTTTGACATCAGAGATCGTATACCGGTGCTCAGTGAAGACTAAGTACACTGAACGGACTCGCCGAGAACTCCTAGATGGTATTATACCTATCGTCGGATAGCAGTTCTCTGGTGACACTGGTATAGATTAGTCTATTGACGCGAGATCGTCATAGAGTCTTGTGTGATTTCCACCATACCACAGTCAAGAGATCGTACAAAAAGGTGGTTTTGGGGTACAGTCCCGAGTCACATGGAGGCAATGAGCGATAGGAGGGGATTCGTCTCTCCCGGTATTGGGGGTTGATGCTGCGCTGTGCTCGATTGGCTATAACAGGAAGTCCCTGGTCAGGGC
This sequence comes from Agapanthus africanus, assembly GCA_030015575.1. Classification (NCBI taxonomy): domain Eukaryota; kingdom Viridiplantae; phylum Streptophyta; class Magnoliopsida; order Asparagales; family Amaryllidaceae; genus Agapanthus; species Agapanthus africanus. The sequence goes on along the minus strand of CM057338.1, from coordinate 943,756,428 downwards.
TGCTTCTGAGATATACTGGTAAGTGTTATCAGTAGTTTCTCGACCCGTTATGAGCCTCATATCGGCACGACTTATTGAGTTACTGCGGTCTGACGTTTACCACCATTAGACGAGATATGCGACATATCAGACGAAGAGACCGGACTGTACGGTAGTGTTACTGTTTGGATTCGCAGGAGTATGAGCAGGCTTGCTTGTTGATCTTCTGATTGCTCAATACCCGGATGGTCGTTACGTTTAGCAGACCGCTTGCGGCTTGTGGGTGTTTGATATGATCATCACCTACTGCCGGAGTATTGACGAGTCTTTAGAGTCCTACACAGAGGTTTCCAGGTTCATGCGAAATGAGTAGGAGCACATATGTGATATGTGCGGGACCGAGATTAATGCGCGTATGTGATACCGTATTCTATTCTCGCGATTTGTGTTATCAATCGGTTATATGTGATATAGCCGGGTTATCGAATCAAGTGTTGATTCGATAAGTTGATACATATGATATTAGTCGGTTATATGTGATATAGCCGGATTGTTAAATCAAGTGTTGATTTAATAATTGAATGTATAATTATATATTTGATATATTAACATACATTAACTAATATTAGCTCACTTATTATTTCTTTTCTCACTTGATTGTGCACATAGTATATGTGATATATATTCGTGCACAATATTGTGTGTCATGCTGATGACACATGAGACATGGGTGTATGAGACTCACACCATGCTTAATATAATGTAAGGTTTTTATTTATCTAAAGTAAACCAAATTAATGGAAATTAGTCACATGGTTCAAGCTTGTAGAAGCTTGTGGAACCATTGACCAAGTCCACTAATTTTGTTTTACTTGTAGATATTTATTAACCTAACCATTATTAGTTAGCCATGGTTTATTCTCTACATGGGTTAGTGTATGACACTAACTCACCCATGGTTGCTATTCTCACCTCATGAGTTCATTCTCATCTCTTGACTTCATCTTCTTCATCCTTGAGAAAAAGCTTGCTAGATTTTTCCAAAATGAGAAAATATTGTGAGAAAATTAAATCTAAAGATTCTAGGGTTAGCTAGAACGGCAAAAATTTGAAATTGGCATGGACGATGCCTCCCGAAACCTTGCTGCCGTGCTAGGGAACCCTGCAAAGGTTCTAAATCTTCTTCCCCTTTTTGAATTAGATCAAGAGTTTAACTCTTCCTTTTTAAAAAAGAAATAGTTTTTCACCATAAAACCCACAAAGAAGAGCTCGGATCTCCCATCGGATCTCTAAATGGGAGATTTTGAATCTCAACCCCCTTTTTCTTCAAGATCCAGTCAACGAAGAAGAGGAAGAAGGAGACTCATCTCCGAAAATCCCATTCCGGGAGGATCCAAGGCTCAAAAGAAAATCCAAAGATCTCTGGGAGTTTGACTCCATTCAAGATCTGATGGAATTTAACTCCATAAATCAAACCCCTTTTTAGGAGTTTAACTCCAATTCTATACATAATCCCTGTTAGGAGTTCAACTCCAAAACCCCCTTGAGAGTTTAACTCCTAACCCAGGGGCTAAGCCCCCTTTTCCGCTGGTGTTTCCAGCGGTCGCGTGCCTTGCACGCGACCCGCGGGCGTCCAGCGGGCGCGCATGCAACCCGCAACCCATGGGCGCCCAGCGGGCGCGTGCAGCGCACTCGACCCGCAGGCGCTAAGCGCTCACGTGACCCGCTGACGCCCAGCGCCCACTTATCAGGCACGTGACCCGCGAGCGCCCAACGCCCACGCGCCATGCACACGTCTTTAAGACGCTCCTCACCAAAAATTTTCCATGCACTCCACACCAGAAACACGTCCCCCGTTAGGAAAATTTTTCTAACGAGGCGCTGCCCCGCACCCCGTAAGGGGGCTGCTAGCCCCCTTGACCCCCAGCCCGCTATCCGGGTAGCGTGACCCCCGTAAACTCTGCGGGGCCCTCAATATATCCAAAACACAACACACACTGTATATTGAGTTCGCATGACTAGTTGACCCATCAATCGGAGGTTCTCTCGCTTCAAAGGCGAGGGATAATTAACGGCAGCTTAGTCCGCGGCTGCCGGAGATTCGGATCCCCACAATCAATAAACCCCAGCCTATCCCAGGCGGGGGGAATCTGTAATGCGCCTGACAAGCGCGCGCGTATTCCCATCTCGATGGGATGACAAACTCCCTACAACCTAAAGCTAGGAAATTGCCGTCGCTCCACTTTTGGTTTTGGCTCTTTGAGCTTTGCTGGCGTCACGTCTGTGCTTTGCTGGCATGGGACGGACATCCAAAGAGTCCTCAGGTTGTATATATTGCCGTCAGGACTTGGAGCTACGAAAATGTCATCACTCCGCCTTCATTTTGGCTCTTTGAGCCTTGCTGACGCCATGTCGGTATTCTTCTGGAGTATAAAGGACGTCGAGATAGTCTCTAGATTGTACGCATCGGCATCAAGACTTAGAGCTAGGAAATCGCCATCACTCCACTTTCATTTTTGCTCTTTGGGCCTTGATGACGCCATGTCTATACTCTGCTGGAGTAAAAGGGGTGTCGAAGTAGTCTTTAGGCTGGACGTATTGCCGTCAAGACTTGTTTTTCTTTATTTGGTAGAGCATGATGTAACATGTTACCAACTTTCATTTGTTTGTGCTTGTGGATTGTATACAAGAGTCAGGATCGAACTTCTTGTGGGGCAATTTTTTTATTTTTACCGTGATTACTCTATCATTTCAGGTTTTCTAATCCCGAAAATCGCGATTGCCCTATCATTTCGGCTATCATTGCTGATCTCCGTAAGCCCGGCCTATCCCCATCGTCCAGAGGAAACTTGAGCGCGAGGTGGTAGGTCGAGATCAGAGCCAGGAGAGCGTTTAAAGTGGGGCAACCCAAGAGGATGTTATAAGATAAAGGAACCCGGGCGATAAGGAAACTCACCGACATAGTTCGGGTTCTTCCCGCCTCCCCAATATTGAAAAGGTGAGTGATCGTTCTCTCGACTTGAACGGAGTGGTTAGTAAATCCGGAGAGGACGTGCGAGGTCGGTTGGAGATCGGACGGGTTTAACCCCATACGCTGGAAACAGTTGTAAAATAGGATATCCGCCGAGCTTCCCAAGTCAACTAGGATTCTCCGAACTTCGTACCGATTTACCCGGGCCGTGATCACCAGGGGGTCATTACGAGAGACGGATATGCCATGAAGGTCTTCCTCGGTGAAGGTGATGGGAGCAACCTTCTTGCACTTCTTGGAGGGGGAGCACCTAAGGTCATAACCGGCCGGATACGGTGGGTGTCCTCGTTGCTTAGAGTCGAGCCAACAGAGACGGTCATGATCTTTCCGACGGTCAACTCTCCGGTTAGAGATTGGTCTGCTTGCTTCCGATATGCTTGACGTTTGTGTCGTAGGCACTTTCCTAGGTGACTGGAGCGAATCAGCTCCTCGATATAATCATGGAGCTGTTTGCAATTCTCGGTCGGGTGACCCTGTGACCGTTGAAAGGTATGGTATGGACCGCGGAGTCGCTTACCCGGCCTTTATGTCATCGGCGGGAATTTAAAGAATCTCTTGCTCTTTGCCTTCTCTAGCAGCTCGGCCTGAGAGACATTCAGAGGAGTACTCGTGAAACCTCGAAGATTAAGGTTTCGGACGATCGGTCTTTTTCTTCTCCTCTCGGCCCCGTTTCTTTCGGTTCGTCCAGTGTCCACGGGGAAGGTTGGCGTTCACTTCAGATTAAAGTTGGATCTCTTGCTCGGTCCAGACTTTTACCTCGACCATGGTCTTAGATTGCGCGAATGCAAAAGAGCGGAGCCACTCTTTGTGCCTAAGACCGGATCTTAAGGCAGTGATAACCATCTCGTCCCGGTGCTCCGATATCTCCAAGAAGGCATTGTAGAACAGGATGACGTAACCCTTGAAAGATTCCATGTCCTCGCTCTTGATGGTGAACAGATAGTCGACAGTTCTCTTCTGTCGTCGGTTGCCGACGAAATGACCGAGGAACTGGATGGCCAGCTCGTCGAAGATTGAGATTGAACGCGAAGTCAAACCGCGGCACCAATCTTGCCCGGCCCAGATGAGAGTGGTGGGGAAGGCTCGGCACTGAGCCGCGTCCGAGTTATCTTGGAAGCTCATGCCCGCCGTAAAAGCGTCCAAGTGGGCTTTTGGATCGGACTTCCCGTCAAAAAAGGCCACCTTGGGTGGTTTATTTCGAGATGAAACCCGCACGCCCAGCAATTGCTCCGTGAAGGGCCTCGTGAGGGAATCCACGAAGTATTTTGTCGATCCTCCGAGCGAACCGCATGTCCTCGATCTTCTTCTCGGGGACCTCGATTCGTTGTTGGTACCCCCAAGAATTCTCCATAATTGGAGTACCTGATGTCTCTATTCGGGCCTGTGTGATGGAGCGGCTTCGGCTCCTCTATCGCATTCCTCAGATCCTCGGGATGAACCCTTCGTAGTTCGTCTCGAGGTGCGTCATGTCCGCGGCCTCGATGATTATGGTGACGTCGATCTTCTCTGGAATCAGACGACCTGACCGACGTCTCTTCGGAAGGCGAGGGAGCGTGACGAGCATTGAAACGACAATTTAGTTGGTCCCGAGACCTCGGTGTTAGACTGTCCGACGCCCAGCAAGTCATGGAATTATTCCTTGTATGGGGATCGCGACTACTGGAATCAGCACGTGCGAGACCGAGGACTTGAATGTACCCCACTGCCGCCTCGTGCACGCCGTCTTTCCGGGGAGCAGGGACGGCGGTTTGACGGGCGTGGCAGGCAGTTTGGACATGAGCGAGCGCGTCCACCATCGCCGTGAGTTTGTCGATCCATGCAGATAAAGCTTCGACGACATTGAGAGGCGGAGTAGAACCGCTCGTGCCTACGTTGCGGAGGACGGGTGGCTCGTGCTAGGATCTTTATTGCGATGATCGCTGGCTATCGAATCAAAGCCGGAAGATCAACTTTTTTCTGGTAGAAAAGACTTCCCACAGACGACGCCAATTGATGGAGGCCGAAATCGCCATCAGATATTGTCCTCCGTCGATCTTGCGGCCAGCGGGGCTGAACGGTTGAGATTTGAGATGAGCGTTGAGCGTGTGGATCTCAATAGGTTGTTGGTTGTTGTTGACGCCGAGCTACCTACAAAGGAAGTCCCGGGATGGGAAACCACCGTAGGACCCTCCTACGATCAAGTACCGAGGAATATTAGGGCAGAGTAGCGGCGTATTGGAATGAGTTCGAGATACCTGAGTCGTCTGGAAGAAGGGTTTATATAGCGGTCGCATAGAGTGGGCTGATAGAAGATTCTCGCCGTCTGTTACGCCCCTGCGTTACGTTCGTGTTGATGGCGGGATACACCCATTAATGGCGAGGTAGGCTCATTAACGGTGAGATACGCTTGCGTGAGATGCTGGACGTGGAGCGGCGGGGATCTCTCCATGGCGAGATATACGGAGCTGTTACGGGAGCGTTCGTGCTCCGTGCTCCCGGGCAAACATGGGGCACCAAGGAACCTCGGCAATAGGATAGCTCGGAGACAAGCTATTGGCTGACGGTCAGCCGAAGGGGAAACGTACTTTGGGAGGTCTTCTAAAAGGTCGGGTGAAACCTCGGGACGAGACGTCGAGGAATGTCCCCAATGTATCATACTTATTCCAGCTCCGTAGCCCCAGGAATCTAGCGGGCTTACCTGGATGACACGTCATCCGCTATGTGTCGTGATATGGAGAATTCCCATATACGAGTGTCATCGGTACCAGACGTCTGCAGTTCAAAAATTTCTTAAGGAGAGTCTACTTAGTCGTCTCTGAAATAGAAACAGAGATTTGAAAATGCAAATTTCCTTCACCAAACGTCGGGTTTTAAAAAATTTCTTAAGCAGACGCCCATGTCTGTACCAGACATCTGCAGTATAGCTAAATTTTGAAATTAGAAAAATTTAATAGTTTGAGTCCAACGAATATGTTAGACGTCTGTTAATCAAATGAGAAGACGTCTGAAAAATAGAAATGTGTTGGAAAATGGTTTATAACCTTATGAGATCAACACTAGACTCAAAGAAAAAACTAAATACTACAATTTTTGGCTCAGTCTTCATTTCCTTAATTTTATCACCAATGTATGATAAGATATATGATATTCAAGAATATTTTCTCTCCCTTTTTGAAAATATCAAAAAGTTAAACACAATGAGAGCAAGAGGTAAGGAAATATACACGAATAGATAATTTTGTGGTTGAAAGTTCATTTGAACATAAGAATGGATATGAATAGAGCATAACAAATGTATAATTCAAGCATGATATTAAGCATAATGAACCAATTCATAATAATAACTAAAATAGCACAGGGTTCAAAACAACATAATAATAGAAAACTAAATAAAAACTAATACATAAGCACAAAGAACTCAAAGACCGATCTTCCAGATTTTATGGGTCTTAACTACTTCCATATGGTGGCGGAGGGGCAATATTAAGTTTGGAGTAAATATAGGCCACGTGATAATCAAAATTCCCCGAAATACGATCCAGATGCCCCGTAATTCGATCCACAATCCGGTTTTCAAATCCTTGATAGTCGAACTCTTAAGGGGTTGCTTGAGTAGGAGCTTTGGTGGGAATTTGGAGAGTACGGGGGGAGCATGGTTGTTGTGGAGTTGAGGAATCCAACTTCATCAAGTTTACGTTCCTTACTCCAAATTCGGCATTGGGCTTTACTATCTCTTTTAAATCAGGCAAAACGACTTTGCAATATTCTAATAGTTTAGTAATAGCCCGTCCATAATATAAATTCCCGTGTCCACCCGACAAATCCCACATGCTATGAATGAGGAGGAGAAGAAGATTGACTCGAATGCCCGCGAGAATACAATAAGTCATAAGTTTGTGACATCCATACAGTGTCTCTCTGCTTCCGGACTTGGGGAATACAGTGTGGCTAAGGATATTTGCAAGACCTCTGGCACAATTGGTTAGGGTTTTGGCATGTTGGTTTGCAAAAAGATGGGGGTTATCTCGACCATGCAATACCATTGATGCCTTTTCCTTATCAACACTTTCAGAATACTCATAATCCGACAAGGTATTAAAGTAAATATCGGAACCATCATTTGGAATATCTAAAGCCCTAGCTAAGGTCCCCAGAGTAAAATTGAAGTTGGTGCCATAAACTTTGGTTTTTTGGTCGGTGGAATGGCCATTGGTGCCGGTGAGACTAGCATAGAATAATTTGATGGCCTTGTCGTAAGTTGGACAATCTAAAGTCAAGAAAGGCATCCAATCTTGCCTTTGAAAAAGGGCTTGAAAACCAAATTCACTTAAATTTCTAAACAAGACGATAAAACCAGTGTGAATGGGGTTAGAGATGAAAGATTGAAACCTCGTTTTACGATCATCGTTGAGAAAGAGGTAGGTTTCTTAAGATTCCTCGGTTGAGAGACAGTTTCTCTTCTTTGAGGATGATTCTGGTGCAATGCCCTTATCCTTCTTTACAGCTATCGGGATTTTTTTGAAGAAATTTAGGAAATTATGGAAGATTCCTACGGTTTTTGAGTTTTGAAGAGTAGAGGAAGAAGGGAACGAAAGAGAGACGGACGTCTAGTGTTATTAAGAATTTGGGGGCAAATTTTATATATATAGGGAGTATATACGGTTAGAATTAGATTAGAGGAAATCGAACAATCAGAATTCATCTAATAGTTTCAAAAAATTGCCCGTGCAGACATTTGGTTTCAAATACCAAACGTCTTTAAAGTCAATTTCCAGAGACAAAATTTGAACTGGAGGCGTCTCTGAAGTCAATTTCCAGAAGCATATTTTGAATTGGAGACGTCTGGTAACAAGTACCAGACGTCTCTGAGGTCAATTTCCAGAGACATATTTTGAACTGGAGACATCTGCCACAGACGTCTGCAGTACAAAAATTTGTTCCTAATGTATGCTGATGTGATTTTTTAACCAGTTGTCTGTAACTTGTAAGTAATTGACTATAACTTCTAACCACTTACCTGTAATTTCTAACCACTTGCCTGTAACATGTAAGCAGTTTCCTTTAACTTCTGATAAGTTACTTGTAATCTCTAATAAATTGCGTGTAAATCGACCAACATTGACGATATTAAAGAGTTCAACAATTTTTTACATTCATTAGACAAAACAATAACATATAAGCAATTTGTCATACTCACTCAAAACAAATAATAATATCGGCAAATATCGGCTAAATACAAATAGATGAATACACATGCGTATAACAAAGAGTTCAAATTTCGGTAAAACAAAAACTGAAGCAATATCAACTCGTTTCTTGCGCGTTGGCCAATAGAATTTGGGCCGTAAGTATCGGCCGCCACAACTCCGACCCTTTCCCTTTCAAGGCATCCGGAATCTGCCGACCCTCGATCAATACCTTCATGAATAGGTAGACGAAGATACCACAATCATCATTGATAACCAATAACGTTAACAAACGCATACCGTTATAACACTTAATGTTCAGTTGATAAAACTACACATTTGTATTACATTTTTCCTACCATTTTCATATTTAAAAAAATCTTTATTATAATATATCATACATATGAGGGTTTATCTGTAAAAATACTATTTTCCATGTGTTAATATATTATAATTAGAATGTGGTAGGAAATTGTATGCAAATAATATCATTGACCTAATCCTAGTAAAACTAAGTCTACTAAATATTATTTAAGTTGTTGTGCAGAATCTTTCAATGTTGTGCAGCATTTTTCAAGACTAGAATCAAGGAAATCAAGTTGTTGAAGAAGACTTGCCTAATTAAGGAATCAAAATTTGGAGACTAAGTCTGGCAGCAACCGTGAGAAGATTTCAAAGATACAAAAGTTCCATAGAAGTCCACTGTTTCCGCCAAAAATTTCTGCGCAAAAGAGCCTAAGATATCAAATGGCGGCGATACGCTTAAGAAAATGGGAACCAGTATCTTCCGGGCTGTTTTTTGACAAACTCCCGAATGAGAAACAGATAAATTCTGATGGTATCGAAAGCGGCTCGAAAAACCCTTCGATTTGATATATTATGGGCCTCGTAATTCATCCGGGATCAAAAGTTATGAGGAATTACGTGTCCACACGTGATGGGCTTTTAGGAACCCGCTGGAGGAGTTAAAAGATACAATAAAAACTCAGAAAAGACCCCAATGGGGCATCACGTGCTCACACGTGACCATGGGTCACGTGCAGACACGTGATGGGCTTTTAAAGCCTCTAAAATAATGAATAGAATTTAATTCTAAAAGTCAGAAATTACCTCAACGAGGTATCACGTGTTTACATGTGACCAATGGTCACGTGTTGACACGTGATGGTTAAAACTGAAACATAAATAAACGGCTGAGAAAGGAACCCAATTGGGGGTCACGTGCTCACACGTGACCAAAGGTCACGTGCCAGCACGTGACTGGCTTTAAAAGCCTTATAATTTAATAGAATTAAATTCTAAAAGTTTCTGAATCTTTCCAAATGGAAAAGGGTCATGGGGAACCGTTGGATTAAAAATCCAAGGGTGATTAAAAATCACCAATTTATGGAAAAATCTCAAATCAGGAAAGATCTCCCCAAATCTCACCGAAATAACAAACAGTATATCTTTGGATTTAAAATCCAATGGTGAATAAAATTCACTTAACAATCTAAAGGCCCAGATTAATGATGAATGCAAATCAAATCTCTCAACATACAAATCAAATCTCTTAATGAGAGATTTGTTAAACAAATTGATTCTCTTCCTCCTCCTATAAATAGGAGCCAAGAGAAGAGAAAGGGGGATCTACTTTTTTGAGAAAAAAACAGAGAGAGGAGAATTTAATTCTCAAGAGGGAAGAAAAGAAAGGAGAATTTAATTCTCAATAAAGAAAACCCTAGGTGAGAAAAGGGAAAAGATTAACTTCAAAAAGAGAATTTAATTCTCAAAATTCAAGAGTTTAACTCTTATTAAAAAAAAAAAGAGAAGAACTTAGTTCTTCTTCTGGTTGAAGATCTGTACAGAGCACATCTCCCCATAGGATGAGAATTTAATTCTCATCGGGTTGAGATCCTGCCATGCAGATCTTAAACTTAGAAGGGGAATTGAGTTTTGAGAATTAATTCTCCTAAAACAAAACTAGGGTTTAACCCTAATCAAGAATTTAATTCTTTTACATATCTGGGAATTTAATTCCTTTGAAAAGAAATCAGGGTTTCATCCTAAATAAGAATTTAATTATTTCACGATAGGAATTTAATTCCTCCAAAATCAAAATTAGGGTTTAACCCTACAAAGAATTCAATTCTTAAAAGATCTCTGTTCATGAAAAGAACTAAGGTCACGTGCCCCCACGTGACCCCTGAAAAGATCCCCTGCAAAGAACTTTGAAGCATCACCCCACATGCTCCCACGTGACCCTCATTATATATGGAACAAAAGCAAAGGCAGAAACAATTCTGGGCGCTCTCACGTGTTACCACGTGACCCCTAATAAATGTTCTAATAAATCAGGGCATGATTATACATCACGTGCCCACACGTGATGGCTATGAAAATTAAAAGTGTTTAACACTTGTTTGCAGAACAAAATAAAGGGGATCTGGCCCCACTTTTTGATGCTATCACGTGCTCCCACGTGACTCTCAAAACGCAGAAAGAAAGATCAATTGGAATGAAAGCTTTGGGCGCTCTCACGTGTCCCCACGTGACCCCTCAGCAAGTGCTGTAATATTCGATGCATAAATCCCCATCACGTGTCAACACGTGATGCTCGAAATAAAAAGGAAAAGTGTTTAACACTTATTCACAGATTTGAGGATAAAACAAAGGAGATGTGGCTCCGCATTTAGGGCGCCCTCACGTGTCACCACGTGACCCCTAATGAGCATTCCAACAGACCAGAGCAGGGGCCTCCATCACGTGCTCACACGTGATGGCCGTCAGAATTAAAAGAGTTAAAACACTGATCTGCAGAATAAGATAAGGGAAATCAGGGCGCTCTCACGTGTCCACACGTGACCCCTCTCCCCTTAGTGTTTAACACTAATCCGAAGACTTTGTCCTCAGTGATTAACACTGATTTTCTTAGTATTTAACACTAATTTGGAAAACTCTATTTGCAGTGTTTAACACTGATTTGCTTAGTGTTTAACACTAATTTGAAAACACTGTTCCCAGTGTTTAACACTGATTATCTTTTAGTGTTTAACACTAACTTGCTATCTTATTCCCAGTGTTCAACACTGTTGGTTTCTAGTGTTTAACACTAGCTTCAACCCAATTGGCTAAGTTTCAGAGGCAAAGCCTCTCCTTCAATGGACCAACAGAGGGCCAATATTTCAAACATAACTGGACTTAGCCCAAACTGGCCATAAGTCCTCAAATCATCTTGATCTGAGCACATCTGCTCTTTCAACCAACTCATTGGTTCAAGGGTACATCTCTGAACTCCTCTGATATTTGTCGTTGTAATCCTTCAACGTCTTCAGAGAGGTGACGGGTCCCGACAACCACACATCAACATGGACTGTGGGGTCCTTAAACTCATGGACTTATGCGTCCTTAAACCAAGATACGGACTGTGGGGTCCTTAAACTAACGGACTAATGCGTCCTTAAACACACCCATATGGACTGTGGGGTCCTTAAACCCATGGACTTATGCGTCCTTAAACTACCATTGGACCACCATGTCCCTAAACTGGCAATGGACCACTATGTCCTTAAACTGGTATTGGACTCCCATGTCCCTAAACTGGAACAATAGAGCCGTATGCTCTTTTGTCGGATCTAAACGATCCCGTTAAGTCGATCTTAGTCCCAAACTGGACTAACGTATCCTTAACAACCGTTTGAGTCGATCTTAGCCTCAAAAATGGCTAACGTATCCTTCAAACAGACTTTAGTCCCAAATTGGACTATGAATCTCCCAACCAACTTTGGTTCAAGGATACATCTCTGGACTCCTCTGATATCTGTCGTTGTAATCCTTCAACGTCGTCAGAGAGGTGACGGGTCCCGACGGCCATACATGTAATGGACCACTATGTCCCTAAACTGGAACATTAGAGCCAATTGCTCTTTTGTCGGATCTAAACGATCCCGTTAAGTTGATCTTAGTCTCAAACTGGACTAACGTATCCTTAACAAACGTTTGAGTTGATCTTAGCCTCAAATATGGCTAACGTGTCCTCAAACCCAAACCCCAAACCCAAATCTAAGAAAACACGGATTTGGACTAATCCACGTCCTACGGGCGACGACATAAATTGGTCTCCGTATACAATCCACGGGCAACCACAAACAAAACAAACACCCACGACACGAAGTGACCAGCTGGAGAAGGAGAAAGTTGTTACCGCGATGCGGTAGCGTAATTAACTGCAGGGGCTTGCGCCTGCAGGGAAGAGCGTCCCCACAATCAAAAACCCCTCAAGCGAGGGGGAATCTGACGAAGTCTGCTACATCGGACGCATCCGTCTAAACCTTCGATACATGGTGCCATAAATCAACTTGGTATCTTCGGAGAGGTGGACGGATAGCACCAATTAGCATCTGCCCCGAATCTCAGGCAAGACATCGCAGTCTTGCGCGCCGTCTTTCGGAGGGGAACATCCACATATCACATAGAGAAACATCCCAAAATTTGATCAAGGGACATGATTAAACGGCCGCAGATCCGCGGCCTTACCCCCCTTGGGCCGCGGATCCGCGGCATGATGGAGGATTTGGAGGGTGAAATTTTCTATGGTGAATCTATGATGAATTTTACCTAATATGGAAGCAAATGATTCTGGCTTTGCACTATAAAAAAGCACCGAGAGCCTCTTGGAAAAACTATCAAAGCCGACGCGATCACGAAGCCCCAGACGCTCACGCATCCAGGCTGATCATCAACTGTTCGTCTACCTCCTTAGGAAAGATCGAGAAGTAAATCAAGTTTATTTGTAATCATTTTCTACATAATAAAGTGTAGATTGTTCAAGTGATTAATAAAGGTAGTTATTTTATTTAATTCTTTTGCATTTTACATTATGTTTTCCCTCTCTGTCTTTCCATCTTCTTTTCCCAACATGCGCGAGTAATTCTCCGCTTGTTAGGGTTCGTAGGATTAGGGTATGCTAATGAACGATGAAAATCCCTAAACCCTTTTTAAGTCCTATAAAGTTTATGAACTTTATTAAAAGAATTATTAACATCCTAATCGGGCGTGCTAACAATTCTTTGTTAGTCCCGACCACGATTAGAGTTTAGATTAATAATTGTTTTGGTAAAGGCTAGATTTGAACGGGGTTCCGTGTCGATATAAAGGTTAAGAGTGGGATTCCTTTTCCCTCCAGAAACCCTAATCTACACGCATCACCGTCGTTCTAGTTTTAAATCTATTAAAGGATAAAAAGGATAACTTTTAATTAATCGTTCATAACTACTAAATCCTAGCGAACCCTACAAGCCCCCTTATTATAGTAACTACATCCTTAAAATAATCTAGATCTATATTTTACATTCTTGTTTAACGTAGATCTAGAAACCATTCTATAAAATTCTTTATTCCTCCTTTCTTTCTCAACACATCTAAAGTAAAAGTAAAAGTTTCCACGTTTCCCAGAGAACGACCCGTACTCATCTCGGTCTAGCTACACGCGACACCGTTATTGATTGCGGTTAACTACAAACAAACACACTCATTCGAAACAATCAAATGGCGCCGTTGCCGAGGATACGTGCGTAATTTTTTATTTTTACTATTTGTGTTGAATTCTTAGACGATTCATATCATTATTAAAACGAAACTGCAAATTGCATATTTAACGATTTGTGTGTGAATTTTGCCAGGGAATCTGGAGTCACAGAATTGAGGAATACAGAAGACAGAGACATTCTTAGAGATCCAGAGGAGCAAAGGAGGCCACAAAAAAATTTTCATCAACCGATCCATCCACCTCGCGGCGGAACCGCAGCATTAAGGGGCTTCCGGCGGCGGACTCGCGGCAGGTTAGAGGGATTAGGGCTACAGAACTCTCTAGTAAGATTCTCAACTCCTTCTCTCTCCTCTCAAATCCAATAAAATCTATTTTCTGCAGGATTCTTTGCAAAATAGCGCCGCTCAAAAATCTTTTTTTGCAAAAGTTTTGTGATTGGTTTTGTTTTGCATATTTTAATACGGACTTTAAGGGGCAAAGACCAAATCAAGATTAGGTGGGGATTTCATCACCCTTTCTAAGCCCCACAAATCACAAACCGAGCATCTAGATCAACCCTTCATTAATTTAAAAAATATCTAGACCAGACTCTAAGGACTGTCTCGCTCAATAAGGACAGAGGAAGGTCGTGGGTAATCTATCGTTTATCCGCATTACTTTTGTAGTGCCTAGGCAAGTGTATCAAAGGCTAATGGTTTTTAATTAGGCCCACTACTGTGGTTCCTTCCCACTTACCTGGCACTTACCTGGCTACAAGGGTAGTACGGAGGCGGTAGAGGATTTATCCTGCGGCTTGTCCTTTGGAAGTCTAGGAGCGGTCTAGAGACTGGACCTAGGTGACCTTAGTTCTAGGGTTGCTTGTGCGTCTTAGGGAGATTTGTCTTGAGTCCCACTTTTTCAAAACAAGCCAATTTTAAATCACACACACGCTGCCACTTGCACTAAACCCGCTTAGTGCATGCTCGGCTGGACACAAGATCCTAGTGCCCGTCTTGTCCGCGTTCCTGCTATCGACGCCGAAGTCGGTACTTCTTCATCTTCTTTTCCCCCACCACACACCACGACCGAGATGGACGGCACTCCATCTAATTATAACACCACGCTGCCACCGCCCGTAGGTGAGCAGAATCCACCGCGCATCTCTCTCCAAGAGAGATGTTATCCTATTCGTGGTCCTCTTCCCACTTGTCTATCTCTTCCACCATCTAACGGGGATAATTTCGAAATTAAACTCCACTACATCAATCTGCTGCCCAAATTTCACGGGCTTGAGTCGGAAGACGCGTACGTTTTCATCACCAAATTCGAAAACGTATGCGCAATGATGGGTACTTCACAATTGACCTTAGATGCTATGCGCTTACGTCTTCTCCCATTCACACTGTGCGACTTGGCAGAAAAATGGCTTTACAATACTGCCGCACACTAATTGGGATGAATTTGTCATAGCATTTCTTAAGAAGTTTTACCCAAACCATAAAACTGCCCATATTAGAAGCGAGATCAACCAGTTCATCCAGCTTCCCAATGAACCATTTTGGAAGTGCTTTGAACGTTTCAAAGATCTGCTTGTCCAATGCCCCCATCACGGAATACAAAGATGGGATTTATGTCGGATTATATATGAGGGCATTAATCCAGCGACGAAGCAGATGCTTGAAACAATGTGTCAATGCAATTTCATGTCTAAAGATGACGGTGAAGCATGGAAATATCTGGAAGACCTTGCTGAACACACGTTGCAGTGGGAAAGCGTAAGACCACCTTCAACTAAGGGAGGTATTCACCAGCTCGATGTTTCTATCGCAGTGAAAGCCGAAATGGCAGCGATACAGAAGAAACTCGACGCTATTGAGAACAAATTCTCATCATTCTCCCTAAATCAGGTCACGCTTCCTAAGACCGTCTGTGGTTGCTGTTCGGATCCTTCACACTTAACGGAAGAATGTCCTATGAATGCTTCGTTTCAAGCTAATGCTGCTTTTCAGCAGCGACCTAGAAACGACCCTTATTCTTCCACATACAATCAAGAATGGAGGAATCATCCTAACTTTGCTTGGAATCGAAACCAACAAAGCAATTATCAAAGACCTCCTCCACAGCAACCACAACTACAGAATCAGCCCCCCTTTCAGTCACAGAATTTCCAAAATCCGGCCAACATTTCTATACCACAAGTGGCCGGTACTGACAACTCACTTGCACAAACTTTGGATATGTTCATGAAACAATCCATGCAAATTTCGGCTGAGATGAGATCTTCTATTGATACCATAACAAAAAACTCCGCCTCCCATGGTGAGAGTATTAAATCATTAGAAAACCAAATCGCACAGTTAAACGCCGCAATGAGTGCGAGAGAGAAAAGGAAACTCCCATCTCAACCCCTACCGAATCCTGGCCATTCACAAAATCATAATGTGAATGCCGTTACTACGTTGAGATCGGGGAGAGAGCTGAATAACCGAGTGGGTGAGCAGTTTGATGTTAGTGACATATTTGATACCCCGTCTTCTTCTTCTTCTTCCCCTAATTCGTCTAGTCCCCCACCTTCATCCGAGCCTATTCTCCCTTTTCCCCAAGGCTCAAACATTTCGCCAAATCTATCTAAAATCGATTCCCACTCCGATCTTCTGATCGAATCCGTCGCCACAGTCTTCTCCACGAACGTTGGACCCAAAACTTATTGATCGAGCTCCATTTCCAAACCGATTAAGGGCCAACAGACCTAACCCGCAAATGGAGAAGATTGTGGAAATGTTTAAGCAAGTTAGCGTGAATATTCCTCTCCTAGATGCTATTCAACAAGTCCCATCTTATGCAAGAATCCTTAAAGACTTGTGCACTAGGAAGAGAAAAACTCAAGTGCCTAAAAAGGTTTTCATGACGAGTAATGTTAGCACAGCTTTTACCCAACAAATACCAAAGAAACGTAAGGACCCCGGCTGTCCTACAATCTCTATTTCTATTGGGGGTAAAAATATTAATCGTGCTTTACTCGATCTAGGCGCCAGCGTTAACTTGCTTCCTTATTCAGTATACGAGCAGTTAGGAATTGGAGAGTTAAAACCCGCCTATTGTACTCTCCAGATGGAAGACCGATCTATCACCAAACCTCGGGACGAACTAGAGGATGTGTTAATTAAAGTCGGGGAATTCATATTTCCCGTGGACTTTATTGTTTTAGATACACAACCTGTGGCAAACCCACGCAATCAAATCCCGGTGATACTTGGTCGACCCTTCCTAGCAACTTCTAACGCTGTAATTAATTGTCGTAACGGTTCTATGAACTTATCCTTCGGGAAAATGACAATTGAGCTTAATATTTACAAGCTAGGAAGTCAGCCATCAGAACCTTCTGCTCATTTGCTGGATGTTTGTTCCATCCACGAGATAGCTTCCGAAAGCTGCATGGATGAGGAACTTTGCTTTGATGTTCTCGACAACACTAATGAGACATCGTTTGATCTTGCACCACTTCACAGTGATGATATGTTCAATGAGTCCGACCTTGAGATTGAACCCGTTGACTCGTTGCAAAAGTCAGCAGCACTTTCCGAGTCAATATCTTATGCAAGTTTTGAACCTCTTAAGGAGTCCGAATATCATTCCGTTACCCCTCCTTCTATTGTCTCTCCGCCAATTCTTGATCTCAAACCGCTACCTTCTCATCTTAAATATGCATATTTAGGAGAGAATGAGACTTTGCCAGTAATTATATCCGCTTCTCTAGCCGTAGAGCAAGAGAATGCACTTTTGGCAGTGTTGAGATCGAATCGGCAAGCATTTGGTTGGACAATGGCCGACATCAAAGGGATTAGTCCCTTAATTGTTGAACATCACATACATCTGATGGATGAAGCTAAACCAACCCGAGACCCACAAAGACGGTTAAATCCCGTTATGAAGGAGGCGGTAAAGAAAGAAATCGTCAAATGCCTTGATAGTGGAATAATTTACCCCATATCTGATAGCCAATGGGTAAGTCCAATTCATGTGGTCCCTAAAAAGTCTGGCATCACGATCATCACTAATGAGGCTAATGAGTTAATCCAAACACGCATCCAAACTAGGTGGTGCGTATGTATCGATTACAGGAAACTCAATGCCGCGACGAGGAAAGATCATTTCCCTCTACCTTTTATTGACCAGATGTTAGAACGATTAGCGGGACACGAATACTACTGTTTCTTGGACGGATACTCTGGTTATAACCAGGTCCCCATCGCCGAAAAGGATCAAGATAAAACCACTTTTACTTGTCTTTTCGGAACTTTTGCTTATAGACGCATGCCCTTTGGGTTATGCAACGCTCCCGCTACATTTCAGCGGTGCATGATGGGGATATTTTCAGATATGGTGGAAAATTTTCTGGAAATTTTTATGGACGATTTCTCCATTTCTAGGGACTCCTTTGAGGACTGCCTTCGTAATCTTGACGCTGTTCTTACCCGCTGTAAGGATAAGAACTTGACTTTGAATTGGGAAAAATGCCATTTTATGATCCAAGAAGGTATTGTACTTAGACATATAATTTCACATAAAGGCATTGAGGTTGACAGAGCTAAAATAGATGTCATTCAAAACCTCTCTCGTCCCAACTGCGTCAAAGATATACGATCCTTCCTTGGTCATGCAGGATTTTATAGGAGATTTATTAAGGACTTTAGCAAAATTGCTAGACCCTTAACCCTTCTATTGGCCAAGGACACTACTTTTCACTTCGATTCGGATTGTGAGGCTGCTTTTGAATCGCTTAAAGAATCACACTACAGCCCCCGTTTTATCATCTCCGGATTGGAACCACCCGTTCGAGCTTATGTGTGATGCATCAGATTTTGCTATTGGTGCGGTCTTAGGACAGCACATTGATAAAATGCCACATGTAATTTACTATGCAAGTAAGACCTTGAATGATGCACAAATAAATTACACAACTACCGAGAAAGAACTCTTGGCAGTTGTATTTGCATTAGAGAAATTCAGGCCCTACTTGATTGGCTCACCTATTGTGGTTTACACAGATCACTCCGCCCTACGACATCTTTTATCGAAGAAGGATGCGAAGGCTAGGCTAATACGTTGGATCCTATTGTTACAAAAATTTGATCTTGTCATCAAAGACAAGAAAGAATGTGAAAACGTTGTAGCCGACCATCTTTCACGCATCACTTCTTCGCCAACTGTGACCGTGCCGATAAATGACTCATTTCCCGACGAACAGCTCTTGAATGTATCCTACGAACCTTGGTTCGTGGATATCGTGAACTATCTTGCGACGGGACTTATACCTAGCGATTGGTCGAAACAAGACAAACTTCGATTTTTATCCCAAGTAAAATATTTTTACTGGGATGAACCATATCTATTCAAGTATTGTTCCGATCAAATCATTCGCAGGTGTGTCCCTAACGATGAATTCAAGAGTGTGTCATCATTTTGTCATGATCAGGCATGCGGCGGTCATTTTGGACCTCAAAAAACGGCGGAGAAAGTTTTGCAATGTGGCTTTTATTGGCCAACATTATTTAAAGATGCATTTGAACATTGTAAAACTTGTCCGCAATGTCAGTATTTGGGTCGGATTTTACGAAGGAATGAGATGCCGCTCCAACCTATATTGGTTGTGGAAATATTTGATGTTTGGGGTATTGATTTTATGGGCCTTTTTCCCAACTCCTTTGGGAATCTATATATCTTGTTAGCGGTTGATTATGTCTCGAAGTGGGTGGAAGCTATACCGTGTCGCACTAATGACAACAAAGCTGTCATTAAGTTCCTTAAAGAAAATATCTTTTCGCGATTCGGACACCCTCGTGCTATAATTAGCGACAACGGGACACATTTCTGCAATAGGTCTTTCGAGGCCTTTGATGCGGAAATATTCAATCACTCACAAGCTTTTTACGCCCTATCACCCCCAAACAAGCAGGCAGGCTGAGATCTCAAATAGGCAGATCAAACAGATATTGGAGAAAACGGTTTCGAAAAACCGTAAGGATTGGTCAACCAAATTGACGGATGCTCTTTGGGCATTCCGAACCGCTTATAAGACCGATCTTGGTATATCTCCATACCACCTTGTGTTTGGGAAGGCATGCCACCTCCCTGTCGAGATTGAACATAAGGCAATGCGGGCTATTAAAGAACTTAATTTTGATCTTGATCATGCAGGCAGCTATCGGAAGCTGCAATTGAATGAGCTAAGCGAACTCCGCGATGAAGCTTACGATAATGCGGTGATAGTAAAGAACAGGACTAAAGTATTCCACGATAAAAATCTTTCTAGAAAAACCTTCACATCGGGGCAACAAGTCCTTCTTTACGATTCCCGTCTCCATCTTCATCCGGGTAAGCTTAAATCTCGTTGGAAAGGACCTTTTGTGGTGCGGTATGTACACCCGCACGGGGCAGTTGAAGTCGAAAATTTGAAAAACGGTTCAATTTTTAAAGTAAATGGGCATAGATTAAAACCGTAGATTAAAACCGTATTTTTCTGCTGACCCCGCGGAGGAGCTCCTGTTTTTACAGGAGCCGCTTTATCAAAACTAAATTTCCTCCGCCTCACCTCCATATTTTGGTAACTTTTTCACATTTTAAGAATGGAGGTGAGTAAAAAAATGATTTGGTTGAATATCTATGCGTGTCAAAGAATAAGTTTGGGGGAATTTTTCATTTAATTATTATTTTACCCTGATATCTCTCTCCTAGTTTATAGGTCCTTGTTCTCAAAAGGCTACATCAATGAGGACACTGCTGAAAACAGGTTTGGGGGGAGGTTTGTATTCACTGAATTATCTTTGACACTGGGCATTAAAATTTTTTTTAACAAACGAGTAGAAAGTGAAAAATTACATCCAAAAGATAGGAATAGTTTAAGAAAACCAAGAAAATTAGAAGTTTTCTTAAACGAACTAGTAATAGGTAGTTATGAGCTGTTGTCCCAAGGGTTAGTAAGATGAAGGAAGTCACTAATCTGAGGATAAAAATAAGTCTGAAAAATAGTTTCTATTCTGGAAGCCAAACATTTGAATGTTGATACCCTACTATATGCACATACACACGTCTTGAAACTCGGGATAGTAGAGGATACCTTGAAATGCTCTTGTCTAAAAGCCAAAGTATGAAGGAAATGAAAAAAATAAAAAAAATGAAGAAAATATAAAAATGGTGAAAAAAAAAATGAACACTGGTTTTGTTATCGCCAAGGCAGCAATAAAAAAAATATATAGCGAGGGTGCCTCTTCACCTAGTGCCCTAAGGCCAACTGGTCTGGGAGTCACCGCTAAGCCTTAGATGGTGCAAGACGAGGAAAATACTATCACCTAATCAGCAAGCACAAGAGTAATCGGTCGGGTAGTACCTCAAGAAGTATTAACGGTCGCATGAAAATGTGTGAGCAAATCTAAATATTCATCAAATTAAAAAGTACTGAGGTAGATGGACAAGAGTATGATAGCTTGAATTGAATTCTCTGAGTGTAGGGATGTCCATTTCACACACGTAGGGGTATATAATCAATGTTTGGATGAAAGGTAGGAATGAAGAATAAAGACGATATTTTATTGAGGGATAATGTGATTTCTAACATCTTTTCATGACTATTAAGATATGGCTCATGACAACTGAAAAGCTAGTGTAGTTGGAAACTTTTCTTTTCAAAGTCTTTCTTTTATGGTTCTTATTTTTATATGTAAATTTCACCATCTCTCTTTTGTTATAGGATTTTGTGGGTGTAATCCGCTGAAAACCCTCAGGAGACAACACTCCTACTAGGGACACCTAGAGCTTTAACGGCTTGTTGCACGTGCTCAGTGCAATCGTGTTTACCTACGAAAATGTGCTTAGTTTTCTCCTTTCTTTTTTCTCCTTCTCTTGAATAAACTAGTTTGCTCGGGACGATCAAAGATAAGTTTGGGGTATTTGTTCAGTTGATAAAACTGCACATTTATATTACATTTTTCCTACCATTTTCATATTTAAAAAGATCTTTATTATAATATATCATACATATGAGGGTTTATCTGTAAAAATACTATTTTCCATGTGTTAATATATTATAATTAGAATGTGGTAGGAAATTGTATGCAAATAATATCATTGACCTAATCCTAGTAGAACTAAGTCTACTAAATATTATTTAAGTTGTTGTGCAGAATCTTTCCAAGTTGTGCAGAATTTTTCAAGACTAGAATCAATGAAATCAAGTTGTTGAAGAAGACTTGCCTAATTAAGGAATCAAAACTTGGAGACTAAGTCTGGCAGCAACCGTGAGAAGATTTCAAAGATACAAAAGTTCCATAGAAGTCCACATGTCACATAGAGAAACATCCCAAAATTTGATCAAGGGACGTGATTAAACGGCCGCGGATCCGCGGCCTTACCCCCCTTGGGCCGCGGATCCGCGGCATGATGGAGGATTTGGAGGGTGAAATTTTCTATGGTGAATCTATGATGAATTTTACCTCATATGGAAGCAAATGATTCTGGCTTTGCACTATAAAAAGGCACCGAGAGCCTCTTGGAAAAACTATCAAAGCCGACGCGATCACGAAGCCCCAGACGCTCACGCATCCAGGCTGATCATCAACTGTTCGTCTACCTCCTTAGGAAAGATCGAGAAGCAAATCAAGTTTATTTGTAATCATTTTCTACGGAATAAAGTGTAGATTGTTCAAGTGATTAATAAAGGTAGTTATTTTATTTAATTCTTTTGCATTTTACATTATGTTTTCCCTCTCTGTCTTTCCATCTTCTTTTCCCAACATGCGCGAGTAATTCTCCGCTTGTTAGGGTTCGTAGGATTAGGGTAGGCTAATGAACGATGAAAATCCCTAAACCCTTTTTAAGTCCTATAAAGTTTATGAACTTTATTAAAAGAATTATTAACATTCTAATCGGGCGCGCTAACAATTCTTTGTTAGTCCCGACCACGATTAGAGTTTAGATTAATAATTGTTTTGGTAAAGGCTAGATTTGAACGGGGTTCCGTGTCGATATAAGGGTTAAGAGTGGGATTCCTTTTCCCTCCAGAAACCATAATTTGCACGCATCACCGTCGTTCTAGTTTTAAATCTATTAAAGGATAAAAAGGGTAACTTTTAATTAATCGTTCATAACTACTAAATCCTAGCGAACCCTACAAGCCCCCTTATTATAGTAACTACATCCTTAAAATAATCTAGATCTATATTTTACATTCTTGTTTAACGTAGATCTAGAAACCATTCTATAATATTCTTTATTCCTCCTTTCTTTCTCAACACATCTAAAGTAAAAGTAAAAGGTTCCACGTTTCCCAGAGGACGACCCGTACTCATCTCGGTCTAGCTACACGCGACACCGTTATCGATTGCGGTTAACTACAAACAAACACACTCTTTCGTATCAATCACTTAACAATCGGAAATGTTAAAAAAACTTGTAAATGAAATACTGTTTATGAATTCTTTTGAATCGGACAAGAGACGCTAGCAAATTGAAATGGATTGTAACCCCCATGCTCGTCGAATTTCTTCGCCCCAAAATGATAAAGGAACGGCAAGTATAGCCTAGCCCCAATAGGGGTAGCGCACAAGTGAAGAATAATGCCATAATTCCTTTGCGGCAAAGTCTATAACGAGCAACGTCCAATACCCGATATAATATATCGGGGTCTAATGTGAGTACTGGGGGAATGCCATGCACCGTCCACATATATGTTCCATCCACTACTATTCATGTGCACCCTTCCAGGTCAAACGGGTCAATAATCATGCCCTGCCACAAGTATTTGATTTGTTAATAAATTGATGAATGTAATCAGGAGAACCGGATAAGATGGGTAGGCATTACCATTATCCACGGCCTCACGAAGGCAAATGAATGTACCGCTGCGACAGGGACTAAAGACTTCATCAAGTTATCTGTCAACTTGACAAAGAAGTCCATCAACTATAAAGAGTTCACATATTCATAAGTTGCCTCTAATTTCTACTAAGCTGCATGTAACTTTTACTAAGTTGCATGTAACATCTATTAACTTAATTATAATATCTAATAAGTTGCATATAACTTATATAGCAGTTGCATGTAACTTCTAAGCAGTTGCATGTAACTCCTATAGCAGTTGCATGCAAATCCTATAGCAGTTGTCTCCAACTTCTTATAAGTTGCATGTAACCTCTAAAAACGTACCGTGTCTTCCACCTGCTACCCGGTTAAGAAATTGAGTAGCTCGAACCGGGAAATAGAAACGTGGTTAGTGGGATCAAAAGGTATTACCCTCGATGAAATACGCTCCTTCAAAAAAGCGTCGATGGCATCCCTATGAACCTTCCTGAGCTATTCGATGTGCTCTATTATGGAATAAGCAACAAATGTCTCATCCCTGTAAATCTTCGCCAGCATGCCTGTAAACAACTAAAAGAGTTTCAGTTAAGATACTAAAGGGTATTGCATATAACATTCCGACAATTTCCACACATAAGAATTATACTTTACATAGATAGTACCGATACACAAAGTATAGTTTACAAGCGACAAACAATACAGTTATGATAATTTCACAACTATTTCCCACCTAGCGACTTAGGATCTTCCATCTTTTTTGGACGCATCTTCCCGTAATAGCCGAAGGACTTATGCATCGGCCGCAGTGATGGCATGTGCCTTCTCGACGGTGCCGTCAACGCTGGAAATTTCTATCACGGCTTTAGCCTCCGGTTTCCCCCTGTTCCTTTTTTCTCCGCGGTGACCTATACCTTCGAAATTTTCGCAGTCACGACTCATCCTCGTTTAGATACTGGGACGGCTTTCGATTCTGCCTATTCTTCACTCGTTTCTTGAGACTTTTGGTGGTGGACTTATAGACGACCGCTTTCCTCATGGGTGCCGATGCAGGGGTGACCGCGGAAGACTTCAACATATCATCAGCAGCACCCTCAATAACAGGCTCATCATCCGCCTTCGAAATGTTTACCTCATTAGAAGCACCGCAACTACTTCCTCCTCGACTCGAGCAACCGGCAGGGATACAGCAATAGGAAAAATGCCATCGAAACTGCCATCAGAAGGGCCAACATCTTCCTCATCCTCACTCTCCTCTTCTTCCTCTACCCCATCCTTTTTAGCTCTCCTACTCCTCTTCTTCTACCACGGCCACTTCTTTGCCCTTCACTGGCCCAACATCGGCAATCTCTTGGCATCCCAACCCATAGAGTAGGCTACAGAGACGTTGAACCTCGGCTTTCGCTGCCCTCAATGCCGCTTGCTGCTTGGAAATGACTATATTATGAAGCAACTCCTTTTTCGCATAAATATTCTTCTAATGCGTCGCTTGTACTTCAAAGAACATGTCATTCACAATGTTCTCATCCGGCTTCTTAGAAGATCATTCCTTCAGAATTTGCACCAATGAAGACCACAATATGTTATAATCAAGTTATTAGAGGTTACAGACAACTGCTATAGAAACTACAGGCAACTGCTATAGAAGTTACATGCAACTGCTTAGAAATTACATGCAACTTATTAGAGCTTACAGGCAACTCCTTAAAGGTTACAAGCATCAGCTCAGAAGTTACATGTAAATACATATATACACAAGATACCTTTTTAATATAAATAGAGAATATACAACTTACCAATGCAGCTGTTGCGTCGTCGTCTCCACTGCTCTTCTCTTGCATTGCTCTTCTCTTGTAATATAGAAACGAAGCATCAATGGAATGTTTCAACGCAACCATGTCCCCCTTCAATATAAAAGCGGACCTCTTTTTCTTCATTGCTTTCTTCAATCCCAACATCTTTGTTAGGGTCAACCCTGATCGACCAGGTCAAAGTCAATCAACTTCGAAGCCAAGTGGGCCCAAGCCCAAGTCAGGACCAAGTATGGATGGGTCGGCTCCATGCCAAGAATGAAGCACTAAATTAGTTTAATGTATTTTTTTAGAAATAAATGTATGAAAAATAAGCAGAAAGCCAAAATTCTGTAAACCCTATGACCTATGTGCAAAAAGAAATAAGCACATAAGGTATGGGGTGACACAAGTGCCATTTGGCAAAGCCCAAGGAACTATATGTAAAGTGTGTAGCCTATAAAGGCAAACATGATGAAAAAATCAAAGGTGGCTTTTTCACTCTCTCAAAAATTAGGGTTCTGTGCCTCCTTCTCCTTCCTCAAGGTTTTAAATTTTCTTCCTTTTTTTTGAATTAAATCAAGAGTTTAACTTTTCTTTTCCAAAAAAAAACAGATTTTCACCATAAAACCTTGAAGGGGTGCTCGGATCTTCCATCAAATCCCCAAAAGGGAGATTTTTAAGTCTCGCCCCCTTTTCTCCAAGATCCAGCCAACATAGAGGAGGAAGGAGACCTAACTCCAAAAACCCCCACTTCAGGAAGATCCAAGGCTCAAAAGAAGATGCAGGGCTAAAGGAGAGAAAAAAGGGGTCCCATTTAATCATCTCCAAAGATTTCTGGGAGTTCAACTCCATTTGTCAAAGAACTTTTGGGGTTTAACTCCACAAATAAAACCATTTTTTAGGAGTTTAACTCCATTCAAAATCTTTTTGGAGTTTAACTCCACAAATAAAACCCTTTTAGGAGTATAACTCCATTCAAAAAAAATGGAGTTTAACTCCATAGATAAAAATACTTTTCGGGAGTTCAACTCCTCGTTTCGGGGCTAAAGCCCCATCTTTCTCACGCGCGTCGGCGCCCGGTGTCCACGTGCCGGGCGCGTGAGGCGCCCGGTGCCCACACATACTTAGGACGTTACTCACCGTTTTATCTTTTCTTCTTTCTTTTTTTCATACACTCCACACTCAAAACACGTCCCCCGCTAGAAAAAAAATTCTAACAGGACGCTGCCCCTTATCCCTCAAGAAGGCTGCTAGCCCCCTTGACCCCCAGCCCGCTATCCGGGTAGTGAAATCCCCGTAAACTCTGCGAGGCCCCCGATATACCAAAAAACCCTCAAGACACACTGTAGGGTGTTTTTCATCGCCCTATTGAGATGGGAATGCCCGCGCGCTTGTCAGGCGCATTATAGATTCCCCCTGCCTAAATTAGGCTGGGGTTTATTGATTGTGGGGATCCGAATCTCCGGCAGCCGCGGACTAAGCTGTCGTTAATTACCCCTCGCATTTGGAGCGAGAGAACCTCCGATTGACGAGTTAAACTGGTCATGCGAACTAAATGTGCAGTGTTGTGTTTTGAAAGGGTTTGGGATATACCGGGGGCCCCGCAGAGTTTTTACGGGGGACCCGCAGAGTTCTAACAGGAACGGTGTTGTGGAGTGTGTGTATCTTTATATATATACATGTATACATATATATATAAAGGGGAAAAGCGTCCAGAGGACGCGTAGGGCCAGCGCCTCACGTGCCTAGCACGCGAGCGTTGGGCGCTCAGGCGTCGTGCGCTCAGGCGTCATGCACTCCGCGTAGCGCACCGCGTGCCCGGCATGTGGGCGATGGGCGCTCGAGCGCTAGCGCACCGCGCGCTCGGCACGTGGGGGTTTGAGCGCAAGGCTCTCGAGCGCTAGCGCACCGCGTACCCGGCACGTGGGCGCTGGGCGCTTGAGCGCAAGGCACTCGAGCGCTAGCGCACCGCATCCCGGCACGTGGACCCTGGGCGCTAGGCGCTCGGGCGCCGGCGAGGAAAATGGGCTTTTAGCCCCAGAAATGGGATTTAAACTCCCGAAAGAGAATTTAGAGTGGAGTTAAACTCCTAAGATGTTTTTGGAGATGATGAAACGGGTTTCTCCCTTGAGCTCTGGATCTTCCCAAAGTGGGATTTTTAGGAGATGGGTCTCTTTCCTCCTCTTTTGGCTGGATCTTGAAGAACAATAAGTATGAGATTTTAAAAATCTCTTATTTTTAAGATCTGATGGGAGATCTGAGTTCCCCTTTGTGGGTTTCGTGGTAAAAAACTATTTAGTTTTGGAAAATGAAGAGTAAAACTCTTGATTTAATTCAAAAAGAGAAGAAGGTTTTTAGAACCTTGAGGAAGGAGAGGATCACATCTTGATTCTTTTTGGAGAGAGAGAAAGTTGTTGAGATATTTTCATTATCTTTGTCTTTATAGGCTATACACTTTACATATAGCCCCTTGGACTTTTCAAAATGACATTTTGCCTATCCCATGGCTCATGTGCCATTTCTTTTTGCACATAAGCCATGGGCCTTACAAAAATTTGGCTTTATGCCTATTTTTCTTACATTTATTTGTAAAATAAAATAAAATAAATACACCCAAAAATTATTTATTACAAAATTTTTATTTTGGCATGGGGGGAGGCCGGCCGCTTCATGTTCGGGCTCGACCCGGGCATGGGCCCGCTTGATCTAGGCTTGGGCCCACCTAGCTTGGGGTTGACCTTGACTTTGACTTGATCAACCGGAGTGCAATTTTTGACCCCAACAAAGTTCCCCCTATCGATAAATGCACACCACATATGTGGACTGTGTGCATGAAATTGATGGATCTTCTTTCGTGTGGAGGTCGACTCCGTTTTGACGACGTGGATGTCGTTTCTGCTATTTTAGCAACGTGGACGGTCGGTGCTGCCCTTTTTGCGACATGGACGGTCAGTGTTGCCATTTTTGCGACGTGGACGGTCGGTGCTGCCCTTTTAACGACTTGGAAGGTCGGTGCTGCCCTTTTTGCGACATGGACGGTCGGTTCTGCCCTTTTTGTGACTTGGACGGTCGGTTCTGCCTTTTTTGCGACGTGGATGGTCGGTGCTGCCCTTTTTGCGACTTGGACGATCAGTGCTGCCCTTTTTGCTACCCTTTTTGCGACTTGGACGGTCGGTGCTGCCCTTTTAGCGACTTGGACGGTCGGTGCTGCCCTTTTTGCGACTTGGACGATCGGTGCTGCCCTTTTTGCGACGTGGACGGTCGATGCTGGATTTGACTTGCTTCGCTCCTTGCGGTGTCAGGGATGAAGTTGACTTGTTTCCAAGGTGGGGTTTGATTCTGCCAGGGAGGTCATTGGTTGTTTTTCTGATTTGATGTGATTTGGGTTGACATCAGCACCGCTGCACTGGAATATGGTACCAGGAGAGAATCATCATCTGCCATGAGGAGATTTCCCTCGCTCCCAGTTTAACGACTTAGAGGTCATATGTTCCCAGTTTAAAGACTTAGGGGTCTATTGGATTGGAGTTTGGAATTTTGGGATTAGGGTAGGCATCAGCGTTGCTAACACTGAAGCACATGTGCCAGGAGCAATTCATCATTTGCCTTTTCCTGCTGGGGAGCGATGGCTTAGGAGACAGGTTTAGGTCCCTATCACCTAAGGCTTTTCAATTTTATGAGCCGTAAGGGTCCCATAAAAGCATTTTCTCCCTACGAGTCGAAAGAATCTCGTAGGTGTACTTTCTGCTTAGGAGTCGTAGGGACTCCCAAGTGTGTTTTTCCTTCGTGAGACGTAAGGATCCCACGAAGGTGTTTTCTTACGAGTCGTGAGGATCCCGTAAGTTTGTTCTCCTCATGTATCGTGAGGACATATGAGTGGGTCTTCCCAAATAGAGCATAAGTCCAAGGGCGGAGACCGGCCGCTGGACTGGTGATTGCGGTGGGACATGGGTATGCTGAGAATTATTTGAGCCCGTGGATTGTATACGATAGTCAACTTGGGGACCAACAATAGGCCCGGGAAATTTTGGAAAATTTGGATTTTGGCTGGCATCTGCATCGCTGCACTGGAATATGGTACCCGGAGCGACTCATCATTCGCCGTTTGGAGGCTTGGAATTTGGATCTTATTTGGCATCAGCATTGCTGCACTGGAATAATGCCAGGAGCAACTCATCATTTGCCCCGGAAGGACTTGTGATTTGGTTTTTGGGTCGGCATCAGCACCGCTAACACTGAAACGAAATGCCAGGAGCGACTCATCATTTGCCGTTGCCCGTTGGGGAGCGATGGCTCAGGAAACAGGTTTAGATCCCTATCACCTAAGGCTTTTCAATTTTATGAGCCGTAAGGGTCTCATAAAAGTACTTTCTCCCTACGATTCGAGAGGATCTCGCAGGTGTATTTCTCTCTAGGAATCGTGGGGATTCCTAAGTGTGTTGCTCCTTTGTGAGTCATAAGGATCTCACGCGGGGATTTTCTCCTCACAAGTTCGAGAGGACTTTGCGAATGTATTTCATCTTCTTTCACGAGTTTGCGCCCTTTCGGGTTTTCACAAACTCGCCGACGGTCCTGCTGTTTTTACTCACGGAGCCCTTTCGGGTTTTCATTCGTACCCGTTTTGCTTGTGAACATACCTTTTTTTTAAGCCGGTGGTGGGACTTTAAAAGTAGTCTCATCGGCAGGACTTAGGAGAGATAGAGGTCGTTTACGCCCGTGGATTGTGTACGGTTTTACAGGATGTATGATCTAGACCGTAGGGCCTGTGTGCTCAATTCGCCTGCGACTTGGAGCATTCACACGTAATATTTCTTGAGATATCGGCCATTGATAGGTGGCATGGGCCTTTCTCCCTCGGCATTTATCAGCTGGTAGGATCCTCCATCAAACACTTTCTCGATGACCTATGGTACTTCTCAGTTTGGCTCGAATTTTCCTTTAGCATGTCGATTTGGGATGATCGGTCTTTTGAGGACCAACACCAATTCGCCTTTCTTGAAAGTGCGGAGACGGATCATCTTGTCATAGGCCCGTGACATTTAGGCTCGGTACAGCTCCAGATTTTGCTTCGAGGGCGTCGAGCTCTTCAAGCCGAAGGAGCACGTTTTCCACCTCCGTCAACTCGCGCTGAACGGCCATTCTCAAGCTTGGAACTTCGACTTCGAGGGGTAGGACCGCCTCCACTCCGAAGAGCAATGAGTACGGAATCGACCGAGTTGGAGTACGGTGCGTGGTACGATATGCCCACAACGCCTCGTGAAGCTTGAGATTCCAGTCCCTCTTATTGGCTGAAGCATTTTTCCTCAGGAGCTTGCATAGAGTCTTATTGAAGGCTTCGGCTAGCCCATTGGCTCTTGGATTATAGATGGAGGAATATCTCCAGTCTATCTTGTGTTGAGTAGCAAATCTTGAGACTTTGAAGCTCTTGAAAGAAGGCCCGTTGTCAGAAATGATTCTTCTTGGTGTACCAAAGCGGTATAGAATATTATGCCGGAAGAACGTCAGAATATCTTCTGTCTTGACTTCTTTTAGCGGGAGAGCTTCAGTCCATCTGGAGAAATAGTCAGTTGCGGCTAATATGAACCGGTGGCCTTTGGATGACGGAGGATCAATTGGGCCAACTATGTCGGTGCCCCAGACTTCGAAGGGTCACGACGTCACCATAGGATGCAACGGATTGGGATGCTTGTGAATGAAATCACCGTGAATTTGGTAGATATGACATTTCTTTGCATACTCTTCGCAATCCCGTATCATGGTGGGCCAGTAATACCCAAGCCGTTTGATTTGAAGTCGCATCTTGGGACCAGATTGGCGAGCACCGCAAACGCCCGAGTGAACTTCTTTCATGACCTTTTGGGCTTCGGCCAATGACAGACACCTGAGCCAGAGTTGGTCATATGACCTGCGGTATAGCGTGTCATTTACAAACACGTATCGGAGAGCTCTCTTCTTCAGCTGAACGCTCGCAGATTTTCCTTCAGGCAGCTTGTCGTATCGGAAGTACTTTATGAAGGGTTCTCTGCAATCGGGCTCGTCTTGAACGATCGAAGTTTCTTCGATGGGACTGCTCTTCTGTTCCGCGCTTTCCTCTTCTCGTAAAGAGACTGGGGGCAGAATTTGCCGACTCCTGACTGTGATCAGAATTTCTTCCATGTCAGGATCAGCCAGCTCCTTGGCTAAACGAGCAAGTATGTCAGCCTTTCCATTCAACGCCCTAGGAACTCTCATCAGCTCAATATGAGTGAACCGTTTCATGAGTTCCACCACTCGGCTTCTGTACCGAGCTAACTCGGGTTTGTATATCTTATAATCGCCGCTTACTTGGTTGACGACAAGCTGGGAGTCACCGTAAACCCGTAGCCGAAGGATTTCCATTTCTATGGCGAGCTCCAGACCAGCTATCAGAGCTTCATACTCAGCTTCATTGTTTGTTCGAGGCTCGGTGAGAGCGAAAGAACGCCGTAGGGTTCCCATTGTTGGCGTGATGAACACCAATCCTATCCCTGCTTTTATCTCCGAGACGCTTGATTGACTGGAAGTCCTTATTGATGAGGCTCAATCGAAGTAGAGCTCCCAACATGGCTCATCTTCCTCGAGGTGCAGCACTTGTTCGTCGGGTAACTCGCAATTGAGCGGTGACCCGTCTGATACGGGATGAGCAGCAAGGAAGTCTGCAAGAGCTTGCCCTTTTACTGCTTTCTGAGGAGTATAAACTATGTCAAACTCAAGTAGCATGACAGCCCATCTTGACATTCTACCGGCTAGGCTTGCTTTGGTCATTAATTGTTTGAGCGGGTCGACCTTAGAGATCAGCATAACCCGATGAGCGAGCAGATAGTGCCTCAGCTTCTTCACAGCGAACATCAGAGCCAGACATTGCTTTTCGATCGGGGAATGGTTGTGTTCCGCCCCGACTAAAGTTCGACTAAGGTAGTAGAGGGCATTCTCTTTTCCCTCCTCGTTGTTCTGGGCAAGGAGCGCACCGAGTGACTCATCCAGCGCGGCCGTGTAGAGAATCAGCGGTTTATTTGGAATGGGAGCGGCCAGCACTGGAGGGTGCAACAAGTACTGTTTGATGCTTTCGAACGCTGCTTGACATTCGGCATCCAGATAAAAGGAGCTCCTTTCTTCATGAGCTTTAAGAAGGACCTACATCTCCCCGATAAATTTGAGATAAACCTCCGTATATAAGCAAACTTGCCTTGAAAAGATCTTAGCTGCGTCAGACTCTTTGGAGGGGGCATCTCCATGATGGTCTTTATCTTGGATGGGTCAACTTCAATCCCTCGATGTCGGACTATGAAGCCCAGGAATTTTCCCGATGACACGCCAAAAGCGCACTTTAGAGGATTTATTTTCAGATCGTACTCCCTCAGTCTGGTGAGAACGGTCCTTAGATCTTGGATATGGTCGGCCTTGGCTTTAGTCTTGACGACCACATCAACATAGCATCCGACGACTTTATGGATTAGGTCATCAAAGATATTGGTCATTGCCCTTTGATATGTGGCGCCTGCGTTCTTCAGTCCGGACGGCATCACCTTGTAGCAGTATATTCCGATCGGGGTTCGAAATGCTGTGTGTTTCTCATCCTCAGGCGATATCTTGATCTGATTATATCTAGACGAGCCATCCATAAAGGTGAACAGCTCGTAATTTGATGTGTCATCGACCATCATTTCCATGACCGGTAGCGGGAAGTCGTCTTTAGGACATGCCTTGTTGAGGTCCCTGAAATCGACACAAACTCGGATCTGCCCATTTTTCTTCTTCACTGGGACTATGCATGCGATCCAGTCCGCATATTTCTCTTCCCTGATGAAGCCGGCATCGATGAGTTTCTTGGTTTCCTCAATGACATTTTCTTCTAGTTCCCTTCTCATTCTTCGAGGAGCTTGTTTGACTGGCTTAGCATCAAGAGATATAGCCAGCTTATGCACGGCCACTTCAGGGGAAAGGCCAAGCATTTCTTTGTATGTCCACGCGAAGCAGTCGACGAACTCATGCAGCAGGGCAATTATCTGCTCTTTCATTTCCTCCGACAAGAGTGGGCTGATGTAAGTCGGTCTTGGATTATCAGGCGTTCCTAAGTCAACCTCGGTTAGCTCGTCAAAGGTTGCTTGTCCGCCATCTTCGAGCTCTTAAGGAACTTCTTCTGGCTCGGCTAGCTCGTCTTCATCATTTGACTCTTCGCTGGCTTCCCCAATATAGATCATGTAGCATGGCTTAGAATCAGGCTCGATGAAACCTATGCCCCGCCTATCTGGAATTCGTCCATCGATGAGTGCTCGGACCTGAGGCGGATGCCATAGCCCTTCATAAAACTTTGCTTCGGACTCCGTTTGATATAACCGGCATCCCCATCTTTTGAAGTATTCCCGCATCTCAGGCGCATAATATCTGGGATTGAGGACGGCCCTTATGCCTCTCTCGTATGGAAGGCACACGACAAACAAATCGTCCGAGTGCACAACAGGATTTGACCCATAAAACAGGATGCTTTTCTGTCCACTTTTCCTTCCGGAAACGTAGAAAGTTTTCAGCTGGTCCACGGTGGAGACTGACAATGCATCGAGCTCTTTGCACATCTGCTCCGGCACCCTTGTGACAGCTAGGGACCCTTCTGTAATTTCGAAGGTCTCTCGTAGTTTCGCTTGTTGCATGGGGGTCCAATCTGCACAGCTGTTGCAAGGCAGGTCCTCTTCCTCCGACTCTTCAATGTCGCTGCCAAGATGAGGGCGTACTTTGCTGCTAGATGGGCCTTCTGTATCAGATTCGTCCGTATCGCTACCGAAACGAGGACGAGTTTTACGGAAGGACGGACTTCCAGTGTCGGACTCATCAGTGTCACTGCCGAAACGCGGACGCACATGGGGGTTTCTGCTTTTGAAAGTGACAGCCGGCTCAGACTTGCTTTTGAGTTTTGAGGCTGTTCTGTCCTCAGTCAGTTGTGGCTTAGCATTTTGGTGGTTCATGAAGTACCGAGAATCTTCATATCGGACTTCATGCACACCGAACAGCTGGTTGTCTCCGTCAATGCGTCTTTCTTCACCATTTTTAGTATACTTCATGCATTGGTGGAGAGTTGACGGAATGATGTCGTAATCGTGGAGCCACGGCCGCCCCAAAAGAATTTTATAAGACGTGTCAGCGTCGATCACGTATATCTTAGCTTCAGTTTGCAGATCCCCAAATTTGATTGGCAAAGCTATAGACCCCAGAACTTGCTGGCAGTTTTGATTGAAGCCTTGAATGACAATCCTTTCCCCTGACAGGTGTCGGACGTCCATTGACAAACTCTTCAAAGTTCGCAAGTTCATGATGTTCACTGAGGACCCCGGATCAATCAATATGCGATTAATCCGATCTCCGTCGCTGTACCCGGTCACGTAAAGCGGCCGATTATGCTCAGCCGTTCCCAGTAGCAAGTCTTCGTCCTTAAACGTGACTGTGGCGGCATGCAAAGCGTACTGAGCTTCTTTCATATTAATTTCCGCAAAGCGAGGCTGATACCGCTCGGGGTTCGTGGATGAGAATATCTCTAAGCTCCTTAGATAGGACCAAGGCATCGTAGATGCTCAAGAGAGACGGATGTTTTCGGAGATGAGCCAAGACATTATAGTCCACCGAGGAAGGACTTGAGTTTTCATTAGCGGGTTCTCTGCCATCTTCCTCATTAGCCACCTGTTTTTCCTTTCCTTTTGGGGCGTTTCCCTGATTTGGTAGTAGAGCCCTGCCGCTTCTGAGCTGGATTTGGTTGGCCTTTGTGGCGAGCTCCTCGTCCTCTTCGGGAAAACAGAGCTCCTCCTCGGAGTCGCTGCCAAGATGGATGGCGTAGCATGTCACTATAGGGATCTCTTCATTGGAGTCTTCTTCTAACTCCTCCAGAATTTCAGTCGCTTCTATAGGGAGGAACTCCTTCAATTGAATCAGAGTTCTTTCCTTCTGTTCATAGTCTTCGAGGGAATCGATATATTTTTGAATGGTCGATCTCCCTGCATACTCTTTTTCGCGCCGAGCTGCACTTTTCTTCTTCTTGAGCTTCTTGGATTTTGAGCCTGATGGAGCCGCATTGGCAGCTGGAATGGTAGGCTTCTTCTGCCCTTCCCATTCCGTCCTGGGCTCTTTCTCAAGTAGCCTTAGCATTTTCTTCGTCTTATTAGATATGTGCCTACTCCAAGGAGGCTGCGGTGAGTCGGATTCATTACTCGAGGCAGCGGGTTCGGCTGTCTGCTCCCAGAAGACTTCACCTTCTGTCTGTATAAAGTTGGTAGTTGCAACTTGATTGTTCACCAACACACTTTTGGACAACTCGATCTCTCCAGCCTTATACTGCTTCTCGACCCAGTCTTTGAAGATATAGCAATCCTCGATCGCATGGCTCACTACTCGGTGGTACGGGCAATACAGGGGATTGTCGGTCATTTTTGCTTCTTGAGGTCTTTTCGACTCTGGCAATTGTAGACCGTTGTTCAAGGCATCTTTAAATATCTTTCAGACCTTGTCTCACCTGAAAGAGTAAACCTTATTCTTTTTCTCCTCTAGGGAAGGACCTTCTCCTCCCAGCACTGGCTTTCGAGACCGGTTGGTTTTGGATTTGCCCGCCCTTCGTTTTTCTTCATTGTCGGACGCATTGAAGACATTGGTACTACTGGAACTCCCGCTTCTACGGTTGTCGTCCCGCTTGCTTTTCCAAGTCTTGTCTCTCTGAGAGTCCGGGATAGACTCTTGCTTTGAGCGTTCCAACATTTGGACTTTCTTGGTTAGCTCTTGAAACGTCTTGAGGCCCACTGTACACAAGAATGGGATCATCCAATTGCTGGGGTTCCCAATGAGAAGGCTGACGGACTGGTCGGCGGTTCGCACTTGACCGTTAGATTACGCCATCGGGCGATAAAGTCGGTGTTGCTTTCATTCTTCCCCGGCTTGGTCCTCACAAGGTCGGCAATGGAGATTTTATCACTGACACTCATGAACCTTTGCCGAAACAGAGACTCCATTTGGGCAAAGGTAATGACGGGCCCGTCTGGTATACTCGCGTACCAGTCGAAAGCGACACCGGTCAGGCTGTTGACAAACTGACGAAGGAGCGCATCATTGCCCCCTGTATTTCCGCACGATGCTTTAAAGTGGGCGGCGTGCTGATTTGCATTTCCCGTCCCGTCAAATCTTCCGAACTTAGGAATGACGTAGCCGCTCGGGAACTCGATCAGATCGTACTGTGCGGGATATGGCCGCCCACTACTGCCAATCTCTTTCTGAACTTCGGCTTGGCCACCAATGTTTTTAACCTTGCTGGTGACCAAATCCATTATCCGATCTTGTGTTAGCGGGATAGTGTTATCTGGGGCCAAGGTGTCCCCAGAAGCGGAATGTGGCCGGCTTTCGTGCGGCTCGATGAATCTTGAACCCAAAGGGACAGGCATCGGCCGCTTCGGATTGTCATCATCCGGCTCATAAGTAGCGACTTGTGCTTAATTGGGAGGCGCTAGAGCAATTTGAGCCGTAAGTTGCATCACAACGTTCGTTAAGTCGTCAATTTTCGAATAGAGCTTGGCCATCTCTTTATCTTTGCTCCTGAGCTGTTTTCGAAGCTCTTGAAGCAGCTCTTGCTCAGCGGTCCTGGGGCGAAAAGTCGGCTCTTCCTCGCTGACCGAGCTTGACTCTGCATGGACCGAGAGGTCTTTCTGCCTATCGTCCTCATCGAGAGGGTTTTCATCATCCAGCGGAGGCGGCTGTTCTTGGAAAGCGGCAACCACATTCAAGCCAAATTGGGCTTGGGATGTGGTGGCCCCATCCTTGCTTTTGCTGCGAAGGTTGTCGACGGGGCGCCCGCCCGCCATATAGACCGTATGGATAATATATCCAGACGTCTTTTAATTATCGGCGGCTGATTTCACAGATAGCTGTCTTGACCCCCCTGTTTCGGTAGCGGGCAGTCGATTGAAGGCGGCTGGCCTGGCCGGATTCTTGAATGGTGCCGATACTTCCTTTTTGGTTTTGCCCCGCTGTTTTCGCGCAGCACAGAGCGCCTGATAGACTCTTGAAGAGACGGTGTCATACTTTTTTTGTTGGGGCTGGGACACGTCCCTTCGTGGCATTGTTCGGACTGCTGTCTTCTTGATCCTGGCGGTCATGGCAATTTTCTGAACCCACTTCAGAGGTTCGAAGGAATTGCTGATTTTTATGGCCGACTCAGCCGTCGTCGCAGGATGACTCTGCTCTTGGAACCTCACAAGATTCCATATGGCCGGAGTCCTAGCTCTCTTGTTGGCTCGATACCTGAGCCGCTTCAATCTCAGTCTTTCTGTTTTGAGCACTTGGCTGGCTATGGCTCTTCGGGAAGCCGCCGTAGACCGGGCGATGGAGGACTTTGGAGATACGTCTGACTGTGCATTTGTTGGAGTCATCGCCTGAGCTCGTCCGCAACATTTGATGTTGTCCTTTGTACCAGAAGTCTTGCCCCCAGCTGGAACACAAGAGAGTCGTTCAGACACCGTCTTAAGTTTCGGTTGTTGCGCCTTAGCGATCACAACATTCGGCCTCTTGCCTCTTGAGACCGGCTTGGCCACCTGTTTTGTCGGTTCTTCTTCCAGATGTGCGCTTCCGGCAGGGTAGATGACGACGGAACCAAACTGGCGGGGCAGTTCCTCCCACTGTCGACTGAGGCTTGCGGGGAGAACCACACGAGTATTGACCTTGACCACGTACGGGATCGGGGTCGCGTCGGAAGCTGAATTCGGCTTAGAAGACATCGTCGTTGAAAGTTGATTGCTGCACGGAAAAAAAATTATTTCAGTACAAACATCGGTATATATGTTAAATGAGTTCGCATGAACGCTTCACCCGAGATATAGGAGGAGAGATTAGTCCTGCCGGGCGTGCCAGAATCTGTAGGGTGTTTTTCATCACCCCATTGAGATGGGAATGCGCGCGCGCTTGTCAGGCGCATTACAGATTCCCCCTGCCTAGGTTAGGCTGGGGTTTATTGATTGTGGGGATCCGAATCTCCGGCAGCCGCGGACTAAGCTGTCGTTAATTACCCCTCGCATTTGGAGCGAGAGAACCTCCGATTGACGGGTTAAACTGGTTATGCGAACTCAATATGCAGTGTTGTGTTTTGAAAGGGTTTGGGATATATCGGGGGCCCCGCAGAGCTTTTACGGGGGCCCCGCAGAGTTCTAACAGGAACGGTGTTGTGGAGAGTGTGTGTATCTATATATATACATGTATACATATATATAAAAAGGGGAAAAGCGCCCAGAGGACGCGTGGGGCCCGCGCCTCACGTGGGCGCTGGCCGCTCGAGCGCTAGCGCACCGCGTGCCCGGCACGTGGGCGCTTGAGCGCTTGGGGCCCTAGGCGCTCGGGCGCATGGACGCCGGCGAGGAAAATGGGCTTTTAGCCCCAAAAATTGTATTTAAACTCCCGAAAGAGAATTTAGAGTGGAGTTAAACTCCTAAGATGTTTTTGGAGATGATGAAACGAGCATCTCCCTTGAGCTCTGGATCTTCCCAAAGTAGGATTTTTAGGAGATGGGTCTCCTTCTTCCTCCTCTTTTGGCTGGATCTTGAAGAACAAGAAGTATGAAATTTTAAAAATCTCTTATTTTTAAGATCTGATGGGAGATCTGAGTTCCCCTTTGTGGGTTTCGTGGTAAAAAACTATTTAGTTTTGGAAAAGGAAGAGTAAAACTCTTGATTTAATTCAAAAAGAGAAGAAGGTTTTTAGAACCTTGAGGAAGGAGAAGATCACAGATCTTGATTCTTTTTGGAGAGAGAGAAAGTTGTTGAGATATTTTCATTATCTTTGTCTTTATAGGCTATACACTTTACATATAGCCCCTTGGGCTTTTCAAAATGGCATGTTGCCTATCTCATGGCTCATGTGCCATTTCTTTTTGCACATAAGTCATGGGCCTTACAAAAATTTGGCTTTATGCCCATTTTTCTTACATTTATTTGTAAAATAAAATAAAATAAATACACCCAAAAATTATTTATTACAAAATTTTTATTTTGGCATGGGGGGAGGCCGGCCGCTTCATGTTCGGGCTCGACCCGGGCATGGGCCCGCTTGATCTGGGCTTGGGCCCACCTGGCTTGGGGTTGACCTTGACTTTGACTTGATCAACCGGGGTACAATTTTCGACCCCAACACACACGTACGCACACTGCACATTGAGTTCGCATAACTAGTTTGACCCGTCAATCGGAGGTTCATTCGCTTCAAAGACGAGGGGTAATTAACGGCGGCTTAGTCAGCGGCTGCCGGAGATTCGGATCCTCACAATCAATAAACCCCAGCCTGTCCTAGGCAGGGGAAATCTGTATACACCCGACAAGCGACGCGTATTTCGCATCTCAATGGGGTGACGAAAAACACCCTACAGATTCTGGCATTGCCGGTAGGACCTCTCTCTCCTTCCATATCTCGGGTCAAGCGTTCATGCAAATCCATTTAACATATATACCGATATTTATACTGAAATAATTCTTTTCTGTACAGCAATCAACTTTCAACGACGATGTCTTTTAAGATGAATTTAGCTTCCGACGTGACCCCGATCCCGTACGTGGTCAAGATCAATACTCGCGTGATTCTCCACGCAAGCCTCAGTCGGTGGTGGGAGAAAACGCGACGCCAATTTGGTTCCGTCATCATCTACCCTGCCGAGAGCGCTCATCTGGCAGAAATCCAGGCAAACCAGGTGGCCAAGTCGGTCTCAAGGGGCAAGAGGCCGAACATTGTGATTGCTAAGATACCACAACCCAAATTTTAGACGGTGTCCGAACGACTCTCTGGTGCTCCAGCTGGGGGCAAGTCTGCCAGAACAAATGGCATCATCAAATGTCGCGGACAAGCCCAGGCGATGACTCCAACAAGTGCACAATCAGGCGTATCTCCAAAGCTCTCCATCGCTCGGTCTACGGCGGCTTCCCGAACAGCCGAAGCATGCCGAATGCTCATAACAGAAAGGTTGAGACTGAAGCGGCTCCGGTATCGAGCCAACAAGAGGGCCAGGATTCGGCCAAGTGGAAACTTGTGAGGTTCCAAGAGCAGGGTCATCCCGCGACGACGGCTAAATCGGCCGTAAAAGTCAGCAATTCCTTCGAACCTCTGAAGTGGGTTCAGAAAAACACCATGACCACCAGAATCAAGAAGACAGCAGTCCGAACGATGCTATAAAGAGACGTGTCCCAGCCCAACAGAAAAAGCATGATACTGTCTTTTCAAGAGTCTATCACGTGCTCTGTGCCGCGCGAAAGCAGCGGGGCAAATTCAGAAAAGAAGCGCCAGCACCACTCAAGAATCCGGTCAGGCCAGCCATCTCCAATTGATTGTCCGTTACCGAAACAAAAGGGCCACGATAGCGGTCCACGAAATCAGCTGCCAATAATGAAAAGATGGCCAGATATATTATCCATACGGTCTATATGGCGGGCGGGCGGCCCAGCGATAACTTGCACAGCAAAAGCCAGATGATAATGACTCGAAGCAACCAATGCGTGTCCCTTTAGGTCCGAGTATAAGTGAGCCACACGAAAGCCGACCACATTCCACTTTTAGGGATGCCTTGGCCCAAGATGACGCCATCCCGCTCACACAAGGTCGAATAATGGATTTGTACACCAACAAGGTTAAAACATTGGTGGCCGGCGCCGAAGCTCAGAAAGAAATTGCTAGTAGTGGACGGCCATATCCCGCACAGTATGATTTGATCGAGTTCCCGAGCGGCTACGTCATTCCTAAGTTCGGAAGATTTGACGGGACGGGAAACGCAAATCAGCATATCGCCCACTTTAAAGCGTTGTTCGGAAATACAGGGGCCAATGATGTGCTCCTTCTTCGTCAATTTGTCAACAGCCTGACTGGTGTCACTTTCGACCAGTACGCAAGTATACCAGACGGGTTCGTCACTACTTTCGCCCAAATGGAGTCTCTGTTTCGGCAAAGATTCATGAATGTTAGCGACAAAATCTCCATTGTTGACTTCGTGAGAACCAAATCAGGAAAAAACGAAAGCAACACGGACTTTATTGCCCGATGATGCAACCTCACTGTCAAGTGCGAACCGCCGCTAGAGCGGGACCAGTCCGTCAGCCTCCTTATTGGGAACCTGAGCAATTGGATGGTCTCATTCTTATGTACAGCAGGCCTCAAGACGTTTCAAGAGCTGACCAAGAGAGTACAAATGTTGGAACGCTCGAAGCATGAGTCTACCCCGGACTCTCAGGATGACAAATCTTGGAAGAGCAGAAAAGATGACAACCGTAAAAATGGGAGCTCCAACAAGTCCAACGCCTTCAATGCGTCTGACGGTGAAGATAAAAGAAAGGCGGGCGGGTCAAAAACAGACCGGGCCTGAAAGCCAGTACTAGAAGGAGAAGGGTCTTCCCTAAAGGAAAAAAAGAATAAAGTCTACTCTTTCAAGAGGGACAAGGTGCACAAGATATTCAAGGATGCCCTGAAAACGGTCTACAATTGCCGGAGTCGAAGAGACCCCACGAAGCAAAAATAATCGATAATCCCCTATATTGCCCGTACCACAGAGTAGTGAGCTATGCGATCGAGGATTGCTACATTTTCAAAGACTGGGTCGAAAAGCAATACAAGACCGGAGAGGATTGCTTGGAAAGGACTGTTTTATGAAGCAACTCCTTTTTCGCGTGAACATTCTTCCAATGCATCGCTTGTACTTCAAAGGGCGTGAATCATAATGTCCTCATCCGGCTTTTCAACAGATCGTTCCTTCAGAATCTGCACCAATGAAGACCACAATATGTTATAATCAAGTTATTAGAGCTTACAGACAACTGCTATAGAAGTTACATACAACTACTTAGAAATTACATGCAACTTATTAGAGGTTACAGGCAATTCCTATAGAGGTTACATGCAACTCCTTAAAGGTTACAAACAACTGCTTAAAAATTACATGCAAATACATATATATACACAAGATACCTTTTGAATATAAATAGAGAATATACAACTTACCGATGCAGTTGTTGCGTCGTCGTCTCCACTGCTCTTCTCTTGCATTGCTCTTCTCTTGTAATATAGAAGCAAAGCATCAGCGGAATGTTTCGATGCAACCATGTCCCCCTTCAACATAAAAGCGGACCTCTTTTTCTTCATCGCTTTCTTCAATCCCGACATCTTTGTTGGGGTCAAAAGTTACACCCTGATTGACCAGGTCAGAGTCAATCAACTTTCAAGCCAAGTGGGTCCAAGCCTAAGTCAAGACCAAGCATGGAAGGGGCCGGCTCCAGGCCAAGAATGAAGCACTAAATTAGTTTAATGTATTTTTTTAGAAATAAATGCATGAAAAATGGGCAGAAAGCCAAAATTTTGTAAACCCTATAGCTTATATGCAAAAAGAAATAAGCACATAAGGCATGGGGTGGCACAAGTGTCATTTGGCAAAGCCCAAGAGGTTATATGTAAAGTGTGTAGTCTATAAAGGCAAACATGATGAAAAAATCAAGGGTGACTTTTTCACTCTCTCAAAAGTTAGGGTTCTGTGCCTCTTTCTCCTCCCTCAAGGTCTAAACTTTCTTCCTTTTTTTGAATTAAATTAAGAGTTTAACTCTTATTTTTTCAAAAAGAAACAGTTTTTCACCATAAAACCCTTGAAGGGAAGCTCGGATCTTCCATCAAATCCCCAAAAGGGGAGATTTTTAAGTCTCATCCCCTTTTCTCCAAGATCCAGCTAACAAAGAGGAGGAAGAAGGAGACCCAACTCCAAAAACCCCATTTTGGAAAGATCCAAGGCTCAAAAGAAGATCCATGCTAAAGGGAAGAAGAAAGGGGTCCCCTTTGATTATCTCCAAAGATTTCTGAGAGTTCAACTCCATTTGTCAAGATCTTTTGGAGTTTAACTACATAAATAAAACCTTTTTTTAGGAATTTAACTCCATTCAAAATCTTTTGAAGTTTAACTCCACAAATAAAACACTTTTAGGAGTTTAACTCCATTCAAAAAAAATTAGAGTTTAACTCCATAGATAAAAATCCTTTTCGGGAGTTCAACTCCTCATTTCGGAGCTAAGCCCCTTCTTTCTGCAGGCGCCCTGCGCCCACGTGCCGGGCGCGTGAGGCCCCTGCGCCCACGTGCCGGGCGAGTGAGGCGCCAACGCCCAGCGCCCATGGGCCGAGCATGTGAGGCGCTAGCGCCCACACGTCCTTAGGACGTACTCACCATTTTTTTATTTTTTTCTTTCTTTTTTTCATACACTCCACACACAACACATCCCCCGCTAGAAAAAAATTTCTAACGAGGTGCTGGCCCTCACCCCTTGACCCCTCGCCCGCTATCCAGGTAGCGGGACTCCCGTAAACTCTGCGAGGCCCCCGATATACCCAAAACCCCTCAAGACACACACATACGCACACTGCACATTGAGTTCGCATGACTAGTTTGACCCGACAATCGGAGGTTCTTTCGCTTCAAAGACGAAGGGTAATTAACGGCAGCTTAGTCCGCGGCTGCCGGAGATTCGGATCCCCACAATTAATAAACCCCAGTCTACCCTAGGCAGGAAGAATCCGTATACACCCGACAAGCGACTTGTATTTCCTATCTCAATGGGGTGACGAAAAACACCCTACAATCTTCAAAGATGTACTGAATTCTCACCCACATAGGGCCGGTTTCTTGGCATCTATATGTGTCGGGCGACATCGACATACGTCCGGATGGCGGGCGTATCTCCATGCTTTCTTCTGCGGAAAACAAAATTTAAACATTAAATCATAGCTATCAATTCTTTACACTGAAAATTATAGACAACTGTTTAGAAGTTACAGGGAACTGCTTACAATTTACAGGCAAGTTCTCGCAAGTTACACGCAACTGTTTAGAAGTTACAGGTAACTGCTTACAAGTTACAAGCAACATTATTGATGTTACATGCAATTTTTATAGAAGTTACAAGCAACTACTTA
This sequence comes from Agapanthus africanus, assembly GCA_030015575.1. Classification (NCBI taxonomy): domain Eukaryota; kingdom Viridiplantae; phylum Streptophyta; class Magnoliopsida; order Asparagales; family Amaryllidaceae; genus Agapanthus; species Agapanthus africanus. The sequence continues at coordinate 943,712,148 of CM057338.1, read as the reverse complement.
GATATAAGCAGTTTCTTGTAACTTGTAAGCAGTTACTTGTAAATTCTAGGCAAGATTTGAACTGGAGACGTCTGATTCCAACTACCAGACGTCTCTGAAGTCAATTTCCAGAGGCATGTTTTGAACTGTGGACGTCTGGTTACAAATACCAAATTTCTCTGAAGTCAATTTCCAGATACATATTTTGAACTGGAGACGTCTGCGGTACAAAAAAAATTCCACACGTCTGGAACAGACATCTAATGTGGTTTTGCAAGGAAATTTATTTATTGTTAAAGGTAACATCTAAAGTTGTATGTCACTTGTAAACAGTTGCCTGTAACATGTAGGCAACTTTGGTACATGTTACAGGCAACTGGTTACAAATTACAGGCAATATTATAGATGTTACAGGCAAGTGTTTATTTTCATTTGTTGTTAGCAAGATGTTATAGGCAAATTATTTGTTGTAACATCTTGCCAACAACAAATAAAAATAAGCACTTGCCTGTAATATCTATGAAGTTGTCTGTAACTTATAAGCAGTTATATGTAACATGTAGGCAAATTTGGTAGATGTTACAAACAACATTATAAATGTTACAGGAAACGTTATAGATATTCACAATTTTTTTTGAAAAGAAACAATTTCAAATTGCAATGTAAGATTTACAGAAATGGTATCAATTTTACCTAATTCGTATCTCGACCCTTGTCGATTTCTCGACCACTGTCAACGTCGTTAACTCCAATTTTGGAGCCACTGATTTAGCTGACGCCTCTTTCGCCGATTTCAAGGCCTTATCATTTGATTTAGACAGCATTCTGCAGGGAGTGATGATGATGAAGTTGTTCTCGTGACAGAGAAGGAGGGTCTAGGAGGCCGACGAGAAGGCGGCGAAAGTCGGGAGTTTTGGTGTCGACTTGTGGACGACGAGAGAACGGGCAGGGGCTCTAGGGCTAGGGTTTTCGACGACGAGAAGCAATTTGGGACGGGGAGTTTTGGTGTCGACTTGAGGAGGCGAGGTTGCGACGAGGATGACGACGGCGACAAAGAAAGACGTGGGTTCTCTGAGGAGCTCGAGCGACGGTGAGTTCGAGTGACAGAGAGAGAAAAAGGGGAAATTTTGAATGAGGGTATTTTCGTCCCTGCACCAACATATAATACCCAGGCCTTGGATCAAGGGTGTTTAGACCAAGTTCTTGGACAGTAGGCTCTTTCTCCCTATTTACAAAATACCGTGGCCTTTTTGACCCCTTTTTTTTAGGCCGAGGGCTTTTCAACAATGTACCCAAAAAAAAAACCATCCCCACATCCCCAACCCCACACCCCAACCCACCCCCAAAAACAGGGGGAAAGCAACTAGAATTCCTACTTGGGCATTAAGAAATTCCAACGGCAGTTATAAACATTAGAAAATTGAATTTTACTAAAGCAAAGAAATTAAGCAAACACAATTTCATAACCAAACAAGCGTAATTCCACACAGGTAGAACACATCGGTTCTGATAATTCCATGCTCTGGTTGAACACTGTAACACTCTTTCATCTGTATCTTATTCAGCACATACAGCAACTCAAGTAGCTTGTTAGCCGAGATTAGACTCTATCCTATAGTATAATAACATTGATAAGCCCCTCGATTAAGTGATTTCAGAGTGTCTGGTGCTAATAAGCCAGTTAAGGGGATATAAGAATTCGAAGATGTATAGAACCCTAATCTCATTGGATCACGCCTAGCCCCTGTGATCTGTGAAAATAGGCACAAGACTAATTATCACACCGTTTCAATATCCAGGACCATAGTAAGAAGAAAACCAAATCATCAACTCTTCAGGTAGATCTCTCTCTCTCTCTCCTCAATGCATCACATTTGATCGATGATAAACAAAGAGGACAAGTACTCCGACAAAGAACCAGCCAACTATCAACACACTCTATGAAACAGATGGCGGCATGGTAGTTTCCGGGTGCCATTCCCCTCGACCAACCTCGACAAGCATACACAACACTCTAACTCGATATCCTCTTCTGCGGTCGGCTTCAAGTTGATCTTCAAACTAAGGACTTGGAAAGCAAAGGAAAGGAAATTGCTCATGTTTTTAGCTCAAAAAAAGAAATTGCTCATGTTTTGAGCAAATAATGTTTCATGAAGATGCAGGTATGTGATAAATAAGTGTGTTTGCAAATGTTGAGGGGTCACTATGTTTGTCTAAAAGTGGTTGCTGGATTCGGGGCCTGTAGGGACCCTGCAGGCCTAGCCTGCAAGTACCGGACCCATGGGCACTGCATGCCCCGGGACCTATCAGACAAAAAAAAATGGGCCCACAGTGCCCATGGGTCTAGGCACTGCAGTAAGGAACCTGCAGGGTCTCTACATGCCCCTTGTAGCCTTCAAAATTATACTAAACCTGCAAAGCTAAGGTTAATTGGCATGTTGGCATTTGCCTAAGTTCACATATTCTAATAAAGATATTTCATTCCGCATTTGCATAATACAGCTTTAGTTCTAGAGCTGAACAAATTGTTCGCCGCTGAGTCTACCTAAAATCATAAATTCACTACCACTACATATAAAGAAGAATAGAAAATAACATTAACATAAACGGAAACACCCTCTAAGCACCCTAAACTTCAGGATTTCATCATCAGAACATATTTTTAGCTCAAAGGAAGTGAAAGCATTTATGAGAAATCGAATTCTGAAAGGAAAACCGCATATTGGGCACTGTACCAAATTAATGGACACTGTTGAGACAAATAAACCATATATTTTAGGAGCACCATCGATTGTCATAGAATTACCTGCGAATCCTTTTTCGAATTTGAGACTCAACATGACATAATCCTAAGTGTTCGCACACGAGGGATCAGCAGCTACATCAAATCTTGGCATGTTATCGTCCTCGAGAAATTTACCATCCTTGGGCACCAAGCATGGGATTCCATCCACAATCTGCACAAGTAGCATGCACCTTGTAAACAAAAATAAAATAAAATAGAAGATAAAAGCGCCTAACTACAACTTTAAAGAACTGGAACTGTATGAGCTATCTAATTCAGATATTTCGTGTTATAATCTCTATTGCCTTGCCAAATGCATCTGAATAATTACTGAAGAGTATAAGTAATTAACTAATGATAACGTAGAATATATGCTGCCTACTCTGGGAACTTCTTTTCCCCTTGTCTGATTTTATGGATGTAATAGGGTTCGAAAAGATTGATTTTAATATTTCGTTGTCCAAACTGGCATAGTATCAAATTAACTGGAGAAGACAGTATTGAAGAGCAGCTAGTCTAGAAATTCTAAGTTTCTAGCTTCACAGAAAAAATTCTGAAAATTTTGATGGTGTTGGTCTCATCAAATAACCCTACAAAGTTATGTTAGTAGGTATTATAAATGTTAGTTCCATCTGCTATTAGTATCTCTGTATGCCCATTTCCAATTTTTAAAGCAACATGGCAACCTAGTGATGGATTGCTCCTGTGATCAGAGACTGCATTTTGATTAATTAGTCTATATATTTACAGCGTATAGATACTGTATACCCACAGGACCCTTTAATTGGATAATAAAGAGCCTTTATAGGGTCATTAACACCGATTAAAATAAACATCTGTTTCGTTAATTTTTGTTAATGGAACGCGGCTTATTACTTCAAAAACCATCACGGAAGGTATAAACTATTTTCATCAAGAGCAATAGACAGAACCGGACAAGCATATGAAGAAAGTTTATGCACAAAACCCAAAAAGTAAAAGTACTAATATTGTTGAGTAAACCTAGCAAGGTTTATTTTCCTCAAACAAAAAAAAATAAAACCTAGCAAAGTTTATTACCATTATCTGAAACTGTAATTTTCATTCAATTGCCTCCAATTACTGCATAGACTAGGAAGTGTTGAGCAACTGGTTGTTAGAAGTAAAATGTTCATTCCAAGAAGCTAATCAAAGCTCATTTCGTTCCAGGATATAGCGGCGCGTCAACCAGAGCAGGCCCGTCAAAAGTCTGGTTCCTTCGAAGTTCAGAATCAACAAGGGTTCGTAGATTGATTGTTTTCACTTTCGAAGATAGCTGGGCTGTAGGAGAGAAATGACCGACCATTGGAGAACGAAGGTTTAAGGGTAGTTTACTAGTTTTCTCTCTGGTTCGGAGTCCATTGGAGACAGATAGGGTAGTAGCTTTCAATCGAATCCTTAGGCCTGAAAGACTCTATCTATGTTCCTACTGCCACTCCAATCCAAAACAGGAAGGCCTTCGCTTGATCTGATCTCATTAAAATTGCGATAACATAATCCAGAAAAACGAAAGCAAAAGGCGTGTCGCAATGGCACGCAATCGAAAGTGGAACTTTGTTCTAACCCATTCAATCGACTCTGATTTCCAAAAGAAAAAGAAGTTAACTAAAACTAACATCACTCTTAAACCATGTGGATTAATTAGGCAAGCCTATGATGAAGTTTATGCACAAAACTAAACAACATCACTCTTAAACGAAACGAAAACTTTCGTTTTCATTTCTGGTGTAGGCCGATTTTGGTTTTAATAAAATTCCGACTTTCAACTCTTTAAAAGTGCTTTTAAAGTTTACCTTGTTATCTAATAGAGCGAATTCTATCCCTGCACATCCTACACAACGATATACATTCTCTAATTGCACTCCCTGTATCCCTAAAATGCCGCAACCCTAAATGGCTTCTCCAATCACTTTGCTTTTCCTCGATTCTCTCTTAGCGTTTCTAAAATTTATCGTGATGTTCAATAGAACAAAGCCTATCCCGTAACATTCAACAGAAAGAAATTTATTCTCTTTTTGCACTACACAATACCCAAAAGGCCGCAACCCTATAACGCCTTCTCTGATCATTTTGGTTTAGCCTGATTCAATAGTTTATATCTTACTATTTGATAGAACTAAATTTATCTCCCGCGTCCAAGAGAACAATATATATTCTCTTCTTGCTTTACGCCAACCCTAAAATGCATACCACCCTATAATGTCTTCTTTAATCATTATGGTTTAACCCCATTATTTTCTTCCGCCTCTAAAGCTTATCTTGTTATCCGAAAGAACAAAATCTATCCCACTGCATCCAATAGAACAATATATTTTTGCACTACACAATCCCTATAATGCCGCAACCTTATAATACCTTCTGTAATCATTTCGGTTTAAGACTATTTTCTTCTAGTGCTTCTATGGTTTAATCTGATATAACAAAATATATACCTCCACGTTCGATAGAATAATAGACATTCTCTTCTTGCACTACAAAACCGCTCCCTCCTTCCCAAAAAATGCCGTTTCTTCTTGTCACACTACTCTTCATACCCCAAATTTTATCTTTCACCATATACAAATATGATAGAATTAGGATCGATTTTTGTGGTAATTAAGTGGAAAAAATTGACTTTTGGGTGACATTTAGATGGGTTTTGCAAGAGGGATAAACTCAAAGAGAGGACTTAGAAGATGATATGGTGGCTCATCTCTCCTCTTTTCATCGACTCATAATTTTTACAACTATGGATTTTTTTTTCTCATTACATCATAGCCCTTGGTTTCGTCTCATCATAACCACTAATTCAAATTCACTAAAAGATAAATTTAACCACCACAAACTTTTGGGGGAAGTGGCAACAAAATAACGCTTTCCGGGCAAATTTGTAATTGTGGATCCCCTGGATGCGTGTATGTTGTGTGCTTGTGTGCATGGGTGTGTTGTGCATGGGTTATGCTTACGGGCCAGTTCCCAAAAAAAAAACTTTAACTAGATAAAGGGCAAAAGCATGCAACTCATATAGTCATATATTCAAACACTAAACATGCATTATATTTTAAACGAAATAAAGCCCACTCTCACACACTCTGCTAAATCCCACAGAGATTAGTGAAAAGGGCTTCGCTTGATGCTAAAACAAAAGATAAGTTTCACTTGATGATGAGAAAAGGGTACTGATTTAAGCAAACATAATGCAAGGATAAGTAATTCATTAAAAACTGTGACTTGAACTTACAGGGAAGGCAACACCAATGGCATCACTAACCAAAGATTGTGATTCTTGACAGACCCTGTTGGGTACCAAAAAAGATACAAGAATAAATAAATTAACCCATGAATTGTATGAGATTATAATTATGAGGTTAAAAATTTAAAACAACAAAAATGGGAATCAATTAAGGAGAGAAGAGAAAGAAGGACCTCAAGGGTTGCTTAGAAAGAGGGCAAGCTAAGAAATCAAGGAGGGATTTGCTGATGATGCTTCTGCTCCCTCTCACCATTTTGGTACAAGTGCCAATTTTCTCTGAAAGCGCCAGAGGTGGAGATCGGGATCAGGATCCTCTACTATTTACTGCTCAGAAGAAACCTGCTCTGTCCATGTTTTAACCGTTGGATCCCTCCCAGACCTGACCAGACCCGATCCCACTGTTTTACACTAATCTCAATCATTGAAATCTCAGAACAAGAAGAAAATATAGCAGAAGATCCGGATCCCGGGATCCGGTTCCCCGATTTTTATTTTTATTTTTCTTCTTCCCTTTCTTTTTTCTTTAGATTTTTCCTATATTGATGTATTAATGGATCACCTTTTGATACGAATTTCATGGAGTTTGCAAAACGAGTTACAACTTCTGGTTTTAGCCTGGAGTTCGAACTTTTCTGTTTGTTTTGCCAGTGAACTCACTCACTTCGAATTCCTAATTTCCTACACAGCAGAGTTAAATTCAATAGTTCGAAGCCAGAGGTTTTTTGGTAGAGTTGTGCTAGAGATTGTCACATCAAATACCTTTTGAATTGTTTTAATGCTTCTTTTCTATTAACTTGACTATTTTCCTGCATTTTCATTCTTGATGTTAAGATACATTGGAAAAACTATGAGAGGTATATGGTTATAAAATATAAGATGGGACAAATCTCGATAACACTTGAGTTTTATTGATGGAACCCTTTTATATCAAAATCCCATGTATATTCATATAAATATAAATAAATAACTGCTCCCCCTACCACAACCCCCTTCATGCATGATTAAATTTAATACTTGAACTCTTAATGTTTTTAAATGCTTAACCAAACATGAACTGCAAAATCCATCGAACTCTTAAATTGAAGTACAAACAACCACTCTCAAATCAACACTGGAATTCCCACTCCTCACTTTTTTTTATCTTATTTTTATGTAAGTTTTCCAACCCCTTAAAAATATTCCAACCAACCAAACAAAGAGGCCCTTGTGGTCCCATAAACTTCATAATTTCCTATAGGAAGTTGCATGCATGGCCCCTAATGAGTTTTCTATTATCTTATAATTCCTCAATATTATGAATTTATATCCACCCATGCAACCCGTGCTTACGATTTACACAACCCCGGTTTTGCAGGGTTTCTATGCCAAAGTCCAACATTTGAAACCGTAGTTCGTTTGCCAATTAAAATAGGATTTTCCACACCACGATTTCAAAAAGTTTGCGGGCTCGAAACTTCTCAGAGCTTCGTATATTTTCTTATCACTCTCTTTGTTTAATAAATAAGTATACTAAAACATTGATTTTTATTACATGAACTCCTTAAGTGTAGCTCATGTCTTCAATTGATAGGCTGTTTTTTAATAAGAGTAATCAAGATGCAAACGGAGACGCCAAACATTTAACATAAACAATGCATAATCAATTTAGAGAACCTAAGAAAACGCCACATGTGTGATCGGTTTACTGGTATCAATGAAAATGAAAAGAAAGAAAAGAAAGAAAAATGCAGCACCTCATCGATCTTTTCAAATCATGAAAAAACAAATAAAATACTTGAATACTTCTCTCTATTTATATATTAATCATAACAATATATGAACCAATTATTACAAGTATAATGCAACTAAAACACCAAACAATTTGGATGCTATTCTGAGATGCCATAACTTTGTATATGCCCTAAAATCTTGAAGGTGATGTTTTCAGTTTAGAATCCAAATCAACACTTAAATCACTTTGTTATTCATGCGTATCAACATGATCAGTTGTTACAATTAACTTGTTTCTGTCCTTACTATTTCCTTTTGATGCTAATTTGCCTCCGGATTCTCCCATGCAAAATTTTGGCTCCACAAACCATGCAGCTCCCAAGATATGCCCATTCACCACACAATATTTCATTCATTGGATAACTTTAACATAAAAAATCAAAACAGAAACTCTATACGAAATTTTATAATACATCAACCATTTAACATTACGATGGAATTACTGGGTGACGGTTTACAACAGAACATGAATTGAAGCTGAGACCGTATGAACCGAATTCAACTTGACTCTGCGATTCCAGATTGATTTGTTAATAAATAAACTAAACTTAAATGAACAAGCCATAATTTATTTAGAGACTGACCACCGACTAAATATAATTCACAAATTCACCTTATTAACCGAAACGCCAACCTCAAAGAAAATATAGAATTATGGTCAAGAGCACCGATTATATCCCTCTAAAGTATGCATGAATCCTTATAAGCTCCATATTTATGGTGTCCATCAAATATGATTCAACAATGCATATATATCAATAGTATGACAGCTAGAATACAAGAAGAATGAAAATTAATTGAATCATGAATGAATCCCTACTGATTGCCATGAATCAAATATCACACCAGCTTAATTCAAAACAGATCATGATTTCTTCTTCTAGAACTAGAATAAAGGTGAGGCCACAAAAATCCATCTCCCAAGAAAATCTCAGCAGATTGACTCTCTCTCTCTCTCTCTCTCTCTCTCTCTCTCTCTGCGCAAAAAATTAAATAAAATCTCTCACCATTTCCTCTGTTTCCTTCCCATTTCAATCTCACACATTTTTGGCAACCAAATTATTTTACTAAATTTTTATACTCCAAACATTTACCTAAAGTGTCACAGAATCCTTGAATGTGATAGAGACTGCACCAACCCAAAGATTTGTAACTGTGACCTTTTTTTTTCCTTTCCCATTTTATGTATGATAAACCCTTCTTTTTTTCTTTTTGTTTTCCTTTTTTGCCTTTTTATGGGGATTTTATTTATTTATATATTAATGATATGAGGGGATTCATGCAATAGGTCTGAGCCAACTATAACTCCCCTCTGCTTCATTTTCATTAATATCAATCAATCTCATTTCATTTCTTATCCTTCTTAATTTCTCTCCGTTTAAAACTCTCTCTCTCTCTCTTGCTATCTCTTCTTTTTTGTGGAGTTTTGATGGGGGATTTGAATCAAAGTTTGAGGCAGCAGAGGATGGTAATGAGACCCAACTTTTTTGTATGTGATCAAGGTCAAGTTCCTATGGTAATGGAGCCATCTTCATCGATAGGGGCCTTTTTGGAGAAGGAAATACAAGACCTTGATTGTTTTGTTCAACAACAGGTATTGTGATTCTAACTTGGTTTTTCTCATGATGTTTGTAAAGATTGGTTTATTTTGCTTTTAGAGTTTAATATTAATTTCCTATACCATGTATGAAAATACCATTTGATATCATAACCATAACCATGTATGAAAATACCATTTGGCATTCAAGGGAAAAAATCATGTCGAGTGTTGATTGTCTGGCTATGAAATGATGAATGAAAAAATTATATGAAGTAAGCTAATTAAAGCATACTTTTAAATGGTGAGACTTCACATGTATAACCTAATTCTGTTAGTCTTTCTCCATATCATGGTAAAAAAAATTGTTTTTTACCATATAGAACTTCTATATATATACAAGTAATTTGCATAGAAACTCTCCTTAATGATATGCAAAATTTATATTTTCATGTTGAAAAATAACTATATAAAGTTTGATGTTATAGAATTTAAACTACAAGATTGTTGAAAAATAACATTTATTTCATATATAAATGATTGTTGCAGGTAAATAACCGTAAATCCGTCATTTGTTGTTTTCATCTTTGGTTGACAGAGATTTGAATCAAAACGATTTTGTGTATGGTTCAACCAAAAATAATTGGAATTACAATAGCAGTGCCAAAAACTAGAATTAATCGAATAAATCGTAGCAAATGTTGCAGCCAAATTTGTTATGTTTTGATATTCTTTGCAAATTTTACTATTACTATTTTAAACCAAATATTTGGATTTATGCAACTCCATATATTTCCTAACAACCCAACAGCCTCTGGATCTAATCACAAAATGCGTGCGATTTGCATTTTAACCTTTTCCAATTATAAATTACCGACGCATTCCTTCTTAATTTACGAATGAAGCTTCAAATATTGTACGCATGCATCCCACATGCAGATCAACCTGCTAGGAGCAAACATTCAGCAACAATTAATGAAACATCTCACATCGATCGTAATAAACCTGGACTCCAAAGCCATTCCGATCATCAGAAAGAAAGAGGAAGAGTTGGCGCTTATGACGAACAGAATACCGCAACTCAATGCATGTGTGAAGAAGATGGAACAAGATAGATTTGCATGGGAGAAGTTGGCAAGAGAGAATGAAGCATTGGTCCTCTCTCTAAGCAATGCATTGAATCAAATACAAAGCCCTAGTTTGTCTTCAACTGGATCAAATAGCAAAGGGAGAGATGAAGAATTAGGAGATGAGATGACAGCTTCATGCTTGAAAAATGAAAAGAGCCAAGGATTTTGCAAAGCATGTGGGCTTCGTGATTCTTGCATGCTTATGCTGCCATGTAGGCACGTGTGCACGTGCTTGGCATGTGACGAGTCTCTTGGGGTTTGTCCTGTCTGTGCCTCTGTAAAAGAATCTAGTGTTGAGGTGTTTTTAGCATGAGAAAAAAAGGCAGAAAATGATATTATGATGCAGCTTTTGGGTTTTTTTTAATTATTGTTCGTAACTTATTTTTCATCAAATATTTGTTTGTTCATTTTCTTTCTTTTACTTCGTTTCCTCTACATGTTAATGTGCTCCTTTTTTTTTAATGTATTGCATGGTTGGAGCATCAAATTGAGGGTCCTTGAAGTGAACTTGTGAGTTCCGAAAATAAAAATGTTAATGGTACCAAATGTGCCGGATCATGAGAAAAAGAGAGAGAGAGGTAACTGAATTGACTCTACATAACATATTGGACAAAATTTAGGGATTTAGACATCTTTTAAAACTATTTAGAGAATTAGCACAATCAGATCATATCAACGTCATATGGGAATAGCGGCTAGGATTTTGTTGAAGTTCTATTCCGCACTTTGCAAGTGCGGAATGAGTCTTGACCTTAACCAAATATAAAACTTTGGCTGTCTGAGGCTTATTCTGCACTTTGCAAGTACGGAAATAGGTTTTGGCCTCAGAGAGCCAAGCATGAAGACTTGGCATTCTGGGTTGGGCCAAGTCTTATTCCACACTTTGTAAGTACGGAATAGGTTCTGGTCTCAGCCAGAGAGCCAAGCATGAAGACATGGCTTTCTGGGTGAGGCCAAATCTTATTCCGCACTTTGCAAGTGTGGAATAAGACTTGCCCCCCAAAAGCCAATTATTGAGCAAAGTCTTATTCCGCACTTTGTAAGTGCGGAATAAGACTTACTCTAACCGCCAGTCCCATGTGATGCGTATGCGGTATTGATGTGACCCGATTATACTAATTCTCTAAATAGTTTTAAAATAAGTCTAAATCCCTAATTAGTTTGGAAAAAGTGAATAATCCCAAATTTTGTCCTTCGCGTATTAGGTTGGCGGGTTTTGCACCATCAATGTATCCGAACTCACAAATGCGAGCGGTTTTGTTAACCTTTTCATATGTATCCATATTGAAACGGGTTCTTAAACTCGCATTTGCACCTGTTGGGTGTAAATAAGTTTTGGGTTCAAGTTCGGGTTTAACTAATTCTGAAGGGTCGGGGTGTTAATATGTGTTTGGGCAAACATTGGATTTGGTATAGAAAACTTAGGATTCGATATATATGAAGAAAAAAAGAAGTGCTCAACCATTTACCTTAATGACCCAGATAATAAAATTTAAAAATAAAAGGTAAATCAAACAAATTTAGAAATAATGGCAAGTAAGTTGCAATTATATTTTTTTTCAAAACCAACAACTGTATCTTGAAATTTTAAATTAAAAAAAAGTTCATAAATGTGGTAAGCATTTAAGTTGCAATGTTGCATAACCAACTTCAACAAGTACATAATAATGTGTACAATTTAGCAGGTTCGGATCGGGTGTGGCCCGTGTGGGCGGGTGCAAGCTCAAGTCTAGAAAAAATAATTTATTCAAAAAACATCCACTTTTGAAGCAATTGGGTTTTGACCGGGTCTTTTGCCCGTCAAATGTTGGTGGGTTATGGATATAACCCGTGCACAGCCCTATAAATGTGTACAGTTCAATTGCCAATCTTTATTCTCATTTGTTCACATACAACACATTTAGAATGCAAGGAAAGGAAAGGAAAGCTCATCGAATAACGAAAAGTCGATTTTTGAGCCATTGTGGAAGTAAATTTCCTCCTTGCCGGCTCAAATAATGTTTTCTTTTTATAATTTCATACATCCTAATTGTTTTGAAACAATTTTTGTTTCACACGTTCAGAATATGAGTTATTATTATTGTTATTGTTATTATTATGTTTTCTGGGGTTGCGACCCATTTAGGAAAACTAGTTGCCTCTCACACTACTACAAATAGGGGTTGTCCCTACGGATATATCCATAAGTGCAAACAACTGCCTCTACGGATATATCCGTAGGGGCAATAAATTACCCTGTACGTGCAAACGCCGTAGGTGCAAGTCTTAGCCTTGAACATGCCCCTACGGTCAAAAACTTGCCCCTATGGAGTAATATGTAGGTCCAGTTGTCTCTACGGATTAGGCTGTAGGGACAAAACACTACTAAAATAGGGGGTTGCCCCTACGGATAACGACATCCGTAGGAGCAATTTTAGTTTGGCCCTACGGATTAATCCGTAGGGCCAAAAGGTTGCCCCTACGGATGTCGTTATTTATTTAAAAATTATTAAATCTTAAATTGTTATTTGCCCTTACGGAGCCGCAAACCAAGAACCTACGGACTTATCCGTAGGGGCATCTAAATAGGGATTTAAGTTAAAATCTCAGATCGATCCCTACGCTCATTATTCCTAATCTCGCGCGAAGAAAAAATTCTCAAACCCTCGTTCCCGTCGATCGATCGTCGTTCTCGTCGTCGCCAGCGCCGCCGATTCGTCATAGCCACCGCCTGCTTACGTCGTCGCCAGCGCCGGCTCATCTCCGTTCTCGTCGTCGCCTCTGCACAGGTAAGGAAATTTCTAATTACTCAAATTTTTGATTGGGGTTGGGGCTGAGGCTGGGGCTGCGGGCTGGGGCTAGGGTTGTAGCTGGGGCTGGGGCTCGGGCTAAGGCTAGGGTTGGGGCTGGGGCTCGGGCTGCGGTTGGGGTTAGGGCTCGGGCTCGGGCTGCAGTTAGCGTCAGGGTTGGGGCTGGGGCTCGGGCTAGGGCTGGGGCTGCGGTTGGGGTTGGGGTTCGGCAGGGGATTGCTGTTGGGGTTGGGGTTGGGGTTAGGGTTTTGGATTTCAGGGTCTAAATTAATTTCCATTCTAATTAGCATTAAGCTCGTTAATTGAAATGTTGATGATGATCATAAGAGGAAAATGTGTCTAATTTGAGAAGGTGTTGGAAACTGGACTAATAATGTGGGTAAAGCCCAGTTTAACTAATAATTTTATTTGTCATTCTCAAATTTTCTTGGAAACGGAGCTGTTTTGTGGAACTTTTAGCCGTTGGGCATATTGGGGTTTTGTTTTAGGAGTCGTGGGACATGACATTTGGTAGGTATCCAAAGACCTCGTGTCTGATTTTGGATATTTTTGATTGATTTAAACTGTGGGTCTGAGTAGTCCCTTAATTTGATCTGGTTGGGGTTTGAGTATGCAAAGGATTTGTAGTCTGGTGGAAATTTTGAGGGTGTTTTCGGTTGAATATGTTTGCTAATTGCATAAGATGCTCATAAAATTCTGGATTTTGAGGATGGGCCGTTGTAATTGGAAATGCTTAGAATTGTAGGACTTTCTTTGTTTTAGCTATATATAATTGCAAAAAAAAAAGACACGTTTCTGATTTGAAGAAAAGGAAGGGCAAGATAGGGATTTAGTTATGGATTTTACTTGGGCGTCTCCTCTTTTAATACATGTCTATCTTTACAAGAATATCGTGTCACATATTCGGTTTTAGCATCTGTACGCAACTGCTTTGATTATCATCATGTTATTAATATCTTTAACTTCTATCCTTTTTCTAATATGTTTCATAGTTAATATAATAATCCTTTGTTTATATTTGTTGACAGTGGCCTTTTTTTTGGATGAACATATTTTTTGATGCATGTTTCAGTCATGTGAATTCATATGTTGCGTATAACGCTTTATGATATCAGTATCCTACATTTGTAGTTTTAATTGTTGATTGTTATAGATGAATGCCATTGCAATAATAGTTTTTGGTAGATGAATGCCATTGCAATGTAGGATGATCAGTTCTATCAATCTTCATCTCAATGGTTTAAAATCATGTTACACATACAACACGAATGCACAACAAACGCATCATTAGAGAGTGGTTCGAGATATTCAAGTTAAAACCAATATATGATACTCGATGATAATATGAAACCTTCATATTCTCATCGATACTCATATATGAAACTAAAAGCGCCACTTAGTCCCCGTCTATCGGTTAACATACGTGCGATGTTCGTCGTGACATAGAACTATACGAAGGTTGTTAAATATCGGACGGTATACCTCGATACTAACAACCGTCGTATAGTCTACGCGACGAGAAAATTCAATCGTATGGTAACTCATAGATTTGTCCCGTGTGGACAAGTTAAGAATGTATAAAGCAAACGCCTCATTCACTTGTGTTTTCATCCGTTTCGAGATATTTCGCCGGTACCTTTCCGCTGGTTCTCCGTGTACAAAGATAGATTAGATGTTCATTTCAACGTTGTTTCACAGCTTTGAAATGATTATCTATTCTATTACAGTGTACTCGGAGAACAGCGGGGAGGTGCTGCCGAAATTTACTCGAAACGGTTGAAAGCACAAGTGATGGGTGTTCGCTCTATACATTCTTAATGGGATAGAAGCCTACCCCCGACAGCCGGAACACACACATACAACAAGAATACACAACAAACGCATAATTAGAGAGTGATTCGAGATGTTCAATTTAAAACCAATATATGATACTCGATGATAATATGAAACCTTCATATTCTCATCGATACTCATATATGAAACTAAAAGCGCCACTTAGTTCCCGTCTATCGGTTAACATACGTGCGATATTCGTCGTGACATAGAACTATATGAAGGTTGTTAAATATCGGACGGTATAGCTCGATACTAACAACCGTCGTATAGTCTACGCGACGAGAAAATTCAATCGTATGGTAACCCATAGATTTGTCCCGTGTGGACAAGTTAAGAATGTATAAAGCAAACGCCTTCATTCACTTGTGTTTTCGTCCGTTTAGAGATATTTCGTCGGTACCTTTCCGCTGGTTCTCCGTATACAAAGATAGATTAGATGTTCATTTCAACGTTGTTTCACAGCTTTGAAATGATTATCTATTCTATTACAGTGTACTCGGAGAACAGCGGGGGGGTGCTGCCGAAATTTACTCGAAACGGTTGAAAGCACAAGTGATGGGTGTTCGCTCTATACATTCTTAATGGGATAGAAGCCTACCCCCGACAGCCGGAACACACACATACAACAAGAATACACAACAAACGCATAATTAGATAGTGATTCGAGATGTTCAAGTTAAAACCAATATACGATACTCGATAATAATATGAAACCTTCATATTCTCATCGATACTCATATATGAAACTAAAAGCGCCACTTAGTCTCCGTCTATCGGTTAACATACGTGCGATGTTCGTCGTGACGTAGAACCATACGAAGGTTGTTAAATATCGGACGGTATAACTCGATACTAACAACCGTCGTATAGTCTACGCGACGAGAAAATTCAATCGTATGGTAACCCATAGATTTGTCCCGTGTGGACAAGTTAAGAATGTATAAAGCAAACGCCTTCATTCACTTGTATTTTCATCCGTCTCGAGATATTTCGTCGGTACCTTTCCGCTGGTTCTCCATGTACAAAGATAGATTAGATGTTCATTTCAACGTTGTTTCACAGTTTTGAAATGATTATCTATTCTATTATAGTGTACTCGGAGAACAGTGGGGAGGTGCTGCCGAAATTTACTCGAAACGATTGAAAGCACAAGTGATGGGTGTTCGCTCTATACATTCTTAATGGGATAGAAGCCTACCCCGACAGCCGGAACACACACATACAACAAGAATACACAACAAACGCATAATTAGATAGTGATTCGAGATGTTCAAGTTAAAACCAATATATGATTCTCGATGATAATATGAAACCTTCATATTCTCATCGATACTCATATATGAAACTAAAAGCGCCACTTAGTCCCCGTCTATCGGTTGACATACGTGCGATAATTTATTCTTTTCAACGACAAACGCAGACACAAAGCATATACACGGATTTTCTCCTTTGTCAGTAACTATCCCGTTCTTATATTTCTCAATATAGTCAGCATAACCTACAATTTATATGTTATACAGTCTAACATGGCCCATGAGTATGTCGGAGTTAAGGACTGGATGTATGTGGATTGGCAACAACGTATGCAACCTAACTTTATCGCAGGAGTTGCTGCTTTCCTTGAATTTGCACGCGCACATAATAAGATCATAATAGAGAAGATTCTCTGTCCGTGCGATAGATGTGGCAATAAGTACTGGCAGAAGGTAGAATTGGCAGAGCTTCATATTGTAAAATATGGGTTTACTAGACTTTATACAACTTGGAAATATCACGGGAAAGGAGAAGAATGCAGTACTGCGGCAGAAGAAGAAGGAGAACACGATAATGCGGCAGGAGAAGAAGAAGAATTCGGTAATGCGGCAGAAGGAGAAGACGGTAATTTATTTCCATCAGAAGAAATGGAGGATATGGTAGAGGCTGCCCTAGGTGAATCTATTCGTACCGAAGATGACATTTTTTCCGGTCAAGGACCGCGTGCGGATAAATATGAAAATTTCATGAATGAAGTTAGGAAACCAATTTATGAGAATGCGAAGTATTCCACCCTCTCATGGTTCGTCCAGCTTTTCGAGATTAAGTGCCTAAATGGATAGAGCAACAAGTCATTCACAATGCTTGTTTCGTTCTTGAAAGATTCTATGCCTCCGGGAAATAACGTGCCCAACAGCTGGTACGGAGCCCAGAAGATGATGTCTGATTTGGGTCTAAAGTGTGAGAAGATTCAAGCATGTCCTAAAAATTGCGTGTTGTACCGGAAAGAGAATTCAGATTTGAAAGAGTGTCCAACATGTGGAGAGCCCAGGTATAAGCCGAAAGATTCTGATAAGAAGCCTGATATACCTGTCAAGATAGCACGATACTTTCCCATAACACAGAGGCTACAGAGGCTATTCAGGTGCAAGAAAACAGCCGAGGCAATGATTTGGCATCACCGTGCTCCTCCAAGTGAAGATGAAAAAATAAGCCATCCAAGAGATTCACCGGCATGGAAGGATTTCGATAGGAGGCACGCAATATTCAGTAGCGATCCTCGCAATGTCCGGCTCGGACTGGCTACTGATGGCTTCTGCCCATTCAACTATATGGCTGGAAGTCACAGCACATGGCCCATTGTAATGATAATTTATAATTTGTCGCCTTGGTTGGTTATGGACTAATCATACTTTATGATACCTCTTCTTATCAACGGACCAAACTCACCGGGAAACAATATTGACGTCTATCTCCGACCTCTGATCGAGGAGTTGAAATCTTTGTTCATTGATGGTGTAGAGACATATGATGCAAACATAAATACAACCTCCATACTGCGTGCGGCTCTAATGTGGACAATTAATGACTTTCCTGCGTATGGAATGCTATCAGGTTGGTCCGTACATGGTCACAAAGCATGCCCTCATTGCCATGAACACACAACATCGAAATTCTTGAATTTTAGCAGGAAGGTTTGTTATTACGGCCATCGACGTTACCTGCCTCCAGACCACCCCTATAGGTTAGACACGGTTCACTTTGATGGTCATCAAGAGCTTCTTGGACCTCCATCCCCATTGTCCGGAGAGGACGTGACTGCTAAATGGGATGGTTACAATAATGTGACCTTCGGGATGGATCCGACGAAACAGGTCAAACCACTATTTTGGAACAAGTTAAGCATTTTCTTCGAGCTTCCGTACTGGTCTACAAATTTAGTGCGTCATTGTCTGGACATCATGCATATAGAGAAGGGAGTATCAAAGCACATACTTAACTTGCTTCTTTGTAAAGACGGGAAATCGAAAGACAACCTGAATGCTCGGATGGATCTACAAGAGTGGGGAATAAGAAGTGAATTGCACTCTAGACCGGTAGCGGGTAAACCGGGCAAGTTTGTACTTCCCAATACCGCTTATCATATGTCACAACCGGAGAAGAAAAGATTCCTGCAGGTGTTGCATGATTTGAAAGTTCCCACAGGTTTTTCAGGATCATTCAGCAAGAAAATAAAAATTGTGAAGGGCAAGATCGATGGGCTGAAAAGTCATGATCAGTATGTTATCGTGGAGCACCTTCTTCCATTAGCCTTCAGGACTTCTCTCCCCGAATCGGTTGGTCTAGTAATCAACGACCTATGTTGTTTTTTCAGGGAGTTGTGTGCTAAAACACTGGAGGTTGTGACGCTGGATAAACTAGAAAATTCTATTGCGTTGATACTTTGCAAGTTTCAGCGTATTTTCCCACCGTCATTCTTCGATATCATAATACACTTGACGGTTCATCTTGCAACTAAGGCAAAATTAGCCAGGCCGGTACAATATCGATGGATGTATCCCGTCGAGAGGTCCGTGTAATTTTTCGTTTCACGCAATTTATAAATTTATTGTTGTCCTGTATACCCGTATTTATTTATTCAACATATTTTCATTAGGTACCTCTATACTCTTAAGAAGTATATACGCAATAAAAATCGACCAGAGGGTTCTATCATGTAAGGTTATCTTCTTGATGAAGCAACTACATTTTGTTCCCGCTATCTGGACGAGAACATTGAGACAAGACTTAACCGGCCACGAAGAATTCAAGACGGGCCATATAGTAAAGCCGAGTATAAGAGGGTAGACACTATGTTTATCAACAAGATATACCGGTTTATCTTGCTTAATTGCCCATGTCTTGAACAAATTAGAGAGTAAGTTTTTTTGGATTAATTGTTATATCTGTGTTTGTGTGTGTATGAAATGATATAATATTAATATCACCATTATTTGTCGAAAACAAAATTCATTTTAACGAGGTACGTGAGGGGCATCCTGATTGGAACGAAGAACGATTGGAAAAATATCATCAGGATAATTTTTGTGATTGGGTCACAGATCATGTAAATTATTCGAATAACATTTTATTGCTATCAGTTTTAATCTAAACTTGTATCGTTATGTATTTGTAGTAAAAAAAAATTTGTTAGATCCACGATCCGAACTTGTCTGCATCATTTGAGAGTGATTCAAGATATTTAGCTCAATTTCCTAGTATGGAGGTTGCTTATTACAAAGGATTTGGTGTCCTTCGATACAAATTCGAAGTTAAGGACATGGAAACATCTAAAACCACTCAGAATAGTGGGATTGCGACGGTAGGATCGGACGGTGTGATTTATTATGGGTACTTAAATTGTATATCCCGACGTCGCTACCCAGGAGTATTGCGTAAGTGTTAATATTTATTCTACCCATATTTGAAATTTTAGTTTTAGAAGGTTCAAATTTAAATTTTATACTTATACTTTACTGCTTAATGTGGGTGTAGGAGCGGATGGTTGAGCAGGCCGAGGCCTCGGGGATCGATTTTACCGGACAGAGCGATCCGAGGCTGCTGACCCCAGTCCTGGACGCCGCACACGGAGGGCACTACGGAGGTTGGGAGAGAGGCCGGGGACTGGGCCCTAGCAGGGCCCATATGAGGTTGGACTCCATCCCGGCGGTTACTTCCTCCGTCTCCAGTGAGCGACGTGTCCAGCAGGAACTGGAGAGCTTGAGGGCCACCGTTCAGGAGTTGAAGGAGATGCTGGTATGTATACTACTTTATAGTAAAATATCATGTCATATTATAGATATCAACATATCTATAATTAGTACGTAGCCTGAGCTTATTTGGTTGTAGACTTAGGTTTGATTAATCATACATACATATTTAATTAAAATAAACAACGGTTTTCCAAACTAGATATCCAAATGGGGTTTCGAAATAACTTGATAATGATACGAATTCGAATAATACACAGTTCTTACACGCTTATTACACATGTTAGGTCCAGACGCGACAGGGTACATCGGCCGAGCCTCCACATGCATTTCCTTCGGCTGCGGCTCCGCAAGCCACTACATCGGCTGCGGTTCCGCAGACAGCTCCTATAGCTCCACCGCCCGCTTAGACTCCCGCAGCCGCGGCTCCGCAAGCTACTACCTCGACGGCGGCTGCGCAGACCACATCGCCAGCTCCACAGGCCGCTCAGACTCCCGCACGCGCCGAATTGCATGGTTTATTGACCGAGGAGCAGGCGCGCCAGATTCTAGCGTTTATCAGAGGTGGAGCTGGACCGAGCTAGGGTAGCTTTTTGATTCTTATTTTTTGAAACATGTATTTATTTATATGATACATATTGTACTACATTTTGAAACGATATTGATATTGATATTGGTTTATATTTATATCATATTCAGTTTTTGGGTTTCTTTTGTATATTATATGCGTGAGATGTGATTATGAATACTGCGATATATGTTGTGTGATGATTAATTTTATATTTGATTGATGTATATATTATTGTGCACATGGCGAGAAAAAATCAGGCAGCTCTTTTTTTAAAAAAAACAGATAATATGTACCTACGGATTAATCAATAGGTACACATGTTGCCCCTACGGCTTAATCCGTAGGGGTAAAATATTGGCATTAACTGATATTTCCCCCCTGATCTCAGTATCAGGGGGTTGGGAGTGCCCCTACGGTGGTATCCGTAGGGGCAAAATATCAGGATTTCTGATATTTTGCCCCTACGGATAAGTACCTACGAATGTATCCGTAGGGGCTACTACTTGGCCCTACGGCGTTTGCACCTACAGGTTATTTTCCTGCCCCTACGGACATATCCGTAGGGGCAGTGGTTTGTGATTGGTAGAGAATCTGCGTGTTCAAGTTTAGTTAATTACCGCAATCAAAACGGTTTAGCTTGTAGCTAGCCGGTTGAGTACGGGTCGTCCGCAGGGAGATGGGAATCTTTTTCTATGTGTTTTAACGAGTTAAGTCCAATTTTCCAGATTTGTTTGTGATTAACTAAGTGTTAAAATGATATGTAAAGAGATCTTGTTAGGGTTAGGATTAGGTTAGTTTGAGTTAGGAGTCGCTCACTTCTTTCGTTGCCACTCTTAATATCGGTGTTACGGTAATCGGCAACAACGGGGATTAGCACGACTAGGAAGGAACTTGCGAGTATAAGCTAGGCTTTCCAACGCTTAAGTTCTTCCTTTTGGTGCTTGTCCATCCGTTCTTGGCTCTTAGCCATAACCTCCGGTTAATTCAACCACAACCGTTCTCACTACGGAATCACCGCTATCATGTAGGATAGGGTGCCGTAGGGAGTGGATTGTGGTTCAATTAACGGGAGTCGAATTAAGATGTTGGGCAAGGAAAGAGTGAGAGAGATTTCCTTCTCTCAAACTTCCCTTATCCTACCCTAACAAGTATGAAACTACTCACCCATTATACGGAAAAGAAACTAAAACAAAAGAAAAAGATAGAAAGAAGGAGATTAGAAGATAACAACTAGCTATTTGCGACCTCACATCGGCAAGGATCAAGCGTAAGCATCATGGTTGTTTAAGGATAAAGGAAAAGAGAAAAGAAAGAAACAAACACAAATAACAACAACTAAGTTAACAAATGAAAATTACAAGCAATAATAATTTAACTAAAGAACAAGACAAGTAGAATAATAAAATGAACTTCTTTATTCATCATTCTTCACTCACAAAAGCTCACTACAAGTTTTTCAATGGAGAAGAGATGAGAAGAGGAAGAAGAACAACAAGCATTCTAAAACCTAAAAAAAAAACAAGATTAAGCACCCCTTGGCTTCACAAGTTCTGGACTATTTATAGGCAGGGAAATGGAAATCTAGGGCCACAATCTGCCTCTATATGAAAAGACAAAAATACCCCTAAAAAATAGTCAACTGCCGCCACCATATGGCCGCGGAACCGCGGCCTAGACCTCCTATTGGCCGCGGTTCCGCGGCCCTTTAGAGGAGTTGGGCTCTCTGCTTTTTTTGGGCTTCCCTGGTCTTTCATGTCCTTTATTCTGGCATATGATTTTTCTCAGATTTTCTTCACGATTTTTCCAGAATTTCTGTTGAGCAATAGGTGATTTGATGTGGATCTTTTTGTCATGATTTCCTCGAGCTCCGCATAGATTTCTTGGACTTGGTGTTGCCATTGTGCTTTGTGCATGAAGGTGACAATCGATTTGTCATTTTGTCTCTCAAACTGGAGTGTGGCAACATACGAATAAAGAGCAGAGACCTGTGTTTCATCTGTGGTTGGCAGTAATCCGGAATTATCGTGCTTTTTCATGAATTTCACCTTTAAGAGCCGAGAACCTGTATTCTGCAATTGACTAGCAAACATGACTCAAGATAGTTTGCCCCTACGGGTTAATCCGTAGGGGCAACCTCTATTTGTAGTAGTGAAAAATTTATTTAATTTATCGGTTTATAAAATAAATTAGGTGTCCCTACGGATTTATCCGTGGGGCCAAATAGTTGCCCCTACGGATAAGTACGTAGGTTTGGATGTGTATCCTGATATTTTGTCCCTACGGATACCTGTATAGGGGCATTTGTTTGCCCCTACGGATATATCCGTAGGGACAAGTATAACCCCTACTACTGAGATCATAGGGGCAAAATATCAGGTATCCTGATATTTTGCCCCTACGGATAAATCTGTAGGGGTAAAAAGGTGCCTACGGATTAATCCGTAGGGGTAATGTTGGGCCTTGCGAATTAATCCGTAGGTACATATTATCAAGTTTTTTATAAAAAAATGGCTACCTATTTTTTTCTCGTCCTGTGCACAATAATATATACATCATATATAAAATTAATCAACACGCAGAACATATATCGCAGTATTCATAATCATATCTCACGCATAATATACAAAAGAAATCAACAAGCAGAATATGATATCAATATAAACACGCAAACACCACCAATATCAATATCGTCCAAAATATAGTACAATATATATCATATAAATAAATACATGTTTAAAATATAAGAATCAAAAATCTACCCTAGCTCGGTCCAGCTCCACCTCTGATAAACGCCATAATCTCGCGCGCCTGCTCCTCGGATATACCCTGAGTCAATAAATCATGCAATGCGGACTGTGCGGGAGTCTGAGCGGACTGTGGAGCTGTAGGAGTGGTCTGCGCAACCGCCGCCGAGGTAGTGGCTTGCGGAGCCGCAGCTGCGGGAGTCTGAGCGGGCAGTGGAGCTATAGGAGCTGTCTGCGGAACCGCAGCCGATGTAGTGGCTTGCGGAGCCGCAGCCGAAGGAGATGCATGTGGAGGTTCGGCCGATGTACCCTGTCGCGTCTGGACCTACGTGTGTAATAAACGAGTAAGAACTGTGTATTAGTCGAATTCGTATCATTATCAAGTTATTTCGAAACCGCAATCTATGTATACTTAGGGACTTAGGTCTCGTTTGGATATCTAGTTTGGAAAACCGTAGTTTATTTTAATTAGATATGTATGTATGATTAATCAAAGCTAAGTTTACAACCAAATAAGCTAAGGCTACGTACTAATATTGGATATGTTGCTATCTATAATATAATATAATATTTTACTATTGAGTAGTATGCATACCAATATCTCCTTCAACTCCTGAACGGTGGCCTTCAAGCTCTCCAGTTCTTGCTGGAAACGTCGCTCACTGGAGACAGAGGAAGTAACCGCCGGAGTGGAGTCCAACCTCATATGGGCCCTGCTAGGGCCCAGTCCCCGGCCTCTCTCCCAACCTCCGTGGTGCCCTCCGTGTGCGGCGTCCAGGACTGGGGTCAGCAGTATCGGATCGTTCTCTCCGGTAAAATCGATTCCCGATGCCGCGGCCTGCTCAACCACCCGCTCCTACACCCACATTAACCAGTAAAATATAAGTATATCATTTAAATTTGAACCTTTCAAAACTAAAATTTCAAATAAGGGTTGAATAAATATTAACACTTGCGCAACACTCCTGGATAGCGGCATCGGGGTATCGAAGCTCGCCCGTGGCGGGATCTGTCGAGGTGCCGTGGACGGCAAGATATGCGGACAGCACGCTCAGTGTACCACCTTACGCCAGGGTCCGAGCTCTCTGCAATATTAGAAAATAACTCTTAATATTAGATATATTAGAAAATAACTCTTATTATTACATTATATCACAAAGGCCGGTCTATTGTAATTTACCGATAACTCCATGGCACGAGTAATATTCTTCGAGCCACCTGTATAAGTGGGGCGACCCCTCTTCGCCGACTTCCTATTCTCTTTTATTTGATCGACATGTTTTTGCACAACACATTCACATTTAGTTTTCTAATTAAGCAACATAAAAAATAAATTATATACTAAACAATGAATTACATTTAAAATACATATCTGTTTGCGATGAGAGTCGAAATATTCGCACAATAGAGGCCATGTATCTACGTCGACTCTCGCAAAGGCCGGAGTAGATAGGAGGGCCGCTCTCTCTACCTCGGGGGTCGCCATCCACAGGGAATAGCAGTCGGTCTTCAGCTCATTCCTGTTGTATCGGACCTTCGTCTGCATGTTCTTCATCAGGCCATTGTACAGAGCGTGAAGATCGAGCACCCTCCCAGGGTGATCAGGGTCGGGTACAGACTGAAAACTGTAATCCAACTGAAAATACAAAAAAACATTGTTATTAGATTGCAAGTGTTAATAATAAATATATTGGATAAATCAAATGAAAATATATATTAATACCCGAGCCTGATCCCAGAAGAGGGCGAATGAGCTCCGGTGCTGATCGCCCCACTCAACGTGAAGTGGATAGTTCTTCACGAGCCGGCTCTCATCCCCCATATACCGGCCGAACCTCTCGGCATGATCGCCGGTATAGCGATAATCAGGGGTAAAAAAGAGGGGAAATGAGAGCCTCAGCCTGTGAGACTGATTCGGGCCTCGAGTCCCCCTCTCGGGATGGGGAGGCCCTGTGTCTGCAAGAAATATCAAGACAATCAATATTAAGACAAAGTTGTATTAAGAAATCAAGGTTTAACGAAAATTGAAGTGTGATATATACCTCCGGTGACTAAAGCACGAGCCTTGGCCCGGGCAGCAGCACGATCGGGACGATAGTTCCTCCAGTGAGGAACAGCCGGTGACCCGGATGCGGACGCATCCCCTCCAACTAGAAAATAAACATTGACGCTAAATTTCCATGAAGTTCATATTTATTCTTTAGAGAATATGTAAAATGAATAAATATTTTATATTTATTCATACTAATTTACAGACTGAGCGGAGGGTACGGAAGTGGCGGGAGTGGCCCCTGCGTCAGATGTAGACGCACCACCTATAATTAGACAATTAAAAATAAATTATATAAGTAATTGCAAAAAGAATGTGTAAATCAATAATATAACATTCTAAATCAATATGCATGCACTATAGGATATATAAACATACCCGCAGGTGCGGTGGTGGCCTCTGCCCGAGATGTGGAGGCACCACCTACAGCTGGACAATAAAAAAATGATTATCTAAGTAAGAGCAAAAGGAATATGTGTATATTTATAATAAAGAATTCTAAATCAATATACATGCACTATATGATATATAAACATACCTGGAGGTGCGGGAGTGGCCTCTGTCCCTGATGTGGACGCATCACCAATAGCTAGACAATCAAACATTGACAATATAAGTAATTTTGACATGAACAGGCATGTATAACTATAATATTACATTCAAAATGAATATGCGTGCAATATACCTGGAGGTGTAACAAAGTCTACACGGAAGGAGGCATCCGAAGGGGCCTCCGATCGGGGTGCAAGACCGGCCCTCTGAAACTCCCTACGCAGCTCTCCGGGCGACAGAACTGCTCTGCCTCTGCCTCTGCCGGTGCCGCGGCTGGAGCTCCTGCCGCCCCTCGCTGCTCCCGTCATCGTCATCAAATCTAGATAAACGGTTCGTAGACGCATTAGATAATCATTACAAGTATTGACTATATATGTATAGGTCGTAAAATATGAAGTAATAATATAACATTGCTGATAACTTTTTTCGTTTCGTGGGCGCATTAGACATATCTACTTGGATTTCATCATCGATATCATTTCTAACCCATGTAACTTCATGATCAGCCGAAGACAACCCGTCTTTCGAAACAGACGGTCGGAGCACTCTAAGTCTTCTCTCTTCTTCATCCTCATCGCCGTCCTCGAATTCTGGGACATCGTAGACATCCCTAGGTTTCCAACGGCATACGACACTCTATCCCGGATGCTTCAAACACTGTGAGTAGTATACTTGGAACGCTTGGTTCGGAAAGATAAACGGATCTTCCTGACCGTAAAATCGAAGTGTGTTCACACTCGTTAATCCATATTCATCTTTCCAAATCCCAAGATTGCTTCTCCACTTATCTGTATCGGTTCGCGTATCGTACCAAGTACACTGGAATATATAAAAGGGTTCTGATCGTCCGGGATGGTGGATGCCGAGTATACAATTTAAGCATCCATAATAAACCACACCGTCCGATCCTACC
The DNA here is from genome assembly GCA_030015575.1 of Agapanthus africanus. Taxonomy (NCBI): domain Eukaryota; kingdom Viridiplantae; phylum Streptophyta; class Magnoliopsida; order Asparagales; family Amaryllidaceae; genus Agapanthus; species Agapanthus africanus. The sequence goes on along the minus strand of CM057338.1, from coordinate 943,685,239 downwards.
GTCGCAATCCCACTATTCTGAGTGGTTCTAGATGTTTCTATATCCTTAATTTCGAATTTGTATCCAAGGACACCGAATCGTTTATAATATGCAACCTCCATACTAGGAAATTGAGCAAAACATCTTGAATCACTCTCAAATGATGCAGACATGTTCGGTTCGTGGATCTAACAAAATAAATTTTACGACAAATACATAACGATATAAGTTTAGATTAAAACTGATAGCAATAACATGTTATTCGAATAACTTACATGATCTGCAACCCAATCGCAAAAATTATCCTGATGATATTTTTCCAATCGTTCATTGTTCCAATCAGGATGCCCCTCACGTACCTCGTTAATATGAATTCTGTTTTCGACAATAAATTATGACATTAATATTATATCATTTCATACACACACAAACACAAATATAACAATTAATCCAAAAAAACTTACTCTCTAATTTGTTCAAGACATGCACAATTAAGCATGATAAACCGGTATATCTTCTTGATAAATATAGTGTCTACCCTCTTATAATCGGCTTTACCATATGGCCCGTCTTGAATTCTTCGAGGCCGGTTAGGTCTCGTCTCAATGTTCTCGTCCAGATAGCGGGAACAAAATGTGGTTACTTCATCAAGAAGATAACCTTGCATGATAGAACTCTCTGGTTGATTTCTATTGCGTATATACATTTTAAGAGTGTAGAGGTATCTAAAGAAAATATGTTGAATAAATAAATACGGGTATACAGGACAACAATAATTTTAAAAATTGCGCGAAACGAAAAATTCCACGTACCTCTCGACGGGATACATCCATCGATATTGTACCGGTCCGGCTAACTTAGCCTCAGTTGCAAGATGATATCGAAGAATGACGGTGGGAAAATACGCTCAAACTTGCAAAGTATCAACGCAATAGAATTTTCTAGTTTATCCAGCGTCACAACATCCAGTGTTTTAGCACACAACTCTCTGAAAAAACAACATAGGTCGTTGATTACTAGACCAACCGATTCGAGGAGAGAAATCCTGAGGGCTAATGGAAGAAGGTGCTCCACGATAATATGGTGATCATGACTTTTTAACCCATCGATCTTGCCTTTCACAATTTTTATTTTCTTGCTGAATGATCCTGAGAAACCTGTGGGAACTTTCAAATCATACAACACCTGCAGGAATCTTTTCTTCTCCGGTTGTGACATATGATAAGCGGCATTGGGAAGCACAAACTTGCCTGGTTTACCCGCTACCGGTCTAGGATGCAATTCACTTTTTATTTCCCACTCCTGTAGATCCATCCGAGCATTCAGGTTGTCTTTCGATTTCCCGACAAAGAAGCAAGTTGAGTATGTGCTCTGATACTCCCTTCTCTATATGCATGACGTCCAGATAATGATGCACTAAATTTGTTGACCAGTACGGAAGCTCGAAGAAAATGCTTAACTTGTTCCAAAATGGTGGTTTGACCTGTTTTGTCGGATCCATCCCGAATGTCACATTATTGTAACCATCCCACCGAGCAGTCACGTCCTCTCCGGACAATGGGGATGGAGGTCCAAGAAGCTCCTGATGACCATCAAAGTGAACAGTGTCTAACCTGTAGGGGTAGTCTAGAGGCAGGAAATATCGATGGCCGCAATAACAAACCTTCCTGCTAAAATTCAATTATTTCGATGTTGTGTGTGGATGGCAATGAGGACATGCTTTGTGACCATGTACGGACCAACCTGATAGCATTCCATACACAGAAAAGTCATTAATTATCCCCATTAAAGCCGCACCCAGTATGAAGGTTGTATTTGTGTTTGTGTTCGTGTTCGTATCATAATATTGCATTATTATATTCCCCATTCCTAGTTATTTTACAAATAAACAGTTGTTTTTGACCCATGTCCGCTACATAGTACAGGTTACAGGTTCTAGGAGCAAAAACGGTGAAAAAGATAAAAGACGATGCAAAAATGAGACTACAACCAACAAATAGAAGGATCTTGATCAAGCCTACACAAACGATCAGTTCACAAAGTATGAGGCAGCGCAAGGTCCAAGATCGCGAAGCTACGGCTAAAGTCTACCACAATTATTCACTGGAAAATCTGGAAGAAACCTAGAAGCAAATTTGAGAAAAGTACTGAAGAAACAGGAAGTACAAAAAGCCCAGATCCAGCCCAGAAAAGTGCAGACTTCAAGACCATCATTGGGCCGCGGAACCGCGGCCTAACCCTTGCTGCGGCCGCGGTTCCGCGGCCATCAAGAGCCCGGAGTTGGTAAATTTTTTACCAAAATTCGTGGCGGTGCGCGGGAGTTGACTAGGTCTTTTCTTAGGGGGTATTTTTGTAAAAGCAGATGTGCGAGTCAATTGTAACATAGGGTTTCTATGAATCTATAAATAGAACCCTAAAAACCTTTTCTAGGGTATGCCTCTTTTCATTTCATAAATTCAGATCTGTACTGTGTTGATGTTTGGAGAGAGCCATCAATAAAAATTAGTAAGTTCCCTTATTTTCTTTGCTTTAGTTTACTTTAATTTAGAATGTCTTTAAATTCCCTAATGAGCGAGTAGTCTCCTCGCTTGTTAGGGTTAGCTTTAGGGAAAGGTTTGAGAGATGAGATCGCTCATCCCTTTCTTGCCCCTTCACACATAATAATTAGAACTCCATGCATACACGCACACACCGCTCTCTGCGGCACCTTACCCTTCGAGGTAATGGTGATACCGTAGTATAAAGGACCGGATGCGCGTGTTTTCCATGGAGGTTAGGGTAAGGATCGATAAAGGAAGGAAAAGAACCTAGAGGAAGAAACATCTTCCCAAATGATTCTAATCCACTTTATTGATAATTACCATAACACCTAATAGATCTATAATAGGGCATTGAAAGTGGTGAAGAAACCTTTAATCTCTCAACTTCCCCTAACCCTAGTAAGACTTAGATCTAGATAATCTTAGTATAAATTAATTTAGCTTTTTAGAAATAATCAATCCGACACCCATCGGAATTAACTCGTAAGAGCTATTAGGAAAACACAAAATCCCTGTGAACCGACCCGTACTCACCGGCTAGCTACCAAGCGACGCCGTTCTTGATTGCGGTAATTATATTTTTGATCGTAAAATCCTACACTAATCAAATGGCGCCGTTGCCGGGGATGGCGTAGTATTTCCTTTTTGCAATTTCGGATTAATCTAAATTAAAAAATCATAAAAACAGGAAAAGAAATCATAAAAATTTTATCAGTTATTGTTTGAAGTGTATTTTTTGTGAATCTCTGCAGGATCGACGGATCTGGAAAAATTCAGAGTGCGAAACAGAAAAAGGTAAATCATAACAGAAAGGGATTGGAACAACAGAGCAGCACAATTTTTTCAGAGACATGAAGCTTCAACTCCGCCGCCTTTCCACCGCGCAAGCCTTCTCCCATCGCGGATCCGCGGTCCCTCTGCCACGTCAGCGCGCAATTTTTGCACTATTTGTTCTATTTTTCTTCCCTCTGAAAATCCCCATATATCTTTTTGTCAAATTTTCTGCAGGATTCTTTGCGCTAAAAAATCTCACCCCTTCTAATAATTGATTTTCTGTAGGATTCTTTGCGCCGCGCTTAAAAGAAAATTGATTGCAAGTGGTTTTTTTTTGTTTTGCATATTTTTAATCGGACTTTAAGGGGCTTGAGACCAATTCAGATTGGGTGGGGATTTCATCACCCTTCCCAGGACCCCAGAATTCACATAAGGCATTTGCATTGACCATTCTTAATTAAAAAAATACTAGACTCAGCCCTAAGGACGTCGCGCTCAATAGGACAGGGGACTAATTATAGGCATCGACCGTTTATCCTAACCTGACTTTGCGGTGTCTAGGCAAGTGTGTCTAAGGCAAGTGGTTACTTAATTAGGACCACTACTTTTGTAGTGGGGAGCCTCCCACTTACCTGACACTTACCTGGCCTCAATTGACGGTGAAGAGGCGGTTTGAGGTCCTATTTCTAGCCCTTTGGAACAGTTAGGAGCTGTCTAGCTGACCTAGGTGACCCTAGATCTAGGCCTGATTGTGCATTTTTGGTTGATCGAAAGTGTGTCTTAGCCCTTTATTGAAAATATTTTTTGCAAACAGTTCCAAATAAAGAGAAAAAGAAAAAAAAAGAAAATTTTTTATAAAAAAAAAAACTTGCAGCTTGTCGCTTAAAATCCTTGCACCCCACTACCACACACTTTCTTCTCATTAACATTTTCTTACCCCCACATTCTTTTTTCACCTTTTTGACTACACTACCTCTTTAGTGTATGTCACTTTGGATTAGGGACACTAGCGCCCGATTAGTCCGTGTTTCGTTGGTTCCGACAGACGAACCTTTCGACTCCGAAGTTGAAATTCCGTCCACTTCCTTACCTCCATCTTCAAATTCTTCCGAAGGTATGTCGGGATATAATCCCAACAACACCTTACCCATGGGACGGATTCCACCTCCGTTAGGTGCGAATAACCCGAATCTCCCACCTGTTGTAGTGCCCCAACGAATCGCGCTCCAGGATCTCTTCTACTCTGTCCGTACTTCCTTACCTACCTGTCTTTCACCCCCACCGGCAAATGGGGACAATTTTGAAATAAAACCCCACTTCATCAATATGCTGCCAAAATTTCATAGATTGGAATCCGAAGATGCCTATATCTTTATCAATAAATTCCAAAACGTTTGCGCCATGATGAAAACAACCCAATTAAGTGATGACGCTATAAGGCTAAGGTTCATTCCTTTCACTTTATGTGACTTAACCGAGAAGTGGCTATACAGCACAGCATTACATTCAATTAGAAATTGGGACGAGTTTGTTAAAGCTTTTCTTAAAAAGTTTTATCCTCATCACAAGACCGCGAGAATTCGCAACGAGATAATACAATTTTCCCAGCTTCCTTCCGAACCATTTTGGAAGTGTTTTGAAAGATTCAAGGACCTACTTGTTCAATGCCCCCACCATGGGATCGAGAATTGGCAACTTTGCCAAACATTATACGAGGGATTGAACCCGGCAACGAAGCAGTTGCTAGAAATCATTTATCAATGTCACTTTCTAACCAAATCTAGTGAAGAAGCATGGCAGTTTCTCGAGGATCTTAGTGAACAAACAATTCAGTGGGAGAGCACAAAGACCACCTCATCTTCTTCTATTGGTCAATCTAGGGCAGGCATACATCAATTAGATATGTCGATTGCCATGAAGGCCGAGATGGCCGCACTTATGAAAAAGCTAGAAGCCATTGAGACCAAAATCTCATCGTCTTCTCCCGCCCCTGATTTACCCCACGAACTGTTTGTGCTTGTTGTTCGGATCTATCACACCTTACCGAAGAGTGTCCTTACAATCCACCTGTTCAAGGACAAGATCAAGTCAATGCTGCTTTTCAGCAACGACAAAGAAATGATCCTTACTCTTCTACCTACAATCCGGGTTGGAGGAGTCACCCAAATTTTGCTTGGAATCAAAATCAGCAATTCCAAGAAAATAACAACTTTCAAAGGCCTCCTCCTCCACAACAACAAGCACCCCAACAAACTCAATACCAGCAACCTTTCCAACCACAACCTTATCCAAATCAAACGAACAATTTGGTTCAACCAAATGATGATAAGGTTATCTCGCTAGAAAAAAGTCTAGATGCGTTTCTCAAGCAGTCTACAGAATCCGCAGCAAGGTTGGAAAATTCCATCCAGTCTTTGGTGCACAACAATGCTTCACACGATCAAAGCATCAAATCTATTGAGGCACAAATTGCACAACTAACTGCTGCGTTGAGCGAGAGAGAAAAGGGAAAGCTTCCATCTCAACCATTGCCAAATCCCGGTCACACACACAACGCACATGAATACCATAATGTAAATGCGGTGACCACGTTGAGATCTGGAAAAGTGTTGCAAAATAATGTGGGTATTAGCGATGACATCCCCGCCGGTGGTTCTCCTTCTTCTCCTTCTCCTTCTTCTCCATCCTCTTCTTCACCTTCATCTTCTCCGCTAGAGCCTATTCTTCATTCTTCAAAAGACTCTTATTCTTCTAGTCCGAACGGACCCACTTCTCACTTCACGAACACACCCACACTGGGATCCGTTCCAACTCCACATTCTACTCAACAGACATTGGACTCAATAGATTTTCAAAATGCTCCATTTTCAAACAGGTTGAGTCCCAATAAACCAACTCCACAAATGGAGAAGATTGTGGAGTTATTTAAACAGGTTAGCATAAATATACCTCTCTTGGATGCAATCCAACAAGTCCCTTCATACGCAAAAATCTTAAAGGGCTTATGCACCTCAAAGAGAAAGTCGTCTCAAATACCCAAGAAAGTGCTAGTGGCTAGTACAGTGAGCAATGCTATTAACCAACCTCAACCCTTACCCCAAAAACGAAAGGACCCCGACTGTCCTACGATTTCAATAACAATTGGGGATAAGAAAATCAATCGAGCAGTTTTAGATCTTGGGTCTAGTGTTAACCTGCTTCCCTACTCTGTGTACGATCAATTAGGGGTTAGAGAGTTGAAACCCACTCGTTGTACTCTCCAAATGGCTGATCGATCAATCACCCATCCTAGGGGTGAGCTAGAGGATGTGTTGATCAAAGTTGGGGATTTCATATTCCCCGTTGATTTTATTGTTATGGACACACAACCTGTTGCTAACCTACGGAACCAAATTCCGGTGATCCTCGGTCGATCATTTTTGGCCACTTCCAATGCCGTAATAAACTGTCGCAATGGCTCCATGACTTTATCCTTCGGGAAGACGTCTAGCGAGTTCAATATTTACAAGTTAGGAAGTCTGCCCCCCGTGCCTAAAACTAGTACACGAGAAGTTTGCTCTATTCACGAAATCACGCAGGAGGACTGCGAGCTTGAAAGATTTTTGTTTGATGAAAACAGTTTTGACGCCACTAGTGCGTCCCTCCTTGAATCTACCACAGTTGACACAACCGATACTGATTATGAATGTTTCACTTTTTCGGATGATGACGACTCACAGCCCGAATATGAGTCTTTTGAATTTTTGGATGAGTTAGTTGAACCATCCGAATCGGTTGTTTGCAATGATTTCAAACCTGTGTTGGAGTCCTTTGAGTTCGAGGTAGATTCCCCAATTTTACCTATGATTCTTTCGCCTCCGAAACTCGAACTCACGCCCTTGCCGTCTCACCTTAAATATGCTTACATAGGTGAGAATGAGACCTTTCCCGTTATCATATCGGCCTCTCTAGCCCTCGAGCAAGAGAACGCCCTTTTAATGGTCTTACAAGATAGACGGCAAGCTTTCGGCTGGGCTATGGCGGACATCGAGAAGATTAGTTCTCTCATAATTGAATATCATATGCATATGATGGATGATACCAAGTCGATAAAGGATCCACAGAAATATCTTGGAGATAGTGTGGATAGTCAACTTCCTCCTTTAGAAGTTGAACCACCCCCTTTTCTTTTAATAAGCTACGAGAATACCAATATTCCACTGATTGCTGACCATTCACATTCTCGTTTTGATTCATCACCACCTCCTATCTATTCACTTCCACACTTTCCATCCCACCACTTCTATCTTCCCCAATTATTTTTGGATCGGTACAACATGTTCTTCCACCAACCGATACTCTATACAGATAAATTTTTCGAATGGTTGGTGTTGACGTTTGGTCTTTGCAAAGTTTGGCAATAACGTTTAACATTGTTTCAATGAAGTTTGGGGGGGCCTTTCTGTATATATATTTTTGTTTTTCTTTTACCAATAAAAAACAAATTATAAAAACAATTTTTAAATAAATAAACAAGGGAGTGCCGACATTCTCAACCCTCTTGGTATAGCATGACAGTGAGGACACTGTTAAGTTTAAGTTTGGGGGTATACTCGGTAAGTCTTCTTTCTTCGCATTCACATGTACATATTTTTGTATTTGCATACTTATTTTAAAACCCATAAAAATTCAAAAAAATTCAAAATTATAAAAATTAATGTATTCAATTGTGGCCCAAATTCCCTCCTATACTTTGGAGAACATACCGCGCGCGGAAAACAGCAAAGCAGACGCGTTGGCCAAACTTGCTAAAGAACTGGCTGACGAGAATCTCGATGACGTCAGAATCGTGGTACAAAGCCGTCGAGTGCTCGCCCCGGCAGAAATACCTCCGGAATTATATAAAGAAAAGGGAGCGAATGAGCAGACGACCCTACAAATAAAAGACCATGAGAAGGCCGAGGACTGGAGGGAAGTCTTCATAGATTACTTTAAATCCCACCGAATGCCCAAAGAAGCGTCCTCAAGACATCAGCTCATGAAACGAGCTCTATCTTTCGCTTTCGTCAACGATACTCTATACAAGAGATCGTTTGATTCTCTATGGCTGAGATGCTTAGGACCTGACGAAGCAGAAAGAGTCATTCAAGAAGTTCACGACGGACTTTGCGGTTCTCACCAAGCAGGCCCAAAGATGAAGTTAAAAATTAAACGGATGGGTTACTACTGGCCCACGATGATTCAGGACTGCCTCGAGTATGCGAAGCAATGCCACTCGTGCCAGATTCATGGAGACTTTATCCACCAACATCCGAATCCACTGCACCCAACGGTGGCTAGCTGGCCGTTCGAAATGTGGGGGACGGACATAGTCGGCCCCATTGAGCCAGCATCATCCCGGGGACACCGTTTTATCCTGGCGACAACTGATTACTTCTCCAAATGGGCAGAAGCAGTACCACTGAGGGAAGTGAAGACGGAGAATATCCTCCATTTCTTCAAGACGCATGTCATCTATCGGTTCGGAACTCCACGGCGGATTATCTCCGATAATGGGCTGGCCTACCGAAGCCATAAGATTAGCCGCTTCGCACAGCAGCACAATATAGACTGGAGATATTCTTCGGTTTACAATCCACGAGCTAACGGTCTGGCCGAGGCCTTCAATAAGACCTTGACGAAGATCATAAAAAAGACCGTTTCCAGGAATAAGAGAGACTGGCACGAAAGGCTGCAAGAAGCCCTTTGGGCTTATCGAACTACATTCAAGACGGCCACGAACACAACGCCGTAGGCGTTGGTATTTAGGACGGAAGCAGTGCTCCCCCTCGAGATAGAGTTACCCTCTCTACGAGTAGCAGTCCACCACGAGCTGACGAACAAAGAAAATGCTCACCTTCGGCTTGAGGAGCTTGATGCCCTCGACGAAACCCGGCTCATAGCGCAACAACATCTAGAGGCCTACAAAGCAAAGATGACGCGCTCGTACGAAAGATTGACCAGGCCGAGGACATTCCGCCAAGGCGAACTCGTACTAGTGGTCAAAAGACCTATGATCCCCAATCGTGCCAAGCGAGGAAAATTTGAGCCAAACTATGAAGGCCCGTACATCATAGACAAGGTCTACCAGGGTGGAGCCTACCTACTCATGGACATGCACGGTGAAAGGCCTTTCAGGCCAATAAACGGCCGCTTCTTAAAGAAATACTATGCTTAATAAGCCACAGCCTGGGTCAATGATAGATGACGACGACTATGTCCGCTCACTATCTTCCTAGGCTCAGACTTTACAAGCAGCAGCCGGCCTTCCCATAGCGACGGACCGAAACGTCCTTAAACTAACGATGGACCGAAACGTCCTTAAACTAACGACGGACCGAAACGTCCGTAAACTATCGACGGACCGAAACGTCTTTAAACTAACGACGGACCGAAACGTCCCTGAAACTACTACCGCAGTATCTTTAGGCTGACGAGATAAAAAAAGGAGAAAAAAATAAAATAAAAAAAATATATGAAAAAGAATAAAAAAAACGGTATGTCCATAAGCAAAATGGGCACGGATGAAAACCCGAAAGGGCTCCGTGAGTAAAAACAGCAGGACTACCGGCAAGTGTTTGTGAAAACCCGAAAGGGCGCAACCTCGTTAAAAGACACTTGTAGGGTCCTCTCGACCTTGTAAGGAGAAACCACCTGCGTGAGATCCTTACGACTCACAAAGGAGCAACACACTTAGGGATCCTCACGATTCCTAAGGAAAAAATACACTTACGAGATCCTCACGACTCGTAAGGAGAATTCTCTTTTGGGACCCTCACGGCTCATGAGATTTGAAAGTCTTAAGTTACAGAAACCTAAACCTGTTCTTAAGCAAATCCTCCACAACCTTCGATATTGCCCTACAAAAGGCTCAATACTGACCCTTGTATACAATCCATGGGCGCGAAAAAATATTTCCCCAGCAAAGTCCCACTCGTGACTAGGGATATGCCCATATGATGAGCAACCCTTGTAGGTCCTCTCGACCCATAAGGAGAAAGCCCTCTTGTAGGATCCTTACGACTTGCAGAGGAACATACACTTAGGAATTCTCACGATCCCTAAGGAGAAAATACACCTGCAAGATCCTCACGACTTGTAGGGAGAAATACCTTTGTGAGACCCTTACGGCTCATGAAGTCAAAAGCCTTGGTCGACGAGACCTTTAACCCTGTTTACTAAGCCACCTTTGTTCAATATCGACAGAGGCAAATGATGATTCGCTCCTGGCAACATCCCAGTTGCAGTGGTGCTGATGCCGAAATCGGTGTCTAAAATCCAAGCTTGCGGCGAAAAAGCTAGCAAGCCACACATGCCTACGAAATAGCCGAAATGATGGGGCAACTTGCAATAAAAAGCAGCAAGTAAAAATGTATGCATGAAAAATAGCCGAAATGATGGGGCAACTCGCAATAAAAAGCAGTGAGTAGAAAATAAATAAATAGCCGAAATGATTGGGCACCGCGAAAAATAGCCGAAATGATGGGGCAATCGCGACCTTCGCGATATAAAAGCTGAAACGATAGAGCATCGCGGAAAAAGAAATAAAATAAAAATAAAATGTATGCCTTACAGGTGATGTTCCATCACACCCTGTATACAATCCAATGGCATAAACAAAAAGGGAACATACCTCCCTCCCCAGGTTTCACCAAGGAAAGAAGCTAAATCTCGACGGGCCACAAGCGACCTAGAGATCATCCCAACACTCGTCTCGTAACAACGGACACAACTTCAAGCTAAGCGGAACAGCGGCAACTCCCAGTTCCATGGCTCGGTGGTATACAGATCGCCAACAGTCAAACCTCCATCCCGTGAAATGCGGATACAATCAGCAAAATTCCTGGTTACGTGGAACGCGGATAATGTCACTCTTTGACCCCGTGGAAAACGTCCAGAGCGGATCCTGGTCCTCGCAGAGCACGGCAGTGAACCCGTGTGAAGCATCCAGAGCGGAGCCTAGTCCTCGCCGAGCACGGCAGTGAATCCGTGTGAAGCATCTAGTGCAAAATTCCTGGTTACGTGGAACGCGGATAATGTCACTCTTTGACCCCGTGGAAAACGTCCAGAGCGGATCCTGGTCCTCGCAGAGCACGGCAGTGAACCCGTGTGAAGCATCCAGAGCGGAGCCTAGTCCTCGCCGAGCGCGGCAGTGAACCCGTGTGAAGCATCTACTGCAAAATTCCTCGTCACGTGGAACGCGGATAATGTCACTCTTTGACCCCCGTGGAAAACGTCCAGAGCGGAGCCTAGTCCTCGCCGAGCACGGCAGTGAACCCGTGTGAAGCATCTAGTGCAAAATTCCTGGTTACGTGGAACGCGAATAATGTCACTCTTTGACCCCGTGGAAAACGTCCAGAGCGGAGCCTAGTCCTCGCCGAGCACGGCAGTGAACCCGTGTGAAGCATCTAGTGCAAAATTCCTGGTCACGTGGAACGCGGATAATGTCACTCTTTGACCCCGTGGAAAACGTCCAGAGCGGAGCCTAGTCCTCGCCAAGCACGGCAGTGAACCCGTGTGAAGCATCTAGTGCAAAATTCCTGGTTACGTGGAGCGCGGATAATGTCACTCTTTGACCCCGTGTGAAGCATCCAGAGCGGAGCCTAGTCCTCGCCGAGCACGGCAGTGAACCCGTGTGAAGCATCTAGTGAAAAATTCCTGGTTACGTGGAACGCGGATAATGTCACTCTTTGACCCCGTGAAAAACGTCCAGAGCGGATCCTGGTCCTCGCAGAGCACGGCAGTGAACCCGTGTGAAGCATCCAGAGCGGAGCCTAGTCCTCGCCGAGCACGGCAGTGAACCCGTGTGAAGCATCTAGTGCAAACTTCCTGGTTACGTGGAGCGCGGATAATGTCACTCTTTGACCCCGTGTGAAGCATCCAGAGTGGAGCCTGGTCCTCGCCAAGCACGGCAGTGAACCCGTGTGAAGCATCCAGAGCAAATACCGGACTGTGGAGTCCTTAAAATCCACGGACTATGACGTCCTTAACCTCGACCGTGATGTCTTAAAACTAACGATCAACCACCCCGATTCCCTACGGATTCTGCCTTGGTTAAAGGGTACATCTCTTCACTCCTTTGATACTTGGCATTGTAATCACTTAATGTCTTCAAAGAGGTGACGGGTCCCTGCGACCAAATACCGGACTGTGGATGTCTTAAAACTAACATCGGACTGTGGAGTCCTTCCTTAAAATCCACGGACTATGAGGTCCTCAACCTTGACCGTGATGTCTTAAAACTAACATCGGACTGTGGAGTCCTTAAATCCACGGACTATGAGGTCCTTAACCTTGACCGTGATGTCTTTAAACTACGATACCTTGAGCGACCCCTGACCCCGTGAAACACGGATAAGGGCGACCACATCCAGCACTTGCGGGTCCTCACGACCTGTAAGCAAGAAAACTCTCTTGCGAGATCCTTACGACTCTCAAGGGAAAAACCTGCTTAAGAATCCCCACGATTCTTAAGAAGGACTTACGCCTATGGGATCCTCTCGACCTGTAGGGAGAAAAACTCTTTATGAGACCCTAGTGGCTCATAAAATGCAAAAGTCTTAGGAAGCAGATCTTAACCCTGAATCCTAAGCCATCACTGTCCTGCAAGGAGATCGAAATAGAATATCCGCAGAATACATTCAATAAAAAGGGGACACACCATTGAGAAGAAAAATGTATCTTTTATTCATAAACCAAAATGGATACAAAGTACAATTCATGAAAGAAACAAAAAAAAAAGAAAGATACTCTCATCCATGAGTATGTACAAAAAGGAAGGAAAATATACGAATATTTCAAGCCGGCGGGCGATTCAGCAGTTTGGTCAGCTCATCCTGCTTTTGTTGAGCCACGGCTTCATAACGCAAGATCTCCAGAAGACGAGCCTCGGCCTGAGCTTGTTGTGCCTGGTATGAAGCAAGCCGAGCTTCAAGCTCTTTCTCGGTAGCCTTATGGGCCTCAACCCTTTCGCGAGTAAACGTGGCAGCTTTATCAAGAGCCACCACCTCTTTGATAGACTCCTGAAGCACCCGCCAGAGTTCATACGCTTCGTTGGCTTTGGCTGTGAGATTGGCTTGAAGCTCGCTCAGCGCCTTGGAAGCTAGCTCCCTCTCAGAGAACTTGCGACCGAGCCTCTTCTCGCATGACGTCATGTTAGCCGCGCATCGTGCTATCAGACCCCGCAACTCCACTTTTGCAGCTACGGCTTCAGAGGAAAGGCGAGAGCATTCAAGGGCATGCAAGCGAGCCTCCACCTGCCGACAGAACCCCACCCAGACTCGCACCACCCCTTCGCTATGGTAGGTGGCGAGAAAAGGTAGAGAACCGTTAGCTTCGGCGGCAAACGCTTCAGCGGTGGTCGCGCTGCCAGCACGAAGCTCCTCGATCAGAGACGACAAGGATGGAAGGCTCAATTGGGCCAAGCGTTCTGAAGCTCGCAAAGCATAAGGACCAGGCGGCATGACGACACGCGATTCCAACGCTACTGGAACGGGCAAAGCTGTTCAGAATTGAAAGATATTAGTAAAATTCTTAAGCAGAGGAACAGGTGAAGCCATACCGGAATGTCACTTACCTACGGCCACGCAAGTAGGAGCTGAGGGTTCTCCTGGTCCTTCGAGAACCTCGACCTCATCATCGGCCTCCAAAACTGTAGAAAACATCAATGTCAGTACGCAAAATAATGACGACGCTATGAGAAGAGATGAACGACACCAACCTTGCCCAGATGAGAGGACGATGCGTTGGGGGGATATCGCTTGCGGAGCTGCCGTCTCCAACAGGCGCTGAAAGGATTGCTGGGAAGACAGATCAACAATAGAGACCGCCAACTCGCGTAATTCTGAGAAAACAAAAGAGTTCAGACACCGGAAAGCTGCTAATTTAAAATTCAGAAAGTTTACCTTCAACACTCCTCCCATTTTGAGCCAAGGGGATAGCGGCTTCGACAGCCTCGGCCGGAACCCCAGACTCTAACAGAGGGAGGGTAGTCCCCACCACCTCCATCTCAGCCTCTGGGCCTCCTTCGGGAAGAGCTGTCGGGGCAGCAGCCTCCAAGAGAGTCTCCCCCGAAGAGGCAAGCACTCCCTGATCAAGAACCGCCGCTGGAAGTTCTACCATGAGAGGAGCAGCCTCGTCAGCCCCCTCCACATCCAGCAAGGCTTCATTGAGAATTTCGGCGGGCTTTAGCTTTAATGGGCCAGTAGGGAGCTCCCCCAGCGTCGAAGATTCTGCACGACTCAAATAAGAATAATGATACATATGCACGGGCACAAACAATCTGAAGAACTACGAAAAGAACCACAACGTACCGATGCGCAAAGAAGCCCTCAATATGGCTTCTTCAAGCCGCTGCTCCTTCTCAAGGAGGTGGGCTCGCCGGGGTTCGAGAGTGGACTCATGGCCGCCGGTCCATAAAGAAAGTGCGTCAGCTGCATCTTCTGAAGCGGCCTTCTTCAAAGCCCTCTCCCCCCATTCCTCCAAAGGACCGATAAATCGCCGCCGAATCCACGAAGGGTCTTCGTAAAAGATTACAGCGGGATAGGACTTCTTCGGAACCCTGGCATTATGAGACACGTCTTTGGAACGCCGTATGGCCTCAGCCAACTGTGCGGCCTCCTCATCGGCTGAACTCGGGAAAGGAAGTCCAGCGTCTGACTCTTGCAGGGCCAACGGCTCGTCTTCAAGAGTAGGCTCAGACTCTGCCAAAGAATCGAGCGAATTGGTGGCCACCTTCCTTCGACGCTTAGACCCAGAGCCGGTCGCCGAGGATGACCGTTTCCTCCCCCGCGAAGCCTTAGGACGACGCTGACCCACATCGCCTACGACGCCCTCATCTCTATTACCCTCGCCTAGTGCCACGGCCGAGGATGACACTGTCCTTGTCAATGACACGGGGGGCGGTGCTGCCACAGACGGTGGTACTACTACTGGGGCCCTTCCACCTCGCGAGCGGGAACCCAGGGGCATACCGGCCGTTGGAGTAAGGTTTACCTCCGATTCTCCAGGGATGAGCGCAGTGCCGGTATCCCTTAGAGGGAAGCGGACCGGAGCCCTCGGTCGCAGCTTAGCTCCTGGAACCAGAGGAGGGGCATCGTGGCCGAGAAGCACCCTCCTTTCCTCAAGAATGATTGGGCTGACCCGATGAAGATACCAACCCGTAAACGCGCCCACGCACCGGGGCAGGTATTCAGCTTCAGGTACAATGAAGTGGGAGCCGGTGTTTAGCCTCATGAAATGATGAGCTGCATCACGAACGGCATCGAGCGAAGGGATTGGGGCGACTAGAAAAGCCTCGAAGGGAACACCCTGGTCGTATCCAAGTTGTCGGGCAAATCGATGCGGATTGTACCGCATGAAAAGAGCTGCACTGTCCTGGCGAAGCACCAAGTAGCCCGGTCTAATTGTATATAAGTGCGCAGCCTCCCGGGGCTTCAAAGAAGGTGCGTTGTCTTTTGACAAATCCCAGAGTTGTTGAACTGGACCTGAGGGAGTAGACAAGACCCGATCATTAAAAACCATCCCGCCAGCGGCAGCGTAAGGAGAAATCAGCACCCGAATAGCCCCGAATTGAGTCGGGTCGGCGGCAGAAGCATCCACTGATCGCATAAGTCGTGGAAAGGGGTAGGCATCATAAAATGAGGGCCTCTGATGCATGGCAAAAGCCCCCAATACGTGCATTTCGACCCAGGACGTGAAATAATGAAGCGAAAAGTTTACCACATCCACGCCAGGCGTAGAGGTATTAGCTGCGGTGCCCAATCCATTATAGAGGTGCGCCAAGGCCGGGATGCCGATGGCCAACCGCGCCCTCTCAGCAATACGATTAGCCGGGTAGATGACCGAGGCTCTCATGAAACGGCGATGCATGGGGATAACGAACCAACTAAGCCAAACACTGACAAACCCCACGAAGAATGTTTCCTCATCCATACTGGGTGCTGCAACGGACTCAAAAGACATCGGCGACACGATGGGAATATAATATTGTGGCAGGTCCGATTCAGCGGTCGGTAGCTTCTTCGGACCAAACCCAAAGGGGTCTTTGATGTTAGCAAACTTCGGAGCAGTCTTCGATATGACGTCCTCACGAAGGAAGCAGGAAATGAAGCTTTTAAAAGTAACACCCTGCTCCTCAGATTCAGTGAACAATCGATCAAAAATACCCAGCGCCTTGATCAAGCTGGGGCGCTTGTGGCGAACGGCGTTCTCAACAGACAAGCCGTCAGCCGGTGCAGAATCGGGCTCAAAGACATACTCGTCAGGAGGCAACAACTCCTCATACAGTGCACCCCTGATTGGCAATCCCGAGATTTCATAAAATTCTGCAAGAGAGATCGAGACCTCACGATCTCCTAGAATGAAAGTGTTGGTGGGAAGATTCCATTGGTTCAAAAACGCCTTAACCCACCAGACATGCGGGGACTTATAATGGAAGAGTGACGCGTATATTGCCTGATAAAGCCCGACCTTCTGCAGCCGCGCACGATGGGTGGCAAGGATGTAGCGAGCCCAGAGAAGATAGCCCGTGGGGTGTCGGGGAGTGAGCCCTATCTTATAGATCTGCCCCCACGGGTGGGCCTCACCCTGGCAGATACGCCGTCCCAAGATGTCTATGGCCGGGATCGGATGGTTCGGAATTCCGGTCGTCGAAGGCTCCAGCCTCCCCGTTGGAGTCCAGTTGGGCATTTCCACAGCAAAAACCGTCCTCTGAGGGTCCATCGGTAAGAACGGGAAAGTGGGCTCCGTCGGCACCACGCAAAGAAAACTCCGGCGACCCTGAATAATCTGACTATACCAAGATCCCCATTGAAGAAGATTGGTGCAGTTCGGGTCATGGGCCCGAATCATCGCCATCGCTTCCTCATCAGATGGTGACTGAGGAAAAGCAGCCTCCGAGCGAGAAAAGGGAAAGCGTGGAATAGAAGCCATCGCACCTGAAATCCAATAAAGGAAGACCGTTAAAAGGAAAGTTAGCAACATATATTCATGCATGAACATGAAGACTAGTTGGAGAAAGCAACAGCAGAGTTTCCTGGGACCATTGGCTACAAAACACATGGGCCCCACAGAATCCGGATGACGGCTCATTAATAATGAGACCAAATAGTTACAATAAAACAAAGGGAATATCCTCATTTAATAAAGAATGATGACCATGCACATTCCCCCAACAGGATCTGTCTCGGGCTCTACAATGAATCCAACAAGATCAAAGGAATTAAATTCCCACAGAAGACATCATTACAAAGCCCCCATTTCATTAATTGCAGAAGAACAATCTCGGGCCAAGAGACCCCAAGAAGCCTCCGTGTGAAGAAATTGAGTTCTTCATTGGAATTAAATTCCTTATTAAGAGAAGGGAATTAAATTCCCAGAAACATTTTTGGGATGGAATTAAATTCCATGGATTTGAACCGCCATCATCATCTCCCTAAGGATCATCTAAACCCTAAGAGACCTACTGTGGGAGGTTAAGTGGTCTCATATTTTGGTTAAAGAACTTGAAGAGAAATGGGTTCTTTGTGAAACCCTTGATATGGATTTAAAATCTAGAGAGTTTTGTCAAAATGAAGGTGCTTCGATTACCATTACCTGAGGAGGAAGAGTCCTTTTAAACAGAGTTAAACTCTAAAAATATTTCAAGGCAGAGAACTAAGCTCTGGAAGAAGAGAATTAAATTCTCAGAAAAAGTTCTCAAAAGAAGGAGATGAGCAAAGTGAAGGCCCTTCTGAAAAGACAGTGGTATTTATAGAAGGCGATGGAAACGCTTCATCTCCCCAAATCCCTAAAGGAATCCAACGGTCACAAAAAGTGACAGCGTTGCACTCACGTGCTGACACGTGAGAACAACGCTGTGGGGGCATTTGTTTCCTGATTTAAAATCAGGAAAGCTTATGGAAAAAGCTTCAGAAGACGGTCACGTGCTTACACGTGACCAGCAGTCACGTGTTGGCACGTGACACCCAAAAGTACCGGCAAAGCAAGTTCAGTTTCCCAACTACATCAAAGAGAGGGGCTTCAGTAAGGGTCACGTGCTCCCACGTGACCTGGGTCACGTGTCGGCACGTGACATTTAAAAGCAGCGGCAAAGACACAACGGTTCCCTGATCGAATCAAGAAAAAGGCTTCAGAAGAGGTCACGTGCTCCCACGTGACCAGGGTCACGTATTGGCACGTGACGATCAAAATATCAGACTCATTCTCCGGTTAAAGCAAGAAAAAGACTCCAGACGAGGGTCACGTGCTTACACGTGACCAGGGGTCACGTGGTGGCACGTGACAGCTAAACAGCAACCAGAAGGCAGAGCGCAGAAAGAAAGAAGAAGGCTCGTTCCAAGGGGGTCACGTGCCCACACGTGACCATGGGTCACGTGGTCATACATGACCGGCTTTCAAAGCCCATTTCGTTGACAGAATTAAATTCTGAAAGATATTCGAATCTTTCCAAAGGAAAGCGATTATCTGGAACCAATCAAATTAAAGATTTAAAGCTGATTGAATATCATCTATCTATGGGAAAATCCCGAACTTGGAAAGATTTCTCCTTTAAATCTAACAGAAATCACAAAGGAGAATCACTGGATTTGAAATCCAATGGTGAATAAAATTCACCTAACAATCCAAAGGTCCAGAACAAATAATGGATGCAAATCAAATATTTCAAGGAAGATTCGTCAAAAAACTAATTGACTCGGCTGCTTCTCCTATAAATAGGAGCCAAGAGACACAAAAAAGATATATATACGCAGAGGGAAGAAAAGGGAGAGAGCCTTGATACTTTGAGGAATTTGGATCTTCTGCAAAAGAAAACCCTAGGTAAGAAAGGGAAGGCTTTTTGAAAGAAAGAGAATTTAATTCTCGACAGAGTTCAACTCTAATGTAAAACAGAAGAACATATTTCTTCTCTCTTGGATAGAGAATCTGTAAAGCGCACATCTCCCCTTGAAGTTGAGAATTTAATTCTCAATGGGTTGAGATCCTGCCATGCAGATCCAAAACATAGAGAGGGAACGGAAGCACGAGAATTTAATTCTCACAGAACTATAGGAATTTAATTCCTTTAAAATAAAATTAGGGTTTGACCCTGTGTCATGGGAATTTAATTCCTTCAGAACAAAGAGAAACAGGGTTTAACCCTAATTAAGAACCTAGTTCTGTTGAAGCAGCGGGAATTTAATTCCCTTAAATCATAATTTAACAGAGAATGGGAGTTTAATTCTTTAAAATCTTTTATTAGGGTTTAACCCTATTTAGTTCTTCACATGTATGAGGAATTTAATTCCTACAGAAAATTCAGAGTCCAACTCTATTCAGAATATAAATCTTCAAAAGGAAGTAGGAATTTAATTCCTCTGAAATTATTGTCAGGGATCAACCCTACGAGGAATTTAATTCCTGGAAAAGATTAACAGACCCTCTAAACAACATACATAAAGGCAGGGTCACGTGCCACCACGTGACCCATCCAAAAAACCTACAGAAAGCCCCTTTGAGGCAGTGCCCCACGTGACCCACGTGACCCTCGGTAGAAGCTTTAACATATAAGCATTTGAATGCCCGTCACGTGATGGCACGTGATGCTCTGAAAGATGCGATAATCTCAGCAGAATAAATGAAGGGAGGGCGCTCTCACGTGTTGCCACGTGACCCCTCTTGCCTTAGTGTTTAACACTAAATTGAAACTCCCGAATCCAGTGTTAAAACACTGTTGGGCCTTAGTGTTCAACACTAATCAAAAAACTTTATTCACAGTGTTCAACACTGACTACCTTAGTGTTTAACACTGATTTGAGATCTCTGTTGCCAGTGCTTGATACTGATCTGTTTTAGTGTTTAACACTAATCTGAAAGCCCTGTTGCTGGTGTTTAACACCAATTATCTTTTAGTGTTAAACACTAACTTGTCAATCTCATTCCCAGTGTTCAACGCTGGTTGGTCTTTAGTGTTTAACACTAGACATTGGTCCAATTGGCTAAATGGATAGAGGCAAAGCATCTCCTGATTGGACTTAGCCCAAGCTGGCCATAAGTCCTCAATTCGTAATTAACTGGGCTAATGGGCTCATAACATAATTAATTGGTCTTGATCCCAAATTGGGCCAAGGACTATTTAATCCACTCCGGTTCTAGGGTACATCTCTTCACTCCTTTGATACTTAGCGTTGTAATCCCTCAACGTCTTCAAAGAGGTGACGGGTCCCGATGACCACACATTGATATGGACTGTGGGGTCCTTAAACCCATGGACTACGACGTCCTTAACCTCGACCGAGATGTCTTTAAACTAACAATGGACTGTGGGGTCCTTAAACCCATGGACTACGACGTCCTTAACCTCGACCGAGATGTCTTTAAACTAACAATGGACTGTGGGGTCCTTAAACCCATGGACTACGACGTCCTTAACCTCGACCGAGATGTCTTTAAACTAACAATGGACTGTGGGGTCCTTAAACCCATGGACTACGACGTCCTTAACCTCGACCGAGATGTCTTTAAACTAACAGTGGACTGTGGGGTCCTTAAACCCATGGACTACGACGTCCTTAACCTTGACCGAGATATCTTGAAACTAACAATGAACCGCAATGTCCTTAAACTACCCATGGACCGCAATGTCCTTAAACTACCCATGGACCACTATGTCCCTAAACTGGAACAATAGAGCCCCGCATGCTCTTTTGTTGGATCTAAACGATCCCGTTTAAGTTGATCTTAGCCTCAAAGATGGCTAACGTATCCTTAAACCTTCAAACAGACTGGACTATGAATCCCCCCAATTAACTCTGGCTCGAGGGTACATCTCTGAACTCCTCTGACATCCGTTGTTGTAATCCCTCAACGTCGTCAGAGAGGTGACGGGTCCCGACGGCCATACATACGATGGACCACTATGTCCCTAAACGGGAACAATAGAGCCCCGCATGCTCTTTTGTTGGATCTAAACGATCCCGTTAAGTTGATCTTAGCCTCAAGTTAGACTAACGTATCCTTAACAAACGTTTGAGTTGATCTTAGCCTCAAGTATGGCTAACGTATCCTCAAACCAAACCCCCAAACCCAAATCTAAGATAATACGGATTTGGACTAAGCCACGCCCTACGGGCGACGACATAACTCGGTCTCCGTAAACAATCCACAGGCAACAAAACACAAAACAAACACCCACGACACGAAATGACCATCTAGAGAAGGAGAAAGTTGTTACCGCAATGCGGTAGCGTAATTAACTGCAGGGGCTTGCGCCTGCAGGGAAGAGCGTCCCCACAATCAAAAACCCCTCAAACGAGGGGGAATCTGACGAAGTCTGATACATCGGACGCATCCGTTTAAACCTTCGATACATGGTGCCATAAATCAACTTGGCATCTTCGGAGAGGTGGACGGATAGTACCAATTAGCATCTGCCCCGAGTCTCAGTGCCAAGACATCGCAGTCTTGCGCGCCGCCATTCGGAGGGGAACAGTACCGACGAAATATCTCGAAACGAATGAAAACACAAGTGAGTGAAGGTGTTTGCTTTATACATTCCTAACTTGTCCACACGGGACAAATCTATCGGTTATCATACGATTGAATCTTATCATCACATAGACTATACGACGGTTGTTAGTATCGAGCTATACTGTCCGATATTTAACAACCTTCGTATAATTCTATGTCACGATGAATATCGAACGTATGTTAACCGATAGACGGGGACTAAGTGGCGCTTTGAGTTTCATATATGAGTATCGATGAGAATATGAAAGTTTCATATTATCATCGAGTATCATATATTGGTTTTAACTTGAACATCTTGAATCACTCTCTAATGATGCGTTTGTTGTGTATTCTTGTTGTATGTGTGTGTTTCGGCTGTCGGGGATAAGGCTTCTATCCCATTAAGAATGTATAGAGCAAACACCCATTCGCTTGTGCTTTCAACCGTTTCGAGGAAATTTTGGCAGCACCTCCCCGCTGTTCTCCGAGTACACTGTAATAAAATAGATAATCATTTCAAAACTGTGAAACAACGTTGAAATGAACATCTAATCTATCTTTGTACACGGAGAACCAGCGGAAAGGTACCGACGAAATATCTCGAAACGGATGAAAACACAAGTGAATGAAGGTGTATGCTTTATACATTCCTAACTTGTCCACACGGGACAAATCTATCGGTTATCATACGATTGAATCTTCTCGTCACATAGACTATACGACGGTTATTAGTATCGAGCTATACCATCCGATATTTAACAACCTTAGTATAATTCTATATCACGACGAACATCGAACATATGTTAACCGATGACGGGGACTAAGTGGCACTTTGAGTTTCATATATGAGTATCGATGAGAATATGACAGTTTCATATTATCATCGAGTATCATATATTGGTTTTAACTTGAATATCTTGAATTACTCTCTAATGATACGTTTGTTGTGTATTCTTGTTGTATGTGTGTGTTTCGGCTGTCTGGGGAAAGGCTTCTATCCCATTAAGAATGTATAGAGCGAACACTCATTCGCTTGTGCTTTCAACCGTTTCGAGTAAATTTTGGCAGCACCTCCCCGCGGTTCTCCGAGTACACTGTAATAGAATAGATAATCATTTCAAAGCTGTGAAACAATATTGAAATGAACATCTAATCTATTTTTGTACACGGAGAACCAGCGGAAAGGGACCTGTGGGGTGTTTTTCGTCACCCCATTGAGATGGGAATACGCGCGCGCTTGTCAGGCGCATTACAGATTCCCCCTGCCTAGGGTAGGCGGGGTTTATTGATTGTGGGGATCCGAATCTCCGGCAGCCGCGGACTAAGCTGCCGTTAATTACCCCTCGCATTTGGAGCGAGAGAACCTCCGATTGACGGGTTAAACTGGTCATGCGAACTCAATGTGCAGTGTCGTGTGTTGAAAGAGTTTTGGATATATCGGAGGGCTTGGATACATCGAGAGCCGCGCAAAGTCTTTACGGGGGTCCCACTACCCGAATAGCGGGCTGGGGGTCAAGAGGGCTAGCAGCCTCCTTGCGGGGTGCGGGCAGCGCCCCGGCCCAAATTTTTTTTGGGAAGGACAGTGTCGTAGAGTATGTGTATGTGTGTGTGTATATACATATATATAAAAAAAGGAAAGGGAAAAGGCATCCAGAGAATGCGTGGGGAAAAGCGCCAGCGCTTTAGGTGCTAGCGCTTTGGGCGCTAGCACTCCACGTATCAGCACGTGAGCGCTCGGGCGCTAGCGCTCTGGGCGCAAGAGCGCTAGCGTTTTGAGTGCTAGCGCTCCACGTGTCAGCATGTGGGCGCTCGGGCGTTAGCGCTTTGGGCGCTAGCGCTCTGAGCGCAAGAGCGCTAGCGCTCCACGTGGCAGCACGTAGGCGTTCGGGCGCTTGCTCTTTGGGCGCTAGCGCTCTGAGCGCAAGAACGCTAGTGCTTTGAGCTCTAGCACCCTACGTGTCAGCACGTGGGCGCTCGGGCGCTAGCGTCCTGAGCGCAATAGCGCTAGCGCTCCACGTGTCAGCACGTCGGCGCTCGGGCGCAAAAAGGGACTTGGTCCCTGCAATGGGAGTTGTACTCCCGGAAAAGAGCACTTATTATTTTGTGTGTATATATATATGAGGAGTTGAACTCCAAGGATGTTTTGAAGCTGATGAAGGGGCTTCTCCCCTTGAGCCCTAGTTCTTCCCCAAAGTGGGGTTTCTGGAGATGGGTCTACTTCTTCTTCCTATCGTTTGGCCGGATCTTGAAGATCAAGAAATGTGAGATTTTAAAAATCTCTTCTTTTTGAGATCTAATGACATATCCAAGTTCCCCTTTGTGGGTTTTGTAGTGAAAACTATTTAGTTTTGGAAAAGGAAGAGTAAAACTCTTGATTTAATTCAAAAGAGAGAAGAAGGTTTGGAACCTTCAGAGAGAGGAAAGAGGCACAAACCCTAGGTTTTTGAGAGAATGAAAAGTGCCTTGATTTATTCATCATTATGTTGCCTTATATAGGCTTACACATTTACATATAGCCCCTTGGGCTTTACAAATTGACATTTTACCCATCTCATGGCTCATATGCCATTTCTTTTTGCATATAAGCCATGGGCTTACAAAAATTTGGCTTTACGCCCATTTTGTTTACATTCATGCAAAAAAATTACATAAAAATTATTTATTACATGATTTCATTTTGGCATGGGGGAGGGAGGGTCGCTTCATGTTCGGACTCGACCTGGACATGGGCCCGCCTGACCTGGGCTTGGGCCCACCTGGCTTGGGGTTGACCTTGACTTTGACTCGGTCAACCGGGATGCAAATTTTGACCCCAACAAAGTGCCCCCCATCAATAAATGCACACCGCGCATGTGAGTTGTGTGCATGAAATTGATGGATCTTGAAGCTGGACTTCGAGGTGGAACATCGTTCCAAAGGCGGAGCATCATCCCGGAGAGCATGATTCCCGGGGATCGGAGCATCATTCCGATTTGCGGAGCATAATTCCATGGTTCGGAGCATCATTCCGAAGAGCGGAGTATGATTCCCAAGGACGGAGCATAATTCCGAGGATCGGAGTATCATTCCAAAGAGCGGAGCATGATTCCAGGGATCGGAGCATCATTCCGAAGAGCAGAGCATGATTCCAGGGATCGGAGCATCCTTCCGAAGCACGGAGCATGATTCCAAGGATTGGAGCATCATTCCGAAGAGCGGAGCATGATTCCAGGGATCGGAGCATCATTCCGAGGAGCGGAGCATGATTCCAGGGGATCGGACCATCATTCCGAAGAGCGGAGCATGATTCCAGGGATCGGAGCATCATTCCGATGAGCGGAGCATAATTCCAGGGTCAGGGTATCCCTCAGGGAGCATGATTCCCGGGGATCGGAGCATCATTCCGATTTACGGAGCATAATTCCAGGGATCGGAGCATCATTCCAATGAGCGGAGCATGATTCCAGGGATCGGAGCATCATTCCGATGAGCGGAGCATGATTTCAGGGATCGGAGCATCATTCCGAAGAGTGGCAGACATTCTGACCAAAGCATAATTTCGATGCAGAGATTGATTCCCAGGCGAAACATAATTCCGACGGGGAAGGCAAATACTCCGAGGCGAAGCATGATTTCGACACGGGGTACATTCTGAGACGGAGCATGATTCTGGCGCAGAGCATGTTGGCCGACTTGATTCCGAGACGAAGCATAATTTCGACAGGGAAGGAAGATACACCGAGACGAAGCATGATTTTGACACGGGGTGCACATTCTGAGACGAAGCATGATTCCGGTGCAGAGCTTGCTGGTTGACTTGATTCCGAGGCAGAGCATAATTCCGACGAGGAGGTCGTTGGTTGATTTCGAGCCGAAGCATAATTCCGACAGGGAAGGCAGATACACCGAGGCGAAGCATGATTTCGACACGGGGTAAATTCTGGGATGGAGCATGATTCCGCCGCAGAGCTTGTTGGTTTGATTTGATTTGGGTTGACATCAGCATCGCTGTACTGGAATATAGTACTAGAGGCGAATCATCATTTGTCATGAGAGGATTTGGGAATTGGTTTTGGTTTGGCATCTGTATTGCTGCACTGGAATAATGCCAGGAGCAACTCATCATTTGCCCCGGGAGGATTTGGGAATTGGTTTTTGCTTGGCATCAGTATTGCTGCACTGGAATAATGCCAGGAGCAACTCATCATTTGCCCCGGGAGGATTTGGGAATCGGTTTTTGCTTGGCATCAGTATCGCTACACTGGAATATGGTACCAGGAGCGAATCATCATTTGTGCTTGCTTATCAGGAAGCGATGGCTTAGGAGACAGGTTTTAGGTCCCTATCACCTAAGAATTTTCAATTTTGTGAGCCGTAAGGTTCTCACAAAGCATTTTCTCCCTATGGGTCGTAAGGATCCCGTAGGTGTATTTTCTCCTTAGGAGTCGTGGGGACTCTTAAGTGAGTTGCTCCTTTGTGAGTCGTAAGGATCTCACACGGGAATTTTCTCCCCACAAAGTCGAGAGGACTTTGTGAGTGCACTTCATCTCTTTTTTTACGAGTTTGCGTCCTTTCGGGTTTTCACAAACTCGCCAGCAGTCCTGCTGTTTTTTACTCACGGAGCCCTTTCAGGTTTTCATCCGTGCCTATTTTGCTTGTGGACATACCGTTTTTTTTTAATCTTCACCGCCGGTGGGACTTTGAATGTGGTCTCACCGGCACAACTTGGGAGGGATTGGGATCTTTTTACGCCCGTGGATTGTATACGGATTTGCAGGATGTATGATCCAGACCGTAGGGCCGGAAAAATTTTGGGACTTTGTCGGCGTCTGCATCGCTGTAATGGAATATGGTACCAGGAGCGACTCATCATTCGCCGTTGGGGTATGGGATTTGGAATTTGGTTAGCGTCTGCATCGCTGCACTGGAATATGGTATCAGGAGCGACTCATCATTCACCATTTAGGGTATGGGGTGTGAAATTTGGTTGGCGTCTGCATCGCTGCACTGGAATATGGTACCAGGAGCGAGTCATCATTTGCCATTTGGGGATTGCGGAGCGATGGCTTAGGAAACAGGTTTGGATCCCTGTCACCTAAGGCTTTTCAATTTTATAGGCCGTGAGGGTCCCACAAAAGTATCTTCTCTCTATGAGTCGTAAGGATCCCGCAGGTGTATTTTCTCTTTAAGAGTCGTGAGGACTCCTAAATGTGTTTTTCCTTTATGAGTCGTAAGGATCCCACAAAGGTTTGTTCTCCTCATGTATCGTGAGGACACATGAGTGGGTCGTCTCAATGGAGCATAATTCCAAAGGCGGAGACCAGCCGCGTAACTGGTGATTACGGTGGGACATGGGTATGATGAGAATTATTTGAGCCCGTGGATTGTATACGGTATTCAACTTAGGGACCAACCGTAGGGCCGGGAGAATTTTGAGAAATTGGATTTTTGTTAGCGTCTGCGTCGCTGCACTGGAATATGGTACCAGGAGAGACTCATCATTCGCCGTTTTTTTGTTTTGTTTGTTTTGTTTTTTGTTTTTACCGCGATTGCTCTATCATTTCAGCTTTTCTTATCGCAAAGATCGCGATTGCCCTATCATTTCGGTTTTTATTCGCGGTTGCCTTATCATTTCGGCTTTATTTTTATCTTTATTTTACTCGCTGATTTTTATTGCGAGTTGCCCCATCATTTCGGCTTTTCTTTATTTTTCTCTTATTTACACATTTTTTTGTTTATTTACATATATACATATATATTTTTTTATATTCCCAGTTTAACGACTTAGAGGTCGATTGTTCCCAGTTTAACGACGTGGTGGTCATCTGTTCCCAGTTTAATGACGTGGTGGTCGACTGTTCCCAGTTTAATGACGTGGTGGTCGATTGTTTTCAGAGAAAGGCAGATGTCTGAGAAAATCAGTTTCACGAAGAACTTCGGTCTCCGTTTGTATGAAATTGGCGGTCGCAGCTGGACTGTTTGTTAACACGCCTTTAGACAGTTCTATCTCTCCTGCCTGGTATTGTTTTTCGACCCAATCTTTGAAGATGATGCAATCCTCAATGGCATGACCTATCACTCTGTGATAGGGGCAGTATTTGGGGTCGTCGGTCCTATTCGCTTCCTGCGGTCTTTTTGACTCTGGCAGTTGTAGACCGTTCCTCAGGGCGTCTTTGAATATTTTACGGATTTTGTCCCTTCTGAAAGAATAGACCTTGTCCAGCTTCTCTTTCAGTGGAGATTCTCCACCCTCTCCGAACACTGGCTTCCGAGGCTGGTTGGCACTAGGCCCGCTCATCCCTCACTTATTTCGGCTAGCCGAAATGTTGAAAGATTCAGAATCGTCGGGATTTCCGCCTTTGCGATTATCGTCCTTTCAGTTTCTCCAGGACCTATTACTATTTTGGGAATCCGAGGAGGACTCCTGCTTTGAGCGCTCCAGCATCTGAACTTTCCTGGTCAGCTCTTGGAATGTTTTGAGACCCGCGGTGCATAGAAACGGGGCCATCCAATTGTTGAGATTTCCGACAAGGAGACTGACAGATTGGTCCTACTCTATCGGCGGTTCACATTTTACGGAGAGATTGCGCCATCGGGTTATAAAATCCGTGCGGCTTTCGTTGTTCTTTGGCTTGGTCCTTACGAGCTCGGCAATGGTGATCTTATCGCTGACGCTTATGAACTTCTGCCGAAACAGAGACTCCATTTGGACGAAAGTTGTGACGGAGCCATCCGGTATGCTCGCGTACCAGTCGAAAGAAACGTCGGCCAAGCTATTAACGATCTGGTGGAGGAGAAGCGCATCATTGCCCCTAGTATTCCCGCATGAGGCTTTAAAGTGGGTGATGTGCTGATTCGCATTTCCCGTCCCATCGAATCTTCCGAATTTGGGGATGACATAGCCGCTAGGAAATTCTACCAGATCATACTGAGCAGGATATGATCTCCCACTACTGCTGATATCTTTTTGCGCTTCGGCTTCGGCCACCAATGTTTTTACTTTGCTGGCAACCAAATCCATGATTTGATCTTGAGTTAGCGGGCTACTGTCATCGGCAGCCAAAACATTTCCCGAGATAGGATGCGACTGATTTTCATGCGGTGCGCCCACTTTTGGATTTGAGGGAACGGGCGTCGGTTGTTTCGGGACACCGTTTCCCGGTTCATGAGAGCCCTGTGCCTAATTGGGCGGCTGAGAGGCGAGTTGGGCCGTGAGCTGTAGGACGACGTTTGTCAAGTCGTCAATTTTTGAGTAGAGCTTGGCCATCTCCTTGTCTTTGTTTCTGAGCTGCTTTCGGAGCTCTTGGAGAAGTTGCTGCTCTGCGTTCTTGGGATGGAAGATTGGCTCATCTTTGCTTTCTGAGCCTGACTCCTCATGAACCGAGGGCTCTCTATGCTTATCAGCCTCACTGGAAGGGTCTTCATTACCTTCCAGAGGAGCCTGGTCTTGGAATGTGGCAACCATATTCACACCGGATTAGAATTGAGATGCGGTGGCCCCATCCTTGCTTTTGCTGCGAAGGTTGTCACTGGGATGCGTGCCTACCATATAGACGGTGTGGATAACAAATTCAGCCATTCTTTCATCACTGGCAGCTGGTTTCGCGGAGGGCTCCGGGATTTGGAAATTCATAAATTTTAACATAGCCAAAACCCTGGCCCTTTTGTTGGCTCTGTATCTGAGCCGCTTCTGCCTCAGCTTCTCTGCCTTGAGCGCTTGGCAGGCTTCTGCTCTTCGGGAAGCCGTCATGGGCTGAATGATGGGGAGGCTTGAGAAGACATCCGCCCGTGTGTCCGTCGAAGGTATCACCTGGGCTTGCCCACGACGTCTGGCAACTTCTTTTGTTCTGACGGCTTTGCCATCAGCTGGGGCCATGGAGAGCCGTTTGAACACCGACTCGCGTCTGGGTTGGGGCCCCCTTGAGACCACCACATTTGGCCTCTTGCCTTTCGAGACTGGTTTGTCAGTTACCGGAGCTTGGAGAGCAGGGACGGCGTTAGCTGACACGAACAGAATAGAGCCAAATGGTAGCGGCGGCTCTTCCCACTGTCGCCCGAGACTCGCCGGGAGGACCGTCCGAGAGTCCATCTTTATCGTATAGGAGATGGGAGCGGAGTTCATCTTTGGAGACATTGTTGAGAAGTGATTGCTTGAAAACCTGCATGAAAGAGCATCATTTCAGTATAAATATAGGTATGTATATTGACTGAGTTCGCATGAACGTTTAACCCGAAATATGGGAGGAGAGACCAGCCCCACCGGACGTGCCAGAATCTGTAGGGTGTTTTTCGTCACCCCATTGAGATGGGAATACGC
This sequence comes from Agapanthus africanus, assembly GCA_030015575.1. Classification (NCBI taxonomy): domain Eukaryota; kingdom Viridiplantae; phylum Streptophyta; class Magnoliopsida; order Asparagales; family Amaryllidaceae; genus Agapanthus; species Agapanthus africanus. Next base: position 943,655,146 of record CM057338.1, on the reverse strand, counting down.
GCGCGCTTGTCAGGCGCATTAAAGATTCCCCCTGCCTACGGTAGGCGGGGTTTATTGATTGTGGAGATCCGAATCTCCGGCAGCCGCGGACTAAGCTGCCGTTAATTATCCCTCGCATTTGGAGCGAGGGAACCTCCGATTGACGGGTTAAACTGGTCATGCGAACTCAATGTGCAGTGTCATGTTTTGAAAGGGTTTTGGATATATCGGGAGGGCTTGGATACATCGGGAGCCACGTAGAGTTTTTACGGGGGTCCCGCTACCTGGATAGCGGGCTGGGGGTCAAGGGGGCTAGCGGCCCCTTGCGGGGTGCGGGACAGCGCCCCGGCCTAAATTTTTTTTGGGAAGGACAGTGTCGTAGAGTATGTGTATGTGTGTGTGTATATACATATATATAAAAAAAGGAAAAGGAAAGGGCATCCAGAGGATGCGTGGGGAAAAGCGCCAGCGCTTTAGGCGCTCACGCTCCACGTGTCAGCACGTGGGCGCTCGGGCGCTAGCGCTCTGGACGCAATAGCGCTAGCACTTTGAGCGCTAGCGCTCCACGTGTCTGCACGTGGGCGCTCGGGCGCTAGCGCTCAAAGCGCTAGCACTCCATGTGTCAGCACGTGGGCGCTCGGGCGCTGGCGCTCGGGCGCTGGCGCTCGGATGCTGGCGCTCTGAGTGCAAGAACGCTAGCGCTTTGAGCGCTAGCGCCCCACATGTCAGCACGTGGACGCTCGGGCGCTAGCGTTTTGGGCGCTAGCGACCTGAGCGCAAAAGCGCTAGCGCTTTGAGCGCTAGCGCTCCACGTGTCAGCACATGGGCCCTCAGGCGCAAAAAGGGACCTGGTCTCTGCAATGGGAGTTGTACTCCTAGAAAAGAGCACTTATTATTGTGTGTGTGTGTGTGTGTGTGTGAGGAGTTAAACTCCAAGGATGTTTGAAGCTGATGAAGGGGCTTCTCCCCTTGAGCCGTAGTTCTTCCCCAAAGTGGGGTTTCTGGAGATGGGTCTCCTTCTTCTTTCTGTCGTTTGGCCGGATCTTGAAGATCAAGAGATGTGAGATTTTAAAAATCTCTTCTTTTTGAGATCTAATGACAGATCCAAGTCCCCCTTTGTGGGTTTTGTAGTGAAAACTATTTAGTTTTGGAAAAGGAAGAATAAAACTCTTGATTTAATTCAAAAGAGAGAAGAAGGTTTGGAACCTTCAGAGAGGAGAAAGAGATACAAACCCTAGGTTTTTTTGAGAATGAAAAGTGTCTTGATTTATTCATCATCATGTTGCCTTATATAGGCTTACACATTTACATATAGCCCATTGGGCTTTACAAAATGACATTTTGCCCATCCCATGGCTCATATGCCATTTCTTTTTGCATATAAACCATGGGCTTAAAAAAATTTGGCTTTACACCCATTTTGTTTACATTAATGCATAAAAAATTACATAAAAATTATTTATTACATGATTTCATTTTGGCATGGGGGAGGGCCGGCCGCTTCATGTTCGGACTCGACCTGGGCATGGGCCCGCCCGGCCTGGGCTTGGGCCCACCTGGCTTGGGGTTGACCTTGACTTTGACTCGGTCAACCGGAGTGCAAATTTTGACCCCAACAGTACCGACGAAATATATCAAAACGGATGAAAACACAAATGAATGAAGGTGTTTGGTTTATACATTCCTAAGTTGTCCACACGGGACAAATCTATCGGTTATCATACGATTGAATCTTCTCGTCACATAGACTATACGACGGTTGTTAGTATCGAGCTATACCGTCCGATATTTAATAACGTTCGTATAGTTCTATATCACGACGAACACCAAACGTATGTTAACCGATAGACGGGGACTAAGTTGCGTTTTGAGTTTCATATATGAGTATCAATGAGAATATGAAAGTTTCATATTATCATCGAATATCATATATTGGTTTTAACTTGAATATCTTGAATCACTCTCTAATGATGCGTTTATTATGTATTCTTGTTGTATGTGTGTGTTTCGGCTGTCGGGGTAAGGTTTCTATCGGTTATTATACGATTGAATTTTCTCGTCATATATACTATACGACGGTTGTTAGTATCGAGTTATACCGTCCGATATTTAACAACCTTCGTATAGTTCTAAACCGACGACGGTAAATAGTGAAGCATGAAACAATGGGTATAAAGCACTAACATGAATGTATAAAATAACATAAACAGGTAGCAGTAATGGGTATGGATCATGACAATACTCTAGGTTAATATCCAAGTCACTAAACTAACAGTATTTATCTCATTTGAAATCGATTGGTGGAATATATTCTCATATTTAGACTCCTGGACCCCACAGGCTTATGTGAGAGGCCAACCCAATATTTTTTCAAGGACCCTCCAACCCAATTTTTTTTTCCTTTTATGAAACCTAAACCTACCCAAACAAGATCAGGCAGGTTTATACAGACGAAAACACCCCTAATTTATTGGACGGGTTAGGGTTGAGTCTAACCTGACTTCACCATACTTAGCTGTTAGAATGTATATGAATACGGATAATTCGAGCTAACCCCGTATCCGTATTTGATTTGCATCATATACAAATAGTGATTTTCATTTTTGACGACCATCCATATCCGTATATGTAAATAATAACACTTATTCCGTTCCGTATCTGATACCAAAAATGGTAATTTTTGGCTTTATCGAGTTAAATTTTCCTAAAAATCACAACCCAACCCTAACCCTAGCCCCAGACCTAGCCCCAGTCGAACCCCAACCCCAACCCCAACCCTAACCCTAGCCCCAGCCTCAGCCCCAGCTCCAGCCGAACCCCAACCCCAACCGCAACTCCAACCGAACCCCAACCCCAACCGCAACCCTAACCCTAATCCTAACCCCAACCGATGCCTAATCCTAACCCTCATCGGTACCCAAACCCTGAACACTACCCCTAAAATCATCAAAATTATGTTTAATTAAAGATTTACTAACCTGTAGGCGGTGGAGGAGACGACGGAGACGCTCGATCGGTGGTCGACAACGCGCGCAATCGGCGACGAGGAAGAACGAGGGCAGTGGCGACGACGAAACGAAGGGCGGTGGCGACGACGAGAACGGTGACGAGAACGGCGACGCGGCGGGAACGAGAGATTTGGGGATTTTCGGAGTTAATGCGCGCGAGAGAGAGATGATCAGCGTAGGGCATTTCTGTGCCTTTTTAATTAAATTCTCATTTAGATGCCCCTACGGATTAGTCCGTAGGTTATTGGTTTGCGGCTCCGTAGAGGCAAACAACAAATTACGATTTAATATTTTTAAATTAAAACGTCTGGAACCGTAGGGGAAACCGTCGCGCCCTACGGATTAGTCCGTAGGGCCAAAATAAATCTGCCCCTATGGATTTCATTATCCGTAGGGGCAACTCCCTATTGTAGTAATGTCATGGTCGAGTGAAAAAATTATTGCTAGAGTTATGCTACTGCTTACAAAATAATATGAATCATATGGGAAAACCTTATAAAAGGATTAAAAGTCCAACAATTTATCAACTTTTTTTAAAAAATAATTAGACAATTGATACAGTTCATATTGATCAATATACTCTTAAGACATGCATTCACCAAAACTTATGTGATTTCAATAATGCTCTGCATGTACTTGCATTAGAATGTAGCAAATTAATCGTCCTATAGGTTATGGAACATTTTCCAAAATCAAATCGACGGTCAAAAAGTATCAGTCATATAACGATTGGAATACATTAGTTTTAGACCATGAAAACCAAAATGGACGGTTTGCATCGTAAAAGAATCTGTGGAGTTCTCTCCTATGCCATGGGTATTTACTTGCAAAATGGAAGATTAGGACCCTCTGCTCTTTGTTTTCAAAGAGCAGGGTGCTCTTGAATAACAACAGCCCTCTGATCTGTTAGTGGACCCCACCAAACCGTGGGCTCATCTGTTTTACACAAACACCAGCCGTTGGATCGGCAAGCGAGGCCAAGTAGAGAAGGAGTCGGAGCGGAGGATCCCGATCCCAAAATAGAGAGAGGAACTTTTGAGCCAAACAAAGAAAAGAAATAAGTACAATTAGCTTACCCCAAAAGGTGCAACCATCAAAGACTGAGTTCACATCTTTCTTTGTTCTCAGAACACAAATTTTGCTTTTCTCAGAGTCTCAATTTGGATTGGGGGATCATTCACAGAGTCTAAGCTAATGCTTTGGAGCTCATATCAAATATCAATCAATCAAAAAGGACTGAAAACACCTGCTCATTACTTCATGGCATGTTGGATAATGCACGAGTTTGATTTGGATCTAACTGGGGAACCAAGGTTTTTCCAAAAGATTTCATCCTCATGATGCCATATTCTTTCTTTCCTTCTTTTCTGCATCATTGTGTAAGCTCTTGAAGTTTGGGTCAAACATCAATCTTACAATGATCTCTTGAATGGATGTAAACATCGAAAAATATTCTCAAGGCTTTTTAGAGAAATTTCTCTCCAAGCCCTTAGATGGGTTTTGAGATTCGTGCTCAAAGCCCATCCAAAGGCCTGCAGAGAAATTTTCTCTACAAGCCCTTATAGAAAATTTTTTACCATAAACATCTTAGAAACAAAAGAAGTGCTTGTGAGGAGAAAGGAAACAAAAAGATTGGGTGCCATTTATAGCCAAACTGAAGAGATTTTGTTAGAATTTTGGATACTGACATAGAATTAAATGCTTGAGGTGTGTATGATACAATTTTCTAACTACGACGTTGCTCCCACTATGAGAATTATATAGTGAAAGACAATTGCCTCTAAGATACAACAAGCCTTAAAACTCTATTATGGGAATATGAGAAAAAATAATAAAACTATGAAGAAGTTGGCTTTCATTTATAGAGTAGAGTTGAAAAGGCAGAGATATGAAATTTATGACAAGCCAAGCCCAAAGATGCCCTAGTGGTCAAGACCATTGAATAATAATATTATTGGCCCACTAAAACAGAGCACGTTTGTGATCTTGTCATTTTTATCCAAGATATTTTATGGCTTTTGAGAACTTAATTAAACAAATGGCCTACCGACGATTGTTTGTTTGCCCATGGGCTTAACTGAGCCGCACATGGGCTGAGTTTGGTTTGTTCAAATCCGGTTCGACTTGTTTGTCTCAACTCAAAACTGCGCCCAACCCCAAATCGAAACAAAAGTAGTTTAGGCAGGAGCATTGGATGTTTAGTATAACTTTTGATTTTATTGAATATTTGGCTATTTGACTATTTATCTAGTTTAAAATTAAATACTATTTTAAAATATAAAATATAGTATAATTCATAAGGAATCCAAAACTCAAGGTTAAGCCAACGGTCCGAGTCAGTTTGTTTGCTAACCAACTCTAATTTTCTTAGCTAAACTCGAAAGAACTCTTAGCAGGCTGGACCCGGGCCGGGCCGGGCTGGAATTGAACTGTTAGGGCTGAACCAGGCTCTTTGAAAATATTTTCAGTGGAGAGAGAAAAGTGAGAGCATGCTTTGACATGGGCTTTTGATTTTTTCTGGATTTAGATCATGATGAAAGCTACAGTGGACTAGTTTATCGGCCCTATTCGTAGAATTCTGAGCTCTCAACTATTAAATTGGGCGGCGATCTCAAGGGTTTTTTCTATAAATCACCCCCAACACATACCTATTTCTAAATATCACCCTCAAAACTTTGATATTCATATACCACCTCTATAACTTTTAAGTTTTCCAAATTGCTTCCCTAAGCTAATTTTCGGTTGAAATACATCTTAGATTTTTTTATCTCCAAAATTTCCATATTTCTTAATTTCATCCCTAAAAATTCTTATTTCCAGATTTCACCCCTAAAACTTCTATGTTAACCAAAAAAACTTATTTTATTTTTATTGCATTTGAATTTAAATAGGATTAGATTGTTTTAATCAAAACTTGAATTACAAGTGTGTTTCCTCTTTCTTTCCTCTTAAAAATTATGAGATTCCTTACTCTTCTTTCTTCATCTTCAACCTCTTTATGCGGTATCATCTTTTTCACAGAATTTGAACTTTAAAATCATTTTTAGTTTTGGAGTTATTGAAATTAGTAAAAAAGAGAAACATAATCTAGTTTATATATCTACAACAAATGAATTTGTAAAGAGGAAAAGCCCTAATTTACAATCGAAAAGAAATCCTACTCTAACCCTAAATTGAAAAGAAAGAAAACGACTTTAAGTGTATTTTTGCCTTTCAATAGTCATCCAGCGGTATGTTAACCAGAGTACCAGAATATTCATATAAGCTCCTTTGCAAAACCAACTAAGGGGAGATATATGAACAACTTCAAGGTTTTAGAGGTGAAATTTAGAAATATGAATTTTTAGGAATACAATTTAGAAATATGAAAGTTTAAGAGGTGAGATATAAAAGAAAAAATCTATTTCTTAACAATGAAACAACCCTTTTTCCAACATTAATGGCCTAAAGGCAAAGTCCGGGTTTGGTTTTGCTAAGAAATCAAGAATCTCATGCTCTCTTATTGATTAAATAAAATGAGTTTGGAAAAAAGAAAAAGAAACTTTAAGAGCTGAAAAGAATATGAGGGAAATATTCTAATTGTCTATTTCATAAACCCACAATCCTAATTAAGCATATCCAGTTCGATCTAAAAATTCGTCATTGAAAACTAATGGAGGTGATTTTTTGGCTAATAAAAACATTGTGAGGGTGTTTTGTTAGATGGCTTGTATGTTTTGTGGGTTATTTTTAGATAATTTATATATTTTGGGGATGATATATGGAATATCAAAATTTTGGGGATGAAATTTAGAAACAAGCAAAGTTTTGGGGGTGAGATACTGAGAAAACCCTTCTCATGAATGGAGGGCCAACATTAAATGAGAAGTGTCGAACAAATGAGAAGAGTGCCATGCATGCTCATTTGTCTATCTGTTTTGCAACAATTTGTATGAGTTGTTTCCATGTTTATGGTTGTGGGGACGTTTTAAGAAGTATTTATTAGTGTTTGTCGGAGGGTGTAATACCCAGTTCTGTTACGCACAATTATCCGTATTTTTATATAAGGTTAGTTACAAAATTTAAACATTTATATTTATAATTATTTTGTTTTACCCAGCCCTAACTTATATAAACCCTAACCGCATTTCCATTTTTCTCCTTCATTGTTTTTCCCCTAGCCTAAACCGAAACATTATTGCCAATCTATTTTATATTTTTCCAAATTCTTTTAATTTAATACCCCAGCCCGGCCATCTCCCTTCATTTCCCATTTCCTATTTTTCCCCAGCCTAGCTACCTTCCTTTCCCTTTCTTTTCTTTTAGCCCCCAAAGCAACCAAGCCCCAAGCAAATATTTTAAATAAATAAAAACCTTCGGCCCACTGCCCTTTTTTATAAATTAAACCTGTAATAAAATCCTTAATTTCTCGAGCCAGGCCCACTTGTCCCCTGCTACTTTTATTTTTGTTTTATTTTCTTGTCGGCCCAGCCCAGCAGCCCGGCCCCCTCTTCTATTTCTCTTATTTTATTTTTGGTCGGCCCAAGCCCGCTGTTCCCCTCCGAAAGACGGCGCACAGGACCGCGATGTCTTGACGCTGAGATTCGGGGCAGATACTATTTGGTTTTATCCGTCCACCTCTCCGAAGATGCCAAGTTGATTTATGGCACCGTGTATCGGAGGTTTGGACGGATGCGGCCGATGTAGCAGACTTCGTCAGATTCCCCCTCGCTTGAGGGGTTTTTGATTGTGGGGACGCTCTTCCCTGCAGGCGCAAGCCCCTGCAGTTAATTACGCTACCGCATCGCGGTAACAACTTTCTCCTTCTCCAGAATTTCACTTCGTGTCGTGTGTGTTTGTTTGATTTGTGGTTGCCCGTGGATTGTATACGGAGACTGAGTAATGCCGTCGCCCGTAGGACGTGAACTAGTCCAAATCCGTATTTACTTAGATTTGGGTTTGGTGTTTTTAGTTTAAGGATGCATTAGTCGCGTTGCGGCTAAGATCAACTTAAACATTCGTTAAGCATACGATAGTCCTGTTTGAGACTAAGATCTAACGTGATAATCCATTTAATATCTGGTCATCGGGACTCGTCACCTCTCTAACGTCGTTGAAGGATTACAACGGCAGATGTCAGAGGAGTTCAGAGATGTACCCTTGAACCAAGGTTGATTTGGAGTTTTATAGTCCGTTTGAATGTTTAAGAATACGTTAGCCGTATTTGGGGCTAAGATCAACTTAAACGAGACCGTTTAGATCCGGCAAAAGAGCATTTGGAGGCTCTATTGTTCCAGTTTAGGGACATAGTGGTCCATATTTCAGTTTAAGGACGTGGCGGTCCGATATTAGTTTAGGGACGTTTCGGTCCACGAGTTTAAGGACCCCGCAGTCCGTATACGTGTGGTCGTTGGGACCCGTCACCTCTCTGACGTCGTTGAAGGATTACAACGACAGGTGTCAGAGGAGTTCGGAGATATACCCTCGAACCGGTAGTAAATTGATTTAAGAGAGCAATCTTGCTCAGTCAATTTAATTTAAGGACTTACGGCCAAAATTGGGTTAAGTCCAGTTGAAAATGTTCAACATTTTTATTTGCTTCCGGTCTATTAGGCCTGTGTGCTAGGGTTTTGCCCACACTTAAATAATGCATTGCATTACTTCAGGCCATTTGTTCCCATTTTGACTGGGCTCTGCCCTTTTTTATTATGATGCAGATCATTTGTTTTGGTCCACTGGACCTTTCAATTGGGCTCTGCCCTTTTAAATAACGCATAGCATTTTATTTATTAGGCCTGTTAAGCCTTTTAATAGGGCCTGGCCCTTCAGGAAATCAAATGCGTTGCATTTGTCAGGCGCTTTGCGCCAATCACTGAGCGCAAGCGCTTGTGGTGAGGACACGTGTCATGCTCTGGCAAGCGCAAGCGCAACAGCGCAGTGCGCTGCGCTAGTGCGCTGCGCTGTTGCGCTGCTGACACGTGGCGCACCCTGGTGAGTTGCGCCAACGAAGGAGCGCAACAGCGCAATTTTTTAAGTGCAAAACACTGTTTTATATTTTGGTTGATTTTAAATCAAAGAAAACAAGTTTTCTTTTGTTTTCAAAGAACCAATGGTTCATAAGAAAGTGCAAAGCACTACTATTACTTTTTTTTTTTCTTTTTACTTAAGATTATTTTTTTCTTTTTACTTAAGATTATTGATCTTGGTTTTAGATCAATAGTCTGTCCATAAGAGAATTTTCTCTTTTTCCTAAAGGTTTTTACCTTCTGTTGTTCTTGAGGAGTTCTCAGGAGTTCTCTTCTCTCTTTTTTTTTAGAAAGATATTGATGCCTTTTAATTGAGGCCTAGGGTCCTTTTTATAGTGCCCATAAATTAGTTAAATTTGTTAAAGAGATATTTCTCTGAGTGATTTGGGGAATTTTCCCCACCGTTGGATTTTTGATTCAAGGGCTTCTGCTTTGCAGAAGAAAATCTTTTTGTTTTAATAAGAACAGAAAAGATTTCTTAAAATTTTAATTCTGTTTGGCGCAGATGCCCCAGCGCATGACACGTGTCGCGCAGCGCACAGCACATCTGCGCTGCGCTAGCGCATCTGCGCTGACACGTGTCGCGCAGCGCACAGCGCAGCGCAACTGCACTAGCGCATCTGCGCTGACACGTGTCGCGCAGCGTAGCGCCTGCGCAACTGAAGCGTTACTTCCTTTAATAGAACTTTGCTATGATTGGGCACGCCTTCTTGGGCGCTGCGCTGACGTATCAGCGCCTGACATTTGGCGCGTTACGCCCGAGATTTGAAGCGTTGCTTCAGAATTTTTGAATTTTGAATTTCAACAGAGTTTTGCTCTGATTGGGCGAAACAAATGCCCCCCCACCGTTGCGCTCATGTGGCGCACACGTGAGTGCAGCGGTGGCAAATTCCCGATTGTTGGATCAAGGGGTGAGCTCAAGGGGCGCAAGCGCCTATAAATAGGACCCTTGGTCCTTGATAAATTTTTTACCATTTTCAAGAACTTGAATTTCAGAGCCTTGCTCTTGTTTAAGATTTTTAGAGCCTTGCTCTCATTTCTTTCCAGAGTTCAGATTTTTAGAACAACTTAGGTAAAATTTAAATTAAATTAAATTTGATTAACAGAGCCTTGCTCTCATAGATTTTTGACCTAAAAAAAACCCCTTTGGGGTTTTATTAACAGAGCCTTGCTCTCAGAAATCTATAGATCTACAGAGATCTTGTTCATGGGTTTTAACCCATGAACAGAGCTTTGCTCATGGATCAAATGTAGACCTTTTCTGATCTGAAAGTGGAGAACTCTTAAAAGTTTTTGTGGATCTTTAAGATCCTAAATTTTTAATCTTTAGGAGTTAAAGTTTTCTTTTTTGATGGCTTTTCCATCATCATTATAGAGCTGGGCTCTTTCCAAGAAATTGTTTTATTCCCTTGAGACCAGTGTTTGACAAATGTCACTCTATGACGGAGCTTTTCTCTAAAAGAGGAGATTTTCTCCTTGTCTCTGGGGATTTCCCATCAATGAGGATATTCTCTTGGGGATCTTTTTATTAACTGACAGTCTCATCCAACGATGGGACTGTCTTATTAAATGATGCGCCGTCATCCAGATTTTGTGGGCCCCCCTTTGGTCCCCCTATCCAGGCTAATGTTTGTCTCTTTGCAGGAAACATGTCTGCCAATTCGTCTTTTCCGTTTGTTCGCTTGGAGGGAGGGTTTCCCCAGACACCGGTGGACCGCGTAGTGCTCGCTCTCATCAAGGATCATGACCCCGAACATAAAAACCTTCACTTGTGGGGTAGGTGGTACAATGAAATCATCCAGGGTCGTCGTAGTTTCAGTTCCGCCACGCCGTCTGAGCCAATATCTTCACTCCCCTACGCAGATGAACCCCCGGTGAAGTATGCCGTGGAGGTCAAAAATTGGAATTCGGATGACCTCCTCCAGCCTGCGATTGGTGCTATCCCCGTGCAGCCGCCGCCGGCAATAGATATTTTAGGGAGGAGAATTTGTCAGGGTGAAGCGCGCCCTTGGAGACGGCTTATAACATTGGACTGATCCCACGACCGCCTGCTGGATATTTGCAATGGGCCCGGTACATCCTATCAGCGAGGAGGACTCATCTGATGAGGATTGGTTTGTACTCGGCCATTTACGTCTCGCTCTTTGAGTATCCTTCTCCTCCAACGTGGTGGGTTAAGGTTTTTATCGAGCAATGGAATATTCCCACACACACCTTCCTGATGACGGACCGGGAAGTCTCTATCTCCTTGGAGGAGTTTGCTGAAATCTCGGGTCTGCCGATGAGGGGAGAGCCTTACGAAGAGCTGCTTCCTCCCGATGAATACGTCTTTGCCACCAAGCCGCTGGTGTTTGACCTGACGCCGGAGAACGCTATTCAGCACCAGTACCCGGGCTTAGTGAAGGTATTGGAGATTTATGAAGGACTCTATCTAGAATCGGGTGACAGGGGAGTCAGTTTTGCAGATTTCATTGCTCGCTTCATTCAACCAGAGTTCTTATCAGAGCGGAGCGAGAAGTTCGCCCAGCTTGACGACCCTTTTGGGTTCGGTTTTGATCGCCGACCCACATCGGAGGATGACCACAAAGACTTTTATCTTCCCGGTGCCGCCGTCGTCCCTTTTTCAGAAATTGCCGTCCCCGACATGGATGAAGAGACCTTCTTTGTAGGGTTCTTGGGCTTGTGGTTGTGCAGTTTTGCTCTTCCTATGCATCCACGCCATATGCGGCCGACTGTTTTCTACCCAGCGCATCGGATGGTGGCTGGTTTACAGTTGTCAGTAGGAATTGCCGGGCTGGCTTATCTTTATAATGGACTTAGCGTAGCGGCGGACGCTAGTGAGCCTGGGGTGCAACCCGCCAACTTCCCGATGCACTACTTTACTTCTTGGATGGAAATGCACGTGCACGGGGTGTTTGGGGCCCATAGGATTCCTCCCTTTTTTGAGAAATGCAGGCTCCCAAGGGTCATACGGTTGGTCGGGGCTTCGATCGTTGTTGCACCTCCGCGGGAGGCTAGGGGGCTGCTCCTTCGACCATACCTGGTCGGGGCGAAGGTTTCCTTCTTGGATAAGGTCATAACAATAGGCTCATAGACCACCAAGTCGGTAGTGTCGCTACGCGATGATTTTAAAGACGGGGCTTCCATACTGAAGGCTCGGGAAATCCTCCATCTCTACTCCATTCGGCCGGGCTACCTGGTGTTCAGGCAGAATGAGACAGCACTCTTCATTAGGTATAATCCTCACCGGTTTGCTCAGCAATCGAGCTACAACCAAGGGATCCCGATGGAAGCATTCTTGGAAAAGCCCGTGGTTAGCCGAGAGGGGATAAAGAATGCAATGCACCACTTTATGCGGCTCAACACGGGTTCTTATTTCTTCATCAGCGAACCGAGCTGCATCCCCAAAGTCCTCAACACGTACGTGGCTTGGTATGCGCATGCTATGGGTCCAGTTATCCAAATGGAAAAACGCATGCTGGTTGATCGCAAGGGTGCGCCTCCCGACGGCGATCGCAAGGCTCCCTTGAAGCCGAGGACCCCGGTTATTTCTCCATTCAAAGGTGCTGGAGTCGGACCTCCGCGCGTGTTGAGCCCTCCACGCGGATTGCCACTTCGCGATATTGTGGATGCGCCACCAGCCTCCCGTGCTTCAGTGGAGGCGGTAAATGTGGTACCGCCAGAGTCTGGCGCCGGCGAGGATATCGGGACCCGCCGCCCCAAGGCGTCCGCTAAGCGTAAATCAGTCCCGGGTGCATCCAGAGCTGGCGGGCAAAAGAAGAAGAAGTCGCTCCTTTCCCTTGACGCGATTCTTGGCTTAGAGCCTGAGGCCTCTCTTACCAAAGGAATAAGTGAGTATGGCAGCAATAAGGGCTTCGCGGTAGACCCCGCAGACACCGACCTGGCGGCCGCCATTGCGGCTTCTGAGCGATCAGCGAGGCTTGAAGCGTGGTTAAGTAAACTCGCTGAGTCAGGTAATTATTAGCTGCTCTCCTCATCATTTCATCGCATTTTTCATCATTATTCTTGACTAATACTTTTCCCCATTTTCAACAGGTGTCTCTACCGAAGAAGCTATCGCCGCCTCTTTGAAAACCTTCCAAAAGGAGGAGGAGAAACGCACTTTAGCGGGCGCCGGTATGTCCCATCCCCCTCTTTTTTTTTAAAGCAAATTTCGTCGTTCTTTTCGATGATCAACCTAACTTTCTTTCCTTGTTTTCTTTCTAGGGGTTATACCAGTCTACGAAGATATTCTTCCGGAACCCGTCACTGGAGTTCCGGTCTCGTCGGGGCTGCTGCAAGGGCCTCGACTTGACAAATCGACGAGGGACGCCTTGAAGAGTTTGGAGGCATCCCTGTATACGGACGAGGATGCCTCAATGCGAGAGGCTCTGGTTAGGTCCGTCTCAACGGCCCAGGAGGAGAGGAAACGGCTGAGGCGCGAGGTGAAGGCACGCCGGGCTGCTTTGGTTACGGGAGCGGGCCCAAGCACCGTCCCTCGGGCAGATACTCCTTCCGAAGAGGCCCCTGTCGCCCTATCCACTGCTCGCAGACAAGTGGCGCGTGCCGTTCGAAGCGCAAATGATAAGTCCACTTCAGGTAACATCTCTTTCAGAATTTTTATTGTGAAAGTTATAATGCCGACGGTTCTTACATATATTATTTTGCAGGGCCAAGTCCGACCGAGGGTGAGGCGGAGACCGTTGATCCTAGGGGAACAGAGGGGGTGATGCCTGCCGAACCCGAGCCGACAGTGGGCAACATCGTCGAGGCTTCGGGGCCCGAGATAGAGGTTGAGGGGTCTACAGCTGAGAGGGTCATTGATGCCCAGCCTGAAGTGGCGGCAGATGAAATGATCATTACAACTGAACCGAGGGTGGTGGCGGACGAGGCGCTTGAGGCCGGTGACCTCGTGGTGACGGTGGATGAGCCGATGGAGGCGGCGGAGCCCGAAGAAGTAGCGGATGAGATGGGCACAACTCTCGGGGAGGAGTCAGCCGCTTCCTTCCAAGAATCTGGCAACGCTCCAATCATTGCCCTCCCTGCCTACGATCTCCCACCGTTTCCAGGTCTCGCGAGCACGACAATGGTCCCTATCGAGTCGGTCGATGAGGCCACGGGGGGTGGTCTCATGTCCACGGAGGAGGGAGACGCCTCCGTTTCAGCCGGCAGCTCGTCAGGTAAATCCCAAGTTAGTGTTCTTTCTTTACCTCACAATTTTTCTGACAAATTTACCTTTTTTGTAACGCAGGTGCAGTCAGCGCCGATGCCCCACTGCTCGGGGGTGCTCCTTCAACGACTGCCTTGGCGGTGGTCACCTCTCAACCCTCTCTCATACCCTCGAAGATGTTGGAAGGTATGGGTTTGCAATTTATTAATCTTATCTTCCAGACGCATAATTTGTGTACTAAAGTTATACTGTCGTGTCTTTCAGGAGTGCTTTTTGACCATCTTTATCAAGTGTTGCTCCCACACTTCTCCTTCCTATCTGAATTCGCCTACCCCTCTGGTAGCGCTGGTGAGTACCGTTCCCGATTGATATCTTTGTTTTTTTTTTTAGTGGTAGAATTATTTCTAACTTTCTCTTGTCCTGACCGCAGTGTTACAAATCGAAGGGGGAGAAGAAAGATCGGTTGCGCCACCGGTCCTTCCGGCCTTGCCACCTGCTTCAACCGGTATAGTAAACTATTTTATCAATGACTTTCTCCGCATCTATTGAATCATCATCTAATCACATTTTGTCCTTTTCAGCTATCGTTCCAGTCTCGGTGCCTTTCGAGTCTCGCATTACAATACCGGGCGGCCCTTCCCAGAGACGTTCGTCCTCAAAAGGTGCGGCGAATAGTCTGCGCATGTTGAGCGACTACATCGAGGAACTCGACGTCGAGGCTCCTACATCTGCTGAAGACTTCGCTACGACGGTTAACCCGATGTTGTTGATATTTGCCACCTTCCATGACGAGGGCATTGTCACCTCTTGGGTTAACTATTGTCGGGAGATTGAGGCTTGCCTTCATCAGCTGGAGTCGATGCGCCTATCCCCTGAGACTTTGGCCGTGAGCACTCAACGGGGAGCATGGCTCGAGCAAAGCACTTCTCATTTCCGTCATTTGGAACAAGAAGCAGCTTTGAGGCTAAAGGAGTGCCAAGAATCTTCAAGTGAAACTGCTCGCCTGCGTGCTGAAGTTGAGGCAAACGCCGCTGAGGTAAAGGCCGTCTTCGAGGGCCTTCTAGAGCGCATATCAAATGGACTGAGACTGAAGCGGGCACTTGATGTCGCCAAGCATGACACTCCAGGCCGTGAAGCTGCTCATCAGGCCGTCAGGGATCAGCTTGCATCTGTCGTGCAGCAGCGGGCTCAAGTAGAGACAGAACTGGCGGTGGTAGCCGATCGGGAAAAGACATGGAAGGAAGTGTGCGAACAACTGATAAAGCTACTTAAGACGCTTCCTTCCCAGTAGCTGCCTTTGTATCAATGTATTTGTAAAATTTTCCTTTTAAATAACATGTATCCATTCTTTATTCTTTTGTATGATTCATCTTGTATTTGATTGAAGTCAGTGAATAAAGATACACATTTTCTTTTGCAATGTCTTGTATGCTCTTTTGCTTTCTGCCTTCTCTTATTATCAGCATGTTGTCTTTGATAAACATAATTGGCAGATAACTTAGTTTTTTCCAAGAGATCGCAATGGCTTAGGCCGCAGGTTCAGATCTGCCGCCTAAGACTTTTCAACTCTATGAGCCGTGAGGGACTCATAGAGACTTTTCTCCCTACGGATCGAGAGGATCTCGTAGGTGGGTTTTTCTCCTTAGGAATCGTGAGGATCCCTAAGTGTGGTTTCCTCTTATAAGTCGTAAGGATCCTACAAGAGAATTTTTCCCTCTTATGAGTCGAGAGGACCCGTAAGCGGTTGTTTCTCTCCTTGTCGAAACTCGACTTTGGAGAGTGAGACCCGTGAATAGTATGCATGAGACCATTTTGGATTGACTTGCAGGGTCCCATTGTTCAGGAAGCAAGTTTTTTTTTTTAGTCCCTGCTGCCTGAGGCTTCATTTGCATGTTGAGACGAATCGGGAATTTCCCGCGGAGACACAGTTTTTCTGCGAGCCGACGCGAATCAGGAGGCTCTCATCAAGGAGTGTTTGTATCCGTGAGTCGAGGAATTTGCTAGGGATTATTTGTTTCCCAAGCGCTAAGGATTATTTGTTTCCTTGGGATTTGAAACGAGTCGAGGATTTCCCACGGAGGCACTGGTGGCTCTGCGAGTCGACGCGGATCAGGAGGCTCTCGTCAAGGAGTGTTTGTATCCGTGAGTCGAGGAGTTTGCTAGGGATTATTTGTTTCCCCGGCGCCAAGGATTATTTGTTTCCTTAGGGTTTGAAACGAGTCCAGGATTTCCCACGGAGACGCTGGTGGCTCTGCGAGTCGACGCGGATCAGGAGGCTCTCGTCAAGGAGTGTTTGTATCCGTGAGTCGAGGAGTTTGCTAGGGATTATTTGTTTCCCAAGCACCAAGGATTATTTGTTTCCTTGGGGTTTGAAACGAGTCGAGGATTTCCCACGGAGGCACTGGTTGCTCTGCGAGTCGACGCGGATCAGGAGGCTCTCGTCAAGGAGTGTTTGTATCCGTGAGTCGAGGAGTTTGCTATGGGTTATTTATTTCCCAAGCGCCAAGGATTATTTGTTTCCTTGGGGTTTGAAACGAGTCGAGGATTTCCCACGGAGGCACTGATGGCTCTGCGAGTCGACGCGGATCAGAAGGCTCTCGTCAAGGAGTGTTTGTATCCGTGAGTCGAGGAATTTGCTGAAGACATTTGTTTCTTCGGAGTTGGACTGAACCGTCGAGATTTGGCTTCGTTTTCTGGCGGAGCCTGTTGGGAAAGTATGGTTCCCTCTTTGTTTATGCCCTTGAATTGTATACAGGGATCGATGTGATCTTAACTGTAGGGCCAAAATTTCATCATCATTTTTTTTGTTTTATCTCCGCGATGCTCTATCATTTCAGCTTTTATATCGCGAAGGTCGCGATTGCCCAATCATTTCGGCTATTTTTCGCGGTGCCCAATCATTTCGGCTGTTTATTTTATTTTTACTCGCCGCTTTTTATTGCGAGTTGCCCCAATCATTTCGGCTATTTTTCATGCCTACATTTTTACTTGCTGCTTTTTCTTGCAAGTTGCCCAATCAATTCGGCTATTCCGTATGCATGTGCGGCCTATTGGCTTTCCGCCGTAAACCTGGAATTAGGCACCGATTTCGGCATCAACACCGCTACAACTGGGATATTGCCATGAGCGAATCATCATCTGCCTCCGTCGATGTTGAACAAAGGTAGCTTAGCGAACAGGGTTAGGGTCCTGTCGTCTAAGGCTTTTAACTTCATGAGCCGTAAGGGTCTCAGAAAGGTATTTCTCCCTACAAGTCGTGAGGATCTTGTAGGTGTATTTTCTCCTTAGGAATCGTGAGGACTCCTAAGTGTATGTTCCTCTGTAAGTCGTAAGGATCCTACCAGAGGGTTTTCTCCTTGTAAGTCGAGAGGACTTACAAGGGTTGTTCATCATGCGAACATATCCCCAGTCTCGGATGAGACTTGATTAGGGAAATGTTTATTCGCGCCCGTGGATTGTATACAAGGGTCAGTATTGAGCCACTTGTAGGGCAATATCGGAAGTTGTGGGGGTTGCTTAAGCACAGGTTTAGGTCTCTGTAACTTAAGACTTTCAAATCTTATGGGCCGTGAGGGTCCCATAAGAGAGTTCTCCTTACGAGTCGTGAGGATCTCGCAAGTGTATTTTCTCCTTAGGAATCGTGGGGATCCCTAAGTGTGTTGCTCCCTTGTGAGTCGTAAGGATCTCACGCGAGTGGTTTCTCCTTACAAGGTCGAGAGGATCTTGTAAGTGTTCTTTAACGAGGTTGCGCCTTTTCGGGTTTTCACAAACACTCGCCGGTAGCCCTGCTGTTTTTACTCACTGAGCCCTTTCGGGTTTTCATCCGTGCTCATTTTGCTTATGGACGTACCCTTTTTTTTTTATTCTTTTTATTTTTATATTTTTTTTACGAGGTCGTGCCCTTTCGGGTTTTCACGAACACTCGCCGGTAGCCCTGCTGTTTTTACTCACGGAGCCCTTTCGGGTTTTCATCCGTGCCCTTTTTGCTTATGGATATACCGTTTTTTTAATTTTATTTTTATATGTTTTTTTTATCTTATCAGTCTAAAAATGTTGCGGTAGTAGTTTAAAGACGTTTCGGTCTGCTACTAGTTTAAGGACATTTCGGTCCGTCGTTGAGAGGCGGGCTACTGCTTATAAAGCTTGAGCTTAGGAAGATAGCGAGCGGACGTAGTCGTCGTCATCTATCATTGACCTAGGCTGTGGCTCATCAAGCATAGTATTTCTTTAGGAAGCGACCGTTTATCGGCCTGAAAGGCCTTTCACCGTGCATATCTATGAGTAGATAGGCCCCGCCCTGGTAGACCTTATCTATGACGTACGGACCTTCATAGTTTGGCTCGAATTTTCCCCGCTTGGCGCGATTGGGGATCATAGGCCTTTTGACCACTAGCACGAGTTCGTCTTGGCGAAATGTCCTCGGTCGGGTCAATCTTTCATATGAGCGCGTCATCTTTGCTTTATAGGCCTCCAGATTTTGTTGCGCTATGAGCCGTGTTTCTTCAAGGGCGTCAAGCTCCTCAAGCCGAAGGTGAGCATTTTCTTCGTCCGTCAGCTCGTAATGGACTGCCACTCGTAGAGAGGGTAACTCTATCTCGAGGGGGAGTACTGCTTCTGTCCCGAATACTAACGCTATGGTGTTGCGTTTGTGGCCGTTTTAAACGTAGTTCGATATGCCCAGAGAGCCTCTTGCAGTCTTTCGTGCCGGTATTTTTTATTTCGCGACACTGTTTTCTTCATGATCTTCGTCAAGGTCTTGTTGAAGGCCTCAGCTAGACCGTTAGCTCGCGGATTATAAATCGAGGAATATCTCCAATCTATATTGTGTTGCTGCACGAAGCGACTGATCTTGTGGCTTCTGTAGGCTGGCCCGTTATCGGAGATGATCCGTCTCGGCGTTCCAAACCGATATATGACATGCGTCTTGAAGAAATGGAGAATATTCTCCGTCTTTACTTCTCTCAGCGGTACCGCTTCTGCCCACTTAGAGAAGTAATCGGTCGTCGCTAGGATGAAACGATGTCCTCTAGACGATGCTGGTTCGATGGGGCCGACTATATCAGTCCCCCACATTTCGAATGGCCAGCTAGCCACCGTTGGATGTAGTGGATTCGGATCTTGATGGATGAAATCCCCATGAATTTGGCATGAGTGGCACTGCTTCGCATATTCGAGGCAATCCTGAATCATCGTGGGCCAGTAGTAGCCCATCCGTTTTATCTTCATCTTCATCTTCGGGCCTGCTTGGTGAGAACCGCAGAGTCCGTCGTGAATTTCCTGGACGACCCTTTTCGCTTCATCAGGTCCTAAGCATCTCAGCCATAAAGAATCAAATGACCTCTTGTACAGAGTATCATTGACGAAGGCGAAAGACAGAGCTCGTTTCATGAGCTGATGTCTTGTGGACGCTTCTTCGGGCATTCGGTGGGACTTAAAGTAGTCTATGAAGACTTCCCTCCAATCCTCGGTCTTTTCCCGGTCTTTTATTTGTAGAGCCATCTGCTCGCTCGCTCCTTTTTCTTCGGATGATTCCGGAGATATTTCTATTGGGGCAAGCACCCGACGGCTTTGCACCATGATTCTAGCGTCATCGAGGTTCTCGTCAGCCAGTTCTTTAGCAAGTTTGGCCAATGCGTCTGCTTTGCTGTTTTCCGCGCGCGGTATATTTTCCAAAGTATAGGAGGGAATTTGAGTCAATAATTGTTGCACTTTTTCGCCGTACTTCACCAGTTCTGGTTTGCATGTTTGGTAGTCGCCGTTTACTTGACTAACGACCAGTTGAGAATCCCCGTATATGAGGAGGTTTTCAATTCCCATGTCAATGGCGATCTCGAGGCCTGCTATCAGAGCTTCATATTCGGCTTCATTGTTTGTCCTCGGCTCTGTTAGGGAGAAAGCAAAGCGCATTATCTCTCCTTGTGGAGTTACAAAGATGAGTCCTACGCCCGATTTAGTTATAGGGGTGCTTTGTTTGCGCTTCTTCATGGAAGATGCACCATCGAAATAAAGCTCCCATCGAGTATCATCACCGTTGACCGTATCAAACGCATGTTCGTCTGGAAGATCGCAGTTTAAAGAAGAATCGGCCGGTATCGGATGCTCAGCGAGGAAGTCGGCGATGGCCTGGCCTTTTACTGCCTTGAGAGGTTGATATATTATCGAGAACTCCATCAAGAGCAGGGTCCATTTAGCGAGTCGTCCCGTCAATATAGCCTTTGACATTAGATATTTGAGAGGGTCCACCTTTGAAATAAGACGACTTCATGCGCCAACACGTAATGTCTAAGCTTTGTTATTGCGAAGATCAACGCCAGGCAGTGTTTTTCAATAGGGGAGTAGTTGCTTTCTGCCCCCAGTCGAACTCGACTTAAGTAGTAGAGTGCTCTTTCTTTCCCTTGGTCGTTTTCTTGTGCCCATAACGCGCCTAAAGAACCTTCAAGGGCGGTCGTGTAAAGAATGAGAGGCTTTCCCTTAACCGGAGCAGCCAAAACTGGAGGGTTCTGCAGGTACTGCTTGATCTCGTCCAGTGCGCCTTGGCACTTGTGATCCCAAACAAATGGGGTTCCCTTCTTCATCAGGTGGCTATAGGGACGACACTTGCCTGAAAGATTGGCCATAAATCGCCGTATGTATGCGAGCTTCCCTTGGAGAGATCGCAACTGTTTAAGAGTCCTCGGCGGAGGCATTTCCATGATCGCCTTGATCTTGGACGGATCTATTTCGATACCCCGGTGTCAGACGATGAATCCTAAAAATTTGCCCGAGGAAACTCCGAATGCACACTTAAGAGGGTTCATTTTCAAGTTGTATTGCCGAAGGCGTTGAAATACGGTCTTCAAATGTTCGAGATGTTCCCCGTATGATTTGCTTTTAACCACAAGATCATCGATATAGCATTCGACGATTTCGTGTATAAGGTCATCGAAGATCTTTGTCATGGCTCTCTGGTAAGTAGCACCGGCGTTCTTTAAACCGAAGGGCATCACCTTGTAGCAGAATATACCCAAAGGAGTCCTGAAGGCGGTGTGCTTCTGGTCTTCGGGATGCATCTTTATTTGATTATACCTTGATGAGCCGTCCATGAAGGAGAAAACCTCATGAGTGGACGTATTGTCTATCATCAGTTCAGTGACTGGCACCGGGAAATCATCTTTCGGACAGGCTTTATTGAGATCCCGAAAATCCATGCATATGCGCACAGTCCCATTTTTCTTCATCACCGGGACGATGTTGGCGATCCATTCAGGGTATTGAACTTCCTGGATGAAGCCAGAGTCGATCAGCTTCTTGACCTCAGCATTGATGCTCATCTCAAGCTCAAGCCGCATTCTTCTCGGCGCCTGTTTGACTGGCTTGACGTCCGGAGATATTGCCAATTTGTGCACAGCAATTTCTGGGTTTAGTCCCGGCATTTCGGAATAGTTCCACGCGAAGCAATCTCTATGCTGTAGAAGCACGTCTTTTAACGCAGCCACCCTTTCTTCAGATAGCAGCTCGCTGATGAATGTCGGTCGCGGATCGTCTGCCGATCCCAACTCAATTTTCTTAAGGTTATCTACAGTGGTATGGATTCCATCTTCCAGCTCTTTTGGCGCTGGTGGGAATTCTGAGATTATCTCGTCGCTGCTGTTTTCGAAGCACCAAGGGAGCTCCTCTATGTTCTCGGGCTCTTCTTTTAATATTGTAATCATGTGACAGGTGCGAATTCGTTTCCAATCCCAATGTGGAACCGGTTCTCCTTTCGTGGCCTTGGGCTCGTGCTTCCGTGGCGATGCTACCCTCCAGTTGTCGGATAGAGCAAACTTGCCAAGCTGATACTGATCTTCGACCCAATTCTTGAAGGTGAAGCAATCTTCAAGAGGATGCCCTATAACTCGGTGATAAGGGCAATAGTCCGGGTGAGAGCTTCGCCTGCCTGTTCGGGTTTTTTGGACTCCGGCAGTGTAAGTATTTGATGTTTTAGAGCAAGATCAAGTATCTTCTTCGTCTTGTCCTGAGGAAAAGAGTATGCTCGACCCATTTTCTTATTGAGGGATAGATCAATAATGCTCGCCTTCCGTTTGCGTGGTTCCTTAGCCCCGTCTTGTTGTTGTTGAGCGTTTTTTTGGCCTTTCGACTTATTTCTGCTTTTGCGCCGAGCTTTCTTTATAACAGGTTGACAAGGAGCGGTATTTTCATCCTTTACGGCCTGTTGGAGAAGGCGTTGCATCTTGGCTTTCTCATAGATGGCCGTCTCACGGTTGTGATCATATCGGACTTTTTGACCAGCTTTCTTTATAAGTTTGTCCATTTGTTCCTCGAACGACGGACTGGGCTCTTTTGCATCTGGAACTTTCAATGGCTTAGGATTAGCGTCCTCCCATTGAGCATCCGCTTCTTCATCGAGGTCATACACGACGTAACAGCTGGGCAGTAACTCTCGTTTCTTTGACCGGATGTATCCAAGCCCTTTTGTTTCCATTCTCCCATTAGGCAGTTTGCGTTGAGTCCCGGGAACGTTCCAGACCCTGTCATAGAACTTGGCCTCTCTAACGGTCTGTTTGAAGGATATCCCCTGGCGTTTCAGCAGCTTCTTCAAACCCTCTGTATAATATCTGGGAAGACGGATAGGCTGAAGCCTGTCGAGCGCAGGATCCGCGCCATGCCAGATTTCTTTTTTCACCTTGGTTTCTTCAGAGCGGTAAAATAGAATTGCTTTCTCGCTCTCTCGCCTGGGAGGGATATAGAATGTCCGCAACTCTTCTACACTGTAGATATTAAGTGCATCTAGTTCTTTATGGTGTTTAAGCGGCACTATGGCGACTTGTAGACTTTGCTCTTCGTCAGCGGACGTTTGTATTGAAGGTCGAGCAGAGAATACAGCATGGACTTCATCTTCCGAGTCGCTGCCAAAGATCAATGTAGGAGTCGGTGGTCCCGGCTTGTTGTGTTGGGGCGGACCCGAATAAACTATCTCCTCTTCCTTCTCAGTATCACTGCCGAAGACAGGGATGGTAGCGTTAGTTTTATTCTCCGGCTTGTGACACTTCTCCGTGTCTTCGAAATCCGGTAAGAAGTATTTGGTATCTTCGTATTTGCGGAACTCGTTCACAGAGAAAGGGTTCAGTTCTCCCGTCACGGTATACTCGAAACCATCCTTAAAATACTTCATACACTGATGTTGTGTAGAAGGGATGATGTTGTACTCGTGTAACCATGGTCGACCGAGCAAAGCGTTGTAACATGTCTTGGCGTCTATGACGTGGAACTTAATGTCCGTGACGAGTAGCCCGAAGCGTAGTGTCAGTATCACAGATCCAAGAGTCTTTGACGATTGGGAGTCGAACCCGGAGATGGTGATCCTGTGCTGGACGCTCATGCAGATTTCCTTCAACACCCGCACGTTGAGTAGGTTAACAGACGACCCGTTATCGATCGGGATTTTGCCTATCTTTATATCATGGCAGTATCCCGAGACATAGAGAGGGCGATTGTGTTCGCACGTCCTAAGCAGAAGGTCTTCATCGCCAAAAGTAATATCGGCCGTGTGCACCTCCTCCAATTCATCCTTCATCTTTTCCTCGGCCAAGCATGCTTGGAATCGTTCCGGGTCTTAGAGCGCCGTAATTAACGAATCTCTCGCCTCTTTTGATAGCAAAAGGGCGTCAAGAATGCTGAGCTGTGAGGGCAGCTTCCTCAGATGTGCTAAGACGTTGTAATCCACCTTATTCTTCTTTGGTGGGTCTTTGGCCGCTAGCTCTTCCACCACTTGGTCATCTAAGACGATATCTTCAGAGGCCTTTTCTTTCCCTTTATCTTTCCTGTTCGAGGGTCCGAGGTTCTTTTCGGGCAGCGTGCGATTACGTAGCCGGATATTTTCGCAAACCTTCGGTTCTTCTTCTTTTCTCGAATCGGACTCTTTAAAGAGGGGGGCAAGTTCTAGCTCTTCATCAGAATCACTCCGAAATGTAGGCACTTGTGGTTTACCAGTGTTAATCATGCAACAATCGCCAGCAGTTCTTTTAAGCCCTTCGGTCGTATTTCTTTGCTCCCGACGAGTTTTACGCTTTTCCCGCTTAAAGCGTTGTCGATGAGCAACGTATCCTTGCCACCATCTATCGAAAGCTTTGCACTCCTGAGTGGGGTGCGAAACCTTCTGATGATATAAGCAATAAGACGGGTGCATTTTCGCCTCACCAGTAATTTCTTCTTCGGAGGATGGTAGCTTCATGCCCATTGATATGGCCTTAGCAAACCTTTTCTTTATCTTGAATTGACTTTTGTCGGTAGCGAAAGTGTTTAGCTCCAGCGGGATCGTCTCAGCTTTTTCATCAAGTTGCTGGCGCTTGGCCCTTTCCAATATAGCCGTCTCGCGTTCTCGATCAGCTTTACTTTTCAATCGAGCTTCGTTGAGGAACGCGTCAATTTCCTCATCTGATGGCCCCAGGACTTTTGGTTCAGGATCTGCCCCCGGCTTTTCAGTGCAAGGAGCCTCCTCCTCATTTGTGACCGAATGGGAAATCATATGACAACTCGCCACATATCCCTCGGATTCATCCGATGAACTTCCTTCCTCATCTTCTTCTTGAAAAACGCGATTGAGGAATTCTTGGAGCGTAATGGGAGTCCGTGCCTTTTGATTATATTCCTCCAACGCGTCAATTTGCCTTTGTAAGTCCGTGCGCTTATCGTCAGGCTTCACGGGCTTCTTAGATTTCTTCTTCTTCTTTTTTGAAGATTTTGACGGTTGGCTGCAAGTGTTTGAGCCACCACCATCGGTCTTTGGAGTTGGACGTAGCTTCAACATCCCTTCAATGACCTGCGGTTCCAACGGGTTCTTCCATTTGATCGCTGGACATGTCTGAAGATCGTTTAGCATCCTCTTTGTCTTGGCTGATAATACAACCTCCCATGGAGCTTCTTCAATGACGGAGCATGTTGCCCCCGGCGTATTTGTCCCCTTAGAGGTGTGGGGTTGCGGGGGATTCACCTTCCATTTGTCAGATAACGCGAACTTGCCCTGTCGGTACTGGTTTTCAAGCCAATTCTTGAAAACGTAGCAATCTTCAATCGGATGGCCTAGTACTCGATGATAAGGACAGTAGTTGGGCTCGTTGACGTCACTTGGTTGCAATGGACGTTTTGGTTCCGGCAGATTTATGAGTCTGTTGCGCAACGCCAGCTCGAATAACCTCCTCGTTTTATCGCGGGGAAAGGAGTAAGGACGTCCCATCCTATCCTCAAGGGGCACGTACCGTCGCATATTATTTTGACGAGCAACCGGCTTCGAGTCGCTCGGTTGTTGTTGAGCACTAGCGACGACAATCGCTTTTCCCTTCCCTTTATCACTTCGGGAGTCCAGCTTTGGAAGAGGAGGTTTGTGGCCCATCTGATCCATCTGTGCTAGTTTGTCAATCAAGGCCTGGAAGGTAGTTGGCTTGAAAAACATCATAAACTGCGAGATGGTTGCTTGTGGATCGAGGGTTCCCACAAACATATCTACCGCGGGAGCTTCTTCAATGCGTTGCTCACACTTCGACCATAAGTTCCGCCATCGTATAGCGTACTGAACCCACGTCTCGTCGGGTTTTACCCTGGCGTTAATCAGTGCTGTCATCGGGGTACGTTCACTGGCGCTTGCAAAACGCTGAGTAAACAACAGCTCCATCTCCGCGAAGGTTTTAATAGAGTCGTTCGGGAGCTCAGAGTACCATTCAAACTCCGTATCTGATAAGCTTCCAACAAACTGGCGAAGCAACAGCTTGTCGTCACCGCCGGTGTTGCCGCAGAGTGCCCTGAACTGGGCAACATGCTGATGAGGATTGCCCGTCCCCTTGTAGACATGGAACTTGGGAATCGTATAACCTGGCGGGTACTTGATTTGATCGTACCAACTCGGGTATGGTCTCCCCGTTTTCACGACCTGGCTGGCTGTTTCGGTTGCATGATGAACCCGTATTTGCTGGGCAATGTATTCATCCAAATCAGCTTTGGAGATTGTATCCTCTTTAGCTGTGAACAGAACTGGTGGAGGATTTGACGTCTCTCCCCTATCGTTTTCAAGAATGATGGGGGGATCTTCAGCAGGTGGATCTTGTTGAATTATCATACCCACCATATCCTAGAACAGGAGGGCCATCTTCTTTATGTTGGCTGCCTGCTCCGCAGCTTCTTTATCTTTCTTCTCTAGTACGCGTCGAAGGAATTCTGCGTCCGTTTCTTGTTCTTGACGCTCGTCCTAGGATGTTTCAGGGGTTTCTTTTGGCCCTATAAGTGCGGCCATAGCGTTCATCATCTCTTGGAGCTTCTGCTGCTGCTCCTGAGCCTTGGTCACTGACCTCGTGTGCGGTCTATGACCTGTTGATATGCGGCTATCTTCTTTTCCTGATGCCATATAAACCGTATGAACTGTTATGCCTCCTGACTTGGGGCGTTTAGGTTCACCATTTTTAACTTTTACCGCTGACGCGGGAGTTTTCTCTGGCCTCCTTCTTTTGTGGGCCGTTGAGGTTGAAGGAACCGTTGAAGGGGGCAGCCTTGCAGCTGCTGTCCCCCGCTGTTCAATAGGATGGTCTTTTCCTTTTTGCACTTTCGCCCTTTTCTGGTGACGAGAGTGATCTGGGTCAATTACGGAGTCTTGAACCCTCCGCCAAACTTTATAAATTCTTGAGGATAGCCGTTGAGGGGGCTGTTCTTGCTTCATTTCTGGAACTCTCTTCGCAGGTGGAGGAGATCTCTTCAGTGTAGCGGTTGGAGAGTTTTTCCGTACCCTCCTCAGTAGTTCAAAGCTGTTCCCAGTTGGGACAGTAGCGTTGACTTCCACCACTGGAGCCGGTGGAGTTAGCCCTGAGGGAGAGTTGCCCCCTGCCTTCCTCACTCGTTGCCAATGGCGACGTCGAGAACGGCGAGCCGTTGGGATTGGCTCAGAGATTGAGATAGTTTCTTTTTGCCCCCTGTCTGAATGAGGCGCCGCCGGTGTTAACCTTTTAAAGACTGAGGTTGTCTTCTGAGGGGTGATATTCAAACTGCCGAAGACGGATCCTTGAGCAGGAGCAGGAATCGTCAGTCTTGAAAAGACTGACTCTTTGACAGGGGAAGCCGCCTTGACGACTTCTGGGGCAGCAGTTATTGCCTTCCTTTGGACAGCCATTTTAGAGTTCAGATTTAGCCTGGCGAAAACAGAGGCTGTCGGTTTGGTAGCGGGCGACCCGTCGACAGGGGCCGTCGTAGCAGTGAGCCGGTCAAAGACCGACTTTTTGTTCACTTCCGGTACAGGTATTGGCTCAGAGAAGCTTGTAGGTGGGATCATGGTCCCGAAGAACAGGCCAGTGGTGGCCTGGGTCACCTGGTCTACTGGCAGAGTGAGGAAGGAAGCCGCTTGGGGCCCATATGCTACACCTCCAGGTGAGGTGGAGCGTCCGTTGCCGTGGCACTTCGAGCAGTTGGTGCAGTTAGAGGCCATTGATGCTTGAGTTCTGCGCCAGGCAAAAGACCAAATCTTAGTAACTTGAAATCCAGAGGCAACCGTTAACAAACCGCGATTGGTTCGCGAAGACGACACACGAAGTGTGGAGTGGAAAGAGGAAAATGTCCCACTGGGCGTGCCAGAATCTGTTCCCCTCCGAAAGACGGCGCACAGGACCGCGATGTCCTGACGCTGAGATTTGGGGCAGATGCTATTTGGTTTTATCCGTCCACCTCTCCGAAAATGCCAAGTTGATTTATGGCACCGTGTATCGGAGGTTTAGACGGATGCGGCCGATGTAGCAGACTTCGTCAGATTCCCCCTCGCTTGAGGGGTTTTTGATTGTGGGGACGCTCTTCCCTGCAGGCGCAAGCCCCTGCAGTTAATTACGCTACCGCATCGCGGTAACAACTTTCTCCTTCTCCAGAATTTCACTTCGTGTCGTGTGTGTTTGTTTGATTTATGGTTGCCCGTGGATTGTATACGGAGACTGAGTAATGCCGTCGCCCGTAGGACGTGGACTAGTCTAAATCCGTATTTACTTAGATTTGGGTTTGGTGTTTTTAGTTTAAGGATGCATTAGTCGCGTTGCGGCTAAGATCAACTTAAACGTTCGTTAAGGATACGATAGTCCTGTTTGAGACTAAGATCAACTTAACGTGATAATCCATTTAATATCTGGCCATCGGGACTCGTCACCTCTCTAACGTCGTTGAAGGATTACAACGGCAGATGTCATAGGAGTTCAGAGATGTACCCTTGAACCAAGGTTGATTTGGAGTTTTATAGTCCGTTTGAATGTTTAAGGATACGTTAGCCGTATTTGGGGCTAAGATCAACTTAAACGAGACCGTTTAGATCCGGCAAAAGAGCATTTGGAGGCTCTATTGTTCCAGTTTAGGGACATAGTGGTCCATATTTCAGTTTAAGGACGTGGTGGTCCGATATTAGTTTAAGGACGTTTCGGTCCAACATTAGTTTAGCGACGTTTCGGTCCAAGATTAGTTTAGGGACGTTTCAATCCAACATTAGTTTAGGGACGTTTCGGTCCAATATTAGTTTAGGGACGTTTCAATCCAACATTAGTTTAGGGACGTTTCGGTCCAATATTAGTTTAGGGACGTTTCGGTCCACGAGTTTAAGGACCCCGCAGTCCGTATACGTATGGTCGTTGGGACCCGTCACCTCTCTGACGTCGTTGAAGGATTACAATGACAGGTGTCAGAGGAGTTCGGAGATGTACCCTCGAACCGGTAGTAAATTGATTTAAGAGAGCAATCTTGCTCAGTCAATTTAATTTAAGGACTTACGGCCAAAATTGGGCTAAGTCCAGTTGAAAATGTTCAACATTTTTATTTGCTTCCGGTCTATTAGGCCTGTGCTAGGGCTTTGCCCACACTTAAATAATGCATTGCATTACTTCAGGCCATTTGTGCCCATTTTGACTGGGCTCTGCCCTTTTTATTATGATGCAGATCATTTGTTTTGGTCCACTGGACCTTTCAATTGGGCTCTGCCCTTTTAAATAATGCATAGCATTTTATTTATTAGGCCTGTTAAGCCTTTTAATTGGGCCTGGCCCTTCAGGAAATGAAATGCGTTGCATTTGTCAGGCGCTTTGCGTCAATCACTGAGCGCAAGCGCTTGTGGTGATGACACGTGTCATGCTCTGGCAAGCGCAAGCGCAACAGCGCAGTGCGCTGCGCTAGTGCGCTGCGCTGTTGCGCTACTGACACGTGGCGCGCTCTGGTGAGTTGCGCCAACGAAGGACCGCAACAGCGCAATTTTTCAAGTGCAAAGCACTGTTTTATATTTTGGTTGATTTTAAATCAAAGAAAACAAGTTTTCTTTTGTTTTCAAAGAACCAATGGTTCATAAGAAAGTGCAAAGCACTACTATTACTTATTTTTTTTCTTTTTACTTAAGATTATTTTTTTCTTTTTACTTAAGATTATTGATCTTGGTTTTAGATCAATAGTCTGTCCATAAGAGAATTTTCTCTTTTTCCTAAAGGTTTTTACCTTCTGTTGTTCTTGAGGAGTTCTCAGGAGTTCTCTTCTCTCTTTTTTTTTTAGAAAGATATTGATGCCTTTTAATTGAGGCCTAGGGTCCTTTTTATAGTGCCCATAAATTAGTTAAATTTGTTAAAGAGATCTTTCTCTGAGTGATTTGGGGAATTTTCCCCACCGTTGGATCTTTGATTCAAGGGCTTCTGCTTTGCAGAAGAAAATCTTTTTGTTTTAACAAGAACAGAAAAGATTTCTTAAAATTTTAATTCTGTTTGGCGCAGATGCCCCAGCGCGTGACACGTGTCGCGCAGCGCGCAGCGCTGCGCAACTGCGCTAGCGCATCTGCGCTGACACGTGTCGCGTAGCGCGCAGCGCCTGCGCAACTGAAGCGTTGCTTCCTTTAATAGAGCTTTGCTCTGATTGGGCGCGCCTTCTTGGGCGCTGCGCTGACGTATCAGCGCCTGACATGTGGCGCGTTGCGCCCGAGATTTGAAGCGTTGCTTCAGAATTTTTGAATTTTGAATTTCAACAGAGCTTTGCTCTGATTGGGCGAAACACCCGCCTCGGCCCAAAACTCCCTCACCCGACCCGTCCTCTTTCTTCTTCCCCATTCAGTTTTCCCGCTTCTTTTTCCCGTTGCGCCCACGTCTCGCGCCCGAGCTTCCCCCGCGCGGCCGTTTCTCGCGCGCGCCCACGTCCCACGCCAACTGACCCCTGCGACCCGCTCCCCCAACGGCTCTCTCCTCTTTCCTCTCTCCCCTCTCCTCTCTTAGGAAACCATGGATATCAATCCCCTGCACACCGAACCCACGCCCTCGCCTGTCCTCGTCGACGACGCTCACCTCTTCGTCGTCGACCTTACCCACGCCTCGTCGCTACCTCCCTCTCCTCCCACACCCGCCACTGCAGCTCCACCACCTCCTTCAAACAAAACCCACCTCTCACTCCCCCCTCGCATCACCACCGCCGGCCATCTCGACCACCACCGCCGACGTCGACGACATCGTCGACAACTACGACCGCCTCGTCCCCCCTCGCGTCTCTCTCCTCTTCACCCACCGCCTACACACCGAGCCCCACCGCCGAGCACGAACGCCTCCTCTGTAACCCCCGACGCCGAGCCCTCACCGGTGCCTCCGTCGACCCCCGTCGTCACCGAGTAAATTTCTCTCTCTCTGAATATCTCTCTCCCTCTCTCTCTCTCTCTGAACCTCTAAATCTCTCTCTCTCTCTCTCCTTAATTCTCTCTCTCTCTGAATTTCTCTCTCTCTTTCTTGGCATCACTGCCTCTCTCACATCAAATCAAAGTATGTCTAAAGCCTGGAGCTGATGAAAACGAGTGCATAGTAGTTACCTGGGTTTGACTATATTTATCTGATTCCGAAGGCTGAACCGGTGCTGCGTTCGTGATGTAATCGTGCTGTTTCCGCTGCCGTACTATTGTCGACTCGTCACCAGGCAAGTTTAATACTTGCTTCATGCTACTTGTATATGTTACAATTCTAATTACTTTAATTGTCGCATACTCTTTTACGTGAATTGTATAATTCAAGTACTCGATGCACGGCCGAATGGGAAACTCACGTTAAATTGACGGCAAAATATGAAATGTGATGGCCCGAGTAGTTAGGAATGTTCATTGAGACTTTGGCTCCAAAACTATGCCGTTTACTCACATAAAATGTGGTCTCAGTTTCTGTTGAAAGACCTGAAAACCTTCGTATACCACAAATTATAAAATTTATATTAAATTGTGTATAAACCGGATTTTAGCGTTTGATGGCTCGTAACGAAGCTAACTGGTTAACCTACTGTAAAATATTGTTGATCACTAAATTGTAGTACATTATGATAGAGATAACTGCGGTGGATTATGATTCTGGACTGCAGTCCAGAATGGAAATCCAGGTTAACCCCTGTAGTTAAACCCCTGTTTATCACTGCTCATATAAGAGAATGCGCTAAATCCTATATCATTACGTAGGAAATTGGATTATCTTTCTTACTTGACTAGATCCACTGGTTTCCTCAACCGTTTGATATTTTTAATTCATTTTACCTTGTCGACATGTCTTGCTGAATTCTGCAGAAGCAGATTCTACACCCCAAACTTAATCTGGCCATAACTCTCTGTTGGCGTAATATAATACTGATCTACCAATTGCGGTGAAAACCTGACTGGAAATCCTAAATATAGTTCAACTATAGCGTCGCCTAATTCTGATCCCAACTGGGATTAAAATGCGTTACGAAACGGACTCCCGATTCTGAAACCGGATTTCCAGCAGTGAACGCTTAAATTGAAATGGCCATATCTATTGATCCTGAAACCCGATTGATGTGAAACCAAATTTGATGGATAGATAATCAAATATACTACTTATCCCATGTTCATTGTTTCGCTAAATTGTGCATGTATGATTTATGAGGAATTATGCAAGTGGTAAGACACCGAGTGATGACCTCTCAATCATGCCGTAAATACTGTTTTCTCATCACATCACATATGTCTCTGTAGGGTGTTTTTCGTCACCCCATTGAGATGGGAATACGCGCGCGCTTGTCAGGTGTATACTACAGATTCCTCCTGTCCAGGGTAGGCCGGGGTTTATTGATTGTGGGGATCCGAATCTCCGGCAGCCGCGGACTAAGCTGCCGTTAATTACCCCTCGCCTTTGGAGCGAGAGAACCTCCGATTGACGGGTTAAACTGGTCATGCGAACTCAATGTGCAGTGTGCGTGTGTTGTGTTTTGAAAGAGGGGTTTTGGATATATCGGGAGCCACACAGAGTTTTTTACGGGGGTCCCCTACCCGGATAGCGGGCTGGGAGTCAAGGGGGCTAGCAGCCCCCTTGCGGGGTGCGGGGCAGCGCCCCGTTAGAAATTTTTTTCTAACAGGGACAGTGTCGTGGAGTATGTGTGTGTGTAAATATGTATACATATGTATAGATATACATATATATATATATATATATAAAAGGGAAAAGACATCCAAAGGATGCGTGGGGCAGCACCTTGGGCGCTGTGCGCCTAGGTGCTGTGCGCTCAGGCGCTAGAGTGCCACGTGTCGGCACGTGGGCGCTCTGCGCTTGAGCGCAAGCGCGCCACGTGTCGGCACACGGGGGAGACTTGCGCTCGAGAGCGCAAGCGCGCCACGTGTCGGCACGTGGGCGCTCTGCGCTTGAGCGCCGTCGAGAAAAGAAGACTTTTAGCCTAAGAAACAGAAGCTATGCTTCAGAAAGGAGATATTTATTATGTATATATGTATGGAGTTAAACTCCTATGATGTTTTGAAGCTGATGAAGGGGTTCTTCTTCTTCCTCCTGTTGCTTGGCCGGATCTTGAAGATCAAGAAGTAGAAGATTTTAAAAATCACTCCTTTTTGAGATCTGATGGGAGATCTGAGTTCCCCTTTGTGGGTTTTGTGGTGGAAAACTACTTAGTTTTGGAAAAGAAAGAGTAAAACTCTTGATTTAATTCAAAAGAAATGAGAAGATTTAGAACCCTGGAGAAGGAGCAGGAGGCACAAAGAACCCTAGTTTTGGATGGAATGAAAAAGTGTATCCCTTTATTCATCATTATGTTGCCTTATATAGGCTTACATATTTACATATAGCCCCTTGGGCTTTACAAAAATGGCATCTTAGCCATCCCATGGCTCATGTGCCATTTCATTTTTGCACATAAGCCATGGGTTTACAAAATATTGGCTTTATGCCCATTTTGTTTACATTCATGCATAAACAATTACATAAAAATTATTTATTACATGATTTTGTTGTTGGCATGGGGAGGCTGGCTACGGGCTCGACTTGGACATGGGCCCGCTTGACCTGGGCTTGGGCCCACCTGGCTTGGGGTTGACTTTGATTTTGACTTGGTCAACCGGGGTGTAAATTTTTATCCCAACGGTCTCTGCATTGGTAACCTAGTGATCATGTCCATTACTCAGTGTTAGGTATTAGTGATGATTGTAGTAAGTACGTTAGTATTTGAGCATGAATGGATAAGTGAAAGTGACATGTACTTGTACACAATCAGTGAATCCTATTGATTTATTGCATTGTCGACGTCTGTGGGACGTGTATAAATGTGACTATAATTGGTATGGGACAATTATGGAAGCACTTGTATGGATGTCACAGGTAAGGCACCAAACACTGTCCGTTTATCTTGAATATCAGTCGGGACATGCTTGATGGAGATCCTGTCTCCAGTTCTCGCGCAGACTTGTCATGGACCGACCAGTATTTGAGGTTATGGTTGGCGTTTGATGTAGACCACGGGGTGTGAGGTAGTTTGAGTGTGAGTTCAACAGAATCTCGGGAGTCCCATGCCGGCATATATGTAGATATATGGAGATATATAGGGATATTACTGATTATTACCATGTGTGTTTCGGGCCCGTGGTCCCTTGCCCTTGGGTCCTACCCTTGGGTGGGGGATACTCCTGCGTGGTTGACTCTCACACTTGGACTGACGATAGGCTTAGTGACCCGTACAGTGAGACTTAGAGACTAATAAGGATAGTGACATTAACATGCCTTGCTTACTGAATCAACACACATGATATATTATTTTACTGCTTTACTGTTCACCTGCTCTATTAGACACCCTCATTGGCTACTTCATGTTCGCATCTTCACTCTCTTAATTTACCGTTACATTTCATTATTATTACACGGGTTACTATTTGTACCCATATATATTGCTATCGTATCGTTCTGACGATCTGAGTATGCATGCTCAGAGTGAGAAGTGGATCTAGTTTGGACCAGGACCAGACGTACCTCGAGGATATCGCAGACATCTTGATCAGCTACCCAGAGCTATACTCTTTGATCTCCATCTGGTTAGTTTTTTTGTATTTGCTTGATTTAGTTACTGCATTTCTCATTACCTGTGCATTGATGACTGATTATCACGTAAAGCTAGAAGCCGAAGTGTGACTACGGAGAGATATTTCCTCGACCGTAGGAGCACAGCTGGCCTTGTCAACTTCTCGTATTCCGTATTTTGGGAAGCGGGACGTGACAGAGGGGGGATGGTGTATGAAATTTATCTAGTCTTCCATGTGACCAAGAAATGTAGGGTGTGTGTGTGTGTTAAAATTGGATTCGATCGACGGCTAGCACAGAAGAAAGAGAAAAAACAACACCGGATTTTAGACGGTCTGGCATAGGCATTTACCTCGGCTGCCAGCGGAAAGAAGATATGTAGTATAGAATTAGAACAGGGTAAATTTATAGGGCAATCTTTCTTTGGGGTATTTAGATGTTAATATATATTCTCTGGACCTTGATCTATATATCCTTATGTACACATCCTAATCTGGAATACACCAAACTCTCTTGAAATTACAGGACTATAACCATTATAAAATTAAGGTTCTGCGTAAACACTCCAAAAATGTCTACGGCGTCTACGTTGTCCCTTGAATGCACAATGCCTTCTTGAACACAATACATCACGTCAATGGTGATGAAAATAACAGCAGTGGAATTTGGTACATTGGATGATTCCAAGCATAGTTATAAATTTGGCATTCGGAAATAATTCGGCGAGGCCGAAAAATTGGATTCGGAGAATTATGCGGAAACATCGGTAAGTATTCGGAAAAGATACGGCAAGTATTCGGAAAATGTTCCGAAGGATTTCGAGGAAGAAATTAGTATAGGGGCATACGCATAATATGTAAACAGTAGATGAGACGATGAGTTTTGTTTCTTTCACATTATCCGCTGATGTTGCCAATTATTCGTAAAAATTCGAATCGTTCGCAAACGGCGATTAAATCGGAGGATTTAATCGACTGGTCAAAAATACACGAATTATTCATGAATTCGCCAAATTATTGGCTATGATTCTAAGAGGGAAAAGAAGACAAAAAGCCTCTCACTTGACAAGGTGGATTTATATAGGACAAGTGCCTCCTCTTAGGCCCTATTTGGTTGCAAGATTACGAAATTTGGATTCCAAAATAATATGGTTCAAAATTTCTGGATTTGGTAATTTGTTGTTTGGTTGGTTTTGGATTTATAGTATTGGATTTGTAGATCCTTATAATCTTTGTTTGATTGGTGAAAATAAACTAGGATTTGGTTTTGAGAATTGTAGAGAGAGATAGATAGAGAGAGGATTATTAAACAAATAAAGCACACGGATCCCATCCAAAAGTACAACGAATAGTGTCAAATTCTTGAAAATCCTTAAAAAAATTTAGGATTCAGGAATCCATATTTTGTGATGGGCCCCCATAAAAAACAAAGGAATACTAGAAATCCAAATTCCCCAACCAAACACAAAATTATGGAATCTTAGGATTCCACAATTAAAATCCAAAGAAATCCTGCAGCCAAACAAGCCCTTAGCTTTAAAATACAGAATAAAATTAATATCGGTTGCTAGCAAGTTTTACATGTTGGAATATTTATAAAAATACATATGCTACAAAGTGTAATTAGTGGAGTCCAGGTTAGACGATAAGTTGGTTTATTTCATAAGAGAACATGGTGGGTTGAATTCTCGCTATCTGAAAACATCACTTTCATAAATTTACGTGAGTTGCCTGACTTCTGACAGGCGTTTGGTTAAAAAATCTCAAACTTTGTATTTAAATAGCTTAAAGTCTGTTCTCTACTTTATAAATTATTCTAGAAATCGATGTATCAAAATGATTTAAGATATTTCTGAAAATCTTAAAATAGCTAATAGAAGGAAAGCCCCTTCGATCCATTACATGCAAAAGAAAATCTCTGTTGATGGAATCAAATGTTTTAAGCAAATCGATTTTTTGCACAAACCCTTTTTTTGTATACCGTTGATGAAAATTAAGAATCAAATCGGAAGTAAGAAGAATATTATCTTTAATACTTCGACCATGAACGAAAGCACTTTGCGTGGCGGGAATGAGACGTGACATAATAGACTTGAGCCCACATGCAAGAATTTTGGTAATATATCTGTAAATGCAATTAATTACAGAGAGAGAGGCCTAAAATCAGAAAATGAAGATGGAATTTTGTTTGTTTTTGGAGTAAAAGAAATCAAAGTGGGGTTAATATATTTTGATAACTTAGTGGTATTGAAAAAGTAAAGAATGGCTTCCGTTACCAAATTGTTCAACGGGCCAAGCTTTCAAAAAAAAGGAGATTATTGAATCCAACTGTCCCCGGAGATTTTGAAATTTTTGCTTTGAAAACCACATTTCTATACAAATATTGTTGTATTAATTTGTCTTAGGCCATTATCAGCATCCTGCTCCTCTACGATTTTGATGGACATAATTTGATTTGTATTAGTAAAATCATCAAATATCAGATCCTTGCAGCTTAACTGCAATTAGTTTCCACATCATCAACAAAATTAAGCATCCTTGGAAACGTTACCGCCATCAATATAACTAAAACAGAAGCAAACCAAGTGAGCTTTCCAGACATAAAAACTCAAAATTAGACTTATTATAAGCCAACGTTATCCGTTTAACAAACACTAATAGCTTGATATTTCAGTAACATGCTAAATGCAGCATTTGCGAGATACAAACCTGCAGAATCTGAGGCATACTTTATAGTAGACCAAAAAAGAACATTTACACACATGATATATAAAAGAAAATATAGAACTAAACAATTTTCTCAGCGAAGCTTATTATGTGCCACTGCTTGGCACAACTCATCCTCATAAAACAGAACTCTATTTGAAACCATGGGCTTGAGAACCGGACGAGGCAAGCCTCGAGGGATGATGCAATTTGAAGGAACTGTAACCTCTTGGAAAAGAACAGCTGCAATTTGTTTCATGTCCATTGAACAAAGGCGTGGTGGGCGAGGCCCATGCTTCGGAGCTTTTGGAGTGTGTGGGGTAGAAACCCAGATGCCCTTGCTGAAAATTTATATAACTATGATGGTGAGTTTAAGTCAGCTATCCATTGAGATTCTGAATTCAAAATCAGGGAATTAAAAATAATACAAACACTAAGCCAAATATCTGCAGTTGAATTTGAAGAATTTGGAGACTTAATTGTGATAACAACACTTTTCAGATACCATTAATATAATATTTTCAGAACGTTTAAAATTACGATAAGTTGATTATCTTACAAAAATCACATACCTTTTAAAAGGCCAGTGTTCTGTAGGCAGAGGAGTTTGTGTTGCAAGCATCTCTTGTCTGGATCGGCTCGGTGTTGTGTAATTAAAGTACCATTGTCTAGCCAAAAGAACCTAATAATAAAATTCAGTAACTATCAATATTTTCTAAGCTTGAAAAAAGCAAGCCTTTAATTTTTAACAGGTATGCTTTATAATATAAAAAAGTCGGGAATTTAGAGGTATAGGGTCAAGTAAACAAAGACAAGGGTTATGCAAGGAGATTATTAAGGGAGTTTGTGAAGGTCAGAAAATACTGAAGATTAGCTATTTCAGGAAATAGATTCTCCCAAATAAGTGGCTCAAGGCTTGCTGGCCTTTACAACCCTAAAGGAATGTGCTACATCAATTATTGTGGCTAAGATATTAAAGACTACTTCACGAAATAGGGAGCAGCGTCAAATTTAAGAGTACTTTATAGGCTAATTGGCGTTGCATGAGATAAACAGATCTTTAGGGCAAAGCACAAACATGAGATTCATAGAACTGTATGGTTACTGGTTAGGAATTTTAATGAAAACCAGAGAGAAGTTTTTAAAAAGAAATACTTTGACGGAAGAAAAACCTGTAATTATCAATGAGTATAAGGCTATTCATGTATTCTTTTAAAGTTAACACAAATAGATTCAGAACGAGGTACAATTGAGGTATGCAGGATCCTGGGCAGAAAGGGTTATGTAAGGACTAAGGAGTTGAAGGATCAAGACATTTCAACAACACCAACACCATCAACACCAACAGAAACAATATGGCAATGGGGGGATGATGATGATAAATTCGAAAAAAAGATAAAGCTCCATAGCTTATTATCTAAGAACTTGGAACTAATAAAAACCAATCAGTCAACAAATGCGACTTTAAGAAGGGAACATGCAACATATAAAGAATTTGGAAAAAAGATAAATTTCACGTCTCTATATTCTGTTTGAAGCATGGCATGGTTAAATAAAGCATGGTTGGAATGCATTCAGCACTTTACAGTGAAGTTATCTATTACAAGCAATTATATTAAGTAAAAAAACCTGGGAGCATAGCTAATGTATGAAATACGGACAGTTGTATACTTCAAAAGAGTTACCATAGTTGGATCATAAATGTATCAGCTCTGACAATTCTATTTGACATTTTTTAAACTAGCAGACATATCCATGGCAAATTAGATATCACAGACAACTTTCATTAATTATAAGTCTCTAATGCTCAGAAATTGAATTGTTGTTCACATTCGATTTGATTTGAGTGGCAAATGCTTTTATGCTTTTGCATCCTAGAATTAGAAATAAGGATTGTTTTCATTGATTGCTAGATGAGTAATACTCCATAAGTTTGGATATATCAAAGAAGATCGGCTATCAGGTCTCAAAAGTCATTCTATGTAAGCATTTAATTTGCTTTATGTGCTTAGTTTATCGTTAATATTTAATAATAAATAGGCATAATGATAAAGCCGTCTAGTTAAAATATATGTATCCCTGTTTCAAACAAGCGTTTCAATATCGGTCTCTCCTCATGCCTGAATCTTATTGCATCCTCTGACATTATATATGCGGCTAGGTAGCTAGTTCAAATAAGGTCTCTTTTTTACACCCAGAATTTAATTAATTAAATGCACAAATAAGGTACCTAAACTTCAAGATATTTATATTTACAAGAAAGATTGTTGAGCTGAACTAACTGCAGGCTTTTAGAGACGGTTGAAATACTTAGATCATTAACAAAAAGAAAGCCTATTAGTAGATTGGAGTTAATAAATCAACAAAACATTGGTACTTAGGTAACCAGAGCATCCTAAATCTAGTACTAAGAAACCAAACCAGTCAACACTCCCAGCTATCAGATTAGTTGAGGTAGAAAGGCACGTGGGGTATTGGAAGTTGGAACTACAACCAAAAGGGGAAGCAATTAAGCAAATATACATTGTAACATGGTATACAATTTATAATAGCAATTAATTGTAACTAAGTTTCCATTCAATGTAAGGCATATTAACATGTTCAAAGTCTATTAGATCAACTGGAACTAGAACAGTGATGGATGTGTGTGTATGTTAGAGAGAGCGAGCGAGAGAGAGAGAGATCTTACCGCCATTCGAACACGCTGGCTAACATGGAAAGCAGCACGTAGTTGATCATGATGCAAGTGGCATATGATTTTAACCTTAAAACACAGAAGAAAAAAAATCAAAAATTAACCAAATGCCTAAAGATAAGCTACAAGACAAACTAACCCAAGGTTCTAAAGCCACATACCAAAAGGTCCATGGGAAGTGATTCAAGTCTCGACAGGCTACCAAAACCGATAGTTTCCGGAGTTTTAGGAGTAGCTGGTAACATTTGTTGCTTAATCACAGCTCCCATGGATTCTGCGGTGTATAAATCTAATCTATTGGGAGATGCAACAGGTGTGCTGCTGCAAACGACAGCTTGCCTTTTATGAAAAAGATTTATTTTTTCATCCTTGGCATCCAACACAATCACTCTCTTCTTGCCTATATCAGTGCAAGATCTGGTTGTGGTCCTGCTATAACGGAGCTGCGCAAGTGCGCCAGGCTTCAGATATCTGTTCCGGGCGCTCTTCACTTGCTTCTTCTGTTTGAAAGCCATGGATTCTGGGCTCATAGAAAACCTCTTTCTCTTTTTGTTCTTCACCACGAAATCAGAAACAACTTAATCAGGTCTACAACCATTTTCATACTTCTCTAATATTACTCTAGTCTGTAGAGATTCAATTCAATAACCAGCTTGGAATATCATGGAAAATTTTGATATTTTTATGGCGAAAATTACTTATTTTGTAGCCGGATAACGTTTCATCTTCTAAGATTACTGGCTAAGACATGAGAAGATTAGCCATGATATAATTTGATCATCAAAAGAAAAGCCAATTCAATCTATTGAGGAAAGCCCTAATTTGTACTGTTTTCTCATCGATCGAAACAAACACCATGAACAAAAGTTGTACCATTTTCTCATAATATAAGCAAAGCCTAATCTGTACCAATTTCTTCTCTTTTATAATCTAATCAGGTCAACAACCATTTTCATGCCTTCTCCTCTAACATCATTCGATTATGAAAAAGTTCAAATTTTTTCAAACGAAATCCGATTATTTCACATTTCTAAGGGAAAATTACTGTTTTTGATCACTGAAAAGTTAGCCTAATTCAATCTATTAACAAAAAGCCCCAATTTTGCACCCTTCTCTCATCGTTGTAACAAACACCATGAACATATTACGCAAAAGAAAGGGGGGGAACTTACAAGAAAATCAGCACCGCTTTCAGCTCCAATTATCTCCCCTAAATCAAAACAAGAATAAGTTACGAAACAGTGGAACTAAAAATAAAGAATGAAATCAAAAAGGAAGGAGAAGCGCGTACCTCGAAATGTAACTCATTTAGAGAGAGAGAGAGAGCCCTAAAAATAAATTGAATGAATTTTTTTTGCAAGTACAAGTGCCCGCCAAAATTTTCAAGAACAGTGCGCTTCGAACATGAAAAAGGAAAAAAAATGGAGAAAGTGAATTTTTTTTGGAGGCGGGAGTTAACAACGAAAGAAACCCTAACGGCGCCCACAACACGTTGGGCCGTTACGTAACGTGGCTGAGCTGGATGCTTGCGTGGCGGGGAGTGATTGGGTTGGGTTTCCACGTTGTAGTTGGCACGAGCTCTGCACGTGAGAAAGAAAAGATAAAATGAAAAGTATTAGAAATGTCTGACGGTAACTTTTATAAATCTCCATGGAATTTTCAAGGTTTGTTGGCTGCCAAAATATAAGAAAGAAAAGTAAATAAATAATTTTGAGGCATCTATTTAAGCGGATAATTTGTCTCAAAAAAGATGAGATATGTTTTTTATAGTGAAGAAGTATTTTCAGTCAAACATAAAAAAATTATCAAAATTTATAAAGATTTTGGTTTGAAAAGTAAAGTTTACAAAAACATTTGTATTAGATGTTTTACTCAAAGATTTGAGATGATATGTGCAAACATAATAAAAAAAATTTACAATGTTATTTTCCCTTAAAATTATGAGATAAAAAAAGGAAACAGAACGGGCCCAAATTGCGGTGGCCTATGGATCAATGGGCCTTTGTGGGCGTTTGCGTGATTTCAGGAAAATTGGTAGCCTTGTTCAAAAAATCTGTAGGCAAGGACCTAGATACAAAATCGAATAGATCTCCATCTCTTTAAAAACCAAAACCCTAATCCTAGAGCTTTTCTTCCTCCCTCAAATCCCTCGCCGGAGCTCTGCCGCCTCCTCCGCACCGCCGGCCCCACCCGCCCTAAGTACTGCAAAATTATTCAATCGTTTGGTCGCAAAAGCTCTTTTTTTTGGCTTGCGGATTACGAGCTTTGGCCACAAGCCAATGGACCCAGAGAGCAGCACGAGCACGAATCTCGAGATTAAGCTGAAGTCGTTGCTCTCTCATCTTCAATCAGAGCTGGGGATCCTCGAAAGGATCGTCTACAAGAATAAGAACCAGCACAGGCGATGCCCTTACTTTCAAGCGCTCTTAAAGGTCCCTCTTTTATCTTTTTTCGTTTATTCTTTTGGGCTGTGATGGTTTATTTGTAATTTAATGAGTTTGATTTGGTTTAGGTTAGAAGAGATGCGAAGCTGCTGCAGTCAGCAGGATTGGGGGATGTATTGAATATGTTGCTTCCGATAATCGATGGGAAGAAACCTGCTTCAAAAGCTTTGGCAAAGAGGTAGCTTTTATTATTTTGTAACGATCAATAGTCTTTAGGTGGTTGTGTTGGGAGATTGGGGGCGAATAAATGGGAAATCGAAAGAAAATTGAAATTGGATGCGGTAATGAAACGATGTAAAGTTGAGGGAGGGAGGGCAAAGATTTTCGTGTTCCCGCTGTTCTGTGTCTCAACTGGAAACACAGGCAAATCGGACAACTTGTATTGTATATGGCTTTTAGTTTAGTTACATTATACATTATTCTTGTTATGTGGTCACTCTTGCGATTATGATTACTTTGCTTAGATCACCCGAATGTAAATATTTCTTTTCGTAGATGCACTTTGACCACCACCCCCACATTGGAGAATTCATCTTAGTGGTATTGTTATTGCAGACAGAAGAAAAATAATTCAAGCGGAAAACATAACTACAAGGATCGGTTATTGGGTGTTGCAAGATTACTAGCACAGGTGAATTGATATTTCATTAGTCAATTATAATTCCTGTATATTACTGTTTATGAAATGTGTAAGTGATTGCTACTTTATATTGGGTATCATGTGCGTAACCCTTGGAAGATTCTTTTTTTTTTAAAATGAAAATTATAATCAGTCTCACTGGGTTGTTTTTTTCCCCCAAGAAGTGTTCATTTGTATTGCATTTATCGTAAGTCTCTGCATTTTGCGTAATTTTTGGTAACCTGTGTTATGCTTGTAACCTTCATTATAATCATGCCATCCTAAAACCTTGGCCTTCAGCAATAATCATCTTGAAGGGCTGTTAAAAACTAGCTAGTTAATTAATCATTATGGTCTAATTAGAG
This sequence comes from Agapanthus africanus, assembly GCA_030015575.1. Taxonomy (NCBI): domain Eukaryota; kingdom Viridiplantae; phylum Streptophyta; class Magnoliopsida; order Asparagales; family Amaryllidaceae; genus Agapanthus; species Agapanthus africanus. Next base: position 943,611,865 of record CM057338.1, on the reverse strand, counting down.
ATCTTGTCTTAGTTGTCTACTCAGGGACATGTTTAAAGCTTTATGCTATCAATTTTAAGATGAATTTGTAAGAATATATTTCATCTATTATCTTCTTGTGAGAAAAGTTGCTGCCAAAGTGAATACTTCACCTAATTGCCTATGATATGAATATGAACCAAGCAACAAGCTTCCAAAATGCTTTAAATATCTTTGTATTCCTTTTTTTCTCAAGATGAAAAACCCTCCTTTGCTATCCAATATATGCTCCGAATTTCATATTATTATAAATGTCAATTATTTTTTTCCTTTGTTTACAGAATCAGCACCTAAAAAGCAATCGATAGATGTGCTTGTGATTTCCAGTTAAATTAGTATCTGTTATAAGTTGTCTTATTACCCGTTCAGTTGGCATCCATTCATTTTTTCTAATAGTTAAAGGCATGTAATAACTTATTTTGAAGAGAAATTATTATACCACAAAAAATGCATACTTGAAGTTTCTAAAACTGAAGTTCGTAGTCTTTTTATAGGCCACATGTGTAATCACGAGAAATATCAGTTTGGTAATTGCATTGTCAAACAGCCAAGATTCGTCACATAGCTAAGCAGGGAATTTTTAGGATCTTTATGATAAGATTAAAGGCAAAGCAAATAGTTTTTTTTATCTCTATTTCTAAGCAGTCAGATGCTATGGATTTTTGGCATCAAGCTTTTACCTACTGTTCATTTTGTAATATGGATTACTAAGTTTCTTTACGTCTCCTTGTTGCAGATGGCTGAACCGATTCTGAAGGCAGCAATGTATCCTTATATACTGGCTTATAATATGACTATTCGTTGGTAAATATCAAAGTGAATTATGATCATATTCATAAAGAGCATTAGCTATAGCTGTAGCTGAGGGTATCTTGGGCTTATGTGGATTAGCAATAGGTTTTAGCTTTCCAGATTCCAATATACAACTTCGATCTATGCCTTCTGCTCTTAGCTTTAATATATCTTTCATGTGGGTGTAAACAGTAAGTACATGGTTACACGCTCGGTAACTTAATGTGACATGTAGCGGACAGAATTGATCATATGCCTGCCTCCACAGATTAGTCAAAGAAACTTTGTGCTACTTAGAACTTCTTATTTGTTGATGTTAGATACACATGAGCAAGACTTACATTTCTATTTTAAGTCTTGATTTAAAGTATATCACAACTTGTAGTTCACCAAGAGCATAAATTTAGCACCAATTGGATTTGTCTTCAAGGGATAGAAGAAGGAATTGCTAGTTGTATATCGATATAAGTAGCGCATACCAAGTTAGATGGCCAAATGCCAATCATAAGTTTTGCGCCTGGAGATTGCAAGTTTTAGTCTGATACAAATAGCTTGATCGATTGTTATGTCCAAAAGAGAAGATTTGGAAGATATAAATTCAATTCTACACCGCTTAAGTTGATCAGTACTATTTGAGCATCTAAAAAACCAATAATAAGTGATTCCGAGTTATTTTTGGGAATACACATTGAATAGTTTTAAAATGATCAGCCAGATGTAAAAGGTCGTTAATACCTATTTTTTTGGGCACATAACATTGAGAGTCCAAACCTTAGGTCATGATTTGCACAGTATGATACTTTTGTCCATACCAAGTTTGTCGGTTGTGAAACATAGTAGGCCATAAGTCTAACCAACATGTTGCTTTCTGCAATCCATTTTGCGACTAATCAAAATCATTTGATTTTTAGGCACTTTTAATATTATGAATCAATCTGGATGGAGTGGATTTGAAAGTCAAATGGGAAAATATGCCTTCAAATCCTTTTATAAGCAGCCCAACTTATTTTTAGGCACTTTTAATATTATGAATCAATATGGATGGAGTGGATTTGAAAGTCAAATGGGAAAATATGCTTTCAAATCCTTTTATAAGCAGCCCAACTTCTTCTCCCTCTCTCATTTTTACATAAAACTTGTCAACAAACTTTAAATTATTTCTCAAAAGTATGTAATTCCCAAGGTTTTAAATATCGAATATTGGAAACTATCGGAGAGAAGTTAGGGGTCCCGATATATTGACCGATGTGACTGGTATTTGATTCCTTGGCACATTATAGTATTAAATTTGTTTAGAAGTGCAAATAGTGCAATACATGCGTCTCAACCCCCATTTTATGTACGCGGAAAAAGGATGTGATGTGATCATGGGACACTTCATGAAACCAAGGTTGCACAAATACGGACATGATACGATGCGATACACCAAAATTCCAAAATATAAGATATGGGGAGACGGATATATAGATATATGATTATAAGAAATATCATATCATCACAACAACATATTCAATAAAACCCTTGGTATTTGAACATTTTTTTTACTGTATTTATCAAATCTCAGCCAAAAAAAACTTAGTTAATTTAGCACAACTTTAGCAATTTTCATAAAAGAAATATGATTTTAACATTTTCTACCTGTATTTAACATAATTTCCGCAATAACAATATAAATTTAGTAATTTCCTAACCGTATGCAACATAATTTTAGCAAAATCATATGATTTAAGCGTTTTCCTACAATTTAACAAAAATACCTTATGCATTTCACATGGAAATTATACCAAGGAGCAAAATTGAGTAAAATAAAAGGAAATATCAACAAATTAAGAAAGTTATAATAATACGAGGGGTTTCTTGGTTTTAATTGAAAAATTAGTTTTTTTTGTGGCATGGTTTCATGTGTTTGAAATGTGTCCGATACGTGTCCAAATTCAAAACCTCCTTGTTTTGAAGTGGGACACAGAAAATATGTGTCGGACACGTGTCGTGCAAGTGTCGGACATGAATTCGTGTCCAACACGGACACGGCAACCAAAAAGACGTGTCCGTGCAACCTAGCATGAAACGAACACTAGGGGTGATAGGTTATGATTAGATTCTGTTCTCATCTAACTATTATCTTGCATTATAGATATATTTTGAGTATTGTGATCAACTCATCATATTTCAATTTCGTTTTCTTTCATGTGAAGAGATGAACGGGTCAACCACTTTCAGTATATCAGCAGAAGAGGAAATCTTGATATTATGTGGTGTTAGAGTCGCCATCATCATCACTACTACTATCTTTAATATCGGAAGTAGGAAACATCTACAGCTACTGCCTGATCTGCATCTAAACATCTTCCGCCATAGGCACCACTTTCAAGATGGCTATGCTATTGACCGATCCTTTCGTAGTTACTTCGAATCAAGAGGCCCTTCATTTTTCATGAGGCGGGCCAAATAGATTAATTTGAGTGAGAGTTTGGATTTTGTTCAAGATTCTCTAGATGTGTCTAGCTAGAAATCGAAAATTGGGATTTACTATTCTGGGTAGCTGTGATTTGTGGCTATAAATTGAATAGACATTTTGTTTTATCCTTTACCATTTCTATAGTCAGATATCTTTCTTGCTTGCGAAATCATTTTTCACAGGATTTTCGTTGACAACATTGGCCTTGCTTGCACGCCTTCGTGTTTTGGTTCAACAGGTAAGATTAAACATTTTAGAACTAGTATCAATTTTAAACATGACATGTATACTTTAAGGCTTTATATATAAACTGATGTTTAAACGTCATAGAGCTCTTCCTTCAAAGAAAAAGAGTATCAATTTTAGTATTAAAATGTACCTTTGAGTCTTAGACAATAACGCATATGCTTTAATAATTCCAAACTTTTACCAAAAAACACACCTGTATTATTAAATTATCAGAACGCACCAAAAAAGAATTTAGATGATGGTAAGTTGCAGGATGAAGAATTTAAATAAAAGGATCCACGGGGGATATAATATATTCCATCTATAAATGTAGCAACTCCCCCCCCCCCCCCCCTTTCTCTCTCTCTCTCTCTCACACACATACATTGTGCATTATAAAATTTATCAAGGCAAGAAAGATACATCATGCATGCACACGCACGATGCATGGCATGCAGACATGCACCTTAACTACTGTTATGAGATAGGAAGAACAACAAGGTTTGGGGGTTGGCTAATTGCTAGGGAATCTCTGTAGCACTTTCCTAATTCTTACTAGAGTCTTTACATTTCAAAAATTTCCATCCATGCTATAAATAATGCTTCTTACGAATGTTGTAAAAAGAATTTAGGATCTACTTTAGGATCATTTTTAAACACCATACCTATATTCTGGTTGATAGAAAAATTGTTTATTGCACAATCAAATTACACGTTTTTGTTATTCAGAAAATAGAAGAAACCTTTTCTGAATATCTTGAAACAAGGTTTATTTATGGATTTTCAGAAACCAAAACCTTAATTTCCCCGTTAAGTTGAAATCTATTAGCAAGAGTATACGGGAGATATAAACTTTGCTCTTCACAGTGGGAGTCCAGTAGTTCAACTCACAACGACAAGAAGTTAGCAAGAGAATGCAATATAAATCTTCATCAGACCTTCCCTAAGGCTCTTGTTCATTAAGCTATTTGGCACCAAATTAACACAATGCACGGAACCGACATAAGCATGAAACGCCTATTGTTATATTGTTCAGTCTGCAGACATTGGATCGTCTAATTCTTGGACTCTTTGCAGATTTTACTTGATGTAGTTTTGGTATTCAACAAGGTCTCATCTCTATCTCAGAAGAAGCATTCAGTAATACTGACACGGGGAGGACTTGACGTAAGTTATTAACAGCCTACTGATTTGAGCTGTATATTTCTTTCAAAAATAATTTTCTTTGGCTTAAGATTTCTTGATTGAGGACAATGATGAAATTAGGCTAAACTGATTGAAGATTTTGTCTAATTGAAATGTGCAGGTTTTTAGGGAGTACTATCCTTCCAATGAAGAAGTTCTTACATTAGAATGTGTTTGGCAGAAGGACAAGTTTGTCTTAATTGAAAGGACAAATGACGACAAAATAAAAAAACAAAATGAGGACCAAGGAGCTGTTCCTTCAGAAATACTGGTGAAGTATGAAACCATACAACTTTTTAATGAAGGTGACCATCTTCCCTAATGTCTCCCCTATGTTTTTTACCATGATCGGATTTTTTATTATTTTCTTGTACTATATCTGTTAAAATATGAAGAAGAAAAAAAAGTATCCCTAAACCTCCACCACAACTTAAAAGTTGTGGTGCACTGGCAAAGACTTTAAGATGCTATTAAAGCGATCCAGTTTCAACTCTCACTGATGCCATGCGTAGATATACCAGATTAGAAAAGTACCTTTGCGCAAAAGCCATGTTTTGGATCTAAGAAATAGAACATTCGGTCGGCAGTTGTGTGCTGGAATATGAAAGTTTATCCCTTAACCTCTACGGCTTTTCCACAACTTAGGAATTTTGTACAGTATTAGGGAGTCCAAGAATATTGGTTAATCTAGTCATTCTCTATATGGGCATATTTCCTAAGGGCTCTCTCTTATCTTAGATTGATAAAACATCTTTACTGCTGCTTTCTTGATCGATGCTCAACGTGGTCCTTAATTTGTTATTTGACATTCGGTTCTTGTGTACCCTCCTAGATATGTTGATATGTTACTATATTCTTACAAAACCTTTCCCTAACTTTCAGTTCCATGTACCGAGCATGGAGAAAATTCCCCTGAAGATCAATCTGCTGTTCTCACTGACACTACAAAAGAAACGGATTGCCAAAGATTACCGATCAAGGAGCCAAATTTTGAGGGGAAGCTATTTGAAAGTGGAGAATTGGTTCATAGCTCCAAATTGAATCGTAAGATAGCATTCACTTCAGTGAGCATATCAAAATGCTCTCAGGAAGATTCAAGTGGACCAAACAAGAGGATAAAGTTGGACCTGCTTCCTAATGATCCTTTGAAGATTGATAATCTGTAGATATTTTTTCTTTTTGTCCTTCTCATGTAATATGGTTTTTTAGATTTATACATCGGAATCTAAAATTATATATGCATGTTAAATGAATAAACTCCATTCTTGTTGCTACCATATGAATTTTGTCTTAATTCATAATGAAGTTAATAACTAGGAGCAATGTGACACAGCGATACTGTTGTCTGAGAGTATAATCGGTAGCATACATTGTATTTTAATTTAAAGATATCATTTTTCATTAAATTACCAATGACTAGTAGTCTTTTAGAAAGTGCAACGGTATTCATTTCTAGGTAATGCTGATCAAATTCTACCCCCATGACATTATAAATGCTGCCCTTTTGCACACTAAAGTTTTGCAATCATATGCATACTAAAGTATCGTAAAAGATTGGAAACAAACGTGAATGGATATATGGAAGTAAATAATGAGAGCATTGCTTAGGAAACAATTTTGCATTTTACATTGATCTAAAGAAAAGCTCGTACATATTACGCAAAAGAAAGGGGGGAAACTTACAAGAAAATCAGCACCGCTTTCAGCTCCAATCATCTCCCCTAAATCAAAACAAGAATAAATTACGAAACAGTGGAACTAAAAATAAAGAATGAAATCAAAAAGGAAGAAGAAGCGCGTACCTCGAAATGTAACTCATTTAGAGAGAGAGAGAGCCCTAAAAATAAATTGAATGAATTTTTTTTTCAAGTACAAGTGCCCGCCAAAATTTTCAAGAACAGTGCGCTTCGCACATGAAAAAGGAAAAAAATTGGGGAAAGTGAAAATTTTTTGGGGGCGGGAGTTAACAAGGAAAGAAACCCTAACGGCGCTCACAACACGTTGGACCGTTACGTAACGTGGCTGAGCTGGATGCTTGCGTGGCGAGGAGTGATTGGGTCGGGTTTCCACGTGGTAGTTGGCACGAGCTCTGCACGTGAGAATGAAAAGATAAAATGAAAATTATTAGAAATGTCCGACGGTAACTTTTATAAATCTCCATGGAATTTTCAAGGTTTGTTGGCTGCCAAAATATAAGAAAGAAAAGTAAATAAATAATTTTGAGGCATCTATTTAAGCGGATAATTTGTCTAAAAAGGACGAGATATGTTTTTTTAGTGAAGAAGTATTTTCAGTCAATCATAAAAAAAAAATATCAAAATTTATAAAGATTTCGGTTTGAAAAGTAAAGTTTACAAAAACATTTGTATTAGATGTTTTACTCAAAGATTTGAGATGATATGTGCAAACATAATAAAAAAATTTACAATGTTATTTTCCCTTAAAATTATGAGATAAAAAAAAAGGAAACAGAACGGGCCCAAATTGCGGTGGCCTATGGATCAATGGGCCTTTGTAGGCGTTTGCGTAATTTCAGGAAAATTGGTAGCCTTGTTCAAAAAATCTGTAGGCAAGGACCTAGTTACAAAATTGAATAGATCTCCATCTCTTTAAAAACCAAAACCCTAATCCTAGAGCTTTTCTTCCACCCTCAAATCCCTCGCCGGAGCTCTGCCGCCTCCTCCGCCTTCACCGCCGGCCCCACCCGCCCTAAGTACTGCAAAATTATTCAATCGTTTGGACGCAAAAGCTCTTTTTTTTGGCTTGCGGATTACGAGCTTTGGCCACAAGCCAATGGACCCAGAGAGCAGCACGAGCACGAATCTCGAGATTAAGCTGAAGTCGTTGCTCTCTCATCTTCAATCAGAGCTGGGGATCCTCGAAAGGATCGTCTACAAGAATAAGAACCAGCACAGGCGATGCCCTTACTTTCAAGCGCTCTTAAAGGTCCCTCTTTTATCTTTTTTCGTTTATTCTTTTGGGCTGTGATGGTTTATTTGTAATTTAATGAGTTTGATTTGGTTTAGGTTAGAAGAGATGCGAAGCTGCTGCAGTCAGCAGGATTGGGGGATGTATTGAATATGTTGCTTCCGATAATCGATGGGAAGAAACCTGCTTCAAAAGCTTTGGCAAAGAGGTAGCTTTTATTATTTTGTAACGATCAATAGTCTTTAGGTTGTTGTGTTGGGAGATTGGGGGCGAATAAATGGGAAATCGAAAGAAAATTGAAATTGGATGCGGTAATGAAACGATGTAAAGTTGAGGGAGGGAGGGCAAAGATTTTCGTGTTCCCACTGTTCTGTGTCTCAACTGGAAACACAGGCAAATCGGACAACTTGTATTGTATATGGCTTTTAGTTTAGTTACATTATACATTATTCTTGTTATGTGGTCACTCTTGCGATTATGTTTACTTTGCTTAGATCACCCGAATGTAAATATTTCTTTTCGTAGATGCACTTTGACCACCACCCCCACATTGGAGAATTCATCTTAGTGGTATTGTTATTGCAGACAGAAGAAAAATAATTCAAGCGGAAAACATAACTACAAGGATCGGTTATTGGGTGTTGCAAGATTACTAGCACAGGTGAATTGATATTTCATAAGTCAATTATAATTCCTGTATATTACTGTTTATGAAATGTGCAAGTGATTGGTACTTTATATTGGGTATCATGTGCGTAACCCTTGGAAGATTCTTTTTTTTTAAAAGAAAATTATAATCAGTCTCACTGGGTTGTTTTTTTCCCCCAAGAAGTGTTCATTTCTATTGCATTTATCGTAAGTCTCTGCATTTTGTGTAATTTTTGGTAACCTGTGTTATGCTTGTAACCTTCATTATAATCATGCCATCCTAAAACCTTGGCCTTCAGCAATAATCATCTTGAAGGGCTGTTAAAAACTAGCTAGTTAATTAATAATTATGGTCTAATTAGAGATCTTGTCTTAGTTGTCTACTCAGGGACATGTTTAAAGCTTTATGCTATCAATTTTAAGATGAATTTGTAAGAATATATTTCATCTATTATCTTCTTGTGAGAAAAGTTGCTGCCAAAGTGAATACTTCACCTAATTGCCTATGATATGAATATGAACCAAGCAACAAGCTTCCAAAATGCTTTAAATATCTTTGTATTCCTTTTTTTCTCAAGATGAAAAGCCCTCCTTTGCTATCCAATATATGCTCCGAATTTCATATTATTATAAATGTCAATTATTTTTTTCCTTTGTTTACAGAATCAGCACCTAAAAAGCAATCGATAGATGTGCTTGTGATTTCCAGTTAAATTAGTATCTGTTATAAGTTGTCTTATTACCCGTTCAGTTGGCATCCATTCATTTTTTCTAATAGTTAAAGGCATGTAATAACTAATTTTGAAGAGAAATTATTATACCACAAAAAATGCGTACTTGAAGTTTCTAAAACTGAAGTTCGTAGTCTTTTTATAGGCCACATGTGTAATCACGAGAAATATCAGTTTGGTAATTGCATTGTCAGACAGCCAAGATTCGTCACATAGCTAAGCAGGGAATTTTTAGGATCTTTATGATAAGATTAAAGGCAAAGCAAATAGTTTTTTTTATCTCTATTTCTAAGCAGTCAGATGCTATGGATTTTTGGCATCAAGCTTTTACCTACTGTTCATTTTGTAATATGGATTACTAAGTTTCTTTACGTCTCCTTATTGCAGATGGCTGAACCGATTCTGAAGGCAGCAATGTATCCTTATATACTGGCTTATAATATGACTATTCGTTGGCAAATATCAAAGTGAATTATGATCATATTCATAAAGAGCATTAGCTATAGCTGTAGCTGAGGGTATCTTGGGCTTATGTGGATTAGCAATAGGTTTTAGCTTTCCAGATTCCAATATACAACTTCGATCTATGCCTTCTGCTCTTAGCTTTAATATATCTTCCATGTGGGTGTAAACAGTAAATACATGGTTACACGCTCGGTAACTTAATGTGACATGTAGCGGACAGAATTGACCATATGCCTGCGTCCACAGATTAGTCAAAGAAACTTTGTGCTACTTAGAACTTATTTGTTGATGTTAGATACACATGAGAAAGACTTACATTTCTATTTTAAGTCTTGGTTTAAGGTATATCACAACTTGTAGTTCACCAAAGCATAAATTTAGCACCAATTGGATTTGTCTTCAAGGGATAGATGAAGGAATTGCTAGTTGTATATCGATATAAGTAGCGCATACCAAGTTAGATGGCCAAATGCCAATCATAAGTTTTGTGCCTGGAGATTGCAAGTTTTAGTCTGATACAAATAGCTTGATCGATTGTTATGTCCAAAAGAGAAGATTTGGAAGATATAAATTCAATTCTACACCGCTTAAGTTGATCAATACCATTTGAGCATCTAAAAAACCAATAATAAGTGATTCCGAGTTATTTTTGGGAATACACATTGAATGGTTTTAAAATGATCAGCCAGATGTAAAAGGTCGTTAATACCTATTTTTTTGGGCACATAACATTGAGAGTCCAAACCTTAGGTCATGATTTGCACAGTATGATACTTTTGTCCATACCAAGTTTGTCGGTTGTGAAACATAGTAGGCCATAAGTCTAACCAACATGTTGCTTTCTGCAATCCATTTTGCGACTAATCAAAATCATTTGATTTTTAGGCACTTTTAATATTATGAATCAATCTGGATGGAGTGGATTTGAAAGTCAAATGGGAAAATTTGCTTTCAAATCCTTTTATAAGCAGCCCGACTTCTTCTCCCTCTCTCATTTTTACATAAAACTTGTCAACAAACTTTAAATTATTTCTCAAAAGTATGTAATTCCCAAGGTTTTAAATATCGAATATTGGAAACTATCGGAGAGAGGTTAGGGTCCCAATATATTGACCGATGTGACCGGTATATGATTCCTTGGCACATTATAGTATTAAATTTGTTTAGAAGTGCAAATATTGCAATAAATGCGTCTCAACCCCCATTTTATGTACGAGGAAAAAGGATGTGATGTGATCATGTGACACTTCATGAAACCATGGTTGCACGAATACGAACACGATACGATGCGATACACTAAAATCCCAAAATATAAGATATGGGGAGACGGATATATATAGATATATGATTATAAGAAATATTATATCATCACAACAACATATTCAATAAAAACCTTGGTATTTGAACAATTTTTTTACTGTATTTATCAAACCTCAGCCAGAAAAACTTAGTTATTTTAGCACAACTTTAGCAATTTTCATAAAAGAAATATGATTTTAACATTTTCCTACCTGTATATAACATAATTTCAGCAATAATAATATAATTTTAGTAATTTCCTAACTGTATGTAACATAATTTTAGCAAAATCATATGATTTCAGCGTTTTCCTACAATTTAACAAAAATACGTTATACATTTCACATGGAAATTATACTAAGGAGCAAAATTGAGTAAAATAAAAGGAAATATCAACAAATTAAGAAAGTTATAATAATACGAGGGGTTTCTTGCTTTTAATTGAAAAATTAGTTTTTTTTGTGGCGTGGTTTCACTAAAACGTGTTTGACACGTGTCCGATACGTGTCCAAATTCAAAACCGCCTTGTTTTGAAGTGGGACACAAAATATGTGTCGGTCACGTATCGTGCAAGTGTCGGACATGAATTCGTGTCCGACATGGATATGGCAACCAAAAAGACATGTCCGTGCAACCTAGCATGAAACTAACACTAGGGGTGATAGGTTATGATTAGATTCTGTTCTCATCTAACTATTATCTTGCATTATAGATATATTTTGAGTATTGTGATCAACTCATCATATTTCAATTTCGTTTTCTTTCATGTGAAGAGATGAACGGGTCAACCACTTTCAGTATATCAGCAGAAGAGGAAATCTTGATATTATGAGGTGTTAGAGTCGTCATCATCATCACTACTACTATTATTAATTTGAGTGAGAGTTTGGATTTTGTTCAAGATTCTCTAGACGTGTCTAGCTAGAAATCGAAAATTGGGATTTACTATTCTGGGTAGCTGTGATTTGTGGCTATAAATTGAATAGACATTTTGTTTTATCCTTTACCATTTCTATAGTCAGATATCTTTCTTGCTTGCGAAATCATTTTTCACAGGATTTTCGTTGACAACATTGGCCTTGCTTGCACGCCTTCGTGTTTTGGTTCAACAGGTACGATTAAACATTTTAGAACTAGTATCAATTTTAAACATGACATTTATACTTTAAGGCTTTATGTATAAACTGATGTTTAAACGTCATAGAGCTCTTCCTTCAAAGAAAAAGAGTATCAATTTTAGTATTAAAATGTACCTTTGAGTCTTCGACAATAACGCATATGCTTTAATAATTCCAAACTTTTACCAAAAAACATACCGCTATATTATTGTATCAGAACGCACCAAAAAAGAATTTAGATGATGGGAATAAGTTGCAGGATGAAGAATTTAAATAAAAGGATTCACGGGGGATATAATATATTCCATCTATAAATGTAGCAACCCCCCCCCCCCTCTCTCTCACACACACACACATTGTGCATTATAAAATTTATCAAGGCAGGCACGCACGCACACGCACGATGCATGGCATGCAGACATGCAACTTAATTACTGTTATGAGATAGGAAGAACAACAAGGTTTGGGGGTTGGCTAATTGCTAGGGAATCTCTGTAGCACTTTCCTAATTCTTACTAGATTCTTTACATTTCAAAATTTTCCATCCATGCTAAATAATGCTTCTTCCGAATGTTGTAAAAAGAATTTAGGATCTACTTTAGGAACATTTTTAAACACCGTACCTATTTTCTGGCTGATAGAAAAATTGTTTATTGCACAATCAAACTACACGTTTTTGTTATTCAGAATATAGAAGAAACCTTTTCTGAATATCTTGAAACAAGGTTTATTTATGGATTTTCAGAAACCAAAACCTTAATTTCCCCATTAAGTTGAAATCTATTAGCAAGAGTATACGGGAGATATAAACTTTGCTCTTCACAGTGGGAGTCCAGTAGTTCAACTCACAACGACAAGAAGTTAGCAAGAGAATACAATATAAATCTTCATCAGACCTTCCCTAAGGCTCTTGTTCATTAAGCTATTTGGCACCAAATTAACACAATGCACGGAACCGACATAAGCATGAAACACCTATTGTTATATTGTTCAGTCTGCAGACATTGGATCGTCTAATTCTTGGACTCTTTGCAGATTTTACTTGATGTAGTTTTGGTATTCAACAAGGTCTCATTTCTATCTCAGAAGAAGCACTCAGTAATACTGACACGGGGAGGACTTGACGTAAGTTATTAACAGCCTACTGATTTGAGCTGTATATTTCTTTCAAAAATAATTTTCTTTGGCTTAAGATTTCTTGATTGAGGACAATGATGAAATTAGGCTAAACTGATTGAAGATTTTGTCTAATTGAAACGTGCAGGTTTTTAGGGAGTACTATCCTTTCAATGAAGAAGTTCTTACATTAGAATGTGTTTGGCAGAAGGACAAGTTTGTCTTAATTGAAAGGACAAATGACGACAATATAAAAAAACAAAATGAGGATCAAGGTGCTGTTCCTTCAGAAATACCAGTGAAGTATGAAACCATACAACTTTTTAGTGAAGGTGACCATCTTCCCTAATGTCTCCCCTATGTTTTTTACCATGATCGGATTTTTTATTATTTTCTTGTACTATATCTGTTAAAATATGAAGAAGAAGAAAAAGTATCCCTAAACCTCCACCACAACTTAAAAGTTTTGGTGCACTGGCAAAGACTTTAAGATGCTATTAAAGCGATCCAGTTTCAATTCTCACTGATGCCATGTGTAGATAAACCGGATTAGAAAAGTACCTTTGCGCAAAAGCCATGTTTTGGATCTAAGAAATAGAACATTCGGTCGGCAGTTGTGTGCTGGAATATGAAAGTTTATCCCTTAACCTCTACGGCTTTGACAGAACTTGGGGATTTTGTACAGTATTAGGGAGTCTAAGAATATTGGTTAATCTAGTCATTCCCTATATGGGCATATTTCCTAAGGGCCATCTCTTATCTTAGATTGATAAAACATCTTTACTGCTGCTTTCTTGATCGATGCTCAACGTGGTCCTTAATTTGTTATTTGACATTCGGTTCTTGTGTACCCTCCTAGATATGTTGATATGTTACTATATTCTTACAAAACCTTTCCCTAACTTTCAGTTCCATGTACCGAGCATGGAGAAAATTCCCCTGAAGATCAATCTGCTGTTCTCACTGACGCTACAAAAGAAACGGATTGCCAAAGATTACCGATCAAGGAGCCAAATTTTGAGGGGAAGCTATTTGAAAGTGGAGAATTGGTTCATAGCTCCAAATTGAATCGTAAGATAGCATTCACTTCAGTGAGCATATCAAAATGCTCTCAGGAAGATTCAAGTGGACCAAACAAGAAGATAAAGTTGGACCTGCTTCCTAATGATCCTTTGAAGATTGATAATCTGTAGATATTTTTTCTTTTTGTCCTTCTCATGTAATATGGTTTTTTAGATTTATACATCGGGATCTAAAATTATATATGCATGTTAAATGAATAAACTCCATTCTTGTTGCTACCCTATGAATTTTGTCCTAATTCATAATGAAGTTAACTAGGAGCAATGTGACAGAGCGATACTGTTGTCTGAGAGTATAATCGGTAGCATACATTGTATTTTAATTTAAAGATATCATTTTTCATTAAAATACCAGTGAGTTGTAGTCTTTTAGAAAGTGCAACGGTATTCATTTCTAGGTAATGCTGATCAAATTCTACACCCATGACATTAGAAATGCTGTCCTTTTGCACACTAAAGTTTTGCAATCATATGCATACTAAAGTATTGTAAAAGATTGGAAACAAACGTGAATGGATATATGGAAGTAAATAATGAGAGCATTGGTTAGGAAACAATTTTGCATTTTACATTGATCTAAAGAAAAGCTGAAGAGAATTACGGGCCAGTATGTAGATTGCGTTTTGATGCACGAAATTCAGTGAGAATACTAACCAAACATGTTAAAATATCGAGTTTGTCTGAAACAATCTCTTATCTCTTAAGGAAGTCTTTTCATGTGAGACTTACAGAAATGAAGAAATAAACTTTTGATATTAAAGATCAATGTGTGGGATCCCAACTTTTACGAGGTTGTTACAGATCAACCTATTTTATTTCTAGTGCTGTAGTGCATGAAGTGGATGGCTCATTGGGTAGGCGTGTGTATATATAGAATCGTATGGTGTATATACTGATAACAATAATATTTCCAGTGCATGTAGTAGTTTATATAACCAATTAATGCCTATATACTAACCCAAAAAAAGTAGTGGTAGTAGTAGTTTATACAAAAAAAATTTGTTGGAGTATTTATAGATCTAAGTTAGCCTTTTTATCCTTTCTCCAAAAGGCAGATTTTTTTCTCTTTTTGTCACTAGGTGTATAACCAATGAGGGATCTTCCATTAGAAGAAAATCATTGGCTTGTGTATTTATCCCGACGGTTCTCCTTTTAACTACCATAGCATTTGTTTTCTTTCTTTCCTTTATATTTTTTAAGATCAACCTTTTCAGGGTTCCAACTTGCGACCTCTAATGTTGAAGAGGACGACACGTGATTCCTATGAAAAATTATATTTTCTTGACATTCTAATTATGAGATAAACGCTAAAGATCTAAACAAAAGGGTAAATTGTCCAAAAACCCCGCCAATTTTTCGTGTTGACAAAAAATCCTTGGCCCTGAAATGGTAAAGTTTTGAGTTGTCAAAAAATAAAACCCGCGTGCGTTATCTGTATAGTTTCCTTGCTGTATTAAATTTTAATGTGATATGTATACAGTTGCTTTCAATATCCATGCAGTTGTTTACGATATGGATGAGCTAATTAGATATAGCAGACAATTATACATATACCGCAGGAAACTTTTCGAAGGGGTTTTTGATAAAATTTTAATGTGATATGTATATAGCTGCTTACGATATGTATGAGCCAGTTAGATATAACAGGAAATTATACATATATTGCAAGAAACTTTTCAAAGGGGTTTTTTACAACCGCTTTTTTGCCAGCGAGAAAACTTGCTAGGAGTTTTGACAATTTTCCCCCAAAAAAAAATTGATTCCCACCAATAATACTTTATCTACCGGCTTGAAATCATTTCACAATTTACCCAAGAGACAAAATGCAACTCATAGAAATCAGCGCCAAACAAGTGGGAACATTTCAAGCCCGTAAGTTGTGCAATTTTCCGGATTCGGAGCGACTGCTATTATGAGGATAATAGCACTCATGCTATTATTCTCAACGGTCCAGATTCATCTAAAATCGAGCTGAACGGCCATGATTTGTGTGAAACAGGGGCTTTTGGTATTGGTGTATTGATGAGGCTCGATATCGGTGATCTCTCAGATCATGACACGTGGCGGATGACGTGTCTCGAGTCTCAACTGGTAGCACTCACGGACGAGCGCTTCCGAGTGGTCTAGCCGACTCGCAGAGATCAAGCCGAAGCGCCTCAGAGACCTTAGCTTGCCTATGGCCTCATCGAAAAGCATTTTGGATAAGGGGTTGTAAAGCCCCGACGATGCACTCAGGATGGAGTGCATCGGCAGCTGAAAGAGGAAGGACCGCCGGGGGAGCAATCGGCCGAAGTGGTCCTCGATCCTGCCTATTACCAACTGCACCGAGTCCTCAGTGCAGTACGGGTCATAGAAGTAGACATCCTCGAAGCTTACGATGTCCTCGATGGTGAAGGGGAAGTCCTGCATTTTTGTGTTTCGGTTGTAAGGTAAAGAGTAATCAACAATCCCTCCGTTTTATAGCCAACGACGTCTGGGAGTCCAACAGTTGCCCGTTTCACCCGCAACGCAAGCGCCACGTGGCAAGCGTCGTACCTTCCTATGCGAAACTGAAACAACGCGACCCCGGCGCTTCGTCTTCACAGCGCCCTTGCGACACGTGTCCCCGCGACTGTCCCACTCCTCGGTGCTCACCTTGGGAAGGTCGGACAGAGCCTCGCCAATAGGCAACCGAGCAACTTCACTGCTCGGCTATCCCTGGCTGGTAGCTTCCCTACCCCATAACGCCAGGGATCAAAGCCCTCACCAAGAGACAGCCCTGCAGCTACCCTGCTCGGCTATCCCTGGCTGGTAGCTTCCCCACCCCACAATGCCAGGGATCAAAGCCCTCACCAAGAGGCAGCCCTGCAGCTACCCTGCTCGGCTATCCCTGGCCGGTAGCTTCCCCACCCCACAACGCCAGGGATCAAAGCCCTCACCAAGAGGCAGCCCTGCGGCTACCCTGCTCGGCTATCCCTGGCTGGTAGCTTCCCCACCCCACAACGCCAGGGATCAAAGCCCTCACCAAGAGGCAGCCCTGCCGCTACCCTGCTCGGCTATCCTTGGCTGGTAGCTTCCCCACCCCACAACGCCAGGGATCAAAGCCCTCACCAAGAGGCAGCCATGCAGCTCCCCTGCTCGGCTATCCCTTGCTGGTAGCTTCCCTACCCCACAACGCCAGGGATCAAAGCCCTCACCAAGAGGCAGCCATGCAGCTGCCCTGCTCGGCTATCCCTGGCTGGTAGCTTCCCTACCCCCACAACGCCAGGGATCTAAGCCTTTACTAAGAGGTAGCCCTGCAGCTACCCTACTCGGCTATCCCTGGCCGGTAGCTACCTACCCCCCAACGCCATGGATCAAAGCCCTCGACAAGAGACGGTCGGGCAACAACCCTGCTCGGCCATCCTTAAGGACCCAAAAGCCCTCGCAAGAGGCAACCGCTTAGCACTAACCATGCTCGGTTATCCCTGGCACCCCACCAGGGATCAAAGCTCTCGCCAAGAGACACCGGGCGGCAACCCCGCCAGGACATCCTTAGTAGGCCTCCTAGGCCCCTCTCGCGCTAAGGATGAAAAGCCCTCGAAAGAGGCAACCGCTTAGCACGATCCGTGCTCGGTTATCCCTGGCAGAACGCCAGGGATCAAAGCCCTCGCCAAGAGGCACCGGGCGGCAACCCCGCTCGGGCATCCTTAAGGATCAAAGCCCTCGCCAAGAGACACCGAGCAGGTACCCGGCTCGGCCATCCTTAGCAGGCCTCTCACGGCCTCTCCCGCGCTAAGGATCAAAGCCCTAGCCAAGAGGCACCGAGCAGCTATCCTGCTTGGCCATCCTTAGCAGGCCTCTCACGGCCCCTCCCGCGCTAAGGATCAATGCCCTCGCCAAGAGGCACTGAGCAGCTACCCTGCTCGGTCATCCTTCGCAGGCCTCTTACGGCCCCTCCCGTGCTAAGGATTAAAGCCCTCGCCAAGAGGCACCGAGCAGCTACCTTGCTCGGCCATTCTTCGCAGGCCTCTCACGGCCCCTCCAGCGCTAAGGATCAAAGCCCTCGCCAAGAGGCACCAAGCAGCTACCCTGCTCGGCACCATTCTCAGTTGGCCAATTACGACCCCTCTAACAACTAAGGAACGTGAACTCAACAAGAGGCATCTAGTCTATCAACGTCTTAGCGATCTACACTTCGACTTCGGGGCCATAGAGACACCGTCTTCCCGCCGGTCCTCGCACACTCGGCAAATGGTCAGAGTCAAGTCGACGAGTAATCGCTAGACGAGGAACATACCGACCATAAAGCAGTACTGTGCGGATACAAGTGTCTACCAACAAAAGAAAGTACAAGCACAAACACTACTGCGAAAATAAAAAGTTTTTATTCAAAAAGTCAAAACTTTTACAAGGGTACTGTGGGCTCCCCAGCCTTACAAAAATGCCCGAACGCCTACAAAATACCCGACGCGACAAAAGAAAAGACAAAAAGAAGACGAGAGGCTTCAGGCCCCAGTGTCGGGCGCGATGTCGATGAGCTCGACGTCCATCGTGACTGGGGATGCGTCCGTCGCAGGAGCCTCGGCGTCGCCCTCGCCGAGAGTCCCTTAGCACTCCCGGGGGCATCCCCTGCTCGTCATCCTCGCGGGGATATTCTGCGCGGAGCTCTTCGTCAGCAAACTCCGGCACCCGGGCCTTGACGGCGTCGAGAGCCTCGTGCCAGATGAGGGTGGTGGCCGAGGCTAGGACGGTGTAGAACTGCTCCGACTTCTGGAAGTTCTCCACCACCGCCGCCTCCACCGCAGCCCCCAACTCCTTTCGGAGGGTGCTCACCGACTTCTTCATGGTGCCGACGAGCACCTCGGATTCTTGATGCTTGGCCTCGGCGGCCTGGGCGGCCTCGCGGAGCCTGGCCACCTCTTGCTTCGAGGCTGCCACCTCCTGCTTCGCGGCCACCGCCTCCTTCTTCGTGGCCCCCGCCTCCTGCCTCCCGGCGGCTACTTCGCCCTCAAGGGCGGCGACCCTCGCCATCGCCGCCTCTAGCTCCCACTTCGAGCTCTCCCCCAGCGAGGAGAACTCGCCCGCAGCTCGCATCGCCGGGGTTATCTCCTCCTCCATCCGGACGACGATGGCGACGTGCTGGAGGACCTGAAGAAATCGGAGGGGGTCAAAAAGAAAAAGGGGCGTCAAATCTCACAAACAATGGGACGATGTACGAGCGCTAACCTGCAGGGCCTCTTAGGCGATGGATGCCAGTTGTCCCTTCAGCGTCCCCCAGCAACCTGGCCACCGGCCGACCTCTCAATGCCGTGCAGCAAGCTGTCAGCGACGGAAAGCCCCGAGGGTACCTCAAAGCGGAGCTCCCCCTCGTCCGCCAAGATCGGAGAGGCCGAGGTCCGCGGAAAGGTTCAGGGAAACCTCTTGAGAGACGGCGGCGGAGAGCTCGTCTCCACCTCCGAGGCTCGGAGGTCCTCTCCCCGAGCCCTTTTTCTGCCCGGCGCCTGGCTGGACTTCGGGGCGCGATCCGCACTCGAGCGCTGGGGCGGAACAGCTGCTGGGGAAGCCGGGGCCGGCGCTTGACGGGAAGAGCCGGCCCCTCCAGCCTTCGATCCCTTCTTCGGCTTGCACATAGCTGCTCGGAGGATACCCGCGTCCATGGTTTCTGCACAAGACAAGATATAGTGGAATCAGCGACACGAACAAAGTAAAAAAACAAATACAAACTCCTGACTTACCGACGAACTGGACGGGGCTGAGCCCGGCCCTATTGAGGGCCTGCTCAGAAAGCAGCACGTCAGCCCGAGGAATAGGCCCCCACACCGCCACTCTCGCCGCGTCGGGGTCATTGGACGGATTTCCCTGCCAACACCTATCCCTAGACCACTAGACGGTTACGGGCCAGTCCTCACCCTCTGGCGGCCCGACGAAGAAAAACTTCTTCTTCCA
Source organism: Agapanthus africanus (assembly GCA_030015575.1). Taxonomy (NCBI): domain Eukaryota; kingdom Viridiplantae; phylum Streptophyta; class Magnoliopsida; order Asparagales; family Amaryllidaceae; genus Agapanthus; species Agapanthus africanus. The sequence goes on along the minus strand of CM057338.1, from coordinate 943,591,890 downwards.
ATCATGGATGGAAGAAGGCAGGACGACAACTCCTGACCCGGCTACGCTCCCCCGCTGCTTCATAAAGGAGAGGTAAACTCATCTCGGGTCGCCCGCGCTAGTTCCGGGATGACTTTTGTAAATAAGAGAGGAGGCAAGGATGGACAGATTAAAGGGGATTGCCTGCAACTTTAACTGGACTAGGAACCCAAGGAGAATCCTCCATGAGTTCGGCACTAGCTGGTCCGGGGCTAACCCAAAGTAATTTAACGCAGCTACAGCTTCAGGGGAGAAAGGCAGGCGCATTCCGGCCCAAAGGGCTTCCAGGTACAAGGCGATCTCTCTATCCCTCACCTGATCTGCCCTCTCTCCTTCCTCGGCCAATCGTAGCGTGTAGCCGGGAGGAATATGGAAACGAGCCTGAGCGGTGACAAGCTCGTCCTCATATCTTACTGAGGACGACGCACCAGGGGCGTTCGCCGCCACCGCTCCAGGAGTCGTCCCATACGCACGACCCCCGGGAAAGGGATCTGACCCCAACTTCCCGAAGGGGCTCCGACCCGGGGGAAGAATCCATAGGATCTACTCCTGCGACATCTACAAACTCCTCAAAACAAGACATCTAATCTGATGGGAGGAAATCCTCGAGAAGGGAAAACGTAAGATCCAACCTAAAAGGAGAGCGCCGAGCAAATAAAACTCAGAATGAGGAAATTGGGAAGAGGGAAAGACCCCGAATCAGGCCTCCCCTCGATTTATGCAGGCGGCGTCCCCATCCAACGGCGATGGTCGACTCCCACCAAAACGGTTCAGTATGCCCGACGGCCACGATCGCTCCACCTGTCGCGAGCACATTGGCAGCATCCCATCGGTCACCAGAAGCCTGCAACACGTCACATCAGCCAACCGGCACCCGACACGTGGCTTGTCGCTTCACCAAAGTGCACACGATCCGGCGCACCCTCTTTAATGCAGAAGATCTCGCCCTGATTCGCTGACATCATCCAGAAGATACAACGGATGGCCCGGGAATACGCCCAACGATATCTTCAAAAATGGGGCTCACCTCGGGTGACCCGGCAGACTACTCTCGATCCGACCCGTCAGCTGGTCGGGACGAGAGTAATGGCTAATGATGATGCTCGATATCGGTGATCTCCCAGATCATGACACGTGGCAGATGACGTGTCCCAGAGCATGCAAGAAAGGGTCCACAGCGGCCGACCAGACCACTCTTATGCTCGTCCAACCGAGCAAACGCTAGCTCACCTATGAGCCCCCCTGCATAACCGACCTCCTCAGCTTCACAGCTCGTCGCCGAGCTACCGCAGAACCGAGATACCTCGGCTCTCCCGCTCGTCCGCGAGCTCTCCCGCCGAGGTCATCTTCCTCGGTCTCATCGACCGACCAACAGCACCGTTTGCAGGCGTAACCGCCATCGCGCGAATCTCGCCATGCCCGAGATCTCCGCCGGCCACATCCTACGTTCCACGCCACCACGATCCCCCATTAACGAGCCTGTCTCGCCATTAATGGAAGGTCCCGCTCATCACGCGGACGTGACGTCGGGAGCGTAATGGCCGGCGTGATTCTCGCGCCTGCTGCACCTGCTGCCACCACTACTTAAACCCCTCTTTCAGATGGTCAAGGTAAGCCATTTTTACTCCACTAAGCCGTTACTCTATTCGGATCTCTAGACTAACTTAATCGTCGGAGGGTACTCGGTGGTACAACCACCCCGGGACTTCCTTACAGGTAACTCGGCAACTACAACCTCAACCCATTAAGATCCACACACTTCAGGAGCGACAGCCTCCAGATCCAATCTTAGTCACCCATCGCAGTCATGAGCAGATCAACGAGAAGCAACATCTGAAGGAGATTCCGCCCTCCATCATGTATTATACATGTTTTGCATTGTTGGGGTAAAAATTTACACCCCGGTTGACCGAGTCAAAGTCAAGGTCAACCCCCAAGCTAGGTGGGCCCAAGCCCAGGTCAAGCGGGCCCATGCCCAAGTCGAGCCCGCGGCCAGCCTCCCTCATGCCAACAACAAAATCATGTCATGAATAATTTTTATGTAATTTTTTATACATGAATGTACACAAAATGGGCATAAAGCCAAATTCTTGTAAGCTCATGTCTTATGTGCAAAAAAAAATGGCACATGAGCCATGGGATGGGCAAAACGCCATTTTGCAAAGCCCAAGGGGCTATATGTAAATATATAAGCCTATATAAGGCAAAATGATGATGAACAACAATAGACACTTTCATTCTCTCAAAAAACCTAGGGTTTGTATTTCTTTCCCTTTTCTGAAGGTTTCAAACCTTCTTCTTTCTTCTGAATTAAATCAAGAGTTTTACTTTTCCTTTTCCAAAACAAAATAGTTTTTTCACCACGAAACCCACAAAGGGGAACTTGGATCTGTCATCAAATCTCAAAAAGGAGAGATTTTGAGATCTCACATCTCTTGATCTTCAAGATCCAGCTAACGGAGGAGGAAGAAGAAGAACCCCTTTCACTAAACCCAAAAAAAAAACTCAGGAGTCCAACTCCTCTCTGATTTCTCTCCCAAGAATTTTTTTTGGCTAAAAGCATCTTTTCCTTGCCGGCGCTACAGCGCAGAGCGCCCGCGTGCCGACACGTGGCGCGCTTGCACTCGGCGCTCGAGCGCAAAACGTCCCGGTGTCGACACGTGGCGCGCTTGCGCTCAAGCGCAAATCGCCCCGGTGCCGACACGTGGCACGCTTGCGCTCGAGCGCAAGTCGCCTTGGTGCCGACACGTGGCGCGCTTGCGCTCGAGCGCAAGTCGCCCCCGTGCCGACACGTGGCGCGCTTGTGCTCGAGCATCAGGCGCTGAATCGCATAGCGCCCACGTGCCGACACGTGGCGCGCTTGCGCTCAAGCGCCCAGCACTCAAGCGCAGAGCGCCTACGTGCCGACACGTGGCACTCTAGCGCCTGAGTGCACAGCACCTAGGCGCACAGCGCCCAAGGTGCTGCCCCCACGCATCCTTTGGATGTCTTTTCCCCCTCTTTTTATGTACATACATATATATACATATGTATATATATTTACACACACACATACTCCACGACACTGTCCCTGTTAGAAAAAATTTCTAACGGGGCGCTGCCCCGTACCCCGCAAGAGGGCTGCTAGCCCCCTTGACCCCCAGCCCGCTATCCGGGTAGCGGGCCCCCCGTAAAAATTCTGCGTGGCTCCCGATATACCAAAACCCCCTTTCAAAACACATCACACGCATACTGCACATTGAGTTCGCATGAATAGTTTAACCCGTTAATCGGAGGTTACCTCGCCCCAAAGGCGAGGGGTAATTAACGGCAGCTTAGTCCGCAGCTGCCGGAGATTCGGATCCCCACAATCATTAAACCCCGGCCTACCCTAGGCAGGGGGAATTTGTAGTACGCCTGACAAGCGCGCGCGTATGCCCATCTTGATGGGGTGACGAAAAACACCCTACAGATTCTGGCACGCCCGGTGGGACCAATCTCTCCTCCTATATTTCGGGTTAAGCATTCATGCGAACTCAATCAATGTACATATCTGTATTTATACTAAAATAGTGCTCTTTCATGCAGGTCTTCAAGCAATCACTTTTCAACAATGTCTCCAAAGATGAACTCAGCTCTCAGCACGGCTCCCGTCTCCTACACGATGAGGATAGACTCTAGGACGGTCCTCCCGGCCAGTCTCGGGCGACAATGGGAGGAGCCGCTGCTACCATTCGGCTCTATTATGTTCATACCAGTTGGCGCCATCCCAGCTCCTCAAGCTCCGGTAACAGACAAACCGGTCTCGAAAGGCAAGAGGCCGAATGTGGTGGTCTCGAAGGCGCCCCAACCCAAACGCAAGTCGGTGTCTGAACGACTTTCCTTGGCCCCAGCTGGGGGCAAGGCCATCAACACCAACAAAGCTACGACGCATCCCGAGCAAGCTCCAGCGGTGCCCTTGACCACTGCTCTATTGGGTGTCTTCTCAAGCCTCCCTATCACTCGGCCTATGGCGGCTTCCCGAAGAGCAGAAGCCTGCCAAGCGCTTAAGGCAGAGAATCTGAGGTAGAAGCGGCTCAGATATAGAGCCAACAAAAGAGCTAGGGCTCTGGCCATGTTAAAATTTATGAATTTCCAAAGCCCAGACCGCTCCGCGAAACCAGCTGCCAGTGATGAAAGAATGGCTGAGTGTGTTATCCACATTGTCTACATGGCCGGACATGAAGAAACGAACCCTCCTCTTCTTCACAGCCATGGTGATGATATGGTTGACGCTACCCAGCATCGGCTTGATCTAAATGATGAAGAGCCCGCTCAGGCCGATAAGCCAGAGGAGCCCGTGGTTCCTACGGAATTGAGCTCAGGCAATAAAGATTACCCGGTTGTCATAGCCGGAACTACAGAACAAGTATTATTCCAATGGCTTCAAAAGCAATTTCAGGACAGGGATGAGAAGATGGCCGAGGTCTATTCCAAAGTCGACGAGCTGGCAAACGCCGTGACAGATCTCGCGACCCAAGTCGCCCGATTGCAATTACAGCAGAATCAAATTTTGGCTCATGAGCCAGGGATTGATACCCGGGGGCAGCCAACTGATATCCCTTTCAATCTAAAAGCGGAGCGCCTTCGCGAAAAACGGCCACAATCAGCTTCCAGTCCCTCCGATACATACACCGGGGGGGAATCGTCTCTGAAAGAGAAGATGGAAAATGTCTATTCCTTCAAGAGGGAAAAAGTCCACAAGATATTCAGGGACGCCCTAAGAAACGGTCTACAACTGCCGGAATCAAAGAGACCGCAGGAAGCGAATATGACCGACGACCCAGAATATTGCCCCTATCACAGGGTGATAGGTCATGCCATTGAGGACTGCTTCGTCTTCAAAGATTGGGTCGAAAGGCAATACAAGATGGGAGAGATAGAACTGTCTGAAGGCGTGTTAGCAAACAGTCAAGTTACGATCGCCGATTTCATGCAAATGGAGACCGAAACCTTTCGGGAACCTAATCCTCCCAGACATGTGCCTCGAGGACCAGCATCAGTAAAGGCACCTACTCCAATGGAGGGAAAGAAGAAGGTATACTCCTTCAGGAGGGATGATGTCCACAAAATATTCATGGACGCCCTGAACAGCGGTCTGCAACTGCCTGTTCCAAAGAGGCCACAGGAAATGAACATGACCGGCAATCCTATATACTGCCCATATCATAGAGTGGTGGGTCATACCATCGAAGACTGCTATATTTTTAAAGATTGGACAGAGGACCAATATAAGCTTGGAAAAACCTCACAATCCTCGGATGTATCGGCAAGCCACAGGGCTAGGTCATCAACACAGTTCCGCCAAGATCAAAATTCAAGGAGCTGGGATAAGCAAAAAGGACCACCACGTCGTTAAACTGGGAACAGCTGACCACCACGTCATTAAACTGGGAACAATCGACCTTTAAGTCGTTAAACTGGGAATGTAAAAATATACATATATATATATATATATATGTAAATAAACAAAAAAAAAAGTGTAAATAAAAGAAAAATAAAGAAAAGCCGAAATGATGGGGCAACTCGCAATAAAAATCAGCGAGTAAAATAAAAATGAAAATAAAGCCGAAATGATAGGGCAACCGCGAATAAAAGCCGAAATGATAGGGCAATCGCGATCTTCGCGATAAGAAAAGCTGAAAGGATAGAGCAATCGCGGTAAAACAAAAACAAAAAAAAAACACAAACAAAAATCCAATTTTTCAAAATTCTCCCAGCCCTACGGTTAGTCCCCAAATTGACTACCGTATACAATCCACGGGCTCAAATAATTCTCATCATACCTATGCCCCTGGATAGACCTCTAAGTCGTTAAACTAGAAACAGATGACCTCCAAGTCGTTAAACTGGAAACAGGTGACCTCTAAGTCGTTAAACTGGAAACAGATGACCTCCAAGTCATTAAACTAGAAGCAGAGGACCTCTGCGTCGTTAAACTGGAAACAGACGACCTCTACGTCGTTAAACTGGAAACAGATGACCTCTAAGTCTTTAAACTGGAAGCAGATGACCTCTACGTCGTTAAACTGGAAACAGATGAGCTTTAAGTCTTTAAACTGGAAGCAGAAGACCTCTACGTCGTTAAACTGGAGACAGACGACCTCTACGTCGTTAAACTGGAAACAAATGACCTCTAAGTCTTTAAACTGGAAGCAGATGACCTCTAAGTCGTTAAACTGGAGACAGTAGACCTCTAAGTCTTTAAACTGGAAACAGTAGACCTCTAAGTCGTTAAACTAGAAACAGATGACCACCACGTCATTAAACTGGAAACAGATGACCTCTAAGTCGTTAAACTGGAAACAGTCGACCTCTAAGTCGTTAAACTGGAAACAGTCGATCTCTAAGTCATTAAACTGGGAACGAGGGAAATCCACTCATGTGTCCTCACGATACATGAGGAGAACAAACCTTTGTGGGATCCTTACGAGTCACAAAGGAAAAACACACTTAGAAGTCCTCACGACTCCTAAGGAGAAAATACACCTGCGGGATCCTTACGACTCGCAGGGAGAAAATGCCTTTATGGGACCCTCACGGACCATAAAATTGGAAAGCCTTAGGTGATAGGGATCTAAACCTGTCTCCTAAGCCATCGCTTCCCAACCCGCAAGTGGCGAATGATGAGTCGCTCCTGGTACCATATTCCAGTGCAGCGATGCAGACGCCAACCAAATTCCAAATCCCATACCCCGATGGCGAATGATGAGTCGCTCCTGGTGCCATATTCCAGTGCAGCGATGCAGACGTCAACAAGGTCCTGAAATTTTTCCGGCCCTACGGTCTGGATCATACATCCTACAAAACCGTATACAATCCACGGGCGTAAAACAATCCCAATCTCTCCAAAAAAAATAAAAGTGCACCCGCAAAGTCCTCTCGACTTTGAGAGGAAAATTCCCGCTTAAGATCCTTACGACTCACAAAGGAGCAACACCCTTAGGAGTCCCCACGACTCCTAAGGAGAAAATACACCTACGAGATCCTTTCAACCCGTAGGGAGAAAATGCTTTTATGGGACCCTTACGGCCTATAAAATTGAAAAGTCTTAGGTGATAGGGATCTAAACCTGTCTCCTAAGCCACCAATTCCCAAATCCTCCCGGGGCACATGATGAGTTGTTCCTGGCATTATTCCAGTGCAGCAATGCAGATGCTGATAGAAAACCAATTCCCAAGTCCTCTCAAGACAGATGATGATAAGCTCCTGGTAACATATTCCAGTGTAGCGATGCTGATGTCAACCCAAATCAAATCAAACCAACAACCTTTATGGCGGAATCATGCTCCGTCCCAGAATTTACCCCGTGTCGAAATCATGCTTCGCCTCGGGATATCTACCTTCCCAGCCGGAATTATGCTCCGCCTCGGAATCAAGTCAACCCGACACTCCGCGCCGGGGAAAAGTCGATCAGCGACACTCCGTGCCGGGGAAAAGTCGATCAGCGACACTCCGTGCCGGGGAAAAGTCAACCAGCGACACTCCGCGCCGGGGAAAAGTCGATCAGCGACACTCCGCGCCGGGGAAAAGTCAACCCGACACTCCACGCCGGGGAAACGTCGATCAGCGACACTCCGCGCCGGGGAAAAGTCGATCAGCGACACTCCACGCCGGGGAAAAATAGACCCGACACTCCGCGCCGGGGAAAAGTCGATCAGCGACACTCCGCGCCGGGGAAAGGTCGACCCGACACTCCGCGCCGGGGAAAAGTCGATCAGCGACACTCCGCACCGGGGAAAAGTCGACCCGACACTCCGCGCCGGGGAAAAGTCGATCAGCGACACTCCGCGCCGGGGAAAAGTCGACTCGACACTCCGCGCCGGGGAAACGTCGATCAGCGACACTCCGCGCCGGGGAAACGTCGATCAGCGACACCCCGCGCCGGGGAAAAGTCAACCCGACACTCCGCGCCGGGGAAAAGTCGATCAGCGACACTCCGCGCCGGGGAAAAGTCGATCAGCGACACTCCGCGCCGGGGAAAAGTCAACCCGACACTCCGCGCCGGGGAAAAGTCGACGCGACACTCCGCGCCGGGGAAAAGTCAACCCGACACTCCGCGCCGGGAAAAAGTCGACCCGACACTCCGCGCCGGGGAAAAGTCAACCCGACACTCCGCGCCGGGAAAAAGTCGACCCGACACTCCGCGCCGGGGAAAATGCGATCAGCGACACTCCGTGCCGGTGAAAAGTCAACCAGCGACACTCCGTGCCGGGGAAAAGTCGATCAGCGACACTCCGTGCCGGGGAAATGTCAAGCAGACACTCTGTGCCGGGGACACGTCAACAAGCGACACTCTGCATCGGGGAAACGTCCAACACAGACACTCCGCATCGGGGAAACGTCAAGCAGACACTCCGTGTCGGGAACACGTCAGCAAGCGACACTCTGCATCGGGGAAACGTCCAACACAGACATTCCGCATCGGGGAAACGTCCAACACAGACACTCCGCATCAGGGAAACGTCCAACAACGACACTCCGCCTCGGGGAAACGTCGACCAGCGACACTCCGTGCCGGGGACACGTCTACCAAATCGCTCCGGATCAGAGCGTCGACCGTCCATGTCGCAAAACGGGCAGTGCAGGCTCCCCACAAATCGGGAACCAAATCGCTCCGGATCAAAGTGTCGACCGTCCATGTCGCAAAACGGGCAGTGCAGGCTTCCCACAAATCGGGAACCAAATTGCTCCGGATCAGAGCGTCGACCGTCCATGTTGCAAAATGGGCAGTGCAGGCTCCTCACAAATCGGGAACCAAATCGCTCCGGATCAGAGCGTCGACCGTCCATGTCGCAAAAAGGGCAGTGCAGGCTTCCTACAAAGCAGGGACCGGATCGCTCCGGACCAGGGAAACGTCTACCACGGACACTCCATCTCGGAGACGCGTCAAGCGCCGACCGTCCACATCGTAAAAAGGGCAGTGCATCCCAAAAAGTGGGGACCAAAGCAAGTCGTCTCCACGAAAAAGAAGATCCATCAATTTCATGCACACGACCCACATGTGCGGTGTGCATTCATTGATAGGGGGTAATTTGTTGGGGTAAAAATTTACACCCCGGTTGACCGAGTCAAAGTCAAGGTCAACCCCCAAGCTAGGTGGGCCCAAGCCCAGGTCAAGCGGGCCCATGCCCAAGTCGAGCCCGCGGCCAGCCTCCCTCATGCCAACAACAAAATCATGTCATAAATAATTTTTATGTAATTTTTTATGTATGAATGTAAACAAAATGGGCATAAAGCCAAATTCTTGTAAGCCCATGGCTTATGTGCAAAAAGAAATGGCACATGAGCCATGGGATGGGCAAAACGCCATTTTGCAAAGCCCAAGAGGTTATATGTAAATATGTAAGCCTATATAAGGCAAAATGATGATGAACAACAATAGACACTTTCATTCTCTCAAAAAACCTAGGGTTTGTATTTCTTTCACTTTTCTGAAGGTCTCAAACCTTTTTCTTTCTTCTGAATTAAATCAAGAGTTTTACTTTTCCTTTTCCAAAACAAAATAGTTTTTTCACCACGAAACCCACAAAGGGGAACTTGGATCTGTCATCAAATCTCAAAAAGGAGAGATTTTGAGATCTCACATCTCTTGATCTTCAAGATCCAGCTAACGGAGGAGGAAGAAGAAGAATCCTTTTCACTAAACCAAAAAAAAAAAACAACACTCAGGAGTCCAACTCCTCTCTGATTTCTCTCCCGAGAATTTTTTTTGGCTAAAAGCCTCTTTTCCTCGCCGGCGCTACAGCGCAGAGCGCCCGCGTGCCGACACGTGGCGCGCTTGCGCTCGGCGCTCGAGCGCAAAGCGTCCCGGTGCCGACACGTGGCGCGCTTGCGCTCGAGCGCTGAAGCGCAAGCAGCCCCCGTGCCGACACGTGGCGCGCTTGCGCTCAAGCATCAGGCGCTGAAGCGCAGAACGCCCACGTGCCGACACGTGGCACTCTAGCGCCTGAGCGCACAGCATCTAGGCGCACAGCGTCCAAGGTGCTGCCCCCACGCATCCTTTGGATGTCTTTCCCTCCTCTTTTTATGTACATACATATATATATATAGAGAGAGAATAATGGAGAAAAGATGCCATAGGAGGGAATTCCCTCCTATGGCGTCGAAAAAATACCCCCTCCCTAGTTTTTTCCGACGATCGGCACCTACCATCTTCATCGTCATCATCTAAGATGTGGATACACCAAATTTCATGTGATTCTACAACTTTTTCATCGTTGATTTAGCAATGTAAAAAGTTCTATTGTCGGTAAACCGTTAATTTTGAACCCACTAAATCAACGGTGAAAAAATTGTAGAATCACATGAAATTTGGTATACCCACATCTTAGATGATGACGATGAAGTTGGTGGGTGCCGATCGTCGGAAAAAACTAGGGAGGGGGTGTTTTTTCGACGCCATAGGAGGAAATCCCCTCCTATGGCCTTTTTCCTCCATTAATCTCATATATATATATATATATATATATATATATACATATGTATACATATTTACACACACACATACTCTACGACACTGTCCCTATTAGAAAAAATTTCTAACGGGACGCTGCCCCGCACCCTGCAAAGGGACTGCTAGCCCCCTTGACCCCCAGCCCGCTATCCGGATAGCGGGACCCCGTAAAAACTCTGCGTGGCTTCCGATATACCCAAAACCCCTTTTCAAAACACATCACACGCACACTGCACATTGAGTTTGCATGAACAGTTTAACCCGTTAATCGGAGGTTCTCTCGTCCCAAAGACGAGGGGTAATTAACGGCAGCTTAGTCCGCGGCTGCCGGAGATTCGGATCTCCACAATTATTAAACCCCGGTCTACCCTAGACAGGGGGAACCTGTAGTACGTCTGACAAGCGCGCACGTATTCCCATCTCGATGGGGTGACGAAAAACATCTTACATGCATGTATGATGTATTGCATGTATGTGTATGGCCAAGACGGGAGAAAGCACCATGCTATTTTTGTGATAATAGCAGCCCTCTTTTGGCCGTTTTCCCTCCTCACTCTGTCTCTCTCAGTTACTGGCTTAGAACATCTCTCTCTCAAGCAAAAATTTAATTTTAGCTACAAAAGGGCAGGCAGAAAACTGAAGCTGCCATATTTTCTTTCCATTTCTCTCTCTAGACTCTCTTGCCAACCCATTGAATGCTCTTTTATATCCAGAAAGCACAAACACAAAAACTTGCAACCAAAATTAAACCTCTCCATCTTCTCAAAAAACCCATTCCAATTCTCACAGCAAAAACTTCAAGAATCAAAGAGAAAAAAAAGACCCCATTTCGATCTATTCCCTCAGAATTCTTTCCAATCCAATGGCCTCAACTTGGGACCACCTCACCGAGATCGGCAACGTCGCCAACATCGGCCAGCTCACCGGCGTCGACGCCGTCTGCCTCATGGCCATGATCGGCAAAGCTGCGACCACGGCGAGGATGCACAAGAAAAACTGCCGCCAGTTCGTGCAGCACCTCAAGCTCATCGGGAATTTGCTGCAGCAGCTGAAGATCTTCGAGCTGAAGAGGTACCCGGAGACGAGGGAGCCCCTGGAGCAGCTCGAGGACGCCCTGAGGAGGGCGTACCTTCTCGTGATCAGCTGCCAAGATCGGAGCTTTTTGTATCTTTTGGCCATGGGATGGAACATAGTGTAGCAATTTCGAAAGGCACAGAATGAGATTGATCGATATTTGAGGCTGGTGCCTTTGATTACTCTTGTTGATAATGCCAGGGTTAGGGCAGGAAATTATTGTTTATAATGTTGATTTATTATTTGTTAATATCTTCTTCCTTTTTTTCACATTTTCCTCTCAAATTATTTGTCCTTGGAATACTGGAAAGCATGCTCTAACCCTGAAATGCATTTAATGAATTTTAAAGAAGTATTTAATATTCTTGATAAGTGTGCAAGAGGGGAAAAAAGACTAGATATTTGTGCATCAGATCAATTTTAAACCAGTAAGTCAGTAACTAATGAGACGGGTATTAATGCAGCTGTTTGAAAATAAACTGCAAGTTTTCAAACTCAAGGGTGGGCCATTCGATCAAAAGTGAAGGGTATTCTCTGGAATTTCAGCTTAAAGAATGTAAAGAACTTCAACTCTAATTTCTTTTTACTTAATTGTTCTTAGAGAAGATTTAGGTGAAACTTTAATATGTTCATTTGCGATTAATTAATTAAATGCAATGTGTTACACATCACACCTACTGTTATATGCCGTATTACTTCTAGTCCTATTTACTCTCCATTTGCTTGTTTTAGGAAAGACTTGAGTATATTGAAAGGGATGAATGCGAATATACTTTAGATGAAGAGGACAAAAAGGTACAAGTTGCAATATTGAATCCGGAACGTTGCAGTATTCAGAAGCAGGTGCTTAAGAAAACTCTTTCATGTTCTTATCCCAAATTGCCCTTTAATGAAGCACTTCGAAAAGAAAATGAGAAGCTTCAGTTAGAACTACAAAGGTCACAAGTTAGAATGGATTAGGGTCAATGTGAAGTGATTCGACATCTAATTGGAGTTACCGAAACTATAGCTAGCTCTGCAACAGAGAAGAGTACAGATCTTAAACACTCAAAGCAAGCTGAGATGAATTATTTAGATGCAAATAATGATCCACGATACTCTTATGATGGGAGCTATCATAGACAACAAAGTGACACTGATACAGTATCAAGGTCGGTTGTGCTTTTTCCCGGCACCTTCTAAATGCATCTGTTACAGTGCCCTAAATTTCAACAACAACTATTTATTTATTCGTTTGAATGTGCTATGCTTATTATCTCCGGGCTTTTTCTGGTGCACTTAGGAACATCTGTTTCTTCCTCTTGTCCGTCAAATTGACATTTATATCTTCCTGATGGAGGTCCTTTTCGGATCTCCGTCAGATGTTGTCTTCCGTCGATTTCCCGGTGGATTTTGGAGGTGATCTTCTATTGCGTGTGGGTCTCAATGGGTTTTGAGGAGATTGGTGGTTTGAGGAGTTCGCGCCCAGTAGTTGCAAGGAAGTCCCGAGGTGGTTTGGTACCACCGAGGACCCTCCGACGATCAAGTTAGCACAAGATCGAGCAGAGTAATGGCTAAGTGGGGTAAAAAAAAGCTCCCTTGACCCCTCTGTGATGGGGATTTATATAGTGGCGGCGGCACGCAGCAGCAGGCGTGAGAATCTCGCCGGCAGTTACGATCCCGACGTCACGCCCGCGTAACGAGCAGATTGCCCGTTAGTGGGGATCGTGATGGCGTGGAATGTGGGATATTGCCGGCGGAGAATCAGCGCATGGCGAGATTTGCGGAGCGGTGGTTACGCCTGTGAGTGGTGGAGTTGATCGGTCGGAAAGACCGAGGAAGATGGCATTGGCAGGGGAGCTCGGGAAAGAGCAGGGGGGCCGAGGAGTCTTGGTCCTGTGGCAGCTCGGGGCGAGCTGAGAGGCCGAGGAGGCCAATTCGTAGGGGTCCTGAGGAGAGCCAGCCTGTGCTTGCAGGTCGGGTACAGGGGTGGCCTGGTCGGCCCCTATGGGCCCTTTCTTCTGAGTTCTGGGACACGCCATCTGCCACGTGTCCTGATCTGGGAGATCGCCAATATAGAGCATCATCATTAGCCCCCCACTCTTGTCCCGACCAGATGGCGGGTCGGGTCAAGAGTGGACTGCCGGGCCGCCCGGGGTGAGCTCCCTCTTAAGATTTCGTCGGGACGCGTCCCCGGGCTGTTAGCAGTCTTTTTTGCCAGCGAATCAGGGCGAGATCTCTGCATTTAAGGAAGGTGCACCGGTTCGTGCATCCTGTCACTAAAGCGACGGTCCGCGTGTCAAGCGTCGGTTGGCCGGCGCGACGTTTGCAGACCTGTAGCGTCTGATGGGATGCGGCCTAGTGTGGGAACGACAAGTGGAGCAATTGGGGCCGTCGGACACGAGGAGGCGTTTTGGCGAGAGATGAAGGGCGCCGTTGGATGATGGCGATTGCAGTGATAAATAGGGGCGGTGCCTATCCCAGGGCCTCTACTCCTTCATATTTCCTCGCTCTAAGTCATGCTTGCTCGGCGCTCGTCTTCTTTCTTCTGCTTTCGTTTTCCGAGGATCTCTCTTCTTCAGGTTAGTTGTCTTCTTTCGTAGAATCTGTAGATGCCGTAGGAATAGGTTCTAGGGATCCTCTAGTTGAGCCTGAGTCTTCCCGGGGAGCAGGGGTCAGATCCTCTTCCCGGGATCGCACAGTGAGGGCAGCCCCCAGGGAGGAGGCGGTAGACGCTACCCCCGGTGCATCGTGTTGGGTGAGGCATGAGGACGAGCTTGCCAATGCTCGGGCTCGCTTCCACATCCCCTCACGTTATACGCTTCGTCTGGCCAAGGAGGGGGAGAGGGCAGACCAAGTACGGGGTAGGGAGATCGTCCTGTATTTGGAAGCTTTTTGGGTGGAATGCGCCTGCCCTTCTCTTCCGAGGTCGTCGAAGCGCTGAACTTCTTCGGGTTAGCCCATGACCAGCTAGTACCGAACTCATGGAGGATTCTCCTCGGGTTCCTGATCTGCCTGAAGCTACAGGCGGTTCCCTTCAGCCTCTCCATCCTTGATTCCTCCCTTATTTTCAAAAATCATCCTGGAGGCCGAGCGGGCGACCTGAGTTGGGTCTACCTCTCTTTTAGAAAGCGACAGGGGGGCGCCGCCGGGACAGGGGTTGTAGTCCTGCCTTCTTCCATTCACGACTGGAAGAAGTTTTTTTCGTCGCGCCGCCCGAGGGCGAGGACTGGCCCGTGCCCACCAAGTGGTCGAGGGAAAAATGCTTGCCGGGGAACCGGTCCAATGACCCCGCCGCGGTGAGGGTGGCGTCGTAGGAGCCCGTCCCTCGATTTGACGTGGTGCTGTCTGAGAGGGTCCTGAGTTGGGCCGGGCTCAGCCCCGTCGAGTTTGTCGGTAAGTTAGGCTTGCTTTTTGGCTTGTCTATTGCATGTGTCGCTGACTTCTTTGCATTTGGTTTTGTGCAGGACCCATGGATATGGACGAGCTCCGAGCCTCCATGCGCCAGCCGAGGAAGGTCACGAAGGCTGGAGGCGCCAGCTCTTCTCGTTCGAAGCCTGCCTCGGCACCTTCGGCCTCCGTCCTGGTGCCTCCGGTAGCCGCGTCCCTTGAGCGTTCGGGGGCGGATCCCACCCCGGGGCCTAGCAGAGCGCCGGGCCGAAAACGGGCTCGAATTCTGGAGGACCCGGTCTCGGAGGAGGAGACCGGCTCTTCATCGGAGCCACTCAAAAGGGGTTCCCGGAAGTCTCCTCGGGGCCCGCCCTCGCCGATCATGGTGGAGGAAGGGGGCTTCCGGTTCGCGGTGCCCTCGGGGCTATCTGTCGCGGACAGTCTGCTGCACGAAATAGAGAGGTCGGCAGGGGGCAGGGTTCCCGGGGGACCTTCAGGGTACATATGACGTTCATCGCCCAGGAGTCCGTGCAGGTAAGTGCTCGGTTGCTTGTGAGATTTTGCGCTTCCTTCGTCTTCCTGACCTCATTCGTATTTTTTTTTCAGGTCATACAGCACGTCGTCCTTGCCCTATGCATGGAGGCCGAGGTGATAGCCCCGGCGATGAAGGCCGCGGACCAGCTTGCCTTGCTGGAAGAGAGATCCAAGCGGGAGCTGGAGGCGGCGACGGCGAGGGTTGCCGCCCTGGAGGGCGAGGTGGAGGCCGGGAAACGAGAGTTTGCCCGACACCGCGAGGCTGCCGTGGCTACCGAGGTCAAGCTTGAGGACGCTCAGGCATTTGCCGGCAACCTGAAGAAGACGGTGAGGACCCTCCGGAAGGAGCTGGGGGCGGCGGTCAAGGCGGCGGAGCAGGCCGACCTCTCGGCGGCGAAGGCGGTGGAGGGCTACAAGAAGTCGAAGGAATTCTACAATGACTTAGCCATGGCCACCACCCGCATCTGGCACGAGGCCCTCGACGCCGTTAAGGCCCGGATGCCGGAGTTCGCCGATGAAGAGCTCCGAGACGAATACCCCATCGCAGACGCCGATGAGCAGGGGGAAGAGATTTCAGACGAGGAGTTGGCCGAGGACCCTGCTCGACTCGTGGTAGATATCGAGGACCCCGAGGTCGTGCCTGGCCCCGAGGCCTAAAGCCCCTGTCTTCCTCTTATTTTGCCGCTTTTGGAATTTTTGTAAGCCTCCGGACAGTCTGTAAGGCCGGGGAGCCCAAAATACCCTTTGTAAAGACTTCGCTTTTGGTAGTAAAACTTTTTTGGTTTCATCAGTTTGCCCTTTATCTTCTGTTTGTGAAGAATGCTCGTAAAATATCTTTGCTTGCACTGTTGGGCTTCCATGTCAGGTCGGCTATCTGTCTAGCGATCGTTCGTCGAGTTGATTTCGATCACTTGCCAAGTGTGCCAAGCGCTGCTGAGAAGGAGGCATCTCCATGGCCCCGAAATCGAGGGAGGATCGCTCAGACTTGGATACACCTGATGTCCCTTGTTGGGGCTTCGGATCCGCTGCATGTGATGGGCAGAGGGATGTCCGCCGTAGTTGTGCCGAGCATAAATGGGCTCAGTGGCCTCGTTATGAGGGCTACAAACCCGCAGCGTCTGTTGGGAAGGAGGATGCCTGCTGGGTATGACCGAGCAGGGAAGCTGCTCGGTTGCCCCTTGGCGGGGGCTTTGATCCCTGGTGTTGCGAGTAGGGAAGCTACCGGCCGGGGATAGCCGAGCAAGGGTCGGGCTCGACCGCCTCAAAGGAAGACTTTGATCTTTAGCGTTGGAGGGGCTGTAGGAGGCCTGCTAAGGATAACCAGGCAGTGAAGCTGCGCGGTTGCCTCTTGGCGAGGGCTTTGATCTCTGGCATCGTGGGTAGGCAACTACCAGCCTGGAATGACCGAGCGGGGTAGCCGTTCGGATGCCTCTTGCGAGGGCTTTGATCCCTGGCGTCATGGGTTGAGAGCTACCAGCCGGAGATGACCGAGCAAGGGTCGGGCTTGGTTGCCTCTTGCGAGGGCTTTTGATCCTTCAGGACGGGGACTGAGTAGGGTTACTGCCCAGTGCCTCTTGGCGAGAACTTTGATCCCTGTCGGTTGTGGTAGGAAGCTACCAGCCGGGGATAGCCGAGCAAGGGTTGGGCTCGACCGCCTCAAAGAAGGACTTTGGTCCTTAGCGTGGGAGGGGCTGTAAGAAGCCTACCAAGGACCCTTGGCTGAGCCGGGTTACTGCCCGGTGTCTCTTGGCGAGGGCTTTTGTCCTGAAGGATAGCCGAGCGAGGGTCGGTCTCGACTGCCTCTGGGAGGGCTTTTGATCCCTGTCGGTTGTGGTAGGAAGCTACCAGCCGGGGATAGCCAAACAGGGTAGCTGCTGAGCTGTCTCTAAGGAGGACTTTGATCCTTAGCATTGGAGGGGCCGTAGGAGGCCTGCTAAGGATAACCGGGTAGTGAAGCTGTGCGGTTGCCTCTTGGTGAGGGCTTTGATCCCTGGCGTTGCGAGTAGGGAAGCTACCGGTCAGGGATAGCCGAGCATGGAAGCCGCTCGGCTGCCTCTACGGAGGACTTTGATCCTTAGCGTCGGAGGGGCCGTAGGAGACCTGCTGAGGATAACCGGGCAGTGAAGCTGCGCGGCTGCCTCTCGGCGAGGGCTTTGATCCCTGGCGTTGCGAGTAGGGAAGCTATCGGCCGGGGATAGCCGAGCAGGGAAGCCGCTCGGCTGCCTCTACGTTGGACTTTGATTCTTTGCGTTGGAGGGGCCGTAGTAGGCCTGTTAAGGATAACCGGGTAGTGAAGCTGCGTGGTTGCCTCTCGGCGAGGGCTTTGATCTCCGGCGTTGCGTGTACGGAAGCTACCGGCCAGGGATGGCCGAGCATGCTAGATGCTTGGCCGATTCTTCATGAGGTTTCGCCCGACTATCCCGTGGCAGGTATGGGGAACAGGAACGGTCGCGGCAAACGTGCGCGTAGCATGCTCATTGCATGCGCGGGGAGGTGAAGTGCCAGAGTCGCGTCGTTTCGATTCTGCCAGAGAAGGCTCAATGATCGCCGCGTGGTAGCGACTTTGTGGGCGAAAACGGGCGACTGTTGGGTTCCGTTGGGGCGCAGTGGGCTATATAAGGCTGAGGGAGCACTGGTCCTTCCTTTCTTCGTAAACAGATCGTTGAGAATGGAAGACTTCCCCTTTACCATCCCCGATATCATCCACTTCGAAGACGTATACCTCTATGACCAGAACTGCACCGAGGACACGGTGCAGCTGGTCTATGGGAGCATCGAAGACCACTTCGGCCGGCTGCTCCCCCGGCGCTCCCCCTGCTGCAGCTGCTGATGTACTCCATCCGGAGGGCGTCGCCGGGGTTTTACAACCCCTTGTTCGAGCAGCTCTACGACGAGGCCATGGGCAAGCTGCAGTCTCTGAGACGCTTCGGACTGATCTCCGCGAGTCGGCTGGCTCAGTCGGTGGCGCTCGTCCGTGAGTGCTACGAACTGAGGCTCGAGGTCAACGCGCGCGGGGGGATCGAAGGCTAAGGTTGGATCTCGCGAGGCCTCGGCTGGCGGAGATCTTTACCGAGTACCATGAGCAGTGCTCTCTGCACCCCCTTCCCCCGCTGCTGTAATTTTCTTTTTTTTTTTGTATGTATGGCTGAGGAGCCCATAATACCTTTTTGAATAAATGAGATCTTTCCTTCTTTTTCGCAATGTTCCATTGGTCTTTATTAAATTTACAAAAGACCCTAGGAAGAGTTTACATTGCCCTAAAAAAAGTACATGCTAATAGATGACCTTATTAGCGTGGCTCGAGCTCCCCGGAGGCTTGTTGGTCTCCGTGCTCGGCACTGGGTACGGGGCTTCCTGGGCTCCGGACTGGTCATCTGCCGAAACAAGCATGATTTGGCCGATGGTCAGCTCGGCGGGAGGGGAACGCTGCTCCTGCTCGTGGTCGTCCTGCCACTTATCCCTCAAGTAGGCGGCGAGGTGCCTCGATCGGATGAGCTCCTCGATGTAGTCCCGGAGTTGCTTACAATCCTCCGTGGCGTGGCCCGACCTCCGGTGGAAGGCGCAGTAGGGACCCCGGGTTCGCTTCGAGACCTGACGCGGGATTGAAATGAACTTGAAGAACCCCTCGCCCTGGGCTTCCTCTAGTAACACCGCGAGGGAGATGTTGAGCGGGGTGTACTCCTGGAATTTCGGGTGATAGGGCTGCTGACGCTCTGGCTTCTTTTCTCGAGCCCTTTTTTTATGGTCGGATCGTTCTGCTCGAGAGAGGTTCGCGTTCACCTCGGACTCGAGCTGGATCTCGCGCTCGGTCCACGCCTTGACCTCGGTCATGGTCTTAGGCTGCTGTCACGACCCAAAGTTTGGATGTGACCGGCACTTAGATTGTATAATATCTAAAGATATCTACACAACCCGAATAAACCAAAAACCAAGATCAAAACCCTTTTTACGGAATTTTAGGAAAATTTAGTTTTTAAGTAAAAATCATAGTTTTAAGTGTTTAAGATTCTAACAGTAACTTCCTATTAAATTAATAATAAAAGCAGTTATAAAGTGTTTAATTTGATTGCATCCCTATTTGGGACCAACAATGCCAACAGCGGAAATCAACACACAATAATATACGACATCAAGATGAATCTCAGACATAAGTAAAAAAATATCATTTAACACAACTAAACGATCTCATCTGACAAAATAATATAAATACAACCACATCTCGTTCTAAGTCATAATACAGGATCTGATGGAGTAATACTAGATACAATATATAAAACCAAAATAGGAGGTTACTACGTAGGTAACCCACCCAGCAAAAGGAACGACAAAAGCTGATAAGTGGGTCTGCACTGCTGCTACGCGTCCACACGACTCTTGCAAGGAACTATGGCACAACGGGGATGAGTCGCCAACTCAGTGAATAAAATTAACATATATCGGCTGATAATGTAAGTATGCCGAACTAGAACTAATATCAACAATGATGATTATGATGCATAATAACAGGTGGAATCATGAATATGTACTACTCAATGTATAAATCAAAACTGAAATCTCATCAATTATTTTCCAAATAAGGTTCATTTTCTTCCCGTGTCCAACATCAACACAAATCTTCGGTGTTTTATCGGGCATCGTTCCCCGAACGATCCTGTCAATCAATAACACCGGTCGGTATCACCTAGATATCCGCCGTGTTCACAACTGTCTCCGGTATCGAGTATCCTCGTTAGGCTCCCCTCCTAAAGTGCGGCTTTCCTGCCCCTCGGTCTCGACCGGATCCATCATGAATCTGGCTGTATAGCTACCCACCCAGCCCGGATATACGTAAGAAATTCCGCAACCGTATAGCTACCCCATCCGGTTCGGAACAAAACCAAATAAAAAACCCGACATTTCATGGTGGACATGTCACATAAATCATGAAAATCATTCAATCCTTTCGATAGTGTATAAAAACCCAAAACCATAAATCAGTAGTAATCCAATGCATTTATATCAGAACTACAAATACTTGGAGATGATAACATTTATGAAAAATAATCACCATTCTCGATGTTTAAGGTATGATGGGAATCATATTTAGTATAATAAGTATGTGACATGTTAATATCGACGAAGTATAGTGTAACATGTAGATATGTGCAGGTGCGGCATAACTCGTCGATAACTGTGCAGTGTTCTAACAATTATTAACATGGCGATGTATATATATATATATGTGTGTGTGTGTATGTGTGTGTGTGTGTGTGTGTGTGTGTGTGAATGCATATGATCAATTTAACATACAAAAACCTATTTTTATTTAAACTTAACTATGGACGTATCACGCCATCCATACAAAATCCCCCGGTAGATGTTTGTCTACTCACCGGAATACGTCGAATTAACTCAGATCACCAATCCTTTTCCTTTTCTTGCGGCCTCCGAAGTTTCCGTATTCGAATCTAATATTGAAATTAGCTTGTATAAGAAACGACTAACTCCGATACGGCAAAATCATGAAGACACAAGTTGTACGTTCTAATTACACCATGCACGACTATTGCAAACGATCTAACACTTATATCAACTGAGATTTAACCAATCGCGGTTTGAAACTGAAAACAGAAACGTGTTACGAATTAACCGTGTCGTATTTTAGAACTTTGATCTCTTTTCCGATATTAGTTCCCAGATTTTATATACTGTTAAATTTATTTAAATAAACAATACCAAAATATCCCAACACCTATACAGAGACCTACCATAAAACCCAAAACACCTAACCCTATCAAAAATCTGGCGACACCGGATCTGGCCTATTTCTCGCCGGCCCAAATCCGACCATAGGGGTTCGTACTCTTAGGGTTTGTTCTAGATCCAACATACAATATTAAGGCATTGTTCGGTCAATTTAGTTGTCATCTAAACTACCAGCAGATTAACACAGAGCTAAGTTTTGCCTAAAATACAATATTCGATTTTTAAAATTTTACAATTACGGAACTAAATCTACTGAGTTAGGAATTTTACCCACTGAGGATGGTTGAAAGGCTTTCTTCAAGATACCCAAGTTCCTAGCTCCTAACTTGATGATGAAAATCCTTAGCACTTGTTCTAATCTTTACTTCTCTTTTCTCTTATTTTTCTTTTATGAGTTCAAGTGTTTTTCTTTCTTCTTCTTTTGAAATTTCAGAATTTTAATTTGGTTATAATGATATGAACACATAATATATGGTCAAGAGAAAGAGTGAGGAGTAGGAGAAGGTGTCACCAAGCAAGGTGTGCCATTCTCATGGAAGGAGGAGGTGTTGTGCATGAAGCATGCATGCAAGAAGGAGGTGGCTTTGCATTATCACTCTAATTGTTTTATTTTTGTGATAATTTTGAGCTAAACATTATCTATCCTTCCTTTTCACTTACACCCTCAAAATCCCAAGTTTGCACAATTTTCTAAATTTTACACAAAAACCCTTCATTACATATGTTATTATATAATACCATTTTTATTAAAATGAAGCTAAATTTCACACTAAAACCCTTGTAATTTATTAATATTACACACAAAAATTTAAATTTAATTTGTCTCACATACTACTTACGAAAATGTCATATTTTGTTTTAATAACTTTTTAAATTAACATTTTATTATTTAATTAATTAAATTTATTTATTTCTAAATTTTCAAAATGTTACAGCTGCGCCAACGCAAAGGAGCGCAACTGTTCCCGCCAAAAATTTCTGCGCAAAAGAGCCCAAGGTATCAAATGGCGGCGATACGCTTAAGAAAATGGGAACCAGTATCTTCCGGGCTGTGTTTTGACAAACTCCCGAATGAGAAACAGATAAATTCTGATGGTATCGAAAGCGGCTCGAAAAACCCTTCGATTTGATATATTATGGGCCTCGTAATTCATCCGGGATCAAAAGTTATGAGAAATTACGTGTCCACACGTGATGGGCTTTTAAGAACCCGCTGGAGGAGTTAAAAGATACAATAAAAACTCAGAAAAGACCCCAATGGGGCATCACACGCTCACACGTGACCATGGGTCACGTGCAGACACGTGATGGGCTTTTAAAACCTCTAAAATAATGAATAGAATTTAATTCTAAAAGTCAGAAAATACCTCAACGAGGTATCACGTGCTTACACGTGACCAATGGTCACGTGTTGACATGTGATGGTTAAAATTGAAACATAAATAAGCGGCTGAGAAAGGAACCCAATTGGGGGTCACGTGCTCACACGTGACCAAAGGTCACGTACCAGCACGTGACTGGCTTTAAAAGCATTATAATTTAATAGAATTAAATTCTAAAAGTTTCTGAATCTTTCCAAATGGAAAAGGGTCATGGGGAACCGTTGGATTAAAAATCCAAGGGTGATTAAAAATCACCAATTTATAGAAAAACCTTGGACAAGGAAAGATTTCCCTGAAAATCTCACCAGGATAACAAATAGAATATCTTTTGGATTTAAAATCCACGGTGAACAAAATTCACTGAACAATCTAAAGGCCCAGATGAATGATAAATATAAATCAAATCTCTCAACATACAAATCAAATCTTTCAATGAGAGATTTGCTAAACAAATTGATTCTCTTCCTTCTCCTATAAATAGGAGCCAAGAAGAGAAGGGGGGATCTACTTTTTTGAGAGAAAAACAGAGAGAGGAGAATTTAATTCTCAAGAGGGAAGAAAAGAAAGGAGAATTTAATTCTCAACAAAGAAAACCCTAGGTAAGAAAAGGGAAAAAGATAAACTTCAAACAGAGAATTTAATTCTCAAAATCTAAGAATTTAACTCTTATACAAAAAGAACTTAGTTCTTCTTCTGGTTGAAGATCTGCACAGAGCACATCTCCCCATAACTTGAGAATTTAATTCTCAACGGGTCGAGATCCTGCCATGCAGATCCTAAACTTAGAAGGGGAATTGAGTTTTGAGAATTAATTCTCCTAAAACAAAACTAGGGTTTAACCCTAATCAAGAATTTAATTCTTTTACATATCTGGGAATTTAATTCCTTTGAAAAGAAATCAGGGTTTCATCCTAAATAAGAATTCAATTCTTAAAAGATCTCTGTTCATGAAAAGAACTAGGGTCACGTGCCCCCACGTGACCCTTGAAAAGATCCCCTGCAAAGAACTTTGAAGCATCACCCCACGTGCTCCCACGTGACCCTCATTATATATGGAACAAAAGTAAAGGCAGAAACAATTCTGGGCGCTCTCACGTGTTACCACGTGACCCCTAATAAATGTTCTAATAAATCATGGCATGATTATACATCACGTGCCCACACGTGATGGCTATGAAAATTAAAAGTGTTTAACACTTGTTTGCAGAACAAAATAAAGGGGATCTGGCCCCACTTTTTGATGCCATCACGTGCTCCACGTGACCCCCGAAACACAGAAAGAAAAAGCAAAGGAAATGAAAGCTTTGGGCGCTCTCACGTGTTATCACGTGACCCCTCAGCAAATGCTTTAACAATTGGCGCACAGATCCCCATCACGTGCCAACACGTGATGCTCTAAAATAAAAATAAAAGTGTTTGACACTTATTCGCAGATTTGAGGATAACCAAAAGGAGATCTGGCTCCACATTTAGGGCGCCCTCACGTGTCACCACGTGACCCCTAATAAGCATTCTAACAGACCAGAGCGGGGGCCTCCATCACGTGCCCACACGTGATGGCCAGGAAATTAAAAGTGTTAAACACTGATCTGCAGAATAAAATAAGGGAAATCAGGACGCTCTCACGTGTCCGCACGTGACCCCTCCCTCCTTAGTGTTTAACACTAATTGGAAAACTCTATTTGCAGTGTTTAACACTGATTTTCTTAGTGATTAACACTAATTGGAAAACTCTGTTCCCGGTGTTTAACACTGATTTGCTTTAGTGTTTAACACTAGTTTGAAATCTCTGTTACCAGTGTTTAACACTAATTTGCTTTAGTGTTTAACACTGATTTGAAAGCCCTATCGCTAGTGTTTAACACTGGTCATCTTTTAGTGTTTAACACTAACTTGCTAATCTCATTCCCAGTGTTCAACACTGTTGGTCTTTAGTGTTTAACACTAGTTTTAGCCCAATTGGCTAAGTTTTTAGAGGCAAAGCCTCTTCTTCAATGGACCAACAGAGGGCCAATATTTCAAACATAATTGGACTTAGCCCAAATTGGCCATAAGTCCTCAAATCATCTTGAACTGAGCACATCTGCTCTTTCAACCAACTCATTGGTTCAAGGGTACATCTCGGAACTCCTCTGATATTTGTCGTTGTAATCCTTCAACGTCTTCAGAGAGGTAACGGGTCCCGACAACCACATATCAACACGGACTGTGGGGTCCTTAAACTCATGGACTTATGCGTCCTTAAACCAAGATACGGACTGCGGGGTCCTTAAACCCGCGGACTTATGCGTCCTTAAACTAACGGACTAATGCGTCCTTAAACACACCCATATGGACTGTGGGGTCCTTAAACACATGGACTTATGCGTCCTTAAACTACCAATGGACCACCACGTCCCTAAACTGGAACATGGACCACCATGTCCCTAAACTGGTATTGGACCACCATGTCCCTAAACTGGCGATGGACCACTATGTCCCTAAACTGGAACAATAGAGCCCCCAAATGCTCTTTTGTCGGATCTAAACGATCCCGTTAAGTCGATCTTAGTCCCAAACTGGACTAACGTATCCTTAACAACCGTTTAAGTTGATCTTAGCCTCAAATATGACTAACGTATCCTTAAACCTTCAAACAGACTTTAGTCCCAAATTGGACTACAAATCCCCCAATCGACTTTGGTTCAAGAGTACATCTCTGAACTCCTCTGACATCTGTCGTTGTAATCCTTCAACGTCGTCAGAGAGGTGATGGGTCCCGATGGCCATAAATTTAATGGACCACTATGTCCCTAAACTGGAACATTAGAGCCAATTGCTCTTTTGTCGGATCTAAACGATCCCGTTAAGTTGATCTTAGTCTCAAACTGGACTAACGTATCCTTAACAAACGTTTGAGTTGATCTTAGCCTCAAATATGGCTAACGTATCCTCAAACTAAAACCCCAAACCCAAATCTAAGAAAATACGGATTTGGACTAATCCACGTCCTACGGGCGACAACATAAATTAGTCTCCGTATACAATCCATGGGCAACCACAAACAAAACAAAACACCCACGACACGAAGTGACCATCTGGAGAAGGAGAAAGTTGTTGCCGCGATGCGGTAGCGTAATTAACTGCAGGGGCTTGCGCCTGCAGGGAAGAGCGTCCCCACAATCAAAAACCCCTCAAGCGAGGGGGAATCTGACGAAGTCTGCTACATCGGACGCATCCGTTTAAACCTTCGATACATGGTGCCATAAATCAACTTGGCATTTTCGGAGAGGTGGACGGATAGCACCAATTAGCATCTGCCCCCGAATCTCAGGTAAGACATCCACGTCTTGGCCACCGTTCGGAGGGGAACAGATTCTGGCACGCCCGGTGGGACCTTTTCCTCTTTCCACTCCACACTTCGTGTGTCGTGTTCGCGAACGAATCGCGGTTTGCTGTGGTTGCCTGTGGATTCGAGGTACTAAGATTTGGTGTCTTGCTCCGTGCAGAAAACAGAAGATCAATGGCTTCAAACTGCACTACCTGCAACTGCAACTCTCGCTCCGTCCTTGCTGGAGGAGTGACTTATGGGCCCCAAGCGGCCTCCCTCTTCGCTATGCCGGTGGAACAGGTAACTCAGGCCACCGCTGGATTATTCTTCGGGACCATGCTCCCATCGATGAGCTTCAATGCCCCAATGACGTTGCAAGAAGCCCCAAAGGAGTCGGTCTTTGATCGGCTTGCCATTGCCGCGGCCCCTCTCAACGGGTCGCCCAACTTCAATACCACAGTTTTCAACAAACTGGGCCAGAACGTCTACAAGCCCGCAATACCCGAAGCTGCCATCCCAAAGTGGATAGCCATCCCGGCTCAGGCGGACAAAATTATTGGAAAGGGTCCTCCTTCCAAGAAGTCAGTTTTTACAAGGCTGGCTATTCCGGTTGCTGCTCCAGGCGAGGTCCTCAAAGCTGCTCCCCTGCCCAGAGGGGGCACGACTAAGTCACCCTTATAGCTGAAACAACTCCATCTGCACGACACGCTCGACGTCGCCACTGACGCCGAGTGAGGAAGGTTGGGGGCAACTCCCCATCTGGGATAACTCCGCCCGCTCCAACGGTGGGGATCGATGCTGCTGTTCCAACCGGGAACAGCTTTGAATTGCTGAACACGGTGCGCAGAAACTCTCTTACCGCCGTACTAAAAAGATCCCCTCCTCCGGTGGGAAATGTTGCGGAAACCAAGCCAGAACAGTCCTCTCAGCGGCTGTCCTCTAAAATCTACAAGGTCTGGCGCCATGTCCAAGACTCGGTGATTGATCGAAATTTCTCCCCCCAGCAAAAGAAGCTGAAGGTCCGGCAAGAAGAAAACCGTCCTGTTAAGCCACAAAAGATGACGACTACTTGGGTGCTCACGACAGCGGCCCCCTCAACGTCAACCACTCAGAAAAGAAGGAGGCCGGAGAAAGCCCCAGTAAACGTGGAAGACCACAAAGACGCTAAACCCAAACGCCCCAAGTCTGTGGGCATGGTGGTGCACACCGTATACATGGCTTCTGGAAAGGAGGATAGCCGCGCTTCGACGGGTCACCGACCACTCACCCGATCCATGACCAAAGCTCAGGAGCAGCAACAAAAGCTTCAGGAGATGATGACTGCAATGGCCGCACTTACCGGGCCAAAAGAAAGCTCGGAGTTGTCATCAGAACAGCGTCACGAACAAGAAACCGATGCTGACTTCCTCCGCAGAGTCCTCGAAAAGAGGGACAGAAAAGCAGCAGAACAAGCTGCCAACATAAAACGAATGGCGATCCTCTTCCAAGATATGGTAGGGATGATGCTACAGCCAGACCCTCCGGTTGAAGACCCTTCGATCATTACTGAAGACGATAGAGGAGAGACATCTAATCCTCCTCCAACTCTTTCAACAGCCAAAGATGAAACCATTTCCAAGGCTGCGCTGGATGGCTATATAGCTCATCAAATACGGGCTCATCAAGTGAATGAAGCGGTTGAGCAAATTGTTAGAACCGGACGGCCCTATCCGAGCTGGTATGACCAAATCAGTTACCCGCCGGGATATACGATCCCTAAGTTTCACGTATATAAAGGGACAGGGAATCCCCATCAGCATGTCGCTCAATTCAGGGCCTTATGCGGCAACACGGGAGGCGACGACAAACTGTTGCTTCGCCAATTCGTCGGCAGCTTAACAGAAATAGCCTTTGAATGGTATTCGGAGCTACCTAACGACTCTGTCAAAACATTTGCGGAGATGGAGCTACTGTTTACACAAAGATTCACGAGTGCTAGCGGACGCACCCCGATAACAGCGCTAATCAACGCCAGGATAAGGCCAGGCGAAACGTGGGTTCAATACGCAACACGATGGCGGAATCTGTGGTCGAAATGCGAACAACGCATCGAAGAAGCACCTGCGGTAGGCATGTTCGTGGGCACTCTTGATCCACAAGCGACCATCTCGCAATTCATGATGTTCTTCAAGCCAACTACTTTCCAGGCCTTGATTGACATGTTGGCCCAAATGGATCAGATGGATCATAGATCATCTTCTTCAAAGACGGATCCTCGGAATGAAATGGGGAAAGGAAAAGCAACTTTCGTCGCCAATACTCAACGACAGCCGAGCAACTTAAAGCCAGTTGTCCGTCGAAACAATATGCGTCCACGCCCATCCCTCGAGGAGAGACTGGGACGTCTTTACTCGTTTCCTCAGGACAAAACGAGAAGACTGTTCGAGCTGGCAGTGCGCAACAGACTCATTAATCTGCCGAATCCAAAACGTCCGTTGCAGCCAGGCGATGTCAACGATCTCAATTATTGCCCTTACCACCAGACGGTAAGCCACCCGATCGAGGATTGCTTCGTCTTTAAGGGATGGATCGAGGATCAGTACCTACAAGGCAAGTTTGCGCTGTCCGAAAAGTGGAAAGTAAACCCACCACAGCCGCACACTCCTAAGAAGACGGACACACCGGGGGCAACTTGTTCTTTCATTGAAGAAGCTCCATGGGAAATCGTGCTTTTAGCAAAGACCAAAAGAATGCTGAATGAGCTTCAGACATGCCCGGCGATCAGGTGGAAGAACCCGCTGGAACCCCAAATCACTGAAGGGATGCTGAAGCCGCGCCCAACTCCAAAGATCGGTGGTGATGGCCCAAGCACTCACACCCAGCCGTCAAAATATTCAAAGAAAAACAAGAAGAAATCCAAGAAGCTCGTGAAGCCTGGCGACAAGCGCACGGATTTGCAGAAACAGATTGACGCGTTGGAAGAATATAATCAGAAGGCGCGGACCCCAGTCACACTCCAAGAATTTCTCAGCCACGTCCTTGAGGACGGAGATGATGACAATGGAGAAGACTCGTCGGATGAATCTGAAGATTATGTGGCAAGCTGCCATGTGATCTCTCACTCGTCAATAAATGACGAAGAAGCTCCTTACACAGAGAAGCTGGGGGCAGATCCTGAACCAGAACTTCTGTGGCCGTCAGACGAGATGATCGATGCCTTCCTGAACGAAGCCCGTCTTAAAAGCAAAGCCGATCGGGAGAGCGAGATGGCCATATTTGAAAAGGCCAAACGCCGGCGACTGGACAAAAGGGTCGAAACACTCCCACCATATCAAGGTACATCCGCCGCAAATGAAAGCAGGATTAAGACAAGGAAACGATTCGCCAAAGCCATATCAATGGGGATGAGGCCGCCCTCTTTCAGAGAAAATTCTCCTGGTGGTATATATTTTGATGAAACGGACGTACACCCTAACTTCTGCTTATATCATCAGAGGATCGCACATCCTACTGAAGACTGCAACTCCTTTAAGTGTTGGTGGCAAGGATATGTCGCTCATAGACAACACGTCAATAGAATAAAACGGGAAGCTCGTAGACAGCGAAAAAATACGACAGATGGGCATAAAAGAGTTGCCGGTAATTGTCATAGGGACGAGCCCGGGGGATCATGAGTTCTCACCTTTGGAAGCGATTCTGATGAAGAGCCGCTCTTAACCCTCTCTTCAAGGAATTCATTTCTAAAACAAAAGAATTGGAGAGTTGCGAGAACGTTCAGCCGTACAATCTCACGCTACCCGGAAAGAATCTCGGACCCGCAAACGACGGAGCAAACGAAATGAGAAAAGAAAAGGAAAAAACGGCCTTTGTTGCCAACACTCAACAACAGCCGAGTAACCCGAGGCCGTTTTGTCGTCAAAACAACAAGCCGCGATACCTCAATGAGAAGTTGAAACGTCCTTACTCGTTTCCCAAAGATAAAACAAAGAGATTGTTCGAGCTAGCAGTACGCAGCAGGCTCATCACTCTGCCAGATCCAAAACGTCCATTGCAACCAGGTGACGTTAACAATCCTAACTATTGTCCCTACCACAGAGTAATGGGTCACCCACTCGAAAATTGCTACGTCTTCAAAAACTGGGTTGAAGACCAATACCAACAGGGCAAGTTCGCGCTGCCCGAAAAGTGGAAAGTAAACCCGCCACAACAACATGCTCAGAAAAGGGTGGATATGCCGGGGGCATCATGCTCATTCATAGGGAAAGCCCCATAGACCGAAAAGTCAGTAAACTAGAGATGCGTCTCAAATACGACGACGGCGGACCGAAACGTCCTTAAACTAACGACGGACCGCAATGTCCTAAAACTTGCAAATGACCGAAACGTCGTTAAACTACTCCCAACCCGCAGCATCTTCAGGCTGACGTCGCTTAAAAAAAAAAGGGTACGTCCACAAGCAAAATGGGCACGGATGAAAACCCGAAAGGGCTCCGTGAGTAAAAACAGCAGGGCTACCGGCGAGTGTTCGTGAAAACCCGAAAGGGCACGACCTCGTTTAAAAAAAAAAAGAGAGAATAAAAAAAAAAGGAAAAAAAAAGAACGGTATGTCCATAAGCGAAGTGGGCACGGATGAAAATCCGAAAGGGCTCCGTGAGTAAAAATAGCAGGGCTACCGGCGAGTGTTTGTGAAAACCTGAAAGGGCGCAACCTCGTTAAAAGACACTTACAGGATCCTCTCGACCTTGTAAGAAGAAACCACCTGCGTGAGATCCTTACGACTCAAGGGAGCAACACACTTAGGGATCCTCACGATTCCTAAGGAGAAATTACACTTGCGAAATCCTCACGACTCGTAAGGAGAACTCTCTTATGGGACCCTCACGG
Source organism: Agapanthus africanus (assembly GCA_030015575.1). Lineage (NCBI taxonomy): Eukaryota > Viridiplantae > Streptophyta > Magnoliopsida > Asparagales > Amaryllidaceae > Agapanthus > Agapanthus africanus. The sequence continues at coordinate 943,561,121 of CM057338.1, read as the reverse complement.
CTCATAAGATTTGAAAGTCTTAAGCTACAGAGACCTTAACCTGTTCTTAAGCAAGCCCCACAACCTTCGATATTGCCCTACAAGCGGCTCAATGCTGACCCTTATATACAATCCACGGGCGCGAATAAATATTTCCCTAACCAAGTCCCACCCGTGACTGGGGATATGTCCATACGGTGAACAACCCTTGTAAGTCCTCTCGACTTATAAGGAGAAAACACTCTTGTAAGATCCTTACGACTTATAAGAGAACATACACTTAGGAGTCCTCACGATTCCTAAGGAGAAAACGCACCTACGAGATCCTCACGACTCGCAGGGAGAAATACCTTTGTGAGACCCTTACGGCTCATGAAGTCAAAAGCCTTAGTCGACGGGACCCTTAACCCTGTTTACTAAGCCACCTTTGTTCAATATCGACAGAGGCAAATGATGATTCGCTCCTGGCAATATCCCAGTTGCAGCGATGCTGATGCCTAAACCGGTATCAAATTCCAAGCCTTTTCAAGGCAAATGATGATTCGCTCCTGGCAATATCCCAGTTGCAGCGATGCTGATGCCTAAACCGATATCAAATTCCAAGTCCTTTCATGGCAAATGATGATTCGCTCCTGGCAATATTCCAGTTGTAGCGATGCTGATGCTGAGATTGGCACCAGATTCCAAGTTCCACACTCGCGATAAAAAAAAAACAGCCAGCCATACGTGCATACGAAATAGCCGAAATGATGGGGCAACTTGCAATAAAAATCAGCAAGTAAAAAAAATGTATGCATGAAAAATAGCCGAAATGATGGGGCAACTTGCAATAAAAATCAGCAAGTAAAAAAAATGTATGCATGAAAAATAGCCGAAATGATTGGGCAACTCGCAATAAAAAGCAGCGAGTAAAAATAAAATAAATAGCCGAAATGATTGGGCACCGCGAAAAATAGCCGAAATGATTGGGCAATCGCGATTTTCGCGATATAAAAAGCTGAAATGATAGAGCGTCGCGGAAAAAAAAAATGATGAAAGAATGAAACCTTTTGCCCTACAGGTGAAATCACATCGATCCCTGTATACAATCCAGGGGCACAGATAAAAAGGGAACCATACCTTCCCAACAGGCTCCATCAGAAAGCGGAGCCAAATCTCGACGGTTAATAGACAACCTAGAGACAATCTCGACATTTATCGCAATATTGCAGACATAATGTCAACAAACGAAGCAAAAAGAAGATCCCGAGCTTCAGGGTCTCGACGTCAACATCGACAACTTAGAGATCACCAACGGCGTTTCTCCTCACTCCAGCCAGATGCAGACGTGACGTCAACAATCGACCTCAGAGTCGCAACGAAACGGAACCATGGCAAAGTCCTTAGTTCCAAATCTCAATGGCCACATCTACAGCCTGGAGACTAACAACGGCGTGCCTCCTCATTCCAGCAGGACACAGATGTTACACCATCAAGCGGAGCGATGGAAAAATCCCAACTCCGCCTTAGCATTCGTCTTATTACAGCAGACGCAATGTTAACAACGGCGTTCCTTCGCAGTCCAGCAGGATGTACATGCAAAGCTAATAAAAGACCCCATGGTCAGCAAAGCGGAGTGATGGCAAAATCCCAGCTCCACCTCAGCACTTGTCTCGTCACAGCGGACACATCATCAAGCAAAGCGGAACAGCGGCAACTCCCAGTTCTATGACTCGACGATGTACTCCCACAGAGAGTCAAATCCCAACTCCGTGAAATGCGGATATAATCAACAAAATTCCTGGTCACGTGGAACACGGATAACGTCACTCTTTGACCCCGTGGAAAACGTCCAGAGCGGATCCTGGTCCTCGCAGAACACGGCAGTGAACCCGTGCGAAGCATCCAGAGCGGAGCCTAGTCCTCGCCTAACGCGGCAGTGAACCCGTGTGAAGCATCTAGTGCAAAATTCCTGGTCACGTGGAACGCGGATAACGTCACTCTTTGACCCCGTGGAAAACGTCCAGAGCGGATCCTGGTCCTCGCAGAACACGGCAGTGAACCCGTGCGAAGCATCCAGAGCAGAGCCTAGTCCTCGCCTAACGCGGCAGTGAACCCGTGTGAAGCATCTAGTGCAAAATTCCTGGTCACGTGGAACGCGGATAACGTCACTCTTTGACCCCGTGGAAAACGTCCAGAGCGGATCCTGGTCCTCGCAGAGCACGGCAGTGAACCTGTGTGAAGCATCCAGAGCAGACCCTAGTCCTCGCTTAACGCGGCAGTGAAACCGTGTGAAGCATCTAGTGCAAAATTCCTGGTCACGTGGAACGCGGATAACGTCACTCTTTGACCCCGTGGAAAACGTCCAGAGCGGATCCTGGTCCTCGCAGAACACGGCAGTGAACCCGTGCGAAGCATCCAGAGCGGAGCCTAGTCCTCGCCTAACGCGGCAGTGAACCCGTGTGAAGCATCTAGTGCAAACTTCCTGGTCACGTGGAACGCGGATAACGTCATTCTTTGACCCCGTGGAAAACGTCCAGAGCGGATCCTGGTCCTCGCAGAGCACGGCAGTGAACCCGTGTGAAGCATCCAGAGCGGAGCCTAGTCCTCGCCGAGCACGGCAGTGAACCCGTGTAAAGCATCTAGAGCAAAATTCCTGGTCACGTGGAACGCGGACAACGTCACTCTTCGATCCTGTGGGAAACGTCCAGAGCGGATCCTGGTCCTCACACCAACATGGAGTGATCACCACCGCAACATTCGTCTCGATACAGCAGACGCGATGCCAGCAAACGAAGCGAAGGCCAAATTCCTAGCTTCAGGGTCTTGACGGCAAGTCATATAAAGCTTGAAAGACTATCGGAGATCATCCCACACCAGCGCGGAGTGGTCACCACCTTGACGTTCGTCTCGATACAGCAGATGAAATGTCACCCCAGCGTTCTTCTCCCAGCAGGATTCGGACGCGACAAAGCAAACGAAGCGAAGGCCAAATTCCTAGCTTCAACGTCTTGACACAGATGAAATGTCACCCCAGCGTTCTTCCCCCAGCAGGATTCGGACGCGACAAAGCAAACGAAGTGAAGGCCAAATTCCTAGCTTCAACGTCTTGACGGTAAGTCATATAAAACCGGAAAGACATTCAGAGATCATCTCATACCAACATGGAGTGATCACCACCTCGACGTTCGTCTCGACACAGCAGACGCAACATCACCGAAAGGAGTCACGGCGAAATCCCTGGTTCTAAACCTCGACGGTTCACCAGCAACCTAGAGACAACCGCGACATTCATCTCGATACAGAGGACGCAATGCCAGCAAACGAAGCGAAGGCCAGATTCCTAGCTTCAGGGTCTTAACGGCAAGTCATATAAAGCCTGAAAGACCATCGGAGATCATCCCACATGGAGTGGTCACCACCTCGACGTTCGTCTCGATACAGCAGACGCAACATCACCAAAAGGAGCAACGGCAAAATCCCTAGTTCCAAACCTCGACGGTTCACCAGCAACCTAGAGACAACCACGATATTCGTCTCGATACAGAGGACGCAATGCCAGCAAACGAAGCAAAGGCCAAATTCCTAGCTTCAGGGTCTTAACGGCAAGTCATATAAAGCCTGAAAGACTATCGGAGATCATCCCACACCAGCGCGGAGTGGTTATGACTCATCGGGGCTCTCCAAAATGAGCCTAACCTCAAGTAAAAAGCGGCATGGCAAATTCCTAGCGCTTGCTCTTCCGACGGTCAAACTGCCAAGGAGGATTGCTTGAAGACGTCTTGTCCAGCCCCCGAAGGGATCAGAGACACGGCAGTCGCAGGGCTACTCGAACAGCACGATTGCCTATCGAGGAATATATCAGCTCATGCGACGGTACGACGGCCAAAACCCTAAGTACCACAGACCCTAACGGACTTCTGTCGTAAAGAGCAGAGGTTAACTGTGACGTTAGGATATTCTTGCGAGATCTGCTCGATTTGTTTCGACTCGTGAGAAAAATGATGTCTTTGCGAGAACTTCTCGATTCGTCTCGACTCGTGAGATAAAGCCTTAGGCAGTATGGATTAAAAAACCTGTTTCCTAAGCACTGGGATCCTGCAAGTCGGCCCAAAATGATCTCTTGCATACTATCCACGGGTCTCACTCTCCGAAGTCGAATTTCGACAAGGAGGGGAACAACCGCTTACGGGTCCTCTCGACTCGTAAGAGGGAAAAATTCTCTCATAAGATCCTTACGACTTATAAGAGAAAACACACTTAGGAATCCTCACGACTCCTAAGGAGAAAATACACCTACGAGATCCTCTCGATCCGTAGGGAGAAAAGTCTTTATGAGACCCTCACGGCTCATAAAGTTGAAAAGTCTTAGGTGGCAGATCCTAACCCTGTCTCCTAAGCCATCACTGCCCTGCAAAGAGGTCAAGATGGACCATCTATGAGCCACACTCGCCAAAGCTACATGCCACTGAAATGGAAAAGCTACTCATGAGCATATAAACTACTTCACTCCAGAGTAAGATATAAAGAGATAGAAGGGTGCGGCTCATGGAGTTAAGGGTTTGGAACTATATCTCTTAAGAGTCGAGATTTGAGTCAATGATAAATGACGACGCTTGTGTCCGCTCGTTATCTTCTCAGATCAAGATTCTGAAAGTAATATACCAACCCGAAACTGGTCATACGCTATGCATTACTTTGCACTACTTCACCCACGTAAATACTTACGTGGGCAAAGTAGTGGAGGGCATTTGTTCCCGCCAAAAATTTCTGCGCAAAAGAGCCCAAGGTATCAAATGGCGGCGATACGCTTAAGAAAATGGGAACCAGTATCTTCCGGGCTGTGTTTTGACAAACTCCCAAATGAGAAACAGATAAATTCTGATGATATCGAAAGCGGCTCGAAAAACCCTTCGATTTGATATATTATGGGCCTCGTAATTCATCCGGGATCAAAAGTTATGAGAAATTACGTGTCCACACGTGATGGGCTTTTAAGAACCCGCTGGAGGAGTTAAAAGATACAATAAAAACTCAGAAAAGACCCCAATGGGGCATCACGCGCTCACACGTGACCATGGGTCACGTGCAGACACGTGATGGGCTTTTAAAGCCTCTAAAATAATGAATAGAATTTAATTCTAAAAGTCAGAAAATACCTCAACGAGGTATCACGTGCTTACACGTGACCAATGGTCACGTGTTGACATGTGATGATTAAAATTGAAACATAAATAAGCGGCTGAGAAAGGAACCCAATTGGGGGTCACGTGCTCACACGTGACCAAAGGTCACGTACCAGCACGTGACTGGCTTTAAAAGCATTATAATTTAATAGAATTAAATTCTAAAAGTTTCTGAATCTTTCCAAATGGAAAAGGGTCATGGGGAACCGTTGGATTAAAAATCCAAGGGTGATTAAAAATCACCAATTTATAGAAAAACCTTGGACAAGGAAAGATTTCCCTGAAAATCTCACCAGGATAACAAATAGAATATCTTTTGGATTTAAAATCCACGGTGAACAAAATTCACTGAACAATCTAAAGGCCCAGATGAATGATAAATATAAATCAAATCTCTCAACATACAAATCAAATCTTTCAATGAGAGATTTGCTAAACAAATTGATTCTCTTCCTTCTCCTATAAATAGGAGCCAAGAAGAGAAGGGGGGATCTACTTTTTTGAGAGAAAAACAGAGAGAGGAGAATTTAATTCTCAAGAGGGAAGAAAAGAAAGGAGAATTTAATTCTCAACAAAGAAAACCCTAGGTAAGAAAAGGGAAAAAGATAAACTTCAAACAGAGAATTTAATTCTCAAAATCCAAGAATTTAACTCTTATACAAAAAGAACTTAGTTCTTCTTCTGGTTGAAAATCTGCACAGAGCACATCTTCCCATAACTTGAGAATTTAATTCTCAACGGGTCGAGATCCTGCCATGCAGATCCTAAACTTAGAAGGGGAATTGAGTTTTGAGAATTAATTCTCCTAAAACAAAACTAGGGTTTAACCCTAATCAAGAATTTAATTCTTTTACATATCTGGGAATTTAATTCCTTTGAAAAGAAATCAGGGTTTCATCCTAAATAAGAATTCAATTCTTAAAAGATCTCTGTTCATGAAAAGAACTAGGGTCACGTGCCCCCACGTGACCCTTGAAAAGATCCCCTGCAAAGAACTTTGAAGCATCACCCCACGTGCTCCCACGTGACCCTCATTATATATGGAACAAAAGTAAAGGCAGAAACAATTCTGGGCGCTCTCACGTGTTACCACGTGACCCCTAATAAATGTTCTAATAAATCATGGCATGATTATACATCACGTGCCCACACGTGATGGCTATGAAAATTAAAAGTGTTTAACACTTGTTTGCAGAACAAAATAAAGGGGATCTGGCCCCACTTTTTGATGCCATCACGTGCTCCACGTGACCCCCGAAACACAGAAAGAAAAAGCAAAGGAAATGAAAGCTTTGGGCGCTCTCACGTGTTATCACGTGACCCCTCAGCAAATGCTTTAACAATTGGCGCACAGATCCCCATCACGTGCCAACACGTGATGCTCTAAAATAAAAATAAAAGTGTTTGACACTTATTCGCAGATTTGAGGATAACCAAAAGGAGATCTGGCTCCACATTTAGGGCGCCCTCACGTGTCACCACGTGACCCCTAATAAGCATTCTAACAGACCAGAGCGGGGGCCTCCATCACGTGCCCACACGTGATGGCCAGGAAATTAAAAGTGTTAAACACTGATCTGCAGAATAAAATAAGGGAAATCAGGACGCTCTCACGTGTCCGCACGTGACCCCTCCCTCCTTAGTGTTTAACACTAATTGGAAAACTCTATTTGCAGTGTTTAACACTGATTTTCTTAGTGATTAACACTAATTGGAAAACTCTGTTCCCGGTGTTTAACACTGATTTGCTTTAGTGTTTAACACTAGTTTGAAATCTCTGTTACCAGTGTTTAACACTAATTTGCTTTAGTGTTTAACACTGATTTGAAAGCCCTATCGCTAGTGTTTAACACTGGTCATCTTTTAGTGTTTAACACTAACTTGCTAATCTCATTCCCAGTGTTCAACACTGTTGGTCTTTAGTGTTTAACACTAGCTTTAGCCCAATTGGCTAAGTTTTTAGAGGCAAAGCCTCTTCTTCAATGGACCAACAGAGGGCCAATATTTCAAACATAATTGGACTTAGCCCAAATTGGCCATAAGTCCTCAAATCATCTTGAACTGAGCACATCTGCTCTTTCAACCAACTCATTGGTTCAAGGGTACATCTCGGAACTCTTCTGATATTTGTCGTTGTAATCCTTCAACGTCTTCAGAGAGGTAACGGGTCCTGACAACCACATATCAACACGGATTGTGGGGTCCTTAAACTCATGGACTTATGCGTCCTTAAACCAAGATACGGACTGCGGGGTCCTTAAACCCGCGGACTTATGCGTCCTTAAACTAACGGACTAATGCGTCCTTAAACACACCCATATGGACTGTGGGGTCCTTAAACACATGGACTTATGCGTCCTTAAACTACCAATGGACCACCACGTCCCTAAACTGGAACATGGACCACCATGTCCCTAAACTGGTATTGGACCACCATGTCCCTAAACTGGCGATGGACCACTATGTCCCTAAACTGGAACAATAGAGCCCCCAAATGCTCTTTTGTCGGATCTAAACGATCCCGTTAAGTCGATCTTAGTCCCAAACTGGACTAATGTATCCTTAACAACCGTTTAAGTTGATCTTAGCCTCAAATATGGCTAACGTATCCTTAAACCTTCAAACAGACTTTAGTCCCAAATTGGACTACAAATCCCCCAATCGACTTTGGTTCAAGGGTACATCTCTGAACTCCTCTGACATCTGTCGTTGTAATCCTTCAACGTCGTCAGAGAGGTGATGGGTCCCGATGGCCATAAATTTAATGGACCACTATGTCCCTAAACTGGAACATTAGAGCCAATTGCTCTTTTGTCGGATCTAAACGATCCCGTTAAGTTGATCTTAGTCTCAAACTGGACTAACGTATCCTTAACAAACGTTTGAGTTGATCTTAGCCTCAAATATGGCTAACGTATCCTCAAACTAAAACCCCAAACCCAAATCTAAGAAAATACGGATTTGGACTAATCCACGTCCTACGGGCGACAATATAAATTAGTCTCCGTATACAATCCATGGGCAACCACAAACAAAACAAAACACCCACGACACGAAGTGACCATCTGGAGAAGGAGAAAGTTGTTGCCGCGATGCGGTAGCGTAATTAACTGCAGGGGCTTGCGCCTGCAGGGAAGAGCGTCCCCACAATCAAAAACCCCTCAAGCGAGGGGGAATCTGACGAAGTCTGCTACATCGGACGCATCCGTTTAAACCTTCGATACATGGTGCCATAAATCAACTTGGCATTTTCGGAGAGGTGGACGGATAGCACCAATTAGCATCTGCCCCCGAATCTCAGGTAAGACGTCCACGTCTTGGCCACCGTTCGGAGGGGAACAGCAACCACTCATTGTGCCTAAGACCAGATCTGAGCGCCGTGATGACGGTCTCGTCCCGGTGCTCGAGGACCTCGAGGAGGGCGTTGTAGAAGCGGGTGACGTAATCTTTGAACGTCTCCTTGTCCCCGCTCTTAATTGTGAAGAGGTAGTCGACCGTGTGCTTCTGCCGACGGTTCCCGACGAAGTGGCCGAGGAACTGAGTAGCCAGCTTGTCAAAGGTCGAGATTGAGCGAGGCTCGAATCCTCGGAACCAGTCCCGACCAGAGCGGATGAGGGTGGCTGGGAAGGCCCTGCACTGGGCGGCATCAGAATGGTCCTGGAAACTCATCCCCGCGGTGAAAGCATCCAAATGGTTTTTCGGGTCGTTTTTCCCGTCGAACAGAGAGACCTTCGGGGGCTTGTTGCTCGAGGAGACGTGGACAGCGAGTAGTCCCTCGGTAAACGGCTTGGTGAGCGAGTCGGCGGTGTATTTAGCCCTGTCGCCCGAGAGGTGACCTTCTCGGCGCATGCCCTCGATCTTCTTTTCGAGGGCGTCGAGTCGGTCGTGGTACCCCGAGGATTCGACGCCTTGTGATCCCTGGCCTCTGCTGTGGGAGATCTGCATCTGGGCGCGGCCCCGGTTCCTCTCAATGAAGTTCCTCAGATCCCCGGGCTGGATGGCCCTCGAGCCGTCGTGGCGAGCCCCTTCTGTGCGACCCCGTCGAGGGAGGGGGTGTCGATCATGCCTGGGGACAGACGAGGTGACCGACATCTCCTCAGGGGGTAAGGGTCGCGAGGAGGCTCGAGGCGAGGCGCTTTGGCGGCGGATCTTGGTGTGGAGCTATGGGGCGCCCAGCGGGCTCCAGGGAGTATCGGCCCGTGAGATCTGTGACCATGTGTCGTAGCCTGCCGGCGGTCAGCCGTGCCGTCGAGGGCAGAGCTTTCTGGAGGCGGAGGAGCGGCGATCTGGGGCGCTGGTCCGGCCGTTTGGACGCGGACGAGCGCCTCCACTAGGGACTGTAGCCGATCTATTCGGCCGGCGAGAGCGTTGATGACGGTCGCCGGAGGAGGTTCATCCACGCCTCCGGTGAGGGGGAGGCGGCAGCTGGTACCTGGATTTTCAGGGTGATCGCTTGCCATGTGGATGGAGATCGGAAGGCCAACTTTGTTTTTTTGTGGAGTTCGGTTCCCACAGATGGCGCCAACTGATGGAGGTCCTTTTCGGGGCTCCGTCAGATGTTTGTCTTCCGTCGATCTCCCGGTGGATTTTGGAGGTGATCTCCTGTTGCGTGTGGATCTCAATGGGTTTTGAGGAGATTGGTGGTTTGAGGAGTTCGCGCCGAGTACCTGCAACGAAGTCCCGGGTAGTTTGGTACCACCGAGAACCCTCCGACGATCAAGTTAGCACAAGATCCGAGCAGAGTAACGGCTAAGTGGGGTAAAAAAATGCTCTTTTGACCCCTCTGTGATGGGGCTTTATATAATTACGCAGCAGCAGGCGCGAGAATCTCGCCGGCAGTTACGCTCCCGACGTCACGCCCGCGTAACGAGCAGATCGCCCGTTAGTGGGGATCGTGATGGCGTGGAATGTGGGATGTTGCCGGCGGAGAATCTGCGCATGGCTAGATTGGCGGAGCGGCGGTTACGCCTGTGAGTGGTGGAGTTGGTCGGTCGGAGGGACCGGGGAAGATGGCCTCGGCAGGGGAGCTCGGGAAAGAGCAGGAGGGCCGAGGAGTCTTGGTCCTGTAGCAGCTCGGGGCGAGCTGAGAGGCCGAGGAGGCTAATTCGTAGGGGTCCTGAGGAAAGCCAGCCTGTGTTTGCAGGTCGGGCACAGGGGTGGCCTGGTCGGTCCCTGTGGGCCCTTTCTTCTGAGTTCCGGGACACGTCATCTGCCACGTGTCCTGATCTGGAAGATCGCCAATATAGAGCATCATCACTTTTGTGTAACTTCAGTGATCAACCTGTTTTTTTTTAAATTTTAAAAAAGGGTACGGGTCTTTCAATGAGCACGTTTGACTTGCTGAGTGGTTATGGCTGTTTGAGCTGGCTAATATTTGCTGAAGCAAATTATGATACTAGTTAAGATACACTATCTATTAGGTTGGATCCTATGATTTTGAATAGTAGCACATCAGTGGTCAATCTTGAAAGTTGTATAAATCATATTACATGGTGAATCTCTTTGAACCTTGCGTTCTCCTCTTTTTTTTTTTCTTTGCTTTATCTTTACTAATTGTAAGATATCAATGGAGAATGTTATGATAAATGGGTTGATGAATAATTGCCATCCTTGAAGAATAAAATATAAACGAACATGTTGCTCCTATCAAGCTCTTTACTAATTGTAAGATATCAATGGAGAATGTTATGATAAATGGGTTGATGAATAATTGCCATCCTTGAAGAATAAAATATAAACGAACATGTTGCTCCTATCAAGCTCATCCTAGAGAAGATAGGTGATTTTTTTCCTTTTTAAAATATTTTATAATTTTTCATACTATTGAATTTCGCATGGATATATCATGCTTTCTGATTGTTCCATATGAATTTCTCAATGGTTCCTCACCACATACTTCAATTCTATGGAGAAGTATCTTTACAGTTTCTTCAGGTCATGAATTAATTTCAAACAGAGGATCACATAGCTAGATACGAGGAGTGGCACTCTGATTTACTTGGTTGCTGTTCTGAGCCGTGTTTATGTATGTTATCATATGACCCCAATTATGCTTCATGTATCATAGCCCATTGAAAATGTCACATCTATAACTTTCTTATATCATATAATTAATTCCATATATTTCAAATTTATTTTGCATGACGCTTTATATACATGCTTTTGCTGCTTGAATTCATATGATTCATAGCATCTTCCAGGTTTAAAGACATTCTTCTACCCATGTGGGACATTTTCGAGGATTGCTTCAGTCGCCAAAAACCAAGAGATATGTATGTAAAACTTGAGTTCTTCTGTGGATATAGCTAGTTTATATCAGCTAGTTTTCTTTTGCTTTAGTCGCCAAAAACCAAGAGCCATGCATTAGGTTTGTAATGTAGGAAGAGGAGCAAATAGGGAAAATTTGGTACAAGATGCAGTTAAGTTTGATTCATAAACACATGTTTTTTGTTTTCATATACCTCTGTAAGTATTAGTTGTTTTAATACCATAAAATAAGGCTTTTTCTATATATCCCCGCTAATTCCATATATCACCCCCAAATCTTTGATGTTCCAAGTATCCTCCCTCCCAAACTAAGTTATAAAAAAAACACCCCCTCGTTACTTTGACTAGGCAGTTTTGAGGAATATACCCAACGACATTAGAGGGGATACGAAAAGACCAAATTGCCCCCCCAATTCTTTCATTTGAAGGTAAAAGATTCATAGTATCATCAACAAGAATTATTTGTGTAAATTCAAAGTAAATAAATGGAATAAGCACAGAAGCTTGCATTATATCCATATTATTTATTATTATTATTTACTGAAAACTCTTATCTGTATTTATTCTTATATTCTTATATGAATCGATATTTTTTGTCATCAGCCTCGGGAGAAGCTTGCAATGACTTGCTGGCATATTCGCTCATATTCTCATGTTGTTGCTACACCTGCTGCATAACAAGGAAGCTTCGCAGTATGCTGCATATCAAGGTTAACTTTGCCTTTGTGTTGTCTGACAAGTCCGGTGTTCCTTGCTTTAGCCCATGCTTACACTAAATGCTATAATCTTCCTATCTGAATTTTCTACAAATGCAAATGCTCTTTGGAGTAATGGTAACTTCTAAGGTTAGTTTAATTGTGTCTCTATGCAGAATTTCATGCCTCATACCTTTTACCTGTTCCGCAACTGCACCAAAATCCCAAAGTTACAATGAGGGCGTTGTATATTTATACTCTAACACTCCTTTGCTGGTCGAGCGACTTTTTTATGGGCCGAAACTTTATTGCAATGATATTTTCTTTAAATTAATCTACATTAAATGCGTGCCTCGTGGGATTTGAACTAGGATTGGTCTGAGGCGATTTCAAATGGCCCTGCCACCGCAAGAGTCTTAAAGGATATATTTTTATATTCTAACAAAACCATACTACCATACTGTAAGATCAGTTGTTATTTGCTACAAACATTGCATAATGTTATTTGGCCTCGAACAATGTCACTTTCCTTTTTATTTACCTAGTGCAATTTCATCAACTTGATTATAGCGAATTACATTTCTTCAAGTCGTATCGTTGTAATGAGAGAGAACTCCAATTATTTTACTCGGGCAAACAATATTCAATAGCAGTGAAAATTTTACTTTATAGGAAACTGTATTGTAAATTATGTTACAAGTAGCAATTTTCATTAATTGTTGTATGATGCTATAACGACATATTACCCTGTTGGGTGTTTTTCGTCATCCCATTGAGATGTGAATACGCGTCGCTTGTCAAGCGTATACGGATTCCTCCTGTCTAGAGCAGGTCGAGATTTATTGATTGTGAGGATCCGAATCTCCAGCAGCCGCGGACTAAGCTGCCGTTAATTACCCCTCGTCTTAAAAGTGAAGGAACCTCCGATTGACAGGTCAACTAGTCATGCGTACTCAATGTGCAGTGTGCGTATGTGTGTTTTGAGGGGTTTTGGGTATATCGAGGGCCTTGTAGAGTTTACGGGGATCCGATATTCGGATAGCGGGCTGAGGGTCAAGAGAGCTAGCAGCCCCTTGCGGGGTGCGGGACAGCGCCATATTAGAAATTTTTTTGTAACGGGGACATGTTTTGAGTGTAGAGTGTATGGGAAACGAAGGGTGAGTAGCGTCCTAAGGACGCATGGGTGCCAGCGCCTCACGCGTCTTGTCATGCGCCGGGCCCCAGTGCCTCACGCGCTCGGTCACGTGCCGGGCCCCAGCGCCTCACGCGCCGGCGTCTCACGCGCCCGACACGTGGGTGCTGGGCGCCTGCAGAAAGAAAGGGCTTAACCTCGGAATTAGGAGTTAAACTCCCGAGAGACTTTGGAAACTCTCAGAAAATGGAAAGATCTTTACCTTTATAGAGTTAAACTCCTAAAAAGATTTTGAGTGGGGTTAAACTCCCAAAAGGATTTTATTTATAGAGTTAAACTCCAAAAGATTTTGAATGGAGTTAAACTCCTAAAAAGATTTTATTTATGGAGTTAAACTCCAAAAGATTTTGACAAATGGAGTTGAACTCCCAGAAATCTTTGGAGATGGTCAAACGGGACCCCTTTCTTTTTCCTTTTAGCCCTGGATATTCTTTTGAGCCTTGGATCTTTTTTGAAGTGGGTTTTTTGGAGATGAGTCTCCTTCCTCCTCTCTGTTGGCTGGATCTTAGAGAAAAATGGATGAGACTTAAAAATCTTCCCTTTTGGGGATTCGATGGAAGATTCGAGCTCCCCTTCAAGGGTTTTATGGTGAAAAGTTGTTTCTTTTTGGAAAAAGAAGAGTTAAACTCTTGATTAATTCAAAAAAAAAGAAGGTTTAGAACCTTGAGAAAAGAGAAAGAGGCACAGAACCTTAATTTTTGAGAGAATGAAAAGTCCTTTTGATTTTTTCATCATGTTTGCCTTTATAGGCTACACACTTTACATATAGCCCCTTGGGCTTTACCAAATGGCACTTGTGCCACCCCATGCCTTATGTGCTTATTTCTTTTTGCACATAAGCCATGAGGTTTACAAAATTTTGGCTTTCTACCCATTTTTCATACATTTATTTCTAAAAAATTTCATTAAACTAATTTATTGCTTCATTCTTGGAATGGAGCCAACCCCTTCCATGTTTGGTCCTGACTTGGGCTTGGGCCCACTTGGCTTGGGGGTTGATTGACTTTGACTTGGTCGATCGGGGTGTAACTTTTGACCCCAACAAAGTGTCCCACATCAATAAATGCACACCACATATATGGGCCGTGTGCATAAAATTGATGGATCTTCTTTTGCGTGGAGATTGACTTGATTTGGTTCCTGTTTTCGCGACGTGGAGGTCAATGCTGCCCTTTTCGCGACGTGGATGGTCGGTGCTGCCCTTTTCGCGACTTGGATGGTCGGTGCTTCCATTTTTGCATCTTGGACGGTCGGCGCTGCCCTTTTTGCGACGTGGACGGTCGGTGCTGCCCTTTTAGCGACTTGGACGGTCGATACTTTATTTGACTTGCTTCGCTTCTTACGGTATCAGGGTTTGATTTGACTTTCTCTGCTTTTTGCGGTGTCGGCATTTGATTTGTTTTGGGAGTTCCTACCCATCCAGCAGGACTTTTGAGATTGGAAGTGCTACCGGGTGGGACATTGATTTGACCTGTTTAATTTCTTCTTTATTTAGCGGGATTTTTGAATTTGAGAGGAATTTGGAATTTGGATTTTGTTTAGCATCAGTATTGCTGCACTGGAATAATATCAGGAGCAACTCATCATTTGTCCCGGGAGGACTTGGGATTTGGTTTTTGGGTCGGTATCAGCACCGCTAACACTGAAGCATATTGCGAAGAGCGACTCATCATTTGCCATAAGAGGATTTAGGGATTTTGGTTTTGGTTTGGTATCAGCATCGCCACACTGGAATGTGATACCAAAAGCGAATTATCATTTACCATTGGGAAAACTTAGGATTTAGGTTTTGGGTCGGCACCAGCACCGCTAACACTGAAGCGTAATGCCAGGAGCGACTCATAATTTGCCGTTGCCCGTTGGGAAGCGATGGCTTAAGAGACAGGTTTAGATCCTTATCACCTAAGACTTTTTTAATTTTATGAGCCGTAAGGGTCCCATAAAAACATTTTCTCCCTACGCGTCGAGAGGATTTCATAGGTGTATTGTCTTCCTAGGAATCGTGAGGATTCCTAAGTGTGTTGCACCTTTGTGAGTCGTAAGGATCTCACGCGGGGATTTTCTCTTTACAAGGTTGAGAGGACTTTGCGAGTGCATTTCATCTCTTTTCACGAGTTTGCGCCCTTTCGGGTTTTCACAAACTCGCCGGCAGTCCTGCTGTTTTTACTCATGGAGCCCTTTCGGGTTTTCATCCGTGCCCGTTTTGCTTGTGGACATACCATTTTTTTAGCTTTACCGCTGGTAGGACTTCAGATGTAGTCTCGTCGATAGGACTTGGGAGAGACAGGGGTCGTTTATACCCGTGGATTGTATACGGTTTTACAGGATGTATGATCCAGACCGTAGGGCCGGTGTGCTCAATTCGCTTACGACTTGGAGCATTCACGCGCAGTATTTTTTGAGATATCGGCCATTGATGGACGGCATGAGCCTTTCTCCCTCGGCATTTATTAGTTGGTAGGATTCTCCATCAAACACTTTCTCGATGACGTACGGTCTTTTCCAGTTTGGCTCGAATTTTCCCTTGGCATGTCGATTGGGGATGATCGGTCTTTTGAGGACCAACACCAATTCGCCTTTCTTAAAAAACACGGAGACGTGTCATCTTGTCATAGACCCGTGACATTTGGGCTCGGTACAGCTTTAGATTTTTCTGTACCGCGAGCCTCTTTTCTTCGAGGGCATCGAGCTCTTCGAGCTGAAAGATGACGTTTTCCTCCACGGTCAACTTGTGTTGGACGGCCATTTTTAAGCTTGGAACTTCAATTTTGAAGGGGAGAATTGCCTCCACTCCGAAGAGTAATGAGTATGGAGTGGACTGAGTTGGAGTGCAGTGCGTGGTACGATATGCCCACAATACCTCATGGAGCCTTAGATTCCAGCCTCTCTTGTTAACTGAAACATTTTTCCTCAGGAGCTTGCATAGAGTTTTATTGAAAGTTTCGGCTGGTCTATTGGCTCTTGGATTATAGATGGAGGAATATCATCAGTTTATATTGTGCTGAGTAGCGAACCTTGAGACTTTGAAGCTCTTGAAAGAAGGCCCATTGTCAGAAATGATTCTTTTCGGTGTACTGAAGCGGTATAGAATATTATACCGGAAGAACGTCCGAATATTTTCTGTCTTGACTTCTTTTAGCGAGACAGCTTCAGCCCATCTGAAGAAGTAGTCAGTTGCGACCAATATGAACGGGTGGTTGACAACGGAGGATTAATTGGGCCTACTATATCGGTGCCCCAAATTTCGAAGGGCCATGACGCCACTGTAGGATGCAGTGGATTGGGATGCTTGTGAATGAAGTCACCGTTAATTTTGTAGAGGTGACATTTCTTTGCATGCTCTTCGCAATCCCTTATCATGGTAGACCAGTAATATCCAAGCCGTTTGATTTAAAGCCGTATTTTGGGGTCGAACCGGTGAGCTCCACAGATGCCCGAGTGAATTTCTTTCATGAGTTTTTGGGTTTCGGCCGATGACAGACACTTGAGCCAGAGTTGGTCATATAATCCGCGGTATAGCGTATTATTTACAAACACATATTGGAGGGCTCTTTTCTTCAATTGAACCCTCAACGATTTTTCTTCGGGCAGCTTGTCGTATCGGAGGTACTCTATGAAGGGTTCTCTCCAATCGGGCTCGTCTTGAATGATAAGAGCTTCTTCGGTAGGATTGCCCTTTTGTTCTGCGCTTTCCTCTTCTCGTAAAGAGACGAGGGGCAGAATTTGCTGGCTCCTGACTGTGATCAGAATTTCATCCATGTCGAGATCAACCAGCTCTTTGGCTAGGCGAGCGAGTACGTCGACTTTTCCGTTCAACACCTTAGGAACTCTCATCAGTTTAATGTGGGTGAACTGTTTTATGAGCTCCACTACCCGGCTTCTGTACCGAGCTAACTCGGGTTTGTATATCTTATAGTCGCCGCTTACTTGGTTGATGACAAGCTGGGAATCACCGTAGACCCGTAGCTGGAGGATTTCCATTTCTATGGCGAGCTCCAAACTAGCTATCAGAGTTTCGTACTGAGCCTCGTTGTTTGTGCGAGGCTCGGTGAGAGCAAAAGAACGTCGTAGGGTTCCCATCGATGGCGTGATGAACACCAATTCTATCCCTGCTTTTATCTGCGGAATGCTTGATTTGCTGGAGCTTCTTATTGATGAGGTTCCATCGAAGTAGAGCTCCTAACATGGTTCGTTATCTTCGAGATGCAGCACCTGTTTGTTGGGTAACTCACAATTGAGTGGCGACCCTTCTGGTATGGGATGAGCAGCAAGGAAGTTAGCGAAGGCTTGTCCTTTTACCGCTTTTTGAGGAGTATAGATTATGTCAAATTCAAACAGCATGACAGCTCATCTTGCCCTTCTACCGGCTAGGCTTTCTTTGGTCATTAAGTGTTTGAGTGGGTCGACCTTGGAGATCAGCATAACCCAATGAGTGAGCAGATAGTGCCTCATCTTCTTCATAGCGAATATCAGAGCCAGACATTGCTTTTCGATCGGGGAATAGTTGTGTTCCGCCACGACTAAAGTTCGACTGAGACAGTAGAGGGCATTTTCTTTTCCCTTCTCGTTCTGGGCAAGGAGTGCACCGAGTGACTTATCTAGTACAGCAGTATAGAGCATCAACGGTTTATTTGGAATGGGAGCAACAAGCACTGGAGGGTGCAACAGGTACTGTTTGATATTTTCAAACGCTTCTTGACATTTGGCATCCCAGACGAAAGAAGCTCCTTTCTTCATGAGCTTCGAGAAGGGCCTGCATTTTCCCGATAGGTTCGAGATGAATCTTCGTATGTAAGTAAGCTTGCCTTGAAAGGATCTTAATTGCGTCAGATTCTTTGGAGGAGGCATCTCCATAATGACCTTTATCTTTGATGTGTCAATTTCAATCCCTCGATGTCGAACTATGAAGCCAAGAATTTTTCTGACATGCGAAAAGCGCATTTTAGAGGATTCATTTTCAGATCATATTCCCTCAGTCCGGTGAAAACAGTCATGAGATCTTGGATGTGATCGGCCTTGGCTTTAGTCTTGACGACCAAGTCATCAACATAACATTCAATAACTTTATGAATTAAGTCGTCAAAGATCTTGTTCATTGCTCTTTGATATGTGGCGCCTGCATTCTTCAGTCCAAACGGCATTACTTTGTAACAGTATATACCGATCGAGGTTCGAAATATTGTATGCTTCTCATCCTCAGGTGACATTTTTATCTGATTGTACCTAGACGAGCCATCCATGAAGGTGAACAACTCATAATTTGAGGTATCGTCAACCATCATTTCCATGACTGGTAACGGGAAGCCGTCTTTAGGGCATGCCTTGTTAAGGTCTCTGAAATCGACGCAGATTCGGATCTGCCCATTCTTCTTTCTAATAGGACAATGCATGCAATCCAGTCTGCATATTTCTCTTCTCTAATGAAACCAACATCGATGAATTTCTTGGTTTCCGCGATGGCCTTTTCTTACAGCTCCCTTCTCATTCTTCGAGGAGCTTGTTTGACTGGCTTGGCATCAGGAGATATAGCCAGCTTATGCACGGCCATTTCAGAAGAGAGGCCATGTATTTCTTTGTACGTCCATGCGAAGCAGTCAGCAAACTCATGCAGCAGGGCGACTATCTGTTCTTTCATTTTCTCTGACAAGTGTGAGCTGATGTAGGCCGGCCTTGGATTATCGGGCGTTCCCAAGTCAATCTCGGTTAGCTCGTCGAAGGTTACTTGTCCGCCATCTTCAAGCTTTTGAGAGGCTTCTTCTAGCTCAGTTAGCTCGTCTTCATTATTTGATTTCCCACTAGCTTCATCAACATGAATCATGTAGCATACTTTGACGTCAGGGTGAATGAAACATATGCCTCGTCTATCTGGGATTCGTCCATCGATGAGTGCTTGGACCTGAGGCGGATGCCACAACTCCTCATAAAACTTCGCTTCGGATTCCGTTTGATATAACCGACATCCGCACTTTTTAAAATATTCCCGCATCCCGGACGCATAATATCTGGGATTGAGGACGACTCTTATGCTTCTTTCATAGGGAAGACACGTGACAGACAAATCGTCCGGGTGCACAACAGGATTTGACCAATAAAACAGGATGCCCTTCTGTCCACTTTTCATTCTGGAAACATAGAAAGTTTGCAGTTGGTTCACGGTAGAGACCGACAAAGTATCTAGCTCCTTGCACATCTATTCCGGCACCCTTGTGATAGCTAGGGACCCTTTTGTAATCTCGAAGGTTTCTCTTAGCTTCGTTTTTTGCATGAGGGCCCAATCTGCATAGCTGTTGTAAGGCGGGTCCTCTTCCTCTGACTTTTGAGTGTCGCTGTCGAAATGAGGGAGAATTTTGCTGCCGGGTGGGCCTTCAGTATCAGACTCGTCTGTATAGATACCAAAATGAGTGCGGGTTTTACGGAAGGATGGACTTCCAGTGTCGGATTCATCAGTGTTACTGCCGAAACGCGGACGCACTTGGGGGTTTTTGCTTTTGAAAGTGACAGCCAGCTCAGATTTGCTTTTGAGTTCCAGAGCCGTTTTGTCTTTGGTCAGTCGTGACTCAGTATTTTGGGGGTTCACAAAGTACCGGGAATCTTCATATCGGACTTCATGCACACCGAACGGCCGGATGTCTCCGTCAACACGTCTTTCTTAGCCATTTTTAGTATACTTCATGTATTGATAGAGAGTTGATGGAACGATACCGCAATCGTGGAGCCACGGCCATCCTAGGAGAATCTTATAAGACGTGTCGGCGTCGATCACGTATATTTTAGCTGCAGTTTGCAGATCTCCAAATTTAATTGGCAGAGCTATGGACCCCAGAACTTGCTGGCAGTTTTGATTGAAACCTTGGATGACTATCCTTTCCCTTGATAGGTGTCGGATATCCATTGACAAACTCTTCAGAGTCCGCAAGTTCATGATGTTGACCCCGGATCAATCAATATGCGATTAATTCGGTCTCTGTCACTGTAACCTGTCACGTAAAGTAGTCGGTTGTGGTTAGCTGTTCCTAGTAGCAGGCCTTCGTCCTTAAACGTGACCACGGCGGTATGCAGAGTGTACTGGGATTCTTTCATATTAATTTCCGCAAAGCGAATCTGGTACTGCTCGGGGTTTTGTAGAGCGTGAATAAGAACATCTCTGAGCTCCTTAAATAGGACTAAGGCATCGTAAATGCTCAGGAGACACGGAAGCTTTCGGAGATAGGCCAAGACATTATAATCCACTGAGGAAAGACTCGAGTTTTCATGAGCCGGCTCTCCTCCATCTTCTTCATTAGCGACTTGTTTTTCCTTTCCTATTGGGGCGTTGCTCTGATTTGGCGATGGAGCCCTGCTGCTTCTGAGCTAGATTTGGTTGGCCTTTGTGGCGGGCTTCTCCTCAGAAAAACATAGTTCTTCCTCAGAGTCACTACCAAGGTGGACGGCGTAGAAGGTCACTATAGGGATCTCGTCATTGGAGTCTTCTTCTAGCTCCTCCAGAATATCAGCCGCTTCTACGGGGAATAACTCCTTCAATTGAATCAGAGTTCTTTCCTTTTGTTTATAGTCTTGGAGGGAATCGATGTACTTTTGCATGGTCGATCTTTCCGTAGACTCTTTTTCATATCGAGCCGTATTTTTCTTCTTCTTGAGCTTCTTGGACTTTGTGCCTGATTGAGCCGAATTGGCAGCTGGAATGGTGGGCTTCTTCTGCCCTTCCCATTTTGTTCTGGGCTTTTTCTGAAGTAGCTTTAGCATCTTCTTCATCTTATAAGATATTTGCGTATTCCACGGAGGCCGCGGGGAGTCAATTTCATTCCTTAAGGCTGCGGATTCAACCGTCTGCTCCCAAAAAGTTTCAGCTTCTATCTATATAAAGTTGGTGGTTGCAAATTGATTGTTCACCAACACACTCTTGGACAGCTTGATCTCTCCGATCTTGTATTTCTTTTCGACCCAGTCTTTAAAATGTAGCAATTCTCGATCGCATGGCTCACTACTCTATGGTACTGGCAATACAGGGTATTGTCGGTTATTTTTTCTTCGTGAGATCTCTTCGACTCCGGTAATTGTAGACCGTTGTTCAAGGCATCTTTGAGTATCTTGCGGACCTTGTCTCTTTTGAAAAAGTAAACCTTGTTCTTCTTCTTCTTTAAGGAAGGTCTTTCTCCTCCTAGCACTGGCTTTCAAGCCTGGTCTGTTTTTGATCCACTCGCTTTTCTCTTATCTTCACTGTCAGACGCATTAAAGGCGTTGGTCTTGTTGGAGCTTCCACTTTTACGGTTGTCGTCTTTTTTGCCCTTCCAAGACTTGTCACTCTGAGAGTTTGGGGTAGACTCTTGCTTCGAGCGTTCAAACATTTGAACTCTCTTGGTCAGCTTTTGAAATGCCTTGAGGCTTGCTGTACATAAGAACGGGACCATCCAATTGTTGAGATTCCCAATGAGAAGGCTGACAGGTCCTGTTCCAGCGGTGGTTTGCACTTGACCGTGAGATTACGCCATCGGGCAATAAAGTCCGTGTTGCTTTCGTTTTTCCTCGGCTTGGTCCTCACAAGGTCAGCAATGGAAATCTTATCACTGACGCTCATGAAATTTTGTCGAAATAAAGACTCCATTTGGGCAAAAGTGGTGACGGACCCGTCTGGTATGCTCGCGTACTAGTCGAAATTGACATTGGTCAAGCTGTTGACAAACTGATGAAGGAGTGCATCATTGCCCCCTGTATTTTCGCATGACGCTTTAAAATGGGCAATGTGCTGATTTGCGTTTCCCGTCCCATCAAATCTTTCGAACTTAGGAATGACGTAGCCGCTAGGAAACTCGATCAGATCATACCGTGCGGGATAGGGCCGCCCCTACTGCCAATTTCTTTCTGAGGTTCGGCTTCGGCCACCAATGTTTTAACCTTGATGGTGACCAAATCCATTATCAGAACTTGCGGCGGCCTAACGAGTGATTTTCCGATTACAATTGGTTTATATCAAGGATCTGCATTAAGTCCATTCATGTTTACTGTAACAATTCCAATTCTTGTGTATATCAAATTGATTAAAAGTTAATGTACAATTGGGGTATTTACATTTTCTGTGAGAACTATAAGAATTTGTTTTGATTTAGAACAGCAAGAAAGAGCTTGTAACTCACTGGTAAGACCTTGCACTGCTGATCCATAGCACCAGAGTTCAAATCCCATCAGCCACACATTCTTTTTATTTAAAATTCTTTTAATATTTTAGAAGCCCAAAAGTCTACACGTGCACAACACGTAAAACCAAGAGTCACAGCCTAAAAAAACATATGCAAATTAGTATTCAGACCGACCTAGACACGTGGCGAGAATCCGAGCCCCCAACCACGAGATCCGACCGGCGAGAATCATTCAGGGGCCGGCGCCGCCGGTTCTACTTGACCCTAACCCTAATTTTCTTTAACCCTAGCAACTTTTGGACTCCCCCCATAACTCCAGTATTGTTTATTCTCTGCACATTTACAGAGAATAATAAAGCCCCTTTAATCCCAATTTTAATGCAAATTTAAATGCATTTTTATCACACCCCAAACCCTAATTTGTCCTATAAATACCCACTCTATTTTTACACCCCTTCACACTGAAATTTCCTACAAAAACTCTACAAAAAAAAATTCCAAGTTCTCTTTGTTATATTTGTGTGCAAGTGGAGTTAACAAATGGCGAAGCTTCGACGAACTTCCGAAGAGATTCCGGCGACAAAACGACGCCCCGAAGCTCTCTTTAGGACCCCCTCTCTCCCCTCTTGACCTCTCTCCCCTCTTGACCCCAATCCAGTAAGTACCCCTCCTTTCTCTCCTTTGTTATTCCCAAACCCTTCATTCTTAAAATGTGTCAGAAGCGGAGTTATCCGGCTTCCGATTATATTTTCTTTTAAAAAATATAACTTTTTCTTAATAACAAATCTACAACTTTTGATATATTGTTTAGTAATCGTTAATAAAGACAATAGAACAAGTTTGATATCAAAATAATAACTGTAGCAAGTTTTATTGCACTTTTACATTAAAATAACTTCATATTTCATTTCCACATGCTTAAACTTTTTAAAACCGTATTACCTTAGAAAACTCACGAGGTAATGACCTACCTCCTCACACCACACATATCTAATATAACACGATAGAATTTGGGAACATAGATTTGGGAAAATACAACTTTATATATAACTACCTTCAACTTATAAAACCTTTTTATATAAGAAGTGTATGTAACAAATCTTTGCAATTGCGTCTTTACAACCCATTTTGGGGAACCCGTTCGGTATGGTGCGGATTATCGCACATTTTCAGGCCTAGTAGAGTGAGATGCAGACCTCCGCAAGGAGCATACGATCTCGAAAGATTTTTAAAATATTTTCTTTAGAAAATGTGATTTCTATTATAAATAAAATTTATATTTTTAATAAATAAACATATATGTAATTAATTTCAAAATATCTATTTTTTAATATTTATAATATTCCACATTTCCAAAATTCAAGAAAAACATTCTATTTACAAGAAAATACCATACAATTCCAATATTTCAAATAAATACCTTGTACTTTAAAACTAAGTCATATTCACTAGAAATTTCACATTTAATAAAAGAAACATCAATGAAAACTCTAAAGACGATAATTAAATACTTGAGATATATTTTGAAAGTATAACAAAAACTATTTTACATAAAAACCCCTCAAGTTATACTAAATTACAATAAAGACTCTAGTAAACATAGGTTTAAGCGGGACCGGTCTCTTGAGCCTCAGGGAGTCGAAAATATGGATGCTTGCCTATTTAAGACAGACAACTTAACAAACAGTGCTATCAACACGGTAATTGTCTTTGAAAAAGACACAAATCCTGCCGTCCATGTGCAGCAGTTACCGATAACACCAAAACGATCAAGATTTCAAGTTCTTTTAAAAGTGTCTGACTCAGACCGAGTCTCGATATAATAAAACTGACTTGAATATGATTCAAGTATATTTTTAACATGAATCCATGAATCCATATATTCAATCTATTCAATCTATACAACTTGACTGAACCGAACCATGGATATACTCCATTTACAAATTCATTCATTATATCCGTTCCATTACTGATATCATGGTTTTGGTAAGTCATCCATCTATATACAATACACAAGTCAAACAATACAAACAATACAATTAAGACATCGCGGGGTTTATAAGGGGTAAATTGGTACGGAAGGTGTTAAAAGTGGTACACGACTGTAATCATAATACACCTAACCTGAATATCCATTGCCGTTGTACCGTGGCTGAACGGTTCCTTATGCTCCGTATACCTTAGTTTTCGGAATAGTGGAACTCCTCTCGTATACACTGGCATTCTTCTGTACCAAGCTACAAACAACAGCGTTAACAATATAATACAACTTTAAAAGCTGCACTCTCTCTTTGTTTATTCTATTTCTCCCTCATCTTTGGGACTTACCGAGCGATTGTTCACCGACGACATTCCTTTTCTTTCTTTTTTGAAATGTTGTCAGGTGGATCGGACCTTCAGGAGATCGAGCCCACCAGCGAGGACTTGGACCGACTAGCTTTCGACCCAGAGCTTTAGATTCCTTGTACATATTTACATTTCTGTATTTTTCATTTCTGTTATGCCACTGTTTAAGCATTGCTTTCCATTCCATGTATTTACTTTCCAGATGTATTGTAAAAAGAATGTTAATAAATAAAGTTGCTGTTCATTTACTTTTGTCTCTTGTGTACATTTACTTTTATATTACTTAGATACGCTTAGCGTGTTTACTTCTGAGTAAATACGCAGCGGGCCTCGCCGCGTCCCCTTCCCCGTACGGGAAGCGGGCGTGACATTTACCATCGTGATGGATGAACTTACTAGAACTATCCAAGATGAGGTACCTTGGTGTATGCTATTCGCTGATGATATTGTTCTAGTAAATAAGACGAAAGCAGGGGTTAATACCAAATTGGAATTATGGAGGCAAACATTGGAATCTCGAGGGTTCAGATTGAGCAGGTCCAAGACAGCATATATGCATTGCAAATTTAGTAAACAGAGAAGTCAAAACCATATTGGTATAACATTGGAAGGGCAGGAGAAATCACCGAGCGATCAGTTTAGATATCTAGGTTCCATCATCCAAAAGGATGGAAAGATCGATAATGATGTTAATCAAAGGATCCAAGATGGTTGATTGAAATGGAGGAGTGCAACAGGGATTTTGTGTGATCGTAACTTTCCGTTAAAATCGAAAGGGAAGTTTTATCGGAGCGCTATTCGGCCTGTGTCACGCCCCGCTTCCCAGTGTACGGCGAAGTGGACGCGACGAGGTCCGCTACGTATGTACTCAGAAGTACATACGCTAAGCGTAGCTAAGCAATATAAAATAATCACAAGAGACAAATGATATAGAAATAACATCAACTTTTATTAATAACATTCTTTGTACAATGCATGAAAAGAAAATACAACTGGAATGAAAAGCAATGCCTAAACAGTGGCATAACAGAAAATGAAATAAACTGAAAAGAACAAGGTACAGTATTTAGAGCTCTGGGTCTTCCTGGAACTGCTCCAAATCTTCACCGGTGGGCTCGATTTCAGCTTGGTCCAACGCACCTGACGACATTCAAAGAAGGAAGAATAGAATGTCGTCAGCGAACAGATCGCTCGGTAAGTCCCAAAGAATAAGGAGAATGAGAATGATAGAGTAACAGTATTTTCTAAAGTATTATAATGTTGAATATTATGGAACATTGTGTAACGCTGTTGTTTGTAGCTTGGTACAGAAGGATGCCAGTGTATACGAGGGGGAGCTCTATATGCTAGAGATCAGGGAAAATGGAAAGTACAAGGAACCGTTATGCCACGGTACAACAGCAACAGGATTCAGGTTAGGTGTCTTAATCTGACCACCTCGTGCCACCTTTAACATCTTCCGTACCAATCTACCCCTTAAACCCCGTAATGTTTTAACAGTATTGTAGTATTGGAATATGTAAGTTGGTTGACTGATCAAAACCATGATATCAGTAGACATGTTGCAACTGTATAATCAGGTAAATGGAATATCAGGATAATGGATGAATATCCATGGTTTGATTCAGTCAAAAAGGAATATATTGTTAACTGGGTTCATGGATTCATGTATTCAAATTGTATTGGAATATAAAAGCATATAGATTGACTTGAATCATATTCGAGTCAAGAATAGTCAGACTCTAACCCGAGTCAGACTAAAAGAAAAGAATTTGAAGTTCAATATTAGCTAGGGGCCTTATTGTAATTTGTGAAACTTGAGGGGGTTTTATGTAAAAATACTTTTGTATAGTTTTCAAAATACACCTCAAGTATTTAATATTCGTCTTTAATTGTTATAATGAATGTGAATTTTATTTGTGTTATTCTAGTGAATATATCCTAATAAAAGTATTATTTGTTTTATCTGAAGTTCATGGTATTTTAGTGTAACTTTTAATCTTGTAATTTTTTAGAAAAATGTGGAAACTTTATATTAGGATAAAATAGGTGTTAAAATGATAATTATATATATATTAACACATGAATAATTTTTAAATGAGTATTTTATCTTTAAAAATCTCATTTTCCTTAAATATCGTATTTTAAACCTTTCGAGACCGAATGCTCCTTGCGGAGGTCTGAATCTCGCACTACTAGCCTGCGGGTGCACGATGAACCGTACTTTCCCTAACAGGTTCCCCAAAAGTGGGTTGTAGCGGCGCTTTGCTTAGGTTTATAAATACTTTTCATTTGGGAAAACGGTTTTATTAATATAGGGTATTTATTTGCAAAAAGTATAGTTTTCCGTATTTTTAGTTATTAGGGTTTCCTAAACCAACTAGCCGATTTCTAAGGTCTAAACGATGAGTCATTAGAAGCCTCAAATCGCCTCTTCACCGTCAATTGCGGCCAGGTAAGTACAAGTGAGGAGGGAGGGATCCGCTCACGAATCGTGAAACGGGCCTTTTAAAGTTACCCAAGCTCACTTGCCTAGCCTAGACACCACAAGACAGTTTAGATAAACGATCGATGTCCATGACCAATCGTGTTTTCTTTTTATTAAAATATTTTATCTAAAAAGTTTACAACTTAAAGCTTTAAATAAAAGTTATAATGATTATGGTATTTTAGTGAAAAAGTCCTGTAATTCCGTATTCTGTATTTTGACATTTATCAATTAGGGTTATATTGAGTGTGTGTAGGGGTAGGTCATTACCTCGTGACTTATATTAAGTTTTGGTGAAGTTTAAAGGTAAAACATGCTATGTTAAACTTAAAGGTATTATAGCGCAAGAATACGGTATTCGGAAACGTTATCATTTTATGTGTGAAATTTCATTCAAAGTGGGTTCTACAAGTTTAGTGATCAAGATAAACCTATTTAGGAGTGAGGGAATTAATTAAACTAAGAAAAATGAACTTCATGGTATTTTTTTATGAAAAGAATACGGTTTTGCAAAGAAGTTATCATTTCATGTGAAAAAGTTTGATTAAATTGGTTTATGGGTGATTAATAGTCAACAAGCATATGGGTAGATAATATGTATTAGGTGACAAGTGGAAATTTAGAGAAAAACCGAATCGGAAATCGGTTTGTCCGATTTCCGTCGGGTTCCAAAAAGTCGTATTTTTATACTTATAGAAAAGAGAGATAGAGGGGTTGGGACTTACGGTTTGGACAAGCTAATGAGGCTAATGGATGTGGTGGTTGCCGATTCGTCGAAAGCGTCGCGAAGGTTCTGATCCGGTCGCCGGAATCCGTCGTCGATTTCGGCAGCGCTTCGCTTCTTGCTCTTCGTACCGAGTTCTCGAGAATTTGAGAGAGTAGACTTAGAGTGGTGAGGTGAAATGGTAGAGGATAGGGGTCTTTATATAGGGCTAGGCTAGGGTTAGGGTTTGGATTAAAAATATTAAAAGAAAATATAAAAAAACATTAAAAATTCATTAAAAATCATTAAACCTAGGAGTAAAAGGGATTTATTGGCCAAATCAAAACCGATCCAGGTATAATAAGTATGCAAGAGGGTTGACCAAGTCAAGAGACAACTTTTCTCAGTTGGTGACTCGGCCGTCCGGCCAAGTCCGGCCGGATCGGCCGGACCGAGTCGGCCGATTCGCCGGCCGGCGGCCCGAGTCGGGTCGAGTCAAGGGTCCCATGGCCGGGGGTTTTCCTGAGGAACAACTTGGTATTTTTACTTTTTGTTGTCCAGTACATATTTTGGGAGTTATGGCCTTTTTACCGTTGCCTTCAAAAAAAAAATAAAACAAAATAAATACAAAAATAATGTGGGGCATGGGATTTGAACTCCGGTGGCTTGGTTCAGCAGTGCAAGGTCTTACCAATGAGCTACAAGCCCCTTCTTATAATTATTGTGGTTTTTAATTACTTAAACTGATAGCAGCAAGAATAAATACTCCTAGTATTCATTAAATTTAAAGTAATTTCTTGTACACTAAAAATGGAGTTATTTCATTCTTGTAGCTTGTAATTAAAAACAAAAACAATTACCTAAATCTTGTGCTCAGGCTTAAATACCCCTTTGTGGATTTTTAAAAAAATATTTTGAAAAAAAATTGTATAGGAAAAAGTGTATAAAAATTAGGGTTGTTACATTCTACCCTCCTTATAAAAATTTCGTCCTCGAAATTTACAACTTTTATTTAAGGACTAGATTACAAAGAGGTGCGGATATCTTGCACGCATCTCATCTTCCCTTTCCCACGTGGATTCTCCTGGAGTGTCTTTCCTCCACATTACCCGGACCAAATTAACTTCTTTGTTCCGAAGTGTCTTCACTTTCCTGTCCAGGATCTCCACAGGTTGTTGCTCACAAGACAAATCGGGCTGTATCGTGAGTTCGGAATGATCAAGTACATGGCTGGGGTCACTCACATACCTTCTGAGTTGAGATATGTGGAACACGTTATGCACTTCTTCCAGTGAGGGTGGAAGCGCTAAACGATATGCCACTTCACCGACTCGTTCGAGTATATCGAACGGTCCAATGTATCTTGGACTCAACTTTCCCCGTCTTCCAAATCTGATCACTCCGTGGTTCGGAGAGATTTTCAGGAATACATGATCTCCTGGCTGGAACTCCAAGTGTCGTCTCTTCACATCTGCCCAGTGTTTCTGTCTATCTTGGGCTATGCGCATTCTTTCCCTGATAGTACGAACCACATCAACGGTTGCTACTATCATCTCTGGTCCAAGGAGTTCTCTATCTCCGATGTCGTCCCAACTTAATGGCGATCGACACTTCCTTCCATATAAAGCTGCAAAAGGTGCCATTCCTATGCTTGCTTGGTAGCTGTTGTTGTACGCAAACTCCACAAGATGCAGGTGATCTTCCCAAGATCCCTTGAAGTCGAGCATACATGCTCTGAGCATATCCTCCAAGATCTGAATAGTTCGTTCCGACTGACCATCTGTTTGTGGATGATAAGCCGTGCTGAAGTTCAGACTTGTTCCCAAGCTAGCTTGCAGACTTTGCCAAAATTGCGATCGGAACCTGGTGTCACGATCGGAGACAATGCAGACCGGTACTCCATGAAGTCTCACAATTTCCTGTATGAGTTCATGGGTATCAGAGATAGTACGTTATGAAGAGTTTAAATCTTAATTTAGATTATTACCTCCATGTACTTCTTCGCTAATGTCTCAGTTGATTGGCCAACTCGAAATGGGATGCAGTGAGCCGACTTTGTGAGTCGATCCACAATGACCCAAATCGTATCGTTACCCTTTGTGCTGCGAGGAAGAGCAATTACAAAGTCCATCGTGATGTGCTGCCACTTCCATTCTGGGATTGGTAACGGTTGAAGTAGTCCAGCTGTCCTGTGATGTTCAGCCTTTACTTGCTGACACACCAAGCATTTTGCGACACTCCTGGCTACTTCACGCTTCATTCCATGCCACCAATAATTCTGACGTAGATCTTTGTACATTTTGGTACCTCCAGGATGTACTGAATAGGGAGAGCTGTGAGCTTCTTTCATTAACTCTTCCCGAACAGGACCCTTTGGTACACACAATCTACTGCCGTATCTCAAAGATCCATCTTCATGGATGATGAAATCTGTTCTGAGTCCATTCTCCACTTGTTCTCTGATCTTTTGCAACTTAGCATCGCTGGCTTGAGCTGCTTTGATCTGATTGACAATAGTTGATTGGATTTGTAGATTCATCAAATTTGAAACATCACCTGGCATGACTAGTTCAATCTCCATCTGATGCAGGTCCTGCTGAAGCTTTCACTGGGCGGTGAGATTCATTGATAATGGTTGGTGACTAAGAGCATCAGGTACTACGTTCACCTTCCCTGGATGATATTGCAAGTTGATGTCAAAGTCCGCCATGAGTTCTAACCATCTTCTCTGCCGCATATTCAACTCCTTCTGAGTAAACACGTACTTCAGACTTTTATGATCTGTGTAGATGTTCACTCGTTCACCAAGTAAGTAGTGGCGCCAAATTTTGAGAGCAAAAATAACGGCTGCCAACTCTAGATCATGCGTCGGATAATTGCGCTCATGAGTCTTCAGTTGTCTTGAAGCATAAGCCACAACCTTACCGTGCTGATGTAGAACACATCCTAATCCCTTACCGGATGCATCGCAATGCACTTCTAATCCTCCAGATTGATCCGATATTACGAGAATAGGTGCAGATGTCAGTCTTGACTTGAGTTCTACGAAAGCTTGCTCGCATGCTTCTGACCATACAAATTCTTCATCTTTTCGTGTGAGCTTGGTCAGGGGTGTTGCTATCTTCGAAAAGCCTTCAATGAATCTTCTGTAATATCCGGCTAAGCCCAAGAAACTCCGAATATCCTTCACTGATTTTGGTGTAGGCCATTCGCTGACTGCTGAAACTTTTGCTGGATCCACAGAAATCCCTTCTCCTGATACGATGTGTCCAAGAAAACCAACTTGTTTTAGCCAAAACTCGCACTTGCTGTACTTGGCATAAAGCTTATGTTGTCGAAGTGTTTCCAGGACAATTCGTAAGTGCTCCGCATGCTCCTTCCGATTCTTAGAATATACCAGGATGTCGTCGATGAAGATGACAACGAACCTGTCTAAATACTCCCGGAAAACTTGGTTCATAAGGTTCATGAAGATTGCTGGTGCATTGGTCACTCCAAATGGCATTACTAGAAATTCGTAATGTCCATAGCGAGTTCTGAAAGCTGTTTTGTGAATATCAGCCTCCTTGACCTTCACTTGATGATAACCTGAACGAAGATCTAGTTTAGAGAAGACACAAGATCCACTTAGCTGATCGAACAAATCGTCGATGCGCGGGAGAGGATACTTGTTCTTTATAGTAACTTCGTTCAAGGCCCTATAGTCGATGCACATTCTGTATGAACCTTCCTTCTTCTTCACCAACAGTACAGGTGCTCCCCAACTTGAAGTGCTGGGACGAATCCATCCTTTCGCCAGTAATTCGTCCAACTGTGTTCGAACTTCCTTCAATCCTTCCGGACTTAGTCTATACGGTGCTTTGATCACTGGTTGTGCTCCTGGTACTAAGTCAATACTGAATTCAAGAGCTCGATCGGGAGGCAAACCTGATATATCGTCAGGGAATACGTCGTCGAACTCTCGAACTACCTCCGGTCTTGATTCTTCCTCTGCATGAGCTGCTGCAACTACTGCTTCCTTTGGCTTCGCTTTATAAGTACTTGGCTCCAATGTACGATCTCCACTCTTGAAATAGAAGACCGGATGATCTGGAATCTCAAATACTACCCTCCTTTGACGACAGTCGATGGTAGCATAAAAGGTTCCAAGCCAGTCCATTCCTAAAACCACATCGAAGTTTGGTATGTCCAGTACTTTGAAGTCGGCGTAAAACTCTCGACTGCAGACGATGACTGGACACATGCTGTATCCCATAGTTGCCTTTAGAACACCATTTCCAGAACTGACGTTCCAGCTGGATACAAGCGGTGATACTGGAATCGCATGGGTTCGGACAAACCGTTGCGACATAAAGCAGTGGGATGCCCCAGTATCAAACAGTGCAAGTGCAGGTAGTGAAGCTACTAGGATTGTACCTAAGGTATATGGGATATGTTTTAGGTATAGGGAAAGTGTGTAGGTAAACAAGACTAAAAGATGAGTTTTTTTTTTTTTTTTTTGAGAAAGGAAGTTTACCGGTAATGACTTGGCCAGTGGCCTCAGCTTCTTCCACAGACATCATGAAAGCCTGGCGCTTCGGCACAATCCTCCTGGCCTGAGGAGCATTTCTCCTGGCCTGAGGAGCATTCCTCTGAACGTTCCTTTGAGCTTGATGGAACTGTCGAGGAGGTAGTGCAGCTTGTGGTCCCCTAGGTGGTGCAGGCAGTGCAAGTCTGGTAGCAGGTGCCTGAAGAGCTGGTCGCTGTTGATAAGTATTTGCTGGCCTGGGTGCAGCAACTGAGTTCTGCCTTTGGGGACAAGATCCAATATCATGAGTGGCTGAACCACAGACTAAGCAGAGGCGGTTGGCTCGACGGCAGTCCTTCATCATATGTCCAGTTCTCTTGCAGTAAGTGCAAAAGGCTGGGCTAGGACGATGAGTTGGTACTCCGGGTCGCCTCGGCACGAAGGGTGGTCTGGACGTGGCTCCACCTGCCATCTGGTTGGCAGAGCGCTTGACTCCTACAGACTGAGGTCTGCCCCTCTCTTTTATGACTGCCTCATAACTGCGGGCAGCTTCTAGGGCTTCCTCATGAGTCAAAAAATTTCCTGTCGCTAGAGCGGCCTTAATCTCTGTGTCCAAACCTTGCTGAAAACGACGGGCTCTGATCTCGTCCGTCGGTATCAGGTGTGCCGCGAATCTGTTTAAAGATTGTGTTAGCTGTGTGATATGTGATACTTTAAAAATTGAACTATTGTGACATATCTTACCGGCTCAACATAGTGAACTCAGCATCGTATTCATCTACCGATTTCTCCCACATTGATCCTTGCTGTAGATGAATAAACTGCTGCTCCATAGCGAACCTGGCAGTCACAGGGAAATATTTCGCGTCAAACTTTTCGCGGAATGTCTTCCATTCAATCGGCTGTGCCAGACGGGTCTCTTCTGCCTTCCACCAATTGCGAGCGTTATCCGTGAGCTGTAGCTTCGCTACACGGACCCAAGCGTGGTCTGGCACTTGAGCTGCTGCCAGATCGTCTTCGATACTTTGTGCCCATTCTTCTGCTTCGAGAGGGCTTCCTTTACCAGAGAACTGCTTTGGGTGCAAAGCCCGGAATTGTTTTACTCCCGGTGCATCGTTATCAGGACGGCTCAGAAGTTGTTGCTGTCCCTCGAGAAGACTACGGATCGCATCAAATAACATCGTCTGCTCAGTGGGTGGTGCGGGAACAGCTGGTGTGAGAGGTAGTGCTGGTGGGGTGTTGTTGATGTTGGTGCTGGTGTTATTCGGGGAATCCATAATCCTGAAGAAAAATTTGGATTAGGACAAAATCAAATACATGAAATGATAAGATTCAAGGAATAGAGATTTGCAAGTTTCAAAGAACATGAATTATAAAGAATGTTTTAGTTGCTGGTTCTTGTGTTATATTGCTTAGGTTGTTCACGCAGACCAGAACTGCATGACAGGGATTCATACAGCTCTGACCTGCATGGGCCACCAACAAAACCTGTCACGCCCCGCTTCCCAGTGTACGGCGAAGTGGACGCGACGAGGTCCGCTACGTATGTACTCAGAAGTACATACGCTAAGCGTAGCTAAGCAATATAAAATAATCACAAGAGACAAATGATATAGAAATAACATCAACTTTTATTAATAACATTCTTTGTACAATGCATGAAAAGAAAATACAACTGGAATGAAAAGCAATGCCTAAACAGTGGCATAACAGAAAATGAAATAAACTGAAAAGAACAAGGTACAGTATTTAGAGCTCTGGGTCTTCCTGGAACTGCTCCAAATCTTCACCGGTGGGCTCGATTTCAGCTTGGTCCAACGCACCTGACGACATTCAAAGAAGGAAGAATAGAATGTCGTCAGCGAACAGATCGCTCGGTAAGTCCCAAAGAATAAGGAGAATGAGAATGATAGAGTAACAGTATTTTCTAAAGTATTATAATGTTGAATATTATGGAACATTGTGTAACGCTGTTGTTTGTAGCTTGGTACAGAAGGATGCCAGTGTATACGAGGGGGAGCTCTATATGCTAGAGATCAGGGAAAATGGAAAGTACAAGGAACCGTTATGCCACGGTACAACAGCAACAGGATTCAGGTTAGGTGTCTTAATCTGACCACCTCGTGCCACCTTTAACATCTTCCGTACCAATCTACCCCTTAAACCCCGTAATGTTTTAACAGTATTGTAGTATTGGAATATGTAAGTTGGTTGACTGACCAAAACCATGATATCAGTAGACATGTTGCAACTGTATAATCAGGTAAATGGAATATCAGGATAATGGATGAATATCCATGGTTTGATTCAGTCAAAAAGGAATATATTGTTAACTGGGTTCATGGATTCATGTATTCAAATTGTATTGGAATATAAAAGCATATAGATTGACTTGAATCATATTCGAGTCAAGAATAGTCAGACTCTAACCCGAGTCAGACTAAAAGAAAAGAATTTGAAGTTCAATATTAGCTAGGGGCCTTATTGTAATTTGTGAAACTTGAGGGGGTTTTATGTAAAAATACTTTTGTATAGTTTTCAAAATACACCTCAAGTATTTAATATTCGTCTTTAATTGTTATAATGAATGTGAATTTTATTTGTGTTATTCTAGTGAATATATCCTAATAAAAGTATTATTTGTTTTATCTGAAGTTCATGGTATTTTAGTGTAACTTTTAATCTTGTAATTTTTTAGAAAAATGTGGAAACTTTATATTAGGATAAAATAGGTGTTAAAATGATAATTATATATATATTAACACATGAATAATTTTTAAATGAGTATTTTATCTTTAAAAATCTCATTTTCCTTAAATATCGTATTTTAAACCTTTCGAGACCGAATGCTCCTTGCGGAGGTCTGAATCTCGCACTACTAGCCTGCGGGTGCACGATGAACCGTACTTTCCCTAACAGGTTCCCCAAAAGTGGGTTGTAGCGGCGCTTTGCTTAGGTTTATAAATACTTTTCATTTGGGAAAACGGTTTTATTAATATAGGGTATTTATTTGCAAAAAGTATAGTTTTCCGTATTTTTAGTTATTAGGGTTTCCTAAACCAACTAGCCGATTTCTAAGGTCTAAACGATGAGTCATTAGAAGCCTCAAATCGCCTCTTCACCGTCAATTGCGGCCAGGTAAGTACAAGTGAGGAGGGAGGGATCCGCTCACGAATCGTGAAACGGGCCTTTTAAAGTTACCCAAGCTCACTTGCCTAGCCTAGACACCACAAGACAGTTTAGATAAACGATCGATGTCCATGACCAATCGTGTTTTCTTTTTATTAAAATATTTTATCTAAAAAGTTTACAACTTAAAGCTTTAAATAAAAGTTATAATGATTATGGTATTTTAGTGAAAAAGTCCTGTAATTCCGTATTCTGTATTTTGACATTTATCAATTAGGGTTATATTGAGTGTGTGTAGGGGTAGGTCATTACCTCGTGACTTATATTAAGTTTTGGTGAAGTTTAAAGGTAAAACATGCTATGTTAAACTTAAAGGTATTATAGCGCAAGAATACGGTATTCGGAAACGTTATCATTTTATGTGTGAAATTTCATTCAAAGTGGGTTCTACAAGTTTAGTGATCAAGATAAACCTATTTAGGAGTGAGGGAATTAATTAAACTAAGAAAAATGAACTTCATGGTATTTTTTTATGAAAAGAATACGGTTTTGCAAAGAAGTTATCATTTCATGTGAAAAAGTTTGATTAAATTGGTTTATGGGTGATTAATAGTCAACAAGCATATGGGTAGATAATATGTATTAGGTGACAAGTGGAAATTTAGAGAAAAACCGAATCGGAAATCGGTTTGTCCGATTTCCGTCGGGTTCCAAAAAGTCGTATTTTTATACTTATAGAAAAGAGAGATAGAGGGGTTGGGACTTACGGTTTGGACAAGCTAATGAGGCTAATGGATGTGGTGGTTGCCGATTCGTCGAAAGCGTCGCGAAGGTTCTGATCCGGTCGCCGGAATCCGTCGTCGATTTCGGCAGCGCTTCGCTTCTTGCTCTTCGTACCGAGTTCTCGAGAATTTGAGAGAGTAGACTTAGAGTGGTGAG
This sequence comes from Agapanthus africanus, assembly GCA_030015575.1. Lineage (NCBI taxonomy): Eukaryota > Viridiplantae > Streptophyta > Magnoliopsida > Asparagales > Amaryllidaceae > Agapanthus > Agapanthus africanus. The sequence continues at coordinate 943,524,577 of CM057338.1, read as the reverse complement.
GTGAAATGGTAGAGGATAGGGGTCTTTATATAGGGCTAGGCTAGGGTTAGGGTTTGGATTAAAAATATTAAAAGAAAATATAAAAAAACATTAAAAATTCATTAAAAATCATTAAACCTAGGAGTAAAAGGGATTTATTGGCCAAATCAAAACCGATCCAGGTATAATAAGTATGCAAGAGGGTTGACCAAGTCAAGAGACAACTTTTCTCAGTTGGTGACTCGGCCGTCCGGCCAAGTCCGGCCGGATCGGCCGGACCGAGTCGGCCGATTCGCCGGCCGGCGGCGCCGAGTCGGGTCGAGTCAAGGGTCCCATGGCCGGGGGTTTTCCTGAGGAACAACTTGGTATTTTTACTTTTTGTTGTCCAGTACATATTTTGGGAGTTATGGCCTTTTTACCGTTGCCTTCAAAAAAAAAATAAAACAAAATAAATACAAAAATAATGTGGGGCATGGGATTTGAACTCCGGTGGCTTGGTTCAGCAGTGCAAGGTCTTACCAATGAGCTACAAGCCCCTTCTTATAATTATTGTGGTTTTTAATTACTTAAACTGATAGCAGCAAGAATAAATACTCCTAGTATTCATTAAATTTAAAGTAATTTCTTGTACACTAAAAATGGAGTTATTTCATTCTTGTAGCTTGTAATTAAAAACAAAAACAATTACCTAAATCTTGTGCTCAGGCTTAAATACCCCTTTGTGGATTTTTAAAAAAATATTTTGAAAAAAAATTGTATAGGAAAAAGTGTATAAAAATTAGGGTTGTTACATTCTACCCTCCTTATAAAAATTTCGTCCTCGAAATTTACAACTTTTATTTAAGGACTAGATTACAAAGAGGTGCGGATATCTTGCACGCATCTCATCTTCCCTTTCCCACGTGGATTCTCCTGGAGTGTCTTTCCTCCACATTACCCGGACCAAATTAACTTCTTTGTTCCGAAGTGTCTTCACTTTCCTGTCCAGGATCTCCACAGGTTGTTGCTCACAAGACAAATCGGGCTGTATCGTGAGTTCGGAATGATCAAGTACATGGCTGGGGTCACTCACATACCTTCTGAGTTGAGATATGTGGAACACGTTATGCACTCCTTCCAGTGAGGGTGGAAGCGCTAAACGATATGCCACTTCACCGACTCGTTCGAGTATATCGAACGGTCCAATGTATCTTGGACTCAACTTTCCCTGTCTTCCAAATCTGATCACTCCGTGGTTCGGAGAGATTTTCAGGAATACATGATCTCCTGGCTGGAACTCCAAGTGTCGTCTCTTCACATCTGCCCAGTGTTTCTGTCTATCTTGGGCTATGCGCATTCTTTCCCTGATAGTACGAACCACATCAACGGTTGCTACTATCATCTCTGGTCCAAGGAGTTCTCTATCTCCGATGTCGTCCCAACTTAATGGCGATCGACACTTCCTTCCATATAAAGCTGCAAAAGGTGCCATTCCTATGCTTGCTTGGTAGCTGTTGTTGTACGCAAACTCCACAAGATGCAGGTGATCTTCCCAAGATCCCTTGAAGTCGAGCATACATGCTCTGAGCATATCCTCCAAGATCTGAATAGTTCGTTCCGACTGACCATCTGTTTGTGGATGATAAGCCGTGCTGAAGTTCAGACTTGTTCCCAAGCTAGCTTGCAGACTTTGCCAAAATTGCGATCGGAACCTGGTGTCACGATCGGAGACAATGCAGACCGGTACTCCATGAAGTCTCACAATTTCCTGTATGAGTTCATGGGTATCAGAGATAGTACGTTATGAAGAGTTTAAATCTTAATTTAGATTATTACCTCCATGTACTTCTTCGCTAATGTCTCAGTTGATTGGCCAACTCGAAATGGGATGCAGTGAGCCGACTTTGTGAGTCGATCCACAATGACCCAAATCGTATCGTTACCCTTTGTGCTGCGAGGAAGAGCAATTACAAAGTCCATCGTGATGTGCTGCCACTTCCATTCTGGGATTGGTAACGGTTGAAGTAGTCCAGCTGTCCTGTGATGTTCAGCCTTTACTTGCTGACACACCAAGCATTTTGCGACACTCCTGGCTACTTCACGCTTCATTCCATGCCACCAATAATTCTGACGTAGATCTTTGTACATTTTGGTACCTCCAGGATGTACTGAATAGGGAGAGCTGTGAGCTTCTTTCATTAACTCTTCCCGAACAGGACCCTTTGGTACACACAATCTACTGCCGTATCTCAAAGATCCATCTTCATGGATGATGAAATCTGTTCTGAGTCCATTCTCCACTTGTTCTCTGATCTTTTGCAACTTAGCATCGCTGGCTTGAGCTGCTTTGATCTGATTGACAATAGTTGATTGGATTTGTAGATTCATCAAATTTGAAACATCACCTGGCATGACTAGTTCAATCTCCATCTGATGTAGGTCCTGCTGAAGCTTTCACTGGGCGGTGAGATTCATTGATAATGGTTGGTGACTAAGAGCATCAGGTACTACGTTCACCTTCCCTGGATGATATTGCAAGTTGATGTCAAAGTCCGCCATGAGTTCTAACCATCTTCTCTGCCGCATATTCAACTCCTTCTGAGTAAACACGTACTTCAGACTTTTATGATCTGTGTAGATGTTCACTCGTTCACCAAGTAAGTAGTGGCGCCAAATTTTGAGAGCAAAAATAACGGCTGCCAACTCTAGATCATGCGTCGGATAATTGCGCTCATGAGTCTTCAGTTGTCTTGAAGCATAAGCCACAACCTTACCGTGCTGATGTAGAACACATCCTAATCCCTTACCGGATGCATCGCAATGCACTTCTAATCCTCCAGATTGATCCGATATTACGAGAATAGGTGCAGATGTCAGTCTTGACTTGAGTTCTACGAAAGCTTGCTCGCATGCTTCTGACCATACAAATTCTTCATCTTTTCGTGTGAGCTTGGTCAGGGGTGTTGCTATCTTCGAAAAGCCTTCAATGAATCTTCTGTAATATCCGGCTAAGCCCAAGAAACTCCGAATATCCTTCACTGATTTTGGTGTAGGCCATTCGCTGACTGCTGAAACTTTTGCTGGATCCACAGAAATCCCTTCTCCTGATACGATGTGTCCAAGAAAACCAACTTGTTTTAGCCAAAACTCGCACTTGCTGTACTTGGCATAAAGCTTATGTTGTCGAAGTGTTTCCAGGACAATTCGTAAGTGCTCCGCATGCTCCTTCCGATTCTTAGAATATACCAGGATGTCGTCGATGAAGATGACAACGAACCTGTCTAAATACTCCCGGAAAACTTGGTTCATAAGGTTCATGAAGATTGCTGGTGCATTGGTCACTCCAAATGGCATTACTAGAAATTCGTAATGTCCATAGCGAGTTCTGAAAGCTGTTTTGTGAATATCAGCCTCCTTGACCTTCACTTGATGATAACCTGAACGAAGATCTAGTTTAGAGAAGACACAAGATCCACTTAGCTGATCGAACAAATCGTCGATGCGCGGGAGAGGATACTTGTTCTTTATAGTAACTTCGTTCAAGGCCCTATAGTCGATGCACATTCTGTATGAACCTTCCTTCTTCTTCACCAACAGTACAGGTGCTCCCCAACTTGAAGTGCTGGGACGAATCCATCCTTTCGCCAGTAATTCGTCCAACTGTGTTCGAACTTCCTTCAATCCTTCCGGACTTAGTCTATACGGTGCTTTGATCACTGGTTGTGCTCCTGGTACTAAGTCAATACTGAATTCAAGAGCTCGATCGGGAGGCAAACCTGATATATCGTCAGGGAATACGTCGTCGAACTCTCGAACTACCTCCGGTCTTGATTCTTCCTCTGCATGAGCTGCTGCAACTACTGCTTCCTTTGGCTTCGCTTTATAAGTACTTGGCTCCAATGTACGATCTCCACTCTTGAAATAGAAGACCGGATGATCTGGAATCTCAAATACTACCCTCCTTTGACGACAGTCGATGGTAGCATAAAAGGTTCCAAGCCAGTCCATTCCTAAAACCACATCGAAGTTTGGTATGTCCAGTACTTTGAAGTCGGCGTAAAACTCTCGACTGCAGACGATGACTGGACACATGCTGTATCCCATAGTTGCCTTTAGAACACCATTTCCAGAACTGACGTTCCAGCTGGATACAAGCGGTGATACTGGAATCGCATGGGTTCGGACAAACCGTTGCGACATAAAGCAGTGGGATGCCCCAGTATCAAACAGTGCAAGTGCAGGTAGTGAAGCTACTAGGATTGTACCTAAGGTATATGGGATATGTTTTAGGTATAGGGAAAGTGTGTAGGTAAACAAGACTAAAAGATGAGTTTTTTTTTTTTTTTTTTGAGAAAGGAAGTTTACCGGTAATGACTTGGCCAGTGGCCTCAGCTTCTTCCACAGACATCATGAAAGCCTGGCGCTTCGGCACAATCCTCCTGGCCTGAGGAGCATTTCTCCTGGCCTGAGGAGCATTCCTCTGAACGTTCCTTTGAGCTTGATGGAACTGTCGAGGAGGTAGTGCAGCTTGTGGTCCCCTAGGTGGTGCAGGCAGTGCAAGTCTGGTAGCAGGTGCCTGAAGAGCTGGTCGCTGTTGATAAGTATTTGCTGGCCTGGGTGCAGCAACTGAGTTCTGCCTTTGGGGACAAGATCCAATATCATGAGTGGCTGAACCACAGACTAAGCAGAGGCGGTTGGCTCGACGGCAGTCCTTCATCATATGTCCAGTTCTCTTGCAGTAAGTGCAAAAGGCTGGGCTAGGACGATGAGTTGGTACTCCGGGTCGCCTCGGCACGAAGGGTGGTCTGGACGTGGCTCCACCTGCCATCTGGTTGGCAGAGCGCTTGACTCCTACAGACTGAGGTCTGCCCCTCTCTTTTATGACTGCCTCATAACTGCGGGCAGCTTCTAGGGCTTCCTCATGAGTCAAAAAATTTCCTGTCGCTAGAGCGGCCTTAATCTCTGTGTCCAAACCTTGCTGAAAACGACGGGCTCTGATCTCGTCCGTCGGTATCAGGTGTGCCGCGAATCTGTTTAAAGATTGTGTTAGCTGTGTGATATGTGATACTTTAAAAATTGAACTATTGTGACATATCTTACCGGCTCAACATAGTGAACTCAGCATCGTATTCATCTACCGATTTCTCCCACATTGATCCTTGCTGTAGATGAATAAACTGCTGCTCCATAGCGAACCTGGCAGTCACAGGGAAATATTTCGCGTCAAACTTTTCGCGGAATGTCTTCCATTCAATCGGCTGTGCCAGACGGGTCTCTTCTGCCTTCCACCAATTGCGAGCGTTATCCGTGAGCTGTAGCTTCGCTACACGGACCCAAGCGTGGTCTGGCACTTGAGCTGCTGCCAGATCGTCTTCGATACTTTGTGCCCATTCTTCTGCTTCGAGAGGGCTTCCTTTACCAGAGAACTGCTTTGGGTGCAAAGCCCGGAATTGTTTTACTCCCGGTGCATCGTTATCAGGACGGCTCAGAAGTTGTTGCTGTCCCTCGAGAAGACTACGGATCGCATCAAATAACATCGTCTGCTCAGTGGGTGGTGCGGGAACAGCTGGTGTGAGAGGTAGTGCTGGTGGGGTGTTGTTGATGTTGGTGCTGGTGTTATTCGGGGAATCCATAATCCTGAAGAAAAATTTGGATTAGGACAAAATCAAATACATGAAATGATAAGATTCAAGGAATAGAGATTTGCAAGTTTCAAAGAACATGAATTATAAAGAATGTTTTAGTTGCTGGTTCTTGTGTTATATTGCTTAGGTTGTTCACGCAGACCAGAACTGCATGACAGGGATTCATACAGCTCTGACCTGCATGGGCCACCAACAAAACCTGTCACGCCCCGCTTCCCAGTGTACGGCGAAGTGGACGCGACGAGGTCCGCTACGTATGTACTCAGAAGTACATACGCTAAGCGTAGCTAAGCAATATAAAATAATCACAAGAGACAAATGATATAGAAATAACATCAACTTTTATTAATAACATTCTTTGTACAATGCATGAAAAGAAAATACAACTGGAATGAAAAGCAATGCCTAAACAGTGGCATAACAGAAAATGAAATAAACTGAAAAGAACAAGGTACAGTATTTAGAGCTCTGGGTCTTCCTGGAACTGCTCCAAATCTTCACCGGTGGGCTCGATTTCAGCTTGGTCCAACGCACCTGACGACATTCAAAGAAGGAAGAATAGAATGTCGTCAGCGAACAGATCGCTCGGTAAGTCCCAAAGAATAAGGAGAATGAGAATGATAGAGTAACAGTATTTTCTAAAGTATTATAATGTTGAATATTATGGAACATTGTGTAACGCTGTTGTTTGTAGCTTGGTACAGAAGGATGCCAGTGTATACGAGGGGGAGCTCTATATGCTAGAGATCAGGGAAAATGGAAAGTACAAGGAACCGTTATGCCACGGTACAACAGCAACAGGATTCAGGTTAGGTGTCTTAATCTGACCACCTCGTGCCACCTTTAACATCTTCCGTACCAATCTACCCCTTAAACCCCGTAATGTTTTAACAGTATTGTAGTATTGGAATATGTAAGTTGGTTGACTGACCAAAACCATGATATCAGTAGACATGTTGTAACTGTATAATCAGGTAAATGGAATATCAGGATAATGGATGAATATCCATGGTTTGATTCAGTCAAAAAGGAATATATTGTTAACTGGGTTCATGGATTCATGTATTCAAATTGTATTGGAATATAAAAGCATATAGATTGACTTGAATCATATTCGAGTCAAGAATAGTCAGACTCTAACCCGAGTCAGACTAAAAGAAAAGAATTTGAAGTTCAATATTAGCTAGGGGCCTTATTGTAATTTGTGAAACTTGAGGGGGTTTTATGTAAAAATACTTTTGTATAGTTTTCAAAATACACCTCAAGTATTTAATATTCGTCTTTAATTGTTATAATGAATGTGAATTTTATTTGTGTTATTCTAGTGAATATATCCTAATAAAAGTATTATTTGTTTTATCTGAAGTTCATGGTATTTTAGTGTAACTTTAAATCTTGTAATTTTTTAGAAAAATGTGGAAACTTTATATTAGGATAAAATAGGTGTTAAAATGATAATTATATATATATTAACACATGAATAATTTTTAAATGAGTATTTTATCTTTAAAAATCTCATTTTCCTTAAATATCGTATTTTAAACCTTTCGAGACCGAATGCTCCTTGCGGAGGTCTGAATCTCGCACTACTAGCCTGCGGGTGCACGATGAACCGTACTTTCCCTAACAGGTTCCCCAAAAGTGGGTTGTAGCGGCGCTTTGCTTAGGTTTATAAATACTTTTCATTTGGGAAAACGGTTTTATTAATATAGGGTATTTATTTGCAAAAAGTATAGTTTTCCGTATTTTTAGTTATTAGGGTTTCCTAAACCAACTAGCCGATTTCTAAGGTCTAAACGATGAGTCATTAGAAGTCTCAAATCGCCTCTTCACCGTCAATTGCGGCCAGGTAAGTACAAGTGAGGAGGGAGGGATCCGCTCACGAATCGTGAAACGGGCCTTTTAAAGTTACCCAAGCTCACTTGCCTAGCCTAGACACCACAAGACAGTTTAGATAAACGATCGATGTCCATGACCAATCGTGTTTTCTTTTTATTAAAATATTTTATCTAAAAAGTTTACAACTTAAAGCTTTAAATAAAAGTTATAATGATTATGGTATTTTAGTGAAAAAGTCCTGTAATTCCGTATTCTGTATTTTGACATTTATCAATTAGGGTTATATCGAGTGTGTGTAGGGGTAGGTCATTACCTCGTGACTTATATTAAGTTTTGGTGAAGTTTAAAGGTAAAACATGCTATGTTAAACTTAAAGGTATTATAGCGCAAGAATACGGTATTCGGAAACGTTATCATTTTATGTGTGAAATTTCATTCAAAGTGGGTTCTACAAGTTTAGTGATCAAGATAAACCTATTTAGGAGTGAGGGAATTAATTAAACTAAGAAAAATGAACTTCATGGTATTTTTTTATGAAAAGAATACGGTTTTGCAAAGAAGTTATCATTTCATGAGAAAAAGTTTGATTAAATTGGTTTATGGGTGATTAATAGTCAACAAGCATATGGGTAGGTAATATGTATTAGGTGACAAGTGGAAATTTAGAGAAAAACCGAATCGGAAATCGGTTTGTCCGATTTCCGTCGGGTTCCAAAAAGTCGTATTTTTATACTTATAGAAAAGAGAGATAGAGGGGTTGGGACTTACGGTTTGGACAAGCTAATGAGGCTAATGGATGTGGTGGTTGCCGATTCGTCGAAAGCGTCGCGAAGGTTCTGATCCGGTCGCCGGAATCCGTCGTCGATTTCGGCAGCGCTTCGCTTCTTGCTCTTCGTACCGAGTTCTCGAGAATTTGAGAGAGTAGACTTAGAGTGGTGAGGTGAAATGGTAGAGGATAGGGGTCTTTATATAGGGCTAGGCTAGGGTTAGGGTTTGGATTAAAAATATTAAAAGAAAATATAAAAAAACATTAAAAATTCATTAAAAATCATTAAACCTAGGAGTAAAAGGGATTTATTGGCCAAATCAAAACCGATCCAGGTATAATAAGTATGCAAGAGGGTTGACCAAGTCAAGAGACAACTTTTCTCAGTTGGTGACTCGGCCGTCCGGCCAAGTCCGGCCGGATCGGCCGGACCGAGTCGGCCGATTCGCCGGCCGGCTGCGCCGAGTCGGGCCGAGTCAAGGGTCCCATGGCCGGGGGTTTTCCTGAGGAACAACTTGGTATTTTTACTTTTTGTTGTCCAGTACATATTTTGGGAGTTATGGCCTTTTTACCGTTGCCTTCAAAAAAAAAATAAAACAAAATAAATACAAAAATAATGTGGGGCATGGGATTTGAACTCCGGTGGCTTGGTTCAGCAGTGCAAGGTCTTACCAATGAGCTACAAGCCCCTTCTTGTAATTATTGTGGTTTTTAATTACTTAAACTGATAGCAGCAAGAATAAATACTCCTAGTATTCATTAAATTTAAAGTAATTTCTTGTACACTAAAAATGGAGTTATTTCATTCTTGTAGCTTGTAATTAAAAACAAAAAGAATTACCTAAATCTTGTGCTCAGGCTTAAATACCCCTTTGTGGATTTTTAAAAAAATATTTTGAAAAAAAATTGTATAGGAAAAAGTGTATAAAAATTAGGGTTGTTACAGCCTGCCTTATTATATGGTGCAGAATGCTGGGCTCCTAAGAAGCATCATACACAGAAGATGCACGTAGCGGAGATGCGCATGCTTCGTTGGATGTACGGTAACACTAGAAAAGATAAGGTGCGAAATGAGGATATTCATGCAAAAGTTGGTGTAGCACCTGTGGAGGAAAAGATGCGGGAAAACCGGCTAAGATGGTTTGGTCATGTGCGACACAGACCTATGGAAGCACCGGTTCGACGAATAGATACTCTCGATATGGGCAGTGGCAAAAGAGCAAAAAGGAGACCGAAGAAAACATGGATGGAGGTGATACGAAACGATATGGTTGCCAAAGGCCTCAATGAAAGTATATTGTTCGATAGGAGTGAGTGGAGGCGGAGGATTCATGTGTTGGACCCGGCGTGATTCTCATGTTGGTTCATGTATCCTACCCCATATGCTTGGGATAAAAGGCTCAGTTGTTGTTGTTGATCTTGTGTTAGCGGGATGGTGCTGTTCGGAGCTAAGGCCTCCCCAGAAATGGAATGTGGCCGGCTTTCGTGCGGCTCGCCTAAACTTGGACCCAAAGGTGCAGTGTAATACCCTAGAGCAGTGCGGTCTTAAGACATCATGGTGATATGCTCTGTCCACACTCAGTACGGTCTGTTGCGGACATCTTGGTGATCTGAGTGAGGGAGCCATTTCAGAACAATATGATCGGGTCCTTAAAGCACATTCCGAAAGAGGACTGAACTGCATTATAAATATAATGATACCGCTCTCAATTACAGACGCGCCTTTTAAGTGCTCCGGAACTACAGGAGCTTGAGAACTCCGTAGTTGAGCGTGTTCAGGCCAGGGAAGTCTTGGGATGGGTGACCTCTTGGGAAATGTCCCCTGGTCGGGTCCGGTTCGCTCTAAAGGGAAAAACAGTGCGGTTTTCGGCCGGAGCGGACAATACCATCTGTACTGGGGCGTGGGGCATTACATGCAGGCATCGGTTGCTTCGGGTCGTTATCGCCCGGCTCATGAGTAGAGACATGTGCTTGATTGGAAGGCGCCCGAGCGATTTGACTCGTGAGCTGCCTCACAACATTCGTTAGGTCATCAATTTTTGAGTAGAGCTTGGCCATTTCTTTATCTTCGCCCCTGAGCTGTTTTCGAAGCTCTTGAACCAGCTATTGCTCTGCGGTCCCGGGGCGGAAAGTTGGCTCTTCTTCGCTGTCCGAGCTTGATTCCACATGGACTGAGGGGTCCTTCTACCTATCGGCCTCTTCGAGAGGGTTTTCATCATCTAGCGGAGGTGGCTGATCTTGGGAAGCGGCAACCACATTCAAGCCAGATTGGGCTTAGGACGTAGTGGCCCTATCTCTGCTTTTGCTGCGAAGGTTGTCGCTGGGACACGTGCCCGCCATGTAGACCGTGTAGATAACATATCCGGTCCCGCCGTCCTTTCATTATTGGCAGCTAATTTCGTAGACCGTTGTCGTGGCCCTTCTGTTTCGGTAACAGACAATCGATTGAAAATGGCTGGCCTGACCGGATTCTTGAGTGGTGCTGGTGCTTCTTTTCTGAATTTGCTCCGCTGCTTTCACGCGGCACAGAGCGCCTGATAGACTCTTGAAGAGACGGTGTCATGCTTTCTCTGTTGGGGCTGGGACACGTCTCTTTGTAGCATTGTTCGGACCGTTGTCTTCTTGATTTTGACGGTCATGGCGTTTTTCTGAACCCACTTCAGAGGTTCGAAGGAATTGGTGACTTTTACGGCCGACTCAGCCATCGTCGCGAGATAACCCTGCTCATGGAACCTCACAAGATTCCACTTAGCCGGAGTCCCGGCCCTCTTGTTGGCTCGATACCTAAGCCGCTTCTGTCTCAACCTTTCTGTTTTGAGCACTTGGCAGGTTTCGGCTCTTCGAGAAGCCGCCGTAGACCGAGTGATGGAGAGCTTTTGAGATACGCCTGAATGTGCACTTGTTAGAGTTGTCGCCTGAGCTCGTCCGTGATGTTTGATAATACCCTTTATTCCGGCAGTCTTGCCCCCAGCTGGAGCATTAGAGAGCTGTTCGGACACCGTTTTAAATTTGGGTTGTGGTGCTTTAGCGATCACAACGTTCGGCCTCTTGCCCCTTGAGACCGGCTTGGCCATCTAGTTTGCCGGGATTTCTGCCAAATGAGCGCTCCCGGCAAGGTAGATGATGATGGAACTAAATTGGCGAGGTAGCTCTTCCCATTGCCGGCTGAGACTTGCGGGAAGAACCACGCGGGCATTGATCTTGACCACGTAGGGAATCGGTGTCGTGTCAGAAGCTGAATTCATCTTCGAAGACAGCGTCGTTGAAAGTTGATTGCTGCATGGAAAAGTATTATTTTAGTACAAACATCGGTATATATGTTAAATGAGTTCGCATGAATATTTGACCCAAGATATGGGAGGTGAGAAAGGTCCCACCGGGCGTGCTAGAATCTGTAGGGTGTTTTTTGTCACCCTATTGAGATGTGAATACGCGTCGCTTGTCAGGCGCGTATAATTTCCCTCTGCTTAGGGTAGGCCAGGGTTTATTGATTGCGGGGATCCGAATCTCCGGCAGCCGTGGACTAAGCTGCAGTTAATTACCTCTCGCCTTTGAAGCGAAAGAATCTCGATTGATGGGTCAACTAATCATGCGAACTCAATGTGCAGTGTACGTATGCATGTTTTGAGGGGTTTTGGGTATATCGGGGGCCTCACAGTGTTTAGGGGGTCCTGCTACCCGGTTAGCGGTCTTGGGGTCAGCCCCCTTGCGGTGTGTGGGGCAGCGTCCCGTTAGAATTTTTTGTCTAACGGGGGACGTGTTTTGAGTATAGAGTGTATGGGAAACGAAGGGTGAGTAGCGTCCTAAAGACGCATGGGCGCCAGTGCCTCACGCGCCCGGCACGTGGGCGCTGGACGCCTGCAAAAAGAAAGGGTTTAGCTCCGGAATTAGGAGTTAAACTTCCGAGAGATTTTGGAAACTCCCAGAAAAGGGAAAGCTTTTTATTTTTATGGAGTTAGACTCCCAAAAGGATTTTGAGTAGGGTTAAACTCCCAAAAGGATTTTATTTATGGAGTTAAACTCCAAAAGATTTTGAATGGAGTTAAACTCCTAAAACGATTTTATTTATTGAGTTAAACTCCAAAAGATTTTGACAAATAGAGTTGAACTCCCAAAAATCTTTGGAGATGATAAAAGAGGACCCCTTTCTTCTCCTCTTTAGCCCTGAATCTTCTTTTGAGTCTTGGATCTTCCCGAAGTGGGGTTTTTGGAGATGGGTCTTCTTCCTCCTTTCTGTTGGCTGTATCTTGGAGAAAAAGAGGCGAGGCTTAAAAATCTTCCCTTTTAGAGATTTGATGGAATATCCGAGCTTCCCTTCAAGGGTTTTATGGTAAAAAACTGTTTCTTTTTGGAAAAAGAAGAGAACTTTTGAATTAATTCAAACAAAGAAAAAAGGTTTAGAACCTTAAGGAAGAAGGAGACACAGAAGCCTAATTTTTAAGAAAATGAAAAATCCTTTTGATTTTTTCATCATGTTTGCTTTTATAGGCTACACACTTTACATATAGCCCATTGGGTATTTCCAAATGACATTTGTGTCACCCTATACCTTATGTGCTTATTTCTTTTTGCATATAAGCTATGGGGTTTACAAAATTTTGGCTTTCTGTCCATTTTTCATACATTTATTTCTAATAAATTGTATTAAACTAATTTATTGCTTCATTCTTGGTATGGAGCCGGCCCCTTCCATGCTTGGTTCTGACTTGGGCTTGGGCCCACTTGGCTTATGGGTTGATTGACTTTGACTTGTTCGATCAGGGCTTAACTTTTGACCCCAACATAACCCTTCAAACCTTTTTATGGCGAAATTAATGGTCTTTTCATGAGCTTCTCCAGGAGTGAGTTTACTTGAATACATCTGTGTTTGTATTTTTTCTTGTAGGTTAAATTCTTGTTCATTACTATAGCTTGTATATAAAAAAAATTCTATACAAAAGCAAGAAAAGTAACAAAAGAAATGTCTATTACTGACTGCTGCATCTATTTGCTTGCAGGGAGGGTTCTTTGATGACTTCTTGTCTCATTTGATGTGCCCTTGCTGTGCCCTTGTGCAAGAGTGGCGAGAAGTAGAGATTCGTGGGGCTTATGGTATACTTTCTTAGATATCCTCGATATCCAAAGCCCTAATTTTATGATACCAAATTTGATCTATTACTTCATTTCTAATCATCTATTTGCAGGACAGGAGAAAACAAACATAAGCCCACCACCTTCTCAATATATGGTATCTTGGATTTTCTATGGAGAGCTGAAATAATTTCAATTCGTGCTGTGTAACCCCAAGTCGATCCAGGTTATTCCAGATTGTTAGTTGCCTGTTATTTGTAAATTTTCTACCTGATTTCCTCATCATGTGATTTGTGTATAGATGCATATTATTATTTTCATTCTAAGTCTTGGATCATTGACTGGATTATCGTCATCTGAATGTACCTAAACCAACCATTGTTGGCTTGTTTTAAAGCAAATTCCAGTTTACAATTGTACAGTTCTTAATAGTATTGTTATCGGTCTTCTGACATTTTTTGAGGGGTTTCCAGGCTCGTTATGTAAAAAGAAGTTATGATCATATGTTTCAAAAATTGAAAACTCTCCGACTCGAATGTTAAATCCGTATTATTGCAACACTTCTGGATTACCTCAATGAACTAAAAATATACGAAATGAGAAAAAGAAAAGAAGAATATCATTTAGGGAGAACTGAATGAACTTGCTATGCATTAGGACAGGGACTATTAACAAATTATCTACAAATTATCCAGAGAAGTCTGTGAATGTTGTGACTATGACATCTCTGGCCTCTATTCACAGAATACCACTAGATAGAGGCATGAAGTGAGACCACAAGTTTCATCTGACCATGAAATTATACGTACATTACTCCTTATCCTTATCTTTTGCTGGCTCTTTGCCTCTTGTAAATTGAAGGGCCCTCGTTTCCTCCCTCTCTTATCTCTTCATTTGAAATTAGCAAAGTAACATATATAAAATTCAGTGTCTAGTAAATCACGGTTTGTAGTTTGCTCAATGGCAAAGCCCATATCAGTTGAAGTGTGGAACCCCAATGGAAAATACAGAGTCATCAGCACCAAATCCATGCCTGGCACTCGTTGGATCAAGCTCTTAACTGACCAAGATTGTCGTGTCGAGGTAATATTCCTCTCTTCCAACTTAACTTTTTTCCTAACCCTTTTCTATACTGCCCATTAATTTCTTAAATCCTTGTCTGTTGATACTAAACAGATATGCACTGAAAAAAAGACCATACTCTCCGTTGAGGACATACTTGCACTTATTGGTAACAAGTGTGACGGCGTGATTGGCCAGGCAAGAAAATTCTCAAATTCTATGACCTTCACATTATATCTCAATTACGATTAAATTTTTATTCTATAATAATATAAATCAAATTCTAAGGTAGCTTCTCTATCTGTCAATTATGATTTTGTTTTATATATATAGGTGATCATATCTATGGTCTCCTCTTAATGTCATAATGACGATCAAATTTTTGTTCTACATTTATAGATGTAAATCTTAAGGCCTCTTCTTTATGATCAAAATTTCCCCCCAGCATATTTAGATCTAAATGTAAGGCCTCTTTTTATATGTTGATTATGATCAAGTTTTGGTTCCTTTTTTTACATATACAGATTAAATTGTAACCTGTCCTCGTCAATTATTTGACAGTTATGATCAACCTACTGTTCTACATATTTAGATTCTAACTTTAAGGCCTCTTCTTTATGATCAAACTCCTGTTCCTCATATATAGATTGATATTTACTCCTCTTTATACATGTCAATTTTTTTGTTCGACGAGTACGAATTTAATTCTAAGGCCGCTTCTTTACTTGCCCATTATGATGAAATAAAACCTTTTGTTCTATACGTATATAGTTGACAGAAGATTGGGGTGAAGTGCTCTTTTCTGCACTGAAGAGAGCCGGTGGGACCGCGTTCAGTAACATGGCTGTTGGTTATAACAACGTCGATGTCAATGCTGCTACTAAGTATGGAATTACAGTTGGAAATACCCCAGTAAGTTTCGGTTGAATAGTTTATCTACTTATGTTCATTTTGCCAAATTGCAGGAAACCCCCATCAGTTTTGACCAGCCTGAGTTCCAAAAACCTGCACTTTACCCCTCCGACCGTAGTGCTGTTATTATTTCCTCTGTTAAATATTTTCAAGATAGCCCTGAACTTCTATCATCTTTATGTGATTGTTTCATTAACTGTTCGTAATTAATACTTTTACCAAGGGTAAATTTGGAATAAAATTTAATAGAAACCAGAAACTCTTGACGGTCATAAAAAACAAGGGGTGACAAAGTGCAGGTTTTCAAACTTACGGTGGTTTCATGCCTAATTGGGCAAAGTGAGAGGTTTTCTGCAATTAGCCATTCATTTTTGAAGAATGGTTCTGAAAATGTTCATATTAAATGCAATTATTAGGGAGTTCTTACAGAGACAACTGCGGAATTAGCCGCGTCACTTTCCGTGTCTGCTGCTAGACGAATAGTCGAAGCAGATCAGTTCATGAGAGCAGGGTTATATGATGGATGGCTACCCCATTTGTATGAACCCAATAACTTTAATTTAATGAGGGTAATTAGTATTTTAAATTGTTGAATGAACGTGACTTAATGATGTTTGTGATTTCGATAGGTTTGTTGGGAATTTGCTTAAGGGGCAAACTGTAGGAGTAATTGGAGCTGGGCGTATCGGATCTGCGTATGCTCGGATGATGGTAAGATTACCCTTTTATCATTTATGCTTTAATAAACAGATGAAGTCTCTTGATTTTTAATGCAAAAAATTAGTGAGGAACTGGATTCAAAAGGTAATGAAAAAAAAATGTTTCTATTGAAATGCTATATCCACATCGATTGATTATTTAGTTCACTTTTGAGTATAGTTCATAGTGGAGTTAATATAAACCCCACTTTTATGTACACATAGTGCAAACAATCAATTTCTTCTGAGAATTATAATTAATTTTGAAGTTAGTTAGCTTAGGCATGTTTACATATCAAAAAAAATAAAATTTATGAAGGACATTCTACTAGCATTCTGTAACCCAGAATGTATTATTTATGAAGGAACTCGTGTCGACCAAAAAACACAAACACCCTTGGGCCAGAAGAGTTTTAAACAAAATTTTTATTATCATATTGTATGCCGGACTTCAATTTTCAATTCAAGGTCGTGATCCTTTTTCCCTTTTCGACAGATTGAGGGTTTCAAGATGAACCTCATATACTATGATCTGTATCAAGCAACTAGACTAGAGAAGTTTGTTACAGGCATGTCTTCTATACTCTATAGTTTTTTCTTCTTCTTTATTTTTCCCTGAACCTTTCCATTTCTTGCAGCATATGGTCAGTTTCTGAAGGCTAACGGCGAACAACCTGTTACTTGGAAAAGAGCTGCTACAATGGAGGAGGTGCTCAGAGAAGCTGATGTGGTCAGAACTCGACGTTTTAAAAAACTCAAAAGGCTATTTATTATTACAATTTTTATGATAGCTGTAAAATTTCTTAAGACTTTAATTGATGTTTGCAGATAAGTCTTCACCCGGTTTTGGATAAAACTACATACCATTTGATCAACAAGGAGAGGCTAGCCATCATGAAGAAGGTAATATTTATTGCATTACAATTTTCCTTCGATATAACGCAAGTTTTTTGGTTTTCTATTCATAATTATAAACTTTGACGTGTTAAAAAAATCGTATGGATTGTTTACAGGAAGCAGTTCTTGTAAATGCAAGCCGAGGACCAGTTATCGATGAAGCTGCCTTGGTAGAGCATTTGAAAGTGAATCCAATGTTCCGAGTTGGGCTTGATGTGTTTGAGGTAATTTAAGAACTTACCTTTTCAATTAATATTTTGCATGATAACTTGATACTATTTTATCTTCTTCCTGTGGTAATCATAGGGGAATCTCTTGCATTCAGTTAGAGAAGAAATTATAGAACCATAAACTCGATAGGCTGAAACCACCTATTCCATCCTCTAGAACTATATTTTGATATGAATTGTTCTTGTATCATTGGATAACCATTGTTAATGTCCTTCCATTGCATGAGAACTCCAGACTTGAAGGTTAGGGGATATAATTTTAGATTCTAACATGTACACACACGTTCAACGACCTTCTTATGGACTGAAACCTGGACTTTTAGACAAATATATATTTTTAGTATGTTATTTTAATATGTGTCCAGTAGGATTTGAACCTGAATGTAATATAATGATTCATCGTTTCAACAGGAGGAACCTTTCATGAAGCCAGGACTTGCTGACCAGAAAAATGCCATCGTCGTACCTCACATTGCATCTGCTTCCAAGGTGATTAATAAATTTAACTCCCCGAGTAAATAAGAAAATATATTTGAAACTAATTCTTCTCAAAGTTTTTGTTCTTCCTCAATTGTTCCAGTGGACACGTGAAGGAATGGCTACACTTGCTGCTCTGAATGTCTTGGTATGTCATAATTTCTTCAAAAGAAGTATATATATTCAACATATAGAAGATTTCTGTTAAATAAATTGAGACTATTAGAGAGAGATAACAAGGCTATTACTGAGTAGAGCCTAGGTACTTATAGCTAATTCGATGGTGTTTTAGTAATTATATTTCAGCCTAATCGCAATTTAAACGCATGACGCGAAAAACATCAGGTTTTTTTTCCCAACACGTATTTTTCAGCAAAAATGAAACAGTAAGGTATTTATCAGTGAGAATATGCAACAGAATCTCCACAAATATGTTTGTCATATGATATGCTGGATTACAGGGTAAGATCAAAGGATACCCATTATGGGCTGATCCGAACAGGGTCGACCAGTTCTTGGATGAGAATTCTACACCACCAGCCGCTTGTCCGAGCATCGTAAACGCGAAACAACTTGGTATATATTCGTGTACAATGGACTGGATAATGTCTCTTACTTTGTAATCAGGGGAGAAAATTTCTAACATGCTGGTTCATGTTGTAGGCATTCCTGCTTCTAAGCTTTAAGGGGAATCTGATGAAATGCATATCTTATGATTAAAGGGGGAAGCACCAAAAATAGGAGCACATAGTGTTTCAAAATGTATGAATACTCAGAGTTGCTAGTGTTTTGTCTTTATGTTTTCTCTGCAAAAAATCTTCTTGATAGCATAAGATGAGAAACAAAATGCATATTGCAGATGACAGGTCTTGTGTTGTGTTTTATAAAAGCTTAAATTGCAGACAACAGGTCTGAGGAAACCATCTATGTTTTAAAATTTTGCACTTTACTCCTTCAACTTTTGCACTCTAGCAGCTTTTAAGGCTGTTATTTTTCTTTTGTTAAATCTCAACCGTCCAGCTTCTACAATTTTGCCTGGGTTGAAAATTCTACAGAATCCTTATCCTATCTTATCCTATCGAGAAAATCTCCTATGATCAAGCATTAATATGGATTCAATTTCCATCCATCTCACACAGTCGCATTTCTCCGATTTAGGGTTGCAACGATTGATGGTGAAAGATTCAATTTGGAAGAGGATACATATCTTTTATATAAAACCCCCTTTTCTTTCTTTCGTTCTTTTCACCATTTCATATTAACTATATCACTGTAAAACTTAGTTTGGGCCCACAAAACATGGATGCACATGTTCTTTTAATATAGTGAGATTCTATCCAAAAGATTCAAGGTTTATGGAGGTTTATCACATTTTATACTCATATGAAACTCATTCTTTTTTCTCCATTTTAACGGTCATCTTCTCAACATGCATTTCCTGCTTATATAATATTTAAACTAGTAAACTTCTAATCTAGCTAGTATGAGAACTTAATTCATCTTTACTTATTTTATTTTATCTCAAACAGGTGGACTTTAATTAAATTCATCTTTACATTTTTTTATCTCAAACTGGTGGACTTTAATTAAAAATTTAGTTGTGAGTTATGAAAGCATGATATAATAGAGTATTTCACTTGGAAATCACTGGTTTTAAGAAAATCACTGGTTTTAAGAAAGTACAAGAAAGCTAATTAAAATTAATATTTGGTTACTGTTTTAAATATGGTTACCATAGTATCATTTCAATCTCCATTATTCTCAAACAGCAAAGAAGTTTCGGCATAGAAAGTACGTTATTCCCTCCGTTACAATCGTATCATTTCATGCATTAATTCTCTTGAAACTAGAATTGAAACTTGAATAAATGTAAAGAACATCCAAAATTTAGAAAGTAAAACATGCTTTTTTGATATTCAAAAGGACAAGTAATTTGAGAAGACAATATGCTAAATAAGTTGAGCATTAAGAAACAAAGGAGTAGGAATTGTGAAAACATCTTATGCCACGATGTAACCTTTGATTTTAGAAATTAGCATGAAGTAAAATCTCTGCCATTATAATGCAGAACTTAATTTTAGGATGTAGCTCATTTCATCTATCTCGATGATGGAGGTCGGAATCTCCTTCAGATGTTGTCCTCCGTCGATCTTACTGCCCGCGAGGCTGAACGGTTGAGATTTGAGGTGAGTGTTGAGCGTGTGGGTTTCAATGGGTTGTTGGTTGTCGTTGACATCGAGCTACCTGCAAAGGAAGTCCCAGTGTGGGAAACCACCGTAGGACCCTTCGACGATCAAGGAAGTACCGAGGAATAATAATGGCAGGCTAGCGGCGTATTGGAAATGAGTTCGAGGTACCTCCATTGTCTGGAAGAGAGGGTTTATATAGCGGTCGTATGGAGCAAACCGGTGCGAGATTCTCGTCGTTCATTACGCCCTCGCCTCACGTTCGCGTTGATGGAGGGGCACGTCCATTAATGGCGGGATACACTCATTAATGGAGAGACGCACTAGTGTGGGATGCGGGACATGGAGCAGCGGGGATCTCGTTTTGGCGAGATACACGGAGCCGTTATGGAGGCGCTTGGGCTCCGTGCTCTCGGTTGAACAGGGAAGCCAAGGAAGTTCAGATCGGTGGATAGCTCGGAGGCGAGCGAGAAGGCCGAGTAAGCTCAGCTCTGTAACAGTTCAGAGACGAGCAAGAAGGTTGTGGAAACTCGGCTATATGATTGCTTGAAGGCGAGCCGTTGGCAGGTTGCTAGGCAAATAGGCAAGGTACTTCAGGAAGGTCTCCCAAAGGTCGGATGCAACCTCGGAGATGAGATGTCGAGAAATGTCCCTCGTGCATCGTACTTATTCCAGCTCCGTAGCCCCCAGAAATCTAGCGGGCTTAAGCGGATGCCACATCATCTGCTATGTGTCGTGATCTGGGGAATTTCCACTTACGAGTATCATCATTATCCCCTCACTCTCATTCCGACCTATTTATGGGTCGGGTCGAGAGTGGTTTGCTCGGTTTTCTTCGTTCAGCTTGGTACCGAGGAATCTTCATGGTGGATTGTCTGGGAACGATGTGGCGTTTAGCGGCCGTGTCTCTTCGATCTCTGGATCCACGCTTCGATTTACAGTACGTCTAGGTTCTCGTGCATATCTTTGATGACGTCAGCGGATCAGCGAAATGATTGCACCATAAAGGAGACATCGCCTCGCTCGCTCAGGCAGTTGATCTTCGTGCCACGTGGCCATACTTGGGTGGCGGACTGCGAGACGTCGCCAGTCGGATCCGTGTGAGGGGGAGACGTCCAATGGTCGGTTGCTACGTAGCGTCATTGGGGCCGTTCACTTCGTGTCGTGTGTTTTTTGTTTGTTTTGGTTGACCGTGGATTGTATACGGAGATTAGTTAATGTCGTCACCCGTTGGGCGTGGATCAGTCAAAATCCGTATATCTTAGATTTTGGCTTAGGTTTATTTAAAGACTGTTAATCTGGTTTGAGATTAAGACCAACTTAAATATATGAGCATTTGGGCTCAATTTATTTTAACTAAGGATACGCTAGTCTAATTTGAGACTAAGATCAACTCAGCAAAATTTCAAGGATCATTTTTATTTCAAATCCAACAATAGAGCATTTGGGCTCAGTTGTAACAAACCTCAGAGATCTAGCCAATTTGGGCTTAGTGTGCTTAATCTTTCCTTTTTATTCATTCAAAAGTGCTAAGCACTTATTTGAGCTCTGTTTGTTCAGCTCTTTTCTTTTTATGTAAAAATGCTAAGCACTTATTTGAGTTCTGATATGTATATCACGTGAAATATTCAGTTATGGGCGCTGCCCAATGAGTATTGAACACTTTAGTTGTTTGACTAATCATGAAGTGCTAAGCACTTTTATGGTGTCTACGTGAGGTGCACATGCGGCGTTGGACGTTACCCAATCAGTGCTAAGCATTCAGCCGTTTTGGCTGCATATGGAGTGTTAAGCACTTTTTACTTGGCGCCCACGTGAGGAGCACGTGCGGCGCTGGGCGCTGCCCAATCAGTGCTAAGCACTCAGCTGTTTTGGTTATTTATGGGCTAAGCACTCTTATTATTTTTGTGGCGCCCACATGAGGAGCACGTGAGGCGCTGGGCGTGTTTGGAGGGGCGCCCACGTGGGAAGCACGCGAAGCGCTAAGTTCTTTTCATTTTCAGAGATTGAGTCTCTGTTAATGGCATTTTGACCATTAATGATCACCAAGATTTTTGTTTTGAAGATCTGGGATCAAGTCTAAGTTCTTTTATAAGAACTAAGTTTTTTTTTTGGGTTAAACCCTATTTTCCGAGAAATTAAATCCCCATAGGATAAGTTCTTTTTTCTAGTTCTTTTCTAAATTTTTGATTCTCAAGAACAAGATCTTCCCGATGAGAATTAAATTCTCAACTTGTGGAAGGCTTGTCTTGTGGATCTCCAATCCAGAAAAAGAACTAAATTCTTTGAGAAGGGTTAAACCCTTAAATAGGTAAAAGAGATATTTTTATCTCTGTGTTTTCTTTACCTAAATTCTTTTTCTTGAAGAGAGAAGTCTTCTTCTTTGAGAATTAAATTCTCAATTCTTTTGAAAACTTTCTGTCTTTTTTATGGGGAGGTTCCTCTCTCCCTGTGTGTCTTGGGTCCTTTATATAGGAGGCAAATTGTTAATTGATTTTGAGAAAATCTCTCATTGAGAGATTCCAAATGATTTAATTGGTCTCAAAATTGATCTGGGTAATTTAACCCACCGTTGGATGTTTGATCCAAGGGTTTTCTATTTTACAGAAAATGTTATTCTTGTTTTTAACAAGATTAGGGAAATATTTTCCTATATATATAATTTATTCTGTCAAGTGGTGATTTTTAATCACCATGGATTTTTAATCCAAGAGTTCTCTATTTTACAGAGTGTAATTTTTCTTCTTTTTTTGTTTTAGAAAGATTGAGGGAATATATTCCCAAAATAGAATTTTATTCTATTATTGGATCATTGATCCAACCGAGTGTATCTTTCTTATTTAGAAAGATTTGGGAGATATTTTCTATTAATAGAATTTGATTCTATATTTTGATAATTTATCTTCCCCGTTAGATCCAACGGCTCTGTTTAACAAAGAGTATTGTAGAATTTAATTCTACCTGGACGCTGGCGCTCACGTGTTGTACACGTGGGCACCATTTAAGAATTTAATTCGTAAGATAGGTATTCTTGTGCTTTGCACATTGGCGCCCGCGTGAGGAGCACGTGCGGCGCCATATAAGAATTTAACTTTTATTTAGGAAGCACTCTTGTGCTTTGCACATTGGCACCCACGTGAAAAGCACATGAGGCGCCATCATATGATTTAATTCTATAAGATTGGCTCTGGCACTGGCTCCCTCGTGGAGAGCACGTGAGGCGTTGCCTCATTCTAACAGAGCTTAACTCTTTTATTAGGTTAAATATTAGGGGAACAAATGCCCCCCACCGTTGTGCTCACGTGGCTCACACGTGAGTGCAACGGTGTCATCTTTTCTACCGTTCAATCTCTTGGGGAGTTAAACTGTCCCTTCATGTCTTATAAATAGGGCCTTTGGCTCTTGAGATGACCGTCGTTTCATCATCTTCTTGAGTCTTCTTCTTCCTTGAGAATTTAATTCTCTCCTTAGAGCTTAGAACTCTATTCCCAGAACTTTCTCAGAGTTAAACTCTGTCAAAAATTGGTAAGAATTATGACCACGATTTAACTTTTAAAGAAACTCTTAAAAGATTCTCTTCTCGTTTTGGGTTTTTAACCCATTAACAGAGTTTTGCTCTTCTCTTGGAACGATCTCTTAGAGATCTTAAAAAAAACTTTTTATTTGGGTAAATTATGGGTGTTAGAGATCTTATGGTTTTACCATGTCAGTGACTTTGATCTTTGAGGGTTGTTTGGAATTTAATTCCATTTTCTGTAGGGGATTTCTGAGAAAATTTCTTTTGAAAATTCTTTTGGGAATTTTATTATCTTTTCTTATTTTCTTTTTAGGATTCTTCTTGCTGATTTGAATCTGCCATAGAACTTGTTTTTCGAGAATATTGGGAGTTTAACTCCACAGTTCAATGAAATTTTATGAGAATCCCTTTGGATTCCTACAATGCCTGCCTGCCTCATCATTGATGGGGTATTACCTTTGATTTTGTAGGGGCCACTGTTTTTTTAGATCATGATGATTTTGGTATTTTGATTGCTAAGTCCTTGAACATTGTATCAATAATTAACCCCTCCTTTTTTTATAGGTACTATGGTTTCTCATCTGCATGATCTTGAAGAGATTATCTCTTATGAGGATATTCACGTCCAAGGCCGCTGTTAAGGCCAGGAGTTTACTGACGCCCAATGTGCTGAGGTAATGCGTCGCTTCGACGATTACAACGGTCGATTGCTCCCCAGCCGTTCTACTCTTTTGAAGATTGTCGTTGGGTCGATTTAGGAAGCACTTCCTGAGCTTGATGAGGCCATGCCACTCGAGACACTTGATGATGCTGAAGACTAGGTGCATTCAGTATATCTGATGAGCTTGATCTCAAAGAAGCGGAGAAATGATTTCGTCGATGTTTTCCATCGCGTCTTCCAACAGAAGGCGACAATATCCACGTACCAGAGGATGGACGACATCAGCGGGGATCCCGACGCTTGCATTCGTGAGAAAATTCATAAGAAGATGGTCAACGAAGCTAGAAGCACTTTACTCAAACTTGCCTCTAAGTTCATGAATCCGTGTCCGGAATTCAGCGTCTTGCCGTTGTAAAACCCTTTTTTTCAATGTATAAATTTCTTCGAAGTATGAATGACACAACTTCCCCCTCTTCCTTACGCCAATGTTCATATGTGCCTCTGTGAGGTGTTGTTATATATATATATATATATATATATATATATATATATATATATATATATATATAAACTAGCGCCGGTGCTCATGTGTCATGCACGTGAGGCGCTGGTTCAAATCCTGAAAAGAATCAACGCCGGCACTTCGCGTGTCATGCACGTGGGGCGATGCTGATGGATTTACTTCACCTTCTGGCTTTGATTTTCATGAGTCAACTCTTTCTTTTCCCATGTCCTTTTTGTCAGGTCTTGGAAATAGTTCCACCATGCACAACATTTTCTGTGCCTAAATTTAACTGCTTCTCTTTATATTCTGAAGCAATGATCTTCTTTTTCTTCATAAGGAGAGAACCATTTTTAACAGACCAAGAGTCATGGCTTGCAATCGTCCTCACGCTTGTCGGCAACCAGGAGAGGTATCCATCGAGAAAATTGTTCCTCGTTTTGTTGCGCGATTAGTGGACCCCGTTCTCACAGATGACCAATATGACACGGTAATGTTTGAGCTCTTGGCTCGTAGGGGCTCTCCTCTTCCTATCGGCTCCATTTGGCTTCGGATGATCTTCTCGTCTGTACTTGCTGACATCCCTTCTCATCCACTGGAGATGACTCCGGCGATGCTCGACGTGGCGGAGGACAATATCGAGTGCTTTCATGAGGCACATTTGATTACCCAGCCTCTGAAAGATCGTTCTGTTCAGTTGCTAAGCCAGATACGGGCTCAGCGAGCCATCATGTCTGCCTTCGTTGATGGGCACGGCGCTGACCGATGGAGAGATACTCCTCGTGAAGATTGCCGCTTCGACATGGTGGAGAAGGCAGAGAGGGCTTTAGAAAATTTTATCCTTAGTTTTGTAAACCCTTTTACTTTTGATCCCGTATTCGGTGATCTGTTTCCTGCAGAATAAAGTACTTATTTAAATGTGCTTCTTTATTGTTGACTGTTGAATGTTTTTTCTCCAGTACATATCCATGTGGGCATCTTGCCTCTGCATATATACTTTGCATTTTAATCTTAGAACTTTTTGATGCATGCATCTAGCTATAGGTGAACACCGGACTGATGTGAACAAATGCTTCTCCCTACCACGTTGCTCATGGTCGTGAGTGAAGTAATGCATAGCATATGGCCGGTTTCGAGCTGGCATACACAATTTTTATTAGAATTTTGATCACAAGCGTCATCATCTATCGTTAACTCAGATCTCGATTCTCAAGAAATATAGTTCTAAACTGTAACACCCGGCCCCTTTTATACCAAAGACCGTATTTTGTTACTTATATTTCTCTTTATTCTTATTTAGGAATTATTTATTTTATTTATAAATTAATTATTATATTTTATTTTCAAACCCCATTTGAACCCTAATCCTAATTACTTTTGTCCCAAATTATTTCCAAGCAGCCCAACCCTATTTTCTTCTATTAGAACCCAAGCCCCTTTTAAATAAATTTATTTCCTATTTAAATATTTTAGCCCAGCCTCTTTCTCGGCCGGCCCTTTCATTTCTTTTCCCTTTTGTATTTTTTCCCTGCGGCCCAGTGCCTCAGCTCACTTTCTTTTTCGTTTAGTAATTAATCAAATTTTAACCCAAATCCCAAGCCCACTCCCTTTATTTTCCTATGTGATTTTTTCCCCTAAATTCCTCAGCCCATATCCTATTTCTTTTAACCAAAATTTTCTCAGCCCACTACCTATTTTCCCATCCTTAATATTATTATTATTCAGCCCGGCCCGCTACTTTCATTTCTCCAATTAACCATTTTCTTCCGGCCCAGACTTCAGCCCAGTCTCTTTCCATTCCTTATTTAAATTCTGCGGCCCGCTTTCCTTTTTCCCAATCTCTTTTCGCATTTTCTTGGCCCAACTCCCTTTTCAGCCCACGCACACACACCAAACCCACTCCCTACAGTGACGTCTTCCTCCAACGGCCATTTCCTTCATTGCGCGCGCGTTTCGCCTTCTCCGCCGCCTTCTTCGCCAGCACTCACGCTCTTGTCGGCCACGCCCCCGCTCGCGCCGTTACTCCACGACACGCGACCCCGTCTCCTTACCCCTCACTCTCCCGTCTCCCTCTCTTTCCTTTCCCCTCTCAATCTCAAACCTCCCCTCTCTCTCGCGAGAAAACTCCGGCCACCCTCCCTCCTAAATCAACCGACAGCCCCACCCCCGGTTCGATTTCTCGAAACCCTAACCCTAAGATCACGACGAGCTCCGCCCTCAATTCGCTTCAATCTCAAAGAAAATCACCGATGTCGATGGATCGAAAGATCAAGATCGATCTGGACAAGCTCCCGATCAAGCGACTGGAAGCCATCGAGGAGTCTGGAATCGAGCATTTCTTCTCAGAAATCAGCAATGAGGAGACTCGCGTGAACATGATCCGAAGGATCGATTTCTCCTCGATCATCGAAAGGGATTCGAAGAAGCAGAAGAGCTCCAAGGAGTCGGCTGCTGCTGCTGCTGCGGCGGCGCCGACGTGGCCGTGGCAGAGCTTGGTGGAGAATATGCGCCAGGTTCATGAGGAATTATCTGTTGTTATTGATCTCATCAACACCGTTGAAGCAAATGATGCTGTAACAGTTGCTTGGATGCAAAGGCCGAAGCAGCTGCCCAATGAGGCGTTATCGGATATTGCAGTATCTGCGGCAACTAAGCTGCAGCGTCTTCGGCATCTAGGGAGGTATTTTAAGCAATCTTCTAAAGCATTAGAGCAGCAGGTTGCAAGAGAAGCTAGGTTTTATAGTTCCTTGATCAGATTGCAGCAGAATTGGAAAGTAAAGCGGCAGCGATTAGCAGTGACTGGTCCAGGCAGTGAGAATTTCATGATTGATCTGCAAGATAATTCAAAATCAGATGGCATGGTGTATTCCCGTGCATCCCCGGGACTGATCCAAGCAAGTTCTTACTTGCTACATGCTATTTATTACTAGTTTACAAATTTAAAATTGTAGATATATCACATGTTTTGCCTTACGTAAATATTGCCACAAACTGTTCGATGCTTGTTCTCATAGAAAATCATTATCAAATTTGACGGAACTGGATATAATGCTTTGGCCCTTGCTGTGATGGATACCCTGCGCAAGTTTTGCTAGAAAATATGACCGTTCATGACTAAAACAACTACCCTCAAGTTTAACCGTAAAACTGGAATTTCCTTGCATCTGAAAACCGTTAAATTCACCATAAATCATATACATAATAGAATGGTGCATTCGAGGGCTAAAATCGAAGCCGACTCGACGAACTTTAACCCTATACTGGTTTCCTGATATTCCTGTACTTAAATTGTGATGATAATTGTATCGGAGTGCGACTCTGGATTGCAGTCCAGAGCGACTCCAGTCATGGCTTGCTGTTCCGTATTGGATACCACAGGTGTTCCTTAACTAGTAGGTTGCGGAACTCCGCTGTTTATTATAGACAAATCAGTTAGCTAGACAACACAATTGGCTTCATTCTGTTTCGTTACCGTTTGATATCTAATCTGTAATTTAATAGATTGGGACACATAACAGTCCCAGCAGAATCAGAATTGACATGTTAATATTAAACAGATTATAACTCCTAACGTACAGACGCGATTGAAGATCCGTCTGTTGTGTTGAAAACCTTACTGAAAAACCTAGAATTCGTCCAACTGTAGCATCGCTAAATTATGATCCCAACTAGGGTTAAAATGCGTTGCGAAATGGATTTCTGATTCTGAAACCGGATTTCCAGCCGCGTGCGCTTAAAATGAAATAGTTATAACTAATGATCCTGGAACCCGATTGGCTTGAAATAAAATTCTAGGGATGGATAAATGAACATATTAAATACTATCTGTTTATCATTTCGCTAAATTATATACATATGTTTCATGATAAATCGTGCAAGTGATAGACTGTTGTTTTTTTTATGATACCTGAGTTGTGCTTCTTATACTGCTCATGCATCATATCATACATATATCATTGTAGTGATAACCTAGTGACATCGTGCATTTACCCAGTGATAGATTTTAGTGGTGATTGTGGCAAGTACGTCAGTGTTCGTGTATCCGTGATTAAGTGAAAGTGATACGTACTGGTACACAATCAGCGATCCTATTATTTCATTGCATTGTCGACGTCTGTGACATGCGTGCACGTGTGACTATAAGTGGAATGGGACATTTATGGAAGCGTTGCACGGGTGTCACAGATAAGACACCAGACACTACCGTTTATCTTAGGTATTAGTCGGGACGTGCTTGATGGAGGTCCTGCCTCCAGTTCTCGCGCAGACTTGTCACGGATCGATTAGTATTTAGGTTGATGGTTAGCGTTTGATGTAGACCATGGGGTGTGGGGTAGTTTAAGTGTGAGTTCAACAGAATCTCGGGAGTCCCATGCCGGCTTATATATTTAGGGAGTTATATGGATATTTACAGGGTACGTGATATATACACCGTGATATTCTTGTTACTTGTTGGGCCTGTGGTCCCTCGCCCTTGGGTTCTATCCTTGGGTGGAGGACACTCACGAGTGGTTGGCTCTCATACTTGGACTGACGATAGGCTTAGTGACCTGTACAGTGAGACTTAGAGACTGATAGGGATACTGGCATTTTATTCCTTATATATACTGTGTGGCATACGTGACATATTGTTATACTGCTTTACTGTTCCGCTGCGTTGATTACTACACATGCATATTCATGATGCCATTTATTTACTGCTTCACATACCTATTATCACTGTTAGAACTGTCACTTGATTTTATACATATTATATTGCTATTGTGTCGCTCTGACGACCTGAGTATGCATGCTCAGTATGAAGAGAAGATTTAGCTTGGATCAGAACTAGACGTGCATCACAGACTTCTTGACTTGATACTCCGAGTTACTTTCGTTTGTTCCACTTCAGGTCAGTTTATATTATTGTATCTTTCAGTTACTGCATTTCTCATTACCTGCGCATCGTTTACTGTTTACCATGATAAACTAGAAGCCGAAGTGTGACTACGGCAGGACATTTCCTTGACCGTAGGAGCATGGCTGGCCTTGTCTACCCCTCGTATTCCGTATTTTGGGAAGCGGGGCGTGACATAAACCCTGAGGCCTATGAGTTGCGCCTTTCCGTTTCTTGATGTCTTGATCTGGCGCGAAGTAGTTTATGTACTCATTTCGGAGTTTGTAGTTTATTTACTCGTTTCGTAGTCTCTAGTTTATGCACTCATTTCGGAGTTTGTAGTTTATTCACTCGTTTCAGAGTTTTTAGTTTATGTACTCGTTTCGGAGTTCGTAGTTTATTTACTCGTTTCGGATTATCTTTAGTTTACCTCCCTTGGGTTTACAGGCAAACTTGTCCTAACGTTATATGCAGATAACCTTCATTCTTTACGACAGAGGCCCGTTAGGTTTGTGGTACTAGGGTTTTAGTCCGTGGTACCGTCACATTGGCTGATGTATTCCTCGATATTCAGTCTTCAAGCTGTTGTTCGAGTAGCCCCGCGATTGTCGTGTCTCTGATCCCTTCGGGGGCTGGACAAAACGTCTTCAAGTAATCTCCTTAGGTCATATTACCGTCAGAAGGGCAAGCGTTAGGAATTTGCCATGACCCTTCTTACTTGAGATTAGGCTCAATTTGGAGCCCCGATGAGTCATAACCACTCCGCTCTGGTGTGGGATGATCTTCGATAGTCATTTAGGCTTTATATGAGTTGCCGTCGAGACCCAAAACTGGGAATATGCCGTCACTTCATTTTTTTCTTTGACGATGTCGCGTCGATTCTTTGCTGAAGTAGGATAGACATCTGTAGGACTTCTATGCTGTATGTATTGCAGTTGAAGTCCGGAGTTAGGAATATGCCATTGCTCCAATTTCATTTGATAGCCGCGTTCGCATCCTGCTGAAATGAGAAGAACGTCGGGGCGATCTCTAGGCTTTACATGTTGCCATTAAGACCTGAAATTAGGATTTTGCCGTCACTTCATATTTATTTGATTATCGTTGTAACGACTCTGAATTTATTGTACAAATTTTTTCAATTTAATGTACAGAAAGGAGTTTACAAGCCTGAGTACAAGTTATAAGTTAATTTTTGTTTAAGAACAGTAAGAAATAACTTGTAGCTCACTGGTAAAGCCCCTGCACTGCTGTGACGTAGCCCCTATGTTTGAACCCCTTCAGACACATTATTTTTTCTGATTTATTTTAAAATTTTTGGAAGCCTAAAAGTTTACACATGCAATTTACATAAAAAACGAAAATACAGAAAAATCAAACATGTGCACAATGTTTTAAATATTGAGATGAATACGTGGCATCAATCCACCGGCCTCACCCCTAAAAATGACCGGCGAGATTCCCCCCTTGGCCGGTATCGACGGTCGGCCTGTGGCCAATAAGGCCCGGGTTTTGCACACATGAGCTTTCCCCTACCCCTAACTCTTCTGCACTGCAATCAAACAGTGACTATTAATTTCACCTTTAAACCAAGTTTTAATGCATTTTAATTCACCGTTTTAATTCTAAAACCCTAATTCCACACTATAAATACTATCCCATGCCCTAGCCCTTCATCATTCTGAAAATTATAGCCAAAATTCTCAAAATTTCTCAAGTACAAGTGAAGTAGAAGAGGAGTTATCAAGCGATCAAGTTCCGGCGAGGATCGAAGCAAATTCCGGCGACCCTGCGACGCCACGACGACAACCCTCCCTTCCTACACCTTTCTTTAAGCCTCCTATAGTGTAAGTCCCCTCCAATCCCCATTCGTCTTTAAAAATTCATTTTCAAAACGTATGTCGGAAGTAGAGTTAACACCGACATCTTCTTCTAAAACTCTATAATTCCACTTTTTCTTACATATTCGTCATTCATATTCCTACACCATACTTGTTAACATAAAACCAATGCTTATAATCAACTTTTAATCAAAAATATCTTTAAATTAACATTTACATTAAAATACCATGAAGTTTGTATATACCATCTTTATTTGTTTTTCTTAAACATACCTTTAGGAAAATTCACGAGGTAACGACCTACCTCTCACATACACACATGGTTCCATAGCACGATACTCTTTGAATGTATTTTTGTTACGATTACAATATTACATTAAAATACCATTTACTATAAAACCGGTTTTCTTTTAAATTGTATTTTTAATTCCTTTGCAAATATGCCTCTACAACACTTTTTAGGGGACCCGCTATTGGATAGTGCGGATTATCACACATGCTTAGGCTAGTAGAGCGAGATGCAGACCTCCTCACGGAGCATTCGGTCTCGAAAGATTTTTAATACGGTTTTTAAGAAAAACGCATTTTTCTACTTAATTAAAAAAAAATAATTTTTAATAATTATATAAATATTACAAAATCTATATATTTTAAAAAATAATAAACTTATATTTTTCAAATGAAAGAATTACAATTTTCATCAAGATACCATCAAGATACCAACAAAAGACAAGTTTTACAATAAAATACCATGAACTTTCCAAACTAAGCTATTATCACTAAAGTACCTCAAATACTTAAAATTCACATCCATGAAAACCCTAAATAATATAAATAACTTCTCTAGATTTATTTTTAATTTTATTAAAAATATTTTTCATAAAACCCCTTCGCGTTATATAAAACTATATTTAAGGACTTTAGTAAATATAGGTTTAAGCGGGATCAATTCTCTTGAGCCCCAGAGAGCCAGAGAAAGCGAGTGCTTTCCTATTTAAGGTAGAAAACTTAACGGTATTATCAATGGTAATTATCTTGGAAAAAGACACAAATCCTGTCGTTCATATGCAGCAGTTACCGATAACTCCCGAACCTAATTCAGGATCTAAATCCGTTACAAGTGTCTAACTCAACTCTGACTCTAAATTAAACTTGAATTCAAACTCAAACCAGAATCCAATTCAAACATGAATCCAAACTGTAACATGTATACTTGAATATGAACCTGAATATCAAACCTGAATACAAGACTTGACTTGACTTGACCATGGCTATAACTTGACATGACTACAAGCTTACATCCTGAACCTGACTACTTGAACAACTTATATCCATGGTCTCGGAAAGCCTTGTAAATATAATATATACGATACATTACGGGGTTAACGGGGTAGATTGGTACGGAATGTATTAGCGTGGTACGAGATGATCACTAAAAGACACCTACATGAACTCTCGTGTTGTTGTCCCGTGGGTTTTGACGGGGCCTTATACTACATGTTACCATAGTCCATGGGGTAAGATGGACTTCTCTCGTATACATAAATACTTTCTGTACCAAGCTACAAACAACTACGTTAGAATAGCAATCTTATACCTGTACATCTTACCAGTTCAATTCTCATTACTTGCTATATTCCTTTCTTTCTTTTAGGACTTACCGAGCGCTAGTTCGCTGACGACATTCCTATCTATTTTTTTCTTTGGAATGTTCGTTAGGAGGACCGGACTCTTAGGAGATCGAGCTGAACCAAGAGGACTTGGACCAGTTCACTGCCCAGCAGGACTTCAAGTTCATCTTATACTTATTTCAGTTTATATGCCATTGTTTAGGCATTACTTTATATCATTGTATCTTTCCTTTTCAAAACAGTTGTAATGTAAAGGTGAATGTTAATAAAAGTTGCTGTTTATTTTATATCTCTTTTTAATTCTTGTGCATTATATATATATATATATTGCTTAATTACGCTTAACGTATTTATTTCTTAGTAAATACGTTGTGGGCTTACCACATCACCACTTCCGTACACTGGGAAGCGGGGCGTGACAGCCATGTCTGCCCCTGCTAGAATGAGGAGGGAGGGGACACAGGGATAGTCTCTATGTTGTATATATACCGTCAAGACCTGGAGCTAGGATTTTTCCATGGCTCTATTTTTGCTTTGACCCTTGGGTCTTTTGTTGACGTTGCGTCAGCATCCTGCTGGCATGAGAATCACGTCGAGCTGGAGTTAGGATTTTGCCATCACTCCACTTTGCTTTGACCCTTGGGCCCTATTTTTTTTATGATGACGTTGCGTCTGCATCCTGCTGGAATGAGAAGAACGTCGAAGTGATCTCTAGGCTGTAGATGTTGCCATTAAGATCTAGAACTAGGATTTTGCCATCACCCCACTTTAATTGACCCTTGGGTCCTTGTTGACGTTGCGTCTGTATCCTGCTGGCATGAGAAGCACGTCGAGCTGGAGTTAGGATTTTGCCATCACTCCACTTTGCTTTGACCCTTGGGCCCTATTTTTTTTGATGATGAAATTGCGTCTGCATCATGCTGGAATGAGAAGAATGTCGAAGTGATTTCTAGGCTGTAAATATTGCCATTAAGATCTGGAGCTAGGATTTTGCCATCATCCCACTTTAATTGACCCTTGGGTCCTTATTGACGTTGTGTCTGTATCTTTCTGGCATGAGAAGCACGTCGAGCTAGAGTTAGGATTTTACCATCACTCTAGCTTTTGATTTGGCTTCTTGGGGCCTTTGTTGACGACGCATCTGCACCGAGAAGGAGCATCGAGCTGGAGCTAGGATTTTACCATTACTCCTTTTTTGTTTGACCCTTGGGTCTTTGATGACGTTGCGTCTACATCCCGCTAGCATGAGAAGCACGTTGAGTTGATCTCTGGGCTGTAGATGTTGCCGTTAGGATCTGGCTTTCCCTTTGACGGAGCCTGGTAGGAAAATATGGTTCCCTTTTCATTTGTGCCTATGAATTGTATATAGGGGTCAGTGTGGACTCACCTGCAGGGCATAGAAAATTTTATTTTATTTTATTTTTTATTTCCGCGATACTCTATTTTTTCAGCTTTTTATATCGTGAAAGTCGCGATTGCCCAATCATTTCGGCTTTTTATCCGCGGTGCCTAATCATTTCGGCTATTTTTTTTTATATTTTTACTCGCTGCTTTTTTATTGCGAGTTGCCCTGCCATTTCGGCTCTTTTTTTTATTTAGGGATTTGAAATCTGACACCAATTTTGGCATCAGCATCGCTACCACTGGAATATTGCCAGGAGCGAATCATCATTTGCCGTGAGAGAACTTGAAATTTGATACCTATTAGGCATCAGTATCGCTACAACCGGGATATTGCCAGGAGCGAATCATCATTTGCCTTTATCTATTTGAATAAAGATGGCTTAGCAAACAGGGTTATGATCCTGTCGACTATGGCTTTTTGACTTTATGAGCCGTAAGGGTCTCATAGAGGTATTTCTCCCTACGAGTCGAGAGGATCTCGTAGGTGTATTTTCTCCTTAGGAGTCGTGAGGATTTCTAAGTGTGTTTTATCTTGTAAGTCATAAGGATCTTATAGGAGTGTTTTCTCCTTGTAAATCAAGAGGACTTACAAGTGTCGCTCACCATATGGGGACATTTCTCGCCATTTGTGGAACTTGATGGGGAATTGTTTATTTATGCCCGTGAATTGTATACAAGAGTCGATATTGGACTACTTGAAGGGAAACTTGGGAGATATGACGACTTAAGAACAGGTTTAGACCCTGTAACCCAATACTTTTGAATTCTATGAACCGCGAGGGTCTCATTGGAGGGAATTCTCCTTACGAGTCGTGAGGAACTCGTAAGTGTATTTTCTCCTTAGAAATCATGTGGATTTCTAAGTGTGTTGCTCTTTTTTGAGTCGTAAAGATCTCATGCAGGTATTTTCTCCTCACAAGATCGAAAGGACCTTGCAAGTGTATTTTTTTTACGAGATTGTGCCCTTCCAGGTTTTCACAAGCTCGCCGGTAGTCCTGCTATTTTTACTCACGGCGCCCTTTTGGGTTTTCATCTATGCCTATTTCGCTTATGAACATATTGTTTTTTTAAACAAAACTTTCGAAAGTAGCTTCGTCATAGGTGACCCATCTATTTGCCGGTGTGATTTGGGAGTAGCTTCATTACTGGAGTATCTGTGTAGCCGGTAGGACTTGAGTTGCAACCTTCGCCATTGAGACTTCGATTGCAATATAGATCTCAAGGGAGGATATCACCGTATTTGGGGCGAATTTTAGTTTAGGGATATCTCGGTCCGTCATCACCATTTTTGAGGCGACGGAGCTTTTGGATACTACTTTTAGGGTTCTGACTCAGGAAGATAGCGAGCGGACACAAGCGTCGTCATCTATCATTGACTTAGGTCGTGACTCGTTAGGCGTAGTATTTTTTGAGGAATCAGCCGTTTATTGGCCGGAAGGGCCTTTCGCCATGCATATCCATGAGTAGGTAGGCTCTACCTTGATAGACTTTGTTTATGATGTACGGGTCTTCATAGTTCGGCTCGAATTTCCCCTGTTTTGCACGATTGGGGATCATTGGTCTTTTGACGACCAGCATGAGTTCACCTTGGCTGAATGTTCTCGGCCTGGTTAGTTTTTTGTATGACCTTGTCATCCTTGCCTTATATGCCTCCATATTTTGCTGTGCTATAAGGCGAGTTTCGTCGAGGGGATCAAGCTCCTCAAGCCGAAAATGATTGTTTTCTTCATCTGTCAGCTCGTATCAAACCTACTCGTAGAGAAGGGAGTTCTATTTCTAGGGGAAGCACTGCTTCTGTGCCGAATACCAACGCGTATAGTGTTGTATTTATAACTGTTTTGAATGTTGTTCAGTACGCCCAGAGAGCTTCATGCCAGTCTCTTTTGTTTCTGGACACTGTTTTCTTTATAATCTTTGTCAAGATCTTGTTAAAAGATTTGGCTAGACCGTTGGCACGACAATTATATACTTAAGAGTATCTCCAATCTATTTTATACTGTTGCGCGAAGCGGTTGATTTTATGGCTTCTATAAACTGGTCTATTATCCGAGATAATTCGTCGTTGAGTGCTGAACCGATAGATGATATGTGTTTTGAAGAAATGGAGGATATTCTCCGTCTTCACCTCCCTTAGTGGTACTGCTTCTGCTCACTTAGAAAAGTAGTCGGTCGTTGGCAGTATGAACCGATATCCTTTGGACAATGCCGGCTTAATGGGGCCAATTATATCGGTTCCCCACATTTCGAACGCCTAGCTAGATACTGTTGGGTGTAGCGGATTTGGATGCTGGTGGATGAAGTCCTCATGAATTTTGCACGAGTGACACTTCTTCGCATATTCGAGGCAGTCCCGAATCATTGTGGGCCAGTAGTAACCCATTCTTTTTATCTTCAGTTTCATCTTTGGCCCAGCTTGATGAGAGCCGCAGAGTCCGTCGTGAGTTTCTTGGACGACTCTCTTCGTTTCTTCTGGTCCCATACATCTTAGCCATAGACAATCGAATGATCTCTTATATAGAGTATCATTGACGAAAGTGAAGGACGGCGCTCATTTCATGAGCTGATGTCTAGATGACTCATTTTTGGGCGTTCGCTGGGATTTGAAGTAGTCTATGAAGACTTCCCTCCAATCCCTGACCTTTTCTTCGTCCTCTATTTGAAGGGCTACTTGTTTGGTCGTTTCTTTTCCTTCGGATGACTCTATCAGGTCTTTCGAAGACATATTTGTCGGCGAGAGAATCCTGCGGCTTTGCACAATGATCCTTACGTCATCGAGGTTTTCATTGGCTAGTTCCTTAGCCAATTGGCCAATGCATCCGCATTGCTGTTTTCTGCACGCGGTTTACTCTCTAGGATATAGGAAGGGATTTGTGTCAGCAGTTGCTGCACTTTTTTGCCGTACCTTATCAACTCTGGCTTACACGTCTGATAGTCGCCATTTACTTGGCTAACGATCAGCTGAGAGTCTCTATATATGAGGAGGTCTTTGATTCCCATGTCGACAGCGATCTCGAGACCTGCTATCAAAGATTCATATTCAACTTCGTTATTAGTCCTTGGATCTGTTAAGGAAAGGGCGTAACGCAATATCCCTCATTGCAGGGTCACGAAGATAAAGCTTCATATTCAACTTTGCTTTCACTTCTTCATGGAAGATGCTCCATCGAAGTAGAGTTCCCATCAGGAATAATTTTCTTCCTTCTCTCCTTTGATTGTGTCGAACGCATGTTCATCCTGCAATTCACAATTTAAGGAGGGTCGGCTGGTATCGGATGTTCCGTGAGAAAGTCGGCAATTGCCTGGACTTTCACTGCTTTAAGGGTTCGATACGTTATCGAGAACACCATCAAGAGGAGGGTCCATTTGGCAAACCTTCCTGTTAGTATGGCCCATGATATCAGATATCTGAGAGGATCCACCTTTGATATGAGATGGACCTCATGTGCCAAGGAGTAATGTCTGAGCTTCGTTATCGCGAATATCAGTGCCAGGCAATACTTTTCGATGGGGGAGTAGTTGTTTTCTGGCCCCATGAGAATTCGACTCAAATAGTACCGAGCTATCTCCTTTTCCTGATCGTTCTCTTGTGCCCATAGTGCACCTAGAGAACCCTTAAGGGCTATTGTATATAGGATAAGGGGTTTTTCCTTAACCGGAGCGGTCAATACTGGCGGATTTTGCAAGTATTGCTTGATTTCGTTTAGTGCATTTAGGCAATTTTGATCCTAGACAAACAGGGTCCCCTTCTTCATCAAATGACCGTAGGGACGGTATTTTCTGGAGAGGTTGGCTATGAACCGCCGGACATAATCGAGCTTTCCTTGAAGAGACGCAGTTGTTAGAGGGTTCTCAGCGTGGGCATTTTCATAACCGCCTTGATCTTTAGGGGTCGATTTCAATATCCCGGTGCCGTATTATGAATCCTAGGAATTTGCCTAAGGAGACTCCAAACGCACATTTTAGAGAATTCATTTTCAGATTATACTTCCGAAGATGTCGGAACACTATTTTTAGACGTTCCTAATGTTCCTCATGAGATCTGCTTTTAATCACAAGGTCATCGATGTAGCATTCGACGATCTCATGGATGAGGTCATCGAAGATCTTTGTCATGGCCCTTTGGCAGGTAGCGCCAGCATTCTTCATACCGAAGGACATCACCTTATAGCAGAATATGCCTAGTGGAGTTCGGAAGGCGGTATGCTTTTGATCTTCTGGATGCATTTTTATTTGATTGTATCTAGAAGATCCATCCATGAAGGAGAAGACCTTATGGGTAGACGTGTTATCGATCATCAGCTCGGTAACAGGTACTGGGAAATCATCATTCGGGCAAGCTTTGTTGAGGTCCTGAAAGTCCACGCAGATGTGCACCGTCCTATTTTTCTTCATCACCGGAACGATGTTAGCGATTCAGTCGGGATATTGAACTTCTTGGATGAGGCCGGAGTTGATTAGTTTCTTGATTTCAGCGTTGATACTCATCTTAAGTTCGAGTCGTATCCTTCTCGGCGTCTTTTTGACTGGATTTATATCCGGCGATATGGCCAATTTATATACTGCCACATTTGGATCTAAACCCGGCATCTCGGAATAGTTCCCTGTGAAGCAGTCTTTATATTACATGAGCACGTCCAACATGGCTACCTGTTTTTTAGATAGTAGTTCACTGACAAACGTTGGTCTCGGATCATTTTCCGTCCGTAAGTCAATTTTTCTTAGGTTGTCCGCCGTGGTGTGTATCCCATCTTCCAGCTCCTTTAGTGCTGGTGGAAACTCGGAGATTACCTCGTCCCCGTCTTCATTTGCGAAGAACATGTGGAGTGTTAGTGATATATGTCCTAGAGGCCATTATTGTATCATACCGGTTTGTATATTATATATTGAAAGCTTGGGATATACACAGATATAGTACCAGTCTTGCTCGAAATGGTAGTATACTACTTAGTTTGATTCTATCTCAATATGTGCATGTATTTCTTTTAGCATATCACTTATACATATTGGTAGAGCCCTTAGGATCTTTGCTTGATTACCAGCGTTGTGATGGCAGTCACACTAGTGGATGCTGGGTAGTCTATAAGCACATCCTTATACAGGTCCCTAGTCATAGGATTATCGAGACGGGGCGTCGATACTCCAGAGTAGACTAGTGTATACGCTTCTCATCCTAGCAGGGGAGATGGTCTGTCCCACAGCCATTAGTACGTCGTACTAGAGATAGTATGCATGTGCTCATTGGGTTATGGGTACACTAGATAGGACTCTTAGGGAGCTGCTGGTGGATATTATACCTATTGTCGGGTAGCAGTTCCCAGGTGACATGAGTATAGTTTAGTCCGTCGACTTGACACTGCTACTTCGCCTCGAGTGTGTTCCCATTGTTCTCAGATACTACCCTACCACAGCTCAAAGGAATTGTGCAAACATGTAGTAGTTGGGTGCAGTCCCGAAACACTTGGAGGCAGTGGAGGTTAGATAGGATTCGTCTATCCCAGTATTGGAGGTTGATATCGCGTTTTGTTCGGAAAGACATTACACAGTCCCTGGCCAGGGCAAGCGAGATTTACTGGTAGGTACTCCAGTAGTTTCTCATGGGGTTACACTCTGGCATGACTTTTTGCGTTATTAGGGGTCTGACGGTTACCACCCCTCTAGGCTTGATATGAGATACTCTTAGATGAACAGACCGGACTGTACGGAGATTGTTACAGATAGGCTCAGTAGGAGTTCAGATGCGTTTGCTCATCGGCCTTCTTATCGACAGATACCTGGGTAGCCGTTACGTGCAGCTGGTACTGCTGACGTGTTTGTGGTTAAACATATTGCCAGCGTAGTGTCGAGTCTTTAGAGTCCCACACAGAGAGTTTCCCTGCATCGGGCAAAAGATGTAGAGGTCGTATGGTTTTACGATAGGGTTCGATCACGTACGTGTACTTATGCACGGATGATGATTTGGATAGATAATACTAGCGGGCTTTGGTTTAAACCGGATCCTAATATTATATTGATGGATTATTTTCGTCTCTATTCATATTTTTCGGAATACGGATGCAGGTATGTATATACGGATGAGGGGCATTCTTGTAAATTGCTCAAGATTGCTTATAGAAGAAGACACCTCATTTGTGGATTATATCATTTTGTTAAATGATTAATGAGGTGGAGGATGAGGTGTTATTTTGACAAAAGAAGAGGCATGGCTACTTGGTGACTCATGGGGTGACTCATGCTTTAGTGACTATTGAAGCATGCTTGATATTTTCATTGTGAATTATTGTATGCTTCATTATTCACAACACTTAGCCATCTTCATTCATTCATCACTTGAACACTCTCTCTCCTCCAAAGCTCCTTCTTCTTCCTCTAACCCTAAATCTCTCATGTGTTGAGAATCCTATGATATTTAGAGGCATACTAATCCATCCACACTCTCTACATCATCTAGGACATTTAGTTTAGCAAACTAGATGCCGTAGTTACCTCGGATTTGAGGTTGGAGCTCAGACTATAGACTCTTGGGTGGATCGTCTTTGACTCGAGAAAGCCGACGAGGAGGCATCGATCCAAACGATCCTTGGAGCTTATGACGAGGAGGAGGATAGCGACAAGAAGACCCGAAAGACATGGTAACGTGAGGTATAACTTCCTATCCGAGTAGTTAACCTCATACAGTTTAGCTAGTTAGGGTTTAGTATCAATCCTGGAGTCCGTAAAAATCGTTTTTTGCGTATTCCGCCTCCCCGCGAACCCACGGGGTGCGCGACATCGACTTACACGGAGGTCATCCATAGTTTCATGCCCTCCCTCTTTTGAGAGTGTTATCATATGGCAGGTGCGAATTCGCTTCCATTCTTGATATTGAGCTGGTCCTATCCTCATGGTATAGGTCCTCTTTGACTCATGCTTTTATGGCGGGGTTACCTTCCAGCTGTCGGATAAAGCGAACCTGCCTTGTTGATACTGGTCTTCTACCCGATCTTTAAAGGTGAAGCAGTCTTCAAGGGGATGACCTATTGCTCGATGGTAGGAGCAATAATCCGGATGATCGACCTCGTTTATTTTTTCGGGTGCCGAGACTCCGGAAGCGCCATCATTTGGTGCTTCATGACAAGATTGAATATTTTTCTCGTATTGTCTTGAGTGAAAGAGTATTCCCGGCCCATCTTCTTTATAAACTGTAGGGTTAGTATAGCACCTTAGCAAGGTTTAGGAAGGCATCACATATGCCATATTGAAATTTTTGGGGTGCTAAACAAACCCTAACAAAGATCTTAACTAGAGAATTAGGTTTAACATTCATGTAAACAACTTTACATCTAAGGGAGAGGGATTACAACCTTTGTAGTCCGTTCCTTCGCTTCATAAGCTCCGAGTAGTAGTCCCTTTACCGTGATCCATGTTCTCCCGGACTCAAGAGAGGCTCCACAAGTCGAATGATCCATTCTTGCTTGAAGTCTTCCTTTTCGAAGATGATCTACCTTGAAGAATCTCAAGATCAAGCTTTTACTTCTCTAATCAAGTATTAGTGAAGTGAACACCCTAATCTAATTGGCTAGAATAGATGAGGATGATGAAGTAGGAATTTTGCTCTCTTTTGTTATCATTTTCTCACTTTTAAATCATCACAAGTCAAAAAACTAGAAAACTTTTCAAAGAGGAATAAGAAGAAGAAAGCTTTGTGATGAATAATGAATTAATTGTGATGGTTACAAATCAACCATGGGTTAATAATAAAGGCTTAACCCTTGTAGAGATTTAACTAGGGTAAAGGGTTTGGGTTGGGTTAAGAAATATCTATACAAAATATCATAACAAAATATCTAAGCTTAAAACAAAATAAAGCTTCTAGAAACTTCAAGAAAAAGCTAACCTAAATGCTAACCCAAATCAAACCCTAACATGTTTAATCTTCACAAATCATGTTGTATCTATAATCATAACTTGTTACAATATTATATATCACATATATAATATATTTTGCAACAAAAGAAAATAATACAATTAACATATATCGCATATATATCAATGTATTATCCGGTGAGAAATTGAATCAATAAAGCGAGCTTATATTAGTTAACGTAATATAATATATCACATATATAATTATACATTAAATTATCGAATCAACACTTGATCCGACAATCCGGCTATATTGCATATAACCGACTAATATAACATGTACCAATTCATCGAATCAACACTTGATCCGATGACCCGGCTATATCACATATACCCGGCCGATATCATATATCGCGAGAATAGAATACGGTATCTCATATCGTATTATTCTCGGTCCCGCACACATCACATATATGCTCCTATTCCGTTTTGCCTGAGCCAGGAAACCTCTGTGTAGGACTCTAAAGAATCGTCAATACGCCGACAGTAGGTGATGATCATATCAAACACCCACAAGCTGCAAGCGGTCAGCTAAACGTAACAGCCACCCAGGTATTGAGTAATCAGAAGATCAACAAGTAAGCCTGTACATTCTCCTGCGAATCCAATCAGTAACACTCCCGTACAGTCCGGTCTCTTCGTCTGATATGTCGCATATCTCGCCTAGGGGTGGTAAACGTCAGACCCCAGTAGCTTGATAAGTCGTGTCGATATGAGGTCCATAACAGTTCGAGAAACTACTGATAACACTTATCAGTAAATCTCAGCAACCCTGGCCAGGG
Organism: Agapanthus africanus; assembly: GCA_030015575.1. Lineage (NCBI taxonomy): Eukaryota > Viridiplantae > Streptophyta > Magnoliopsida > Asparagales > Amaryllidaceae > Agapanthus > Agapanthus africanus. The sequence goes on along the minus strand of CM057338.1, from coordinate 943,481,724 downwards.
ATTTCCAGTTATAGCCAATCGAACACAGCGCAACATCAACTCCCTATACCGGGAGAGACGAAACCCCTCTTATCGCTTATTGCCTCCATGTGATTCGGGACTGTACCCAAAAGCCACCGTTTTGCACGCCCTCTTGGACATGGTATGATGGAAATCAAAGCACAGTGGGAATCACACAAGACTCTATGACGATCTCGGGTCTACAGACTAACCTGTACCAGTGTCACCAGAGAACTGCCATCTGACGTGAGGTATAATACCATCTGGGAGTTCTCGGCGAGTCCGTCCAGTGTACCCAGTCTCCACTGAGCACCCGTATACTATCTCTGATGTCAAACATCAATGGATATGGGATCATCCATCGCCCATCTACATTGGTCAAGAAGCATACGCTAGTCTACTCTGGTATATCGATGCTCTGTCTCGATACACCTGCGACTAGGAACATTTAAAGGATGTACTTAGTGACTACTCTGTCCCCACTAGTATGATCTGCATCATAGTCCTGGTAGTCAAGTACTCATCCTAAGGGCTTTATCAACATGTAACATAGAGACTATCAGAGTACATGTTAAGATAAAGAGCAACCAGATAGCATACTATCATGTCGAGCAAGAAAGTCCTCCATATATATGTCCAAGCATCCACTACAATATACATCGCATGTACAGTAATGGCCTCTAGGGCATACATATCACTAACAATCTCCCACTTGCACTAAGGCCATCTGTTGTAGTATCTCATACCCAACAATCAGCTGTGGTTGAAGTATCTCATACTCAACCATCCCATAAAAGTCTCTACTGGGAAATAAGCCTTTGTGAGTGGATCCGCGCTGTTGTCCTCTGTGTCTACTCTCCTAATCTCGATCTCCCTGGAGATCAACATCTCTATGATCAGGTGATACTACCTAAGAATATGTCTGGATCTGTGATGGGACGGGGGTTCCTTGGCATAAGCCAAAACTCCATTGTCACACAATGGTAGGAACGAAGTTCATCTCATGAACTAAAATATATCCAGACTGCCTCTTTGGTAGTATCCTTGGTAACGATGTATCTTACTTTTAATCGTCTAGTATGTCACGGTATATAGCTTAGAACTCTTCCAACATACCGTCCCTCCACTGAGGGTAAAAACAATGCCTGTGACTGACATTCAGTCTTCCTTATCACCCTGGAACCTTTCCAGTGATTCTCCTCAGGATCGATTGATACCATCTCACTACAACTGGTGAGAATCCTAACATCCAATTAGATCTATCTCATAGATCCATAACCCAGGATTTAGGACGTATCACCTTGATCCTATATGGAGAATCTTAGTGATAAGAGGAGATTGACCGAGCGTAGCATAGGAAACTCCTTCCCTATCAAGAGTATGTTATCCACGTACTATACGAGAATCACCACCATACTTCCTACTACCTTTTGTATACACTAGGTTCATCTACCATTTTGATGAAGTCAAAATCATTGACTACCACATTAAAACAGACGTTCCAACTCTGCGATGCCTGCTTTATCCTATAAAGCAAGTTGCATACGTTTCCGCTGCTCCCACTGTCTACGAAGCCCTCTGGCTGTGTACTTATAGATGCTTTCTTCTAAATCAATATTTAGAAAAGCAGTCATGACACCCAACCGCCAGATATCGTAGTCATGGTATGTAGCAATTGCAAGTAGGATCTGGATGGACTTAAGCATAGCTTTGAAAGTCTCAACCTTTCCATGTACACCAAGTAATCTTCTCAAGATATACTTGCTTCTGATGGGGATTTAACCCTTCAGATAAAGCAACCAAAGTCCATACTTAGTTGGTGTACATAGATTCCATCTCAGATCACTAAGCATCCAGCTATTCTTACAGAGTCCCCACTCTTGATGGCCTGCTCGAAACAAGTTGGGTCATCATCTCATGATGCAATCCTCGCTCCCACTGTCATAGAGAAACTGAAGTATCTCTCAGGTGGATGAGGAACCCTACTAGATCGGCGGAGAGGCTGAGCTTTGTTAAAAACTATTGAATCCTTCGGGTTTACTAAATCATCAGCTACAGTTTGTATAGCTGGAACTTTTTCCAGTTCTACCTCATGACCACTAATTTTTCACAAGAAATTCCCTTTCCAAAAAGTGGCATGCTGAGAAACAAAACACCTTTTGCTCCCCAGTTTGGTAGAAGATATTCCCTTGCGAATACTTGGGATATCCAACAAACTTCCACAGAACTGACCTTGTCTCGAGTTTGTCCGGATTTTGCTTTGGACAACCCTAAATCTTAGTATCCTTAAGAGATGGACTCTTTCCATACCATATCACATATGGAGTGGTAGGCACCTGGTTTGGTTGGAACCCTATTCAATAGGTATGCAGCTTCTTAAGTGCATAACCCCCAAAAGGAAATAGGTAACTCAGTAGTACTCATCATAGAGCATACCTTATCACATAGGGTGCGATTGCTCCGCCCCGATATACCAACGTACTGTGGTGTATACGGAGGAGTAATGCTGAGAGAGAATCTCATTCTCCTTTAGAATAGTCCAGGAATCCCGTGCGCAAGTATTCTCCTCCCTGATCACATCAAAGGATATAATACTTATACCCGTTTTGGTTCTCTACTTCTGAAGTACAAAGAACCAGTCCTGGCATGTGTAGACAGGGGACCTCATACATCATCATGTATCAATCCCAAGAGTTTACTAACTCTTTCTCTGTTTCTAATAAACAGAGCTATGGTTATCTTATCTTTGTGACATGACTGGCAAGTTTTACAAGATGTAAATTCAAACTAATTTAAATATGCATTTAAATGTAACTTAGCTAGTCGGGTCACATTGATATGACCTAGTCTACAAAACCTCAAGAAAGATTCGTTCATTTCTGAACTCTTCTTCTTGTGTGTGTTCTGTACATTAAGAACTGTGATTTGATTTAGAACGTCTATGCTTTTAGATAACGTGCCTGAACTGATCAACTCTTGATATAGAAAATGTTCAAAACATTATCCAACAATACAAAATTATATCCTTCTTTATTAAATAAAGATACTGATATGATGTTGTATATCAGGTTCGGTATCTAATAACATTTGTTCAGAATCAATGTATTTGTTAATACAGAGTGATAACTGCCAACAGACTTGGCTTGCAACAATTGCACCGTTTCTAACTCTTAAAACATATCACCCATTCTCAGTTCTCTGTAATGAACATACCCGAAGAAGATGCATCAGCATGCACTTTATTCGTTTGGGCGGCACGGGAATTCTGGTAATCCCCAATTTCCTGCTCGGTCTTATAACAATTATAAGTTGGAGCGGGACCAACTTCCCCTAGCACAGTATAACAAGCGGGTTCGGTCAATACATCCGTATTTTTATCTTGATTAAGGCGTGACATAGTCGCAACCAGGAGAGAGAGAGAAGAAAACACTCAGCGTGCGCTCTTGTAAGATTAGATTGGTTATTAATATATCTAATCAGGATGGCTCCCACTGTTTTAGTCAAATCTTCCTTCAAACCCTAAAAGGAAAGACTAGCCAGGATTAATTACACGCTACAAGTTCGCCAATCTTTCAGCCAGGCTAGTGCCGGTACTTTGAGGGAGGTTCCCCGTGCTTTCGCACGGACCTAATTAAAGTAAACCTCGTTTTCCCAGGGGCGTAACCCCGTTGACACCTTTCTAGACACCTAATTGATCGGCTAATTGTGATGTGTAAAAATCTCCCAAGAGAACTCTTACTCAAAGCGGGTACCGGGATCCAACTATCTTATAGGAGGTATGCAATCTCATTGCAAATTTCAACACTTGAAATTTCCAATAATATTTTTTACCCCTAGCGTCTTATGACCTTGACGGAGGTCAACAAACCATAGGCTGCTAGTCAAGTTCTACCCGTCATTTCCTGATAGAATTAAACCCACCCACACGACCCTTGACGGAGGTCAACAAGGCCGCACGACTATCCTAAAACAATCACATCATATGCAGCAGATAAATACTAGTCAGCTACCGCACACTACGCCTTGACGGAGGTCAACAAACGTAGCACGAATACTAAGTAGGACTTATCTGAAATGACGGAGGGCTACGACAGGTTTTTAAGAAAACCTTTTGCGTAATGAACTTGATATCGTTGTAGAATCAAGTGATTTTGAAATGGAGTGTTTTTGAGGATTTTTTAGTTTCGCTAAAGAGGTCACTCCCGGTGAAGGGATCTCGGCTCTTTCCTTATCGAATAAGGTGCAGGATATTTCGTAAATACCGCTGTGCAAAGTAAGAACTATAGAAGCAATCAAAAACAAAACCGTGAGTTTATAGCATCTGCTAGTTTCGCTAAAGAGGCCACTCCCGGTGAAGGGATCTCGGCTCTTTCCTTATTGAATAAGGTGCTGGATATTCTACAAGGAATACCGCTATGCAAAGCAAGAACTAGAGCTACCAGTTTTTAAACAAGTTTCTACAACATCTTTAGGTTTCTTTTTCTTTCATTAATCTCATTAATGAAGTCTCATTTTATTATGCTTCACAAGCATCACATTTGAAACAAAATCAACAATATAACATATATCTCATATATATAATATAAACATTCATCTCAGGCAGTAATATGATCTCATCACAGAACATTGCAGCAGAAGAACATATATGAAATATTGGATATACTAGGTTGTCCGTGTTTTATTTCGAGCCTGTATAAAACACGGATTCCACGGTCGTGATGAATAGCCAAACCCACATCTCTAGACCCTTACGAGAGCGGCAAGTAACCCTGCCAGTTCTAGAGTTAGGAGACCCGGTCTCGACTCCTCGAGATGGTCTCCCACTGGACCCTAGAACCCGGTTACTTGTGCTCCCCGCCTTGGGTCTATCCTAATGCGGAAAAGTAAATAATATACAATGGTGACATCATCCTCAACCCGGAAGTGCCCCAATAAAAGAATATTACATACAATTGAATTTTACATGAATGAAAAAGAAAAACTCTGATCTCACATAAAACCCCCGACTATTCAAAACACGACGATCCAATATAACATATCACAGCAACACATAATATCTCATATCATCAACGTAAGCAAGTATGCGTATCTCAATTGTCGTTGATGTATAGCAACGAAGCCGGCGATACACCACATACTACACTTACGGTCACAGAAAAGAAAGTGTAAAACTACAACATTTGGAATCCACAATCACTTTAGACATCTTAAATCCGAAATATCTCATACTTCGTATTTCATGCCTAACTATATGAATTCCACATATTGTATCACATTCCAGATAAATAGACAATATTAAACTTTCCGATCGAATAAGCAAACACCCAAGATTTCCCAAATAGCTCAACACTTGAGCGGAGTTCAAAAACCCCAGAACATGTCACAGCCCCAATGAACCAGCCGTAGAAGGGTCAAACCAATGCCTCACATGTGGCAACGCTAAACTACCACAAACCCTAGGGTTCAGTGGCAGTTTTGACGGTCACATAATCGAATTAAGCTTACGTTCTTCTAAAGGGTCCATAGATACGCTTGCATGATTTTCCGAAAGTTTTAAACTCGTGGAAAAATCCAACACTTGAAAATTTTCCGACAGGGGAAAAAGTGAGTTATTGAAATTCGTTCGAACTTTTTAACACGTTCTAAATTACCCGAAAAACTAAACGATGTTAAACTTTCTGATCGAATCAACGAATTCTTAAGATCTCCAGAACACTCAACACTTGAGTAATATTAAAAATTCCCAGAAGTATGTAGTAATACCTACGGATATTACCTAGAAACATGTATCCCTAATACCAAAGTACGGCCGCGGAACCGCCGCGCAAAGCATGGTATTGCCGCGGTTCCGCGGCGACTTGAGAGAATTAGGAGTTCGTATTTCACAGTAATCCTTAGAATTCCCTGCTTAATTTTCTGAGTATTTTTAATACGGAAAAAACCAACTTTTTAGAAAATTTCTAGAGAGGGGGTCAAAAACGATGTTTCGGGGTTTGATCGGACTTTTAACTTCGTCTAAACAACGCCTAAAACTCTAGCTTGGCTCTGATACCACTGTAGGGTTAGTATAGCACCTTAGCAAGCTTTAGGAAGGCATCACACATGCCATATTGAAATTTTTGGGGTGCTAAACAAACCCTAACCAAGATCTTAACTAGAGAATTAGGTTTAACATTCATGTAAACAACTTTACATCTAAGAGAGAGGGATTACAACCTTTGTAGTCCGTTCCTTCACTTCATAAGCTCCGAATAGTAGTCCCTTTGCCGCGATCCATGATCTCCTGGACTCAAGAGAGGCTCCACAAGTCGAATGATCCATTCTTGCTTGAAGTCTTCCTTTTCGAAGATGATCTACCTTAAAGAATCTCAAGATCAAGCTTTTACTTCTCTAATCAAGTATTAGTGAAGTGAACACCCTAATCTAAGTGGCTAGAATAGATTAGGATGATGAAGTAGGAATTTTGCTCTCTTTTGCTATCATTTTCTCACTTTTAAATCATCACAAGTCAAAAAGCTAGAAAACTTTTCAAAGAGGAAGAATAAGAAGAAAGCTTTGTGTTGAATAATGAATTAATTGTGATGGTTAAAAATCAACCATGGGTTAATAATAAAGGCCTAACCCTTGTAGAGATTTAACTAGGGTAAAGGGTTTGGGTTGGGTTAAGAAATATCTATACAAAATATCTATACAAAATATCTAAGTTTAAAACAAAATAAAGTTTCTAGAAGCTTCAAGGAAAAGCTAACCTAAATGCTAACCCAAATCAAACCCTAACATGTTTAATCACCACAAATCATGTTGTATTTGTAATCATAACTTGTTACAATATTATATATCACATATATAATATATTTTGCAACAAAAGAAAATAATACAATTAACATATATCGCATATATATCAATGTATTATCCGATGAGAAAATAAATCAATAAAGCGAGCTTATATTAGTTAACATAATGTAATATATCACATATATAATTATACATTAAATTATTGAATCAACACTTGATCCGACAATCCGGCTATATTGCATATAACCGACTAATATAATATGTACCAATTCATGGAATCAACACTTGATCCGATGACCCGGCTATATCACATATACCCGGCCGATATCATATATCGTGAGAATATAATACGGTATCTCATATCGTATTATTTTCGGTCCCGCACACATCACATATGTGCTCCTACCCCGTTTTGCCTGAACCAGGAAATCTCTGTGTAGGACTCTAAAGAATCGTCAATACGCCGGCAGTAAGTGGTGATCATATCAAACACCCACAAACTGCAAACTGTCAGCTAAATGTAACAGCCACCCAGGTATTGAGCAATCAGAAGATCAACAAGTAAGCCTGTACATTCTCCTGCGAATCTAATCAGTAACACTCCCGTACAGTCCGGTCTCTTCGTCTGATATGTCGCATATCTCGCCTAGGGGTGGTAAACGTCAGACCCCAGTAGCTTGATAAGTCGTGTCGATATGAGGTCCATAACAGTTTGAGAAACTACTGATAACACTTACCAGTAAATCTCAGCAACCCTGGCCAGGGATTTCCAGTAATAGCAAATCGAACACAGCGCAACATCAACTCCCTATACCGGGAGAGACGAAACCCCTCCTATCGCTCATTGCCTCTATATGATTCGGGATTGTACCCAAAAGCCACCGTTTTGCATGCCCTCTTGGACGTGGTATGATGGAAATCAAAGCACAGTGGGAATCACACAAGACTCTATGACGATCTCGGGTCTACAGACTAACCTGTACCAGTGTCACCAGAGAACTGCCATCTGACGTGAGGTATAATACCATCTGGGAGTTCTCGGCGAGTCCGTCCAGTGTACCCAGTCTCCACTGAGCACCCGTATACTATCTCTGATGTCAAACATCAACGGATATGGGATCATCCATCGCCCATCTACATGGGTCAAGAAGCATACGCTAGTCTACTCTGGTATATCAATGCCCTGTCTCGATACACCTGCGACTAGGAACATTTAAAGGATGTACTTAGCGACTACTCTGTCCCCACTAGTATGATCTGCATCATAGTCCTGGTAGTCAAGTACTCATCCTAAGGGCTTTATCAATATGTAACATAGAGACTATCAGAGTACATGTTAAGATAAAGAGCAATCTGATAGCATACTATCATGTCGAGCAAGAAAGTCCTCCATATATATGTCCAAGCATCCACTACAATATACATCGCATGTACAGTAATGGCCTCTAGGGCATACATATCACTAACAATCTTCCACTTGCACTAGGGCCATCTGTTGTAGTATCTCATACCCAACAATCAGCTGTGGTTGAAGTATTTCATACTCAACCAGACTTCTTTTTCTACTCTGGTCTCCGTAGATTGGCAGAAGAGAATCGCCTTTTCACTCCTTCGCCTGGGAGGGACGTAGAAAGTCTGTAGTTCTTGTATGCTGTATGTATCGAGCGCATCAACTTCCTTATAATGCCGAGATGGATCCATTGTGATTTGCAGACTCCGATCTGCTCCGGAGAGGGTTTGCACTAGCGGGCGAATAGAGAACACTGCGTTGGCCTCGTCCTCAGAGTCACTGCCAAAGACCAAAATAGGAGTTGATGGTCCGGGCCTGCTGTTTTCTTTCTGGGGTTGCCCTGAGTAGACCATTTCTTCATCTTCCTCAGAATCGCTCCCAAAGATCGTAACGGTGGCAACGGACTTCTGTTTATCCTTCGGCTTATGACACCTCTCCGTGTCTTCGAAGTCTGGTAGAAAGTACTTTGCGTCTTCATATTTTCAGACCTCATTTACGGAGAACGGATTTAGCTCCCCTGTGATGGTGTATTCCAAGCCGTCTTTGAAATACTTCATACATTGATATTGTGTAGAAGGGATGATGTTGTACTCATGTAACCAAGGCCTGCCGAGCAAAGCATTATAGCAAGTCTTGGCGTCAATGACATAAAATTTTATGTAAGTGACGAGCAGCCCAAAGCGTAGCGTCAATATTATGGACCCAAGCATCCATGACGACTGTGAGTCGAATCCGGAAATAGTAATTTTGTCGGGCCAAATGCTGAACGTTCATGCAAATTTCCTTCAGCACCCTTACGTTGAGAAGGTTGACAGAGGATCTGTTGTCGACAAGGATTTTCCCTATCTTGATGTCGTGGCAGTACCCGGTGACGTATAACGGGCGATTATGTTCGCACGTACCAAGGAGAAGATCTTCATCGCTGAATGTAATGTCAGCCGTGTGGATCTCTGCCAGCTCATCCTTCATCTTCTCTTCCGCGAGGAAAGCTTGGAACTGATCAGGCTCTTGTAATGACTTGACCAGAGAATCTCATGCCTCTTTGGCCAGGAGGAGACCTTCCAATATGCTCAGTTGTGAGGGTATTTTTCTCAGATGTGCAAGGACATTGTAATCCACCTTTTTTTTCTTAGGAGGATCTCTTGTTGCGAGCTCTTTGACAACTCCATCATCGAGGGTAATTTACTCAGGGATTTTTTCTTTCACTTTGTCTCTTTTGCTCGAACGTTTGTTTATAGGTCCGAGATTCTTTTCAGGCAGCGTGCGGTAATGCAACTGAATATTCTCGCAGTTCTTCTCCTCCTCTTCTTTTTCGGAGGTGAAGTCTCTGAAGAGAGGGCTGAAGGGGTATTTCGTCCTCAGAATCTCTCCCGAAAGTAAGAACCTGGGTTTCCCCCCTTTCGAACTGTATCAACCATATGACAGTTGTCAGTTGTTTTTTCTTGTGCATATGTCGCACCATTTTGCCGTCGACGAGCCTCGCGCTTCATCCACTTGAAGTGTTTTTGATGAGCACCATATCATTGCCACCACTTCTTGAAGGTACTGCATTTTTCGATGGGGTGGGTAACCCTCCGATGATATAGGCAGTAGTTTGGATGTGAATCCTCTCCGTCGAGGCATATGATCCCAGGAGTGTTTCCTACGAGAGGTGGCAGCTCATTCTTATGGACAGGGCTTTGGCGAACCGCTTCTTTGTCTTGATCCTGCTTTTATTTATGGTAGGTGTGATTTGGTTTGGTTGGAGTACTTTATGACTCATCCTTGCCGCAGCTTCTTCATCCTGATGCCGACACTTAGTCTTTTCGTATATGGCTGTTTCACATTCTCGGTCAGCTTTGCTTTTTCGAAAGGCTTCGTTTAACAGCCTATCGATCAGGTCTTCTGGCAGTTCCGGGGATTTTAGCGCCGATTCTGCCCCCAGTTCCTCCGTGTTGTTTTCTGACACCGAGGGAGTTTCTTTGTCATTTAACGTCGAATGGGAGACCATGTCGTAGCTTGCTACATAGTCTTCTGTTTCTTCTGATGAGTCATTTTCCTCATCGTTGTCACTATCTTCGTTCTCAAGAATATCCTTGAGGAACTTTTCGAGGGTGACCGGTGTCCGCACCTTCTGGTTGTACTCCTCCAGCGCGTCAATGTACTTTTGTAGGTCTATGCACTTGTCGTCATACTCGGCAGGCTGCACATGCTTCTTAGTCTTTTTCTTTTTCTTCGAAGCCTTTAAAGGCTTGACTTGGGGATTTTGCCCTTTGTCAACAATCTTCATACGGGGCGCGGTTTTAGCATCTCTTCGATGATTTCGGGTTCAAGTGGGCTTTTCCACCTGGTTGCTGGATATGCCTGTAGATCCTTCAGTATTCTTTTGGTTTTAGCTGAAAGAATGACTTCTCATGGAGTTTCTTCTACGAGCGAGCATGATGCCCCCAGAACATCCATCTTTTTGGGAGTGTGCTTCTGGGGCGGGTTTACCCTCTAGTTCTCAGACAGTGTGAACTTCCCCTGCTGATACTGGTCCTCGACCCAATTCTTAAAGACGTAGCAACCCTCAATTAGGTGGCTCACCATTCTATAATAGGAGCAGTAGTTGGGTTGTTGACGTCGCCGGGTTGCGGTGGATGCCGTGGGTCTGGCAAAGTGATGGGTTTGTTGCGCACTGTGAATTCAAACAGTCTCCTTATCTTGTCGCGGAGAAACGGGTAAGCGCATCCTAATCTTTCCTCTAAGGATAGGCACATACACGCGTTGTTTTGGCGAGCAGCCGGTTTTGGGCCATTCGGTTGTTGTTGCGTGTTGGCAACGAAGGCCTCTTTCCCTTTACCCTTGTTATTTCGAGGGTCATTATTTGAGGAGGAAGGCCCCTGGCCCATCTGGTCTATTTAGGCCAGTTTATCTATCAGAGCCTGGATGGTCGTTGGTTTGAAGAACACCATGAACTGGGACACAGTCGTTTGTGTTAGTGTATATGCCCTAGAGGCCATTACTGTATCATACTAGTTTGTATATTACTTAATGGAAGCTTGGGATATTCACCTTGTATAAACAATCTTGCTCAATATAGTAGTATGCTACTTGGTTTGTTTCTACTTCAATGTGTACATGTGTTTATTTTGCGATATCACCTATACACATTAGTGGAGCCCTTAGGATCTTAGCTTGATTACCAGCGTTGTGATGGCAGTCACACTAGTGGGGGCTGGGTAATCTATAAGCACATCCTTATACAGGTCCCTAGTCGCAGGACTATCGAGACAGGGCATCGATACTCCGGAGTAGACTAGCGTATGCGCTTCTCATCCCAGTGTGGGAGATGGTCTGTCCCACAGCCATCAGTATGTCGTACTGGAGATAGTATACGGGTGCTCGTTGGGTTACGAGTACACTGGACAGGACTCGTCGGGAACTGACAGGTTGGTATTATACCTATCGTCAGTTATCAGTTCCCAGGTGACATGAGTACAGCTTAGTCCGCTGACTTGACACTGGCACTTCGCCTCGAGTGTGTTCCCACTGTACTTTGACTACTACCCTACCACGGCTCAAAGGAGTTGTGCAAACAGGTGGTAGTTGGGTGCAGTCCCGAAGCACTTGGAGGCAGTGCCGGTTAGACAGGATTCGTCTCTCCCGGTATTGGGGGTTGACATCGCGCTGTGTCTAGGAGAGCCATTACACGAGTAGTCCCTGGCCAGGGCAAGCGAGATATACTGGTAGGCTTCCAGTGTTATCTCAGGGTGTTTTGGGCTTCACTCCGACACGACTTGTACCGTTATTGGGGGACTGACGTTTTACCGCCCCCTAGGCCCGACATGCGATGTATCAGACGAACAGACCGGACTGTACGGAGAATGTCACATTCAGACTCAGTAGGAGTTCAGATGGGGTTCACCTCGTCAGCCTTCTTGTCGGCATCTACCTGGGGACCGTTACGCACAGCTAGTGCCGCTTGCGGTCTGTGGTTAAACCCACTACCAGCGTAGTGTCGAGTCTTTAGAGTCCCACACAGAGGGTATTCGCCTCTGGGCAAAACAGAGTAGAGGTCGCATGGTTTTTGCGGCAGGGTTCGTTCTCATCCGTGCACTTGTGCACTTTTGGAGTCCGGACGGATTATACTAGCAGGCTCTGGTTTGAGCCAGATACTGGTATATGTTTTGGGGTTGCTTTTATCTCTCAGTATTCTTGTTCCTCGGAACGAGAATGCAGGTGTGTATGCACAGTTGTTTGAGGCGGAGGAAGAGGTTTTTCAATAGGGTTTCGGAACGGGTGCGTATGCACAGTTGACAGTCGTCTTTTTCCAAACCCTAATGGAATTATGAAATATCAATTAATAATAGTAATTAAATGAAATTATGTCATGGTTGGTTTTGTTGACTTGTTGACCATGGTTGACTTGTTGACCATGGTTGAATGTTTGACCATCATCATTACTTTGCAAGGATGCTCCTTGATTCTAGCTTACATTCATTTAATGAAGTTATGATAGTGGTCATTCCAAAACAACCATCAACTATTCTCATTTGAATTATTATTATTATTTAGATAATTCTTTTTCTTTTTGATATGGTTGCAAAAGGAAAAAGAGAGCTCATTCTATCATAACCATTCTCTCTCCTCACTTCATCTTCTTCTTCCTCAAGCTCAAGGAGAATCCTTCTCATGTGTTGAGAATCCCTCTCCTTGAAAAGAAAACACCCCTTAGACACTCTCTACTCACTCTAGGATCAAAGGTTTAGCAAGCCGAAGATTCTAGTTCTCTCAAAGTTCGAGAAAGAGCCCGAAGGTTGAACCCTCAGGTGGATCCATCTTTGACGGAACAAGGCGACGAGAAAAGAACCATCAACCTCTACAAAGTTTGAAGAAGAAGGAGTTCAAGTTTAGGTATAACCATCTTTCCGAGTAGCTAACTCTCTTTAGCTTGTTTGCTAGTTTTAGTTTAGGAAAAGATCCCGACTTTGTTAGTCCATGTTGCCCCATGCGCTTAAAATTTGATTTTTATACCGTTTCCGCCTCCCCGTAAGAACCGGGGGTCGCAACGTGGACTTACAGTTTGAGAATTAAGGGTCCCTATGAACATGCCCACGGCGGGGGATTCTTCGATGCGTTGTTCGCACTTTGACCATAGGTTGCGCCACCGGATCGCATATTGAACCCAGGTTTCTCCTGGCTTTACCTTGGCATTGATCAATGCCGTGATCGGGATGCGCTCGCTTGCGCTGGCGAACCGCTGTGTGAACAGCAGTTCCATCTCTGTGAATGTTCTCACGGAGTCATTTGGGAGCTCCGAGTACCATTCAAAGGCCATCTCTAATAGGCCGCCAACGAACTAGCAAAGCAATAGTTTGTCATTGCCTCCAGTGTTGCCTCATAAATCTCTAAACTGCGCGACGTGCTGATGTGGGTTGCATGTCCCCTTGTATACATGGAACTTAGGGATTGTATATCCCGGCGGGCATTTGATTTGGTCATACCAGCTTGAATACGGTCGCCCGGTTCTGACGATTTGTCCAGCAGCTTCACTAGCTTGATGAGCTCTTATTTGTTGAGTCATATAATCATCAAGAGCAGCCTTGGAGATTGTTTCCTCCTTGGCTGCCGATAAGTCCGGAAGAGGATTTGATGTTTCCCCTCTGTCATCCTCGATAATTATCGGAGGATCCTCGGCTGGGGGTTCTGGCTGGATCATCATTCCAACCATATCCTGAAACAAGAGCACTATCTGCTTTATGTTAGCGGCTTATTCAGCGGCCTCTTTATCTTTTCTTTCAAGCACCCTTCACAGGAACTCTGTATCGGTCTCCTACTCCTAGCGCTGTTCGGCCTCTTTGTCCGGACTTTCTTTCTGTCCGGTAAGTGCTGCCATTTTGGTCAGCATTTTCTGGAGTTTCTGTTGTTGCTCCTGAGCTTTAGTCAGCGATCGAGTTTACGGTCGGTGACCTACGGAAGCACGGCTTTCTTCTTTCCCGGAAGCCATGTAGACCGTATGCACGATCATGCCTCCAGACTTGGGGCATTTGGGTCGATCACCTTTGGGATTTATCGCAGGCGGTGGGATTTTCTTCGGCCTCATCCTTTTGTGGGAGGTCGAAGTTGAAGGAGCCATTGTAACAGGCTCCCGCGTAGAAGAAGCCCCTCGCTGTATGACGGAGGGATGGTCTTTCTCTTGCCGCACCTTTGATTTCTTCGGTCGACGAGAGTAGTCTTTGTCAATCACAGAGTCTTAGACTTTCCGCTAGATTCTATGAATTTGGGAGGAGAGCCGCTGATGGGGGCACTCCAGTTCTGCCTGAGCAATGACCTCTGCAGGTGGGGGCGATTTCTTTAGCACCGCCGTTGGAGAGTTCTTGCGCACCTTCCTGAGAAAATCAAAGTTGTTCCCGGTTAGAACAGCAGCATCAATTTCCATCATTGGAGCTGGTGGGGTAAGTCCAGAGGGGGAGTTGCCCCCAGCTTTTCTCACTCGGCGCCAGTGGCGACGTCGAGCGTGCCTTGTAGAAGGGACCGCCTCAGTTTTAGAAGCGGCTTCGTCGTGCCCCCGCTTTTCTGAGAGGCTGCTGTTGGTGTCAACCTGTTGAAGACCGACGTCCTGATTGAAGTTTAGGGAGAAACGACTAATCTTTCACAGACCGATCTTCTGATGGGGGAAGCTCTTTTGACGGTTTCGCCCATAGCAGCGGTTGGGAGGGCTATCTATTTTGGGGCAGCCCCTTCAGGTATCACGAGACTCTTTACGGGCCCGTTCGAGTTCTTTCTTAGCCTGTTGAAGACTGAGACACCATATTTGGACGGCCCGTTGAAAGGGGCCATTGTGGTTGCAAGTCGATCGAAGACCGACCTCTTGGGAGATTCCTCTTGCGGCGCTGAGACACCGAAACTCACTGGTGGGAGCATGGTCCCAAAGAATAGTCCAGTAATGGCTTGTGTTACTTGCCCCACCGGCATTGAAAAGATAGAGGCCACGTTAGGCCCGTAAGTCACTCCTCCAGTTGGGGTGGAGCGAGTGTTGCTGTTGCATGTTGTGCAGTTAGAAGCCATCGATTTTTTTCTGCACAGGAGAAAGAAACCAAATTTTAGTACCTCGCATCCAAGGGAAACCATAGCGAACCGCGATTTTGTTCGCGAAACACGACACACGAAGTGTTGAGTGGAAAGAGAAAAAGGTCCTACTGGGTGTGCCGGAATCCGTTCACCGCCAAAAGACAGGGACCGAGACGTTGGGACGTCTGGCTTGAATTTTAGGGGTAGATGCTATTTGGACTTCTCCATCCACCTTTCCGAAAATACCAAGTTGATTTATGGCACCGTATATAGGAGGTTTGGACAGATGCGACCGTTGTACCAGACTTTATCAGATTCCCCCTCATTTGTGAGGGGTATTTGATTGTGGGAACGCTCTTCCCTGCTGGTGCAAGCTCCTGTAGTTAATTACATTATCGAGTTACGATAACCACTTTCTCCTGCACCGGCAGTTCACTTTGTGTCGTGTATGTTTTTGTTTGTTTTGGTTGCCCCTGGATTGTATACGCAGACTAGTTTATGTCGTCGCCCGTAGGGCGCGGATCAGTCCAAATCCATATATTTTAGATTTGGGCTTAGGTTTATTTAAGAACCGTTGATCTGGTTTGAGATTAAGATCTACTTAAATATATGAGCATTTGGGCTCAATTTATTTTAATTAAGGATACGTTAGTCTAATTTGAGACTAAGATCAACTTAGCAAAATTTCAAGGATCATTTTTATTTCAGATCCAACAACAGAGCATTTGGGCTCAGTTGTAAGAAAACCTCAGAGACCTAGCCAATTTGGACTTAGTCTGCTTAATCTTTCCTTTTTGTTCATTCAAAAGTGCTAAGCACTTATTTGAGCTCTGACATGTATATCATGTGAAGCATTCAGTCATGGGAGCTGCCCAATGAGTGTTGAACACTTTAGTCATTTGACTAACCATGAAGTGCTAAGCATTTTTATGGCACCCACGTGAGGTGCACATGCAGCGTTGGGTGCTGCCCAATCAGTGCTAAGAATTCAGCCGTTTTGGCTATATATGGAGTGTTAAGCACTTTTTACGTGATGTCCACGGGAGGAGCATGTGCGGCGCTGGGCGCTGCCCAATCAGTGCTAAGCACTCAGCCGTTTTGACTATTTATGGAGTGCTAAGCACTCTTATTATTTTTGTGGCGCCCATGTGAGCAGCAGGTGAGGCGCTGGGCTTCGGCTTTGGGCGCCCACGTGTTTTTCACGTGAGGCGCTGGGCGCTTTTAGAGGGGCGCCCACGTGGGAAGCACGTGAGGCGCTAAGTTCTTTTCTTTTTCAGAGATTGAGTTTCTGTTAATGGCATTTTGACCATTAATGAACAACAAGTTTTTTGTTTTGAAGATCTGGGATCAAGTCTAAGTTCTTTTATAAGAACTAAGTTTCTTTTAGGGTTAAACCCTATTTTCCGAGGAATTAAATCTCCATAGGATAGGTTTTTTTTCCTAGTTCTTTTCTAAATCTTTGATTCTCAAGAACAAGATCTTCCCAGATGAGAATTAAATTCTCAACTTGTGGGAGGCTTGTCTTGTGGATCTCCGATCCAGAAAAAGAACTAAGTTTTTTGAGAAGGGTTAAACGCTTAAATAGGTAAAAGAGATATTTTTATCTCTGTGTTTTCTTTACCTAGGTTCTTTTTCTTGAAGAGAGAAGTCTTCTTCTTTGAGAATTAAATTCTCAGTTCTTTTGAAAGCTTTCAGCTTTTTTTATGGTGGGGGGGGGGGTTTCCTCTATCTGAGTGTGTCTCTCCCTGTGTGAGTGAGACTTGAAGTCTTGGGTCTTTTATATAGGAAGCAAATTGTTAATTGGTTTTGAGAAAATCTCTCATTGAGAGATTCCAATTGATTTAATTGGTCTCAAAATTGATCTGGGTAATTTTACCCACCGTTAGATTTTTGATCCAAGGGTTTTCTGTTTTACAGAATATGTTGTTCTTGTTTTTAACAAGATTGGGAAAATATTTTCCCATATACAGAATTTATTCTGTCAAGTGGTGATTTTTAATCACCATTGGATTTTTAATCCTAGGGTTTTCTATTTTACAGAGAGCAATCTTTCTTATTTTTTTTAGAAATATTGAGGGAATATATTCCTAAAATAGAATTTTATTCTATTATTGGATCAATGATCCAACCGAGAGTATCTTTCTTATTTAGAAAGACTTGGGAGATATTTTCTCCTAATAGAATTTGATTCTATATTTTGATGATTTATCATCCCCGTTGGATTTTTGATCCAACGGTTTTGTTTAACATATAGTATTATAGAATTTAATTCTACGTGGGCGCTGGCGCTCACGTGTTATGCACGTTGTTCCTTGATTAAAAATCAGGAAAAAGTTTAAAAGAGGCATCACGTGCTCACACGTGACCAATGGTCACGTGTTGACACGTGACGGTTAAAGCAGCAGCGCAAAATAGCGCAGAGAGGAGAAGTCCATTCGGGGGTCACGTGCTTACACGTGACCAGAGGTCACGTGTCAACACGTGAATGGCTTTAAAAGCCTCGCGGTTTAATAGAATTAAATTCTAAAAGATTATTTAAATCTTTCCAAAATAGAGAAGAATTATGAAGAACCGTTGGATTAAAAATCCAAAGGTGATTAAAAATCACCAATTTATGGAAAAATCTTAAACAAGGAAAGATCTCCCTAAATCTCACCGAAATAACAAACGGAATATCTTTGGATTGAAAATCCAACGGTGAATAAAATTCACTAAATAATCTAAAGGATCATATTAATTATGAAAACAAATCAAATCTTTCAATGAGAGATTTACTAAAAAATTTATTCTTTTCCTCCTCCTATAAATAGTAGTCGAGAGGAGAGCACAAGGGACAAAATTTTGGAAGAAAAAAGCTTTGGAGAGAATTTTAGCATCTTGAAAATTCAGAAAGAAAATCCTAGGTGAGAAAAAGAAAGGGGATCAAAACTTCAGAAAAAGAGAATTTAATACTAAAAAATCCAAGAGTTTAACTCTTTTGCAAAGAACTTAGTTCTTCCTCCTGTTGAAGATCTGCACAGAGCACATCTCCCCATAAGTTGAGGATTTAATTCTCATCGGGTTGAGATCCTGCTATGCAGATCCGAAACTTGGAGGGGGAATTGAGTTTAGAGAATTTAATTCTCCCAAAACAAAGTTAGGGTTTAACTCTATCTGAGAATTTAATTCTTCTAAAATTATAGGAATTTAATTCCTTCAAGATGGACAAACTAGGGTTTAACCCTAATTGAGAATTTAATTCTCTAAATTCGCAGGAATTTAATTCCTCTTAAAATGATGAAATCAGGGTTTTCACCCTATATATAAGAATTTAATTCTTTTGCGTATATTGGAATTTAATTCCTCTAAGAGAAAATTAGGGTTTAACCCAACATAAGAATAAAATTCTTCCGAAAAAAATAGGAATTTAATTCCTCTAAAGTTATAGTTGAGGTTAAACACACAAAGAATGTAATTCTTAAAAGATAAAGGGATCTTCAAACATGCAAAGAACCCGGGTCACGTGTCCCCACGTGACCCCTGAAAAGAACCCCCCAATTGAAAAGGAAAAGGCCTCGAGGCAACGCCTCACGTGCTCCACGTGACCCCTGAAGCACAGAAAGAAAAAGCAAAGGAAATAGAAGCTCTGGGCGCTCTCACGTGTTACCACGTGACCCCTTAGCAAAAGCTTTAACAATCAGCACACAAATCCCCGTCACGTGTCAATACGTGATGCTCCAAAATAAAATATAAAAAGTATTCAATACTTTTTTTGCAGAACAAAATAAGGGGAATCTGGCCCCACCTTTGGGCGTTCTCACGTGTCTACACGTGACCCCTTTTCTTTAGTGTTTTGACACTAATTCGAGATCTTTATTCCCAGTGTTTAACACTGATTTTTCTTAGTGTTTAACACTAATTTGAAAACCCTATTTGCAGTGTTTAACACTGTTATTTTCAAGTGTTTGACACTAAATCGAAAACTATATTTCCAGTGTTTAACACTGTTATCCTCTAGTGTTTAACACTAATCTAAGAGCTTTATTCCCAGTGTTTAACACTGATCATCTTTTAGTGTTTAACACTAATTTGAGAATCTTACTTCCAGTGTTCAATACTGATTATCTTCTAGTGTTTAACACTAATTCGGGAATCTTATTTCCAGTGTTTAACACTGTTATCCTCTAGTGTTTAACACTAATCTGAGAGTTTTATTTCCCGTATTTAACACTGCTGTTTCCTATTGTCTAACACTACTTTTAGCCAACTTGGCTAATTTTCCAGAGACAAAGCCTCCCCTTCGATTGAATCTCAAAATTGAGGAAATCAAAGATGAAAATGTTTAGCATTGCTAAATAATGGGGGCTTGAACCCAGACAAATGCCTAATGGTCCAACAGAGGGCCAACATTCCAAACTTAATTGGACTTAGCCCAAGTTGGCCATAAGTCCTCAATCCAGACTTAACGGAGCTAACGTGCTCGTAATATAATTAATTGGTCTTGGTTCCGAATTGGGCTACAGATCATTTAATCCATCTTGGTTCAAGGGTACATCTCTTCACTCCTTTGATATTTGTCGTTGTAATTCCTCAACGTCTTCAAAGAGGTGACGGGTCCCAACAACCATACATTTCATGGACTGTGGGGTCCTTAAACTCACGGACTATGATGTCCTTAACCTTGACCGTGATGTCTTAAAACTAACATTGGACCGTGGAGTCCTAAAATCCACGGACTATGATGTCCTTAACCTTGACCGTGATGTCTTAAAACTAACATTGGACTGTGGAGTCCTTAAATCCACGGACTATGATGTCCTTAACCTTAACCGCGATGTCTTAAAACTAGAAATGGACCGCAATGTTCTTAAACTACTTATCGACCGCAATGTCACTAAACTAAACAATAGAGCCCACCCCCTAATTGCTCTTTTGTCGGATCTAAACGATCCCGTTAAGTTGATCTTAGTCTAAAATTAGACTAACGTATCCTTAACTAACGTTTAAGTTGATCTTAGTCTCGAATGAGGCTAATGTATCCTTAAACCCAAACCCCCAAACCCAAATCTAAGAACGATACGGATTTGGACTAGTCCACGCCCTACGGGCGACAACATAACTTAGTCTCCGTATACAATCCACGGGCAATCGAACACAAAACAAACACCCACGACACGAAGTGACCAATGGAGAAGGAGAAAGTTGTTACCGCGATGCGGTAGCGTAATTAACTGCAGGGGCTTGCGCCTGCAGGGAAGAGCGTCCCCACAATTAAAAACCCCTCAAACGAGGGGGAATCTGACGAAGTCTGCTACATCGGCCGCATCCGTTTAAACCTTCGACACATGGTGCCATAAATCAACTTGGCATCTTCGGAGAGGTGGACGGATAACACCTATTAGCATCTGCCCCGAATCTCAGGCAAGACGTCTGTCGTGCTGTCTTTCGGAGGGGAACAGATTCTGGCACGCCCGATGGGACCTTTTCCTCGTTCCACTCCACACTTCGTATGTTGTGTTCGCGAACCAATCGCGGTTTGCAAATGGTTGCCCTTGGGTTTTGAGGTACTAAGACTTGGCTTTTTACTTGCTGCAGAAAGCAAAGGATCAATGACCGACACCTGCTCAAAGTGTTCCACATGCAACTGCAACCTACGCTCCGCTTCGACTGGGGGCATAACCTATGGGCCCCAGGCGGCTTCCCTGTTCACGATGCCCGTAGAACAGGTCAACCAAGCCATCACAGGGTTGTTTTCGGGACCATGCTCCCGCCAGCGAGCTTCACCGTTCATGTACCCGTATCGGAAGCTCCCAAGAAGTCGGTCTTCGATCGACTTGCTACTACCACGGCCCCTCTCAACGGGTCGTTCAATTCCAACTCCTCGGTCTTCACCAGGCTGAACTCGAACTATATTTTGATCTAACGATTTTGTTTAACATATAGTATTATAGAATTTAATTCTACGTGGGCGCTGGCGCTCACGTGTTATGCACGTTGTT
Organism: Agapanthus africanus; assembly: GCA_030015575.1. Taxonomy (NCBI): domain Eukaryota; kingdom Viridiplantae; phylum Streptophyta; class Magnoliopsida; order Asparagales; family Amaryllidaceae; genus Agapanthus; species Agapanthus africanus. Next base: position 943,460,409 of record CM057338.1, on the reverse strand, counting down.
CCCTGATTAAAAATCAGGAAAAACTTCAAAAGAGGCATCACGTGCTCACACGTGACCAATGGTCATGTGTTGACACGTGACGGTTAAAGCAGCAGCGCAAAATAGCGCAGAGAGGAGAAGTCCATTCGGGGGTCATGTGTCAACACGTGACTGGCTTTAAAAGCCTCGCGGTTTAATAGAATTAAATTCTCAAAGATTATTTAAATCTTTCCAAAATAGAGAAGAATTATGAAGAACCGTTGGATTAAAAATCCAAGGGTGATTAAAAATCACCAATTTATGGAAAAATCTTAAACAAGGAAAGATCTCCCTAAATCTCACCGAAATAACAAACGTATCTTTGGATTGAAAATCCAACGGTGAATAAAATTCACTAAATGATCTAAAAGTTCATATTAATTATGAAAACAAATCAAATCTTTCAATGAGAGATTTACTAAACAAATTGATTCTTTTCCTCCTCCTATAAATAGGAGTCGAGAGGAGAGCACAAGGGACAGAATTTTGGAAGAAAAAAGCTTTGGAGAGAATTTTAGCATCTTGAAAATTCAGAAAGAAAACCCTAGGTGAGAAAAAGAAAGGGGATCAAAACTTCAGAAAAAGAGAATTTAATTCTCAAAAATCCAAGAGTTTAACTCTTTTGCAAAGAACTTAGTTCTTCCTCCTGTTGAAGATCTGCACAGAGCACATCTCCCCATAAGTTGAGGATTTAATTCTCATCGGGTTGAGATCCTGCCATGCAGATCCGAAACTTAGAGGGGGAATTGAGTTTAGAGAATTTTATTCTCCCAAAACAAAGTTAGGGTTTAACCCTATCTGAGAATTTAATTCTCCTAAAATTATAGGAATTTAATTCCTTCAAGATGGACAAACTAGGGTTTAACCCTAATTGAGAATTTAATTTTCTAAATTCGCAGGAATTTAATTCCTCTTAAAATGATGAAATCAGGGTTTTCACCCTATATATAAGAATTTAATTCTTTTGCGTATATAGGAATTTAATTCTTCTAAGAGAAAATTAGGGTTTAACCCTACATAAGAATAATATTCTTCCGAAGAAAATAGGAATTTAATTCCTCTAAAGTTATTGTTGAGGTTAAACCCACAAAGAATGTAATTCTTAAAAGATAAAGGGATCTTCAAACATGCAAAGAACCCGGGTCACGTGTCCCCACGTGACCCCTGAAAAGAACCCCACAAATGAAAAGGAAAAGGCTTCGAGGCAACGCCTCACGTGCTCCACGTGACCCCTGAAGCACAGAAAGAAAAAGCAAAGGAAATAGAAGCTCTGGGCGCTCTCACGTGTTACCATGTGACCCCTTGGCAAAAGCTTTAACAATCAGCACACAAATCCCCGTCACGTGTCAATACGTGATGCTCCAAAATAAAATATAAAAAGTATTCAATACTTTTTTTTGCAGAACAAAATAAGGGGAATCTGGCCCCACCTTTGGCCGCTCTTACGTGTCTACACGTGACCCCTTTTCTTTAGTGTTTTGACACTAATTCAAGATCTTTATTCCCAGTGTTTAACACTGATTTTTCTTAGTGTTTAACACTAATTTGAAAACCCTATTTGCAGTGTTTAACACTGTTATTTTCTAATGTTTGACACTAAATCGAAAACTATATTTCCAGTGTTTAACACTGTTATCCTCTAGTGTTTAACACTAATCTAAGAGCTTTATTCCCAGTGTTTAACACTGATCATCTTTTAGTGTTTAACACTAATTTGAGAATCTTACTTCCAGTGTTCAATACTGATTATCTTCTAGTGTTTAACACTAATTCGGGAATCTTATTTCCAGTGTTTAACACTGTTATCCTCTAGTGTTTAACACTAATCTGAGAGTTTTATTTCCCGTATTTAACACTGCTGTTTCCTATTGTCTAACACTACTTTTAGCCAACTTGGCTAATTTTCCAGAGACAAAGCCTCCCCTTCGATTGAATCTCAAAATTGAGGAAATCAAAGATGAAAATGTTTAGCATTGCTAAATAATGGGGGCTTGAACCCAGACAAATGCCTAATGGTCCAACAGAGGGCCAACATTCCAAACTTAATTGGACTTAGCCCAAGTTGGCCATAAGTCCTCAATCCAGACTTAACCGAGCTAACGTGCTCATAATATAATTAATTGGTCTTGGTTCCAAATTGGACTACAGATCATTTAATCCACTTTGGTTCAAGGGTACATCTCTTCACTCCTTTGATATTTATCATTGTAATTCCTCAACGTCTTTAAAGAGGTGACGGGTCCCAACAACCATACATTTCATGGACTGTGGGGTTCTTAAACTCACGGACTATGATGTCCTTAACCTTGACCGTGATGTCTTAAAACTAACATTGGACCGTGGAGTCCTTAAATCCATGGACTATGATGTCCTTAACCTTGACCGTGAGGTCTTAAAACTAACAGTAGACTGTGGAGTCCTTAAATCCACGGACTATGATGTCCTTAACCTTGACCGCGATGTCTTAAAACTAGCAATGGACCGCAATGTCCTTAAACTACTTATCGACCGCAATGTCACTAAACTAAACAATAGAGCCCACCCCCTAATTGCTCTTTTGTCGGATCTAAACGATCCCGTTAAGTTGATCTTAGTCTAAAGACTAACGTATCCTTAACTAACGTTTAAGTTGATCTTAGTCTCGAATAAGGCTAATATATCCTTAAATCCAAACCTCCAAACCCAAATCTAAGAACGATACGGATTTGGACTAGTCCACGCCTTACGGACGACAACATAACTTAGTCTCCATATACAATCCACGGGCAATCGAACACAAAACAAACACCCACGACACGAAGTGACCAATGGAGAAGGAGAAAGTTGTTACCGCGATGCAGTAGCGTAATTAACTGCAGGGGCTTGCGCCTGCAGGGAAGAGCGTCCCCATAATCAAAACCCCCTCAAACGAGGGGGAATCTGACGAAATCTGCTACATCGGCCGCATCCGTTTAAACCTTCGACACATGGTGCCATAAATCAACTTGGCATCTTCGGAGAGGTGGACGGATAGCACCTATTAGCATCTGCCCCGAATCTCAGGCAAGACGTCTGTCATGCCGTCTTTCGAAGGGGAACAAATTCTGGCACGCACGATGGGACCTTTTTCTCGTTCCACTCCACACTTCGTATGTCGTGTTCGCGAACCAATCGCGGTTTGCCTATGGTTGCCCTTGGGTTTTGAGGTACTAAGACTTGGCGTTTTTCTTGCTGCAGAAAGCAAAGGATCAATGGCCGGTACCTGCTCAAAGTGTTCCACATGCAACTGCAACCTACGCTCCGCCTCGACTGGGGGCATAACCTACGGGCCCCAGGCGGCTTCCCTGTTCACGATGCCCATAGAACAGGTCACCCAAGCCACCACAGGGTTGTTTTCGGGACCATGCTCCCGCCAGCGAGCTTCACCGTTCCTGTACCCGTATCGGAAGCTCCCAAGAAGTCGGTCTTCGATCGACTTGCTACTACCACGGCCCCTCTCAACGGGTCGTCCAATTCCAACTCCTCGGTCTTCACCAGGCTGAACTCGAACTCCAAAGGGCCTACCAAGAAGCCCATAATACCCGAAGTGGCCATCCCAAAGAAGATAGCCATCCCTGCTCATGAAGTCATCAAGGCGGCTTCTCCTGCCAGAGGGTCGGTATTTACAAGACCGACTGCTCCCATTCCCGCTCCTACTCAGAAATCTATTTTTGACCGGTTGGACACGGCTTCTCAACGGACGTCAGTCTTCAAGAGGCTGACACCAGCAACAACCCCTCACCTGAACAGGGGGCAAGACAAAGCCATCGCTGAACCAACCCCAACAACTCGTCACGCTCAACGTCGCCACTGGCGCCGGGTAAGGAAGGCTAGGGGCAACTCCCCCTCTGGGCTAACTCCACCAGCTTCAACGGTGGAAATTAATGCTGCTGTTCCAACCGGGAACAGCTTTGAGCTGCTGAACTGGGTACGCAGGAATTCGCCAACTGCTGTGCTCAAAAGATCTCCTCCACCGGTAGAGACCGTCGTAGAAACAAAGCCGGAGCAGTCCCCTCAACGGCTGTCTTCCAAAGTTTACAAAATTTGGCGACAAGTCCGAGAATCGGTGATTGATCCGAATTTCTCCCGCCAGCATAAGAAGTCGAAAGTCTAACAGGAAGAAAACCGTCCTGTTAAGCCACAGAAGACGACGGCTACCTGGGTGCCCACTGCAACGGCCCCCTCAACTTCGACTGCCCACAAGAGAAGAAGGTCAGAGAAAGTCCCCACGCCTGCGACAAATGTCAAAGGCAGTGAGCCTAAACGCCCTAAGTTTGGGGGCATGGTGGTATATACCGTCTACATGGCGTCCAGGAAAGAGGATAGCCGTATATCCACAGGTCATCGACCGCTTACGCGATTAGTGACTATGGCTCAAGAGCAGCAGCAGAAGCTCCAAGAGTGATGACCGCGATGGCTACACTCACCAGGCCAAAAGAGAGCCCAGAAGCATCCTCGGATCAACGCCAGGAGCAAGAAACCGATGCCGAATTCCTTCGGAGAATACTTGAAAAGAAGGACAAAGAGGCTGCGGAACAAGCAGCCAATATAAAACGAATAGCCCTTCTGTTCCAGGACATGGTGGGTATGATGATCCAACAGGATCCTCCCCCTGAAGATCCTCCGATTATCCTCGAAGATGACAGAGGAGAGACATCAAATCCTCTACCGGCTCTGTCAACAGCCAAAGAGGATACAATCTCTAAAGTTGCCCTGGATGACTATATAGCTCAGCAGATACGAGTTCACTGTAAGTCCACGGTAGCGCCCCGGCCGTCTAACAGACGCCATATGCGGAACAAAAACTTTTTACAACTGGCGCTATCGCGTACTATAACCCGGATTTGCCATTAAAGCTAAACTAACAAACTACAAAGTGGGTAGAAATGTTATACCAAATGATCTGAGTCCTTCGGTCTTCAACCATCATCCCACGCTTTGTTGCGGCTGCTCCGATCTCCTTGAACTCCGGTCTTCTCGTCCAGGTGGCACCACGTCGACGGATCTTTAAACGGGCTCCCGCCTCTGAACCAAGGCAACTTGGTCGTTAAGTTTGCTAAAAGAGACGACCAAGATGAAGTAGAGAATGAGTAGAACACTTTGTCTCATTACGTCCAAGGCTATGGACGAACGGTTATGGAAGTTGCCTTTTGGATCGAATGGAAATGAGAAATCGATCACATCTAATTTCTATGCACCAAAACTTATATCTTTTTTCAATCAACAACCATAATCCCACAAGGGGGGGAGGCCGGCCACTTTATAGAGGGAAGGGAGGTGAGTGTAGGAGAGGGGGAGGTGATCACAAGATCAATGAAGAGGATGAGTCACAAAACACCTAGTATGAACACAATGAATGAAAACAATGAATCACCTTAACTAGTCACCAAATCATTTAATGCAATAATCAATGCACTAATGACTCACCATCCTAGTCACCATCCTAGTCACCTTCTAGAAACTTCTACACTCATCTTAAGAAAAGATGAATCCGCATTTAACCGAATGTTAAATATGGCTGATAGAAAACTGGAAACTGGCAACTTCCAAAAGTGATCCTGAAACGAATTTCAGGATAACCCCGTAATGGTATAAACATACCCGTATTTGTATTACTACCGAAAACAAATGCATCTGAGATAAAGATATTATATCTACACAGTATAATACTGGGTTCCAGCTTAAACCAAAGCCTACCAGTATTATCTGCCCGAAAAATGATACGTGCGAAAACGCACGTGCATTTTCCGAACCCTGTCATAAAACCATACGGGCTCTACAACGTTTTGCCCGAATTTGGGAAAGTGTCTGTGGGGGACTCTAATGACTCATCAACACACTGGCACTGGGTATAACCTCTAGCACGTCAGAGGTACAAGCTGTACGTAACGGTTGCCTATGTATTGATTGGAAGGGAAGCTGACGAGCGAACTCATCCAGAAACCCAACTGAGCCTAACAGTGACAATATACATACAGTCCGGTCCGTTCGTCTATGAGTATCGCATATCTGTCTAGGGGGCTGGTAATGTCAGACCCCCATTAGCGGTATAAGTCGTGTCAAAGAGTGGCCCAGAACACCCTGAGATACTACTGGAGTACCTACCAGTAAATCTCCTGCCTCGGCCGAGGGCTTTGTGTAATGGCTTTCCTAGACACAGCGCGACCTCACCCCCAATACCGGGAGAGACGAATCCCCTGCCAATCCGCTCACTTGCCTCCATGTGGCTCGGGACTGTACCCAACTAAAACCTGTTTGCACAACTCCTTTGAGCGTGGTAGGGTAGTAATCTAAGCACAGTGGGAACTCACACGAGATAAATGACGATCTCAGGTCGATGAACTAACCTGTATACATGTCACCAGGGAACTGCTATCTGACGATATGTATAATACCAACTAGCATGTTCCCGGCGAGTCCTGTCCGGTGTATTCATAACCCAATGAGCACCTGTATACATCTTAGGTGATCCAACTGACACCAGTGGCTTGTGAGACCGGCCACCGCCCCTCGTCGGGGTCTCGACTGTATACACTAGTCTACTCTGGAGTATCGATGCCCTGTCTCGAAACTCCCACGACTAGGGACACTTTAAGAATATGCTTACAGACCCCAGCTCCCACGTATATGATCGCTATCATACTGCTGGTAGTTAAGAAAGAATCCTATGGGCTCTATCATCATGCAATAGTGAACTAAAGCATGTATACGATGATAAAGACAAACCAGATAGCATACTATCATCTCGAGCAAGACTGTCATATCGGTATAGGTCCTGCCTCAATCATTGCAATCACGTACCTGCGATCCAATAATTGACTTTGAGGGCACTATCTCCAACAATCTCCCACTTGCACTTAAGGCTAATTATTGCGATGTCCCATACTCACAGCCCGTGTGATACCGAACATCTAACTCCTCTACTAATCAGTTTCACAAAGCTAGTTTGTAAAACTCTTGTGTTCGAGAAATAGCCTCAGTGAGTGGATCCGCCCTGATGTTTCTTTCTATATCTCTCTAAATCTCAAGTTCGCGGAGAAAGCCATCTCCCGAATCGAGTAATACCTGTCTTAGAATATATCTGGATATCTGATGGGACCTAGTTCATAAATGAACTCCAAATCCAAACTTCTTAGACTGTATCGATAACTGAATCTAATCAGTATCCAGCATCATGCCTCCCACAGTATCCTCTTGGACCACCTGTCCATAATACTGTCCCTCGTCAGAGGGAAAACTATAACTCTGACAATCATTCTATCATCCATGTCACCTTTGAAGCCTGGAATGATAACCGTCTCCCGAAGGAGGCTGCCGTCATCAAATCTTAGAACATACACTTATGTTCTAAAACTGCTTCCATATGTTTCATCAGGATTGGATTAATATAAACTTATCGCATCTAGTGGAAAAACAACATTTGGTGTGGTACTTGATATCTCACGATTGACTCAATTGCCTAAGCAAGTGATCTGCCAATCATGCACATCCCTCTCTCCTTTAGTCTATAAGACACCTTTAGAGAGGGTGACTCCATCACCTGCAGGTACACCACCATGCCAGGAGTCATCTATTCTAAAAACCATTAGAATACTGTCAAAGTACCCATATTGGAAAACTACCCAAATCTAGATCTAAAACCATAGATCTAGTAACCAGAATGTCTGATATTAAATCCATATACTTTGCGGAGAAACAATTGTGTGACGACTACAGTACAACCGATCGTAGTATAGGAATTTTACTTCCTATTCTGTATATGTCATCCAAATACCAGGACATCACACCCTACAACCTTCTTAACAGATCCATCCCCTATTCTGATGAAGTCAAATCTATGACTGTCACATCAAAATTAGATGATCTTATCTCCGCTATATATGCTTAAGTCTATAAATAGACATAAGCTACTTGCCCACTATGCTTTTGCTGCTCCCACTGACTACGACAACCCTCTGGCAAAATAATATATACGTCCACTTCTAAAACTAGTTTAGAACGACGCTATACATATCCTCCTGCCGGGTCTCATAGTCTGGAACAACAGTAGTGTCAAGTCTGGGTAAACAAGAACTTCCCTGTCACCGTCCTTGAGGCTACCGGAGTACCTCTCGGGTGTCTGAGGTTACCCACTATATCTTGGGAGTGGCTATTGGAATGTCAAACCTGATTGAATATATAGGTCCTATTAAATTTTCCGTAATCGTTTGCGGTTCTGGAATCTCTTCCAGTTCTACCATACTCCCACTACTGTTTTCTGAAAAAATCCATTTTATTAAAACTGTGGCATGTCAAAAACAATATCACTATTGACCTTCCAGATGGTAGAAATGTCAACCCTCGTCAAAGTCAGCGTCAACCCACAAACTGCCATTACAGAAACGTGCCTTGAGTTATCCAGTGTCTGGTTTTAAGCATAAGCTGGACAACTCCTCGTACCTTAACATCGTTAAGATATGAACCATTCTATATCCAATATAGAAATAGAGGCACTAATTTAATTGGAACCATATTCAAATCATGCAGCTGTCTCCAGTGCATATCAACTTAATGGAAAGTGGCTACTCAGCATTACTCAACTTAGGAATCCATCCAATTATGAGTAACCTGAAAGAGAAACAAGTTTCTCAAAAACCATTACTTTCATCTGAATACCTAATCACAAGAATCTACATCTTCGATCTCTTTGAAGAATCCCGATACTTGCGACAACTGGTTCTCTACTTTATTCTTATACCCATAACTTCTCAAAACTTAGACATTGTATTTCTACGAAACACTTGTCTAAAAACTAGAGAAGTCACAAGTAAACAGAACATAGTACGAGGACCTACCCCTCTGTCCTGACGGACACTGGACAACATACAATACTCTGTATAAGTCCGCTGAGTTGAATAACTCAAAACCTGTGTATCGTAGGTTGAAAACTGTACCCAGGTGATTTCCTCAAATATCACCAATTACAACGAATTCCGATATAATGAGGATGGTCACCTAATTCCTAATAACTTACTCCCACTCATTATCTGTAAAAACCATATAGATATGAGAATGAAACCTGATAAATACATACCCTGGAGTAAGTATCTAATCAAGAAAACAGTTTTCTTTTAACAATGCGCAGTGAAACTGAAACATTAAAATGTCTCGTAGGGGTATCCTGGTATTCCTAGTAATGCCTCTTCCATAATCCTATTCATGACTATAACCGTATATTTCTTTGCCATCTCTCCAAATCCCTTTATTTGTCTTTAGTCGTTATCTTCTGTACACCTTCGTCAGGCTAAATGGTTTTCTTCCTTCCCTACCGTTCGGCACCAGCCTATGGTTTTCTTCCTTCCCTACCGTTCGGCACCAGCCTATGGTTTGGAAGAAGACTATCCAGTAAGCATAACATGTGTACTCTCCTAAACCAAGGAGTACTCGCAACTTGAGAGAAGGTGATGATAAAAGACAACTGAATAAAACCTTATTCTATTTCTCCCGAACTGGGGAAAAAGCAAAGGTGAAATAGGAGTGGCGATGAAGTACGTGGTTTGGTCGTGAATGATAACAGTCGCAATTTACTTTGCCCTCTTTCCAATCCCTTTATTTTGTCTTTACATATTACCTTCTGTACACCCTACTTAGGCTAATTGGTTTTCTTCATTCCCTACCTTTCGGCATCTGCCTATGGTTTGGAAGAAGACTATCCAATAAGCGTAATAGGTGTACTCTCCTAAACTAAGGAGCCCTCGCAACCTGAGAGAAGGTGATAATAAAAGACAACTGAATAAACCAATTCTATTTCTCCTAAACCTGGATCCATCCTCAAAGAAGTCCCTCCGAGTTCGTATATAACCATACGATGGATCTATCCAATGGAAGTGGATATCCGTAATAATACGGGGTGTTCTGAGAAATACAAAGGGTAAAAGAAGGAGCGGCAATGACTTATGCAACTTGGACAATCCAAAAGCCAGTATTTTAAGAAGGTTCGGTCAACTTGGTCACTGAGTCATAGTCTAGGCTCGGTCAAAAGGTCGCTGCCAAAGAGAGAGAGAAAAGAAACACTTTGCGTGCACTCTAACCTAGATCAGAATGGTTATCACTTTATCTAATCAGGAAACCTCCCACTGTAATCTCAAATTCTCCTCCAAACCTGAAAGAAGAATTAGTCGGGATCACCCGAAGAGTAAACCAACTCATCAGTGGGAATCGGGATCCAACTATCATCGCATGATAACTTGATGGAAGCCACTCAAGTTATCACACTCCAGAAGGTATGCGCATACTTGGCAAATTTCAGTTTCTTTAGAAACTCCCGATGTGATTTTTACCCCATGCTCTTATGACCTTGACGAAGGCCAACAAATCATAAGTCACATGTCAAGTTCTACCCGTCATTGTCCAGGTTAATTTGAACCCACCCGTACAAGCCCTTGATGAAGGCCAACAAGGCTATACGACTGTCCCAAACCAACACATCTATCTATGCAACAAATGAATACCCAGCAACTACCAAACACTATGCCTTGACGAAGGCCAACAAACATAACTTGAATACTACTGACCATCCATAAGATACGACGGAGGGCTACGGCTGGTTTTTGGCGAAAAACCTTTAACGTAATGAACTCGATCTCGTTGAAGGAACCTGATAGCTTTTTATAAAAATATAGTGGCGAAAAACCTTTGCTAAAGAGGTCACTTCCGGTGAAGGGATCTCGGCTCTTTCCTCATGGAATGAGGTGCAGGATATTCCAACTGAATACCGCGATGCAAAACAACTTGTAATCGACTATAGTGAAGTTATTACCCTGACGTAAACTTATGCCCAAGGGGTCACTCCCGGTGAAGGGATCTCGGCCCTTGCCTCGTCGAATGAGGTGCAGGATATTCCAACTGAATATCACTATGCAAAACAAAAAGAAACGTCTTTGTAATAACACTTTTAAAATTTGTTCCAACAACATCAAAAATAGATTTTTTTATCCTTGCATTGATAAGAATCAATGCAGTCCCATCAATCAATCACACCAGAAAAGAACGAAAATAAAATGTACGTATATGCCATCCGCATTCGTCACTGGGTCCCGTCATCACCCGTTAGGTTACTTAACTAACGACAGAGGGGGGGCTGGACTAGCGCGGGTGTAAAACATATACAACATCTAATAGTATATATACCAATATACAGTAATCGCTCCAGGCGTGATAATATGCAACATTACAGAAAAGTAATAAGCATCACAGAACAATACAGATAATCTGGGATCCCCGGGTTTCAAAGAGCCGCTACTGAAACCCGACGTTCCCCTGGTCGTGTGGATAGCCTGTGCAATGAAACCTAGACCACTACAGGTGCGGCAAGTTACCCGCCAAAACCTGAAGCGAGGTAGTCCCCACAACATAGTGAATGGAACACCCGGCACTTCACGGAATCCGGTAAATTGAGCACCCCTCCTTGGGTCAACCTGTACCCCCTACGAGTGCGGTGAATGGTCTGCCAATTCTAGAGTGAGGCCCCTCTGCCTCTCAAAGCCATGAGATACGGACCCGTTGCCCTCCATAACCCGGCTATCCGTGCACTCCTTCGCGGGATAAACCTACTACAGAAATAAAAATATGTACAACGGGTACATCGACCTCAACCCGGTCGTGTCCCAAAAGAATATTTATACAAACAGACAGTAACGGCAGTCCACATGTTGGACGCTCGCCCCGCAATATCAAATGTACAAATAAATCCAAACGGCACTATCATTGCACCCTGCTATCCACCATGACATATCCGCAACATCACAGCACAACACAGAACATCAACGCGAATGTCACGTTCGTAAACCCGTCTGAAAGAACTATAGCAACTAGACGCGGTTTACGGATTGAATGACATTCCCGGTCGGAGATATAAAGTAAGTACTGTAAACTAACACGTTTAAATTTCGATCGACAAAATATCCCAAAGTGGGCCCCACGTACATCTGCTGTACAGTAACAAAAACTGGGCCCAAAAGAAATATTCCAAAACCCACAATTTCCCAAAACAAGCTCACTGGAGAAAAACTGGATCACTGTTCCCACATAACAGCCGCGGTTCCGCGGTCAAACACTAGCTTTGACCGCGGATCCGCGGCATTACTGTAGGATCACGTGTCCAATTTTCTGCCGTATGCTTAAAAAACCCTGCTTAATATTCTGGGATGATCAAAATAATTTTTAGATACTGTTTAAAATCGACAGAAACATTAGCACTTGAAAATTATGATTTTCGAAATTTGGTTCGATCGATCTTTTAAACGCGTTAGCACAACTTAGTATAGCTTAATGCTGAGGCTCTGATACCACTGTAAGTCCACGGTAGCGCCCCGGCCGTCTAACAGACGCCATATGCGGAACAAAAACTTTTTACAACTGGCGCTATCGCGTACTATAACCCGGATCTGCCATTAAAGCTAAACTAACAAACTACAAAATGGGTAGAAATGTTATACCGAACGATCCGAGTCCTTAGGTCTTCAACCATCATCCCACGCTTTGTTACGGCTGCTCCGATCTCCTTGAACTCCGGTCTTCTCGTCCAGATGGTACCACGTCGACGGATCTTTAAACGGGCTCCCGCCTCTGAACCGAGGCAACTCGGTCGTCAAGTTTGCTAAAAGAGACGACCAAGATGAAGTAGAGAATGAGTAGAACACTTTGTCTCGTTACGTCCAAGGCTATGGACGAACGGTTATGGAAGTTGCCTTTTGGATCGAATGGAAATGAGAAATCGATCACATTTAATTTCTATGCACCAAAACTTATATCTTTTTTCAATCAACAACCATAATCCCACAAGGAGGGAGGCCGGCCACTTTATAGAAGGAAGGGAGGTGAGTGTAGGAGAGGGGGAGGTGATCACAAGGTCAATGAAGAGGATGAGTCACAAAACACCTAGTATGAACACAATGAATGAAAACAATGAATCACCTTAACTAGTCACCAAATCATTTAATGCAATAATCAATGCACTAATGACCCACCATCCTAGTCACCTTCTAGAAACTTCTACACTCATCTCAAGAAAAGATAAATCCGCATTTAACCGAATGTTAAATACGGCTGATAGAAAACTGGAAATTGGCAACTTCCAAAAGTGATCCTGAAACGAATTTCAGGATAACCCCGTAATGGTATAAACATACCCGCATTTGTATTACTATCGAATACAAATGCATCTGAGACAAAATTATTATATCTACACAGTATAATACTGGGTTTTGGCTTAAACCAAAGCCTACCAGTATTATCTGCCCGAAAAATGACACGTGCGAAAACGCACGTGCATTTTCCGAACCCTGCCATAAAACCATACGGCCTCTACAACGTTTCGCCCGAACTTGGGAAAGTGTCTGTGGGGGACTCTAATGACTCATCAACATACTGGCACTGGGTATAACTTCTAGCACGTCAGAGGTACAAGCTGTACGTAACGGTTGCCTATGTATTGATTGGAAGGGAAGCTGACGAGCGAACTCATCCAGAAACCCTACTGAGTCTAACAGTGACAATATACATACAGTCCGGTCCGTTCGTCTATGAGTATCGCATATCTGCCTAGGGGGCTGGTAACGTCAGACCCCTATTAGCGGTATAAGTCGTGTCAAAGAGTGGCCCAGAACACCTTGAGATACTACTGGAGTACCTACCAGTAAATCTCCTGTCTCGGCCGAGGGCTTTGTGTAATGGCTTTCCTAAACACAGTGCGACCTCACCCCCAATACCGGGAGAGACAAATCCCCTGCCGATCCGCTCACTTGCCTCCATGTGGCTCGGGACTGTACCCAACTAAAACCTGTTTGCACAACTCCTTTGAGCGTGGTAGGGTAGTAATCTAAGCACAGTGGGAACTCACATGAGACAAATGACGATCTCAGGTCGATGAACTAACCTGTACACATGTCACCAGGGAACTGCTATCTGACGATATGTATAATACCAACTAGCATGTTCCTGGCGAGTCCTGTCCGGTGTACTCATAACCCAGTGAGCACCTGTATACATCTTAGGTGATCCAACTGACACCAGTGGCTTGTGAGACCGGCTACCGCCCCTCGTCGGGGTCTCGACTGTATACACTAGTCTACTCTGGAGTATCGATGCCCTGTCTCGAAACTCCCACGACTAGGGGCACTTTAAGGATGTGCTTACAGACCCCAGCTCCCACGTATATGATCGCCATCATACTGCTGGTAGTCAAGCAAGAATCCTATGGACTCTATCATCATGCAATAGTGAACTAAAGCATGTATACGATGATAAAGACAAACCAGATAGCATACTATCATCTCGAGCAAGACTGTCATATTGGTATAGGTCCTGCCTCAATCATTACAATCACGTACCTGCGATCCAATAATTGACTTTGAGGGCACTATCTCCAACATTCACCAGGCGAACGAAGCTGCTGGACAAGTTGTTAGAACTGGGCGACCGTATCCAGGGTGGTATGATTAGATAAAATATCCGCCGGGCTATACGATCCCGAAATTCCATGTCTACAAGGGGACAGGCAATCCCCATCAACATGTCGCCCAGTTCAGGGCTCTTTGTGGTAACACCGGCGGCGATGATAAGCTCCTGCTTCGCCAATTCGTCGGTGTTAGTTATATGTATGCCCTAGAGGCCATTACTATACATAGGATGTATATTGTAGTGGATGCTGGGACATATATAGGGAGGACTTTCTTGCTCGACATGATAGTATGCTATCTGGTTGATCTTTACCTTAACGTGTATACTGCTTGTCTCTCTGTTACATGTTGGTAAAGCCTTTAGGATGTGTGCTTGACTACCTGGACTATGATGTGGATCATACTAGTGGGAACATGGTAGTCCATAAGTACATCCTTCAAGGTCCCTAGTCGTGGGTATATCGAGACGGGGCATCGATATACCAGAGTAGACTAGCGTATACCTTCTCGACCCATACAGATGGGCGATGGATGATCCCATATCCATTGGTGTTTGACATCAGAGATGATATACGGGTGCTCAGTGGAGACTGGGTACACTGGACGGACTCGCTGAGAACTCCCAGATGGTATTATACCTTACGTCAGATGGCAGTTCTCTGGTGACACTGGTACAGAGTAGTCTGTTGACCCGAGATCGTCATAGAGTCCTGTGTGGTTCCCACTGTGCTTTGATTTCCACCTTACCACGTCCAAGAGGGCGTGCAAAACAGTGGTTTTTGGGTACAGTCCCGAATCACATGGAGGCAATGAGCGATAGGAGGGGATTCGTCTCTCCCGGTTTAGGGAGTTGATGTTGCGCTGTGTTCGATTGGCTATAACCGGAAATCCCTGGCCAGGGTTGCTGAGATTTACTGGTAAGTGTTACCAGTAGTTTCTCGAACTGTTATAGGCCTCATATCGACACGACTTATCAAGCTATTGGGGTCTGACGTTTACCACCCCTAGGCGAGATATGCGACATATCAGACGATCAGACCGGACTGTACGGTAAGTGTTACTGGTTGGATTCACAGGAGTGTGAGCGGGCTTGCTCGTCGATCTTCTGATCGCTCAATACCCGGGTGGCCGTTATGTTTGGCAGACCGCTTGCGGCTTGTGGGTGCTTGATATGATCATCATCTGCTACCGGCGTATTGACGAGTCTTTAGAGTCCTACACAGAGGTTTCCTGGCTCAAGCGAAACGAAATAGGAGCGCATATGAGATATGTGCGGGACCGAGAATAATGCGTGTATGTGATACCGTATTTCATTCTCGCGATGAATGTATCGATATGGTTGTATGCGATATAACCTAGTTATCGAATCAAGGATTGATTCGATAAATCGATACATTGTATATTAGTCGGTTGTGTGCGACATGACCGGATCATTGAATCAAGAGTTGATTTAATGATTTAATGCATAATTATATATTTGATATATTACTTTGCATTAACTAGTATTGGTTCACTTTAAATGGTTTTTCTCACTTGTTTGTGCACATTGTATATGTGATATACTTTTGTACACTAGTTTGTATCATGTTTGATGATACATGCTCACTAGGGTTTGTGTAAAGATTAAACCATGGTTGTATATTGGTTAGGGTTTTCTTTTTCTTATTCATTTATTTTATTTATTTTATTTTGGAAATAAAGAGAAAATGGTGGCTTTCTTTGTTCTTTGCTTGAAGCTTCTTGAAGCTTCAAAGCATCTTTGACTAAGTGACCATTTTGTCTCATGCTTAACCCTAACCACTCCATCTAACCTTAGTTAAATCTCTACACTAAACCATGGTTTGGATATGATAAGAATTGTTTTTTCTTTTCTTTTTTTATTATTCTTATCATAACATTTTTTGAGCTTCTTCTTCTTTTTCTTCAAGAAGAAAGCTTGCTTCATCAATGGCAACTTGAGCAATTGAGTGAGAAATCCAATTCTAAAGTGAACCCACCTCCTATTTCTTCATCCTCTACCTCTTGCCAAGTAGTAAAGGGTGTTTTCTTCACAAGTTTCATGACTTGGTGAAGTGGGAGCTTGATCTTGTGATACTTCGACGTAGATCATATTCGGCACGAAGCCGACGACCTTGCCCACCCATTTCTCCGATGAAGCCGACGCTAGAGCCCGGGTTTCCATTTGGACAGCGAGGAGACTTCATTGCGGAGCTATGGAGGTGGAGGACCGGATCTACAAAGGTTGTATTTCCGTTCTTTTAGTTAAATTGTTAACTAGTTGCCTTTGTCGCCTATATATCTAGTTAACGATCCGTATTAGGGTTTCTCGGCACCCGTAAAATTTGAAATTGGCATGGTTGATGCCTTGTGAGACCTCATTAGCGTGCCTAGGAACCCTACAGTGGTATCAGAGCCTAGCTAGAGCCTTAGGCGATGCGTAGACGATGTTAGAAACCCGATCGAACCCCGAAACCCTAACTTTTAACCCTCTCTGGACTTTTTCTGAAAAAGTGGTTTTTTCCAAATTAAAATTGCTTAAAAAATTCAGCAGGTAATTCCAAGAATTACGGTGCAAAAATTACCTAATGATCTGTCTAAAGCGCGGCGGATCCGCGGCATTAGCCGCCTATTGCGGCGGTTCCGCGCCCATTTAGTCTCTTCAGTCAACCATTTTTGCACAGTAACTCCTATTTAACAGTGCTGAGTTTTATGGGTATTTTTAATATTTATTCAAGAGTTGAATTTTCTGGGGTTGTTTTGGGAATTCGATTGTTCGATCGGATTATCAGATTTTGTCTATGTGGCTTTCCGGATAATTTTTGAATATGTTAAAAAGTTCGACCGGATATAAATACCCAATTTTTCCCTTGCCGGAAAATTTCCAAGTGTTGGACTTTTCCGTGGTTTAAAGACGTTCTAAGTAGTGCAAGTAACGCGATGGACCCTCTAGAAGACAACAAACCTTAACTCGATTATGTGACCGTCTTGAACTGCCCTTTGAACCTTCGGGTTTGGGGCAGTACGGCGTGCCACATGTGAGGCGTTGGCTTGACCCTTCTACGGCTGGACCGTTGGTACTGAGGCACGAAGTGAATGTCTTTGAACTTGTTTCATGTGTTGAGCTGTTTCGGAAAACTTGGGTGTTCGATTGTTCGATCGGAAAGTTTAACATTTTCTATCTTATTCGGAATGTGATACAATAATTGGAATTCACAAGAAGTTATGAGATAACTGAATGAATGTTATAAACATAGCAGTTTAGTCTCACTTGATCGGTTGCCACGGAATTTTGATGTGATCAAAAGTCCGTCGCAATCACGTAGCCTACGCGGATACTCGCCGGGTAAACTTAATAGACAGCCTCGCTCCACAGCCCCGACCAAGTGACTGTAGGAGAACCCCGTCGCCGAAAGCATCCGTTCGGGTGCTCGCGGCAGCGGTGTTCCGCCTTGGTGCACTTCGTCGACGGCGTCGGGGGTGCGGCCGTCTACTGAAGTTTGCGACGAGCATTCGATCAGAATGTCCGGAATCTTGTTGAATTGCCCGACTTGAAATTGAAAAGTGTTTTCGATTTTGAGACTAAAATGCGGGGTTTATAATTGTTAGGCATGTGATGTCTAAGGAATTCATTTGATTAGGCATGCGATGTCTATGTAGATTGCGGATTCCAACTGTTGTACTTTTACACTTTCTTTTCTGTGACCGTAAGTGTAATATGTGATATCGCCGGTTTCGTTGCTATATGTCAACGACAATTGGGATGCGCATATTTACTTACGTTGATGACATGTGATGTTATGTGTTGCTGGATATGTTATATTGGATCGTCGTGTTTGAATAGCCGGGTTTTTTTTATGTGAGATGAGTGTTTTCATTTTCATTCATGTAAAAACTTGTATGTAATATTCTTTTATTGGGACACTTCCAGGTTGCGGAAGATGTCACCCTTTGTATATTATTTACTTTTCTGCACTAGGATAGACCCAAGGAGGAGGGCACAAGTAACCGGGTTCTAGGGTCCAGTGGGAGACCAACTCGAGGAGTCGAGTCCGGGTCTCCTAACTCTAGAATTGGTAGGGTTGCTTGCCGCTCTCGTAGGGGTCTAGGGGTGTGGGTTTGGCTATTCATCACGACCGTGGAATCCGTGTTTTATACTGGCTCGTATTGAAAACACGGACGTCCTAGTATATCCAATATTTCATATGTTTCTTCTGCTGCGATATCTGTGATGTGATCATGTGATATGTTCTGTGATAGATACTGTATATAGTATATATGATATATTATATAGACGTTACTTATGTTTTACACCCGTGCTAGCCCTGCCCTGCTCTGCCGTTAGTTACCTAACCTAACGGTGCACGAGGGGACATCGAGGCGAATGCGGATGGCATAAGTGTACGTCGTATTTATCTGTGATGTTTAGGTACTTAAATGATGGGATTTCATTAATGTGATTAATGAAATAAAAGAAACCTAAGATGTTGTAGAATCGAATTTCAAAATAAAACAGGTAGCTACAGTTCTTGCTTTGCACAGCGGTATATATGATATATCCTGCACCTTATTCGATGAGGAAAGGACCGAGATCCCTTCACCGGGAGTGACTCCTTTAGCAATAACTGGCAGATGCTACACACTCGGTTTGTCTTTTGATTGCTTTTAAGTGTTTTTGCTTTGCACAGTGATATATATGATATATCCCGCACCTCATTCGACGAGGAAAGGACCGACGATCCCTTCACCGGGAGTGACTCCTTTAGCAAAACTAGAAAAGCCTCAAAAGCACTCCATTTTAAAATCATTTGATTCTACAACGATATCAAGTTCATTACGCAATAGGTTTTTAGAAAAACCTGTCGTAGCCCTCCGTCATTTCAGATAAGTTGTATATAGTATTCGTGCTGCATTTGTTGGCTTTCGTCAAGGTGCAGTGTGCGGTAGCTATATGCTGCTTATCTGCTGCATACGATGCGATTGGATTAGGGTAGTCGTGCGGCTTTGTTGGCTTTCGTCAAGGGTCGTGCGGGTGGGTTTAATTCGATCAAGAAATGTACGGGTTGAACTTGACTAGCGGGCTATGGTTTGTTGGCTTTCGTCAAGGTCATAGCACGTTAGGGGCAAAATATTATCGGGAATTCAAGTGTTGAAATTTGCAATGAGATTGCATACCTTCTATGAGATAGTTGGATCCCGATACCCACTGCGAGTAAGAGTTACTCCTGGGAGAGTTTTATACATTACAATTAGCCGATCAAGTAGGTGTCTAGAAAGGTGTTAACGAGGTTACGCCTCTGGGAAAATGAGGTTTACATTAATTAGGTTCGTGCGAAAGCACGGGGGACCTCCCTCAAAGTACCGACACTGGCCTGGCTGAAAGATTGGCGAACTTGTAGTGTGTAATTAATCCCGGCTAGTCTTTCCTTTTAGGGTTTGAAGGAAGATTTGATAAAAAACAGTGGGAGCCATCCTGATTAGATAAAATAATAACCAATCTATTCTTGCCAGAGCGCACGCTGAGTGTTTTCTTCTCTCTCTCTCCTGGTAGCGACCATATCACGCCTTAATCAAGATAATAATACGGAATATTGACCGAACCCGCTTGTTATACTGAGCTGGGGAACGTTGGTCCCGCTCCAACTTATAATTGTTATAAGACAGAGCAGGAAATTGGGGAATACCAGATTTCCCGTGCCGCCCAAATGAAGAGAGTGCATGCTGATGCATCATCTTCGGGTGTGTTCGTTACAAAGAACTGTTTCTCAGTATCTTCCGCATCCTGGGTATATGATACCGGATCAGGATCCCAGATATGTAATCTGTTACATAGGGCTATAGATAGGTAGAGAACTGAGAACGGGTGATAAGTTTCATGAGGCAGAAAACGGAGCAAGTGTTGCAGCCAAGTCTGTTGGTCACTGTCACCCTGTATTACCAATACATTGATTCTGAACGAATGTTATTAGATACCGAACCTGATATACAAAATCATATCAGTCTCTTTAACAGTAAAGAAAGGATATAATTTTGTATTGATGGATAATGTTTTGAACATTTCCTATATCAAAAGTTGATCGGTTCAGGCACGTTATCTAAAAGCATTGATGTTCTAAATCAAACTACAGTTCTTTAGTATACGGAACACACACAAGAGGAAGAGTTCAGAAATGAACGAATTCTTCTTGAGGTATTGTAGACTAGGTCATATCAATGCGACCCGACTAGCTGAAGTTACATATAGATGCATATTTAAATTAGTTTGAATTTACATCTTCTGAAACTTGCCAGTCATGTCACAGAGATAAGATGACCATAGCTCCGTTTACTGGAAACAGAGAAAGAGTTAGTGAACTCTTGGGATGATACATGTTGATGTATGTAGGTCCCCTGTCTACACATGCCAGAAACGGTTCTTTATACTTCATTACATTCTTTGATAATCTCTCGAGACTCAGACATATGTTCCTGTTGAAACATGAGTCCGAACCTTTTGAGATATTCATAGAATATAAGCTAGAAGTAGAGAACCAAAACGGGTATAAGTATTATGTCCTTTGATGTGATCAAGGAGGAGAATACTTGAGCACGGAATTCCTGGACTATTCTAAAGGGGAATGAGATTCTCTCTCAGCATTACTTCTCCGTATACACCATGGCACGATGGTATATCGGGACGGAGCAATCACACCCTATGTGATAAGGTGTGCTCTATGATGAGTAATACTGAGAAACCTGTTTCCTTTTTGGGAGTTATGCGCTTGAGAAGCTGCATACCTATTGAATAGGGTTCGAATCAAATTAGTTGCCTACCACTTCATATGTGATATGATAAGGGAAGAGCCCATGTCTTAAGTTGGTTAAGATTTGGGGTTGTCTGGGCTATGTCTAAAAGCAAAATCCGGACAAGCTCGAGGCAAGGTCTGCACTGTAGACTGGAAATGTTCCAGCTATACAAACTACGGCTGATGATTTGAAAGAACCAAAGGATTCAATAGTTACCAACAAACTTCAGCCTCTCCGCCGATCTAGTAAGGTTCCTCACCCACCTGAGAGATACTTCGGTTACTCTATGACAGTGGGAGCGAGGATTGCATCATGAGATGATGACCCAACTAGTTTCGAGCTGGCCATCAGGAGTGGGACTCTGTAAGAATGGCTGGATGCTTAGTGATCTGAGATGGAATCCATGTACACCAACAAAGTATGGACTTTGGTTGCTATATCTGAAGGGTTAAATCCCCATTAGGAGCAAGTATATCTTGAGAAGATTACTTGGTGTAGATGGAAAAGTTGAGACTTTCAAAGCTAGACTTGTTAAAGCTTTTCGTCATCGACCAGGCGTGGATTATGATGAAACCTTTTCAAGTGGCTATGCTTAAGTCCATCCAGATCCTACTTGCCACGGCTACATACCATGACTACGATATCTGGTGGTTGGGTGTCATGACTGCTTTTCTAAATGATGTTTTAGAAGAAAGAGTCTATAAGTACACAGCCAGAGGGCTTCGTAGACAGTGGGAGCAGCGGAAACGTGTGCAAGATGTTTTATGTGGTAAAGCAGGTATCGCGGAGTTGGAACATCTGTTTTGATGTGTTAGTCAAAGAGTTTGATATAATCAAAATGGTAGATGAACCTTGTATAAATAAAAAGATAGTAGGGAGTATGGTGATGATCCTCGTAAAGTACGTGGATGACATACTCTTGATAAGAAAGGAGTTTCCTATGCTACGCTCGGTCAATCTCCGCTTATCACAATGATTCTCCATATAGGATCAAAGTGATACCTCCTAAATCCTGGGTTTTGGATCTATGAGATAGATCTAATTGGATGTTAGGATTCTCACTAGTTGTAGTGAGATGGTATCAACCGATCCTGGGGAGAATCACTGGAAGGGTTCCAGGGTGATAAAGACGACTGAAAGTCAGTCACAGGCATTGTCTTTACCCTCAGTAAAGGGACGGTATGTTGGAAGAGTTCCAAACTAGATACCGTGGCATACTAGATGATAAAGGCTCGATACATCGCTACTTAACATGCTACCAAAGAGGCAGTCTGGATGTATATTTGTTCATGAGATGAACTTAGTTCCTCCCATTATGTGACAATGGAGTTGTGGCTTATGCCAAGGAACGTCCGTCCCATCAGTGATCCAGACATATTCTAAGGCAGTATTACCTCATCATGGAGATGGTTGATCTCCAGGGTGATCGAGGTTAGGAGAGTAGACTCAGAGGACAGCACGGCGGATCCACTCACAAAGGCCTTTTCCCAGAGAGAGACTTTTATGGGATGGTTGAGTATGAGATACTGCAACCACTGCTATCAGATGGCCCTAGTGCAAGTGGGAGATTGTTAGTTATATGTATGCCCTAGAGGCCATTACTATACATAGGATGTATATTGTAGTGGATGCTGGGACATATATAGGGAGGACTTTCTTGCTCGACATGATAGTATGCTATCTGGTTGATCTTTACCTTAACGTGTATACTGCTTGTCTCTCTGTTACATGTTGGTAAAGCCCTTAGGATGTGTGCTTGACTACCTGGACTATGATGCGGATCATACTAGTGGGAACATGGTAGTCCATAAGTACATCCTTCAAGGTCCCTGGTCGTGGGTATATCGAGACGAGGCATCGATATACCAGAGTAGACTAGCGTATACCTTCTCGACCCATACAGATGGGCGATGGATGATCCCATATCCATTGGTGTTTGACATCAAAGATGATATAAGGGTGCTCAGTGGAGACTGGGTACACTGGACGGACTCGCCGAGAACTCCCAGATGGTATTATACCTTACGTCAGATGGCAGTTCTCTGGTGACACTGGTACAGAGTAGTCTGTTGACCCGAGATCGTCATAGAGTCTTGTGTGGTTCCCACTGTGCTTTGATTTCCACCTTACCACGTCCAAGAGGGCGTGCAAAACGGTGTTTTTTGGGTATAGTCCCGAATCACATGGAGGCAATGAGCGATAGGAGGGGATTCGTCTCTCCCGGTATAGGGAGTTGATGTTGCGCTGTGTTCGATTGGCTATAACCGGAAATCCATGGCCAGGGTTGCTGAGATTTACTGGTAAGTGTTACCAGTAGTTTCTCGAACTGTTATAGGCCTCATATCGACACGACTTATCAAGCTATTGGGGTCTGACGTTTACCACCCCTAGGCGAGATATGCGACATATCAGACGATCAGACCGGACTGTACGGTAAGTGTTACTGGTTGGATTCACAGGAGTGTGAGCGGGCTTGCTCGTCGATCTTCTGATCGCTCAATACTCGGGTGGCCGTTACGTTTGGCAGACCGCTTGCGGCTTGTGGGTGCTTGATATGATCATTATCTGCTACCGGCGTATTGACGAGTCTTTAGAGTCCTACACAGAGGTTTCCTGGCTCAAGCGAAACGAAATAGGAGCGCATATGAGATATGTGCGGGACCGAGAATAATGCGTGTATGTGATACCGTATTTCATTCTCGCGATGAATGTATCGATATGGTTGTATGCGATATAACCTAGTTATCGAATCAAGGATTGATTCGATAAATCGATACATTGTATATTAGTCGGTTGTGTGCGACATGACCGGATCATTGAATCAAGAGTTGATTTAATGATTTAATGCATAATTATATATTTGATATATTACTTTGCATTAACTAGTATTGGTTCACTTTAAATGGTTTTTCTCACTTGTTTGTGCACATTGTATATGTGATATACTTTTGTACACTAGTTTGTATCATGTTTGATGATATATGCACACTAGGGTTTGTGTAAAGATTAAACCATGGTTGTATATTGGTTAGGGTTTTCTTTTTCTTATTCATTTATTTTATTTATTTTATTTTGGAAATAAAGAGAAAATGGTGGCTTTCTTTGTTCTTTGCTTGAAGCTTCTTGAAGCTTCAAAGCATCTTTGACTAAGTGACCATTTTGTCTCATGCTTAACCCTAACCACTCCATCTAACCTTAGTTAAATCTCTACACTAAACCATGGTTTGGATATGATAAGAATTGTTTTTTCTTTTCTTTTTTTATTATTCTTATCATAACATTTTTTGAGCTTCTTCTTCTTCTTCTTCTTCAAGAAGAAAGCTTGCTTCATCAATGGCAACTTGAGCAATTGAGTGAGAAATCCAATTCTAAAGTGAACCCACCTCCTATTTCTTCATCCTCTACCTCTTGCCAAGTAGTAAAGGGTGTTTTCTTCACAAGTTTCATGACTTGGTGAAGTGGGAGCTTGATCTTGTGATACTTCGACGTAGATCATCTTCGGCACGAAGCCGACGACCTTGCCCGCCCATTTCTCCGATGAAGCCGACGCTAGAGCCCGGGTTTCCATTTGGACAGCGAGGAGACTTCATTGCGGAGCTATGGAGGTGGAGGACCGGATCTACAAAGGTTGTATTTCCGTTCTTTTAGTTAAATTGTTAACTAGTTGCCTTTGTCGCCTATATATCTAGTTAACGATCCGTATTAGGGTTTCTCGGCATCCGTAAAATTTGAAATTGGCATGGTTGATGCCTTGTGAGACCTCATTAGCGTGCCTAGGAACCCTACAGTCGGCAGTTTATCGGAGACGGTATTTGAGTGGTATTCCGAACTTCCAAATGACTCCGTCAAAACTTTCGCTGAAATGGAGTTGTTGTTTACCCAGCGTTTCGCAAACGCCAGCGAACGTACTCCAATCACGGCGTTGATCATTACCAGGGTGAAACCGAGCGAGGCATGGGTTCAATACGCAATCCGATGGCGGAATTTGTGGTCGAAGTGTGAAGAACGCATCGAAGAAGCCCCAGCGATGGGCATGTTCATGGGCACCCTAGACCCTCATGCAACTATTTCACAGTTCATGATGTTCTTCAAACCGACCACCTTCCAGGCTTTAATCGACAAGCTAGCCCAGATGGATCAGATGGGTCACAGACCGTCTCCTCCAAAGTCGGAACCGCGGAACGAGAAGGGTAAAGGGAAGGCGATCTTCGTTGCAAACACCCAACAGCAGCCCAGTGCCCCAAAGCTAGCGGATCAACTGGAAGAGGGACGACGCTATTACAATGAGAAAATGAAGCGCCCTTACTCATTCCCACGGGACAAAACGAAGAGGATGTTCGAGCTGGCTATGCGCAACAGGCTTATCAATCTGCCGAATCCCAGGCGACCGCCGCAGCCCAGCGAAGTGAATAATCCCAATTATTGCCCTTTACCACCAAACGGTAAGCCATCCGATCGAGGATTGCTTCGTCTTTAAGGGATGGATCGAGGATCAGCACCTACAAGGCAAGTTTGCGCTGTTTGAGAAGTGGAAAGTAAACCCACCACAACCGCACACTCCTAAGAAGACGGATACACCGGGGCAACTTGTTCTTTTGTTGAAGAAGCTCCATGAGAGATCGTGCTTTCAGCCAAAACCAAAAGGATGCTGAATGATCTTCATACATGCCCGGCGATTAGATGGAAGAATCCATTGGAACCGGAGGTCATCGAAGGGATGCTGAAGCCACGCCCAACTCCCAAGATCAGTGGCGATGGCCAAAGCTCGCATACCCAGCCGTCAAAATTCTCGAAGAAGAAAAAGAAATCCAAGAAGACCGTGAAGCCTGGTGACAAACGCACGGACTTGCAGAAACAGATCGACGCGCTGGAAGAGTACAACCAGAAGGTGCGGACTCCGATCACGCTCCAAGAATTTCTCAGCCACGTCTTTGAGAACGGAGAGGATGAAGAAGACTCATCAGATGGATCTGAGGACTGCGTAGCAAGTTGTCATGTGATCTCTCACTCGTCGATAGACGATGAAGAGACTCCTTGTACAAAGAAACTGGGGCAGGTCCTGAACCAAAACTTCTATAGCTGTCAGACGAGATGATCGATGCCTTCCTGAATGAAATTCATCGGAAAAGTAAAGCCGATCGGGAGCGTGAGATGGCCATATTTGAAAGAGCCAAACGCCGGCAACTAGACGAAAGAGTCAAGACACTCCCGCCGAATCAAGGAACATCCGTCACGGATAAAAACAAGTTCAAGACGAGGAAAAGGTTCGCTAAAGCCATATCATTAGGAATGAAGCTACCACCCTCCGAAGGAAACACTCCCGGTGAAGCAGAGATACATCCTAGCTACTGCTCATATCATCGAAAGATTTCGCACCCTACCGAAGAGTGCGACGCTTTTAAAAGATGGTGGCAGGGATATGTTGCTCACCGGCAAAATTTTAAGCGGATGAAATGCAAAACTCGTCGGGAGCAAAGAAGTACGACCGAGGAGTATAAAAGAACTACCGGTAACTGTCGCACGGTCAGCACCGGAGGATCGCAGGTTCTCACTTTCGGGAGCGACTCTGACGAGGAAATGACTCTGGGCCCTCTCTTTAAAGAATCCATCTTGGAGAAAGAGGAAGAACCGAAGGTCTGCGAAAACATTCAGCTACGCAATCGCACGCTTTCAGAAAAGAATCTCGGACCTACGAGTAGAAAAGATAAAGGAAAAGAAAAGGTCTCTGAGGATATCGCTCTGGATGACCAAGTCATGAAAGAGCTGACCGCTAAGGACCCGCCAAAAAAAAGTAAGGTGGACTACAACATCCTAGCGCACCTGAGGAAGCTACCCTCTCAGCTCAGCATTCTCGACACCCTCTTATTATCAAAAGAAGCAAGAGATTCATTAATCAAGGCACTGCAAGAGCCCGAGCAATTCCAAGCTCTCCTCGCCGAAGAAAAGATGAAGGACGAGCTGGAAGAAGTGCACACGGCCGATGTCACTTTCGGTGATAAAGACCTTCTCCTCGGGACGTGCGACAACAACCGTCCCCTATATGTCTCCGGATACTGCCACGATATCATGATAGGTAAAATCCTGGTCGATAATGGATCCTCCGTCAATCTCTTTAATATACGGGTGTTGAAGGAAATCTGCATGAGCGTTCAGCACCTCGCTCGTGATAAAATTACCATCTCCGATTTTGACTCCCAGTCATTACGAACTCTCAGATCTGTGATACTAACATTACGCTTTGGACTACTCATCACGGATATTAAGTTTCACGTCATTGACGCCAAGACCTGCTACAATGCTTTTCTCGGTCGTCCTTGGTTCCACGAGTACAACATCATCCCTTCTACGCAACATCAGTGTATGAAGTATTTCAAGGATGGTCTCGAGTATACCATAACAGGAGAGCTGAACCCATTCTCCGTGAACGAAGTCCTCAAGTACGAAGATGCAAAATAATTTTTGCCAGATTTCGAGGACACGGAGAGATGTCACAAACCAGAGAACAAAGCTGTCACCACCATTCCTGTCTTCGGGAGTGATACCGAGGAAGAAGAAGAGATAGTTTATTCTGGGCCGTCTCGACGCAACAACCCGGGACCGTCCGTCCCCATGTTGATCTTCGGCAGCGACTCGGAATACGAGATTAATGCTGTGTTCTCCGTTTGGCCGTCAATACAAGCATTCGCTGATGATAATCAGAGTTTGCAAATTATCACAATTCCGCGGGAGCACTACAAAGATCTCAACGCACTTGAAGCTTATAGTGTGCAAGACTTGCAGACATTTTACGTCCCTCCCAGGCGAAAGGGTGAAAAGGCGATCCTATTCTACCGGTCCACGGAAACAAGAGTGGAGAAAGAAATTTGGCACGACGCGGATTCTATACTTGACAGGCTCCAGCCCATCCGTTTGCCCAGATATTACACGAACGGACTAAAAAGGCTATTGAAGCGCCAAGGGATACCCTTCAAACAGACCATTCGACAAGCTCGGTTCTACAACATGATTTGGGATATCCCTGGAACTCAGCGCAAGCTGCCCAACGGAAAAATGGAAACGTTCGGGCTTGGATATGTGAAATCCGGGAAACGGGAACGAGTTCATGGTAGCTACGCCGTATATAACTTCGATGAAGAAGAGGACACCCTGTCAGAAAACGCCGACCCCGCACCAAAACAAGATCCTGCAATCAAAATGTCGAGTCCGCCATTTGAAGAACGAATGGACAAGCTTATCAGGGAAGCGGGTCAGAAAGTTCGAGACGACCATAACCGCGAAATGGCCATCTATGAGAAAGCCAGGACGCAACGCCTTCTTCAACAGGCTGCGAAAGATGAAAATGCTCCTCCTTATCAACCTGCTGTGCAAAAGGCCCGACGCAGAGGCAGAAACAGGTCAAAGAGCAAAAAAGGCGCTCGGCAGCAACAAAGCAGGACCAAGAAGCCACGCGATCGGGAATCGAGCAATCCGGATTCATCCCTTATGAAGAAGATGAGTCGGGCATACTCTTTTCCTCAGAACAAAACACGGAAGATACTTGATCTTGCTATAAAACATCAAATGATATCACTCCCGGAGTCCAAACACCCCGAGCAAGTCAACGAGACCTCCCACCCAGATTACTGTTCTTATCACCGAGCAATAGGACATCCTCTCGAAGACTGCTTCACCTTCAAGAACTGGGTCGAAGATCAATATCAGCTCGGCAGATTCGCACTATCCAGCAGCTGGAGGATAAATCCGCCACAGAAGCACGAACCAAAAGCCGCGCATATAGCAAGAGTAGAACCGGATCAACATCGGTCCTGGAAGCGAGTTCGTGCCTGTCACATGATAACGCTGTCTGAAGAAGGGCATGAGAATATGGATGACCTCCACTGGTGCTTCGAAAACGATGATGACGAGGTAATCTCAGAGTTTCCACCGGCGCCAAAAGAGCTGGAAGATGTAATACATATCACTGCAGATGAGCTCAAGAAAATTGATCTGGGGACGACAAGCGACCCGCGGCCGACATTCGTCAGTGAGCTGCTATCTGAAGAAAGGGTGGCTACGTTAAAAGATGTGCTCATGCAGCATAGAGATTGCTTCGCATGGAACTATTCCGAAATGCCAGGATTAGATCCAGAGATTGCTGTCCACAAATTGGCAATATCCCCGGACGTTAAGCCAATCAAACAAGCACCGAGAAAAATGCGGCTCGAGCTTGAGATGAGTATCAATGCCGAGGTCAAGAAGCTAATCGATTCTGGCTTCATCCAAGAGGTTCAGTACCCTGATTGGATCGCCAACATCGTCCCGGTAATGAAGAAAAATGGGACAGTGCGCATCTGTGTAGACTTTCGGGATCTCAATAAAGCTTGTCCGAAGGACGACTTTCCAGTACCGGCCACCGAGCTGATGATAGACAATACGTCCACTCATGAAGTCTTGTCCTTCATGGACGGATCGTCAGGATACAATCAGATAAAGATGCATCCCGAAGACCAGAAGCACACCGCTTTCCGGACCCCTTTAGGCATATTTTGCTACAAGGTGATGCCCTTCGGTCTAAAGAACGCCGGTGCCACCTATCAGAGGGCCATGACGAAGATCTTCGATGACCTCATACACGAGATCATCGAATGCTACATCGACGACCTCGTAGTGAAAAGCAAATCATATGAGAAACATCTCGAGCACCTAAAGATCGTATTTCAACGTCTTCTACAATACAACTTGAAGATGAACCCTCTCAAATGCGCGTTCGGGGTGTCTTCATGCAAATTTCTAGGATTCATCACCCGACACCGAGGTATCGAGATAGATCCGTCAAAGATCAAGGTGATCATGGAAATGCCTCCACCGAAGACTCTCAAACAATTGCGGTCTCTCCAAGGGAAGCTCGCATACATCCGGCGGTTTATAGCCAATCTCTCTGGTAAGTGCCGCCCTTACAGTCAACTGATGAAAAAGGGAACCCCGTTCGTCTGGGATCATAAATGCCAAGGCGCACTGGACGAAATCAAGCAGTACCTGCGGAACCCGCCAGTGTTGGCCGCTCCGGTCAAGGGAAAGCCCCTTATTCTTTATACAACAGCCCTCGAAGGTTCTTTAGGCGCGCTTTGGGCACAAGAGAACGACCAAAGGAAGGAGAGAGCTCTCTACTACTTGAGTCGAGTTCTTCTGGGGGCAGAAAGCAATTATTCTCCCATCGAAAAACACTTCCTGGCGTTGATCTTCGCGATAACGAAACTCCGGTACTATACATTGGCGCATGAAGTCCGTCTCATATCGAAGGCGGACCCTCTCAAATATTTGATATCAAAGGCCATATTGACAGGTCGGCTCGCTAAATGGGCCTTGCTCTTGATGGAGTTCTCGATAACTTATCAACCTCTTAAAGCAGTGAAAGGCCAGGCCATCGCCGACTTCCTCGCTGAACATCCGATACCGGCCGATTCCCCTTTGAATTGCGAACTACCGGACGAACACGCGTTTGATGCGATCGATGGTGGTGGTAACCAGTGGGAAATTTATTTTGATGGAGCATCTTTCGTGAAAAAGCGCAAACAAAGCACCCCTATAATCAAATCAAAGGTAGGCCTTATCTTCGTAACCCCACAAGGAGGGATAATGCGATTCACTTTCTCCTTGACAGAGCCGAAGACGAACAATGAAGCCGAATACGAAGCTTTGATAGCAGGTATCGAGATCGCCATCGACATGGGGATTGAAAACCTCCTCATATACGGAGATTCCCAACTGGTCGTCAGTCAAGTAAATGGCGACTACCAAACATGCAAACCAGAGTTGGTGAAATACGGCGAAAAGGTGCAGCAACTATTGACCCAAATTCCTTCCTATAGAAAGCATACCGTGTGCGGAAAATAGCAAAGCGGATGCATTAGCCAAGCTCGCTAAAGAGCTGGCCGACGAAAACCTCGATGACGTAAGAATCGTGGTACAAAGCCGTCGGGTTCTTGCTCCGGCAGAAATATCTCCGGAATCATCCGAGGAAAAGGAGGCGACCGAGCAAGTGGCTCTACAACTAAAAGACCAAGAAAAGGCTGAAAATTGGAGAGAAGTCTTTATAGACTACTTCAAATCCCGTCGAACGCCTGAAGATGCGTCCTCAAGACATCAACTTATGAAACGAGCTCTGTCTTTCGCCTTCGTCAATGATACTCTGTATAAGAGGTCATTTGATTCTCTATGGCTGAGATGCTTGGGACCTGAAGAGGTGAAAAGGGTCGTCCAAGAAGTTCATGACGGACTATGCGGTTCTCACCAAGCAGGCCCGAAAATGAAGTTGAAGATTAAACGGATAGGCTATTATTGGCCCACGATGATCCAAGACTGCCTCGAGTATGCGGAACAATGCCACTCATGCTAGATCCATGGGGACATTATCCATCAACATCCAAATCCACTACATCCAACAGTGGCTAGCTGGCCGTTTGAAATGTGGGGAACTGACATAATCGGCCCTATCGAACCCGCATCGTCCAGAGGACATCGTTTCATTTTGGTGACAACTGATTACTTCTCCAAATGGGCAGAAGCAGTACCGTTGAGGGAAGTGAAGACGGAGAATATCCTCCATTTCTTCAAGACGCACGTTATTTATCGGTTTGGAACTTCGCGACGGATTATCTCCGATAACGGGCCAGCCTACAGAAGCCACAAGATCAGCCGCTTCGCACAACAGCATAACATAGACTGGAGATATTCCTCAGTTTATAATCCCTAAGCTAACGGTCTAGCTGAGGCTTTCAACAAAACTTTAACAAAGATCGTGAAGAAGACAGTGTCCCGAAATAAGAAGGACTGGCATGAGAGGCTGCAAGAAGCTCTCTGGGCGTATCGAACTACGTTCAAGACTGCCATGAACACAACGCTGTACGCATTGGTATTCGGTACAGAAGTAGTACTCCCCCTTGAGATAGAATTACTTTCTTTACGAGTGGCAATCCATTACGAGCTGACAGACGAAGAAAATGCTCACCTTCGGCTTGAGAAGCTCGATGCCCTCGATGAAACCCGACTCATAGCGCAACAAAATCTGGAAGATTATAAAACAAAGATGACGCGCTCCTACGAAAGATTGACTAGGCCGAGGACATTCTGCCAAGGCGAACTCGTACTAGTGGTCAAAAGACCTATGATCCCCAATCGCGCCAAGCGGGGAAAATTCGAGCCGAACTATGAAGGCCCGTACATCATAGACAAGGTCTACCAAGGTGGAGCCTATCTACTCATGGACATGCATGGTGAAATACCTTTCAGGCCAATAAACGGTCGCTTTCTCAAGAAGTACTATGCTTGACGAGTCACGGCCAAGGTCAATGATAGATGACGACGACTATATCCGCTCGCTATCTTCCTAAGCCCAAACTCTATAAGTAGTAACCGGCTTACCTTACAACGGACCGAAACGTCCTTAAACTAACAGCGGATCGAAACGTTCTTAAACTAATAACGAACCACTATGTCCTAAAACTAGCCGTTGACCGAGATGTCAAGAAACTACGGCGGATTGCAGCATCCCGAAGCTGATACAAAAAAAAATAAAAAAAAAGAAAAAATAAAAATGGTATGTCCATAAGTAAAATGGGCACGGATGAAAACCCGAAAGGGCTCCGTGAGTAAAAACAGCAGGGCTACCGGCGAGTGTTTGTGAAAACCCGAAGGGCACTACCTCGTTTAAAAGACACTTATGAGGTCCTCTCGACCTTGTGAGGAGAAACCACCTGCGTGAGATCCTTACGACTCACAAGGGAGCAACACACTTAGGGATCCCCATGATTCCTAAGGAGAAATTACACTTGCGAGATCCTCACGACTCGTAAGGAGAATCCTCTTATGAGACCCTCACGGCTCATAAGATTTGAAAGTCTTAAGTTACAGAGAGCTGAACCTGTTCTTAAGAAACCCCAACAACCTTCGATATTGCGCTACAAGCGGCTCAATGCTGACCCTTGTATACAATCCATGGACGCGAATAAACATTTCCCTAACAAAGTCCCATCCGTGACTAGGGATATGTCTACAAGGTGAACAACCCTTGTGAGTCCTTTCGACTTATAAGGAGAAAACTCTCCTGTAAGATCCTTACGACTTACAAGGAGCCATACACTTAGGAATCCTCACGATTCCTAAGGAGAAAACACACCTACGAGATCCTTACGACTTGTAGGGAGAAATACCTTTGTGAGACCCTTACGGCTCATGAAGTCAAAAGCCTTAGTCGACAGAATCCTAACCCTGTTTACTAAGCCACCTTTGTTCGACATCGACAGAGGCAAATGATGATTCGCTCCTGGCAATATTCCAGTTGTAGCGGTGCTGATGCCGAAATCGGTGTCTAATCCCAAGCTTGCAGCGAAAAGGCAGCAAGCCACACGTGCATACGAAATAGCCGAAATGATGGGGCAACTTGCAAATAAAATCAGCAAGTAAAAGAAGGTATGCATGCAAAATAGCCGAAATGATTGGGCAACTCGCAATAAAAAGCAGCGAGTAAAAATAAAATAAACAACCGAAATGATTGGGCACCGCGAAAAATAGCCGAAATGATGGGGCAATCGCGACCTTCGCGATATAAAAAGCTGAAATGATAGAGCATCGCGGAAAGAAATAAAGTAAAATTTTTTTTTTGTCCTACAGGTGATATTACATCAATCCCTGTATACAATCCATGGGCGCAAACAAAGAAGGAATCGCATTCCTCCTATCCCAGATTTTATCAGAAGAAGAGGACAAATCTCGACGAGTCACATATAGCCTGGAAATCATCTCAACATTCGTCTCAGCAGACACAACATCAAACAAAGCAGAACAGCGACAACTTCCAGTTCCATGACTCAGCGGTGTACAGATGACCGAGAGTCAAATCTCAACTCCGTGAAATGCGGATATAATCAAAAAAATTCCTGGTCACGTGGAACGCGGATAACGTCACTTTTAATATCGTGGAAAACGTCTAGAGCGAAGCCTGGTCCTCGCCGAACACGGCAGTGAACCCGTGGGAAGCATCCAGAGCAAAATTTCTGGTCACGTGGAACGCGGATAATGTCACTTCTGACCCCGTGGAAAACGTCCAGAGCGGAGCCTAGTCCTCGCCGAACACGGCAGTGAACCCGTAGGAAGCATCTAGAGCAAAATTCCTGGTCACGTGGAACGTGGATAACGTCACTTTTGACCCTGTGGAAAACGTCCAGAGCGGAGCCTGGTCCTCGCCGAACACGGCAGTGAACCCGTGGGAAGCATCCAGAGCAAAATTCCTGGTCACGTGGAACGCGGATAACGTCACTTTTGACCCCGTGGAAAACGTCCAGAGCGGAGCCTAGTCCTCGCCGAACACGGCAGTGAACCCGTGGGAAGCATCTAGAGCAAAATTCCTGGTCACGTGGAACGCGGATTGTTCCCCTCCGAAAGACGGCGCACAGGACTGCGAAGTCCTGACACTGAGATTCGGGGCAGATACTAATTGGTTTTATCCGTCTACCTATCCAAAGATGCCAAGTTGATTTATGGCACCGTGTATCGGAGGTTTAGACGGATGCGGCCGATGTAGCAGACTTCGTCAGATTCCCTCTCGCTTGAGGGGTTTTTGATTGTGGGGACGCTCTTCCCTGTAGGCGCAAGCCCCTGCAGTTAATTACGCTGCCGCATCACGGTAACAACTTTCTCCTTCTCCAAAATTTCACTTCGTGTCGTGTGTGTTTGTTTTGTTTGTGGTTGCCCGTGGATTGTATACGGAGACTAAGTTATGCCGTCGCCCATAGGACGTGGATTAGTCCAAATCCGTATTTACTTAGAT
This sequence comes from Agapanthus africanus, assembly GCA_030015575.1. Lineage (NCBI taxonomy): Eukaryota > Viridiplantae > Streptophyta > Magnoliopsida > Asparagales > Amaryllidaceae > Agapanthus > Agapanthus africanus. The sequence continues at coordinate 943,425,348 of CM057338.1, read as the reverse complement.
TTGGGTTTGGTGTTTTAGTTTAAGGATACGTTAGCCATATTGAGGCTAAGATCGACTTAAACTTTTGTTAAGGATACGTTAGCCTAATCTTCAGACTAAGATCAACTTAACGGGATCGTTTAGATCCAACAAAAGAGCAATTGGCTCTATTGTTTAGTTTAATGACGTTGCGGTCAATTTCCAGTTTAGGGACATGGTGGTCCATTGCCAGTTTAGGGACGTGGTGGTCCATGTTCCAGTTTAGGGACGTGGTGGTCCATTTTATTTATGGCCGTCGGGATCCGTCACCTCTCTGACGTCGTTGAAGGATTACAACGATAGGTGTCAGAGGAGTTCAGAGATGTACCCTCGAACCGGATGTAAATTGATTTAAGAGAGCAGTCTTGCTCAGTCAATTTAGTTTGAGGACTTACGGCCATGATTGGGCTAAGTCCAGTTGAAGAATGTTCAACATTTTTATTTGCACTTGGCCTATTAGGCCTTTACTAGGGCTCTGCCCCTTTTTAATAATGCACTGCATTTTTTTGTTTTGTTTGGGCTCTGCCCTTTTATAACTGATGCAGAGCATCTATTTTGTTTGGGCTCTGCCCCTTTTAATGCATTGCATTTTGTTTTGGCCTGCTAGGCCTTTTTGATTTGGGCTTGGCCCTTTAATAAACAATGCATTGCATTTGTCAGGCGCTTTGCGCCAATCAATGAGCGCAAGTGCTTGTGGTGATGACACGTGTCACGTAAGCGCAGTGCGCTGCGCCAGTGCGCTGTGCTTGCGCTGCTGACATGTGGCACGCTCTGGTGAGATGCGCCAATTTCAGAGAGCAAGGCTCTTTCTTAAAAGCGCATAGCGCAAGTGATTCAGATGCTGACACGTGGCGCTCTCTGGTGGCTTGCGCCAACCCAGGAGCGCAACAGTGCAGTTTTTGCAAGTGCAAGGCAGTATTTCAATAATCTTGAGAATCTTTAAGATTTCAGAACCAATGGTTCATAAAAAAGTGCAAAGCACTGTTTGATTTCTTGATCCAATTTAGATCAAAGAAAACAAATTTTTCTTGTTTTTCTTGTTTTTAGAGAACCGGTGGTTCATAAAAAAGTGCAAGGCATTTATTATTATTTGAAGATCATTGATCTTGTTCTTAGATCACTGATCTATTAGAAGAAATTCTTCTAGTTTGTGAAGGTCTTTACCTTTTTCTTGAACTTTCTTCAGAGTTCTCTCTGTTTTGAAGTTCTTAATCTCTCCCAATGTTGATCATCCTTTGAGTTGGGGTCTAGGGGTCTTTATATAATGCCCATAGATATGTTAAGTTTGTTAAAGAGATCCTTCTCTGAGTGATTTGGGGAATTTTCCCCACCGTTGGATCTTTGATCCAAGGGCTTCTGTTTTACAGAAGACAATTTTCTTGTTTTAATAAGAACAGAAGAATCTTACTAGAATTTAATTCTGTTTGGCGCAAACGCCCTAGCGCGTGACACGTGTCGCGCAGCGCAGAGCGCAGCGCAGCTGCGCTTACGCACTTGCGCTGACACGTGTCGCGCAGCGCAACTGCGATTGCGCTGACACGTGTCGCGCAGCGCAGCGCTTGCGCTGACACGTGTCGCGCAGCGCAGCGCTTGCGCAACTGAAGCGTTACTTTCTTTAATTTTTGGTTTTAAATAGAGCCTTGCTCTGATTGGGCACGCTGCCTTGGACGCTGCGCTGACGTGCCTGATTTTGACACGTGGCGCTCTGCGCGCAGCGCAGGGGATCTGAAGCGTTGCTTCATTTATTAGAATTTAAATTTTCAAAGTAGAGCTTTGCTCTGATTGGAGGAATCAGAAGCGTTGCTTCATTTCCCGCCTTGGAATTTGAACAGAGCTTTGCTCTGATTGGGGTAAACAAATGCCCCCCTACCGTTGCGCTTGTGTGGTCCCAAACGCGAGCGCAACGGTGGCAGAATCCCAACCGTTGGGAAGTTGAAACGACACTTATTGCCTATAAATAGGACCTTAGTCCCTTAGATGATTTTCATCTCTTCATAAGAATTTTGTCCAGAGCCCTGCTCTTTTGTTCAAGCACTTTTAAGAGTTAAAACTCTAGAAAATTTTTAGGTAAAAATTAATTTGGATTAAATTAAATCAATTTTAAGAGCCTTGCTCTCAATAGATCCCTGATCTAAAGAAGACCCATTTAGGGTTTCACTTAGCAGAGCTTTGCTCTAAAGGGGTCTAAAGAGAACTAAGGGGAACTCTATTAGAGTTTCATTAATAAAGTTCTGTTCTTCTGAGAGGATTTTATTTGTAACTTCTTGATTTATTGATGGAGCTTTGCTCCTTTTTAAATCATATAGCAAAACTCTTATGAGTTGCTAATTTTGTCGATCTTCTTTTATAGGAGTGATGGACGCCCACATGTACGATCTCGACGAGATTATCTCCTACGGGGACATTCGCCGACTCGGCCGTTCCCAAAATCGAGAATTTACCAATGTCGAATGTGCAGAGATCATGAGTCGCTTCGACGCGTACAACGGTCAACTGCTTCCTCGGCGCTCCCCTCTGTTGAAGCTTATTGTGGAGCCATCTGGGAAGCGCTTCCCCTATTCTTTACCGGTGTGCCACTTAGAGCATTGGACGCCGCCGAGGACAAGGTGCACTCAGTGTACCTGATGAATTTAATCTCGAAAAGACGGCAAGACAATCTCATCGATCTCTTGCACGAAGCCTTTCAACAGTCCGCCATTCTTGCTGCCTATCGGAGGGTGGAGGACATCAGTGGGGATCCCGACGCCCGTGCTCGCGAAAGGAAGCACACCAGGATGGTTCGCCAAGTTTGGAAAGTCTTGGACAAGGTCACTTTCGAGTTCCTCAATCCCTGTCCAGGATCTGAGGTTTTGCCGTTGTAATTATTTGAATAATGTCTTTGTTTATTGTCTTTATTGATGTAAAAATTTTCCAAGTATGAATGACAAATCGTTTGCCTCTTTCCTTTTATTTTCTGCTTTGTTACTGGCACATTCTTTAAATAAACGTAGCCTATAAGCGATATAGAACATTCTGTCTTGAACACCTTGGGGAGTGGTGATGGCTTAGGAAGCAGGTTCAGGGCTGCTACCTAAGGCTTTTCAACTCTATGAGCCGTGAGGGTCTCATAGAGACTTTTCTCACTACGGATCGAGAGGATCTCGTAGGTGGATTTTCTCCTTAGGAATCGTGAGGATTCCTAAGTGTGTTTTCTCTTATAAGTCGTAAGGATCTTATAAGAGAATTTTCTCCCTTACAAGTCGTGAGGATCTTGTAGGTGTATTTTTAGTTGACTTGTTTCCGAGACGGAGGTTGTTGGCCGACTTGTTTCCGCAACGGAGGTCGTTGGTTGACTTGTTTCCTCAACGGAGGTCGTTGGTTGACTTGTTTCCGCGATGGAGGTCATTGGTTGACTTGTTTCCGCAACGGAGGTCATTGGCTGACTTGTTTCCGCGACGGAGGTCATTGGATGACTTGTTTCCGAGACGGAGGTCATTGGCTGACTTGTTTCCGCGACGGAGGTCGTTGGCTGACTTGTTTCCGAGACGGAGGTCATTTGCTGACTTGTTTCCGAGACGGAGGTCGTTGGCTGACTTGTTTCCGCAACGGAGGTCGTTGGCTGACTTGTTTCCGCGACGGAGGTCGTTGGTTGGCTTGTTTCCGCAACGGAGGTCGTTGGTTGACTTGTTTCCGTGACGAAGGTCATTTGCTGACTTGTTTCCACGACGGAGGTCATTTGCTGATTTGTTTCCGCGATGGAGGTCATTGGCTGACTTGTTTCCACGACGGAGGTCATTGGATGACTTGTTTCCGAGACGGAGGTCATTGGCTGACTTGTTTCCGAGACGGAGGTCATTGGCTGACTTGTTCCCGAGACGGAGGTCAATGGTTGACTTGTTTCCGTGACGGAGGTCATTTGTTGACTTGTTTCCGACACGGAGGTCGTTGGTTGACTTGTTTCCGCGACGGAGGTCGTTGGCTGACTTGTTTCCGTGACGGAGGTCATTTGTTGACCTGTTTCCGCAATGGAGGTCATTGGCTGACTTGTTTCCGCGATAGAGGTCATTGGCTGACTTGTTTCCGCGACGGAGGTCATTGGCTGACTTGTTTCCACGACGGAGGTTATTTGCTGACTTGTTTCGGAGACAGAGGTCGTTGGTTGACTTGTTTCCGAGACGGAGGTCATTGGCTGACTTGTTTCCGCGACGGAGGTCGTTGGCTGACTTGTTTCTGCGACGGAGGTCGTTTGCTGACTTGTTTCCGAGACGGAGGTCATTTGCTGACTCTAGGTTGTCTGTGAATTGCAGAGTCTTGGAACTGGGGACTTTGTCGTGGCTCCGATTGGTGATGTCACGTCCGTGTCCTGCTGGAATGAGGAGAAACGTCGCTGTTGGTCTCTAAGCTGTTGGTGAATCGTCGAGATTTGGCTTAGCTTTATGGCGGAGCCTGTTGGGAAGTTGTGGTTCCCTCTTTGTTTGTGCCCTTGGATTGCATACAGGGATCGATGTGATCTCAACTGTAGGGCAAAAGGTTTCATATATTTCTTTTTATTGTTTTATTTCCGCGATGCTCTATCATTTCAGCTTTTATATCGCGAAGGTCGCGATTGCCCAATCATTTCGGCTATTTATTTTATTTTTACTCGCTACTTTTTATTGCGAGTTGCCCAATCATTTCGGCTATTTTGCATGCAAACGTTTTTACGTGCTGCTTTTATTGCAAGTTGCCCCATCATTTCGGCTATTTCGTATGCATGTGCGGCCTGCCGGCTTTTCACCATAAACCTGAAATTAGACACCGATTTCGGCATCAGCACCGCTACAACTGGGATATTGCCAGGAGCGAATCATCATTTGCCTCCGTCGATGTCGAACAAAGGTGGCTTAGCAAACAGGGTTAAGGTCCTGTCGGCTAAGGCTTTTGACTTCATGAGCCGTAAGGGTCTCACAAAGGTATTTCTCTCTACAAGTCGTGAGGATCTCGTAGGTGTATTTTCTCCTTAGGGACCGTGAGGATTCCTAAGTGTATGTTCCTCTGTAAGTCGTAAGGATCCTACAAGAGAGTTTTCTCCTTATAAGTTGAGAGGATTTATAAGGGTTGTTCATTGTGCGTACATATCCCCAGTCACGGATGGGACTTGGTTAGGGAAATGTTTACTCGCGCCCGTGGATTGTATACAAGGGTCAGTATTGAACCACTTGTAGGGCAATATCGAAGGTTGTGGGAGTTGCTTAAGCACAGGTTTAGGTCTTTGTAACTTAAGACTTTCAAATCTTATGAGCCGTGAGGGTCCCATAAGAGAGAGCTCCTTACGAGTCGTGAGGATCTCGCAAGTGTATTTTCTCTTTAGAAATCGTGGAGCTCCCTAAGTGTGTTGCTCCCTTGTGAGTCGTAAGGATCTCACGCGGGTGGTTTCTCCTTACAAGGGCGAGAGGACCCTGTAAGTGTCCCTTAACGAGGTTGCGCCCTTTCAGGTTTTCACAAACACTCGCCGGTAGTCCTGCTGTTTTTACTCATGGAGCCCTTTCGGGTTTTCATCCGTGCCCATTTTGCTTATGGACATACCGTTTTTTATTCTTTTTATTTTCTCTTTTTTTTACGAGGTCGCGCCCTTTCGGGTTTTCACGAACACTCGCCGGTAGCCCTGCTGTTTTTACTCACGGAGCCCTTTCGGGTTTTCATCCGTGCCCATTTTGCTTATGGACATACCGTATATTATTATTATTTTTTTTATTCCCTCTTTTTTTCTTATTCATCTTGTCATCCTAAGGATGCTGCGGTAGTAGTTTAAGGACGTTTCGGTCCATCATTAGTTTAAGGACGTTTCGGTCCGCCATTAGTTTTAAGGACGTTTCGGTCCGTCGTTAGTTTAAGGACGTTTCGGTCCGTTATCCAGTTTTAGGACGTAGTGGTCCGTCGTTAGTTTAAGGACGTTTCGGTCCGTCATCCAGTTTTAGGACGTAGTGGTCCGTTATCCAGTTTTAGGACGTAGTGGTCTGTCGTTAGTTTAAGGACGTTTCGGTCCGTCATCCAGTTTTAGGACGTAGTGGTCCGTCGTTAGTTTAAGGACGTTTCGGTCCGTCATCCAGTTTTAGGATGTAGTGGTCCGTTATCCAGTTTTAGGACGTAGTGGTCCGTCGTTAGTTTAAGGACGTTTCGGTCCGTCATCCAGTTTTAAGACGTAGTGGTCCGTCATTAGTTTAAGGACGTTTTGGTCCGTCATCCAGTTTTAGGACGTAGTGGTCCGTTATCCAGTTTTAGGACGTAGTGGTCCGTCGTTAGTTTAAGGACGTTTCGGTCCGTCATCCAGTTTTAGGACATAGTGGTCCGTCATTAGTTTAAGGACGTTTCGGTCCGTCATCCAGTTTTAGGACGTAGTAGTCCGTTATCCAGTTTTAGGACGTAGTGGTCCGTCGTTAGTTTAAGGATGTTTCGGTCCGTCATCCAGTTTTAGGACGTAGTGGTCCGTCATTAGTTTAAGGACGTTTCGGTCCGTCATCCAGTTTTAGGACGTAGTGGTCCGTTATCCAGTTTTAGAACGTAGTGGTCCGTCATTAGTTTAAGGACGTTTCGGTCCGTGGGGCTTTCTCTATGAATGAGCATGATGCCTCCGGCATATCTATCTTTTTCGGAGCATGTGGTTGTGGCGGGCTCACCTTCCAGTTTTCAGACAGCGCGAGTTCGCCTTGTTGGTACTGGTCTTCAACCCAGTTTTGGAAGACGAAGCAATCTTCGAGCGGATGACTTACTGCTCGATGGTAGGGGCAGTAATTAGGATCGTTGACATCTCCCGGCTGTAGCGGACGTTTCGGATTCGGCAGATTGACGAGTCCGTTGCGCACTGTCAGTTCAAACAGTTTCCTCGTTTTATCTTGGGGAAACGAGTAAGGACGTCCCAATCTTTCCTAGAGTGATGGGCGTGGGCACAGGTTGTTTTGGCGAACAATCGATTTTGAGTTGCTCGGCTGTTGTTGAATGTTGGCGATGAAGGTCATTTTCCCTTTCCCTTTATCCTTTTTGCTCGATCCTTTGTTTACGGGGCCTAGATTTTTTCCGAGTAGCGTGCGATTGCACGGCTGAATGTTCTCATGATTCTTCAATTCTTCAGAGATGGATTCCTTGAAGAGAGGGTTGAAGGCTGTTTCTTCATCGGGGTCGTTCCTGTGGCAATTGCCGGCGACTCTTTTATGCTCATCTGTCGTATTTTTCCGCCGTCTACGAGCTTCCCGCTTTGTTCTGTTGACGTAATGTTTGTGAGTGACATACCCTTGCTACCAACACTTAAAGGAGTCACAGTCTTCAGTAGCGTGTGCGATCTTATGATGATATAGGCAATAATTAGGATACATCTTTATTCCACCGAGAGTGTTTTCTTCCGAGGGTGGTAGCTTCATTCCCATTGATATGGCTTTAGCAAACCTTTTCCTCGTCTTGAATTTGTTTTCATCGGCAGCGGATGTCTTTTGATTTGATGGGAATACCTCGATTCTTTCATCCAGTCGGCGGTGTTTGACTCCTTCCAGTATGGCCATCTCACGCTCTTGATTGGCTTTAACTTTCAGACGAATCTTATTTAGGAAGGCATCGATCATCTCATCTGACGGCCGCAGAATTTCTAGTTCATGGCCTGCCCCCAGCTTTTCAGTGCAAGGAGTCTCCTCATCGTTTGTCAGCGAATGGGAAATCATATGGCAGCTCGCCACGTATTCCTCAGACTCATCCGACGAACTTTCTCACTCATCTTCCTCTTGAAAGACATGGTTGAGGAACTCTTGGAGTGTAATGGGAGTCCGTGCTTTCTGGTTGTATTCCTCCAGCGCGTCAATTTGTTTTTGTAAGTCCGTGCGCTTGTCGCCAGGCTTCACGGGCTTCTTGGATTTCTTCTTTTTCTTCTTCGAAGATTTTGACGGCTGGTTGTGAGTGCTTGGGCCACCACCATCGGTCTTTGGAGTTGGACACGGCTTCAACATCCCCTTGATGATCTGAGGTTCCAACGGGTTCTTCCACTTGATCGCTGGGCATGTTCGAAGATCGTTCAGCATTCTCTTCGTCTTAGCTGACAGCACAACCTCCCAAGGAGCTTCTTCAACGAGAGAGCACATTGCCCCCGGCGTATTCGTCCTCTTATAGGTGTAAGGTTGCGGCAGATTCATCTTCCATCTGTCGGACAACGCGAACTTGCCCTGTTGATACTGGTCTTCGAGCCAATTTTTGAAGACGTAACAATCTTCGATCGGATGACCCAATACTCGATGATAAGGACAGTAGTTGGGCTCATTGATATCATTTGGTTGCGACGGACGTTTTGGCTCCGGCAGATTTATAAGTCGGTTGCGCAACGCCAGCTCAAATAATCTTCTCGTTTTATCTCGGGGAAACGAGTAAGGACGTCCTAGCCTCTCCTCAAGGGGTACGTACAGACGCATATTATTTTGACGAAAAACCGGTTTCGAGTTGCTCGGTTGTTGTTGAGCATTAGCGACGACGATCGCTTTTCCCTTCCACTTGTCATTTCGGGAGTCCGGCTTTGGAAGAGTGGGTCTATGGCCCATCTGATCCATTTGCGCTAGCTTGTCGATCAGGGCCTGGAAGGTAGTCGTCTTTAAGAACATCATAAATTGCGAGATGGTTGTTTGCGGATTAAAGGTTCCCACAAACATACCCACTGCAGGAGCTTCTTCAATGCGTTGCTCGCATTTTGACCATAAGTTCCGCCACCGTATAGCATTTTGGACCCATGTCTCACCTGGCTTCACCTTGGCATTAATCAATGCCGTCATCGGCGTGCGTTCACTGGCGCTTGCAAAACGCTGGGTAAACAGCAGCTCCATCTCCGCAAAGGTCTTGATAGAGTCGTTTGGGAGCTCAGAGTACCACTCGAACGCTGTATCTGACAAGCTGCCAACGAACTGGCGAAGCAACAGTTTGTCATCACCGCCGATGTTGCCGCAGAGTGCCCTGAACTGGGAAACATGCTGGTGGGGATTGCCCGTCCCCTTATAGACATGGAACTTGGGAATGATATAGCCCAGCGGGTACTTGATCTGGTCGTACCAGCTCGGATATGGTCGTCCCGTTTTTACGACCTGACCGGCTGCTTCAGTCGCATGATGAACCCGTATTTGTTGGGCTATGTACTCGTCCAAGTCAGCTTTGGAGATTGTCTCCTCCTTAGCTGTTGACAGAGCTGGTGGAGGATTCGACGTTTCTCCCCTATCGTCTTCAAGGACGATCGGGGGATCTTCAGCTGGAGGATCTTGTTGGATCATCATCCCCACCATGTCTTGGAACAGGAGGTCCATACGCTTTATGTTGGCTGCTTGTTCAGCAGCCTCTTTATCCTTCTTCTCCAATATCCGACGAAGGAATTCAGCGTCAGTTTCTTGTTCCTGGCATTCATCCGAGGACGCTTCAGGGCTTTCTTTTGGCCCAGTGAGTGCAGCCATCGCGTTCATCATCTCCTGGAGCTTTTGCTGTTGCTCTTGAGCTTTGGTCACTGACCATGTAAGCGGTCTATGACCTGTAGATGCACGGCTATCCTCTTTACCATACGCCATATATACTGTATGAACTATTATGCTCCCGGACTTAGGGCGTTTAGGTTCACCGCCTTTGGCATTTGCCGCGGGCGCGGGGACTTTCTCCGGCCTTCTTCTTTTGTGGGCCGTTGAAGTTGAGGGGGCCGTTGCAGTGGGCACCCTGGCGGTTGTTGTCCTTTGCTGTTTAATAGGACGGTCTTTTTCTCCTTGCACCCTCGCCTTTTTCTGTTGACGAGAGTGATCTGGGTCAATTATGGAGTCTTGAACCCTTCACCAGACCTTGTATATTTTGGAGGACAGCCGTTGAGGGGACTGTTCCAGCTTCGTTTCCGGAACTCTCTCCGCAGGTGGAGGAGATCTTTTCAGTGTAGAAGTTGGAGAGTTCTTACGTACCCTCCTCAGCGGTTCAAAGCTGTTCCCAGTTGGAACAGCAGCATCGACTTCCACCACTGGAGCAGGTGGAGTTAGCCCTGAGGGGGAGTTGCCCCCTTCCTTCTTTAATCGTCGCCAATGGCGACGTCGAGCATGACGAGCCGTTGGGACTGGCTCGGTGATAGAGACAGCTTCTTTTTGCCCCCTGTCTGAATGAGGTGCTGCCGGTGCCAGCCTCTTAAAGACTGATGTTGTCTTTTGAGTGGCAATACTCAATCTGTCAAAGACAGATCCTCGAGCAGGGGCAGGAGCCAGAATAGACAGCCTTGAAAAGACTGACTCTTTGACGGGAGAAGCCGCCTTAACGACTTCTGGAGCAGCGGTTGTTGCCTTCCTTGGGACAACCACTTTGGGGTTCATAGACTTCTTGGCGGGCCCCTCAGAGTTCTGATCTAGCCTGGCAAAGACAGAGGCTGTTGGCTTGATAGTGGACGACCCGTTGAAAGGGGCCGTTGTAGCAGTGAGCCGTTCGAAGACCGACTTCTTGTTTGCTTCTGGTGCAGGCATTAGCATGGTGAAGCTTGCAGGCAGGATCATGGTCCCGAAAAACAGGCCGGTGGTGGCTTGGGTCACCTGTTCTACCGGCAGGGCAAGGATGGAGGCCGCTTGAGGCCCATATGCTACACCGCCAGGTGAGGTGGAGCGTCGGTTGCCTTGGCACTTCGAGCAGTTCGAGCAATTAGAGGCCATTGATGCTTGATTTCTGCGCCAGACAAAAGACCAAATCTTAGTAACTTGAAACCCAAAGGCAACCATTAACAAACCGCGATTCGTTCGCGAAGACGACACACGAAGTGTGGAGTGGAAAGAGGAAAAGGTCCCACCGGGCGTGCCAGAATCTGTTCCCCTCTGAAAGACGGCGCACAGGACTGCGAAGTCCTGACACTGAGATTCGGGGCAGATGCTAATTGGTTTTATCCGTCTACCTCTCCGAAGATGCCAAGTTGATTTATGGCACCGTGTATCGGAGGTTTAGACGGATGCGGCCGATGTAGCAGACTTCGTCAGATTCCCCCTCGCTTGAGGGGTTTTTGATTGTGGGGACGCTCTTCCCTGCAGGCGCAAGCCCCTGCAGTTAATTACGCTACTGCATCACGGTAACAACTTTCTCCTTCTCCAGAATTTCACTTCGTGTCGTGTGTGTTTGTTTTGTTTGTGGTTGCCCGTGGATTGTATACGGAGACTAAGTTATGCCGTCGCCCGTAGGACGTGGATTAGTCCAAATCCGTATTTACTTAGATTTGGGTTTGGTGTTTTAGTTTAAGGATACGTTAGCCATATTGAGGCTAAGATCGACTTAAACTTTTGTTAAGGATACGTTAGTCTAATCTTCAGACTAAGATCAACTTAACGGGATCGTTTAGATCCAACAAAAGAGCAATTGGCTCTATTGTTTAGTTTAATGATGTTGCGGTCAATTTCCAGTTTAGGGACGTGGTGGTCCATGTTCCAGTTTAGGGATGTGGTGGTCCATTTTATTTATGGCCGTCGGGACCCATCACCTCTCTGACGTCGTTGAAGGATTACAACGATAGGTGTCAGAGGAGTTCGGAGATGTACCCTCGAACCGGATGTAAATTGATTTAAGAGAGCAGTTTTGCTCAGTCAATTTAGTTTGAGGACTTACGGCCATGATTGGGCTAAGTCCAGTTGAAGAATGTTCAACATTTTTATTTGCACTTGGCCTATTAGGCCTTTACTAGGGCTCTGCCCCTTTTTAATAATGCATTGCATTTTTTTTTCTTTTGTTTGGCCTCTGCCCTTTTATAAATGATGCAGAGCATCTATTTTGTTTGGGCTCTGCCCCTTTTAATGCATTGCATTTTGTTTTGGCCTGCTAGGCCTTTTTGATTTGGGCTTGGCTATTTAATAAACAATGCATTGCATTTGTCAGGCGCTTTGCGCCAATCAATGAGCGCAAGCGCTTGTGGTGATGACACGTGTCACGTAAGCGCAGTACGCTGCGTCAGTGCGCTATGCTTGTGCTGCTGACACGTGGCGCGCTCTGGTGAGTTGCGCCAATTTCAGAGAGCAAGGCTCTTTCTTAAAAGCGCATAGCGCAAGTGATTCAGATGCTGACACGTGGCGCTCTCTGGTGGCTTGCGCCAACCCAGGAGCGCAACAGTGCAGTTTTTGCAAGTGCAAGGCACTATTTCAATAATCTTGAGAATCTTTAAGATTTCAGAACCAATGGTTCATAAAAAAGTGCAAAGCACTGTTTGATTTCTTGATCCAATTTAGATCAAAGAAAACAAATTTTTCTTGTTTTTCTTGTTTTTAGAGAACCAGTGGTTCATAAAAAAGTGCAAGGCACTTATTATTATTTGAAGATCATTGATCTTGTTCTTAGACCACTGATCTATTAGAAGAAATTCTTCTATTTTGTGAAGGTATTTACCTTTTTCTTGAACTTTCTTCAGAGTTCTCTCTGTTTTGAGGTTCTTAATCTCTTCCAATTTTGATCATCCTTTGAGTTGGGGTCTAGGGGTCTTTATATAGTGCCCATAGATTTGTTAAGTTTGTTAAAAAGATCTTTCTCTGAGTGATTTGGGGAATTTTCCCCACCGTTGGATCTTTGATTCAAGGGCTTCTGTTTTACAGAAGATAATTTTCTTGTTTAACAAGAATAGAAGAATCTTACTAGAATTTAATTCTGTTTGGCGCAAACGCCCCAGCGCGTGACACGTGTCGCGCAGCGCAGCTGCGCTTGCGCACCTGCGCTGACACGTGTCGCGCAGCGCAACTGCGATTGCGCTGACACGTGTCGCGCAGCGCAGCACTTGCGCCACTGCGCTTGCGCTGACATGTGTCGCGCAGCGCAGCGCTTGCGCAACTGAAGTGTTGCTTCCTTTAATTTTTGGTTTTTAATAGAGCCTTGCTCTGATTGGGCGCGCTGCTTTGGGCGCTGCACTGACGTGCCTGATTTTGACACGTGGCGCTCTGCGCGCAGCGCAGGGGATCTGAAGCGTTGCTTCATTTATTAGAATTTAAATTTTCAAAGTAGAGCTTTGCTCTGATTGGGGGAATCAGAAGCGTTGCTTCATTTCCCGCCTTGGAATTTGAACAGAGCTTTGCTCTGATTGGGGTAAATACGGATAACGTCACTTTTGACCCCGTGGAAAACATCCAGAGCGGAGCCTGTTCCTCGCCGAACACGGCAGTGAACCCGTGGGAAGCATCCAGAGCAAAATTCCTGGTCACGTGGAACGCGGATAACGTCACTTCTGACCCCATGGAAAACGTCCAGAGCGGAGCCTAGTCCTCGCCGAACACGGCAGTGAACCCGTGGGAAGCATCTAGAGCAAATTCCTGGTTATGTGGAACACGGATAACGTCATTTCTGACCCCGTGGAAAACGTCCAGAGCGGATCCTGGTCCTCGCAGAGCACGGCAGTGAACCCGTGTGAAGCATCCAGAGCGGAGCCTAGTCCTCGCCGAACATGGCAGTGAACCCGTGGGAAGCATCTAGAGCAAATTCCTGGTTACGTGGAACACGGATAACGTCACTGCTGACCCCGTGGAAAACTTCCAGAGCGGATCCTGGTCCTCACAGAGCACGGCAGTGAACCCGTGTGAAGCATCCAGAGCGGAGCCTGGTCCTCGCCGAACACGGCAGTGAATCCGTGGGAAGCATCTAGTGCAAATTCCTGGTCACGTGGAACACGGATAACGTCACTTCTGACCCCATGGAAAACGTCCAGAGCGGATCCTGGTCCTCGCAGAGCACGGCAGTGAACCCGTGTGAAGCATCTAGAGCGGAGCCTGGTCCTCGCCGAACACGGCAGTGAACCCGTGGGAAGCACCCAGAGCAAACATCGGACTGTGGGGTCCCTAAACCCACGGACTATGATGTTCTTAACCTCAACCGTGATATCTTAAAACTAACAATCAATCGAAACGACTTTAAGACCAATTTCACCTTGGTTTAAGGGTACATCTCGTCATCCCTTTGATATTTGTCGTTGTAATTCCTCAACGTCTTCGAAGAGGTGACGGGTCCCGACAACCACACACTTCATGGACTGTGAGGTCCTTAAACTCATGGACTATGATGTCCTTAACCTTGACCGTGATGTCTTAAAACTAATATCGGACCGTGGAGTCCTTAAATCCACGGACTATGATGTCCTTAACCTTGACCGTGATGTCTTAAAACTAACATCGGACCGTGGAGTCCTTAAATCCATGGACTATGATGTCCTTAATCTCGACCGTAATGTCTTAAAACTAACATTGGACTGTAGAGTCCTTAAATCCACGGACTATGATGTCCTTAACCTTGACCGTGATGTCTTAAAACTAACATCGAACTGTGGAGTCCTTAAATCCACGGACTATGATGTCCTTAACCTTGACCGTGATGTCTTAAAACTAACATCGAACTATGGAGTCCTTAAATCCACGGACTATGATGTCCTTAACCTCGACCGTAATGTCTTAAAACTAACATTGGACTGTGGAGTCCTTAAATCCGTGGACTATGATGTCCTTAACCTCGACCGTGATGTCTGAAAACTAGCAACGGACGGTGGAGTCCTGAAACCCACGGACTATGATGTCCTTAACCTCGACCGCGATTTCTTTAAACTACGGTACCCCAGAAAACATCCAAAGCAACCACTGACCCCGTGAAATACGGATAAGGGCAACCGCACCCAGCACTTGCGGGTCCTCGCGACCCGTAGGGAAGCAAATTCTCTTATGAGATCCTTTCGACTTTTAAGGGAAAACACGCTTAGGAATCCTCACGATTTTTAAGGAGAAATTACACCTATGGGATCCTCTCGACCTGTAGGGAGAAAAACTCTTTATGAGACCCTCACGGCTCATAAAGCTCAAAAGTCTTAGGAGGCAGATCTTAACCCTGAATCCTAAGCCATCGCTGCCCTGCAAAGAGATTAAGATAGACTGACCACAGAATACATCCAATAAAAAGAGACACACCATTGGGAAGAAAAAAAATATGTCTTTTATTCATGAGCCAAAATGGATACAAACTACAATTTGTGAAAGAACAAAAAACTATACTCTCATTCAGGAGTATGTACAAAAAAGAGATATACAAGTCTTCAGGACGGCGGGCGATTTAGCAGAGTGGTCAGCTCATCCCTCTTCCACTGGGCCTCGCCTTCGTGGTTCAATATCGCCAAAAGACGGGCTTCCGCCTGAGCCTGCTGGGCTTGATACGAGGCAAGCCGACCTTCGAGTTCCTTCTCAGTAGCCTTATGAGCCTCAACCCTTTCGCGAGTGAACACGGAAGCTTTATCGAGGGCCACCACCTCTTTGATAGAATCTTGAAGTACTCGCCAGAGTTCATACGCTTTGTTGTCTTTGGTTGTAAGGTTGGCCTGGAGCTCGTTCAACGCCTTGGAAGCCAGCTCCCTCTCCGAGAATTTGCGGCCGAGCCTCTTCTCGCATGACACCATATTTGCCGCACACCGCTCGATTAAGCCCCGTAAGCTCACCTTCGCAGCCACAGCCTCTGGAGTAGGACATGTACGCTCAAGACTGTATAAACAAACCTCCATTCGACGGCAATAGTCGATCCGAAACACGCACACATCACCTGATATGGGAGGCAAAAAGGGAAATTTCCGATGCGGACCCTATCAAGCATGCATTTGCGATTATATGAATATTCGAAAAGAACTGATACCCGAAGCTCTGATCTGCGTGCAACATAATGGTAGTACTCGCAATTAAAGAAAGTTCTCATGGGAGGAATATGAAGCTCATTTACGCAGGCAAAACACACGTACGAGTGCACAACAAACATGAAAATTCAATATAAAGCATACAACAGCTAATAAAAAAGGAGTACACTAATTTGAATATACTACGCTAGCGGAAAAAGGTCACCAAACAAAGGATCGGTGGCACAAGGGTTAACAAAGCAAAAAGAAAAATTCTCCATCTCTTTCTACCTTCTCCAACACATCGAAGCGACGGTTCTCGCGAGGAGTTGCTCCCCACCGATTGGCGCCATGTTCGTCCGCAAAAGCAGACATAATAGCCCGCCGGGCTCTTATTTGGCCCAACAGGTGAACCGAGCAATCTTTCAAAGCCTGAGTAATCAGGTTCGCTTCGTGAAAACACTCGAGCTTGTCTTCAGCCGCGTCAAGCATCGCCAGGGTCATCTCCGCTGGGTGAGTAGGGATGTCAGCAAGAATCATCCGGAGCCAAAGGGATCCCATTGGGAGGGGGGACCCCCTACGGATCAAGAGATCATATATCGCCAAATCACATTCGTCGTCGGTAAGAAGGGGATCCACCAGTCGTGCAGCAAAGCGAGGAATCATCTCCTCGATAGGTACTTCCCATGGCTGTCGACGAGTATGGGGGCGGTTGCAAGCCATAGCACCCAGTTGTTTTATCAAGATAAATCACACTAAAGTGAGAATAGATTTCTCTATGAAGAAACAAAGAAGACCATGGCCTCAGGTTATAAAGAGGGGCATTAAAAGCTGCGCCCGAAGAATATTGCATGGTGGAACTATTTCCAAGGCCCAAAAAGGGAAGGCATTGGAAATCAAGGAGATGGAACTATTTTCAAGACTCCTTTTCAGTATCTAATGCTGTGCACAGAAAATATGGCATAAAAAAAATTAAACAGCACCATCAAAAGGGCCCCACGTGCGGAGCACGTGAGCATCACACCTGATGTGCACTGAAAAGTGAAATAGTGCTTCACACGCCAAACACATCAGCAGCAACAATGACAAAATGACGAAATCCCAGAAAGAAGGCATGCAAACACAGAAGGGCACAATAAAGCTTATCACTCATATTTTAAAAGTTCATACAAAAATAAAAAAAAGAAACGATTACAACGGCAAGACCTCAGATGGGGGGCATGGATTGAGAAACTCAAAAGTGACTTTGTTCAAGATCTTCCAGGCATTTCGAACCATCCTAGTATGTTTTCTTTCACGATCACAAGCGTCGGGATCCTCACGGATGTCCTCCACCCTCCGATAGGCAGCAAGTATGGCCGACTGCTGAAAAGCCTGGTGCAAGAGATCAATGAGGTTGTCTCGCCTTCTCTTAGAGATTAGGCTCATCAGATACACCGAATGCACCTTATCCTCGGCGGCATCCAATGCCCTGAGCGGTACGCCGGTGCAAAAGAGAGACAGTGCCCCCCAGATCGCCAGCACAATGAGTCTCAAAAGAGAAGAGCGACGAGGGAGTAACTGACCGTTGTACTCGTCGAAGCGGCTCATGATCTCAGCACACTGAGTGTTGGTGAACTCCTGGTTCTGGCCGCGGCCCAGTGCGCGAATATTTTTGTAATAAATGATTTCGTCAAGATCATATAATGGGCATCCATAATACCTGAAATAAGGATCATGGAAATTCATTACAAACTTCTTCTTCTCGGATTGCGAAGGAGACAACTCAGGACAAGGAAACCCCGAGAAATCCCCATAGGAAGAACTTAGTTCCTCATAGGAATTAAATTCCTTTTTGGAAAAGGGAATTAAATTCCCAGAAATTTTTTGTTCCAGAGCCAGAGCTCCTTGATGATGGAATTAAATTCCATGGAAAAGACAACCGACACCATCATCTCCCTAAGGATTAGAGAAACCTTAAGAGATCTACTGTTTAAAGATTAAATGCTTTTCTATTCTTGTTAAAGGACCTGAACAAAAATGGGTTTTTGTTAAAATAAGGGGGGAAACCCTTGGTATGGATTTAAAATCCAGAGAGTTGTATGTGTATGAAAGTTCTTCGATCATCCAAAGATCATTACCTGAGGAGAAGGAATCCTTCAACAGAGTTAAACTCTGGAAAATGCTTGAAGCAGAGAACTAAGCTCTGGAAAAGGAGAATTAAATTCTCAAAGGAAGAAAATTAGCAAAAAAGGAAGATGAAAAGTGGAGGCGCTTCTGAAGAGACCCCTGCATTTATAGGATGTGATGGAAAACGTTTCATCTACCCTACTCCCTAGACAGATCCAACGGTCACAAAAGTGACAGCGTTACACTCACGTGCAGACACGTGAGAGCAACGCTGTGGGGGCATTTGTTTCCTGATTAAAAATCAGAAAAAACTTCAAAAGAGGCATCACGTGCTCACACGTGACCAATGGTCACGTGTTGACACATGACAGTTAAAGCAGCAGCGCAAAATAGCGCAGAGAGGAGAAGTCCATTCGGGGGTCACGTGCTTACACGACCAGGGGTCACGTGTCAACACGTGACTGGCTTTAAAAGCCTCGCGGTTTAATAGGATTAAATTCTAAAAGATTATTTAAATCTTTCTAAAATAGAGAAGAATTATGGAGAACCGTTAGATTAAAAATCCAAGGGTGATTAAAAATCACCAATTTATGGAAAAATCTTAAACAAGGAAAGATCTCCCTAAATCTCACCGAAATAACAAACGGAATATCTTTGGATTGAAAATCCAACGGTGAATAAAATTCACTAAATGATCTAAAGGATCATATTAATTATGAAAACAAATCAAATCTTTCAATGAGAGATTTACTAAACAAATTGATTCTTTTCCTCCTCCTATAAATAGGAGTCGAGAGGAGAGCACAAAGGATAGAATTTTGGAAGAAAAAAGCTTTGGAGAGAATTTTAGCATCTTGAAAATTCAGAAAGAAAAACCCTAGGTGAGAAAAAGAAAGGGGATCAAAACTTTAGAAAAAGAGAATTTAATTCCAAAAAAAAATCCAGGAGTTTAACTCTTTTGCAAAGAACTTAGTTCTTCCTCCTGTTGAAGATCTGCACAGAGCACATCTCCCCATAAGTTGAGAATTTAATTCTCATCGGGTTGAGATTCTGCCATGCAGATCCGAAACTTAGAGGGGGAATTGAGTTTAGAGAATTTAATTCTTCCAAAACAAAGTTAGGGTTTAACCCTATCTGAGAATTTAATTCTCCTAAAATTATAAGAATTTAATTCCTTCAAGATGGACAACTAGGGTTTAACCCTAATTGGGAATTTAATTCTCTAAATTCGCAGGAATTTAATTCCTCTTAAAATGATGAAATCAGGGTTTTCACCCTATATATAAGAATTTAATTCTTTTGTGTACATGGGAATTTAATTCCTCTAAGAGAAAATTAGGGTTTAACCCTACATAAGAATAAAATTCTTCCGAAGAAAATAGGAATTTAATTCCTCTAAAATTATAGTTGAGGTTAAACCCACAAAGAATGTAATTCTTAAAAGATAAAGGGATATTCAAACATGCAAAGAACCCGGGTCACGTGTCCCCACGTGACCCCTGGAAGGAACCCCACAAATGAAAAGGAAAAGGCTTCGAGGCAACGCCTCACGTGCTCCACGTGACCCCTGAAGCACAAAAAGAAAAAGCAAAGGAAATAGAAGTTCTGGGCGCTCTCACGTGTTACCACGTGACCCCTTGGCAAAAGCTTTAACAATCAGCACACAAATCCCCGTCACGTGTCAACACGTGATGCTCCAAAATAAAATATAAAAAGTATTCAATACTTTTTTTTGCAGAACAAAATAAGGGGAATCTGGCCCCACCTTTGGGCGCTCTCACGTGTCTACACGTGACCCCTTTTCTTTATTGTTCTGACACTAATTCGAGATCTTTATTCCCAGTGTTTAACACTGATTTTTCTTAGTGTTTAATACTAATTTGAAAACACTATTTGCAGTGTTTAACACTGTTATTTTCTAGTGTTTGACACTAAATCGAAAAACTATATTTCCAGTGTTTAACACTGTTATCCTCTAGTGTTTAACACTAATCTAAGAGCTTTATTCCCAGTGTTTAACACTGATCATCTTTTAGTGTTTAACACTAATTTGAGAATCTTACTTCCAGTGTTTAACACTAATTCGGGAATCTTATTTCCAGTGTTTAACACTGTTATCCTCTAGTGTTTAACACTAATCTGAGAGCTTTATTTCCCGTGTTTAACACTGCTGTTTCCTATTGTCTAACACTACTTTTAGCCAACTTGGCTAATTTTCCAGAGGCAAAGACTCCTCTTCGATTGAATCTCAAAATTGAGGAAATCAAAGATGAAAATGTTTAGCATTGCTAAATAATGGGGGCTTGAACCCAGACAAATGCCTAATGGTCAAACAGAGGGCCAACATTCCAAACTTAATTAGACTTAGCCCAAGTTGGCCATAAGTCCTCAATCCAGACTTAACTGAGCTAACGTGCTCGTAATATAATTAATTGGTCTTGGTTCCAAATTGGGCTACAGATCATTTAATCCACCTTGGTTCAAGGGTACATCTCTTCACTCCTTTGATATTTGTCGTTGTAATTCCTCAACGTCTTCAAAGAGGTGACGGGTCCCAACAACCATACATTTCATGGACTGTGGGGTCCTTAAACTCACGGACTATGATGTCCTTAACCTTGACCGTGATGTCTTAAAACTAACATTAGACTGTGGAGTCCTTAAATCCACGGACTATGATGTCCTTAACCTTGACCGTGATGTCTTAAAACTAACATTGGACTGTGGAGTCCTTAAATCCACGGACTATAATGTCCTTAATCTTGACCGTGATCTCTTACAACTTACATTGGACTGTGGAGTCCTTAAATCCACGGACTATGATGTCCTTAACCTTGACCGTGATGTCTTAAAACTAACATTGGATTGTGGAGTCCTTAAATCCATGGACTATGATGTCCTTAACCTTGACCGCGATGTCTTAAAACTAGCAATGGACTGCAATGTCCTTAAACTACTTATCGACTGCAATGTCACTAAACTAAACAATAGAGTTCACCCCCTAATTGCTCTTTTGTCGGATCTAAACGATCCCGTTAAGTTGATCTTAGTCTAAAATTAGACTAACGTATCCTTAACTAACGTTTAAGTTGATCTTAGTCTCGAATGAGGCTAATGTATCCTTAAACCCAAACCCCCAAACCCAAATCTAAGAAAGATACGGATTTGGACTAGTCCACGCCCTACGGGCGACAACATAACTTAGTCTCCGTATACAATCTACGGGCAATCGAACAAAAAACAAACACCCACGACACGAAGTGACCATGTGGAGAAGGAGAAAGTTGCTACCGCGATGCGGTAGCGTAATTAACTGCAGGGGCTTGCGCCTGTAGGGAAGAGCGTCCCCATAATAAAAAACCCCTCAAACGAGGGGGAATCTGACAAAGTCTGCTACATCGGCCGCATCCGTTTAAACCTTCGATACATGGTGCCATAAATCAACTTGGCATCTTCGGAGAGGTGGACGGATAGCACCTATTAGCATCTGCCCCGAATCTCAGGAAAGACGTCTGTCGTGCCGTCTTTCGGAGGGGAACACACGTGGGCGCCACTTAAGAATTTAATTATTAAGATAGGCATTCCTGTTCTTTGCACATTGGCGCCCGCGTGAGGAGCACGTGCGGCGCCATATAAGAATTTAATTTTTATTCAAGAAGCACTCCTGTGCTTTGCACATTGGCGCCCACGTGAGGAGCACGTGAGGCGCCACCATAGGATTTAATCCTATAAGATTGGCTCTGGCACTGGCGCCCTCTTGGAGAGCACGTGAGGCGCTGCCTCATTCCAACAGAGCTTCGCTCTTTTATTATGTTAAATATTGGGGGAACAACTCGAACTAAGATTGCGGTTGACATGACTCATATATTACTCGATTCATTCGACTTCATTTTACGCCTTTTTCAATCTATGGTTTTGATCAACATATGTTATAACTAATCAATCAAATTTAATTAAGTATACTATACAGCTATAAACTAGTTATACTCGGGGTGTTTGGGATAGTTTCTTATGTGAATCCAACGGAGTTTCAGGAGTCCCATATTAACCTCTTTTTTTTACTCGAATATTAGTCGGGTTGATTCATCCACAACCTAGAGCCCCAATGCCGATACATGAAATGGGCTCATGTTTCCTTCCTCCTGGGGTCCCATTCTTGAGCTCATGAATACATCTACGTGTGTTGACATTCATACTTGGAACTTAACGTTAACATAGCGACCCTATAGAGAACTATAGTACATATTTACCTATGATCATATACTTTTACTCATCATATATATATTCTATACTTGTCATTCTTTTACTCTTATTTTATCCTTGGGATTTATCGAGCGCTAGTTCGCTGTGGGGCATTCCACCCATCCTTATTTTCTTGAACAGATACGGTCGAGATGGAGGAAGTGGAGGCCACATAGGAAGACTACAACCAGATTGATCCTCGGGATTAACTTAGTTTCACTTTTTTTTCAGCCTATGTATGCCATATGTGAAAGTCGACCTTAGCACCCCCATGAGGTTCTAGAGGCATCAAGCATGCCAAATTTTAATTTTTATTAGGTGCTAAGTTAGACTAACAAGATCCTTACTAGATTATTAAGGGTTTGCCTTTGTGATGTGATGAACTAAAGAGAAGAAAAGAGCATACAACCTTTGTAGTTCGAGTCCTTCTTTTCAATAGCTCCGGGTTGAAGTCCACATGACTCTACTAGGCTCATCTTCGAATTGAACGAACCTCCTTCGTGATTTTCGCGCCAAAGACGATCCACCCGAAGTCCACAAGCTCAAGCTAACCCTTTACTGATCTCATTAGTGAAGGCAACACTCCACATCAAATTGTTAATCTAATGTGTGATGGTGAAGTAGGGGTTTAATTTGCTCACTAGTTTGTGTTCAAGCTTCATGGTTCACATCACATGTGAGGGTTGAAGCTTGAACTATGGGATTGAGGAAGAAGAAGAAGCTAGAGAGCAATCATGGGAACAAAGCAAGTAAAATGGCTAAGTGTTGAGAATGAGCAAAGAATGAATGGCAACTCTTGACCCCCACTCATTCAAGCATAAAACTTTGCAATATAAAATTGCAACCATGCTTCAATAGTGAGTCAAGATGAATAATTAAATGTAAATCCCATGCTTGCAACCATGCTCTCATTTTCCACCTCATTTCTATTTTCACAAAATAGAATTTTATGCCATGCTTCATTATTATATATATTAATATATATATATATATATATATATATATCTATATTATGAAGAATAATTAGTGAGCTAATGATATTAGTTAAGATATAATTATATCACATATAGTATATATCACATTATTAAATCAACACTTGATTTAATAATCTGGTTATATCACATATGACCGACTAATATCATTCATCTGTATATTACATTATCAAATCAACACTTGATTCGATAATCTGGTTATATCACATATAACCGAACCGATAACAGATAACTGCCATATTACAATACAGTATCACATACACGTATTTAATCAGGCCCACACATATATCACATATGTGTCTTACTTCGTTTCGCTTGAACCAGGAAACTTCTGTGTGTGACTCTAAAGACTCGTCAATACACCAACAGTAGGTGATGATCACATCAGTCACCTACAAGCCGTCAGCGGTACTAGCTGGACGTAACGGCTACCCGGGTATTGAGCGATATGAAGATCAACAAGCAAGCCCGTCCATACTCTCCATGAAGCCTATCAGTAACACTACCGTACAGTCCGGTCTCTTCGTCTGATACTTGGACATATATATAGAGGATTTTCTGTTCGACATGATAGTATGCTATCAATATGTTTAGGTATTTTCGTTTATTGTATTTACTTTCCAGTTGAAACTCATATACTTGTAAATATTGGAAGTTGAATGTAAGTAGATATTTGTTGAAATTTTTTACAGTCTCCATTTATTCTTGCATTGTGTATTATTGTTTCAATATGCTTAGTATATTTATTTAGGGAATGACCTTCTCTGGATAAATATGTCGCGGGCTTGCCTCGTCATCGTTTCCGTCTATTGGGAAGCGGGGTGTGACAGGTTTTGTTGGTGGCCCATGCAGGTCAGTTCTGTATGAAGTTATAAACAATATACCACAAGAATTAATGAATTCAACAAACGTTTACATTCCTTGCATTTCAAATTCCTTGAATCTATCCTAACCTATTTTTTATATCGAGATGATGGACTCTCCGAACAATACCAGCACCAACGTCAACGGCAATACTCCACTGCCTACACTACCACCACCACCTATCGTTGCAGCTCCTATCAATGAGCAAACGGTAGTTCTTGAGACTATCAAGAGCCTATTGGAGGGTCGGAAGCAGCAAATTGCTATACTTATGAATCGCCCCGATGCCGAGGCACCTGGAGTAAAACAGTTTCGGGCCTTACATCCAAAGAACTTCTTTGGTAAAGAGAGTGCACTTGAAGCAGAAGAATGGGCTCAAGCGATCGAGGATGACCTGGCAGCAGCTCAAGTAACAGATATAGCCTGGGTGAGAGTTGCTAAGTTACAACTGACCGATAACGCCAGGGTATGGTGGAAGGCTGAGGAGAGCCGTCTCGCACAACCGATAGAATGGAGAACATTTCAAGACCTCTTTGATGCCAAGTATTTCCCAGAGACCGCCCGCTTTGATATTGTCACGCCCCGCTTCCCAGTATACGGGCGGAGGACGCGATGAGGCCGCTACGTATTTACTGTGAAGTAAATACGCTAAGCGTATCTAAGAAATATAAAAGTAAAATCACAATAGACAAGATATAATAAAACAACAACTTTATTTATTCACATTCTTTTTATACAATACATGGAAAGTAAATACAACTGAAATAAAGCAATGCCTAAACAATGGCGGAAATGAAAAGTACTGAAATGGAAAGTGTACAATAAACTAGAGATAGGGGTCTTCACTGAATTGGTCCAAGTCTTCACTCGTGGGCTCGATCTCTGACGTGTCCAGATCACCTGACGACATTCACAGAAGAAAGAAGAGAACGTCGTCAGCGAACAGATTGCTCGGTAAGTCCTAAAGATAAGGGAGAAATAGAATAAACAGAATAAGAATGTAGCTTTTAAAGTTGTAGTATATTGTTATAATATTGTGTTAACGCTGTTGTTTGTAGCTTGGTACAGAAGGATGCCAGTGTATACGAGAGGGGTCTCTATATGCTAGAGACCAGGGCAAGCGCAAAATAGAGTATAAGGCTCCGTTAGAAAGCCCAGAACAACAGCAATTGGATACGGTTAGATTTCTTAAATCTTGCAGTCTCGTGCCACTTTTAACACCTTCCGTACCGGTCTACCCCTTAAACCCCGTGTTATCTTGATTGTATTGTTGTATTGTATTGCAACTTGAATTGTCTTGTAATATAGATTGTATAATTGGATGACTTGCCGAAACCATGATATCAGTAAACGGATGTAACTGTATAATCATGTAAATGGATGTAACTGGAGAATCATGTAAATGGAATGTATATCCATGGTTCGGTTCAGTCAAGTTGTATAGATTGATAGATTGAATATATGGAATAATGGATTCATGGATTCATGTTGAATTGTAATATTGTAGATTGTAGATTGTACTTGAATTATATTCAAGTCAGATTATAAAGAGACTCATATGAGTCAGACAATTAGAAAAGTAAATTGAAGTCCTGATTGTTTTGATGTTATCGGTAACCGCTGCATATGGGCAGCAGGATTTATGTCTTTTTCAAAGACGATTACCGTGTTGATAATAACATTGTTAAGTTGTCTACCTTAAATAGGCAAGCACCCACTTCTCTGGCTCCCTGAGGCTCAAGAGATTGGTCCCGCTTAAACCTATATTTACTAGGGTCATTAGGGTAAATTATAGACTTGAGGGGTTTTATGTAAAAATACTTTTATATACTTTTCAAAATACACCCCAAGTATTTATTAATCGTCTTTAAAGTTGTAATGAATGTAGATTTTATATTGTGATATTTCCAATGGAAATATCCTAATTTCATAATAAATGGTATTTATTTGTAATATTGGTTTTGTATGGAATTCATGGTATTTTAGTATAAAATTGATTCTTGTGATTTTTAGAAAAAGGTGGAATATTTATATCATAACAAAATAGGTATTTTAATGATATATATATATATATATACTTATACAAAAATAATCTTAATATATATTTTATATTCTAAAAATCTCATTTTCTCAAGATGTCGTATTTTAAATCTTTCGAGACCGAATGCTCCTTGCGGAGGTCTGAATCTCGCATTACTAAGCCCGAGGATGTGCGATAATTCGCACCATCCCGAACGGGTTCCCCAAAATGGGTTATAGCGGCGCTTTGCAAAGATTTGTATAAATACTAATCATTAAGGAAAAACGGTTTTATTAATTATGGTATTTATTTGTAAAGATATCGTTTTTTCCGTATTCTATGTTCTAGGGTCTCCTAAGTCAACTAGACTGTTCCTAGCTGGTCCAAAGCGACAAGTTGTGAGATATCGCTCAAATCGCCTCATCACCGCCAATTGTGGCCAGGTAAGTACAAGTGAAGAAAGGAGGGATCCGTTTACGAATCATCGTGAGACGGACCTTTTAAAGTTACCTTTCTCACTTGTCTAGCCTAGGCACCACAAAGTCAGGTTTAGATAAACGACTGAATGCGCACAACCTTCCTATGTCCTAATGAGTGCGACAGTTCTTAATTGGCTGAGTCTAGATATTTTTATTATTAGCTCAAAGGTTATTTATTTGTAAAGATGTATCAATACTAAATCTTTTAGAAATGGTTTTATTAAGTAAAGGGTATTTAAATGAAAATATTTGTTTTCCCGTATTCTAAGTTCTCGAGGGTATCGTGTTATGTTGCATATGAGTGTGTGAGGAGGTAGGTCATTACCTCGTGGTCTACTTAAAGGTATAGCAAGTTTAATGATTTAAATGTATAATTGAAACAATGTGGTATTTAAATGAAAAATATGATAAAATGAAATAGCCATCATTTTATGAAATGAAACTTGATCAATTTGGTTGATTAGTGTTTAACAGTCAACATGAGGGAGTTTAAGCATAATTGTATTAACGAGAAGTGAAGTTTTATAAGAAAACCGAATCGGAAATCGGATTTGTTCCGATTCCGTCGGGTTTGTAAATTCATATTTTAGAAAAGAAAAGAGAGTTAGAATTTGGGGACTTACAGGTTTAGAACAACTAGAAGAGGGAGATGGTTCGGAAGGAGTCGACGGTGCGTCGTTTCGTCGCCGGGAGTTCCTACGGACATTGCCGGAAAATTCACCGAAGAATTCGCCGGAGCTTCGCCTTTCGCTCACTTCGATTGCACACAAAAGTTTCTTAAAAATTCTAGAGAGTTGGCTCAGAGTTTGGGGTGAGAGGGTAGAGGGTAGGAGTGATACTTATAGGGTTAGGCTAGGGTTAGGGTAGATGAAGGGTTTTAATTTAAAAAATGTATTAAAATATATTAAAATGTAATAAAAGTGGAGTAAATGGGGTTTTAAAAGAGCTCTGGAAATGGTCTGAGGATAAAATTTTGCAGGTGTACAAGGGAGACCAAAAGACACATTTTTTGTGTTGGGGTCGTCGCCGGAATCGGCTGACTCGGTCGTGACTCGGCCGTGACTCGGTCGGAGGACTGAGTCGACCGAGTCGAGGCCGATTTGGCCGATTCCCGGCAGAGTCAGGCGGCCAGGATCCCCCCCGATGGTTCATCTAACCCCTGGTAATGTTACATTTTTGGGTGTAGTGGGGTTTTTGTGAGATATGCACGTTTAAACCCTTGGTATTCTAAAGGTTTTAAAAAAATCAATATTAAAAATAATGTGGGGTATGGGATTTGAACTCTGGTGGCTTGGTTCAGTAGTGCAAGGTATTACCAATGAGCTACAAGCTCGTTCTTGTAATTAAATTGCTAATTAATTACTTAAGTCTTGTGCTCAGGCAATAAATACCCCTTTAAGGATTTTGAAAAAAAAACAATTTAAAAATTTGTATGGAAAAAGTGTATAAGAAAATTAGGGTTGTTACAGACATGGAGCAGCAATTCATCCATTTACAACAAGGCTCGATTTAGGTCATGTCAGAGGATGAATATGATGCTGAGTTTACCATGCTCGGCAGGTAAGATATAGTCTTAAATTCAATTTTCTGATCTCACTTACAACACTGCTAACACAAGGTCGTAATAGGTTTGCTGCACACCTTATTCACACTACTGAGATCCGGGCATGACGATTCCAGCAAGGGTTGGACCCTGAAATCCAAGCTGCACTCGCTACAGGGGATTTCCCAACTCATCAGTCGAAAATACTGCATATTTGATATAACATTTTTCTTACTTTTCTTAGATATTTAAAAGTGGTTATTATAAATATGAAACACATGAGGGTTTATCTGCAAAATATCTATTTTCATATATTTATATATTATAATTATAATTAATATTACGAAGGAAAATGTATGCATATAGTATTTATATAATATTGTGATAATTTAAATATGAATATCATATCAAATATCCTTAATCAATATTCTTAAAATATAATATCATATCAAATTGGTTAGGATAATATCTTAAAAATACCAAATATTATTAACATTATTCATTGAGATATTGTGCAAGGTTTAGTTCAGGTCAGGAGATTGAGATGTTGAGATGTCGAGAATCAAAAATCTGCCGATAAAGTTAAATAAAATAGAAGAATCAATACTTGCAGAGACTCAGAAAAGATATGAAGATTTTAGACATCAAATAAATCTTCATGTGTTACAACAAAGCAGCTCCAAAATTCTGAATCCAAGATCTCACCAACAAACCGCGGATCCGCGGCTAAACTATGCAATATGCGGCGGATCTGCGGCCGATTCACCGAGTCAGGATTTGGGATTTTTAGTTGTGATTTGCAACAACAAACCCTAATTCTGGGGATCTTTGGTTTCTGGTTTTGTGGCTATATAAAGGACCGATGGCTAAACTTAGAAATCATCAACCTTTTACACGAAGCAAATCACCGTCAAAGAACAAGTGATCCAAGACAGGTCTGCGATTCGACGTGATAAGACGACGTGGGATTCGACGGAGCATCTACTTCCTACAAGGTAGACATCGGGAGCAACTTCTTCTTTCTCTTATAATCTAAACTTGAAGGCATTGTACTTGTGAAGTTGATTAATAAAGGTAGATGATTAGATTAATTAGTTTACATTTATTTACATTATGATTCATTCTCTATCCGTTCTTCTTCTATCTCCATCATGCGCGAGTAATTCTCCGCTTGATAGGGTTCGTAGGATTAGGGTAGAACAATGGATGAGAAAATAATTTTAATTTCTTTTAAGTCTTATGAAGTTTATAAACTTTAGCAAAAGAATTGTTAACATCCTAATCGGGCGCGCTATCAATTTATTGATAGTCTTGACCACGATTTGAGATCAGATTAACAATTGTTTTGTTAAGGGCTAGACATGAATAGAGATCAATGAAAGGACAAGATTCAATAGAGTGGAAACCACGGTTTCTTCCAAGAACCCTAATCCCCATTCATCACTATCAATCTAGTTTTAAATCTATCAATAGATAAAAAGAGTAATCTTTATTAGTCATCCATGACTACTAAATCCTAACGAACCCTACAGGCATTCTTCTTATAAAATCTACATCCGTCTTTAAACTAGATCTATATTCTACATCCGTATTTAATGTAGATCTAGAAACTATTATCCACTATTCTTTATTCTTCTCTTCTTTCTTTTTTCAATCAACACGTTTAATGTAAGATTGAAATATTCCACATATCCCTGAGTACGACCAGTACTCATCTCAGCTAGCTACACGCGACACCGTTATTGATTGCAATTATTACTACTACACATCTTTAAAATAGAAATCAATCAAATGGCACCGTTGCCGGGGAATACATGCGTAATTTTTTTATTCTTACTATTTTTGTTGAATTCTTATTCGATCTATATCATAAAAATAAAACAAAATCGCATCTTGCATATTTTTGCGAGGGAATCTGGAGTCATTTTAGCGAGGAGATAAAAATTTAGAGACATTCATCAAGACCCAGAGGAGCAAAGGAAACCACAGTGAAAAAATTAAACAAAGAACCCCCTAAAGCGCGGTGGAACCACGGCTATTGTGTGCAAACGGCGGCGGAACCGTAGCCGAGTTGGGGATCTAGGGCTTCATTTTCTCTGGTAACTTCCTCTATACGTTCTCTCTCCTCTGAAAAATCCAATAATATATTTTTCTGCAGGATTCTTTGCAAAATATCGCCGCTAAAAAAAATCTTTTTGCGTGTTTGGTAATTGGTTTGTGCATATTTTAATACGAACATTAAAAGGCAAAGACTAAATTCAGATTAGGTGGAGATTTCATCACCCTTCCTAGACCCTACAAATCACAAAACGAGCATCCGCATCATCCTACATTAATTAAAAAATATCTAGACCGAGACTCTAAAGACTGTCGCGCTCAATAAGGACAGAGGAAGGTCGTGGGTAATCTATCGCTTATCCTTATTTCTTTTGTGGTGTTTAGGCAAGTGTGTCTAAGGCAAGTGGTTACTTAATTATGCCCGCTATTTTCGGTGATTCGTATAGCGGATACCTCCCACTTACCTGGCACTTATCTGGCCATAAGAGCGATAAAGAGGTAGCAGAGGATTAATCCTGCGGCTTGTCCTTTGGAAGTCTAGGAGCGGTCTAGAGACTTGACCTAGTTTACCTTAGTTCTAGGGTTGATTGTGCATTTTTGTGTGATTTGTATCACGTCCGACACTTTTCAAAACAAACCAATTTTAAATCACACACGCGCTGCCATTTGTGCTAAACCCGCTTAGTGCATGCTCGGCTGGACACGGGATTCTAGTGCTCATCTTGTCCGCGTTCCTGCTATCGACTCCGAAGTTGGTACTTCTTCATCTTATTTTCCCCTCTACCCACCACATCGACCGAGATGGATGGTTCTCCATCAGATTATAACACCACCCTGCCACCACCCGTCGGTGCGCAGAATCCACCACGCATTTCTCTCCAAGAGAGATGCTATCCTATACGCGGTCCCCTTCCTACCTGTTTATCTATTCCACCAGCCAATGGGGATAATTTTGAAATTAAACCCTACTTCATCAACCTGTTGCCCAAATTTCATGGGCTTGAGTCAGAAGACGCATATGTTTTTATCACTAAATTCGACGTATGCGCAATGATGGGTACATCACAACTTTCAGTGGATACTATGCACCTGTGTCTACTCCCTTTCACTTTGTGTGATTTAGCAGGAAAATGGTTTTATAACACTTCCGCACACTCTATTACCAATTGGGATGAATTCGTGATAGCATTCCTTAAGAAATTTTACCCCAATCATAAGACCGCCCGTGTTCGGAGCGAAATCAACCTGTTTACCCAGCTTCCCAATGAACCATTTTGGAAGTGCTTTGAATGGTTTAAGGATCTGCTTGTCCAATGTCCTCATCATGGAATACATAGATGGGATCTGTGCCGAATTATATATGAGGGCATTACTCAAGCAACAAAGCAGATGCTTGGAACCATGTGTCAATACAATTTCATGTCCAAAGATGATGGTGAAGCTTGGAAATTTCTGTAAGATCTCGCTGAACACACTTTGCAGTGGGAAAGCGTTAGACCATCATCTAGGAGAGGTATCCATCAGCTCGATATTTCCATCGCAGTAAAAGCCGAAATGGCAGCAATGCAAAAGAAACTCGACTCTATGGAGAAAAAATTCTCATCAATCTCCCTAAACCAGGTTATGCTTCCCAAGACCGTGTGTGGTTGCTGTTCCGATCCATCACATCTGACGGAAGAATGTCCTTTAAATGTACCGTTTCAAGGTCAAAAACACACTAATGCTACTTTTCAGCAGCGACCTAGAAACGATCCTTATTCTTCCATGTACAATCAGGGATGGAGGAATCATCCTAATTTTGCTTGGAACCAAAACCAAACCCAAAATCAAAACCAGTTCCAAAGAAATTATCAAAGACCTCATCCACAGCAGCAGCAACCACACCCACAGAGTCAGCACCCCTTTCAATCGCAACCTTTTCAAAATCCGGCCAACAATTCTACACCTTATAACAATTCTTTCTAAATGGCCGGGAACGAAAACTCATCTGCACTCGAACGAAACGTGGATATGTTTATTAAACATTCCATGCAATCGACGGATGAAATAAAGTCTTATATCCGATCATTAACATAGACCACCACCTCCCACGGTAAAAGTATATAATCGATAGAAGCACAACTTGTATAAATAAATGCCGCGATGAGTGCGAGAGAAAAAGGGAAACTTCCATCTCAACCCCTACCGAATCCTGGCCACTCACAAAGTTATAATGTGAGTGTCGTTACCACATTGAGATCAGGAAGAGTTTTGAACAATCAAATGGGTGAACAGATTGATGATGAGGAATCAATTGAAACCCTGGCTTCCACTTCTTGCCCTGTTTCGTCTAGTCTCCCACCTTCTTCCGAGCCTATTCTCCGTTTTCCCCAAGGCTCGAACATTTCTCCTACTTTCTCGAGTCGACTTAAAACGATCCCTACTCCAATTCTGGGATCGATTCCATCCCCACAAACTTCTCCACAAATGTTGGACCCAAAACTTATTGATAAAACTCCGTTTCCAAACAGGTTGAGGGCCAACAAACCTAACGCACAAATGGAGAAAATTATGGAAATATTTAAGCAAGTTAACATAAATATTCCTCTCCTAGATGCTATTCAACAAGTTCCATCTTATGCAAAAATCCTTAAGGACTTGTGCACTAGGAAGAGAAAAACTCAAGTGCCGAAAAAAGTATTCATGACAAGTAACGTGAGCACAGCTTTTACCCAACAATTGCTTAAGAAACGTAAGGACCCCGGTTGTCCTACAATATCTATAACTATTGGGGGTAAAAGCATCAATTGTGCTCTACTTGACCTCGGCGGTAGTGTTAACTTGCTTCCATATTCCGTCTATGAGCAGCTAGGTATATGAGAGTTGAAACCTGCCCACTGCACTCTCCAGATGACAGACCGATCTATCGCCCAACCTAGGGGTGAGATTGAGGATGTGTTAATCAAAGTCGGGGAATTCATATTTCCTGTGGACTTTATTGTTTAGATTCACCGCCTGTGGCGAATCCACGCAACCAAATCCCGGTGATACTCGGTCGACCTTTACTAGCAACTTCCAACGCTGTCATTAATTATCGTAATGGTTCTATGAACTTATCCTTCGGGAAGATGACAATTGAGCTTGATATTTACAAGCTAGGAAGTCAACCATCTAAACCTTCTGCTCATTTAATCGATATGAGATAGCTTCCGACAGCTGCGAAGCTGAAGTACTTTGCTATGATGATCTCAACAACACTGGTGCGATATTGTTTGATCTGGCAAATTATTATAGTGAGAATATCTTCAATGAGTCCATCCCTGAGTTTGAATCCGTTGAATCGTCACAAAAGTCAGTAGCGCTTTCCGAGTCAATATCCTACACAAGTTATGAACCTCTTAGATAGTCCGAGTATCATTCCTTTACCCCACCTTCTATCATCTCTCCGCCGACACTAGATCTCAAACCGCTACCTTCTTATCTTAAATATGCATATTTAGGAGAGAATGAGTCTTTTTCCGTGATCATATCCGCTTCTCTAGTTTTAGAGCAAGAGAACGCACTTTTAGCGGTATTAAGATCAAATCGGCAAGCATTTGGTTGGACAATGGCTGACATCAAAGGGATTAGTCCCTTAATTGTTGAAAATTATATACATCTGATGGATGAAGCCAAACCAACCCGAGACCCACAAAGACGGTTAAATCCCGTTATGAAGGAGGCGGTAAAGAAAGAAATCGTCAAGTATCTAGATAGTGTTATAATTTGCCCAATATTTGATAGCCAATGGGTAAGTCATATTCATGTGGTCTCTAAAAAGTCTGGCATCACGGTCATAACTAATGAGGCTAATGAGTTGATCCAAACACGCACTCAAACTGGATGACGCGTATGTATTGATTACAGAAAACTCAATGCCGCAACGAGGAAAGATCACTTCCCTCTACCTTTCATTGAACAGATGTTAGAACGATTAGCTGGACATGAATACTATTGTTTCTTGGACGGATACTCTAGCTATAACCAGGTCCCCATCACCGAAAAGGATCAAGATAAAATAACATTTACTTGTCCTTTTGGTACTTTTGCTTATAGACGCATGCCCTTTGGGTTATGCAACGCTCCCGCTACATTCCAGCGGTGTGTGATGGGGATATTCTCAGACATGGTTGAGAATTTTCTGGAGATATTTATGGACGATTTCTCCATATTTAGGGACTCCTTTGAGGGATACCTATGTCATGTTGACGCGGTTCTTACCCACTGTAAGGATAAGAACATAACTTTGAATTGGGAAAAATGCCATTTCATGGTCCAAGAAGGTATTGTCCTTGGACATATCATTCCACGAAAAGACATTGAGGTTGACAGAGCTAAAATTGATGTCATCCATAACCTTCCTCCTCCCAAATGCGTCAAAGATATACGATCTTTTCTTGGTCATGCAGAATTTTATAGGAGATTCATTAAGGACCTTAGCAAAATTGCTAGACCTTTAACTCTTCTCTTGGCCAAGGATACAACATTTCACTTCGATTCGGATTGTGAGGCTGGTTTTGAATTGCTTAAAAGATCTCTCACTACAGCCCCCGTTCTATCATTTCCGGATTGGAACCACCCGTTCGAGCTTATGTGTGATGCATCAAATTTTGCTATTGGTGCAGTCTTAGGACAACACATTGATAAGATGCCAATGTAATTTACTATGAAAGTAGGATCTTGAACGATGCACAAATTAATTACACAACTACCGAGAAAGAACTTTTGGCGGTTGTATTTGCATTAGAAAAATTCAGGCTCTACTTGATTGGCTCGCCAATAGTGGTTTACACCGATCACTCCGCCTTACGACACCTTTTATCGAAGAAGGATGCTAAGGCCAGGCTAATACGTTGGATCCTGTTGTTACAAGAATTTGATCTTGCCATACGAGACAAGAGTGGATGTGAAAACGTTGTAGCCGACCATTTTTCACGCATCAATTCTTCACCAACGTCGACCGTGCCAATAAACGACTCCTTCCCTGACGAACAGTTCTTGAACGTATCCTGCGAACCTTAGTTCATGGATATTGTGAATTATCTAGCGACGGGACTTATTCCTAGTGATTGGTCGAAATAAGACAATCTTCGATTTCTATCCAAGTAAAACACTTTTACTGGGATGAACCTTATTTGTTTAAGTATTGTTCTGATCAAATCATTCGCAGATGTGTCCCTAACGATGGATTCAAGAGTGTATTGTCTTTTTTCATGATCAGGCATGTGGCGGTCATTTTGGTCCACATAAAACGGCGGAGAATGTTTTGCAATGTGGTTTTTATTGGCCAACATTATTTAAAGATGCTTATGATCATTGCAAAACTTGTTATCGGTGTCAACACATGGGTCGGATTTTACGAAGAAATGAGATGCCGCTCCAACCTATATTGGTTGTGGAGATATTCGATATTTGGGGTATTGATTTTATGGGCCCCTTTCCCAACTCTTTTGGGAATTTATATATCTTGTTAGCAGTTGATTATGTCTCAAAATGGGTGGAAGCAATATCGTGTCGCACTAATGACAACAAGGGCTTTATTAAGTTCCTTAAAGAAAATATCTTTTCGCGATTCGGGCACCCTCGCTCTATAATTAGCGACAACGGAACGTATTTCTGTAATCGGTCTTTCGAGACTTTGATGCGGAAATATTCTATCAACCGCAAACTTTCTACGCCCTATCATCCCCAAACGAGCGAGCAAGCTGAGATTTCCAATAGGCAGATCAAGCAAATTTTGGAGAAGACGGTTTCTAAAAACCGTAAAGATTGGTCAACCAAATTGATGGATGCTCTTTGGGCATTTCGTACCACTTATAAGACTGATCTTGTTATGTCTCCATATCGCCTAGTGTTTGGAAAAGCTTGCCACCTTCCTGTCCAGATTGAACATAAAGCAATGTGGGCTATTAAAGAGCTTAACTTCGATTTTGATCAAGGCTGCAGCTATCGAAAGCTGCAATTAAATGAGCTAAGCGAACTCCACGATGAAGTTTACAATAATGCGGTTATAGTAAAGAACCGGACTAAAGTGTTCCACGATAAAAACCTTTATAGAAAAACCTTCACACCGGGACAACAAGTCCTTCTTTACGATTCTCGTCTCCATCTTCATCCGGGTAAGCTAAAATCTTGTTGGAAAAGACCTTTTGTGGTGCGGCATGTATATCTGCACGGGGCAATAAAAGTTGAAAATGTTAAAAACGGTTCAATTTTTAGAGTAAATGGGCATAGATTCAAACTGTATTTTTCTGCTGACCCAACGGAGGAGCTCCTGTTTTTACAGGAGCCGCTTTATCAAAACTGAATTTCCTCCGCCTCACCTCCATGTTTCGGTAAAATTTTCTCATTTTAAGAATAGAGGTGAGTAAAAAAAGACTTAACTGAATATCTGTGCATGCCAAAGTACAAGTTTGGGGGTAGTTTTCATTTGACTATTATTTTACCCCTCTTAATTTCTCTTCCCAAGTGTACAGGTCTATGCATTCAAAGATGACATCAGTGAGGACACTGCTGAAAACAGGTTTGGGGGGAGGTTTATATTCACTAAATTATCTTTTGGCACTTGGCACTATACAATTTTTTTTGATAATAAAAGAGTAGAAAGTGAAAAATTGAAAGATAAGAAAAGTTTAAGAAAAACAAGAAAGTTAGATGTTTTCTTAAACAAAACTAGTAATAAGTAGTTATGAGCCATTGTCCCAAGGTTAGTAAGATGAAAGAAATTACTAATCTGAGGGGAAAAAATAAGTCTGAAAAATAGTCCTTATTTTTTAGGCCAAACATCTGAATGTTGATACCCTACTATACGCACTTGCACACATCTTGAAACTTTGGATAGTAGAGGATACCTTGAAATGCTCTTGTCTAAAAGACTTAGTATGGAATATATATATATATATATATATATATATATATATATATATATATATAAGTGGTGGAGAGAAAAAAATGAACACCGGTTTTTGTAATTACCAAGACAGCATAAAAAATTATAGCGAGGGTGCTTTATCACCTAGTGCCTTAGACCAACTGGTTTGAGAGCTACTGCTAAGCCTTAGGTGTTGCAAGACGAGAAAGTTACGCTTAAATGTGCGAGAAAATTTTATAATCGGTCGGTTAGTACCTCAAGAAGTATTAACGGTCGCATGAATAATGTGTGAGCAATTTTATCGAAAATATTCACCAACTATAAAGTACTTTGGAAGATGGACAAGAGTATAATAGCTTGAATTGAATTCTTTAAGTGTGGAGATGTCTTTGACACACACGTAGGGGTATATGATCAATGTTTGGAAGAAAGATAGGAAGGAAGACTAAAGGCGATGTTTTATTAAGGGATGATGTGATTTCGAACATTTTTTCACGACCATTAAGATATGGCTCCTAGTAACTGAAAAGCCGGTATAGTTGGAAACTCTTCTTTTCAAGTTATTTCTTTTATAGTTCTTATTTTTATATGTAACTTTCACCATCTTTCTTTTATTATAAGATTTTGTGGGTGTAATCCGCTGAAACCCCCAGGAGACAACACTCCTCTTATCAGGAACACCTAGAGATTTAACGGCTTATTGCACGTTCTCAGTGCAATCGTGTTGCCTACGAAAGTGTGCTACTTGGGTTTTTCTTTTTCTTTTTCTCCCTCTCTTGAATAAATAGTTTGCTCGGGACGATCAAAGTTAAGTTTGGGGGTATTTATTCAGCCGAAAATACTGCATATTTGATATAACATTTTCCTTACTTTTCTTAGATATTTAAAGGTGTTTATTATAAATATGAAACATATGAGGGTTTATCTAAAAAAATATCTATTTTCATATGTTTATATATTATAATTAATATTATGACGGAAAATGTA
Source organism: Agapanthus africanus (assembly GCA_030015575.1). Taxonomy (NCBI): domain Eukaryota; kingdom Viridiplantae; phylum Streptophyta; class Magnoliopsida; order Asparagales; family Amaryllidaceae; genus Agapanthus; species Agapanthus africanus. The sequence goes on along the minus strand of CM057338.1, from coordinate 943,387,564 downwards.
TGCTATAATATTTATATAATATTGTGATAATTTAAATATGCATATCATATCAAATATCCTTAATCAATATTCTTAAAATATAATATCATATCAAATTGGTTATGATAATATCTCAAAAATACCAAATATTTCTAACATTATTCATTAAGATATTGTGCAAGGTTTAGTTCAGGTCAGGAGATCGAGATGCTGGGATGTCGGGAATCAAAAATCTGCTGATAAAGTTAAATAAAATCGAAGAATCAATACTGGCAGAGACTCAGAAAAGAAATGAAGATTTCAGACATCAAATAAATCTCCACGTGTCACAACAAAGCAGCTCCAGAATTCTGAAGACAAGATCTCACCAACAAACCGCGGATCCGCGGTCGAACCATGCAATATGTGGCGGATCCGCGGCCGATTCACCGATTCAGGATTTAGGATTTTTAGTTGTTATTTGTAACAACAAACCCTAATTCTGGGGATCTTTGGTTTCTGCTTTTGGGGCTATATAAAGGACCGAGAGCTAAACTTAGAAATTATCAACCTTTTACACGAAGCAAATCACCGTCAAAGAATAAGTGATCCAAGACAGGTCTGCGATTCGACGTGATAAGACGACGTGGGATTCGACGGAGCAACTACTTCCTACAAGGCGGAGATCGGGAGCAACTTCTTCTTCCTCTTGTAATCTAAACTTGAAGGCATTGTACTTGTGAAGTTGATTAATAAAGGTAGATCATTAGATTAATTAGTTTGCATTTATTTACATTATGTTCTCATTCTCTATCCGTTCTTCTTCTATCTCCATCATGCACAAGTAATTCTCCGCTTGATAGGGTTCGTAGAATTAGGGTAGAACAATGGATGAGAAAATACTTTTAACTTCTTTTAAGTCTTATGAAGTTTATAAACTTTAGTAAAAGAATTGTTAACATCCTAATCGGGCGCGCTATCAATTTATTGATAGTCTTGACCGCGATTTGAGATCAGATTAATAATTGTTTTGTTAAGGGCTAGACATGAATAGAGATCAATGAAAAGATAAGGGTCAATAGAGTGGAAACCCTAGTTTCTTCCAAAAACCATAATCCTCACTCATCACTATCAATCTAGTTTTAAATCTATCAATATATAATAAGAGTAATCTTTATCAGTCATCCATGACTACTAAATCCTAACGAACCCTACAAGCCTTCTTCTTATAAAATCTACATCTATTTTTAAACTAGATCTATATTCTACATCCGTATTTAACGTAGATCTAGAAACTATTATCCACTATTCTTTATTCTTATTTTATTCCTCTTTTCAATCAACACGTCTAAAGTAAGATTGAAAGATTCCACATATCCCTGAGGACGACCCGTACTCATCTCGGCTAGCTACACGCGACACCGTTATTGATTGCGGTTATTACTACTACACATCTTTAAATCAGATCAATCAGATGTAGGCTTGACTATCAGGACTATGATGCAAATCATACTAGTGGGGCTTGTATAGTCCACAAGCACATCCTTTAACAGTTCCTAGTCACGGGAGTATCAAGACAGGGAATCGATATTTCAGAGTAGACTAGTGTGTACGTTTCTTGACCCTGTATGGGGAGATGGTTAATCCCACAACCATTGGTGTTTGACATCAAAAATTGTACAGGTGCTCATTAGAGAATGGGTACATCGAACAAGACTCGCTGAGAACTCCTAGATGGTACCATACCTATCGTCAGATAGTAGTTCTCTGGTGACACTTGTACATGTTAGTCTGTAGACCCGAGATCGTCATAATGTCTTGTGTGGTTCCCACTGTGCTTTGATTTCCTCCCTACCACGGCCCAAAAGAGTTGTGTAAATAGGTGGATTTTGGGTACAGTCCCGAGTCACATGGAGGCAGCGAGCGATAGGAGGGGTTTCGTCTCTCCCGGTATTGGGAGTTGATATTGCGCTATGCTCGATTGGCTATAACAGCAAGTCCCTGGCCAGGGCTGATAAGATTTACTGGTAAGTGTTATCAGTAGTTTCTCGAAAGGTTATAGGCCACACATCGGCATGACTTATCAAGTTACTGGGGTCTGACGATTCCACCCCCCAGACTCGATATGCGACATATCAAACGAAGAGACCGGACTGTACGAGAAGTGTTGCTTATAGGCTTTACAGGAGTTTGGATAATTTTGCTTGTTGATCTTCTATTCGTTCAATACCTGGGAATCCGATACGTCCAGCTAGTATCGCTGACGTCTTGTGGGTATCTGAAGTGATCGTTGCCTACTGCTGGCGTATTGACGAGTTTTTAGAATCCCACACAGAGGTTTCCTAGCTCAAGGGAAATGAAGTAGGGCACATATGGAGACATGTGCGGGAGCTTGATTAAATACGAGTATGTGATACCATATTCTTATCTTGCGACATTTGATATCGGTTAGATTATATGTGATATAACCGGATTATTGAATCAAGTGTTGATTCGATAATTTGATTTATGTATATGTATTTGATATTGGCCGGTTATATATGATATGACCGGATTATTGAATCAAGTGTTGATTTAATATCTAATATTGAATATAAACCGGTTGTATGTGATATGGCCGGATTATTGAATCAAGTGTTGATTTAATAATATGATATACATAGATATATGATATTAATCGGTTATATATAATATAACCAGATTATTGAATCAAGTGTTGATTTAATAATTTGATATATATATATATATTTATATATTTAATATATTTATATAAATTAACTAATACTAAAGCTCACTTAAGATTTTCTTCTCTTTACACACATTTAATATATATATGATATATATTTATAAATGTATTTGGATTTGTATCATGGTTGATGATATATAGAACTAGGATGTATGAGAATCACACATGAGGTTATGATGAGTAGATAAATGGTTTAATTTATGAATTAAAGAAAATGGAAATGAGTCATTATTCCAAGATGCTTGTAGAAACCTTGAGAAGCCATGACTCACCCCATTGTCTTTGTTTTATTCTTAGATATTTTCCTACACCATCTCATCACTCACCTCATGGTTCCCTCTCTCATCCAAGTTCAACTCATCTTCTTCTTCATTTTCTTCTCTAGAAATTTCTTGAAGAGAGAAGAAAAAGAAAAGAGAAAAAATATTTTGAATGAGCAAATCTCCTATTTCATCAACTTGCACTAATCTAGCCCATTAGTTTAGGTTGTTTGATTTACTAATACCTTGTTAGTGAAGAGTGAGCTTGAGTGAGAGAGACTTCAAGATGGATCATCTTCGGCCTCGAAGACTACAAGCAAGCTCGTTCCTTTCTCAAGTGGAGTCAAAAAAGAGTTCTAGGGACTACTACTTGGAGCTTTAGAAGTGAAGGACCGGTCTACAAAGGTTGTAATCCTCTTCACTTAGTGTAGATGTAGTTTGCTTACTACAAAACCGTAATTCTCTAGTTCGATTCTAGCTTAGTATAACTTAGCACTCTAGATTTTTTAAAATTGCATACTTGATACTTGTATAAACCTCATAGAGATGCTAATGCATACTTTCATGGTATAAAAGCCAAGCTAGAGACTTAGGTGTAGTCTAGATGACATTAAAGTGTTCGATAGACGTTTTAAAACCCGAAATTGCATAGTTTCTGTCCATTTTTCAAAAGTTGAAATTTTCCAGATTAAAATTCTAAGAAAATCATGCAGGTAATTTTATGGAGCCCTAAGAAGTACGAGGCCCTATCTCTTCCAAGTCGCCGCAGAACCGTCGCCTAACCCATACTTTGGCCGCGATTCCACCGCCAACTTGAAGAGTTGAGGACTCGTATTTCTTCTTCTGCTTCATTGTGACATTTCTGACTTTCTGGGTATTTTTGATGAGGCTCAGGTCTCTGTGATTTGCTGGTGTTTGAAATATCGATCGAAATATTTAATATCGTCCATATAGTTTGGATATATGATACAATTTTTGGAATCCACATTGATTAGTTTTGTGAAAACTAGTTATCAATTTGTAAATCTCGTATTTTACTCTCATTTGATGGATTGCCACGGAGTTTCGATTCGGATCAAAACTCCGTCGCAATCTCGTATCGTATGCGAATAGTCGCCAGGAGGCGCTAGTAGACAGCCACGCCCCATAACCCTGACCAAGTGATCATAAGAGAGCCCCATGGCCAAAAGCATCCACTCGGGTGCTTGTGGCCACGGTGTTCCGCCCAAGTGCACTTCGTTGACGGCCTCGGGGGGTGCGGCCATCTACTAAAGTTCCCGACGAGCATTTGATCAATTAATCGGGAATCTTGTTGAATTACCCGACTTTTATTTGAAAAGTATTTTCAATTCGAGACTTAAATACAAGGTTTATAGGGTTAGGCATGAAATTCGGAATATGTGATAATCCGAGTTTATGATGTCTAAGGATGATGTAGATTCTAATTATTGTAGTTTTCATTTCTTTTCTGCGACCGTAAGTGTAATATGTGGCAGTATCCCCGATCTCGTTGCTATACATCAACGACATTAGGGATACCCATATTTACTTACATTGATGACATGTGATGCTATTATGTTGCTGGTTGATATTTTATATTGGATCGTCATGATTGAATAGCCTGGGGTTTTGCGTGAGATGCGAGTTTTTCAATTTTCATTCATGTAAAAATTTGTATGTAATATTCTTTTATTGGGACACTTCCGAGTTGAGGTTGTTGTCTCCATTGATGCATATTATTAACTTTTCCGTATTAGGATAGACCCAAGGCGAAGAGCACAAGTAACCGGGTTCTAGAGTCCAGTGGGAGGCCATCTCGAGGAGTCGAGACCGTGTCGCATAACTTTAGAATTGACAGGGTTACTTGCCGCCCTCGTAGGGGTCTAGGGATGTGGGTTTGGCAATTAATCACGACCGTGGAATCCGTGTTTTTTTATTACTTGCTTAATCTAAAACACGGACCTCCTAATATATCCTATATTTTATATGTTTGCTTCTGCTGATTTCTGTGATATGATGTGATCATATAACGTGAGACGAATGCTACTTATATATATGATATACTAGTAGACACTATATATGTTTTTCATCCGCGCTAGTCCTGACCTTGCCTTGCCGTAAGTTAAGTAACCTTACAGTGAAGACCCGGGTCCCTGTGGCGAATGCGGATGTCATATATGTGTGTTTTATTTTCGTTTCTTCTGTGATGTTTAGGAAACATAAATGATAGGACATCATTAATGAGATTAATGAAAAAAAACCCTAAAAGATGTTGTAGAATCAATTTTTTGAAAAAGGTAGCTCTAGTTCTTGCTTTGCATAGCGGTATTCCATTATAAATATCCAGCAGCTTATTTGATGAGGAAAGAGCCTTGATCCCTTCATCGAGAATGACCTCTTTAGCAAAACTAGCAAATGCTACAACCCACTCGATTTGTTTTGAAAACTACTCAATTTTAAAAGCAGAGCTTAAACTACTCCTTTTCAAATCATCAGATTCTACGACGATATCAAGTTCATTACGCTAAAGGTTTTCTTCAAAACCAGTTGTAGCCCTCCGTCATTTCAGATAAGTATTTAGTATTTGTGCTGCGTTTGTTGACTTGTCAATGCATAGTGTGCGTAGCTGATTAGTGCTTATTTGCCGCATATGATACGATTGGATTATGGTAGTCGTACGACTTTGTTGACCTTGTCAAGGATCGTGCGGGTGGGTTTAATTCAATCACGAAATGAAGGGTTGAACTTGACTTGCTGTTTATGGTTTGTTGACCTTATCAAGGTCATAAACCGTATGGAGTAAAAACAGATATTGGGAATTTCAAGTATTGAAATTTGCAATGAGATTGCATACCTTCTATATAATAATTAGATCCCAATACCCACTACGAGTAAGTGTTACATCTGGGAGAGTTTTCTACTTTACAATTAGTTGATCCGGTAGGTGTCTAAGAAAGGTATTAACGGGGTTATGCCCCTGCGGAAACGAGATTATTTAATTAGTTCCATGCGAAAGCACGGGGAGACTCTCTCGGAGTACCAATACCTGCCTGGCTGACCGATTAGCGAACTTGTAGGGTGTAATTAATCCCGGCAAAACTTACCTTTTAGGGTTTGAAGGAAGATTTGATAAAAACAGTGGGAGCCATCCTGATTAGATAAGATAATAACCAATCTAATCTTGCAAGAACGCACGCTAAAGTGTTTTCTTCTCTCTCTTCAGGTAGAGACCATGACACGCCTTGATCAAGATAATAATATGGATGTATTGACTGAACCCGCTTATTATACTGGGCTGGGGAACGTTGTTTCCACTCTGTCTTATGACAACTGTCATAAGTCTAGGCAAGAGATAAGGGAATGCAATGATTCCCACGCAATCCGAATGAAGAAAGAGCATTTTGATGCATCTTCTTTGGGTGTGTTAGTTACCGAGAACTGTTTCTCAGTCTGCTCTACGTCCTGGGTATTAGATACCGGATCAGGATCCCACATTCGTAATCTGTTACATGGGTTAAAAAGAAGTAGAGAACTGGAAAATGGTGATATGTCTCTAACAGTAGGGAATGAAGCAATTGTTGCAGCCAAAGCAGTTAGCGAAAATCACCTAGTATTACCAAATGGTAATACATTGATTCTGAACGACTATTATTTTGTACCAAAAATGATGTGCAATATAATATCCGTTTCTTTATTACATAAAGAAGAATATAATTTTGCATTAGAGGAAACTGTTATGAATATTTTCCTAAATCAAGTATTGATTGGGTTTGGTACGTTATGTAATGGTATATACGTTCTAAATCAAAATACAGTTCTAAATATACCGAACACACGCAAGAGAAAAAGTTCAAAAATGAACAAAGCCTTCTTCTGGTGTTTCCCCCAATCAGAGCAAAGCTCTATTCAAATTTCAAAATTTGAAATGAAGCAGCGCTTTATAGCAGCGCCAAGTGTGCTGCACTCTAAATAGCACACCACGTGCAAAGCAAGTGAGCGCTGGTGTTAAGAGCGCTGCATTCTAAGCAGCGCACTACGTACAAAGCACGTGAGCCTGGAGCTAAGAGCGCTGCATTCTAAGCAGCGCACTACATACAAAGCACGTGAGCGCCAGCGCTAAGTGCGATGCGCATCACTGCAAAGCACGCGAGCGCTAGCGATAGAACAAAATGTTCTCGGCCCTTGGATCAAAGATCCAACGAACATGATTAAAAATCATCAATTGACCAGAATAAAATTCTGTTAAGAAAACATTCTTCAGAGTATTTCCAAACAGGAAAGATTGTGCTCTGAAAATCAGAGCACCGTTGGATCAATGATCCAATTGTGATTAAAAATAACCAAAGTACAGAATAAATTTTGTATGGGATAAGATTTCCCAATCTTGTTAAAAAACAAGAAAATTTCCTTCTGTAAATCAGAAGCCCTTGGATCATTGATTTACAGAAATCCAACAGGGGAAACATCCCCAAATCAATTAGAGAAAAGATCTCTTCAATCGATTCAACAAATCAGCATATCCTATATAAAGGCCCCAAGACTTCAAGTCTCATAATAGAGGAACCCCCCATAAACTTTGAGAAATTTTAAAGACAAAGAGCAAGCTCGCAGAAGAAGAAAATTTTCTTCAAGGTAAAAAAAAGAACAGAGAGATGAAATCATCTCATATAAAAAGAAGAATTTACTTTTTTTTCTAAGATCATAGATTTACAAGACCAAGGTCTTTCACAAAAGAGATCAAAGTATCTCATCATAAAAAAATAAGAAGAAGAACTTAATCTTCTTCGGATCATAGATCTATAAGACAAATTGTCTTTTAGAGATCATAATATCTCATTATAAAGGGGGGAGAATAATTCAATTCTCTTAGGATTATAGATCCATAAAAGCAGAGCCTTTCACCAAAAACATAAGAGATAGAAACATCTCCCATCAAAAATAAGAACTTTGTTCTTAGATCCATGAGACAAAGTCTCTTATAAGAGAGAGAATTTAATTCTCAGGGCACAAAGCCGCCTAAAAAGCGCTCCAATTAAAGAAGAGCGCCTCAGCGCTCCAAATCTAGCGCACAGCGCTGCAGAGTCTTAGTGCTCCAAACTTAAACAGAAGCGCTCTGCGCTCATTGACTGGCGCTCAACGCCAAGCGCGCCACGTGCTCCTCACGTGTGCGCTACTGCGCTCTTTGAACTGACGCTCAACGCCAAGCGCGCCACGTGCTCCTCACGTGTGCGCTACAAGAAGCGCTCATTGACTGGCGTATAGCGCCAAGCGCACCACGTGCTCCTCACGTGTGCGCTGAGAGAACATAAACTGTTCTATATGTAGGGTTCCTAGGCACACTATAGAGGTCTCACAAGGCATCAACCATGCCAATTTCTAATTTTATGGGTGCCGAGAAACCCTAATACGGATCGTTAACTAGAAATTTAGGCGAAAACGAAACTAGTTAACATCTTAACTAAAGGAGAGAGGCTACAACCTTTGTAGATCCGGTTCTTCACTTCCTTAGCTCCACGTAGGCGTCCTATCGCTTTCCATCTTGAATCCCGGACTCAATCGTCGGCTTGATCGGAGAAATGGGCGGACTAGGTCGTCGGCTTTGTGCCGAAGATGATCTACGTCGAGGCATCACAAGTTCAAGCTCCGACTTCACAAATTTGTGAAACTTGTGAAGAAAACACCTAAAACAACTTGGCAAGAGGTAGAGGGTGAAGAAATAGGAGGTGGGTTCACTTTAGAATTGGATTTCTCACTTTAGAACTCAAGTTGCCATTGATGGCATCAAACTTTCTTGAAGAAGAAGATGAAGAAGAAGAAAGAATATGATAAGTTTCTTATTTTAAAAATGAAACTAATATGAATACTTATCATATACTAACCATGGTCAAGTGTAGAGATTAAACTAAGGTTAGTTGGAATGGTTAGGGTTAAGGATGAGATAAGAATGGTGGACTTTGTCAAAGCTTCAAGAAGCTTCAACATAGAAACAAAATAAGCCACCATTCTTAATAATATCCAAAAAGAATAAATAAATAAATAACTAAGTAAATAATGAAAACCCTAACCATTCATATAACCATGTTTTAATCTTTACACAAACCTAAGTGAGCAAGTATCATCAAACATGATACAAACAAGTGCACAAAAAATATATCACATATACAATGTGCATCAAGTGAGAAAATCCTTTTAAAATGAACCAATACTAGTTAATGCAAATCAATATATCAAATATATAATTATACATTAAATCATTAAATCAACACTTGATTTAACGATCCGGTCATATCGCATATAACCGACTAGTATCCTATGTATCGGCTTATCGAATCAATCCTTGATTCGATATCTAGGTTATATCGCATATAACCAATCGATACATACATCGCGAGAATGAAATACGGTATCACATACACGCATTATTCTCGCTCCCGCACATATCTCATATGCGCTCCTATTTCGTTTCGCTTGAGCCAGGAAACCTCTGTGTAGGACTCTAAAGACTCGTCAATACGCCGGTAGCAGATGATCATCATATCAAGCACCCACAAGCCGCAAGCGGTCTGCTAAACGTAACGGCCACCCGGGTATTGAGCGATTAGAAGATCGACGAGCAAGCCCGCTCACACTCCTGTGAATCCAACCAGTAACACTTACCGTACAGTCCGGTCTGTTCGTCTGATATGTCGCATATCAAGTCTAGGGGTGGTAAACGTCAGACCCCAATAACCGATAAGTCGTACCGATGTGAGGCTCATAACGGGTCGAGAAACTACTGGTAACACTTACCAGCAAATCTCTGATCAGCCCTGGCCAGGGACTTCCCTGTTACGGCCAATCGAGCACAGCGCAACATCAACCCCCAATACCGGGAGAGACGAAACCCCTTCTATCGCTCATTGCCTCCATGTGACTCGGGACTGTACCCAAAGACCACCGTTTTGCACGCCCTCATGGACGTGGTAAGGTGGAGATCAAAGCACAGTGGGAATCACACAAGACTCTATGACGATCTCGGGTCTACAGACTAACCTGTACAAGTGTCACCTGAGAACTGCCATCTGACGTGAGGTATAATACCATCTGGGAGTTCTCGGCGAGTCCGTCCAGTGTACCCAGTCTCCACTGAGCACCCGTATACCATCTCTGATGTCAAACACCAATGGATATGGGATCATCCATCGCCCATCTCATGGGTCGAGAAGCGTATACGCTAGTCTACACTGGTATATCGATGCCCTGTCTCGATACACCCACGACTAGGGACCTTGAAGGATGTACTTATGGACTACCATGTCCCCACTAGTATGATCTGCATCATAGTCCAGGTAGTCAAGTACACATCCTAAGGGCTTTATCAACATGTAACTATAAGACAGTTTAAAGAGACAAGTGTACATGTTAAGATAAAGAGTAACCAGATAGCATACTATCATATCGAGCAAGAAAGTCATCTCTATATATGTCCAAGCATTCAATATAATATACATCATCTGTACAATACTGGCCTCTAGGGCATACATACAACTAACAATCTCCCACTTGCACTAGGGCCAGCTGCTGTAGTATCGCATACCGAGCATCCCGAAGAGTCTCTCAAACTGTATCTGGGGAATGGCCTTCGTGAGTGGATCCGCCGTGTTGTTCTTCGTGTCAACCCTCCTGACCTCGATCTCCCGGCGATCAACTATCTCCCGGATCAGGTGATACCGCCTCAGAATATGCCTGGATCGCTGATGGGACTTGGGTTCCTTGGCCAAAGCCACCGCTCCATTGTTATCGTAATACAAAGGTATTGGATGCTCAATGGATGGAACCACTCCAAGTTCAGTAATGAACTTCTTGATCCAGACAGCCTCTTTGGCAGCATCGTTGGCAGCGATGTATTCAGCCTCCATCGTCGAGTCTGCCACAGTTTCCTGCTTGGAACTCTTCCAGCTAACCGCCCCTCCGTAAAGGGTAAAGACAAATCCCGACTGCGACTTAGAGTCGTCCTTATCACTCTGGAAGCTCGAATCGGTAAAGGACTCCACTTGGAGTTCTCCGTTACCATACACCAAGAGCATCTCTTTAGTCCTTCGTAAGTACTTGAGAATGCTCTTCACAGCTGTCCAGTGACTCTCTCCAGGATCAGCTTGATACCTGCTCACTACACTTAGTGAGTATGCAACATCGGGTCTGGTACATAGCATCGCATACATGATAGAGCCTACAGCCGAAGCATAGGGTATCCCTTGCATGCGAGCTCTCTCCAAATCAGTCTTGGGAGACATCTCTTTGGAGAGAGTGACTCCAGAGATCGTGGGCAAGTTCCCACGCTTGGATTCTTCCATACTAAACCTCTTTAGTATGGTGTCAATGTACCTGGATTAGGACAATCCCAATATCCGTTTGGATCTATCTCTATTGATCCTGATCCCCAATATGCAGGAGGCATCACCAAGATCTTTCATTGAGAATCTTTGTGATAAGAAGAGCTTGACCGATTGCAGCATAGGAATATCATTTCCTATCAAGAGTATGTCGTCCACGTACAATACGAGGAAGACAACCTTACTCTCTGCCACCTTCTTGTAAATACAAGGTTCATCTGGGTTTTTGACGAAATCAAACTCTTTGATAACGACGTCAAAGCAGATGTTCCAACTCCGCGATGCTTGCTTTAATCCATAAATGGATTTAAGCAGCTTGCACACTTTTCCGCTGTTCCCACTGTCTACGAAGCCCTCTGGCTGAGTCATGTACACGCACTCTTCTAAATCACCATTTAGAAAGGCGGTCTTAACATCCATTTGCCAGATTTCGTAATCATGATATGCAGCGATGGCAAGCATGATCCGGATGGATTTAAGCATAGCCACTGGAGAAAAGGTTTCGTCATAATCCACACCTGGTCTTTGGCGAAAACCTTTTGCAACAAGTCTAGCTTTGAAAGTCTCCACTTTCCCATCTACACCAAGTTTCTTCTTGAAGATCCACTTGCTCCCAATGGGTTTTACCCCTTCAGGAGCAACTTCCAAAGTCCATACTTTATTGGTGTACATGGATTCCATCTCGGACCGCATAGCATCCAGCCATTTCACTGAGTCCCTACTCGTGATGGCCTGCTCGAAGCTAGTTGGGTCATCATCCTCCATGATCCAATCCTCGCTCCCTCCATCCATGAGAAAACCGTAGTATCTCTCAGGTTGGCGAGGAACCCTACTAGATCGGCGGAGTGGCTGGGGTTCATCGGGAACTACGGAATCCTCTGGTTCAACCAAATCTTCTGTTGTAGTCTGTATCGCTGGAACCTCTTCCAGTTCTACCTCAATGCCACTTATCTGTTTCATAAGAAAACTTTTTTCTAAGAAAGTGGCATGTCGAGAAACAAACACCTTTTGTTCCTCGGGGTGGTAGAAGATATACCCTTGTGAATTTTTGGGATATCCTACAAACTTACATAAGACAGATCTTGCCTCGAGTTTGTCCGTATTTTGTCTTTTGACATAGGCTGGACAACCCCATATCTTAATATAATTAAGATGTGGTCTCTTCCCTTTCCATATCTCATATGGAGTGGTAGGCATAGATTTGGTAGGAACTCTATTCAATAGGTCCATGGCTGTCTCAAGCGCATATCCCCAGAAGGAAATAGGTAACTCAGCTGTACTCATCATTGAGCGCACCATATCTAATAGGGTGCGATTTCTCCGTTCAGATACACCGTTGCGCTGTGGTGTATATGGAGGAGTCAGCTGAGAGAGAATCCCATTCTCTTTTAGGAAGTCCAGGAATTCATTGCTCAAGTATTCCCCTCCTCGATCAGATCGTAGGATTTTAATACTTTTTCCGGTTTGGTTCTCGACTTCTTGTTTATATTCTCTAAATTTCTCAAAAGCTTCAGACTTGTGTCTTATCAAGTACACATGTCCGTATCTTGAGAGATCGTCAGTGAATGTAATGAAGTATGAAGAACCATCCCTGGCATGTGTAGACATTGGACCACATACATCACTATGTACTAGTCCTAAGAGTTCAGTAACTCTTTCTCTGTGTCCCGTAAACGGAGATTTGGTCATCTTGCCTTTGAGACATGACTGGCAAGTGTCATAAGATGAAAATTCAAACGGATTTAAATATCCATCCTTATGCAACTTTGCCAGTCGTGTCACATTGATGTGACCCAGTCTACAATACCACAAGAAGGATTTGTTCAGTTCTGAACTCTTCCTCTTGTGTGTGTTTGTTATGCTCAGAACTGTTGATTGGTTTAGAACATAAATGCCATTGCACAACGTGCCTGATCCAACCAACTTTTGGTTACGGAAAATGTTCATAACATTATCCTGTAATACAAAATTATATCCCTCTTTACTCAATAAAGAAACCGATATAATGTTGCATATCAGGTTCGGCATGTAATAGCATTCGTTCAGAACCAATGTATTACCAGTTGGTAATTCAAGGTGATATTCCCCGACAGTCTTAGCTGCAACAATTGCACCATTTCCAACTCTAATGTCTTTATCACCTTCTCCAAGTTCTCTACCTTTCCTAAGCCCATGTAACTGATTACATATATGGGATCCCGACCCGGTATCTAATACCCAGGACGTAGAGCAAATGGAGAAACAGTTCTCTGTAACAAACACACCCGAAGAAAATGCATCATCATGTACTTTCTTCATTCGGGTGGCATGGGAATCCTGGTATTCCCCTATATCCTGTTCAGTTCTATAACTCTTATAGGAAAGAACGGAACCAACATTCCCCAGCACAGTATAACATGCGGGTTCGGTCAATACATCCATATTATTATCTTCATTAGGGCATGAAATGGTCACTACCTGGAGAGAGAGAGAAGAAAACACTTTAGCGTATGCTCGTGCAAGATCAGATTGGTTATTATCTTATCTAATCAGGATGGCTCCCACTGCTTTTTATCAAATCTTCCTTCAAACCCTAAAAGGAAAGACTAGCCGGGATTAATTACACACTATAAGTTCGACAATCTTTCAGCCAGGCCAGTGTCGGTACTTTGAGGGAGGTCCCCCGTGCTTTCGCACGAACCTAATTAATGTAAACCTCGTTTTCCCAGAGGCGTAACCTCGTTAACACCTTTCTAGACACCTACTTGATCGGCTAATTGTAATGTGTAAAACTCTCCCAGGAGTAACTCTTACTCGCAGTGGGTATCGAGATCCAACTATCTCATAGAAGGTATGCAATCTCATTGCAAATTTCAACACTTGAAATTCCCGATAATATTTTGCCCCTAGCGTGCTATGACCTTGACGCATGCCAAACAACCCATAGTCCGCTAGTCAAGTTCAACCCGTACATTTCTTGATTGAATTAAACCCACCCGCACGACCCTTGACGCATGCCAAACAACGCCGTGCGAATACCCTAATCCAATCGCATCGTATGCTAGCAAATAAGCACTAGTTAGCTACCGTACACTATGCCTTGACGCATGCCAAACAACCGCAGCACGAATACTAACTAGTACTTATTTGAAATGACGGAGGGCTACGACAGGTTTTTCTGAAAACCTATTGCGTAATGAACTTGATATCGTTGTAGAATCAAATGAAGTTTTGAAATGGAGTGATTTTGAGGCTTTTCTAGTTTTGCTAAAGAGGTCACTCCCGGTGAAGGGATCTCGGTCCTTTCCTCATCGAATAAGGTGCAGGATATATCACATATACCGCTGTGCAAAGCAGAAACTATAGAAGCTATCAAAAACAAACCGAGTGTGTAGCATCTGCCAGTTATTGCTAAAGAAGTCACTCCCGGTGAAGGGATCTCGGTCCTTTCCTCATCGAATAAGGTGCAGGATATATCACATATACCGCTGTGCAAAGCAAGAACTTGTAGCTACCTGTTTTATTTAAAATTTGATTCTACAACATCTTAGGTTTCTTTTCTTTCATTAATCACATTAATGAAGTCCCATCATTTAAATACCTAAACATCACAGATAAATACGACGTACACTTATGCCATCCGCATTCGCCTCGATGTCCCCTCGTGCACCGTTAGGTTAGGTAACTAACGACAGAGCAGGGCAGGGCTAGTGCGGGTGCAAAACATAAGTAATGTCTATATAATATATCATATATACTATATACTGTATCTATCATAGAACATCACATGATCACATCACAGATATCGCAGCAGAAGAAACATATGAAACATTGGATATACTAGGACGTCCGTGTTTTCAATACGAGCCAGTATAAAACACGGATTCCACGGTCGTGATGAATAGCCAATCCCATACCCCTAGACCCCTACGAGAGCGGCAAGCAACCCTGCCAATTCTAGGGTTAGGAGACCCGGACTCGACTCCTCGAGTTGGTCTCCCACTGGACCCCAGAACCCGGTTACTTGTCCTCCCCTCCTTGGGTCTATCCTAATGCGGAAAAGTAAATAATATACAAAAGGTGACGACTTCCGCAACCTGGAAGTTCCCCAATAAAAGAATATTACATACAAGTTTTTACATGAATGAAAATGAAAAACACTCATCTCACATAAAACCCCCCGGCTATTCAAACACGACAATCCAATATAACATATCCAGCAACAAATAACATCACATGTCATCAACGTAAGTAAATATGCGCATCCCAATTGTCGTTGACATATAGCAACGAAACCGGCGATATCACATATTACACTTACGGTCACAGAAAAGAAAGTGTAAAACTACAACAGTTGGAATCCGCAATCTCTTTAGACATCACATGCCTAATCAAATGAAATACTTAGACATCACATGCCTAACAGTTATAAACCCCGCATTTTAGTCTCATTATCGAAAACTCTTTTCAATATCAAATGAGACTAAACCGCTAGATTTATAGCATTCATTCAGTTATCTCATAACTATTTGTGAATTCCAATTATTGTATCCCATTCCGGATAAATAGAATATATTAAACTTTCCGATCGAACATTCGAACACCCAAGTTTTCCCGAAACCGTTCAACACATGAAATAGGTTCAAAGACATTCACTTCATGCCTCAGTACCAACGGTCCAGCCGTAGAAGGGTCAAGCCAACGCCTCACATGTGGCACGCCGTACTGCCCCAAACCCGAAGGTTCAAAGGGCAGTTCAAGACGGTCACATTATCGAGTTAAGGTTTGTTGTCTTCTAGAGGGACCATCGCATTACTTGCACTACTTAGAACGTCCTTAAACCATTGAAAAATCCAACACTTGGAAATTTTTTTCGGCAGGGGAAAAGTTGGGTATTCATATCCGGTCGAAATTTTTAACATATTCTAAAGTTATCCGGAAAAACACATAGACGAAGTTTAACAATCCGATCGAATCGTCGATTCCCAAGACAACCCCAGAACACTCAAGTCTTGAGTCAAATTAAAAATTCCCAGAAAATTCAGCATAATTAAATAGGAGTTACTGTGCAAACGAGGAGGGCTGACGTCATCATCAGGCCGCGGAACCGCCGCATAAGCCATGCTTATGCCGCGGTTCCGCCGCACTCTTTACTGTTCATGTGAAAAAATTTGCACCGTAATTCTTAGAATTCCCTGCTGAATTTTTTAAGCATTTTTAATATGGAAAAATCCCAGATTTTAGAAAAAGTCCAGAGAGCATGAAAAAGTTAGGGTTTTGGGTTCGATCGGGTTTCAAACATCGTCTAGACTTCGCCTAAGGCTCTAGCTAGGCTCTGATACCACTGTAGGGTTCCTAGGCACACTATAGAGGTCTCACAAGGCATCAACCATGCCAATTTCTAATTTTATGGGTGCCGAGAAACCCTAATACGGATCGTTAACTAGAAATTTAGGCGAAAATGAAACTAGTTAACATTTTAACTAAAGGAGAGAGGCTACAACCTTTGTAGATCCGGTTCTCCACTTCCTTAGCTCCACGTAGGCGTCCTCTCGCTGTCCATCTCGAATCCCGGACTCAATCGTCGGCTTGATCGGAGAAATGGGCGGACTAGGTCGTCGGCTTTGTGCCGAAGATGATCTACGTCGAGGCATCACAAGTTCAAGCTCCGACTTCACAAATTTGTGAAACTTGTGAAGAAAACACCCAAAACAACTTGGCAAGAGGTAGAGGGTGAAGAAATAGGAGGTGGGTTCACTTTAGAGTTGGATTTCTCACTTTAGAACTCAAGTTGCCATTGATGGCATCAAGCTTTCTTGAAGAAGAAGATGAAGAAGAAGAAAGAATATGATAAGTTTCTTATTTTAAAAATGAAACTAATACGAATACTTATCATATACTAACCATGGTCAAGTGTAGAGATTAAACTAAGGTTAGTTGGAACGGTTAGGGTTAAGGATGAGATAAGAATGGTGGACTTTGTCAAAGCTTCAAGAAGCTACAACATAGAAACAAACTAAGCCACCATTCTTAATAATATCCAAAAAGAATAAATAAATAAATAACTAAGTAAATAATGAAAACCCTAACCATTCATATAACCATGGTTTAATCTTTACACAAACCCAAGTGAGCAAGTATCATCAAACATGATACAAACAAGTGCACAAAAAATATGTCACATATACAATGTGCATCAAGTGAGAAAATCCTTTTAAAATGAACCAATACTAGTTAATGCAAAGCAATATATCAAATATATAATTATACATTAAATCATTAAATCAACACTTGATTTAACGATCCGGTCATATCGCATATAACCGACTAGTATCCTATGTATCGGCTTATCGAATCAATCCTTGATTCGATATCTAGGTTATATCGCATATAACCAATCGATACATACATCGCGAGAATGAAATACGGTATCACATACACGCATTATTCTCGCTCCCGCACATATCTCATATGCGCTCCTATTTCGTTTCGCTTGAGCCAGGAAACCTCTGTGTAGGACTCTAAAGACTCGTCAATACGCCGGTAGAAGATGATGATCATATCAAGCACCCACAAGCCGCAAGCGGTCTGCTAAACGTAACGGCCACCCGGGTATTGAGCGATCAGAAGATCGACGAGCAAGCCCGCTCACACTCCTGTGAATCCAACCAGTAACACTTACCGTACAGTCCGGTCTGTTCGTCTGATATGTCGCATATCAAGTCTAGGGGTGGTAAACGTCAGACCCCAATAACCGATAAGTCGTGCCGATGTGAGGCTCATAACGGGTCGAGAAACTACTGGTAACACTTACCAGCAAATCTCTGATCAGCCCTGGCCAGGGACTTCCCTGTTACGGCCAATCGAGCACAGCGCAACATCAACCCCCAATACCGGGAGAGACGAAACCCCTCCTATCGCTCATTGCCTCCATGTGACTCGGGACTGTACCCAAAGACCACCGTTTTGCACACCCTCATGGACGTGGTAAGGTGGAGATCAAAGCACAGTGGGAATCACACAAGACTCTATGACGATCTCGGGTCTACAGACTAACCTGTACAAGTGTCACCTGAGAACTGCCATCTGACGTGAGGTATAATACCATCTGGGAGTTCTCGGCGAGTCCGTCCAGTGTACCCAGTCTCCACTGAGCACCCGTATACCATCTCTGATGTCAAACACCAATGGATATGGGATCATCCATCGCCCATCTCATGGGTCGAGAAGCGTATACGCTAGTCTACACTGGTATATCGATGCCCTGTCTCGATACACCCACGACTAGGGACCTTGAAGGATGTACTTATGGACTACCATGTCCCCACTAGTATGATCTGCATCATAGTCCAGGTAGTCAAGTACACATCCTAAGGGCTTTATCAACATGTAACTATAAGACAGTTTAAAGAGACAAGTATACATGTTAAGATAAAGAGTAACCAGATAGCATACTATCATATCGAGCAAGAAAGTCATCTCTATATATGTCCAAGCATCCAATATAATATACATCATCTGTACAATACTGGCCTCTAGGGCATACATACAACTAACACTATAAATAAAGCCCAGAGCCATAATGAATGCTCAGCACTCAAAGACAAAAGGATTGTCAGAACGCAAACCAATGCTCATCATTCTTAAATGTTTAACATTTTAACTAAATGGGCCGAGCCCAAAGTGGTCACAGAACCCTAACTCAGATTAATTGAGTCCATATGTTCATAAATCTTTGATCTTAGTCTCAAATTGGACTACAGATCTCCCAACCAATATTGGTTCAAGGGTACATCTCTTCACTCCTCTGATATTTGTCGTTGTAATCCTTCAATATCATCAGAGAGGTGATGGGTCCCGACAACCAGACATTCCATAGACTGTGGGGTCCTTAAACTCATGGACTGTGATGTCTTTAAACTTTACGGACTGTGGGGTCCTTAAACTCATGGACTATGATGTCCTTAAACTTTACAGACTGTGATGTCTCTAAACTAGACTATGATGTTTTTAAACTCCACGGTTTATGATGTCCTTAAACTTATAGAGCCCAAATGCTCTTTTGTTGGATCTAAATGATCCTGTTAAGTAGATCTTAGTATAAAATTAGACTAATGTATCCGTAACAAATGGTTAAGTTGATCTTAGTCTAAAATTAGACTAACGTATCCTTAACAAACGTTTAAGTTGATCTTAGTCTCAAATGAGATTAACGATCCTTAAACCCAAACCAAACCCAAATCTAAGAAAATATGGATTTGGACTAATCCGCGCCTTATGGGCGACCACATAAATTAGTCTCCATATACAACACACGGGCAACCAAAAACAAAAAAAACACACACGACACGAAGTGACCATCTGGAGAAGGAGAAAGTGGTTACCGCGATGCGGTAGCGTAATTAACTGCAGGGGCTTGCGCCTGCAGGGAAGAGCGTCCCCACAATCAAAAACCCCTCAACGAGGGGGAATCTGACGAAGTCTGCTATATCGGCCGCATCCGTTTAAACCTTCGATACATGGTGTCATAAATCAACTTGGTATCTTCGGAGAGGTGGACGGATAGCACCAATTAGCATATGCCCCCAAAATTCAGGCCGGATGTCCCAACGTTCCGGTCGCGTCTTTCGGCAGAGAACAGATTCTGGCACGCCCGGTGGGACCTTTTCCTCTTTTCACTCCACACTTCGTGTTTCGTGTTTCGCGAACAAATCATGGTTTGACATGGTTGCCTTTGGGATGTGAAGTACTAAGATTTGGTATCTTGCTCCGTGCAGAAAAAATAGAAGATCAATGGCTTCAAACTGCACTAACTGCAACTGCAACTCTTACTCCGTCCTGTCCGGAGGAGTGACTTACAGGCCCCAAACGGCCTCCATCTTCGCCATACCAGTGGAACAGGTGACTCAGGCCACCACTGGACTGTTCTTCGGAACCATGCTCCCACCAACAAGCTTCAGCGCTCCTGTACCAGCGCAAGAAGTTCCAAAGAAGTCGGTCTTTGATCGGCTTACCACTACTGCGGCCCCTCTCAACGGGTCGCCCAAATCCAGAGCCTCGGTTTTCAATAGACTGGGCCAAAGCTCCAACGGTCCCATGAAGAAGCCCGCAATAACAGAAGGTGTTATCCCTAAGAGAATAGCCATTCCTGCCCCTGAAGTCGTCAAAGCGGCTTCCCCTGCTAAGGAGTCAGTCTTTGTAAGACCGACCGTTTCAGCTCCCATTCCAGGCGAAGTCATGAAGGATGTTTCTCCTGTTCGAAAGTCGGCCTTCGCAAGACTGACTATCCCTTCTCAACGGACGTCAGTCTTCGACAGGCTAATGCCAAAAACAGTCTCTCCTTAAAGTAAGGGGCAAGAGGAAGCTCATCCAACAACGGAGGTGATCCCGGCCGCGCGACATGCTCGACGCCGCCACTGGCGCCAAGTGAGGAAAGCCAGGGGCAGTTCACCCTTTGGATTTATGCCGCCAGCTCCAACGATGGAAGTCGATGCTGCTGTTCCAACTGGGAACAGTTTTGAACCACTCAGGAGGGTCCGCAAGAACTTTCCGACTGCTATGCTGAAAAGATCTACTCCACCTATGGAGAACGTTACAAAGGTGAAGCTGGAACAGCCCCTCAGCGGCTGTCCTCTAAAATTTACAAGGTTTGGCGTCAAATCCAAGACTCGGTGATTAATCAAGATTACTCCCGCCGACCGAAGAAGATAAAGGTTCGGCAAGAGAAGGACCACTCTGTCGTACCACAGAAGGTGTCATCTACCTGGGTGCCCGCTGCAACGGCCCCCTCAACGTCACTAGTCCACAAAAAGAGAAGGCCGGAGAAGATCCCCGTATCTGTGGTAAATGTCAAGGGCACTGAGCTTAAATGCCCCAAGTCTGGGGGCATGGTGGTGCATACTGTCTATATGGCATCCGGAAAAGAGGATAGCCGTATCTCCATAGGTCATCGACCGCTTACGCGATCAGTAACTAAGGCTCAGGAGCAACAACAACAAAAGCTCCAAGAGATGCTAACAGCCATGGCCACACTCATGGGACCAAAAGCAAGCCCAGAGACGTCCTCAGAACAGCGTCATGAGCAGGAAAATGATGCCGAATTCCTTCGAAGAATGCTTCAGAAAAAGGACAAAGAGGCCGTGGAACAAGTGGCCAACATAAAACAAATGGCCCTTCTATTCCAAGATATGGCGGGCATGATGATCCAGCCGGACCCTCCAGCCGAAGATCCTCCAGTAATAATTGAAGATGATAGAGGAGAGACATTAAATCCTCTGCCGGCTCTCTCAGCAGCCAAGGACGAGACCATCTCCAAAGCCATGCTCGATGATTATATAGCTCAACAAATACGAGCTCATCAAGCGAATGAAGCGGCTAGCCAAGTCGTCAGAACTGGACGGCCCTATCCGGGTTGGTACGATCAAATAAAGTACCCACCAGGATACACGATTCTTAAATTCTATGTGTACATGGGGACAGGAAATACCCATCAACATGTCGCTCGGTTCAGGACTTTCCATGGCAATACTGGAGGGGATGATAAGCTACTGCTTCGCCAATTCGTCGGTAGCTTGGCGGAGACGGCGTTCGAATGGTACTCAGAGCTTCCCAACGACTCCGTCAAAACTTTTATAAAGATGGAATTGTTGTTCACCCAGCGTTTCGCAAGCGCTAGCGAACGCACCCCAATCACCGCATTAATTAACACCAGAGTAAAGCCAGGCAAAACATGGTTGTAATACGCGATACGGTGGAGAAATCTATGGTCGAAGTGCGAGCAGCGCATCGAAGAAGCGCCTGCGGTAGGCATGTTCGTGGGTAATCTTAATCCGCAGGTAAGCATATCCCAGTTCATGATGTTCTTCAAGACAACTACTTTCAAGCCTTGATTGACAAGCTGGCCCAAATGGATCAGATGGGTCATAGACCATCTTCTTCGAAGCTGGAATCTCGAAATAAAAAAAGGAAAGGGAAAGCGACCTTCATCGCCAATGCTCAGCAGTAGCCCAGTGGTCCAAAGCCAACTGATCGCCAAGATGAAAGACGGTGATTCTTCAATGAGAAACTGAAGCGCCCTTATTCGTTTCCCCGGGATAAAACGAGGAGACTGTTCGAGCTGGCGATGCGCAACAGGCTCATCACCTTGCCGGATCCGAAACGCCCATTGCAACACAGTGAGGCCAATAATCCCAACTATTGCCCCTATCACCAAGTGGTAGGCCATCCAATTGAGGATTGCTTCGTCTTCAAAGGCTGGATTGAAGACCAATACCAACAGGGCAAATTCGCACTGTCTGAGAACTGGAAGTAAGCCCGCCTCAGCCGCATGCTCTTAAAAGGGGGGACACGCCGGGGGCATCATGCTCTTTTGTAGAAGAAGCTCCATGGGAGGTCGCTCTTTCAACCAAAACAAAAAGAATGCTAAAAGATCTCCAAACATGCCCGGCGATCAGGTGGAAAAGTCCGCTGGAACCCGAGGTCATCGAGGGAATGCTGAAGCCGCGCCCGACGCCAAGAATTGGTGGGGATGGTCAAAACGCCCATACCCAGCCGTCAAAGTCTTCAAAGAAGAAGAAGAAGACCAAAAAGCCCATGAAGCCTGATGACAAGCGCACGGACCTGCAAAAACGTATTGATGCGCTGGAAGAATATAACCAGAAGGCGCGAATCCCGGGCACACTCCAAGAGTTTCTCAACCACATCCTTGAGGACGGAAATGATGAGGGAGAAGACTCGTCAAATGAACCTGAGAATTATGTGGCGAGCTGTCACACGATCTCTCACTCGTCAATAGATGGTGAAAAAGCTCCTGATGCAGAGAAACTGGGGGCAGATCCTGAACCAAAACTCTTAGGACCGTCAGATGAGATCATCGACATGCTACTGAACGAGGCCTGTTAGAAGAGCAAAGCTGATTGAGACCGTGAAATGGCCATGTTCGAAAAAGCCAAATGTCGACGACTGGAGGAAGAGGTTGAAGTACTCCAACCAGATCGAAGCACGCTCGCGGCAGATAAAAGCAGACTTAAAATGAGGAAACGTTTCGCTAAAGCCCTATCAATGGGAATGAAGCAGACTTAAAATGAGGAAACACTCCTGGCGGGATACACCTTGGCGAAGCAGATATACATCCTAGTTACTGCTTATACCATCAAAGGATTGCGCACCCCACCGAAGAGTGCAACGCCTTTAAAAACTGGTGGCAAGGATACGTTGCTCACCGACAGCATTTCAAGCGGATGAAGCGCAAAACTCGTTGGGAACAAAGAAGCACGACAAATGAGCATAAAAGAGCTGCCAGCAACTGTCACATGGTTGATAGCAGGGGATCACAAGTTCTCACCTTCGGGAGCGATTCTGAAGAAGAAATGGCCCTCAGCCCTCTTTTCAAAGAAACCACCTCAGGAAAAGAGGAAGAAACAAAGAACTGTGAGAATATTCAGCTGCACAATCGCACGCTACTTGAAAAGAATCTCGGACCCGGGAACAAGGGATCGAACTAAAAGGGTAAGGGGAAAAAAGTCCTTGAAGATATCGCCCTCAATGACCTAGCCGTCGAAGAGCTGGCAGCCAAGGACCCGCCTAAGAAAAACAAGGTGGATTACAACGTTCTGGTACACCTAAGGAAGATACCATCGCAACTAAGCATTCTCGATGCCTTTCTGCTATCTAAGGAGGCAAGAGATTCTTTGATCAAGGCACTATAAGAGCCCGAACGGTTCCAAGCTTTCCTCACCGAAGAAAAGATGAAGGACAAGCTGGAAGAAGTACACATGGCCGATATCACCTTCGGCAATGAAGATCTCCTCCTCGGGACGTGCGAGCATAACCATCCCCTTTATGTCTCCGGATACTGTCATGATATCAAGATAGGCAAAATCCTAGTTGACAATGGGTCCTCCTTCAACCTCCTCAATGTAAGAGTGTTGAAGGAAATCTGCATGAGCGTTCAGTACCTCGCTCGTGATAAAATCACCATCTCCGGGTTTGACTCCCAGTCATCAGGGACGCTAGGGTCTGTAATACTGACGTTACGCTTTGGGTTGCTTGTCACGGACATCAAATTTCACGTCATTGATGCCAAGACATGTTACAATGCTTTGCTCGGCAGGCCTTGGTTACACGAGTACAACATCATCCCTTCTACACAACATCAGTGTATGAAATATTTCAACGATGGTCTCGAGTATACCGTGATAGGGGAATTGAACCCATTCTCCGTGAATGAAGTCCGAAAGTATGAAGATGCAAAATACTTCTTACCAGATTTCGAAGATACAGAAAGATGCCATAAACTGAAGAACAAAGCTATCACCACTATTCTGGTCTTAGGGAGTGATACCGAGGAGGAAGAAGAAATAGTTTATTCCGGGCTGCCCCAATGCAACAAGCCGGGACCGTCCACCCCTATTCTGGTCTTCGGCAGCGACTCGGAAGATGAGTTCAATGCAGTATTTTCTGTTCGGACATCAATACAAGCCTTCGCTGGTGATTATCGGAGTTTGCAAATCGCCATGGTTCCGCAAGAGCATTACAAAGAGCTCGACGCACTTGATACCTATAGTGTGCAGGAACTGCAGACATTCTACGTCCCTCCCAGGCGAAGAGATGAAAAGGCGATCTTCTTTTATCAATCCACGAAAACTAAAGTAGAGAAAGAAATTTGGCATGGTGCCGATTCGACATTTGACAGGTTCCAGCCCATTCGTCTGCCCAGATACTACACAGAAGGATTAAAAAGGATGTTGAGGCGCCAAGGCATACCCTTCAAACAGACTGCTCGAAAAGCTCAGTTCTACAACAGGATCTGGAACATCCTCGGAACTCAGTGAAAATTGCCCAACGGGAGAATGGAAACGATTGGGCTTGGATACGTTCAATCAAAGAAATGGGGGCGATTCCATGGCTGCTACGTTTTACATAACTTTGATGAAGAAGAAGATGCTCTATTAGAAGACGCTAACCCTGAACCAAAATGAGGTCCCACCACAAAAGTGCCAAGTCCGTCGTTCAAAGAACAGATGGACAAGCTAATAAGGGAAGCGGGTCAAAAAGTCCGGGATGACCATAACCGTGAAATGGCCGTTTACGAGAAAGCCAGAATGCAGCGCCTCCTTCAGCAGGCTATGGAAAGTGATGATGCTCTTCGTCGCCAACCCGTCATACGGAAGATCCGACGCGGAGGCAATAACAAACTAAAGAACGGAAAAAGCGTTCGACAGCGGCAAAGCGGGTCCAAGAAGCCACGCGATCGAAAATCGAACAGCCGAGGTCCGTCTCTTATAAAGAAGATGGGTCGAGCATATTCTTTCCCCCAAGACAAGACAAGGAAGATATTCGATCTTGTCATAAAACATCAGATGGTGACGCTCTCGGAGTCCAAGCACCCCGAGCAAGCAGACGAGGTCTCTCACCCGGATTATTGCTCCTATCACCGAGCAATAGGACATCCTCTCGAAGACTGCTTCACATTCAAAGACTGGGTAGAGGACCAGTATAAGCAAGGCAGGTTCGCTTTATCCAGCAGTTGGAGGGTAACCCCACCACAGAAGCATGAACCAAAATCCACGTATGCAGCGAGAGTAAAGCCGGATCAGCATCGGTCTTGGAAGCGATCTTGTACCTGTCAAGCAATAACGCTGTCAGGAGAAGGAGTACGTGAGGATATGGATGACCTCTCCTGGTGCTTTGAAAACGAGGACGACGAAGTGATCTCAGAGTTTCCACCGGCACCAAAAGAGCTGGAAGATGGGATACATACTACTGCAGATAACCTCAGAAAAATCGACTTGGGGACGGCAAACGACCCACGGCCGACGTTCGTCAGTGAGCAGTTGTCTGAAGAAAAGGTGGTTACGCTCTAAGACGTGCTCATGCAGTATAAAGACTGTTTCGCATGAAAATATTCCGAGATGCCAGGATTAGATCCAGAAATAGCCGTCCACAAATTGGCAATTTCTCCGGACGTCAAACCAATCAAACAAGCGCCAAGAAGAATGCGACTCGAACTTGAAATGAGCATCAACGCCGAGGTCAAGAAGTTAATCGACTCCAGCTTCATCTAAGAGGTTCAGTACCCTGACTGGATTGCCAACATCGTCCCAGTAATGAAAAAAAATGGGACAGTGCGCATCTGCGTGGACTTTCGGGACCTCAATAAAGCTTGCCAGAAGGACGATTTTCCTGTACCGATTACCGAGCTGATGATAGATAACATGTCCACTCACGAAGTCTTCTCCTTCATGGATGGATCATCAAGGTACAATCAGATAAAGATGCATCCAGAAGACCAAAAGCATACCGCTTTCCGGACTCCTCTGGGCATATTCTGCTATAAAGTGATGCCTTTCGGTTTGAAGAACGCCGGCGCTACCTATCAGAGGGCCATGACGAAGATTTTCGATGACCTCATACACGAAATCGTCGAATGCTATATCGACGATCTCGTGGTTAAAAGCAAATCATATGAGGAATATTGGGAGCATCTGAAAATAATGTTTCAGCACCTTCGGAAATATAACTTGAAGATGAACCCTTTGAAATGCGCGTTCGGAGCTTCCTCGGGTAAGTTCCTAGGATTCATCGTCCGGCACCGGGGCATCGAAATAGACCCGTCGAAGATAAGGCGATCATGGAAATGCCGCCGCCAAGAACTCTCAAGCAATTGCGGTCTCTCCAAGGAAAGCTTGCATATATCCAACGGTTCACAGCCAATCTCTTCAGCAAGTGCCGCCCCTACAGTCATTTAATGAAGAAGGGAACCCCGTTCGTTTAGGATCGCAAATGCCAAAGCACACTGGAGGAAATCAAGCAATACCTGCAGAATCCACCGGTACTGACCGCTCCAGTCAAGGGAAAGCCTCTTATCCTGTACACAACTGCCCTTGAAGGTTCCCTAGGCGCACTGTGGGCACAAGAAAACAACCAAGGGAAGGAGAGAGCCCTCTACTACTTGAGTCGAGTTCTTCTGGGGGCAGAAAATAATTACTTTCCCATTGAAAAACACTGCCTGGTGTTAATCTTCGCATTAACAAAGCTCAGACACTACGCCTTGGCGCATGAGGTCCATCTCATATCAAAAGTGGATCCTCTCAAATATTTGATGTCAAGAGCCATATTAACGGGACGACTCGCTAAATAGGCCCTACTCTTAATGGAATTCTCGGTGACATACTGATCTCTCAAGGTAGTGAACGGCCAAGCCATCGCCGACTTCCTCGCTGAGCATCTGATACCTGCCGACTCTCCCCTGAACTGCGAATTGCCAGACGAGCACGCGTTTGACATGATCAACGGGGAGAAAGGAAGGAGTGATACCCGATGGGAACTCTACTTCGACGGAGCATCTTCCATGAAGAAGCAAAAGCACAACTCCCCCATAATCAAATCTGGGGTGGGCCTCATCTTCGTGACTCCACAAGGAGGGATAATGCACTTTTCCTTTTCCCTAACAGAGCCGAGGACAAACAATGAAGCTGAATATGAAGCTTTGATATCAGGTCTTGAGATCGCTGTCGACATGGGAATCAAATACCTCTTCATCTATGGAGACTCCCAGCTGGTCATTAGTCAAGTAAACAGCGACCATCAAACGTGCAAACCAGAATTGGTGAAGTATGGCGAGAGAATGCAACAGTTGCTAACTCAAGTTCCCTTCTACATTCTGGAAAGCATACTGCGCGTGGAAAATAGTAAGGCGGATGCATTAGCCAAGCTCGCTAAAGAACTGGCTGACGAAAACCTCGATGATGTAAGGATCGTTGTGCAAAGTCGTCTGGTTCTTGCACCGGCAGAAATATCTCCGGAGTCGTCCGAAGAAAAGGGAGCGACCGAGCAAACGGTCCTACAAATAAAAGACCAGGAAAAGGCTAAGGATTGGAAAGAAGTCATTATAGACTACTTCAAATCCCATCGAACACCTGAAAATGCGTCGTCAAGACATCAGCTCATGAAACGAGCTCTATCCTTCGCCTTTGTCAATGATACTTTGTATAAGAGATCGTTCGACTCCCTGTGGCTAAGATGCCTGGGACCTGAAGAAGCAAAGAGAGTCATCCAAGAAACTCACGACAGACTCTGCGGTTCTCACCAAGCCGGGCCGAAGATGAAACTGAAGATCAAAAAGATGGGCTATTATTGGCCCACAAAGATACAAGACTGCCTCGAATACGTGAAGCAGTGCCACTCGTGCCATATTCACAGGGACTTTATACACCAGCATCCAAATCCGCTACATCCAACAGTGGCTAGCTGGCCGTTCGAAATGTGGGGAACTGACATAATCGGGCCCATTGAACCAGCATCGTCCAGAGGACATCAATTCATATTGGTGACGACCGATTACTTCTCTAAGTGGGCTAAAGCCATACCGCTAAGAGAAGTGAAGATGGAGAATATTCTCCATTTCTTCAAGACACACGTCATCTATCAGTTCGGCACTCCGCGACGGATTATCTCCGATAACGGGCTGGCCTACAGAAGTCACAAAATCAGCCGCTTCGTGTAGCAACATAATATAGACTGGAGATACTCTTCGGTCTATAATCCCCGAGCTAACGGTTTGGCTGAGGCTTTTAACAAGACCTTGACGAAGATCATGAAAAAGACGGTGTCCAAAAATAAGAAGGACTGGCACGGGAGACTGCATGAAGCTCTCTGGGCGTACCGAACTACGTTCAAAATGGCCACAAACACAACGCCGTATGCATTGGTATTCAGCACTGAAGCAGTACTTCCCTTAGAGATCGAGCTACCCTCTCTACGAGTGGCAGTTCATTACGAGTTAACACACGAGGAGAATGCTCATCTTCGGCTCGAGGAGCTCGACGCCCTCGATGAAACTTGGCTCATGGCGCAGCAAAACTTGGAGGTTTACGAAGCAAAGATGACATGCTTATACGAGAAGTTGACTAGACCGAGAACATTTCGTCAAGGCGAACTCGTGCTAGTGGTCAAGAAACCTATGATCCCCAATCGTGCCAAACGGGGGAAATTCGAGCCAAACTATGAGGGCCCGTATATCATAGACAAATTCTACCAAGGTTGGACTTACTTGCTCATGAACATGCATGGCGAAAGACCCTTCAGGCCAATAAATATCCGGTTCCTGAAAAAATGCTACGCCTGACGAGTTACGGCCTAGGTTAATGATAGATGATGACGCCTATGTCCGCTCGCTATCTTCCCAAGCCCAAACTCTATAAGTAGTATCTGTGTGACGGACCGAGATGTCCCAAAACTAACAATGGACCAAAACGTCCCTAAACTAACGACCGACCGAAATGTCTTTAAACTACTACAACCCGCAGCATCCTACAGCTGACGCAAAAAAAACGGTACGTCCATAAGCGAAATGGGCACGGATGAAAACCCGAAAGGGCTCCGTGAGTAAAAACAGCAGAGCTGCCAGCAAGTTTTGTGAAAACTCGAAAGGGTGCAATCTCGTTAAAAGACACTTACAAGGTCCTCTCGACCTTGTAAGGAGAAAATACCTGCATGAGATCCTTACGACACACAAGGGAGAAACACACTTAGGAATCCCCACGATTCCTAAGGAGAAATTACACTTACGAGATCCTCACGACTCGTAAGGTGAACCCTCTTATGAGACCCTCACGGCTCATAAGATTCAAAAGCCTTAAGTTACAGGGATCTGAACCTGTTCTTAAGCCATCACATTTCCATAGTTCGCCCTACAAGCGGTTCAATATTGACCCTTGTATACAATCCACAGGCCCAAATAAACGTTTTCCCAACAGAGTCCCACCACTGACGAAGGATATCTTCATATGGCGAACGTCACTTGCTTCTCTCCGCTGGTAAAAAAAGTATGGAGTGAAAATATTTTCCAAGCCTTGGAGATGACGTACCCGGGGCTAGGGTGAGCTGAGGGGGGACAGCGTACCGTTCAAGAATTCTTGTTTAGGCAGTTCATATCATCTATACATAGTGTTTTGATCTAAGATTTCAATTAAGTACTCTCGACTTATAAGGAGAAAACACTCTTATAAGATCCTTACGACTTATAAGAGAACACACACTTAAGACTCCTCACGATTCTTAAGGAGAAAACGCACCTACGAGATCCCCACGACTCGTAGGGAGAAATACCTTTAGGAGACCCTTACGGCTCGTAAAGTCAAAAGGCCTTAGTCAACAGGATTCTAACCCTGTTTGCTAAGCCACCTTTGTTCGACATCGACAGAGGCAAATGATGATTCGCTCCTGGCAATATCCCAGTTGTAGCGATGCTGATACCTAAATCGGTATCAAATCCCAAACTCGCAGCGAAAAGTCAGCGAGCCACAAATGCATATGAAATAGCCGAAATGATGGGGTAACTTGCAACAAAATCAGCAAGTAAAAATGTATGCATACAAAATAGCCGAAATGGTTGGGCAACTCGCAATTAAAAACAACGAGTAAAAAGAAAAAATAGCCGAAATGATTGGGCACCACGAAAAATAGCCGAAATGATTGGGCAATCGCGGCTTTCGCGATACAAAAAGCTGAAATGATAGAGCATCGCGGAAATAAAACAAAAAAATACATATAAAATGAAACTTTTGCCCTACAGGTGAGATCACATCGATCCCTGTATACAATCCAGGGGCATAAACAAAAAGGGGACCACATTTCCCCACCAGACCTTGTCAAAGGGAGAGTCAGATCTTGACGGCAACATCTGCATTCCAGAAGAACAACAACGGCGTTCCTCCTCATTCCAGCAGGATTCGGACGCGACAATCAATCTCGGATCCATGGCAGGGTCTTTAGTTCCAAGTCTTGACG
This sequence comes from Agapanthus africanus, assembly GCA_030015575.1. NCBI lineage: Eukaryota > Viridiplantae > Streptophyta > Magnoliopsida > Asparagales > Amaryllidaceae > Agapanthus > Agapanthus africanus. The sequence continues at coordinate 943,356,458 of CM057338.1, read as the reverse complement.
GCCACATCTACAGCCTGGAGACCCACAACAACGGCGTTCCTCCTCATTCTACAAGGATTCGGACGCGACAATCAATCTCGGAGCGACGACAGAGTCTCTAGTTCCAAGTCTCGACGGCCACATCTAAAGCCTGGAGACCCACAATAGCGTTCCTCCTCATTCCAGCAGGATTCGAATGCGACAATCAATCTCGGAGCCACGGCAGAGTCCATAGTTCTAAGTCTCGATGGCCACATCTACAGCCTGGAGACCCACAACGGTGTTCCTTCTCGTTCCAACCAGAAGCAGATACGGCATCAACCTCGGAGCCATGGCAAATTCCCTAGTTCCAAATCTCAACGGTTCACAGACAATCTTGAGACCACCTTGATATTCCTCTCATTACAGCAGATGCAACGTCAACATAGCGGAGCCGCGGCAAAATTCCCAGTTCCATGACTCGGCTGTACACAGACAACCGAGAGTCAATCCTAACCCCGTATGGCTAAAGTCAATCCTGACCCCGTATGGCTAAAGTCAATTCTGACCCCGTATGGCTAAAGTCAATCCTGACCCCATATGGCTAAAGTCAATGCTGACCCCGTATGGCTAAAGTCAATCCTGACCCCGTATGGCCAAAGTAAATCCTGACCCCGTATAGCTAAAGTCAACCCCTGACCCCGTATGGCCAAAGTCAATCCTGACCGCATATGGCTAAAGTCAACCACTGACCCTGTATTACTGACCCCATATGGCCAAAGTCAATCTTGACCCCATATGGCTAAAGTTAACCATTGACCCCATATGGCTAAAGTCAATCCTGACCCCATATAGCTAAAGTCAACCCCTTACCCCATATGGCCAAAGTCAATCCCGACCCCATATGCCTAAAGTCAATCCCTGACCCCGTATGGCCAAAATCAATCCTGACCCCATATGGATAAAGTCAACCCCTGACCCCGTATGGCTAAAGTCAATCCTGACCCCATATGGCTAAAGTCAACCCCTGACCTCGTATAGCTAAAGTCAATCCTGACCCCATATGGCCAAAGCCAACCCTCGACCTCTCCGTCAAAGCAATACTTTAATTCGAGAGTAGGTCAACTCATCAATCACTTACGAGTCCTCTCGACTTGTAAGGAAGAAAATTCTCTCGGGAGATCCTTACGACTCTCAAGAGAAAAACACACTTAGAAATCCTCACGATTCTTAAGGAGAAAATACACCTACAAGATCCTCTCGACTCGTAGGGAGAAAAGTCTTTTATGAGACCCTCACGGCTCACAAAGTTGAAAAGCCTTAGGCAGCAGACCTGAACCTGTTTCCTAAGCCATCGCTACCCTGCAAAGAGTCCAAGATGGACAGCTACCCATTATTTATAGACCACATTTACCAAAATTACATGCCAGAGAAATGGAGGTGCTACTCAAGAGTGCATAAACTGCTCTGCGTCAAGTCAAAATGAAAAGGTGTAACCTACGGACGTCAATCACCTATCATGCAAGGCAATAAGGAGAACATTTGATTTACATCCAATTGAGCGTCCGAAACGTACCCACTCATGTATGTGCGAAAAGAATAAAATAAACGCATAGAAAGGAAAAATTTATTATTCATACCACAGAAAAGTTCTTACATTGATGAAAACAGTAAACAAAAACATCATGAAAATGTTTACAATGGTAAGACATTAAATCCAGGACAAGGGTTGAGAAATTCAAAAGTTAGGCCATCTAAAATGTTTCGGGCCTCTCGGAACTCTTGTTAGGGAACCCACTAATGGATGGTGTGGATTATTGTACATCCTTGGAATTGTAGAGCGAGATACAGACCTCCTCACAGAGCATTCGATTTTGAAAGAATTTAAATACGTTTTTAAGAGATACGAGTTTTTCTAAATAAAATAAAATCAATTTTTAGAAAAATTATATAAAGTTATAAATCCATATTTTCAAAATATAATAAACCTATAATTTTCTAAAAATGAAAGATTAACAAATATCAATAAAATACCATCAAGATACCAAAAAAAGACAAGTTTTTCAATAAAATACCATGAACTTTCCAAAGCTAAGTAATTATCACTAAAATACCACAATACTTAAAATCCATGCTCATGAAAATGCTAAGTAATACAAATCACCCTCGAGGTTTTATTTTTAATGCATATTAATATATTTTTTTTATAAAACACCCTCGAGTTATATAAAAACAATATTTTATGGACTTTAGTAAATATAGGTTTAAACGGGATCAATTCTGTTGAGCCTCAGGGAGCCAGAGAAAGTGAGTGCTTACTTATTCAGGTTAGAAAACTTAACAGGAGTTATCAATGTCAATTGTCTTGGAAAAAGACACAAATCATGCCGTCCATGTGCAGAAGTTGCCGATGACTCCCGAACCTAAGGATTTCAGAGTTAAATCAATACAAGTGTCTGACTCAGTCTGAGTTCAAACTCAAACCTAAGTCCAAACTCAAATCTGAATACAAACTCAAACCTGAGTCCAATTCAAACCTGAATCCAAAATCAAACATGAATACTTGAACATGAACATGAATACTCGAATCTAAACATCAATATCAAACATGTATACTTGATTTGACTTGACCGAACCATGGTTATAATTTGACTTGACTACTTGAATACTTGATTTCATCCTAAACATGAATACTTGAACATTTTGTATCCATGGTTTCGGCAAGACTCGTAAACAAAAATCTATACAATACAATATATGAGGATAAAGGGGTAGATTGGTACGGAACGTATATCGTAGCACGAAATGCCACTTAAAAGACAGCTACATGAATTCACGTGCCGTTGTCCTGTGGGTTATGACGGGGCCTTGTACTATATGTTACCATAGTCCACGGGGTAAGATGGACTCCTCTCGTATACATGAATACCATCTTTATCAAACTACAAACAACCATGTTATAATAACTATCATATACTAGTAATCAGTCATATACTGTACCTGTTCATTTCACTTTATATATTATCTTCTCTTTCTTCTTTTGGGACTTACCGAGCGTTAGTTCGCTGACGACATTTCTTTTTGTTTCTTTCTTTGGAATGTTCGTCAGGAGGACCGGACTCTCAGGAGATCGAGCCTAGCCAAGAGGACTTGGACCAGCTCACCACTCAGCCTGACTACTAGTTCATCTGTACTTTAATTTTGTATGCCATTGTTTAGGCACTGTTTTACTCATTGTATCTTTTATTTTCAAACAGTTGTATGTAAAGATGAATGTAAATAAAGTTGCTTTTTATTTTATTACTCTTGTCATTCTTGTTCATTTTTATATATTGCTTAATTACGCTTAACATATTTATTTCTTAGTAAATACGTTGCGGCCTGCCACGTCACCGTTTCCATCTACTAGAAAGCGGGGCATGGCAAGTTTTGTTGGAGGCCCATGCAGGCCAGTTCTGCATGAAATCTTAAGCAATATATCATAAGAATTATAAGAATCAGCAACTATACATTCCTTACATTTCAAATTTCTTGAATCTATCCTAACCATTCCTTTTTCTATCAAGATAATGGATTCTCCGAACAACACCAGTACGAACGTCAATGGCAATACCCCACCGCCTACTCTACCACCACCACCTACCGTTGTAGCTCCTATCAATGAGCAAACGGTATTGCTTGAGGCTATTAAGAGCCTACTGGAGGGTCGACAGCAGCAGACTGCCATTCTCATGCACCGCCTCGAAGCCGAGGCACTCGGAGTCAAACAATTCCGGGCACTACATCCAAAACATTTCTCGGGAAAAGAGAGCCCACTTGAGGCAGAAGAATGGGCTCAATTGATTGAAGATGATCTGGCAGCCGCTCAAGTGCCAGATATTGCATGGGTAAGAGTTGTTAAGTTGCAACTGACCGATAATGCCAGAGTCTGGTGGAAGGCTGAGGAAAACCGTCTTACCCAGCCAATAGAGTAGAAGACATTTCAAGATCTGTTCGATGCGAAGTACTTTCCTGAAACTGCCCAACAGTTCATCCATTTACAACAAGTCTTGATGTGGGTCATGTCTGTGGATGAATACGATACTGAGTTTACCATGCTCAGCAGGTAAGATATTGTCTCAAATTCAAATTTCTGATCTCACTCATTACACTGCTAACAAAAGGTCGTAACAGGTTCGCTGCACACCTGATTCCTACTGCTGAGATCCGGGCACGACGATTTCAGCAAGGATTGGACCCAAAAATCCAAGCTGCACTCGCTACAGGGGATTTCCCAACCAATGAACTTGCTTTGAAGGCTGCCCGATACTATGAGGCAGTTGTGAAGAAGAAAGGCAGACCGCAGACTGCCGGTGTGAAACGCCCTATAACACAGATGATAGAAGGAGCCTCTTCTAGGCCGAACTTTGCACCAAGGAGACTGGGAGGATCATTTAACCGGTCTAGTCCAGACTTTTGTTTCTACTGCAAGAGGACAGGACACCTGGCGAAGGACTGCAGGCATGCAAATGGACTTTGTTTGGTTTATGGCACATCCATTCACGCCATAGGAGCATGTCCATACCGTTTCAACACAGCTCTAGCACCCAGACTCGCAATCACAGCCCTGCAATGGCTAGCCATTCAAGCTCCTGCACCCCGTTTACCTCTCCCAGCACCAGCTCCACGTGGACCTCTTGCACAGCTCAACGTCAATTCCATCAGGCATAGAGAAACATACCCCAAGGGCAGAGAAACATGCCCCAAAGGCCGAAGAATGTGCCTCCAGCAAGGAGGAATGTACCACGACGTCAGACTTTTACAATGATGGTCGAGGAGGCTGAAGCCACACAAGTCATCACTAGTAACTTCCCATCCTTTCACATTTTCAATCCTTGTATATCACTATATTTTTCTTATATCTAAACCCAAACTCACACAACTTAGGTACTATACTAGTAGCCTCCCTACTTGCTCTAGCTCTCTTCGACACTGGAGCATCACATTGCTTTATATCGCAACAGTTTGTCCGAACTCATGCGATTCCAGTTAAGCCGCTCATATCCAGCTGGAATGTCAGTTGAACGACGTTCTTAAAGCAACTTTGGGATATGATATGTTTCTAGTGGTCGTCTGCAGCAGAGAATTTTATGCGGACTTCAAGGTGCTGGACATACCGAACTTCGACGTAGTCTTGGGAATGGACTGGCTGGGAACTTTCTTCGCTACCATTGACTGTCGCCAAAGGAGGGTAGTGTTCGAAATACCAGATCATCCAGTGTTCTATTTCAAGAGTGGAGACCGTACCTTGGAACCTAGCATCTACAAAGCAAAACCAAAGAAGGAAGTGGTTGCAGCATTGCAAGCGGAAGAATCAAACCCAAAGGTAGTTCGAGAGTTTGAGGATGTATTCCCGGAAGATATATCAGGTTTGCCTCCCGATCGAGCTCTTGAATTCAGCATCGATTTACAACCTGGTGTGCAACCTGTAATCAAAGCTCCGTACCGGTTAATTCCAAAAGGATTGAAGGAAATCTTTATTCAATTGGACGAACTCCTGAAGAAAGGTTGGATTCGTCCCAGTACATCAAGTTAGGGATCTCCGGTATTACTTGTGAAGAAGAAAGAAGGTTCATACAGGATGTGTGTAGATTATCGAGCTCTAAACGAGGTGATAATTAAGAACAAGTATCCACTACTATGCATCGATGATATGTTCGATCAGCTAAGTGTGTCTTGTGTATTTTCAAAGCTAGATCATCGTTTAGGTTATCATCATGTAAAGGTCAAAGAGTCCGACATTCCGAAGACGGCATTTAGGACTCGATATGGTCATTATGAATATCTCATAATGCCATTTAGAGTGACCAATGCACCTTCCATCTTTATGAACCTGATGAACCAAGTTTTCCGAGAGTACTTAGACATGTTCGTTGTCATCTTCATCGACGACATTCTGGTGTATTCAAAGAATCGGAAAAAACACGCCGAGCACTTATGGATTGTCCTGGAGACATTGCGATAACATCAGCTCTACGCCAAGTACAGCAAATGTGAATTTTGGCTAGATCAAGTTAGATTTCTCGGACATATTGTTTTAGGCGAAGGAATCTCAGTAGATCCAGCTAAGGTGTCAGCTGTCTGCGAGTTGCCGACACCAAAAACGGTGAAGGATATAAAAAGTTTCTTGGGATTAGCAGGATACTACCGAAGATTCATTGAAGGCTTTTCAAAGATTGCTGCACCCCTGACCAAGCTCACATGTAAAGATGGAGCATTCGTGTGGTCAGAAACATGTGAAAAAGCTTTTGTAGAACTCAAGTCAAGATTAACCTCTGCTCCTATTTTTGTAATAAAGGATCAATCTGGAGGATTTGTTGTGCACTGTGATGAGTCCGGTAAAGGATTAGGATGTGTTCTGTACCAGCATGGAAAATTTATGGCTTTTGCATCAAGACAGCTGAAAATTCATCAGCGCAACTATCCAACACATGATCTGAAGTTGGCAACCATCATTTTCGCACTTAATATTTGGCGCTACTATCTTCTGGGTGAACGAGTGGATATATACATTGACCACAAGAATCTGAAGTATGTATTTACTCAGAAGGAACTAAACATGCGGCAGAGAAGATGGCTAGAACTCATGGCGGATTTCGACATCAACCTACAATATATCCTAGGAAGGTGAACGTAGTTCCTGATGCACTTAGTCGCCAGCCATTAGCAATGAACCTCACCACTCAGTGGAAACTACAGCAGGAATTACACAGATTGGAGATCGAAGTAGTTATGCCAGGTAACGCTTCGTATTTGATGAACTTACAAGTCCAATCCACTCTTGTCAATCAGATCAAGGCAGCTCAAGCAAATGATGCCAAGCTACAAAAGATCCGAGAACAAGTAGAAAGTGGACTTCGAACTGACTTCATCATCCACGAAGATGGATCCTTGCGATATGGAAGTCGATTATGTGTACCAAACGGCCCATTTCCATAAGAGTTGATGAAAGAAGCTTACAGCTCTCCTTATTCTGTACACCCCGGTAGTAAGAAAATGTACAAAGATTTACGACAACACTACTGGTGGCATGGAATGAAGCGCGAAGTAGAAAAGAGGTAGCTAAGTGTTTGGTGTGTCAGCATGTGAAGGCTGAACATCACAGAACTGCTAGTCTACTTCAGCCGTTACCAATCCCAGAATAGAAATTGCAGCACATTACCATGAAATTCGTGACTGCCCTTCCTCACAGCACGAAGGGTAACAACGTAGTATGGGTTATTGTGGATCGACTCACTAAGTCGGCTCACTTTATTCCATTTCGAGTTTGCCAATCAACCAAGACGTTAGCAAAGAAGTATATGGAGGTAAGTATAAATCTAAAGTAAGATTTAAACCTTCAAGATATACCATATTTGATACCCATGATCTCATGCAGGAGATCGTGAGATTATAGAGAGTACCTATTTGCATCGTCTCCGATCGTGGTACCAGATTCCGATCACAATTTTGGCAGAGTCTGCACGCTAGCCTGGGAACGAGTCTGAATTTCAGCATGGCTTATTATCCACAAACGGACGGCAGTCCGAGCGAACAATTCAGATTCTGGAGGACATGCTATCAGCTTGTATGTTAGACTTCGGAGGTTCGTGAGAAGATCACCTACACCTTGTGGAGTTTTCATACAACAACAGCTATCAGGCGGGCATTGGAATGGCACCATTCGCAGCACTCTATGGACGGAAGTGTCTTTCACCACTAACTTGGGACGACGTCGGAGATCGTGAAATCCTTGGACCAGAGATGATCGTAGCAACTGTGGACGTAGTTCGCACGATCAGTGAAAGAATGCGCATGGCCCAAGATCGACAGAAGCTTTGGGTAGATGCAAAGCGTTGACATCTAGAGTTCCAACCTGGAGACCATGTTTTCCTAAAGATCTTTCCAAACCGAGGAGTGATCCGCTTTGGCAACAGGGGTAAGCTCAATCCAAGATACATAGGACCATTCGACATACTCAAATGAGTTGGATAAGTGGCATACCGTTTAGCACTACCACCCTCATTGGAAGGAGTGCATAACGTGTTCCACATACCCAGCTATGACGATATGTGAGCGTCCCCGGCCACATACATGATCACTCAGAGCTCACAGTACAGACTGATCTAACCTGCGAGAAACAACCAGTTGAGATCCTGAAACGAAAGGTGAAAACATTACGGAACAAGGAAGTAAACTTGGTCCGAGTGATGTGGAGAAAGGATTCACCAGGAGAATAAACACAGGAACGAGAAGAAGACATGCGTGCAAGATACCCTTATCTATTTAAAAATTAGTCCCTATGTAACTGTAAATTTCGAGGACAAAATTTTTATAAGGAGGGTATTATGTAACGACTTTAAAATCATTGTACAGAAAATTTCACTGTTAATGTACATAAATGAGTTTTACAGCCTGAGTTTGAGTTATAAGTCACTTTTGTGAAATAACAGTAAGAAACAACTTGTAGCTCACTGGTAAAACCTTGCACTGTAGTGATGTAGCCAGTGTATTAGATTCCCATCAGACACAATTTTTTTTCTGAATTTTTTTTAACTTTTTGGAAGGCCAAAAGATTGCACATGCAATACACAGGAAAATGAAAAGTTCAGAAAAATCAAACATGTAGAAAATGGAGTAAACAGGGATTTAATCAAGTGGCATGAATCTCGAGGCATTTTCCTTGAGATCGACCAGCCAAACTAGCATTAAAACCGGCGCCGACGGCTCAGATGAGGCTAATGAAGCCAATGAAGCCTAGGCTTTGCACACACACCTTTTCAGCTACCCCTAACCCCTCTGCACTGTTTGATTTCTCTGCAATCAAACAGAGACCTTTCAATTCACTAATTAACACAATTTTAATGATTTTAATCCATAATTTTTAATTCACAAATCCTAATTCTACACTATAAATACCACCCCACACTTTAGCTCAGCACCATTCTGAAAATTGTAGCCAAAACTTTCTAAAAAGTTCCTAGTGTAAGTGAAGTAAAGTGGAATTAGCGAGCAAATTGGTTCCGGTGAAGATCGAAGCAAATTTCGGAGCTCCCGCGACACCACGAAGATCATCCTCTCTTCTTTAATTTTTTTTGAAGTTTCTAAACCGTAAGTCCTTCCTAAACTCCCTTTCTCTTCAATGAATTTCATTTTTAATCAAAATCGGTAAAAGTGCAGTTATTACCGATATCAACTTTTCTAAAACCTATAACTCCATTTTCTTTTATCATTTGGTCAAACCAATTTTACCACTTCACTTTTAATCTTAATACCAATGTTTAAAATCAAGTTTAAATCAAGAATCTTATGTAAAACAACCATATTTGATCTTTTACATTAAAATATCTTGAACTTTATTATCACATCTTTTCGACAAAATTGCTTAACAATACCTTTAGGAAAACTTCATGGGGTAATGACCTACACTATACTCACACTTGGTTTTATAGCACGATGCATACTAGTATGTATTTTTGGTTAGAAGAATAGCATTACAATAAAATACAACATAGTTCTAAAACCGGGTTTCTTTTAAAAGCGGTATTTCATTCCTTTGCAATTATGTATCTACAACACTTGTTAGGGGACCCGCTAATGGATGGTGCGGATTATTACACATTCTTGAATTAGTAGAGCGAGATGCAGACCTCCTCATGGAGCATTCAATCTCGAAAAGATTTAAATACGTTTTTAAGAAATTCGAATTTTTCAAAATAAAATAAAATAAATTTTTAGAAAAATTATATAAAATTATAAATCCATATTTTCAAAATATAATAAACCTATATTTTTCTAAAAATGAAAGATTAACAAATGTCAATAAAATACGATCAAGATACCAAAAAGGACAAGTTTTTCAATAAAATACCATTAACTTTCCAAAGCTAAGTTATTATTACTAAAATACCACAATACTTAAAATCCATGATCATGAAAACCCTAAGTAATACTAATCGCCCTCGAGGTTTTATTTTTAATCTATATTAATATATATTTTTCATAAAACCCCCTCGAGTTATATAAAAACAATATTTTAAGGACTTTAGTAAATATAGGTTTAAGTGGGATCAATTCTCTTGAGCCCCAGGGAGCCGGAGAAAGTGAGTGCTTGGCTATTCAGGTTAGAAAACTTAACAAGAGTTATCAATGGCAATTGTCTTAGAAAAAAACACAAATCCTGCCGTCCATATGCAGCAGTTGCCGATAACTCCCGAACCTAAGAATTCCAGAGTTAAATCGGTACAAGTGTCTGACTTAGTCTGAGTCCAAACTCAAACCTGAATCCAAACTCAAACCTGAGTCCAATTCAAAGCTGAATCCAAAATAAAATATGAATACTTGAACATAAACATGAATAATCGAATCCAAACATCAATATCAAACATGTATACTTGACTTGACTTAACCGAAACATGGTTATAATTTGACTTGACTACTTGAATACTTGATTTCATCCTGAACATGAATACTTGAACATTTTGTATCCATGGTTTCGGGAAGACTTGAAAACAAAAATCTATACAATACAATATGCGGGGATAAAGGGGTAGATTGGAACGGAACGTATATCGTGGCACGAGAGGCCACTTAAAAGACACCTACATGAATTCACGTGCTGTTGTCCCATGGGTTATGACGGGGCCTTGTACTACATGTTACCATAGTCCACGGGGTAAGATGGACTCCTCTCGTATATATGAATACCTTCTTTATCAAGTAACAAACAACCACGTTATAATAACTATCATATACCAGTAATCAGTCATATATTGTACCTGTTCATTTCACTTTATATATTATCTTCTCTTTCTTCTTTTGGGACTTACCGAGCGTTAATTCGCTGACGACATTCATTTCTGTTTCTTTCTTTGGAATGTTCGAGAAGGACCGGACTCTCAGAAGATCGAGCCTAACCAGGAGGACTTGGAACAACTCACAACTCGGCCTGACTACTAGTTCACCTGCACTTTCATTTTGTATGCCATTGTTTAGGCACTGCTTTACTCATTGTATCTTTTATTTTCAAACAGTTGTATGTAAAGATGAATGTAAATAAAGTTGTTGTTTATTTTATTACTCTTGTCATTCTTGTTCATTTTTATATATTGCTTAATTACGCTTAACGTATTTATTTCTTAGTAAATACGTTGCGGCCTGCCACGTCACCGTTTCCGTATACTAGGAAGCGGGGCATGACAATGGCTCATAGGATTCAAAAGCCTTAAGCTACGGGGATCTGAACTCGTTCTTAAGCCGTCATATCCCCTAAGTTGTCTTACAGGCGGTCTAATATTGACCCTTGTATACAATCCATAGGCATGAATACACAATCTCGCCACCAAGTTCCACCAATGGCGAGAAATGTCCCTATATGGTCAGCAACACTTCTAAGTCCTCTCGACTTATAAGGAGAAAACACTCTTGTAAGATCCTTATGAATTACGAGAGAAAACACACTTAGGAATCCTCATGACTCCTAAGGAGAAAATACACTTACGAGATCCTCATGACTTGTAGGGAGAAACACCTTTATGAGACCCTTACGGCTCATAAAGTCAAAAAGCCTTAGTCGACAGGATCCTAACCCTGTTTGCTAAGCCACTTTTGTTCAAATCGACAATGGCAAATGATGATTCGCTTCTGGTAATATTCCAGTGGTAGCAATGCTGATGCCTAAATAAGTATCAAATTTTAAGTCCTCTCATGGTAAATGATGATTTGCTCCTGGAAATATTCCAGTGGTAGCGATTCTGATGCCACGATGGGTATCGGGACCAAGTCCCCAACTCGTGATAAAAAATCAGCAAGCAAAAAAAATATGCATAAAAAAGTCGAAATGATAGGGCAACTCGCAATACAAAGCTGGGAGTAAAAACAAAAATAACAAAAATGATTGGGCACCACGGATAAAAGCCGAAATGATTGGGCAATCACGACTTTCGCGATATAAAAGCTGAAAAGATAGAGCATCTCGGAAATATAAAGTAAAATAAAATAAAATTTCCTCTACCCTACAAGTATGATCATATTGACTCTTGTATACGATCCATGGACACAAATGAAAGAAATGGACCATATTTTCCCGCCACGCTTCGTCAAAAGAAGAACCAAGTCTTGAAGGTTCATATATAACCTAGAGAATATCTCGACGTTCCTCCTCATTTCAGCAGGGGCGGTCACAAAAATCAAATAAAAATGAAGTGACGGCAAATCCTAGCTTCAGGTCTCACTGGCAACATCTAAAGCCTAAAGATCACCCTGACGCTCTTCTCATTACAGCAGGGCGCGAACACAACAATCAGATAAAAATGGTGTAATGGAAAAATCCTAGCTCCGGTTCACCGTGCTTCTCATGTCAACAAGATGCAGACGCAACATCAATAAATACCTAAGGGTTAGATAAAAATGGAGTAATGGCAAAATCCTAGCTCTGGTTCAACGTGCTTCTCATGTCAACAAGATACAGATCCAACGTTAACAAAGACCAAAGGGTCAAATAGAAATAGAACCATAGCAAAATCCTAGCTCCAAGTGTTGAAGGTACATATACAACCTCGAGACTATCCCTGTGTCCCCCCCTCATTCTAGCATGGGCAAACACACCAATCAAATAAATGTGAAGTGACGGCAAAATCCTAGGTTCAGATCTTAATGGCAACATCTAAAGCCTAGAGATCACCCCGAAATTCTTCTCATGCCAGCAGGATGCCGACGCAACGTCAATAAGGACCCAAAGGTCAAATAAAAGAGCGATGGCATATTCCTAGCTCCAGATCTTGATAACGACATCTACAGCCTGGAGATTGACTCGACGTGTTTCGCATGCCAGCAGGGAGCAGACGTGACGTCAACAAAGATCCAAGGGTCGAACAAAAGAGGAGTGACGACATATCCCAAGCTCCAGATCTCGATGGAAATACATACAGTATAAAGGTCATACAAATGTCTATCCTACTTCAGCAAAGAATCGGCGCGATATTGTCAAAACAAAAATGAAGTGACGACATATTCCTAGCTTCGGGTCTTGACGGCAATACATATAAAGCATAAAAACCATTGGAGATCATCCCACCCCAGAAGGGTGCGGTTATGACTCATCGGGGCTCTAAATTGAGCCTAACCTCAACTAAAAAGCATCATGGAAAATACCTAACGCTTGTTCTTCCAACGCTAACATGACCTAAGGAGATTACTTGAAGACGTCGTTTCCATCCCCCGAAGGGATCAGAGACACGACAGTCATGGGGCTACTCGAACAGCGGCTTAAAGACTGCATATCGAGGAATACATCACCCAACATGACAATACCACGGACTAAAACCCTAGTACCACAAACCTAATAGACCCCTATCAAAAAAGGTGGTTATCTATAGTTCACGTTAGGATACACCTGCGAGATCCTCTCGACCTGTCTCGACTCGTAAGGAAAAACATCTTTATGAAACCCTCATGGCTCATAAAGGTGAAAAGCTTTAGGCGAAGGGGATATCAACCTGTTTCCTAAGCACAGTGGCTCTACAAGTAGGTCCAAACTGACTCTTGTATGCTATCCACGGGCCACATTCTCTAAAGTCGCATACCGATGAGGAAGAGAAACCACTTACGAGTCTTCTCGACTCATAAGGGGAAAATTCTCTTGTGAGATCCTTACGACTCTCAAGAGAAAACACACTTAGAAGTTCTCACGACTTCTAAGGAGAAAAGATACCTACGAGATCAACTTGTAGGGAGAAAAGTCTTTATGAGACCCTCACGGCTCATAAAGTTGAAAAGCCTTAGGCGACAGATCTAAACCTGTTGCCTAAGCCATCGTTGCATTACAAGTAGGTCCAAACTGACTCTTGTATACTATCCATAAGCCACATTCGCCAAAGTTACATGCCACTGAAATGAAAAAGTTACTTATGGGTCCTCACGACTCGTAAGGAAAAAATACCCGAATGAGATCCTTACGACTCACGGAGGTGATGAACACTTATGAATCCTCACGATTTCTAGAGAAAATATGCACCTATGAGATCTTCATGGCTCATAAAAAGAAAAACCTTCTTGATACCCTTACGGCTCATGAAGATGAAAAAAGTCTTAGGCTACAAGGATCCTAAACTTGTCTCCTAAGCCATCAATTCTATGGTCATGCATAACATTGCACTACTTCACTCACGTACAAACTTACGTGGGCAAAGTAGCGGGGGGCATTTGTTCCTGCCAAAAATTTTGGCTCAAAACTTGCTGTTCCTTTATAAAAATAAAGGGAAACCTCCACGTGTTAAACACGTGCACCCACATGCAAAGCATGTAGGTACCGTCTTAGATATGATTAAATCCTTGAGCGCCTCACATGTTTCCTACGTGAGTGCCAGCGCCAACTTCTGTTAGGATTAAATCCTATAATAGCGCTTCACGTGGAACACACGTGAGCGCCGGCGTGCAAAGCACAAGAGTGACTATTTATAAAAGAATTAAATTCTTAGGCGGGGCTCATGTGCATAGCACATAAGCTTCAGCGCCCAAATTAAAGAGGGTAGAATTAAATTCTACATGAGGGATATTTCCCTAAAATCTGGGATATTCTTTATTAAATAGAGTTGTTAGATCAAATACCCAATGATGACAATAAATTATCAAATGATAAAATTAAATTTTATTAAAGGAAAATATTCCTCTGATCTTTATAAATAAAGAAGATATTCTTTGTTGGATCAAAAATCCAATGATAGAATTAAATTCTACGTGGGAAATAATTCCCTGATCTTCCAAAAATAAGATAGATTTTCTTTGTTAAACAGAATTAAATTCTATAGTTAGGAAAATATTTTCTAATCTTATTAAACTAACAAGATATTCATATGATAGAGTAAAATTCTATCTTAAGAAAATATTTCCTAATCTTGATAAACAAACAAGAATGATCTTCTCTATTAGACAGAATAAAATTCTATGTTAGGAAAATATCTTCCTGATCTTGTTAAACTAACAAGATATTCATATGGTAGAATAAATTTCTAATCTTGTTAAACTAACAAGATATTCATATGATAGAACAAAATTCTATTTTAGGAAAATATTTCCTAATTTTTTTAAACAAACAAGAAATCTTCTCTGTTAAACAGAGAGCTTTTGGATTAAAAATCCAACGGTGAATAAATTCACCGATTGATCTAAAAGATCATTTTGATTGATTATGAAATCAATCATGATCTCTCAATGTGAGATTTTCTCAACATATTGATTTTTTCTCTTCTCCTATAAATAGGAGTAAGGAGATTAAATCTCAAAAGGGAAAGACCACCCCATAAGCTTCTGTAAAAGAAAATATGAAGAAGGCTCCCAAAAGCTCCCACAAAACAATAAAGAATTTAATTCTCAAACAAGATCTTCTTTCTCCAAACCCTAAGTAAAGTAAATATCGAGATCAAAACATCTCATTTACCTATCATATCATATACAAGGCTTTAACCCTTCTCAAAGAATTTAGTTCTTTCTCTGTATCTAAGATCCACAAGACAAGTCTCCCACAAGTTAAAAATTTAATTCTCATCAGGAAGATCTTGTTCTTGAGAATCAAAAATTCAGGGAAGCACGAAGTTGAAAAGAAAGAAGATGGAGTCTATAATACTCCGGGAACTTAATTCCTTCAAATTAAGAACTTAGTTCTTAAAGAACCCGATTCAAGATCCTCAAAATAGTGATCTTAGTAATTGTTAATGGTCAAAATACTATTAACAGATGTTTAACCTTTCTGAAAACATGAACAAGAGAAGATGGATTAAAAAACGTGGAGAAAATGGAGTCCATAATACTCCGGGAACTTAGTTCTTTCAAAATAAGAACTTAGTTCTTAAAGAACATGATTCCAGATCCTCAAAATAGTGATCTTGGTGATCGATAATTGTCAAAATACCATTAACAAATATTTAAGTTCTCTAAAAAATATCAACAGAGATTAAATCTCCAAAAACATAGCGCCTCACTTGAAACATACGTGAGCGCTAGAGAAAATTAGTGCTTAGCACTATTGTAGCGCTTCACGTGAAAAACACGCGAGCGCCCAAGGTTAAAAACTCAACGCCTCACGTGAAAAGCACGCGAGCGCCCAAAACTAAAACTCAGCGTCTCACGTGCACAACACGTGAACGTTAGTGCCCAAATCAAAATCAATAGAATTAAATTCTACATAAAAAATTGGAATACTCTCTATTAAACAGAGCTGTTGGATCAAAAATCCAACGGAGATGATAAATCATCAAAATATAGAATCAAATTCTATTAGGAGAAAATAGCTCCCAAATCTTTCTAAATAAGTAAGATACTCTCGGTTGGATCAATGATCAAATAATAGAATAAAATTCTATTTTGGGAATATATTCCCTCAATTTTTCTGAACAAAAAGAGACTGCTCTCTGTAAAACAGAGAACCTTTGGATTAAAAATCCAATGGTGATTAAAAATCACCATTTTACAGAATAAAAATCTTATTAAAAACAAGAAAATATATTCAGTAAAACAGAAGTCCTTATATCAAAGATCTAACGGTGGGTAAAATTCCCCAAATCAATTTTGAGTCCAATTAAATCAATTGGAATCTCTCAATGAGAGATTTTCTCAAAATTAATTAACAAACTTGCTTTCACTATAAAAAGGACCCGAGACTTTAAGTCTCAAAGAGAAGAGAGGAGAGACCTTAGAAGCTTCTAAAAAAATACAGAGAGGTTTAAAAACAATAGAGAATTTAATTCACAAAGAGAAAGGCTTCCCTTTAAAAAGAGAACCGAGGTAAAGAGAATACAGAGATAAATTTACATATTTTAAGGGCTTAACCCTTCTCAAAGAATTTAGTTATTTCTTTAGATCAGAGAACCACAAAACAAGTCTCCCACAAGTTGAGAATTTAATTCTCATTGGAAATATCTTATTCTTGGGAGTCAAAAATTCAGAAAAGAATTAGGTCCAAAAGAAAAACAAAAGGAAAAAGAATTTATAAAAGAACTTAGCTCTTAAAAAAAAACATGATCTCAGATCTTAAAAAAAACGATGATCTTGTGATCATTAATGGTCAAAATGCCATTAACAGAAAAAGGGAAAAATACTAGAGACTCACATGCTTCCCACGTGGGCGCCGTTTTTTAATAGCGCCTAGCGCCTCACGTGAAAAACACGCGGGCGCCCAAAACAGAAGGTCAGCGCCTCACATGAAAAATACGTGGGCGTTGAGTAAAAGTGCTTAGCACTCCATATACAGCCAAAACGGATAAGTACTTAGCACTGATTGGGCAGCGCCCAGCGCCTCATGTGCTCCTCATGTGGGCGCCACACAAAAGTGCTTAGCACTCTATATACAGCCAAAACGGCTAAGTGCTTAGCACTGATCGGGCAGCGCCCAGTGCTGCATGCGCTCCCCATGTGGGCGCCATATAAAAAGTGCTTAGCACTTCATATGTAACCAAAATGGCTGAGTGCTTAGCACTAATTGTGCAGTGCCCAGCATCGCACGTGCACCTCACGTGGACGCAGTAAGAAGTGCTTAGCACTTCACATTTAGTCAAAATGACTAAAGTGTTCAACATTTATTGGGCAGCGCCCATGATTGAAGGCTCCGCATGACATACATGTAAGCATCAGAGCTCAAATAAGTGCTTAGCACTTTTACATAAAAAGAAAAGGGCTGAACAAACAGAGCCCAAATAAGTGCTTAGTATTTTTGAATAAAAAAAGGAACCAAGCAGACTAAGCCCAAATTGGCTAAGTCCCTGAAGTTTTCCTGCAGCTGAGCCCAAATGCTCTTTTGCTGGATCTCAAGTAAAAAAATGATCCTAAAATATTGTTAAGTTGATCTTAGTCTAAAAAAAAGACTAACGTATTCTTAGCGAAAACAAACTGAGCCCAAATGCTCACTTATAGATTTAAGTTGATCTTAATCTCAAACTAGATTAACGGTCCTTAAATCAAACAAAAAATATTTCGGAACTGTAGGAATATACAACCTAAGTTCAAAACCCTATCAGGCAAATCCTTGACCCAAACCCAAATCTAAAATATACGGATTTGGACTAATCCGCGCCCTACGGGCGATGATCCACGGGCAACCAAAATAAAACAAAACACACACGATACGAAGTGAACTGCTGGAGCAGGAGAAAGTGGTTATCGTAACGCGGTAACGTAATTAACTGCAGGGGTTTGCGCCTGTAGAGAAGAGCGTCCTCACAATAAAAAAAAACCCTCACAAATGAGGGGAAATCTGATGAAGTCTGTTACAACGGTGCCTCTGTCCAAACCTCCGATGTATGGTGCCATAAATCAACTTGGTATCTTCGGAGATGTGGATGGATATGTTCCAAATAGCATCTGCCCGCAAATTTAGGCCAGACGTCCCAACGTTTCGGTCCAGTTTTTCGGCGGTAAACTGTGTGAATATCAACGCAGCCGTAGATATATTCACAAGCTCAAGAGTGGCGCCCCAGGAGCAAGGAAACACGGGCCCATTTCATGTGTTAGTAGCGGAGCTCTAGGCTGTGGATGAGTCAACCTGACTGATATTCGAGTAAAATAAAAAAAGAGGTTAATACGAGACTCCTGAAGCTCTGTTGGATTCATACAAGAAACTATCCCAAGTACCCCGAGTATAATATATTATAACTAGTTAATATACTTAATTAATTTAGTTGATTGATTAACATGTCTTGATCAAAACTATAGATTGCAAAAGGTGTAGAATGTAGTTGAGTGAGTCGAGTAATATGCGAGTCATGACAATTGCAATCTTGGTTCGAGTCAAGTTGGTTCGAGTAGGTTGAGTTCGAGTTCATATTCGAGTTTTGATTTGAGTTCAAGTTCAACTTTAGGTACGAGTTTCGAGTTTGGGGTTTGAGTTCGAGTTCAAGTTTAGATTCAAGTTCATGTCTTTTCATATGAATTGATGTAAATTGTTAAAAATCTTATGTTCGGGAGAAATCGGCAACTGCTGTACATGGAGGGCAGGATTTGTGTCTTTTTCCAAGACAATTGCCATTGATAATTCCGTTAAGTTGTCTAACCTGAATAAACAAGCATTCACATTCTCCGGCTCCTTGAGGCTCAAGAGAAATGAACCGCTTAAACCAATATTAATCTAGAGTCCTTAAAATATTGTTTGCATATCTCGAGAGAGTTTTATGAAAAATATATATTAATATTATTTAAAAATAAATCTCGAGGGTGATTTATAATATTTAGGATTTTCATGAACATGTATTTTAATTGTTGTGGTGTTTTGGTGATAAAACCAAGCTTTTTGAAAGTTTGTGGTATTTTTATGAAAACTACTTCCTTTGGAAACTTGGTGGTATTTTATTAACAATTTTAATCTTTCTTTTTAAAAATATTGTTTCTTAATTTGTTTTTATTGAAAATACGGATTTATGATTTTTATATAAATTTTTCAAAATTTAGTTTGTTTAGAAAAGCCGCGTTTCTTAAAAACCGTATTTTTTTATATTCTTTTTGAGATGGAAAAGAATGGAGATGAAGGGACTTACTCGCTGTGTGTTATTATGAAGGGGTTAAAGAAGAGAGGGGATTCCTGTGGCGTCACGGAAGCTTCGGAAACGGCTTCGATTTTCGATGGAACAAGCTTGGTCGCTTGACTCTACTTGCACTTAGGAACTTTTGAGGTTATTTTGCTAGAAATTTTCAGAATAGAGGGGAGCTAGGTCATGGGGTTGCATTTATAGTGGAGAATTAGGGTTTGGAAATTAAAAAGCATTAAAAAGATGTTAAATGGTGAATTGAAGAGTCTCTGTTTGATTGCAGGAAAATCAAAAAGTGCAGGGAGTTAAGGGGAGTCGAATGGGTGTGTGTGAAAAGCATGGAGGGATTTGGCTTCATCCCAACCATCGGCGCCGGCCTTGTTGGGGAAACGGGCTGTCGGATCTCGAGCTCTTGCCTCGAGATTCATGCCACGTGTTAAGTTGGGTGAGTACACCTCACTGTGCTTATTTGATTTTTCTGAAACTTTTCATTGCACGTGCAACTCTTGGGCTTCCGAAAAATTAAAAACAAAAATCTAAAAAAATAATTGGTTCCGATGGGAATCGAATGCACATGCTATGTCACAGCAGTGTAGAGTCTTTACCAGTGAGCTACAAGTTGCTTGTTGTTTTTATTGAACAAATTTAACTTTTAACTCTTACACAGGCAGTAATACCCCTTTACTGTGAAATACAAGAAATTTCTGTATAGTGATTTCAGAGTTGTTACATTCTACCCTCCTTAAAAAAATTTCGTCCTTGAAATTTACAATTATATAGGGACTAATTTTCAAAAAGATAAGGGTATCGTGTACGCATATCTTCTTCTCTTTCCCAAGTTGATTCTCCTGGCGAATCCTTTCTCCACATCACTCGGACTAAGTTTTCCTCCTTGTTCCGTAATGTTTTCACCTTTCGGTCCAGAATCTCAACTGGTTGTTGCTCGCAGGTTAGGTCAGTTTGTACCGTGAGCTCTGAGTGATCAAGTATGTGGCCGGGGTCACTCACATATCGTTGTAGTTAGGATATGTGGAACACATTGTGTACTCTTTTCAATGAGGGTGGTAGTGCTAAACGATACGCCGCTTCTCCAACTCATTCGAGTATGTCGAACGGTCCTATATATCTTGGACTTAACTTACCCCTTTTCCCAAAACATATCACTCCTCTATTTGGAGAGATCTTTAGGAACACACGGTCTCCAGGTTGGAACTTCAGATGCCGACGTTTTGCATCTGCCCAATTCTTTTGTCGGTCTTGGTATATTCGCATCCTTTCCCTGATCGTGCGAACCACGTCTACAATTGCCACGATCATCTCTGCTCCAAGGAGTTCACGATCTCCAACGTCGTCCTAACTCAACGGGGAACGATACTTCCGCCCTTAGAGTGCTGCAAAAGGTGCCATCCAATACTTGCCTGATAGGTGTTGTTGTATGAAAACTCCACAAGGTGTAGGTGATCTTTCTACGAATCTCCGAAGTCTAACATACAGGCTCTTAGCATGTCTTCCAGAATCTGAATTGTTCGCTCGGACTTTCCGTCCGTTTGTAGATGATATGCCATGCTGAAATTCAGACTCGTTCCCAGGCTAGCTTGCAAATTCTGCCAAAATTATGATCGGAATCTTGTATCACGATTGGAGATGATGCAACCAGGTACTCCATGTAATCTCACGATCTTCTACATGAGTTTATGGGTATCAAGAAAAGTAGGGTACATCTTGAAGGTTTAAATCTTACTTGAGATTTTTACTCACCTCCATGTACTTCCTTACTAACGTCTCGGTTGACTGGTCAACTCGAAATGGAATAAAGTGAGCCAACTTGATGAGTCGATCCACAATAACCCAAATTGCATCGTTACCCTTCGTGCTGCGAGGGAGAGTAGTCACGAAGTCCATGGTAATGTGCTTCCATTTCTATTCTGGGATTGAAAACGGCTGAAGTAGACCAGCAGTTCTGTGATGTTCAGCCTTCACTTGCTGACACACCAAACACTTGGTTACGCTCCTTACTACTTCGCGCTTCATTCCATTCCACCAGTAGTGTTGCCGTAGATCCTTGTATATCTTCATGCCAGCGAGGTGTACAAAATAAGGAGAGCTGTGAGTTTCTTTCATCAAGTCTTCTCGAACAGGTCCAATTAGCACGCATAAACGGCTTCCATATCGTAAGGATCCATCTTCATGGATGATGAAGTCAGTTCGAAGTCCACTTTCTACTTTTTCTCGGATCTTTTGTAGCTCGGTATCATTTTCTTGAGCTGCCTTGATCTGATTGACAAGAGTGGAATGGACTTGTAAGTTCATCAAATATGAAGCGTTACCTGGAATAACTACTTCAATCTCCAATTCATGCAATTTTTGTTGTAGCTTCCATTGAGCGGTGAGGTTCATTGCTAATGGCTGGCGACTAAGTGTATTAGAAACTACGTTCACCTTCCCAGGATGATACTGTAGGTTGATGTCGAAGTCTGCCATGAGTTCTAGCCATCTTCTCTGCCGTATGTTGAGTTCCTTCTGAGTAAATACATACTTAAGACTTTTGTGGTCAGTGTATATATCCACTCATTCTCCCAAAAGATAGTGGCGCCAAATCTTGAGTGCGAAGATGACAGCTGCTAATTCTAGATTATGTGTTGGATAGTTGCGTTCATGGACCTTTAACTGTCTTGATGCAAAAGCCACAACTTTTCCATGCTGGTGTAGAACACATCCTAATTCTTTACCGGACACATCACAATGTACGACGAATCCGCTAGATTGATTCGGTATTACGAGGATAGGTGCATAGGTTAACCTCGACTTGAGTTCTATAAAAGCATTTTCACATGCTTCCGACCACACGAATTCTTCGTCTGTACGTGTGTGCTTGATCAGGGGTGCTGCGATCTTTGAGAATCCTTCTATGAATCGTCGGTAGTATCCTGCTAAGCCCAAGAAACTTCTTATATCTTTTACCGTCTTTAGTGTCAGCCACTCACTGACAGCTGACACCTTAGCTGGATCCAGAGAGATTCCTTCACCTGAAACAATATATCCAAGAAATCCGACTTGATCTAGCCAAAACTCATACTTGCTGTACTTGGCGTAGAGCTGATGTTGTCGTAATGTCTCCAGGACAATCCGTAAGTGCTCGGCGTGTTCTTTCCGATTCTTTGAATACACTAGGATGTTGTCGATGAAGATGACAACAAACCTGTCTAGGTACTCTCGGAAAACTGGGTTCATCAAGTTCATAAAGATGGCAGGTGTATTGGTCACTCCAAATGGCATTACGAGATATTCATAATGACCATAACGAGTCCTAAATACCATCTTCGGAATGTCGGACTCCTTGACCTTCACCTGATGGTAACCCGAATGAAGATCTAGCTTTGAAAAGACATAAGATCCACCTAACTGATCGAAAAGTTCATGCGTGGTAGTGGATACTTGTTCTTAATTTTCACTTCGTTCAAAGCTTGATAATCCACACACATCCTGTAGGAACCTTCCTTCTTCTTCACAAGTAGTGTCACGCTCCGCTTTCCGATATACGGTAAGGAGACGCGACTAGTCCCGCGACGTATTTACTCAAAAGTAAACACATTAAGCGTAAATAAGAAATATAATATAAATGTACATAAGAAAGACATGAGATATAAATGAACATCAACTTTTATTTATTTACAATACAACTGAAAAGTAAATACAATGTGGAAAGCAATGCCTAAACAATAGCATGAACTGAAAGTAAAAGTATATACAAGTGACTAGAGCTCCGGGTCCTCGATGAACTGCTCCAAATCTTCTGAGCTGGGCTCGATCTCCAGAGAGTCGGGTCTTCTTGACAACATTCCAAAGAAAGAATAGAAAAGGAATGTCGTCAGCGAACAATCGCCCGGTAAGTCCCAAAGAGAGATAGAAATAGACTGAACAGGTAAGGAGAATATATCTGGTATAATATATGATTATTATGTTAACGCTGTTGTTTGTAGTTTGGTACAGAATATGCCAGTGTATATGATAGGAGTCCAACTATTCCGTGGGCTAAGGTATATGGAGCACAAGGAACCGTTAAGCCACGAGACAACAGCAACGTATATTCAGGCTAGGTGTATTAAAATGACTATCGTCATGCCACTTTTAACACATTCCGTACCAATCTACCCCTTAAAAAACCCCATAATGTTTATTGTATTGTTTATATCTATAAGACTTGTCAAAACCATGATATCAATTGCTCATGTAAACGGATAATCATGTGATTAAGTCAATGTATATCCATGGTTCGGTCAGTTCAAGTCATGTTCATATAGATGGTATTCTGGTATTCATGTTTCAAGTTCCAGTATATGGATTCATGATGTATTGAAGTTATATTTGAATTGTTTTCAAGTATAGATTGTTTTCAGATTTGACTGAGACTCAGATTGAGTCAGACACTTTAAACAGAATTTGATTCCTGAATTAGGTTTTGGAGTTATCGGTAACTGCTGCACATGGACGGCAAAATTTATGACTTTTTCCAAGCCAATTACTATTGATAACCCCGTTTTAGTTTTATACCTTAAATAGGCAAGCACCCACTTTCTCCGGCTCCCTGAGACTCAAGAGAATTGGTTCCGCTTAAACCTATATTTACTAGGGTCGTTATTGTAAATTAATAAACTTGAGGGGATTTTATGAAAAAAAGTTTTGATAAACTTTCAAAATAAACCTCAAGCCTTTATTTATCGTATTTAGGGTTTTCATGGATGTAATTTTTTAAAAGTGAAGTATTCTAATGATTATAAATCTAGATTGAATAGTATATGGTACTTTGGTGTAAATTGGAATTGTATGGATTTGTGATGGTATATTCATGAAGTTGGTGATTCCTTTGTTTAGAAAACATGGAATTTATTATATATATTTAAAATAGATATTTTAATAATATATATATATATATATATAATTATTAAAAATAGAATTTATTTATTAAATAGAAAATCATATTATTCTTAAAAATTTTATTAAAAATTCCATCGAGATCGGATGCTCCGTGAAGAGGTCTGCATCTCACTCTACTAGTCCCAAGGATGTGCGATAACCTACACCATCCAAATCGGGTTCCCCAAAATGGGTTGTAGAGGCTTATTTGCAAGGAATTTAATTAAAACAATCTTAAAGAATACGGTTTAACAGTTTAAAGTATTTTATTGTAAAATTGTATTTATCCCACAAAATATTGTTTCAAAAGTCATCGTGTTATGTCATGATGAGTATTGTGATGAGGTAGGTCATTACCTTATGAGTTTTCTAAAGTTAATATGAGCAAATATGATGAAATGATGCCATAAGTAAACTTTGTGGTATTTAACCGTAAAATTGAAATAAAAATTGTATAACATTGTATTTTGAATTGAAAGTTGTTCTAAATGTTTGTTTTAAGATTACTTAACAAGATGCAACAATATGGATGTTTGGTTATTAAGAAAATTATGTTTTTAACAAAAGAATCGGAAGTCGGAATAACTCCGCTTCTGATGAGTTTTGAGAAGAGAATTTTTTTAATAGGAAAGAGAGGAGAGGAGAGGGGACTTACTGGATTAGATGAGAGAGGGGAGGTAGAGAAAGGGTTTGAGAGCTTCATGGAGTCGCGGTGTCGCTGGATTTGTCCCGAGTCGTCGCCGGAAGTTGACCTTGGGCTAACTCCATTTGTACAATTAATTTGACTTGGAAAAATTTGAGAGTTTTGATAATGGATTTCAGAATAGAGAGGGCTAGATATGGGATGGTATTTATAGGATAGAATTAGGGTTTAGGGAAATAAAAATAAGAATTAAAATGCATTAAAATATTGGTTTAATGGTGATTTTTAATCCTCTGTTAATTTGCAGGAAATTCAAACAGAAGAGAAGTAGTGGGGGGAGGCTAAGGGGTGTTAAGGTAAAATTTTGAAGCATTTGAGACGGGGGGACCCGGCGGTGCCGGCCTCAATGCTCATCTCGCCGGTCGATGCAAGGGGTGGGGTGCTTGGATTGGTGACACGTGTTCCTGGCTGTTCAAATAACAATTTCCACATGTTTGATTTTAGTGAATTTTTATTTTTACGTGTATTGCACGTGTAAACTTTTGGGCTTCCAAAAAGTTTAAAAGGAAAATCATTAAAAATAATATGTGGCTGGGGGATGTTCATATCAGAATTTTGCATTATTATATCGTCCATTCTTAATCATATTACAAATAAATAGGTGCTTTTGATCCATGTCTGCTAAATAGTTGCAGGTTGCAGGTTCTCAGAACAATACAGTGAAATTCATGAAAAGACGTTACAAATATGAGACTGCAATAGATGAATCCATATGATGCCGTCTACCAGTTCAAGAAACAAATGAAGATCAGTAGACAGTTCAATGCACAAAACACAAGGCTAGCACAAGATTCAAGACTTCAACGCGAAGCTCACGCAAAAAGTCCACAACATTCTGCACTGTGGAAATCTGGAGGAAAATAGAAGATATTCTGTGGAACCAAGTGAAGAAAATAGAACGAAAAAGCAACATGAGGCAACCCTAGAAGTTTGATACCAAGATCCCACAACATGGCCGCGGAACCGCGGCCAAATATGGCTTTCTGCCGCGGAACCGTGGCCGTGCAGTGCACGTATCGGTGGGTGTCGGTGCTTTGACCTGACTTTCTTAGGGTAGTTTTGTAAATTCAAATATGGATCAGATGTAAAACCTAGGGTTTCTCCTATCTATAAATAGGAAAGCCAAAAGCCTAATTAGGCATGCCTCTTTTTATTTTCTAGATTAAAATTTTAATTCCAGTTGTAATGCACTTGTTGAGAGGTCATCAATAAAGGTATTTTTATTTTTTATCTTGCATTTTTTTATCTTAATTTAATTCGTGCAATTTTTATCTGTCTTTTATTATCTGTAACTTAGATAGTCTTTTAAAATAAAAATTATAAAAATGAATTCTTTTGTCACTTTCCTAATGAGTGAGTAATTCCTCACTTGTTAGGGTTAGGATATGGAAGGTTTGAGAGAAGGAAATCTCCCTCACTCCTTTCCTTTCCCATATAATTTTAATTAATTAGGACTCTATTTAAATCAACCACACACCGCTCACTACGGCACCCTATCCTACAAGATAGCGGTGATTCCCTAGTTAGACCGGTTGTGGTTAAATTAACTGGATGTTAGGGCTAAGAGTTAAGAAAGGACGGACAAGGACCTAAAGGAAGAAACTAAGTTTCTTTCTAGTCGTGTTAATCCCCTTTGTTGACTATTACCCTAACACCTATATTCTTAACTAGGGCAAAGAAAGCAGTGAGAAGAATCCATATTTCAAACTAACCTAATCCTAACCCTAGTAAGTCTTTAAATCAATTGAATCTCATTCTTAGATTTCAAAACAAAACCTATCAAAAATAGAACTTAACTTGTTAGAACTTAAAGAAAATAACACCTTTTCCCTGTGGACCGACCCGTACTCAACCGGCTAGCTACCAAGCGACACCGTCTTGATTGCGGTATTCTTAATTTAAATTTTAAAACGCACGTACGCAAAATCTCTCTCAATCAAATGGCGCCGTTGCCGGGGAAACGGTAGTTATTTTCTTTTTGTAATTTCGGGTTAATTAAATAAAAATTATAAAAACTGGAAAAAAAATTACATAAAAAAACCATCTTGTTATTTTTGATTGGTTTTGTGTGAATTGTGCAGGAAAAGAAGACGGACCGAGTCAGATCTGGAAAAAGCCTAGTGAACAAATAAAAAAACAGAAGATCTGAACAGACAGGAGAGAACAAAATAAAAAAAGAAAAAATGTTTGAAGCTCTGAACCGACTGATCCACCACGGAACCGCCGCAGATTCGAACATTTAACTGCGGATCTGCGGCCGTTTGTTGACATCAGCAACCGAAATTTCTTTGTGAGTATTTTTTTCTTCTTTCCTACCCCCTGATCTCCACTGAAAATTTTTCCTGCAGGGTTCTTTGCGCAAAACTTCTTCTCCCTCTCCAATAAATCATTTTTGTGCAGGATTCTTTGCGCCGCAAATAAAAAAAATAATTTTGGCAAGTGTTTTAGATTTTGTGAGTTAACTGCTTTGCATAATTAATGCGGAATATAAGGGGCTATAACACCAATCAAGATTGGGTGGGGATTTCATTACCCTTCCTAAGACCCCAAAAATCACTAAAAGCATATGCATCACCTTTGAGCTTAATTAAAAAATATCTAGACTCAGCCAATTAAGAACTGTCGCACTCATTAGGACAGAGGAAGGTTGTGGGAATTCATTCGTTTATCTAAACCTGACTTTGTGGCGCCTAAGCTAGACAAGTGAGAAAGGTAACTATAAAAGGCCCGTCTCACGGTGATTCGTGAGCGGAACTCTCCTTTCTTCACTTGTGCTTACCTGGCCACAATTGGCGGTGAAGAAGCGATTTGAGAGATATCTCACAACTTGTCACTTTGAAACAGTTAGGAGCAGTCTAGTTGACTTAGGAGACCCTAACTCTAGGTTTGATTGTGCATGTTTAAACTGTGGTTGTTTGAAATTGTGCTATAGTTCCGTACAAATTTTTGCAAAACTCTTTATAAAAAAAAACACTTTCAAAAATTTCAAAACTCCAAAAACAAACAATTTAAAAAAAAAATTAAAATCATTAAAAAAATTAAAAAATTTAAAAAAAAATCACATTCTTTTTCTTCTCCTTTCTCTCATCACATCATGCGTACCCTACGTCGCAAAACTCTTGCCGAACTTTGGTACCCACAACCAGACATTACTTCTTACGGTTCTTGTTTTGGTCGAATTTCGAACGACCCCTCCATGCCCAAAATTTCTTTGAAAGATCGGATAGACGCGTCTAGGACAAAAAATTGGACTCAGCAATCCACTTCGTATCAACCATTTCAAACATTCACCCCTTCTCATATTAATACCCCTTTTGAGAGTCCAGTTGTAACCCCAAAACCTATTTCTATTGCTGAACATATTGAACAATCTCGTAACCGATCTTTCACTCCTTTCACCACTGCAAATTCTTTAGATCAACAATTCCATTCATCTTCTTATCCAAATGTTGATCCTACCCCTGTCCAACCATTCTATTCCTATCCATCCTACCCAACTTTCGCACCTTTCCTAGACATTGCTTCTACACAGCCATTTGGGAGTTTTCAGTATCCAAACAATTTTGAATTTTTTACTGAAACTCTTTCACAACCCAGGTCTAGTCTGGAACAGGCGTTGGAAGACTTTAGGGTAGTATCATGCCAACAGATGATGGAGTTGAATGCGTCCATGGCCGTCCTCATACAACCTAGTGACTCAGTAGCTAGTTTCCAATTAGCTCCACATTTTCTAATTTATGATGAGACGGTAGGACAGGTTGAGAATTTGAGTGGAAAAAGTGAGCTGTACACCCTTCCAATCAAACCTACCCATCCCCAATTGAATCCCACAACTCCGGTTTTGAATATCTATCAAGTGTTCCAAATGATTCACCAGTTGAAGATAAAACGTTTAATGAGTTGTGCGACTTTGTAGTGTTTGATTTACCTGATTGTGAAGGGTTCCTTTAGAGTGAAACCATCACCAATCCTTTTGATCTCTACACCCCCACTCTAGAACCTAAACTGATTGATACCCATGCTTTTGATGAGGTGTATGAGAAATTTAATTTTCACTTGATCGAGGATATTGACGCTGGGAATATTTTGGATGATGAAGCCACATATTTGGATGAGTTTCTCTCTCTAATTCATCATCCCGAGTCATTAAATGTTTCTCCCGAACTTCATATACGTCTTGATTTTGATGAGAATTGCATGGATAAGCTAAATTTTGAGGAGAGTTTTGAGGAAATTATTGAGGATGAAGTAGTTTTACTTGAGGAGTCGGATTTCCCAATTCATTCTATCTCTTTCATTGACTGTGCACACCCTCCTGAACCTTTAAACGATACCCTTCCTCAATCACTTCCTTCCATTCTCGCTCCAACCTTGCAAGAAACCGTTACACTTTCATTTTCAATGTCTGGTTTACCGAGTTCGACGTACCCATGTTTTCTCACGACTCTTGAGGGATTTGACCTCATTTCTCAGTGGGTTGATAGATTAGCACAATCATTTTTTACACATCGGTCATTACAAATTGTTCTAATTTATACACTCCATCTCCACCCTCAAGTTCGTATTCAACTTCTTTCTCCTAATTTCTCTGGTTCTTCTTCTAATCTTCCTTTAATGATAGCGAGTGTTAATGAATTACAATTCGATATTTTGAGTTCGATAATTCTAGAAAAACAATTTGATTTAGAATCTTTGGAGAATAATGTAGATGAGCCTTACGAGTCTCCTACATCCATAATTTTTGAAAAATCAAGTGTGTTGAATTCTGGCACGACACTTATTGACATTGAAACGTTCAATCGGACCATCGATGAAAGTTTCGAAGATATTTTCGTCGACGAACTCGCATTCCTAAACGACACGGATTTTGTGATTAATCAACCTCCACCTGAAGAAGTCGAACCACCACCATTTCTACTTATCCCATACGAGAATGTGACCATTCTTCCCATTCCTAATCATCCACATTCTCGTTTCCGTTCACTATTATTGTTTCGTCTCTACAAATTGAGACGTAAACCTTTTCTTTTACACTACGTATCTCTTTCCCACTTCTTCCTGGCTCCATACAACATCTTTCACCAACCACACAATTATAACGATAAAAATTTTGAATGGTTGGTGCTAACCTTTGGCCTATATAAGGCCTTGTATAGCTTAATACTGTGTTTTTCTCCTCCCTAACTCTGAACTTTAACGCTTAAACAGCGGAAACACTATTTCACTTAAGTTTGGGGGGATCTTTTTGTGTATATATATTTTGTTTTCTTTTTCTGTTAATAAAAAAAACATGGGAGTGCCAACAATTTTGACCATCTTGGTGTAACCTGACAGTGAGGGCACTGTCAGGTTTAAGTTTGGGGGTGTGCTCGATAAGCTTTCTTCCTTCGCATTCATGTGTATATTTTTTGCATTTTCTGTTTCCTGATTTAAAATCAGGAAAGCTTACGAGGGAGGCATCACGTGCTAGCACGTGACCAGCAGTCACGTGTTGGCACGTGACATTTGAAAACAGCGGCAAAGGCACATCAGTCCCCTAACTAAATCAAAGAAAAGGCTCCAGAAGAGGGTCACGTGCTCACATGTGACCAGGGGTCACGTGGTGGCACGTGACGGCTAAGCAGCGGCCAGAAGACAGAGCGCAAAAAGAAGAAGAAAGCTCGTTTCAGGGGGTCACGTGTCTACACGTGACCATGGGTCACGTGCCAACACGTGACCATGGGTCATGTGGCCACACGTGACCGGCTTTCAAAGCCTATCTATTTAACAGAATTAAATTCTGAACAGCATTCAAATATTTCCAGAGGAAAATGATTACTTGGAACCGATCGGACTAAAGATTTAAAGATGATTAAATATCATCTATTTGTGGAAAAATCCTGAACTTGGAAAGATTTCCCCTTAAAATCTAACCGAAATAACAAAGGAAAATCTCTGGATTTAAAATCCAATGGTGAATAGAATCCACCTAATAATCCAAAGGACCAGATGAATGATGAATGTAAATCAAATCTCTCAATGAAAGATTCACCAAAACTAATTGATTCTGCTTCTTCTCCTATAAATAGGAGCCAAGAGAGAGACAGAGAAAGAAGAAGAAAAAAGGAGATAGAAAAAGAGAAATATAGAGCCTTGAGACTCTGGAAGAATTTGATCTTCTGCAGAAGAAAATCCTAGGTAAGAAAGGGAAGGCCCTTAAAAGAGAATTTAATTCTCAAAAGAGTTTAACTCTGATATTAAAAAGAAGAACTTAGTTCTCTCTTTAGTAGAGGATCTGCAAAGTGCATATCTCCCCATGAATAGAGAATTTAATTCTCATTGGGTTGAGATCCTGCCATTCAGATCCAAAGCATAGAGAGGGAATGAAAGTTTGAGGATTTAATCCTCACAGAATTATAGGAATTTAATTCCTTTGAGATGAATTAGGGTTTAACCCTATGTTATAGGAATATAATTCCTTTAGAATGAACAGAATCAGGGTTTAACCCTAATTAAGAACTTAGTTCTGTTAAAATAACAGGAATCTAATTCCCTTAAGAAAGAAGAAATTAGGGTTTCACCCTATGACAGAATCTAATCCCTCAGAATATAAATTAGGGTTCAACCCTATCTAAGAGTAATTCTCTAAAGAAAGAGGGAATTTAGTTCTTTTAAAGTTATTATCAGGGTTTAACCCTATGACAGAACTCAATTCTTCACATATATGAGGAATTTAATTCCTACAGGAAAATCAGAGTTTAACTCTATCAGAGAATATAATTCTGCAGAAGACAATGGGGATTTAATGAAGAATTTAATCAGAAATTGCAAAGAGGCAGAGTCACGTGCTACCACGTGACCCCTGGAAAGATCCACAGGGAAGGGCTTTTGAGGCAACACCTCACGTGACCCTTGGCAGGAGCTTTAACACACAAACAATTGAATGCCCATCACGTGACAGCACGTGATGCTCCAAAGTATTCACCACTCTCGGCAGAACAAATAAAGGGGAGGGCGCCCTCACGTGCTACCACGTGACCCCTCTTACCTTAGCGCTTGACGCTAAATTGGACCCTCTGAATCCAGTGTTTAACACTGTTTTGCCTTAGTGTTCAACACTAATCGAAGAGCCTTTCTTGCAGTGTTTAACACTGAATTTCTTAGTGTTTAACACTAAATTAAATCTCTGTTAACAGAGTTTAACATTAATTTTCTTAGTGTTCGACACTAAATTAAAATCTCTGTCACCAATGTTTAACACTGATTATTTTAGTGTTTGACACTAATTTGAGATCTCTGTTGCTAGTGTTCGACACTGATTTGTTTTAGTGTTTAACACTAATTGGAACCCCCTGTTGCTGGTATTTAACACCAACTGTCTTTTAGTGTTAAAACACTAACTTGTTCCCAGTGTTCAACACTGCTGATCTTTAGTGTTTAACACTAACTTTAGCCCAATTGGCTAAATGGCCAGAGGCAAAGCCTCTCCTTCAATAGACCAATAGGAAGCAAATATTCCAAACATGATTGGACTTAGCCCAAGATGGCCATAAGTCCTCAATTCAAACTTAACTGGGCTGATGGGCTCATAACATAATTAATTGGTCCTGGTCCCAAGCTGGACCAAAGACTGTTTAATCTACCTTGGTTTAAGGGTATATCTCTTCACTCCTTTGATACTTGGCGTTGTAATCCCTCGACGTCTTCAAAGAGGTGACGGGTCCCGATGACCACACATTGATACGGACTGTGGGGTCCTTAAACTCATGGACTATGAGGTCCTTAACCTTGACCGGAATGTCTTAAAACTAACAACGGACTATGACGTCCTTAACCTTGACCGAGATGTCTTAAAACTAACTACGGACTGTGGGGTCCTTAAACCCATGGACTATGACGCCCTTAACCTTGACCGAGATGTCTTAAAACTAACCTTGGACTGTGGAGTCCTTAAATCCATGGACTATGAGGTCCTTAACCTTGACCGCAACGTCTTAAAACTAACATTGGACCGCAATGTCTTTAAACTACCTACGGACCGCAATGTCCTTAAACTACCTATTGATCGCAACGTCACTAAACTAAACAACAGGGCTCTCTTAATGGCTCTATTGTTGGATCTAAACGATCCCGTTAAGTCGATCTTAGTCTAAAAACTAGACTAACGTATCCTTAACAAACGTTTAAGTCGATCTTAGTCTCCAATGAGGCTAACGTATCCTTAAACCCAAACCCCAAACCCAAATCTAAGATAATACGGATTTGGACTAGTCCACGCCCTACGGACGACGACATAACTCAGTCTCCGTATACAATCCACGGGCAATCAAACACAAAATTAGCACACACGACACGAAGTGACCATCTGGAGAAGGAGAAAGTGGTTACCGCAGTGCGGTAGCGTAATTAACTGCAGGGGCTTGCGCCTGCAGGGAAGAGCGTCCCCACAATCAAAAACCCCCTCAAGCGAGGGGGAATCTGACGAAGTCTGCTACATCGGACGCATCCGTTTAAACCTTCGATACACGGTGCCATAAATCAACTTGGCATTTTCGGAGAGGTAGACGGATAGCACCCATTAGCATCTGCCCCGAATCTCAGGCAAGACATACGCCGTCGAGCCGTCTTTCGGAGGGAAACAGATTCTGGCACGCCCGGTGGGACCTTTTCCTCTTTCCACTCCACACTTCGTGTGTCGTGTTCGCGAACCAAACACGGTTTGCTAATAGTTGCCCTGGTGTTTCAAGGTACTAAGATTCGGCGTCTTGCTTATTGTAGAAAGCAAAGAATCAATGGCTTCCACTTGTGCGACATGCGCGGACTGCAATTGCAACCAACGCTCTGCCTCGCCAGGAGGTATAGCCTACGGACCCCAAGCTGCTTCGCTATTCACAATGCCCGTGGAACAAGTCACTCGAGCCACCACAGGATTGTTTTTTGGGACCATGCTCCCGCCAACAAGCTTCACCGCTCCTGTGCTGACAACGAAAGCTCCCAAGAAGTCGGTCTTTGATCGGCTTGCCCCTGCTGCGGCCCCTCTCAACGGGTCGCCCAACACCAGTGTCTCGGTCTTCTCCAGACTAGGCCAGAGCTCCTGTGAAACCGTAATGGGGCCTGCAATCCTAGAGAAGGCTGCTCCTGAGAAAATAACCAGTCCTGCTCCTGAAGTCATCAAGGCGGCTTCCCCTGCCAAAAAGTCGGTCTTTACAAGATTGACTATTCCAACTCCCGCTCCTGCTACCCAAAGGACATCAGTCTTTAACAGGCTGACACCAGCAGTGACCCCCCACATACACAGGGGGCAAGACGAGGCTATCGCCATCACCGAGCTGATGCCATCAGCACGACACGCTCGACGTCGTTACTGGCACCGAGTGAGAAAGGCCGGAGGCAACTCCCCTTCTGGGCTAACTCCTCCAGCCCCGACGACAGAAGTTAATGCTGCTGTTCCAACTGGGAACAGCTTTGAGATGCTAAATAAGGTGCATAGGAATTCTCCTACCGCGGTGCTAAAGAGGTCTCCCCCTCCACTGAAAAGAGCTATAGAAGTGAAGCCAGAACAACCCCAATCTCCTCAATGGCTGTCCTCCCGAATCTATAAAGTCTGGCGGCAGACCCGAGACTCGATGATCGATCCAAATTTCTCCCGCCAGCACAAGAAGCTGAAAATCCAACAGGAAGTCAGTCGCCAGGCTAAGCCACGAAAACCTGTCTGGGTGCCCACCTCAACGGCCCCTTCAATTTCCACTGCTCATAAAAAGAGGAAGCCAGAGAAGATCCCCCAGCCTGCAATGAGAGCTAAAGGCACTAAACCCAGACGCCCTAAGTCTGGGGGCATGATGGTCCATACCGTATACATAGCGTCAGGAAAGGAAGACAGCCGTGCGTCTACAGGTCATAGACCGCTTACACGGTCAGTGACCAAGGCGCAGGAGCAGCAACAGAAGCTCCAAAAGATGATGAATGCTATGGCCGCACTTACCGGGCCAAAAGAAAACCCAGAAACGTCCTCGGATGAATGCCAGAAGGAAGAAACTGACGCCGAATTCCTTCGCCGAATATTGGAGAAGAAGGACAAAGAGGCTGCTGAACAAGCAGCCAACATACAGCGTATGGGCCTTCTCTTCCAAGATATGATAGGGATGATGATACAATAAGATCCTCCGGCTGAAGAGCCCCCGATCGTCTTCGGAGACGATAGGGGAGAGACATCAAATCCCCCGCCGGCTTTGTCAACCGCTAAAGAGGATACAATCTCTAAAACTGATTTGGACGAGTACATAGCCCAGCAAATACGGGTTCATCATGCGACTGAAGCAGCCGTCCAGGTCGTAAAAACGGGGCGGCCATATCCAAGCTGGTACGACCAAATCAAGTACCCGCCGGGTTACACAATTCCCAAGTTCCATGTTTACAAGGGAACGAGCAATCCTCACCAGCATGTTGCCCAGTTCAGGGCACTCTGCGGCAACACCGGCGGTGATGAAAAGCTTTTGCTTCGCCAGTTTGTTGGAAGATTATCAGATACCCGAACGACTCTATCAAGACCTTCGCAGAGATGGAATTGTTGTTTACCCAATGCTTCACGAGTGCCAGCGAGTGTACCTCGATAACGGCATTGATCAATGCCAGGGTAAAGCCGGGCGAAACATGGGTCCAATATGCTATACGGTGGCATAATTTATGGTCAAAATGCGAGCAGTGTATAGAAGAAGCTCCTGTGGTGGGAATGTTTGTGGGAACTCTAGACCCTCATGCAACTATCTCCCAGTTCATGATGTTCTTTAAGCCGACCACGTTTCAGGCTTTGATCGACAAGTTGGCCCAGATGGACCAGATGGGTCACAGACCGTCTCCCCCGAAGCCAGAACCCCGGAATGACAAGGGTAAAGGGAAGGCAACCTTCGTTGCGAACGCTCAGCAGCAGCCCAGTAACCCAAAGCTGGCGGATCAACTGGAAGAAAGACGCCGATATTATAATGAGAACATGAAGCGCCCCTACTCGTTCCCACGGGACAAGACGAAACGGTTATTCGAGCTGGCAGTACGCAACAGGCTTATAAACTTGCTAAATCCAAAGCGACCGCCACAACCCACTGAGGTGAATAGCCCCAACTATTGCCCTTACCATCAAACGGTAAGCCATCCGATTGAGGATTGCTTCGTTTTCAAAGGATGGATTGAAGATCAATACCTCCAGGGAAAGTTTACGCTGTCCGAAAAATGAAAGGTGAACCCGCCACAGCCGCATGCTCCTAAGAAAGCAGATACACCGGGGGCAACCTGCTCCTTTATTGAAGAAGCTCCGTGGGAGGTCGTGCTATCAACTAAAACCAAAAGAATGCTGAGGGACCTTCATGTGTGCCCGGTGGTCGAATGGAAGAACCCGTTTGAACCTCAAATCATCGAAGGGATGCTGAAGCCACGTCCAACTATAAAAATCGGTGGTGATAGCCCAAGTACTCACACCCAACCGTCAAAATCTTCGAAGAAAAAGAAGAAGAAGTCCAGGAAGTCCGTGAAGCCTGGAGACAAGCGCACGGATTTGTAGAAACAGATTGATGCACTGGAGGAGTACAATCAAAAGGCGCGGAATCCCGTCACACTGCAAGAGTTCTTTAACTACGTCTTTCAGGAGGAAGATGATGGAGAGAGCTCATCGGATGAATCCGAGGGATATGTGGCGAGTTGTCATGTGATTTCCCACTCGGAAGATGAGAAAACTCCTGGCACTGAGAAACTGGGGGCACAGCCTGAGCCAGAACTTGTATGGCCAACAGATGAAATGATCGACGCCTTTCTAGACGAAATTCGTTTGAAGAGTAAAGCCGATCAGGAGTGTGAGATGGCTGCATCGGAAGGAGCCAAGCGCAGGCGACTAAACGAAAGAGTCGAAGCACTCCCGCTAGATCAAAAGACATCTGATACGGATAAAAACAAGTACAAGACGAGGAAGAGGTTCGCCAAAGCCATGTTAGTAGGGATGAAGCTACCACCTTCGGAAGAGAACGCGTTCGATGGGGCGGAGAGGCACCCTAATTATTGCTCATATCATCGGAAAATTTCACACCCTACGGAAGAGTGTGACGCCTTTAGGATATGGTGGCAGGGATATGTTGCTCACCGGCAACATTTTAAGCGCATGAAATGCAGAACTCGTCAGGAGCAAAGAAGTACAACCGATAGGCACA
This sequence comes from Agapanthus africanus, assembly GCA_030015575.1. Taxonomy (NCBI): domain Eukaryota; kingdom Viridiplantae; phylum Streptophyta; class Magnoliopsida; order Asparagales; family Amaryllidaceae; genus Agapanthus; species Agapanthus africanus. The sequence goes on along the minus strand of CM057338.1, from coordinate 943,319,184 downwards.
AAAGAACTACCGGCAGCTGTTATGTGGTCGACGCCGGAGGATCACAAGTTCTCACCTTTGGGAGCGACTCTGATGAGGAAATGGTTCTGGGCCCTCTCTTTAAAGAATCCGTTTTAGGGAAAGAGGAAGAACCAGAGGCCTGCGAAAACATTCAGCTGCGCAATCGCACGCTCCCGGAAAAGAATCTCGGGCCCGCAAATAGAAAAGATAAGGGAAAGGAGAAGGTCACTGGGGATATCGCCTTAGATGACCAAGTCATGAAAGAGCTGACTGCCAAGGACCCTCCCAGGAAGGGTAAGGTGGACTACAATATCCTAGCGCACCTAAGAAAGCTACCTTCTCAGCTCAGCATTCTTGATGCCCTCCTATTATCGAAAGAAGCGCGAGATTCATTAATCAAGGCGTTACAAGAACCCGAGCAATTCCAAGCCTTCCTCGCCGAAGAAAGGATGAAGAATGAACTGGAAGAAGTGCATACGGCCGACATCACTTTCGGTGACGAAGACCTCCTCCTCAGGACGTGCGACCACAACCGTCCCCTATATGTCTCTGGATACTGCCATGATATCAAGATAGGCAAGATCCTGGTGGATAATGGATCCTCCGTCAATCTCCTTAATGTTCGGGTGTTGAAGGAAATCTGCATGAGTGTGCAACACCTCGCTTGTAACAAAATTACCATCTCCGGTTTCGACTCCCAGTCATCACGGACTCTCGGATCTGTAATACTAACATTACGCTTCGGACTGCTCGTCACGGACATCAAGTTTCACGTCATTGACGCCAAGACCTGCTACAACGCCTTGCTCGGTCGTCCTTGGTTACATGAATACAACATCATCCCTTCTACACAGCATCAGTGTATGAAGTACTTCAAGGATGGCTTCGAATATACCGTAACAGGCGAGCTGAATCCATTTTCCGTGAACGAAGTCCGCAAATACGAAGATGCGAAGTACTTTTTATCAGACTTCGAGGATACAGAAAAGTGTCGCAAGCCGGAGAACAAAGCCGCCGCCATCATCTCTGTTTTCGGGAGTGATACCGAAGAAGAAGAAGAGATAGTCTACGCTGCTCCGTCTCGACGCAACAACCTGGGACTGTCCACCCCCATGTTGATCTTCGGAAGTGACTCGGAAGATGAAGTTAATGCCGTGTTCTCCAGTCGGCTGTCAATACAAGCATCCCCTGGCGATGATCATAGTTTGCAAATCACCATGGTGCCGCAGGAACACTACAAGGATCTCGACACACTTCAAGCTTACAATGTGCAGGACCTGCAGACGTTTTACGTCCCTCCCAGGCGAAAGGGTGAAAAGGTGATCCTATTCTACCAAGCCATAGAAACGAGAGTGGAGAAAGAGATATGGCATGGCGCGGATGCTACACTCGACAGGCTCCAACCCATCCGTTTGCCCAGATATTACACAAATGGTTTAAAGAGGCTATTGAAGCGCCAAGGAGTACCCTTAAAACAGACTGTTCGACAAGCTCGGTTCTACAACAGAATTTGGAATGTCCCTGGGACTCAGCGCAAATTGCCCAACGGGAGAATGGAAACGCTTGGGCTTGGATATGTGAGATTCGGGAAACGGGAGCGAGTCCACGGCAGCTACGCCATATATAACTTCGATGAGGAGGAGGACACCCTGTCGGGGAATGTTAACCCCTCGTCAAAACTGGATCCCGCGAGTGAAGTGCCGAGTCCGTCGTTTGAAAAACGAATGGACAAGCTTATCAGGAAAGTGGGTCAAAAAGCTCGGGAAAATCACAACCGCGAGATGGCCATCTACGAGAAGGCCAGGACGCAACGTCTGTTTCAACAGACTGCAAAAGACAAGGGTACTCCTCTCTGTCAACCCGTTGTACAAAAGGCCCGACGCAGAGGCAGAAGTAAGTCAAGAGGCGGAAAAAGGAGTCGACAACAGCGACGCAGGATTAGAGAGTCGTGTGATCAGGCATTGCGCGGTCCGGATTTGTCCCTCATGAAGAAAATGAGTCGAGCGTATTCCTTCCCTCGAGACAAGACGAAGAAGCTACTCGAGCTCGCCATAAAACATCAAATGATCGCACTTCCGGAGTCTAAGCACCCTGAGCAAGTTAACGAGGTTTCTCATTCGGGCTATTGCTCTTATCACCGAGCCATAGGACACCCTATCGAAGACCGCTTCACGTTCAAGAACTGGGTCAAAGACCAGTACTAGCAAGGCAGATTTGCTTTATCCAGCAGCTGGAGGGTAACGCCGCCACAAAAGCACGAACCCAAAGCCGCAAGAGCAGAGCTAGATCCACATCAATCTTGGAAGCGGATTCGCACCTGTTACATGATTACAATATTAAAAGAAGAGCCCGAGGACATAGATGAGCTCTCTTGGTGCTTCGAAAACAATAACAATGAGGTAATCTCAGAATTTCCACCGGCTCCGAAAGAACTGGAAGATGGCATACATACTACTGCAGATAACCTCAAGAAGATTGAGTTGGGATCGGCAGACGATCCGCGACCGACATTCGTCAGCGAACTGCTATCTGAAGAAAGGGTGGTTGCGTTAAAGGATGTGCTTCTACAGCATAGAGATTGCTTCGCGTGGAACTATTCCGAGATGCCAGGATTAGATCCAGAGATTGCGGTACATAAATTAGCAATATCACCGGATATCAAGCCAGTCAAACATGCGCCGAGACGGATGCGACTCGAGCTTGAAATGAGCATTAACGCCGAAGTCAAGAAACTAATCGATTCCGGGTTTATCCAAGAGGTACAGTATCCTGATTGGGTCGCCAACATCGTCCCGGTGATGAAGAAGAATGGGACAGTACACATATGTGTGGACTTCCGAGATCTCAATAAAGCCTGCCCGAAGGACAATTTCCCAGTGCCGGTCACCGAACTGATGATAGACAATACGTCCACTCATGAGGTTTTCTCCTTTATGGACGGTTTATCAGGGTACAATCAGATAAAGATGCATCCCGACGACCAGAAGCACACCGCTTTCCGGACTCCTTTGGGTATATTCTGCTACAAAGTTATGCCTTTCGGTCTAAAGAACGCCGGTGCTACCTATCAAAGGTCTATGACAAAGATCTTCGATGATCTCATACATGAAATCGTCGAGTGCTATATCGATGACCTCGTAGTGAAGAGCATGTCATATGAAGAGCATTTAGAGCATCTGAAGACCGTGTTTCAACGCCTTCGGCAATATAATTTGAAGATGGATCCCCTCAAATGCGTGTTCGGAGTCTCCTCGGGTAAATTCCTGGGATTCATCATCCGACACCGAGGTATCGAAATAGATCCATCCAAGATCAAGGCGATCATGGAAATGCCACCCCCAAGGACTCTCAAACAGCCGCGGTCTCTCCAGGGGAAGCTCGCGTATATCCGGCGGTTTATCGCCAACCTGTCAGGCAAGTGCCGTCCTTACAGTCACCTGATGAAGAAGGGAACCCCGTTCGTCTGGAACCAAAAGTGCCAGAGCGCGCTAGATGAAATCAAGCAGTACCTGCAGAACCCGCCGATGTTAGCTTCTCCAGTCAAGGGAAAGCCCCTTATTCTTTATACAACAGCCCTTGAGGATTCCTTGGGCGCATTATGGGCGCAAGAGAATGACCACGGGAAAGAAATAGCACTCTACTACTTAAGTCGAGTTCTTCTGGGGGCAGAAAGCAACTATTCTCCCATTGAAAAACACTGCCTGGCATTGATCTTTGCGATAACAAAGCTCAGACACTACGCATTGGCACATGAAGTTCGTCTCATTTCGAAGGTGGACCCTCTTAAATATTTAATGTCAAAGGCCATATTGACGGGGAGACTCGCTAAATGGGCCTTGCTCTTGATGGAGTTTTCAATAACCTATCAGCCTCTCAAGGCAGTGAAAGGCCAAGCCATCGCCGACTTCCTTGCTGAGCACCCGGTACCTGCCGGTTCACCTCTAAACTGCGATTTGCCGGACGAACATGCGTTTGACGCGATCGACGGTGGTGATACCGGATGGGAACTTTATTTCGATGGAGCGTCCTCCGTAAAGAAGCGCAAACAAAGTGCCCCAATGATCAAATCAGGGGTAGGCCTCATCTTCGTAACTCCACAAGGAGGGATAATGCGCTTTGCTTTCTCCTTAACAGAACCGAGGACGAACAATGAAGCCGAATACGAAGCTTTGATAGCAGGCCTCGAGATCGCCATTGACATGGGAATTGAAAACCTCCTCATATACGGGGATTCTCAACTGGTCGTTAGTCAAGTAAACGACGACTACCAAACGTGCAAACCGGAGTTGGTAAGGTACGGTGAAAAGGTGCAACAACTGTTGACCCAGATTCCCTCCCATACTTTGGAAAGCATACCACGCGCGGAAAATAGCAAAGCGGACGCGTTAGCTAAGCTTGCTAAAGAACTGGCTGACGAGATCCTCGATGACGTCAGAATCGTGGTACAAAGCCGTCGAGTGCTCGCCCCAGCAGAAATATCTCTGGAATCTTCCGAAGAAAAGGGAGCGACTGAGCAGACGACCCTATAAATAAAAGACCGTGAAAAGGCTGAGGACTAGAGGGAAGTCTTCATAGACTACTTTAAGTCCCACCGAATGCCCGAAGAAGCGTCCACAAGACATCAGCTCATGAAACGAGCTCTGTCTTTCGCCTTCGTCAATGATACTCTGTACAAGAGGTCATTCGATTCTCTGTGGCTGAGATGCTTAGGACCTGACGAAGCAGAAAGAGTCGTTCAGAAAGTTCATGACGAAATCTGTGGTTCTCACCAAGCAGGTCCGAAGATGAAGTTAAAAATTAAACGGATGGGTTACTACTGGCCCACGATGATTCAGGATTGCCTCGAATATGCGAAGCAATGTCACTCATGCCAAATCCACGGGGATTTCATCTACCAGCATCCGAATCCACTACATCCAACGGTGGCCAGCTGGCCGTTCGAGATGTGGGGAACTGACATAGTCGGTCCCATCGAACCGGCATCGTCTAGAGGACATCATTTCATCCTGGCGATGACTGATTACTTCTCCAAATGGGCGGAAGCAGTACCGCTGAGGGAAGTGAGGACGGAAAATATCCTCCACTTTTTCAAAACGCACATCATTTATCGGTTTGGAACTCCACGGCGGATTATCTCCGATAACGGGCCAGCCTATAGAAGCCATAAGATTAGCCTCTTCGCGCAACAGCATAATATAGACTGGAGATACTCCTCAGTTTATAATCCACGAGCTAACGGTCTGGCCGAGGCCTTCAATAAGACCTTGACAAAGATCATAAAAAAGACGGTGTCCCGAAATAAGAAGGACTGGCACGAGAGACTGCAAGAAGCTCTCTGGGCATATCGAACTACGTTCAAGACGGCCACAAACACGACGCCATACGCATTGGTATTCGGTACGGAAGCAGTACTCCCCCTCGAGATAGAGCTACCTTCTCTACGAGTGGCAGTCCACAGCGAGTTGACGAGCGAAGAAAATGCTCACCTTCGGCTAGAAGAGCTTGATGCCCTTGATGAAACACGGTTTGTAGCACAACAAAACTTGGAGGCTTACAAAGAAAAAATGACACGCTCGTATGAAAGATTGACCAGGCCGAGGACATTCCGCCAAGGCGAACTCGTGTTAGTGGTCAAAAGGCCTATGATCCCCAATCGCGCCAAGCGAGGAAAATTCGAGCTGAACTATGAAGGCCCGTACATCATAGACAAGGTCTACCAGGGTGGAGCCTATCTACTCATGGATATGCACGGTGAAAGGCCTTTAAGGCCGATAAACGGCCGCTTCCTAAAGAAATACTACGCTTAATGAGCCACAGCCTAGGTCAATGATAGATGACGACGACTATGTTCGCTCGCTATCTTCCTAAGCTCAATCTCTATAAGTAGTAGCCGGCCCTCTCAATGACGGACCGAAACGTCCTTAAACTAATGACGGACCGAAACGTCCTTAAACTAACGACGGACCGAAATGTCCTTAAAACTACCACCGCAGCATCCTTAGGCTGACGAGATAAATAAAAAAAAATAAAAAAATAAAAATAAAAAAAGGTATGTCCATAAGCAAGAAGGGCACGGATGAAAACCCGAAAGGGCTCCGTGAGTAAAAACAGCAGGGCTACCGGCGAGTATTCATGAAAACCCGAAAGGGCGCGACCTCGTAAAAAAAAATAAAAAAATAATAAAATAAAAAAAAAACGGTATTGTTGAAGTCAAAATTTGCACCCCGGTTGACCAAGTCAAAGTCAAGGTCAATCCCAAGCTAGGTGGGCCCAAGCCCAGGTCAAGCGGGCCCATGCCCAAGTCGAGCCCGTGGCCAGCCTCCCCATGCCAACAACAAAATCATGTAATAAATAATTTTTATGTAATTGTTTATGCATGAATGAAAACAAAATGGGCATAAAGCCAATGTTTTGTAAGCCCATGGCTTATGTGCAAAAATGAAATGGCACATGAGCCATGGGATGGCTAAAATGCCATTTTTGTAAAGCCCAAGGGGGCTATATGTAAATATGTAAGCCTATATAAGGCAACATGATGATGAATAAAGAGGACACTTTTCATTCCCCCAAAAACTAGGGCTCTTTGTGCCTCCTGCTTCTTCTCCAAGGTTCCAAAAACCTTCCTCTTTCTTTTGAATTAAATCAAGAGTTTTACTCTTCCTTTTTCAAAACTAAATAGTTTTCCACCACAAAACCCATTAAGGGGAACTCAGATCTGCCATCAGATCTCAAAAAGGAGAGATTTTGAGATTTCACATCTCTTGATCTTCAAGATCCAGCAAGCAACAGGAGGAAGAAGAAGAACCACTTCCATTAAACCCAAAACATATTCAGGAGCCCGACTCCTCTCTGATTTCTCTTTGAGAAATCTTTTTTCAGGCTAAAAGCCTCTTGTCCTCTCCAGCGCGCAGCGCAAGTGCGCAAAGCGCCCGCGTGCCGACACGTGGCGCGCACGCTTGCGCAAGGGCGCAAAGCGCCCGCGTGCCGACACGTGGCGCGCGCGCTTGCTTGCGCACCTGCGCGCTTGCGCAAGTGCGCAAAGCGCCCGCGTGCCGACACGTGGCGCGCGCGCTTGCGCACCTGCGCGCTTGCACAAGTGCGCAAAGCGCCCGCGTGCCGACACGTGGCACGCGCGCTTGCTTGCACACCTGCGCGCAACGCTCTTGCGCAAAGCGCCCGCGTGCCGACACGTGGCGCGCGCGCGCGCTTGCGCACCTGCGCGCAGCGCTCTTGCGCAAAGCGCCCACGTGCCGACACATGGCGCGCGCGCTTGCGCTCCTGCGCGCAGCGCTCATGCGCAAAGCGCCCACGTGCCGACACGTGGCGCGCTTGCGCCTGAGCGCACAGCACCTAAGCGCACAGCGCCCAAGGTGCTGCCCCACGCATCCTTTGGATGCCTTTTCCCCTTTATTTATATATATATGTATATATATACGTTTGTATACAAATATACACATACATATACTCCGCAACATTCTCCCCCTCCAAAAAATTTTCGGGCCGGGGCGCTGCCCCGAACCCCGCAAGGGGGCTGCTAGCCCCCTTGACCCCCAGCACGCTATCCGGGTAGCGGGACCCCCGTAAAAACTCTGCGTGGCTCCCGATATATCCAAAACCCCCTTTTCAAAACAGAACACACGCACACCGCACATTGAGTTCGCATGACCAGTTTAACCCGTTAATCGGAGGTTCCGTCGCCCCAAAGGCGAGGGGTAATTAACGGCAGCTTAGTCCGCGGCTGCCGGAGATTTGGATCCCCACAATCATTAAACCCCGGCCTACCCTAGGCAGGGGGAATCTGTAGTACGTCTGACAAGCGCGCGCGTATTCCCATCTCAATGGGGTGACGAAAAACACCCTACAGATTCTGGCACGCCCGGTGGGACCAATCTTTCCTCCCATATTTCGGGTTAAGCGTTCATGCGAACTCAATCAATATACATACCTGTATTTATACTAAAAATAATGTTTTTTTCATGAAGATTTTCAAGCAATCACCTTCCGACGATGTCTTCGATGATGAACGCAGCTCCCGTCTCCTACACGATGAGGATAGACTCTAGGACGGTCCTTCCGGCCAGTCTCGGACGACAATGGGAGGAGCCGCTGCTACCATTCGGCTCTATTATGTTCATGCCAGTTGGCGCCATCCCAGCTGTTCAAGCCCCGGTGGCAGACAAACCGGTCTCGAAAGGCAGGAGACCAAATGTGGTGATCTCGAGGGCGCCCCAACCCAAACGCAAGTCGGTATCTGAACGACTTTCCTTGGCCCCAGCTGGGGGAAAGGCCATCAACACCAACAAAGCTACAACGCGTCTTGAGCAATCTCTAGCGGCGCCTCCGACAACTGCTCGATTGGGTGTCTCCTCAAGCCTCCCCATCACTCAGCCTATGGCGGCTCCCCGAAGAGCAGAAGCCTGCCAAGTGCTTAAGACAGAGAAGCTGAGGCAGAAGCGGCTCAAATATAGAGCCAACAAAAGGGCTAGGGCTCTGGCCATGTTAAAATTTATGAATTTCCAAAGCCCGGACCGCTCCGCGAAACCAGCTGCCAGTGATGAAAGAATGGCTAAGTGTGTTATCCACACTGTCTATATGGCCGGACATGAAGAAACGAACCCTCCTCTTCTTCACAGCCATGGTGATGATATGGTTGACGCTGCCCAGCATCGGCTCGATCTAAATGATGAAGAGCCCGCTCAGGCCGATAAGCCAGAGGAGCCCGTGGTTCCTGCGGAATTGAGCTCAGGCAATAATGATTACCCGGTTGTCATAACCGGAACTACAGAACAAGCATTATTCCACTGGCTTCAAAGGCAATTTCAGGACAGGGATGAGAAGATGGCCGAGGTCTATTCCAAAGTCGACGAGCTGGCAAACGTCGTGGCAGATCTCGCGACCCAAGTCGCCCGATTGCAATTACAGCAGAATCAAATTTTGGCTCATGAGCCAGGGATTGATACCCAGGGGCAGCCAACTGATGTCCCTTTCAACCTAAAAGCGGAGCGCCTTCGCGAAAAACGGCCGCAATCAGCCTCCAGCCCCTCCGATACATACACCGGGGGGGAATCGCCTTTGAAAGAGAAGCTGGAAAAGGTCTATTCCTTCAAGAGGGAAAAGGTCCACAAGATATTCAGGGACGCCCTAAGAAACGGTCTACAACTGCCAGAATCAAAGAGACCGCAAGAAGAGAATATGACCGACGACCCAAAATATTGCCCCTATCACAGGGTGATAGGTCATGCCATTGAGGACTGCTTCGTCTTCAAAGATTGGGTCGAAAGGCAATACAAGATGGGAGAGATAGAACTGTCTAAAGGCGTGTTAGCAAACAGTCAAGCTACGATCGCCGATTTCATGCAAATGGAGACCGAAGCCTTTCGGGAACCTAATCCTCCCAGACATGTGCCTCGAGGACCAGCATCAGCAAAGGCACCTACTCCAATGGAGAGAAAGAAGAAGGTATACTCCTTCAGGAGGGATGAAGTCCGCAAAATATTCATGGATGCCTTGAACAACGGTCTGCAACTGCCTGTTCCAAAGAGGCCACAGGAAATGAACATGACCGGCAATCCCATATACTGCCCATATCATAGAGTGGTGGGTCATACCATCGAAGACTGCTATATTTTCAAAGATTGGGCAGAGGACCAATATAAGCTTGGAAAAACCTCACAACCCTCGGATGTATCGGCAAGCCACAGAGCTAGGTCATCAACACAGCTCCGCCAAGATCAAAGTTCAAGGAGCTGGGATAAGCAAAAAGGACCACCAAGTCGTTAAACTGGGAACAATCGACCACCACGTCATTAAACTGGGAATAATCGACCGCCACGTCATTAAACTGGGAACAAAGGACCACCACGTCGTTAAACTGGGAAACAATCGACCTCTAAGTCGTTAAACTGGGAGTGTAAAAAAAATGTGTAAATAAAAAAAAATGTGTAAATAAAAGAAAAATAAAGAAAAGCCGAAATGATGGGGCAACCGCGAATAAAAGCCGAAATGATGGGGCAATCGCGACCTTCGCGATAAGAAAAGCTGAAATGATAGAGCAATCGCGGTAAAACAAAAAAAAAGAAAAAAAAACGGCGAATGATGAGTCGCTCCTGGTACCATATTCCAGTGCAGCGATGCAGACGCCGACCAAAATCCAATTTCCCAAAATTCTTCCAGCCCTATGTTTAGTCCCCAACTTGACTACCGTATACAATCCACGGGCTCAAATAATTCTCATCATACCCATATCCCACTGCAATCGCCAGTCCAGCGGTTGGTCTCCGCCCTCAGAATTATGCTCCATTGGGAAGACCTACTTATGTGTCCTGGCACATATGCTTCAATGTTAGCAACGCCGATGCCGGCCCCTACCCTAAAATTCCAAGCTCGCCATCAACAGACCACCATGTCGTTAAACTGGAAACAGATGACCTCTAAGTCATTAAACTGGAAACAGCATACCTCTAAGTCGTTAAACTGGAAACAGATGACCTCTAAGTCTTTAAACTGGAAACAGACGACCTCTACGTCGTTAAACTGGAAACAGATGACCACCAAGTCGTTAAACTGGAAACAGCAGACCACCATGTCGTTAAACTGGAAACAGATGACCTCTAAGTCATTAAACTGGAAACAGATGACCACCAAGTCGTTAAACTGGAAACAGATGGCCACCAAGTCGTTAAACTGGAAACAGATGACCTCCAAGTCGTTAAACTGGAAACAGATGACCTCCAAGTCGTTAAACTGGAAACAGATGACCGCTAAGTCGTTAAACTGGAAACAGTCAACCTCTAAGTCATTAAACTGGGAACGAGGGAAATCCACTCATGTGTCCTCACGATATATGAGGAGAACAAACCTTTGTGGGATCCTTACGACTCACGAAGGAAAAAGACACTTAGGAGTCCCCACGACTCCTAAAGAGAAAATACACCTGCGGGATCCTTACGACTCGCAGGGAGAAAATGCTTTTATGGGACCCTCACGGCCCATAAAATTGAAAGTCTTAGGTGACAGGGATCTAAACCTGTTTCCTAAGACATCGCTCCCCAACTCCCAAGTGGCGAATGATGAGTCGCTCCTGGTACCATATTCCAGTGCAGTGATGCAGACGCCAGCCAAATTCCAAATCCCATACCCCAGTGGCGAATGATGAGTCGCTCCTGGTACTATATTCCAGTGCAGTAATGCAGACGCCAGCCAAATTCCAAATCCCATACCCCAGTGGCGAATGATGAGTCGCACCTGGTACCATATTCCAGTGTAGCGATGCAGACGCCGACCAAATTCCAAATCCCATACCCCAGTGGCGAATGATGAGTCGCTCCTGGTACCATATTCCAGTGCAGCGATGCAGACGCCAGCCAAATTCCAAATCCAAATCCCCAAGTGGCGAATGATGAGTCGCTCCTGGTACCATATTCCAGTGCAGCGATGCAGACGCCAACAAAGTCCCAAAATTTTTACAGCCCTACGGTCTGGATCATACATCCTGCAAAACCGTATACAATCCACGGGTGTAAAACAATCCCGATCTCTCCAAAAAAAAAAAGAAAAAAAAAAAGAAAAAGAAAAAGAATAAAAAAAAGAATAAAAAAAGAATAAAGAAAATAAACGGTATGTCCACAAGTAAAACGGGCATGGATGAAAACCCGAAAGGGCTCCGTGAGTAAAAACAGCAGGACTGCCGGCGAGTTTGTGAAAACCCGAAAGGGCGCAAACTCGTAAAAAAAAAAGAAGAAATGAAATGCACTCGCAAAGCCCTCTCGACTTTGTGAGGAGAAAATTCCCGCGTGAGATCCCTATGACTCACAAAGGAGCAACACACTTAGGAGTCCCCACGACTCCTAAGGAGAAAATACACCTGCGGGATCCTCACGACCCGTAGGGAGAAAATGCTTTGTGAGACCCTTATGGCTCACAAAATGGAAAAGCCTTAGGTGATAGGGATCTAAACCTGTCTCCTAAGCCATCAATTCCCAAATCCTCTCGGGGCAAATGATGAGTTGCTCCTGGCATTATTCCAGTGCAGCAATGCAGATGCCAAACCAACCAAATCCAAATCCTCTCGGGGCAAATGATGAGTTGCTCCTGGCATTATTCCAGTGCAGCAATGCAGATGCCAAACTAACCAAATCCAAATCCTCCCGGGGCAAATGATGAGTTGCTCCTGGCATCATTCCAGTGCAGCAATGCAGATGCCAAACCAACCAAATCCAAATCCTCCCGGGGCAAATGATGAGTTGCTCCTGGCATCATTCCAGTGCAGCAATGCAGATGCCGACAAAAAATTCTCAAATCCTCCCGGGGCACATGATGAGTTGCTCCTGGCATCATTCCAGTGCAGCAATGCAGATGCCAACAAAAAAAAATCCCCAAATCCTCCCGGGGCAAATGATGAGTTGCTCCTGGCATTATTCCAGTGCAGCAATGCAGATGCCGACAGAAAACCAATTCCCAAATCCTCTCAAGACAGATGATGATTCGCTCCCGGTACCATATTCCAGTGTAGCGATGCTGATGCCAACCCAAATCAAATCAAACCAACAACCTCTATGGCGGAATCATGCTCCGTCCCAGAATTTACCCCGTGTCGAAATCATGCTTCGCCTCGGGATATCTACCTTCCGTGCCGGAATTATGCTCCGCCTCGGAATCAAGTCAACCCGCGACATTCCGCGCCGGGGAAAAGTCGATCAGCGACACTCCGTGCCGGGGAAAAGTCAACCCGACACTCCGCGCCGGGGAAAAGTCGATCAGCGACACTCCGTGACGGGGAAAAGTCAACCCACGACACTTCGCGCCGGGGAAAAGTCGATCAGCGACACTCCGTGCCGGGGAAAAGTCAACCCACGACACTCCGCGCCGGGGAAAAGTCGATCAGCGACACTCCGTGATGGGGAAAGGTCAACCCGACACTCCGCGCCGGGGAAAAGTCCATCAGCGACACTCCGTGCCGGGGAAAAGTCAACCCGACACTCTGCGCCGGGGAAAAGTCCATCAGCGACACTCCGTGCCGGGGAAAAGTCAACCACCGATACTCCGCGCCGGGGAAAAGTCGATCAGCGACACTCCGTGCCGGGGAAAAGTCAACCCGACACTCCGCGCCGGGGAAAAGTCGATCAGCGACACTCCGTGCCGGGGAAAAGTCAACCCGCGACACTCCGTGCCGGGGAAAAGTCAACCAGCGACACTCCGCGCCGGGGAAAAGTCGATCAGCGACACTCCGTGCCGGGGAAAAGTCAACCCGACACTCCGCGCAGGGGAAAAGTCGATCAGCGACACTCCGTGCCGGGGAAAAGTCAACCCGACACTCCGCGCCGGGGAAAAGTCGATCAGCGACACTCCGTGCCGGGAAAAAGTCAACCCGACACTCCGCGCCGGGGAAAAGTCCATCAGCGACACTCTGTGCCGGGGAAAAGTCAACCCGACACTCCGCGCCGAGGAAAAGTCGATCAGCGACTCTCCGTGCCGGGGAAAAGTCAACCCGACACTCCGCGCCGGGGAAAAGTCGATCAGCGACACTCCGTGCCGGGGAAAAGTCGATCAGCGACACTCTGTGCCGGGGATACGTCAGCAAGCGACACTCTGCATCGGGGAAACGTCCAACAACGACACTCCATCTCGGGGAAACGTCGACCAGTGACACTCTGTGCCGGGGACACGTCTACCAAATCGCTCCGGATCAGAGCGTCGACCGTCTATGTCGCAAAAAGGGCAGTGCAGGCTCCCGCAAATTGGGAACCCAAATCGCTTCGTAAAAGAGCGTCGACCGTCTATGTCGCAAAAAGGGCAGTGCAGGCTCCCGCAAATTGGGAACCCAAATCGCTCCGGATCAGAGCGTCGACCGTCTATGTCGCAAAAAGGGCAGTGCAGGCTCCCGCAAATTGGGAACCCAAATCGCTCCGGATCAGAGCGTCGACCGTCTATGTCGCAAAAAGGGCAGTGCAGGCTCCCACAAATTGGGAACCCAAATCGCTCCGGATCAGAGCGTCGACCGTCTAGGTCGTAAAAAGGGTAGTGCAGGCTTCCTACAAAGCAGGAACCAGATCACTCCGGGCCAGGGAAACGTCTACCACGGACACTCCGTCTCGGAGACGCGTCAAGCGTCGACCGCCCACGTCGTAAAAAGGGAAGTGCATCCCAAAGAGTGGGAAACAAGGCAAGTCGCCTCCACGTGAAAGAAGATCCATCAATTTCATGCACACGACTCATATATGTAGTGTGCATTTATTGATGGGGGGCACTTTGTTGAAGTCAAAATTTGCACCCCGGTTGACTAAGTCAAAGTCAAGGTCAACCCCAAGCTAGGTGGGCCCAAGCCCAGGTCAAGCGGGCCCATGCCCAAGTCGAGCCCGCGGCCAGCCTCCCCATGCCAACAACAAAATCATGTAATAAATAATTTTTTTGTAATTGTTTATGCATGAATGAAAACAAAATGGGCATAAAGCCAATGTTTTGTAAGCCCATGGCTTATGTGCAAAAATGAAATGGCACATGAGCCATGGGATGGCTAAAATGCCATTTTTGTAAAGCCTAAGGGGGCTATATGTAAATATGTAAGCCTATATAAGGCAACATGATGATGAATAAAGAGGACACTTTTCATTCCCCCAAAAACTAGGGCTCTTTGTGCCTCCTGCTTCTTCTCCAAGGTTCCAAAATCCTTCCTCTTTCTTTTGAATTAAATTAAGAGTTTTACTCTTCCTTTTTCAAAACTAAATAGTTTTCCACCACAAAACCCATTAAGGGGAACTCAGATCTGCCATCAGATCTCAAAAAGGAGAGATTTTGAGATTTCACATCTCTTGATCTTCAAGATCCAGCAAGCAACAGGAGGAAGAAGAAGAACCACTTCCATTAAACCCAAAACACATTCAGGAGCCCGACTCCTCTCTGATTTCTCTTTGAGAAATCTTTTTTCAGGCTAAAAGCCTCTTGTCCTCTCCAGCGCGCAGCGCAAGTGCGCAAAGCGCCCGCGTGCCGACACGTGGCGCGCGCGCTTGCGCAAGGGCGCAAAGCGCCCGCGTGCCGACACGTGGCGCACGCGCTTGCGCACTTGCGCGCTTGCGCAAGGGCGCAAAGCGCCAGCGTGCCGACACGTGGCGAGCGCGCTTGCTTGCGCACCTGCGCGCTTGCGCACGTGCTTGCACACCTGCGCGCAACGCGCATTGCGCAAAGCGCCCGCGTGCCGACACGTGGCGCGCGCACGCGCTTGCGCACCTGCGCGCAGCGCTCTTGCGCAAAGCGCCCGCGTGCCGACACGTGGCGCGCGCGCGCGCTTGCGCTCCTGCGCGCAGCGCTCATGCGCAAAGCGCCCGCGTGCCGACACGTGGCGCGCTTGCGCCTGAGCGCACAGCACCTAAGCGCACAACGCCCAAGGTGCTGCCTCACGCATCCTTTGGATGCCTTTTCCCCTTTATTTATATATATATGTATATATATACGTTTGTATACAAATGTACACATACACATACTCCGCAACATTCTCCCCCTCCAAAAAATTTTCGGGCCGGGGCGCTGCCCCGAACCCCGCAAGGGGGCTGCTAGCCCCCTTGACCCCCAGCACGCTATCCGGGTAGCGGGACCCCCGTAAAAACTCTGCGTGGCTCCCGATATATCCAAAACCCCCTTTTCAAAACAGAACACATGCACACCGCACATTGAGTTCGCATGACCAGTTTAACCCGTTAATCGGAGGTTCCCTCACCCCAAAGGCGAGGGGTAATTAACGGCAGCTTAGTCCGCGGCTGCCGGAGATTTGGATCCCCACAATCATTAAACCCCGGCCTACCCTAGGCAGGGGGAATCTGTAGTACGTCTGACAAGCGCGCGCGTATTCCCATCTCAATGGGGTGACGAAAAACACCCTACAGGTATGTCCATAAGCAAGAAGGGCACGGATGAAAAACCGAAAGGGCTCCGTGAATAAAAACAGCAGGGCTACCGGTGAGTGTTTGTGAAAACCCGAAAGGGCGCAGCCTCGTTAAAGGACACTTGCAGGGTCCTGACGACCTTGTAAGGAGAAACCACCCGCGTGAGATCCTTACGACTCACAAGGGAGCAATACACTTAGGGATCCCCATGATTCCTAAGGAGAAAATACACTTGCGAGATCCTCACGACTCGTAAGGAGAACTCTCTTATGGGACCCTCACGGCTCATAAGACTTGAAAGTCTTAAGTCACAGAGACCTAAACCTGTGCTTAAGCAAAATCCCCCACAACCCTCAACAATGCCCTACAAGTGGTCCAATATTGGGCCTTGTTTACAATCCCCGGGCGCGAATAAATATTTCCCCAGCAAAGATTCACCCTATGACTAGGGGTATGTCCATATGGTGAACAACCCTTATAAGTCCTCTCGGCTTATAAGGAGAAAACCCTCTTGTAGGATCCTTACGACTTACAGAGGAACATACACTTAGGAATCCTCACGACTCCTAGGGAGAAAATACACCTACAAGATCCTCACGACTTGTAGGGAGAAATACCTTTGTGAGACCCTTACGGCTCATGAAGTCAAAAGCCTGTCGACAGGACCCTAACCCTGTTTGCTAAGCCACCTTTGTCAACATCGACAGAGGCAGATGATGATTCGCTCCTGGCATTATCCCAGTTGTAGCGGTGCTGATGCCGAAATCGGTGTCTAATTTCAGGTTTATGGCGAAAAGCCAGTAGGCCGCACGTGCATACGAAACAGCCGAAATGATGGGGCAGCTTGCAATAAAAAAACAGCAAGTAAAAATGTATGCATGAAAAATAGCCGAAATGATGGGGCAACTCGCAATAAAAAGCAGCGAGTAAAAATGAAATAAATAGCCGAAATGATTGGGCACTGCGAAAAATAGCCGAAATGATAGGGCAATCGCGACCTTCGCGATATAAAATTTGAAATGATAGAGCATCGCGGAAAAAGAAATAAAAAAAAAGAGAAAGTTTTAATTTATGCCCTACAGGTGATGTTCCATCACTCCCTGTATACAATCCAAGGGCGTAAACAAAGAAGTGATCACATGTCCCCCAGGTTTCATCAAAGAAAGGAGTCGAATCTCGACGGGCCGCAAGCGACCTAGAGATCATCCCAACACTCGTCGCGTAACGACGGACACAACTTCAAGCAAAGCGGAACAGCGGCAACCCCCCCAGTTCCATGGCTCGGCGATACACATATCACCAACAGTCAAACCTCCATTCCGTGAAATGCGGATACAATCAACAAAATTCCTGGTTACGTGGAACGCGGACAACGTCACTCTTTGACCCCGTGGAAAATGTCCAGAGCGGATCCTGGTCCTCGCAGAGCACGGCAGTGAACCCGTGTGAAGCATCCAGAGCAGAGCCTAGTCCTCGCCGAACACGGCAGTGAACCCGTGGGAAGCATCTAGTGCAAAATTCCTGGTTACGTGGAACGCGAATAACGTCACTCTTTGACCCTGTGGAAAACGCCCAGAGCGGATCCTGGTCCTCGCAGAGCACGGCAGTGAACCCGTGTGAAGCATCCAGAGCGGAGCCTAGTCCTCGCCGAACACGGCAGTGAACCCGTGTGAAGCATCTAGCGCAAAATTCCTGGTTACGTGGAACGCGGATAACGTCACTCTTTGACCCCGTGGAAAACGTCCAGAGCAGATCCTGGTCCTCGCAGAGCACGGCAGTGAACCCGTATGAAGCATCCAGAGTGGAGCCTAGTCCTCGCCGAACACGGCAGTGAACCCGTGGGAAGCATCTAGTGCAAAATTCCTGGTTACGTGGAACGCGGATAACGTCACTCTTTGACCCCATAGAAAACGCCCAGAGCGGATCCTGGTCCTCGCAGAGCACGGCAGTGAACCCGTGTGAAGCATCCAGAGCGGAGCTTAGTCCTCGCCGAACACGGCAGTGAACCCGTGTGAAGCATCTAGCGCAAAATTCCTGGTTACGTGGAACTCGGATAACGTCACTTTTTGACCCTGTGGAAAACGTCCAGAGCGGATCCTGGTCCTCGTAGAACACGGCAGTGAACCCGTGTGAAGCATCCAGAGCGGAGCCTAGTCCTCGCCGAACACGGCAGTGAACCCGTGGGAAGCATCTAGTGCAAAATTTCTAGTTACGTGGAACGCGGATAACGTCACTCTTTGACCCCGTGGAAAACGTCCAGAACGGATCCTGGTCCTCGCAGGGCACGGCAGTGAACCCGTGTGAAGCATCCAGAGCGGAGCCTAGTCCTCGCCGAACACGGCAGTGAACCCGTGGGAAGCATCTAGTGCAAAATTCCTGGTTACGTGGAATGCGGATAACGTCACTCTTTGACCCCGTGGAAAACGCTCAGAGCGGATCCTGGTCCTCACAGAGCACGGCAGTGAACCCGTGTGAAGCATCCAGAGCAGAGCCTAGTCCTCGCCGAACACGGCAGTGAACCCGTGTGAAGCATCTAGCGCAAAATTCCTGGTTACGTGGAACGCGGATAACGTCCCTCTTTGACCCCATGGAAAACGCCCACAGCGGATCGTGGTCCTCGCAGAGCACGGCAGTGAACCCGTGTGAAGCATCTAGAGCGGAGCCTAGTCCTCGCCGAACACGGCAGTGAACCCATGTGAAGCATCTAGCGCAAAATTCCTGGTTACGTGGAACGCGGATAACGTCACTCTTTGACTCCGTGGAAAACGTCCAGAGCGGATCCTGGTCCTCGCAGAGCACGGCAGTGAACCCGTGTGAAGCATCCAGAGCGGAGCCTAGTCCTCGCCGAACACGGCAGTGAACCCGTGGGAAGCATCTAGTGCAAAATTCCTGGTTACGTGGAACGCGGATAACGTCACTCTTTGACCCCGTGGAAAACGCCCAGAGCGGATCCTGGTCCTCGCAGAGCACGGCAGTGAACCCGTGTGAAGCATCCAGAGCGGAGCCTAGTCCTCACCGAGCACGGCAGTGAACCCGTGTGAAGCATCTAGTGCAAAATTCCTGGTTATGTGGAACGCGGATAACGTCACTCTTTGACCCCGCGGAAAACGCCCAGAGCGGAGCCTGGTCCTCGCCAAGCACGGCAGTGAACCCGTGTGAAGCATCCAGAGCAAACACCGGACTGTGGAGTCCTTAAAATCCACGGACTATGATGTCCTTAACCTTGACCGTGATGTCTTAAAACTAACAATCAACCAACCTGATTCTATATTGGTGCCACCTCGGTTTAGGGGTACATCTCTTCACTCCTTTGATACCTGGCGTTGTAATTCTTCAACGTCTTCAAAGAGGTGACGGGTCCCCGCAACCAAACATCGGACTGTGGAGTCCTTAAATCCTCGGACTATGAGGTCCTTAACCTTGACCGTGATGTCTTAAAATTAACATCGGACTGTGGAGTCTTTAAATCCACGGACTATGAGGTCCTTAACCTTGACCGTGATGTCTTAAAACTAACATCGGACTGTGGAGTCCTTAAATCCACGGACTATGAGGTCCTTAACCTTGACCGTGATGTCTTAAAACTAACATCGGACTGTGGAGTCCTTAAATCCACGGACTATGAGGTCCTTAACCTTGATCGTGATATCTTAAAACTAACATTGGACTGTGGAGTCCTTAAATCCACGGACTATGAGGTTCTTAACCTTGACCGTGACGTCTTTAAACTATGATACCTTGAGCGACCCCTGACCCCGTGAAACACGGATAAGGGCGACCACATCCAGCACTTGCAGGTCCTCAAGACCTGTAAGGAATAAAACTCTATTGTGAGATCCTTACGACTCTCAAGGGAAAAACCCACTTAAGAATCCTCACGATTTTTAAGAAGAACTTACACCTATGGGATCCTCTCGACCTGTAGGGAGAAAAAATCTTTATGAGACCCTCGTGGCTCATGAAGTAAAAAAGTCTTAGGAAGCAGACCTCAACCCTGAATCCTAAGCCATCGCTGCCCTGCAAGGAGATCAAGATAAATTGTCCGCAAAACACATTCAATGAAAAGAGACACACCATTGAGAAGAAAAATGTATCTTTTATTCATAAACAAAAATGGATACAAAGTACAATTCATGAAAGAACAAAAAGAAGATACTCTCATTCATGAGTATGTACAAAAACAGAAAAGAAAGGAAAAGATACAAGTCTTCAAGCCGGCAGGCGATGTAGCAACTTTACCAGCTCATCTTTCTGTTGCTGAGTCACGGCTTCATGATTCAAAATCTCCAGAAGACGAGCCTCCGCCTGAGCCTGCTGAGCCTGATAGGAAGCGAGTCGGCTGAAAGCTCTTTCTCGATGGCCTTGTGTGCCTCGACCCTTTCACGATTGAACACGACAGCTTTATCAAGAGCCACCACCTCTTCGATAGACTCTTGAAGCACCCGCCAGAGCTCATACGTTTTATTGGCTTTGGCTGTAAGGCT
Organism: Agapanthus africanus; assembly: GCA_030015575.1. Lineage (NCBI taxonomy): Eukaryota > Viridiplantae > Streptophyta > Magnoliopsida > Asparagales > Amaryllidaceae > Agapanthus > Agapanthus africanus. The sequence continues at coordinate 943,298,825 of CM057338.1, read as the reverse complement.
GGTCTGAAGCTCGCTCAATGCCTTGGAGGCCAGTTCCCTCTCCGAGAATTTACGGCCGAGCCTCTTCTCACACAACAATGTGTTCGCCACGGCAACTTCGAAAACAGGACGTATATGCTCAAGGCCGTATAAACGAGCCTCCAGTCGACAGCAACAGTCGATCTGAAACGCGCTTATATCACCTGGTATGGGAAGCAACAAAAAGTTCTCGGTGTACATCCTATCAAGCATGCATTCGCAACTATATGAATATCCGAAAAGAAATAATACCCGAAGCTCGGATATGCATGCAAAATAGTAACAGTGTTCGCAATTAAAGAAAATTCTCATGGGAAGAACACAAAGTTCATTTATGCAAGCAAAAACATACATACGGATACCCAACACACATTAAAGTTCTACGTAAAGCAAGCGAAAACTAATTTGAAGGTACTACATTAGCGGGAAAAGGTCGCCGAATAAAGGATCGGTAGCGCAAGGGTTGACAAAACAAAAGAAAAAATTCTCCATCTCTCTCTCCGCTCTCTCCAACACGTCAAAGCGCCGGTTCTCGCGAGGAGTTGCTCCCCACCGATTGGCGCCATGTTCGTCCACAAAAGCAGACATAACAGCCCCACGGGCTCTTATTTCGCTCAAAAGGTGAACCGAGCGATCTTTCAAAGCTTGAGTGATTAGGTACGCTTCGTGAAAGCCCGCGAGCTTTTCTTCGGCCGCGTCAAGCATCGCCAGGGTCATCTCCGCCGGGTGAGGAGGGACGTCGGCAAGCACGGCAGCAAGAATCATCCGGACCCAGAGGGAGCCCATTGGGAGAGGAGACCCCCTGCGGATCGAGAGTTCATACGCCGCGGAGTCGTATTCATCATGGGTAAGGAGGGGATCCACCAATCGGGCGGCGAAGTGGGGGATCATCTTCTCGATAGGAACTTCCCATGGCTGTCGACGAGCATGAGGGCGATTGCAGGCCATGGCGCTCGGTTGTTTCTCAAGACAAATCACACCAAAATGAAAATAAATCTCTTTGTGAAGAGAAAAGAAGGCTATGGCCTCAGATAGAAAGAGGTGCATTAAGTGTTGAGCGCAGAAAATTTTGCATGTTAAAGCTATTCCCAAGGCCTAAAAAAGGAAAGGCATCGGAAATCAAGGAAATAGAACTATTTCCAAGGCTACTTTTCTGCATCTGATATTGTGCACTAAAAATATGGCGTTGGAAAGTTTTTTGAACAGTCTCATCAAAAGGACCCCACGTGTGGAGCACGTGAGCCCCAAACTCGACGTGCACTAAAAAATGGATTAGCACCCTGCGTATTAGAAGCGCCAACAACAACAATAGCAAAATGATAAAATCCCACAGAAAGGCATGCAAACATATAAAGACATAATAGAACTTATCATTCATACTTTAAGAAGTTCATACAAAATAAAGAGAACACGTTTACAATGGTAAGACCTCAGACGCGGGGCACGGATTGAGAAACTCCAGCTTAACTTTGTCCAAGATCCTCCAAGCATTTCGAACCTCCCGAGTATGTTTTCTCTCACGATCACAAGCGTCGGGGTCCTCGCGAATGTCCTCCACCCTCCGATAGGCGGCAAGTACGGCCGACTGCTGAAATGCCTGGTGCAAGAGATTAATGAGGTTGTCGCGCATTCTCTTCGAGATTAGACTCATCAGATACACCGAATGTATCTTGTCCTCGGCAGCGTCCAATGCCCTGAGCGGTACACCGGCGCAGAAGAGAGGAAGCGCCTCCCAAATCGCCAGCACGATGAGTCTCAAAAGAGGAGAGCGACGGGGGAGTAGCCGATGGTTGTACTCGTCAAAGCGGCTCATAATCTCAGCACACTGAGCATTGGTGAACTCCTGGTTCTGACTGCTGCCCAGTGCATGAATGTTCCCATAGGAAATGATTTCGTCAAGACCGTACATATGGGCATCCATAATACCTGAAATAAAGGTCATGAGAATTGTTACAAAACTGCTGTTTCATTAATTACAGAATGACAACCTAGGGCAAAGAGACCCTAAGAAGCCTTCATAGGAAGAACTTAGTCCTTCATAGGAATTAAATTCCTTATTAAGAAAAAAAAGGGGGATTAAATTCCCAAAAGCATTTTTTCCGTGAAGGGAGTTAAACTCCATGGATCATCGTCTAAGCCCTAAGAGATCTACTGTTGAAGGTTAAGTGGTTTCACACTTTGGTTAAAAAGCTTGAAGAAAAATGGGTTCTTTGTTAAAAAAAGGAGTGAAACCCTTGACATGGATTTAAAATTCAGAGAGTTTTGTCAAAATGAAGGTGCTTCGATCACCATTACCTGAGGAAGAAGGGTCACTTGAACAGAGTTAAACTCTGAAGAGTTCAAAGCAAAGAGCTAAGATCTAGAAACGAGAATTAAATTCTCAAGGGAAAAGGTTCTCAAAGGAGGAAGACAGGCAAAGTGGAGGCGTCTCTGAAATGGCCCCTATATTTATAGGATGTGATGGAAATGCTTCATCTACCCGAGTACCTAGAGGAATCCGACGGTCACAAAAAGTGACAGCGTTGCACTCACGTGCAAACACGTGAGAACAACGCTGTGGGGGCATTTGTTTCCTGATTTAAAATCAGGAAAGCTTACGAGGGAGGCATCACGTGCTAGCACGTGACCAGCAGTCACGTGTTGGCACGTGACATTTGAAAACAGCGGCAAAGGCACATCAGTCCCCTAACTAAATCAAAGAAAAGGCTCCAGAAGAGGGTCACGTGCTCACACGTGACCAGGGGTCACGTGGTGGCACGTGACGGCTAAGCAGCGGCCAGAAGACAGAGCGCAAAAAGAAGAAAGCTTTTTCCAGGGGGTCACGTGCCTACACGTGACCAAGGGTCACGTGGCCACACGTGACCATGGGTCACGTGGCCACACGTGACCGGCTTTCAAAGCCTATCTATTTAACAGAATTAAATTCTGAACAGCATTCAAATCTTTCCAAAGGAAAATGATTACTTGGAACCGATTGGACTAAAGATTTAAAGATGATTAAATATCATCTATTTGTGGAAAAATACTGAACTTGGAAAGATTTCCCCTTAAAATCTAACCGAAATAACAAAGGAAAATCTCTGGATTTAAAATCCAATGGTGAATAGAATCCACCTAATAATCCAAAGGACCAGATGAATGATGAATGAAAATCAAATTTCTCAATGAAAGATTCACCAAAACTAATTGATTCTGCTTCTTCTCCTATAAATAGGAGCCAAGAAAGAGACAGAGAAAGAAGAAGAAAAAAGGAGATAGAAAAAGAGAAATATAGAGCCTCGAGACTCTGGAAGAATTTGATCTTCTGCAGAAGAAAATTCTAGGTAAGAAAGGGAAGGCCCTTAAAAGAGAATTTAATTCTCAAAAGAGTTTAACTCTGATATTAAAAAGAAGAACTTAGTTCTCTCTTTAGTAGAGAATCTGCAAAGTGCACATCTCCCAATGAATAGAGAATTTAATTCTCATTGGGTTGAGATCCTGCCATGCAGATCCAAAGCATAGAGAGGGAATGAAAGTTTGAGGATTTAATCCTCACAGAATTATAGGAATTTAATTCCTTTGAGATGAATTAGGGTTTAACCCTATGTTATAGGAATATAATTCCTTTAGAATGAACAGAATCAGGGTTTAACCCTAGTTAAGAACTTAGTTCTATTAAAATAACAGGAATCTAATTCCCTTAAGAAAGAAGAAATTAGGGTTTCACCCTATAACAAAATCTAATCCCTCAGAATATAAATTAGGGTTCAACCCTATCTAAGAGTAATTCTCTAAAGAAAGAGGGAATTTAGTTCTTTTAAAGTTATTATCAGGGTTTAACCCTATGACAGAACTCAATTCTTCACATATATGAGGAATTTAATTCCTACAGGAAAATCAGAGTTCAACTCTATCAGAGAATATAATTCTGCAGAAGACAATGGGGATTTAATGAAGAATTTAATCAGAAATTGCAAAGAGGCAGAGTCACGTGCTACCACGTGACCCCTGAAAAGATCCACAGGGAAGGGCTTTTGAAGCAACGCCTCACGTGACCCACGTGACCCTTGGCAGGAGCTTTAACACACAAACAATTGAATGCCAATCACGTGACAGCATGTGATGCTCCAAAGAATTCACCACTCTCGGCAGAACAAATAAAGGGGAGGGCGCCCTCACGTGCTACCACGTGACCCCTCTTACCTTAGTGCTTGACGCTAAATTGGACCTTCTGAATCCAGTGTTTAACACTGTTTTGCCTTAGTGTTCAACACTAATCGAACAGCCTTTCTTGCAGTGTTTAACACTGAATTTCTTAGTGTTTAACACTAAATTAAATCTCTGTTAACAGAGTTTAACATTAATTTTCTTAGTGTTCGACACTAAATTAAAATCTCTGTCACCAATGTTTAACACTGATTATTTTAGTGTTTGACATTAATTTGAGATCTCTGTTGCTAGTGTTCGACACTGATTTGTTTTAGTGTTTAACACTAATTTGACCCCCTGTTGCTGGTGTTTAACACCAACTGTCTTTTAGTGTTAAAACACTAACTTGTTCCCAGTGTTCAACACTGCTGATCTTTAGTGTTTAACACTAACTTTAGCCCAATTGGCTAAATGGCCAGAGGCAAAGCCTCTCCTTCAATGGACCAATAGGAAGCCAATATTCCAAACATGATTGGACTTAGCCCAAGATGGCCATAAGTCCTCAATTCAAACTTAACTGGGCTGATGGGCTCATAACATAATTAATTGGTCCTGGTCCCAAGCTGGACCAAAGACTGTTTAATCTACCTTGGTTTAAGGGTACATCTCTCCACTCCTTTGATACTTGGCGTTGTAATCCCTCGACGTCTTCAAAGAGGTGACGGGTCCCGATGACCACACATTGATACGGACTGTGGGGTCCTTAAACTCATGGACTATGAGGTCCTTAACCTTGACCGGAATGTCTTAAAACTAACAACGGACTATGATGTCCTTAACCTTGACCGAGATGTCTTAAAACTAACAACGGACTGTGGGGTCCTTAAACCCATGGACTATGACGTCCTTAACCTTGACCGAGATGTCTTAAAACTAACCTTGGACTGTGGAGTCCTTAAATCCATGGACTATGAGGTCCTTAACCTTGACCGCAACGTCTTAAAACTAACATTGGACCGCAATGTCTTTAAACTACCTACGGACCGCAATGTCCTTAAACTACCTATTGACCGCAACGTCACTAAACTAAACAACAGGGCTCCCTTAATGGCTCTATTGTTGGATTTAAACGATCCCGTTAAGTCGATCTTAATCTAAAAAATAGACTAACGTGTCCTTAACAAACGTTTAGGTCGTTCTTAGTCTCCAATGAGGCTAACATATCCTTAAACCCAAACCCCCAAACCCAAATCTAAGATAATACGGATTTGGACTAGTCCACGCTCTACGGGCGACGACATAACTCAGTCTCCGTATACAATCCACGGGCAACCAAACACAAAATAAGCACACACGATACGAAGTGACCATCTGGGGAAGGAGAAAGTGGTTACCGCAGTGCGGTAGCGTAATTAACTGCAGGGGCTTGCGCCTGCAGGGAAGAGCTTCCCTACAATCAAAAAACCCCTCAAGCGAGGGGGAATCTGACGAAGTCTGCTACATCGGACGCATCCGTTTAAACTTTCGATACACGGTGCCATAAATCAACTTGGCATTTTCGGAGAGGTAGACGGATAGCACCCATTAGCATCTGCCCGAATCTCAGGCAAGACGTACGCCGTCGAGCCGTCTTTCGGAGGGAAACATTTGCATACTTATTTTAAAATCCATAAAAATCAAAAATTTTAAAAATTATAAAAATTGTAAAGTTCAATTTTGGCCAAATTTGACTTAAGTTCAACATGACGGTTGACTAGTTAGGAAAAACTAGATCCTAAACTTAGTAAATTAAAAACCCTAAAAAATAACCTTTCTTAAAATTTAACTGTAGAAAATATACGTCCTTATAGTTTATTTAGAAATAGGAAAATTTTAAGTTCAGTTCTTGGGCTAAGTCGAAATAAGGGATGAGTATTGAAAGCTTTATTTGAAGTATAAGTCTGAAAAATAATTCTGAAGCTTAAGTCCAAATTCTGAAAATATATACCCTATTTTACGCACTCACACACACCTTGAAACTTCGGATAGTAGAGGATACCTTGAAATGCTCTTGTCTAAAATCCTTAGTATGAAGGAAAATAAAATAAAAGTATAAGTAGTGAATAAAGAGATGAGAAAAATGAACACTGGTTTTGTAATTACTTAAGGCAGCATAAATAAAAAATATAGAGAGGGTGCTTTATCACCTAGTGCCTTAGACCAACTGGTTTGGGAGTCACTGCTAAGCCTTAAGTATTGCAAGACGAGAAATTACGCCTAAATGCGCAAGCACATTTTGTAATCGGTCGTTTAGTACCTCAAGAAGTATTAACGGTCGCATGAAGGATGTGTGAGCAATTTCATCTAAAATTCACCAACTAAAAGTATTTTGGAAGATGGATAAGAGTATGATATCTTGAATTGAATTTCCAAGTGTAGGGGTGATAATTACACACACGTAGGGGTATATAATTGGAATTTGGATAAGAGATAGGAATGAAAGATAGGGTTTATACCTTCAGTAGAGATGATAAAAATTCCTAAGTTAAGATTGCTCCTTAGAAGGAAAACTTAGGAGATGTTGAAAGTTTTATAAACTGGCAAAACGTATATGATCTTAAGTTAAATGAAAAGAAAGCGTGAAAAATATGGGTTGATAATTTCTAAGTTGAAGATAATAGAATTTCTTACTAGAATACTGAATTGAAGAATGAAAGTCAAAAGGCCAAATTGATCGGATTTTGTGGGTAGTATCCGCTGAAAACCCTTAGGAGATAACACTCCTCCTACTAGGGACACCTAGAGGTTTAACGGCTTGTTGCACAAGCTCTGTGCAATCGCGTTTCCCTGCGAAAGTGAGGTTAGGATTTTTCGAGAATAAAATTGTCTTTGCTCGGGATGAGCAAAAGATAAGTTTGGGGGTATTTGTTCATATCAGAATTTTGCATTATTATATCGCCCATTCTTAATCATATTACAAATAGATAGGTGCTTTTGATCCATGTCTGCTAAATAGTTATGTAAGTCCATGTCACGCATCCCACGAACTTGCGGGGAGGCGGAATATATGAAAAATGATTATCAAAGCTTCGTAATATGGACTTGAGCGCATGAATCGTATCTAAACCGTTACTAGCAAACTACGAAAGGTTTAACTACTCGGATTCGAAGTTATACCTCACGTTACATGTCCTTCGGGTCTTCATCGTTGTCCTCCACTCCTCGTAGGTTCCTTGGAACATCGGCACCTCAACGGCCTCCTCGAGTCAAAGACGATCCACCCGAGAGCTCCTACGCAAGTGACCTAGGTGATATAGAGTGAGGTTATGGATTAATTAGTCTATCTAATCCTTGATCTCAACACATGAGAGGAGAGGATTAGGATTTCAAGAGAGAGCTTGAGGAGAGAGAAGATGAGCATGAGAATGAATGAAAAAGCTTCTCACTTCTAATATATAATGAAGCATAAGAAAATCAAAATGAATAAATCAAAATGCATTACCATCATGCTTCATTAAATAGATACAATGAATCATCAAGTGAGTCATTAAGCAATAAATGCTTCATTAACTCACTTGAATGATTCATCTAAGTGAGTCACAAATTCATTAAATGCTAATGCCACCTTACCCTCCATGTCATCATCCTTCTAGAAGCTTACCGACAAATTACGAGAACGCCCCTCCTATCCGTGAAAACACGGAAAAACTATAGACTGTATAAATCCAATAACCCGATACTAGAATCTAGCTTAAACCAAAGCCGGCTAGTAAAAACTGTCCAAACGTCGTACGTGCGTTTAAACACGTACGCGTCCGAACCCTTGTCGTAAAACCATACGACCTCTATATCGTTTCGCCTGGAGCAGGGAAACTCTCTGTGTGGGACTCTAAAGACTCGACACTACGCTGGCAGTGGGTTTAACCACAGACCGCAAGCGCACTAGCTGTACGTAACGGTCCCCAGGTAGATGTCGATAAGAAGGCCGATGAGGAAACTCATCCGAACTCCCACTGAGCCTGATGTGACAATCTCCGTACAGTCCGGTCTGTTCGTCTAAGACTATCGCATATTAGGCCTAGAGAGCGGCAAGCGTCAGTCCTCTAATAGCGGTATAAATCGTGTCGGAGCGTAGCCCATTACACCATGAGAAACTACTGGAACCTACCAGTAAATCTCGCTTGCCCTGGCCAGAGACTTTGCGTAATGGCTCTCTGACACAGCGCGATATCATCTCCCAATACCGGGAGAGACGAATCCTGTCTAACCACTACTGCCTCCAAGTGCTCGGGACTGCACCAAACTGCTACCTGTTTGCACGACTCCTTTGAGCCGTGGTAGGGTAGCAATCTAAGAACAGTGGGACACACTCGAGGCGAAGTAGCAGTGTCAAGTCTGCGGACTATGCTGTACTCATGTCACCTGGGAACTGTTAACTGACGACGGGTATAATACCAACCAACAGTTCCCCTGCGAGTCCTATCCGGTGTACCCGTAACCTAACGAGTACCTGTATACTATCTCTAGTACGACGTACTGATGGCTATGGGACAGACCATCTCCCCAACTGGGATGAGAAGTGTACACACTAGTCTACTTTGGAGTATCGATGCCCTGTCTCGAAAGTCCTACGACTAGGGACATTTATAGGATGTTGCTTATAGACTACCCAGCCCCCACTAGTGTGACTGCCATCACAACGCTGGTAATCAAGCAAAGAACCTATAGGCTCTACTAATATGTATAAGTGATACGTTACAAGAAACATATGCACATATTAAAGTAGACACAAACCAAGTAGCATACTACCATTTTTAGCAAGACTGTATATACAACTGTGAATATCCTAAGCTTCCATTAAGTAATATACAATCTAGTATGATACAATAATGGCCCCTAGGGCATATACACTAACAAGTTGCAGGTTCTCAGAACAATACAGTGAAATTCATGAAAAGACGTTACAAATATGAGCCTACAATAGATGAATCTATATGATACCGCCTACCAGTTCAAGGAACAAATGAAGATCTGTAGACAGTTCAATACACAAAACACAAGGGTAGCACAAGATTCAAGACTTCAACGCGAAGCTCACGGCAAAAAGTCCACAACATTCTGCACTGTGGAAATCTGGAAGAAAATAGAAGATATTATGTGGAACCAAGTGAAGAAAACAGGAAAAAGCAACATGAGGCAACCCTAGAAGTTTGATACCAAGATCCTACAACATGGCCGCAGAACCACGGCCAATGGCTTTATGCCGCGGACCCGCGGCCGTGTAGTGCACGTGTCGGTGCACGTGTCGGTGGGTGTCGGTGCTTTGACCCAGCTTTCTTAGGGTAGTTTTGTAAATTCAAATATGGATCAGATGTAAAACATAGGGTTTCTCCTATCTATAAATAGGAAAGCCGAAAGCCTAATTAGTGTAACAACCTAGTTCATTTATACCAATTCCAGTTCCCGTATTTACTTATCTGTGGGATTTTTTTGATTTATTGTGTTTTGGGTACGATTGGTATATTACATTTTACATTGCATTCGACCCGACCCGCTTGCTTGAACCGGTTTGATTCATATTTATGAATTACCCTGACTTGTTACGTAGACTGTGCATTTTCATGTTTAGTGCTTACTGGCATTTTATCTGGCATTGCATCTCTTACCATATAACATTTTAGGTCACGTAAAATATTTTAAAATTACATAACATGGCTTGCATGATACCCCTAACCCCGTGGTAGCATCCGCGCATCTTGTTCTCGTCCCGTTCAGTGAAACGGACGTGTTTGGATGGCTACGCGCACATACGTACATCCGTTCTTGGGGGTATGCATTTTCGTAACCAGAGCATTCGATTTGAATTTTGAAAGCCGCATATATTTTTCGTATTTTAAAACTGAAATTTTAGACCCGACCCTGGCGTGTTTTGGAATATTTTTTGTATCCCGCCAAAATTCAAATTAATTAATTTCAATAAATCGACAGCTTAAAATTTTGTAACTGAATAAAATATTTTTTTTAAAACGAAAAATCTTTTTAAATTTTAAAATCTTATTCCTAACTAAAACCCAGCTGAAACCCCATCTCTCTCTCGCTGTCAGGTGGCCCCCATTTCTTCTCTCTCTCTATCTCTTTCTCTTCCCTCGCGCACAGCCACTCTCTCTCCCCCCTCATAATCTTTTTCTCTCTTCTCTCTTTCTCTCTCCCCAGATACTGCCAACTTTCTTTCTCCTCCTCGCTCTCTCCCTCCTCTCGCTCTCTCCCTATCTCTCTCATCTCGCACCCCTTTCTCTCTCATCTCGCGGATACTGTGCGGACCCGTCACCGCCCAGGATCCCGTCACCTCCCTTCATCAACCCTATATTTTCTTTTCTCCCTCGTCTTCCTCTTCTTAAATACCCCGAGACCCATCACCGAGCTCCCAAGTTCAAACCCTAACGCTAATCTCCATTGCCTCCTCAACCTCAACCGAGCCCTCGTCTCATCTCCCACCTTCTTCTTTCTTCTCTTTCTTCCTTCTCCCGAGACCCTGCACACCCCCTGCACACCGCTACACCACCGGAGTAGATCGCCGCCGTCGATCTCGTCGTCGCTCCCTCGTTCCCAGATCACAGTACACCACAGTGAGCCATTCCCTTCCTTCTCTCTCCCCTTCATTCCTCCTTCTTTCTTTTCTTTCCTTTCTTTCTGTCTTTAAAATAAAAAGGTTCTCTGTCTTCTGTAGATCGCCTCGCCGGAGCTCCGTCGACCTCGTCGACACCCTCACAACTCCTCTCTGTAACCCAGTGAGCTTCCTCTTCTTCTCAATCTCTTCTTCCTCTTTCCTTTCTTCTCTTTCTTTCTTTCTGTTCTTTGCTTTTCTTTTCTTTAAATTCTCTGTCTTTTGTAGTTCGCCGGAGTCGGACGTGACGTCGACGATCCCGATGATCCAGACGTGGTACCTGACCTGCGTGATCACCCTTGTGCGGTTCTTGGACCCGTTCCGTGTACCGTGCGCGCGTCGCGACATTTCGTCGACATGAGACGTTCCGTACACATCCGTTTCTTGATCCGTTGAGGCAAGTTAATCTTGCTACATGCTATATAACTCATTATATATTTATTTAATTAAATATTATACCTGTAGTTTAAATCTAGTACCCCATGTTTAGTTTTATAACATGTCGATGTTCCGTTTGCATTCGTTTATATCATTTTAAATCTAGATCATGAAAACTAATCTTGTTACATACTAGATTTCATTATACTGCATCCATATCAATATTTATATCACATATTGTTTAGTTGTACTTCCCACGTTACCATTTTATAGTTTTATAACTTTTCGGATACCCGTTTGCACCCATCTCATTTAGAATATATATAACTGCATCCATAGATCATAGTAATACATAATAATGTGAAATTAACACTCCATGTTTAATAAAGTGCATCTTAATTAGTATTGGAACTATACTTGTAATCCTAATCGATAACTGTGCATCCATATCTTTGAATTTATATCTATTTGCATACCATATCACACTATTCCATTTTATTGTTATATTGGTATCCCATACTTGTTTTTGTGTACCCATGCTTATTACAGTTTGATTATGATTACCCACTCGATACTTGTGCACCCCCTGACATGATTTGATACACTACTACTTGACACGACTCGATACATGTGCACTACTTGACATGATTGGATCCATGTACTCTACCTGACATGACCTGATGTGTCACAGCTTGACCTGTTACCTGATCTTGTTACTAATGCCAACAATCTCGACCTGTTGTCCCTACGGACATTTCCTGTTGTCTATTCAGAAAAACCTGTACTTGCTTGATCCTGTGTTGGCATTAGCTCCAGATTTATCAATACCTGACTTAAACACATAACTTGGGGGTATGGGGAAATCAATGATGAAACCTGACTTGTAACTCGACAGTTCGATACCTTTATCGATCAGTCTTACGGGCTAGGCCAGCCCCGGGATGATGCCGCTGACATCATTCATCGTTACATACTACCTTTTACTGCCTAGCGGCACGTCTCGGATTCAGCCCGAGAATCTTGACCGTGGTCCCGGGCATGCACGAGATACTATTGAATTACATCGATGATTCATCAAATTTATTTCAAAGACTTGAGAGTAGTTAACCCAGTAGATCAATTTAGATTATTCACTGCACATCTCCCGTGCCTTACCCTTCACTGTCCTTATTTATGTTACCGTTATACCTGTTTTTACCGTTCATACTCATACCTGGATGACTTGCTACTTCTTGATGTATTATTGCTTGATATTATGACGCACTGACGTCTGGGTTTTGCATGACCCAGATTCTTTACCTTTGCTGTAGGCTGAGCAGGAGCATTTCAGTGAACAGGCCGAGTAGTGAGGACCTGTCATTAGTTATTTCACTTTCTTTTCAGCATTTTCATTCCTGATGTGAGCCCGCATTATGGGACGTACATTCCAGTTTATTATTGTATTGGATCTTTTGCTTCCGCATTATTTTATTCTTGACTCGTTATTCTGGCTCATGGACATGTATTAAATAGTTATTATTATTGTTCTTGATATCTTTACATCCGTAATGTGACTGTGGAAGGATATTTCCTATCCACAGGTAGCATGGTTGGCTCTGTCACGTGCCTATCTTAGCATACTCTGGGAAGCGAGGCGTGACAGGGTTTGTTTGGTATCAGAGCCATAGGATCTATGTTAATCGGGTTGATTCTTTTGTAGTTGGGTATTGGACCCAATACACGAATCAGAATACTCGTGATTAGGAACATGTCCTACCACCTTACCATCTTACCATTTTTTGAATCTTAACTTCCTCCTGATTCTACCTTGACGATATGCAAACCTCTTTTGCATCTCGACTCAAAACCTGGTTTCTTATTGTTTATCTCTAGAACTTAGGCGACTTGGGTGGAGTTATGTGATTGTAGCTATGTACCGCGGCATGGTTACAATGCGGTACTCTATTTGAGTAACTTGGAGTTCTAGTCTTGATTCATATCCTTGATCTATATTTTGAATCTGTTATCATACTAATCCTTTCGGTGTTTTGATTTCAGGAACATGGCAGGCAGGAATCTGAAAACATACCAGAGGCGTGTTGACGAAGCCTCTTTGCTTGGAGTAATCCGTGGGATGCTGGAGAACCAGAAGCGGCAGACCGAGCTGAACCAGCAGCAAGCTGAAGCTTTTCAGGAAGGTTTGCGGACCGTCCAGCAGTCCGTAAACAATGTTGTGGCCAGACCAGTTGATCGTGTGGGTACCGTGGCGGATTTCAGGAGACTTGGTCCGTCCGTCTTTACTAGCCTGGAAGAGCCGTTGCCAGCGGAGCAGTGGCTGGTTGATACGGAGAATTTGCTCGTTGCGGCACAGATTCCAGAAGATAAGAGAGTGGATGTAGTACGCATCCAGTTGGTGGACTATGCCTGTGAATGGTGGCTTGTGGAAGAGACCCGCTTGCCCAAGCGGATCAGTTCGGCGGATTTTTCAAAGAGTTTCTTGGAGAAGTTCTTCCCGCAGACTGCACGGGAGGAAATGGAAGAAAAGTTTATCAGTTTGAAGCAGAACGGTACACCTGTGAATGTGCATGCAACTGAGTGGACGCGGCTCAGTAGATTCGCTGGACCTTTGGTTGCCAACGATGCTGCTAGGGTAAGGAGGTTTATGCGCAGTTTGGATGTGGACATCCAGAGGCAAATTATATCCCTGGGTTTAACCATTTTCTCACAAGTACTTACAGCGGCCCGAGAGCAGCAGAGCCTATCTATGAGGACTGGGAGTACGCAGCAGCAAGCAGTTATAGTGCGGAAGCCGGCATTTGCACCGAACCGAGCGCATGTACGCAGAGGTATTCCGGTGAACCAGAGTGGCGTAACACCTATGAAGAAGCCTGTTGTCGTTGATCAAAGAAGGAGTGTGATTTATGACTACTGCCATTTACCCGGACATGTGCAAAGAGATTGCCGAAGGATGCGGGGACTCTATTTGGTTTGTGGATCGGCGGATCATACTATCAACGCTTGTCCATCAAAGCTTCGCACGAAAGATGATGTTCAGAGGCCACCGCAGAAGCAGTTTCAGGGACAGAAGCAGCTGACTCAGGGACCCAATCAAGCTCGAGCATTTACCCTGACGGCTGAGGAAGCTAAGGCTTCAGGAGAAGTTGTTTCATGTATTCTACTTGTTCATGGTTTTCCCGCATTAGCGTTATTCGATTCTGGTGCATTCCATTGTTTTATGTCGTCCAAGTTTATTGCTACACACTCGATTGCTTGCATGACCCTGTCTAGTTGCTGGGAAATACACACTGGGAATGAGAAGATCATATCTAGTAGAGAATGTAAGGATTGTCCTGTTGTTGTTTGCGGACGGGAGTTATTTGCAGATTTCTTGGTGATTGATACCGGCAGCTATGAAGTCGACTTGGGAATGGATTTTCTCGGCACTTTCCTCGCTCACATTGATTGTAGGGCAAAGAAAGTAATCTTCCAGATTCCCGGGCATTCAGAGTTTATCTTTAATGGAGGAAGCAGTTCTGTCGGGCCAGTCGGGTTTAGGGCCAGGCCGACAAATAATGTTCTTTCATCTTTGGAAGTGGATAAGCAAAAAGCGCCAGCGGTAGTTCAAGATTTCATGGACGTGTTCGAAGACATATCAAGTTTACTGCCGAAACGAGACGTGGAATTCGCGATTGATCTTGTTCCTGGTACAGCGCCAGTCTCAAAGGCATACTATCCAATGGCGCCAGTGGAATTGGAAGAAGTCAAGAAGAAGGTTGCTGAATTACTTAAGAAGGGTTGGATTCGCAGCAGTAACTCACCTTGGGGAGCTCCAGTTCTGCTAGTCAAGAAGAAAGATGGCACAAGGAGGATGTGCATCGATTATCGAGAATTAAACCGGGTGACTATTAAGAACAAGTACCCGATCCTTCGCATTGGCGAATTATTCGAGCAGCTTAGTGGCGTAAGGGTATTCTCGAAGCTGGATTTACGATCCGGATATCATCAGGTCCGAGTTAAATCAGAAGATATTTGCAAGACCGCGTTCCGAACTCGGTATGGACATTACGAGTATTTAGTGATGCCCTTCGGAGTAACGAATGCACCGGCGATATTCATGGACTTGATGAACCGAATCTTTTCACCATTCTTGGACCAGTTTATAGTAGTGTTCATTGATGATATTCTGGTCTACTCAAAGACTATTGAAGAGCATGCAGAACACTTGAAGATCGCACTGCAGACATTGAGGCAAGAAAGATTATATCCAAAGATGAGCAAGTACGAGTTTTGGCTTGAAGAAGTGAAGTTTTTGGGGCATGTCGTGTCCGGAGATGGAATCACCGTTGATCCCGAGAAGATTGCAGCAGTTCGAGATTGGCCGATTCCGAAGAACGTAGCAGAGATCAAAAGTTTTCTTGGACTTGCAGGATACTACAGAAGGTTCGTGGAGAATTTTGCTCATTTGGCTGAGCCTTTGACTAAGCTTATGTGCAAGGAGGTACCATTTGTATGGACGGATAAGTGTGCGTCGGCTTTTGAAGCATTGAAGCAGAGACTGATAACCGCTCCTATTTTGACTGTACCAGACAGTTCCGGAGGATTGGTGATTCACAGCGACGCATCTGGGAAAGGATTGGGATGTGTTTTGATGCAGCATGGGAAGGTTGCATCTTATGCGTCGAGACAGTTGAAGACCCATGAGAAGAATTACCCAACTCATGATTTGGAGCTAGCAACTGTGATTTTCGCTTTGAAGATTTGGAGATACTACTTATTGGGCAAAAGGGTCGAAGTATTCACCGATCACAAAAGCCTGAAGTATGTGCTCACACAGAAGGAGCTTAATATGAGTCAGTGTATATGGTTGGAGCTGATGGCTGACTACGATCTTGATCTTAAATACCATCCGAGGAAAGTTAATGTTGTGCCGGATGCACTTAGTCGGTTGCCAGCAATTCAGATGTTGACTGCACAAAAAGAACTTATTGAAGACTTTCGGAGGTTCGATTTAGAGATTGTGCTACCGCATTCTTCGGGACAGTCGATGCAGCTACAAATACAGTCGTCGTTGATCGAGAATATTAAAGCAGCGCAGCTACATGACCCTAGATTGCAAAAGTTTTGAGAACAGGTTGAAGCTGGACTTCGAACGGACTTGTTGATCCATGAAGATGGTTTGTTGCGATATGGTAGCCGTTTGTGTGTGCCAAAAGGTGATATTCGCGAAGAAGTTATGAAAGAGGCACACAGTTCCACATATTCCGTACATCCAGGAGGCACGAAGATGTACCGAGATCTACGACAACATTTCTGGTGGGAAGGCATGAAACGGGAGATTGCCCGCTTTGTAGCGAAGTGTTTGGTGTGTCAGCAAGTTAAGGCTGAACATCATAGGGTTGCTGGTTTATTGCAACCACTTCCGATTCCTTAATGGAAGTGGGAACATATAACCATGGATTTCGTGACGGCACTACCGCGGAGTCCAAAAGGCAACAATGCAGTTTGGGTGATTGTTGATCGATTTACCAAGGCAGCTCATTTCATACCATTTCGAGTTGGTCAATCAACAGAAGTTTTGGCAGAACGGTACATGCAGGAGATTGTAAGATTGCATGGAGTACCGGTGAGCATCGTGTCCGACCGTGACACCCGTTTCTTATCACACTTCTGGAGGAGCTTACAGGATAGTTTGAAGACTCGATTGAAGTTTAGCACAGCTTATCATCCTCAGACAGATGGTCAGTCAGAGAGAACGATCCAAACTCTTGAAGACATGTTGAGAGCTTGCATGTTAGACTTCAAGGGTTCATGGGAGGATCATCTACATTTGATGGAGTTTTCTTACAATAACAGTTTTCAGACGACTATTCAGATGGCTCCATTTGAAGCGTTGTATGGTCGCAAGTGTCGTTCACCTGTTTGTTGGGACGATATTAGAGGAAGAAAATTGTTGGGACCGGATTTGATCGTGCAGACAGTAGAGAAAGTCAACACTATCCGGAATCATATGAAAACAGCACAAGACCGACAGAAGAGTTGGGCAGATACATCGAGAAGACCTCTAGAGTTCGCGGTTGGTGATTTGGTGTTCTTGAAGATATCACCGACTCGATGAGTTATTCGTTTCGGGAGTCGAGGAAAGCTTAGTCCTCGATTCGTTGGGCCTTTCGAGATTTTGGAGCGTGTTGGAGAAGTGGCGTATCGATTGGCTTTACCGCAATCTCTGGCGAATTTTCATGACGTGTTTCATGTCTCTCAACTCCGTAAGTATGTTCAAGATGAAACACACGTGCTGGATCATTCGGAGCTGACTGTACGAGAAGATTTAACCTTTGAGGAACGACCGATGTCGATTGTGGATCGAAGGAAAAAGATTCTTAAGAACAAGGTTATCCCTCTTGTACTTGTTTCTTGGGGTAATCGCTCGCATGGGGAATCAACTTGGGAACGAGAAGATGAAATCCGGCAGAAGTTTCCACATTTATTCTTGTAGTTCTTGATTGTTTATCCTTTCTTGTTTTTGGAATTTCGAGGACGAAATTCTTTTTGTAGTTAGGTATAATGTAACAACCTAGTTTATTTATACCAATTCCAGTTCCCGTATTTACTTATCTGTGGGATTTTCTTGATTTATAATGTTTTGGGTACGATTGGTATATTACATTTTACATTGCATTCGACCCAACCCGCTTGCTTGAACCGGTTTGATTCATATTTATGAATTACCCTGACTTGTTACGTAGACTGTGCATTTTCATGTTTAGTGCTTACTGGAATTTTATCTGGTATTGCATCTCTTACCATATAACATTTTAGGTCACGTAAAATATTTTAAAATTACATAACATGGCTTGCATGATACCCCTAACCCCGTGGTAGCATCCGCGCATCTTGTTCTCGTCCCGTTCAGTGAAACGGACGTGTTTGGATGGCTACGCGCACGTACGTACATCCGTTCTTGGGGGTATGCATTTTCGTTACCTGAGCATTCGTTTTGAATTTTGAAAGTCGCATATATTTTTCATATTTTAAAACTAAAATTTTAGACTCGACCCGGACGTGTTTTGGAATATTTTTTGTATCCCGCCAAAATTCAAATTAATTAATTTAAATAAATCGACAGCTTAAAATTTTGTAACTGACTAAAATATATTTTTTAAAATGAAAAATCTTTTTAAATTTTAAAATCTTATTCCTAACTAAAACCCAGCTGAAACCCCATCCCCATCTCGCTGTCAGGTGGCCCCCACTTCTTTTCTCTCTCTCTTCCCTCACGCTCAGTCACTCTCTCTCTCCCCCTCATAATCTTTTTCTCTCTTCTCTCTTTCTCTCTCCTCTGATACTGCCAACTTTCTTTCTCCTCCTCCTCTCTCTCTCCTCTCGCTCTCTCCCAATCTCTCTCATCTCGCACCCCTTTCTCTCTCATCTCGCGGATACTGTGCGGATCCCGTCACCGCCCAGGATCCTGTCACCTCCCTTCATCAACCCTATATTTTCTTTTCTCCCTCGTCTTCCTCTCCTTAAAAACCCCGAGACCCATCACCGAGCTCCCAAGTTCAAACCCTAACGCTAATCTCCATTGCCTCCTCAGCCTCAACCGAGCCATCTTCTCAACTCCTTCCTCCCTCTTTCTTCTCTTTCTTCCTTCTCCCAAGACCCTGCACACCCCCTGTACACCGCTACACCGCCGGAGTAGATCGCCGCCATCGATCTCGTCGTCGCTCCCTCGTTCCCAGATCACAGTACACCACAGTGAGCCATTCCCTTCCTTCTCTCTCCCCTTCTTTCCTCCCTCTTTCTTTTCTTTCTGTCTTTAAAATAAAAAGGTTCTCTGTCTTCTGTAGATCGCCTCGCCGGAGCTCCGTCGACCTCGTCGACACCCTCACAACTCCTCTCTGCAACCAGTGAGCTTCCTCTTCTTCTTAATCTCTTCTTCCTCTTTCCTTTCTTCTCTTTCTTTCTTTCTGTTCTTTGCTTTTCTTTTCTTTAAATTCTCTGTCTTTTGTAGTTCGCCGGAGCTGGACGTGACGTCGACGATCCCGATGATCCAGACGTCGTACCTGACCTGCGTGATCACCCTTGTGCGGTTCTTGGACCCGTTCCGTGTACCGTGCGCGCGTTGCGACATTTCGTCGACATGAGACGCTCCGTACACATCCGTTTCTTGATCCGTTGAGGCAAGTTAATCTTGCTACATGCTATATAACTCATTATATATTTATTTAATTAAATATTATACCTGTAGTTTAAATCTAGTACCCCATGTTTAGTTTTATAACATGTCGATGTTCCGTTTGCATTCGTTTATATCATTTTAAATCTAGATCATGAAAACTAATCTTGTTACATACTAGATTTCATTATACTGCATCCATATCAATATTTATATCACATATTGCTTAGTTGTACTTCCCACGTTACCATTTTATAGTTTTATAACTTTTCGGATACCCGTTTGCACCCATCTCATTTAGAATATATATAACTGCATCCATAGATCATAGTAATACATAATAATGTGAAATTAACACTCCATGTTTAATAAAGTGCATCTTAATTGGTATTGGAACTATACTTGTAATCCTAATCGATAACCGTGCATCCATATCTTTGAATTTATATCTATTTGCATACCATATCACACTATTCCATTTTATTGTTATATTGGTATCCCATACTTTTTTTTGTGTACCCATGCTTATTACAGTTTGATTATGATCACCCACTAGATACTTGTGCACCCCCTGACATGATTTGATACACTACTACTTGACACGACTCGATACATGTGCACTACTTGACATGATTGGATCCATGTACACTACCTGACATGACCTGATGTGTCACAGCTTGACCTGTTACCTGATCTTGTTACTAATGCCAACAATCTCGACCTGTTGTCCCTACGGACATTTCCTGTTGTCTATTCAGACAAACCTGTACTTGCTTGATCCTGTGTTGGCATTAGCTCCAGATTTATCAATACCTGGCTTAAACACATAACTTGGGGGTATGGGGAAATCAATGATGAAACCTAACTTGTAACTCGACAGTTCGATGCCTTTACTGATCAGTCTTACGGGCTAGGCCAGCCCCGGGATACTGCTGCTGACATCATTCATCGTTACATACTACCTTTTACTGTCTAGCAGCACGTCTCGGATTCAGCCCGAGAATCTTGACCGTGGTCCCGGGCATGCACGGGATACTATTGAGTTACATCGATAACTCATCAAATTGATTTCAAAGACTTGAGAGTAGTTAACCCAGTAGATCAATTTAGATTACTCACTGCACATCACCTGTGCCTTACCCTTCACTGTCCTTATTTATGTTACTGTTATACCTGTTTTTACCGTTCATACTCATACCTGCATGACTTGCTACTCCTTGATGTATTATTTCTTGATATTATGGCGCACTGACATCTGGGTTTTGCATGGCCCAGATTCTTTACCTTTGCTGCAGGATGAGCAGGAGCATTTCAGTGAACAGGCCGAGTAGTGAGGACCTGTCACTAGTTATTTCACTTTCTTTTCAGCATTTTCATTCCTGATGTGAGCCCGCATTATGGGACGTACATTCCAGTTTATTATTGTATTGGATCTTTTGCTTCCGCATTATTTTATTCTTGACTCGTTATTCTGGCTCATGGACATGCATTAAATAGTTATTATTATTGTTCTTGATATCTCTACAGCCGTAATGTGACTGTGGAATGATATTTCCTATCCACAGGTAGCATGGTTGGCTCTGTTACGTGCCTATCTTAGTATACTCTGGGAAGCGGGGCGTGCCAATTAGGCATGCCTCTTTTTATTTTCTAGATTAAAATTTTAATTCCAGTTGTAATGCACTTGTTGAGAGGTCATCAATAAAGGTATTTTTATTTTCTATCTTGCATTTTTTATCTGAATTTAATTCGTGCAATTTTTATCTGTCTTTTATTATCTGCAACTTAGATATTCTTTTAAAATAAAAATTATAAAAATGAATTCTTTTGTCACTTTCCTAATGAGTGAGTAATTACTCACTTGTTAGGGTTAGGATAGTGAAGGTTTGAGAGAAAGAAATCTCTCCCACTCCTTTCCTTATAATTTTAATTAATTAGGACTCTATTTAAATCAACCATACACCGCTCACTACGGCACCCTATCCTACAAGATAGCGGTGATTCCCTAGTTAGACCAGACAGTTGTGGTTAAATTAACTGGAGGTTAGGGCTAAGAGTTAAGAAAGGACGGACAGGGACCAAAAGGAAGAAACTAAGTTTCTTTCTAGTCGTGCTAATCCCCTTTGTTGATTTTTACCCTAACACCTATATTCTTAACTAGGGCAAAGAAAGCAGTGAGAAGAATCCATATTTGAAACTAACTTAATCCTAACCCTTGCAAGATTTTAAATCAATTGAATCTCATTCTTAAATTTCAAAACAAAACCTATCAAAAATAGGACTTAACTCGTTAGAACTTAAAGAAAATAACACCTTTTCCCTGTGGACCGACCCGTACTCAACCGGCTAGCTACTAAGCGATACCGTCTTGATTGCGGTATTCTTAATTTAAATTTTAAAACGCACGTACGCCAAATCTCTCTCAATCAGGGGATTTGAACACAGGGGCTTTGTTACAGCAGTGCAAGGCTTTACCAATGAACTACAAGCGGCTTCTTGCCGTTCTTAAACAATAAATACTTTTAAGTTGTGCTCAGGATAAGGTACTCCTTTCTGTACTTTACAAAAATTTTGTACAGAAAGTTTAGGGTTGTTACAAGTAGCACCGGAGATACCCAGCTTGAAGTACTGGGACGAATCTAACCTTTCTTCAGGAGTTCGTCCAACTGAATGCGAATCTCCTTCAATCCCTCCGGATTTAATAGGTACGGAGCTTTTATTACTAGTTGTGTGCCGGGTTGTAAATCGATGCTGAATTCAAGAGCTCGATCGGGAGGCAAACCTGATATATCTTCTGGAAATACATCCTCGACCTCTCATCTCTGGCTTCGATTCTTCGGCTTGCAATGCTGCAACCTCTGCCTTCTTTGGTTTTACTTGGTAGATGCTAGGCTCCAAGGTTCGGTCTCCACTCTTGAAATAGAACACTGGATGATATGGTATTTCGAACACTACCCTCCTTTGGCGACAGTCGATTGTAGCGAAGAAAGTTCCCAGCTAGTCCATTCCCAAGACTACGTCGTAGTTCGGTATGTCAAACACCTTGAAATCCGCATAGAATTCTCGACTGCAGACGACCATTGGACACAGATCATAACCCAAAGTTGCTTTTAGAACACCGTTCTCTGAACCGACATTCCAGCTGGATACGAGTGGTATAACTGGGATCATATGAGTTCGGACAAACCGTTGCGACATAAAACAATATGATGCCCCAGTGTCGAAGAGCGTGAGTGCAGGTAGGGAGGCTACTAAGATTGTACCTAAGTCGCATGGGATAGGTTTATATAAGATGACTATGAATTGAAAGGACTTGAAAAAGAACAGGGAAGAGATTTACCAGTGATAACTTGACCCATGGCTTCGGCCTCTTTGACAACATAGTGAATGCTTGGCGTCGTAGCACTTTCTTCTGTACCTAGTTAAACACTCGGTGTTGGGGTTGAGTGGTCTGGATGTGGGTAGCTGGAGTTGGTAGGGCTAACCGGACAGGAGGAGCTTGGATCTCCGGTCTAGCTGGAGGGTTGTTGGGTCCTCGGTTCTGGGGGCATGCTCCAATGGCGTGAGTAGAAGACCCACAGATCAGGCACAAGTTGTTCGCCCTACGACCGTTCTTCACAAGATACCATATTCTTTTGTAGTAGATTCAAAAGTATGGCCTGCTATTGGCGAACGAACCTACTGGCCTCCAAGATGGTCCGTTAAAAGCTGGCCTGGAAAAGACCCCTCCTATGATCTAGTGCACATGACATTTCACACCGGCAATCTGCAGCCTGCCCTTCTTCTTTACAACAGCCTCATAGCGTCGGGCAGCCTTCAAAGAAAGTTCATGGATTGGGAAATCCCCTGTAGCGAGTGCAGCTTGGATTTCAGGGTCCAACCCTTGCTAAAATCGTCGTGCCCGGATCTCAGCAATGAGAATAAGATGTGCAGCGAACCTGTTGCGACCTTGCGTTAGCAGTGTAGTAAGTGATATCATAAAATTGAATTTGAGACAATTTCTTACCTGCTGAGCATGGTAAACTCAGCATCAAATTCATCCACCGACTTGACCCACATCGAGCCTTGTTGTAAATGGATGAATTGCTGCTCCATATCAAAGCGAGCAGTCTCTGGAAAGTACTTGGCATCGAAGAGGTCTTGAAATGTTTTCCATTCTATCGGTTGTGCTAGACGGCTCATTTCAGCTTTCTACCATACCCTGACGTTATCGGTCAGTTGCAACTTAAAAACTCTCACCCAAGCAATATCTGGTACTTGAACTGCTGCCAGATCATCCTCGATTTCTTGAGCCCATTCTTCTGCCTCAAGCGGACTCTCTTTACCAGAGAAGTTCTTTGGGTGTAAGGCCCGAAACTGTTTGACTCCAGGTGCCTCCGCCTCGGGGTGATTCATAAGGATAGCAGTCTGCTGCTGCTGACCCTCCAAAAGGCTCTTGATAGTCTCAAGCAGTACCGTTTGCTCATTGATAAGAGCTGCAACGATAGGTGGTGGTGGTTGTGTAGACGGTGGAGTATTGCTATTGATGTTTGTATTGGTATTGTTTGGAGATTCCATCACCTTGATATAAAAGATAGGTTTGGATAGATTCAAGAAATTTGAAATGCAAGGAATGTAAATATTTGTTGAATTCATTAATTCTTGTGGTATATTATTTACGACTTCATACAGAACTGACCTGTATGGGGCACCAACAAAACCTGTCACGCTCCGTTTCCCAATAGATGGAAACGGTGACGTGGCAAACCCGCGGCAAATTTATCCAGAGAAGGTCATTCCCTAATTAAATATACTAAGCGTATTGAAAAAATATTACAAAATACAAGAATAAATGGAGACTGTAAAATTTTTCAACAAATATCTTTATTTACATTCAACTTCCAATATTTACAAATACATGAGTTTATACTGGAAAGTAAATACAATGAGGAAAATACCTAAACAAGTAGCATACATAAAATGAAGAAAAAATGAAGCGGAGCTAGCCCTGAGTAGCGATCTGGTTGTAGTCCTCCTCTGTGGCTTCAACCTCCTCCGTCTCGATCGTATCTGACGAACATTTTAAGAGAAGAAAAGTGGGTAGAATGCCCATCAACGAACTAGCGCTTGGTAAGTCGCAAAGGTAGATAAGAGTTAGAAAATGACAAGTGTAGAATATATATGACGAGAAAATGATAGGTAAGAGTATATGATCATGGTAAATATATTCTATAGGTCTCTATATGGTCACTATGTTAACGTTAAGTTCCAAGTGTAAATGTCAATGCAACCGTAGGAGTATTCAAAAGCTCAAGAGTGAGGCATCAGGAGCAAGGAAACACGGGTTCATTTCATGTGTTAGTATCGGGTTTCTAGGCTGTGGATGAGTCAACCCGACTGATATTCGAGTAAAATAAAAAAGAGGTTAATACGGGACACCTGAAACTCCGTTGGATTCACACAAGAAACTATCCCAAGTACCCCGAGTATAATATATTATAACTGGTTAATATACTTAATTGGTTTAATTGATTGATTAACATGTCTTGATCGAAACTATAGATTGCAAAAGATGTAGAATGTAGTCGAGTGAGTCGAGTAATATGCGAGTCATGACAATTGCAATCTTGGTTCGAGTCAAGTTGGTTCGAGTAGATTGAGTTCGAGTTCATATTCGAGTTTTGATTCGAATTCAAGTTCAACTTTAGGTTCGAGTTTCGAGTTTGGGGTTTGAGTTTGAGTTCAAGTTTAGATTCGAGTTTAGATTCGAGTTCATGTCTTTTTATATGAATTGATGTAAATTGTTAAAAAGCTTATGTTTGGGAGAAATCAGCAACTGCTGCACATGGACGGCAGGATTTGTGTTTTTTTCCAAGACAATTGCTATTGATAACTCCGTTAAGTTGTCTAAGCTGAATAGGCAAGCACTCACTTTCTCCGGCTCCCTAGGGCTCAAGAGAAATGATACCGCTTAAACCTATATTAATCTAGAGTCCTTAAAATATTGTTTGCATATCTTGAGAGAGTTTTATGAAAAATATATATTAATATTGTTTAAAAATAAATCTTTAAGGTGATTTATAATATTTAGGATTTTCATGAACATGTATTTTAATTGTTGTGGTGTTTTGGTGATAAAACCTAGCTTTTTGAAAATTTATGGTATTTTTATGAAAACTACTACCTTCGAAAACTTGGTGGTATTTTATTAACAATTTTAATCTTTCTTTTTAAAAATATAGTTTCTTAATTTGTTTTTATTGAAAATACGGATTTATGATTTTTATATAATTTTTCAAAATTTAGTTTGTTTAGAAAAGTCGCGTTTCTTAAAAACCGTATTTTTTTATATTCTTTTTGAGACCGAATACTCCGTGAGGAGTTCTGCATCTCGCTCTACTGTTCTAAGGATGTGCGATAATCCGCACCATCCATTAGCGGGTCCCATGACGAGGGTTGTAGAGGCGTAATTGCCAAGAATTTCAAAATATCGATTTAAAGAAACCAATTTTTTGTAAAAGTGTAGTATTTTAATGAAAAAGTTATTCTTTAAATTACCTATAAATCTAGAATACCGTGCTATGGAACCATAGAGTGCGTGTGGGGTAGGTCGTTACCCCGTGAAATTTTTCTAAAGGTATTTAAACTAATTATCGAGAAGGGTTATGCTAAAGTTCATGGTATTTTAATGAAAAAGTTCGTTATCGGTTTGTTTCACATGAATTTTTGGTTAAACTAAAAACTAAATGATAGGAATAAAGTTAAGATTATTATAGGATGTTAGTTTGATTTCGTTTTCTTATCACATGGCTTACAAATGTTAAGAAGAAGAATGCATCGGAGCTAACTCCAATTTTTTCGATTTGTTTTAAAAATTGTTTTGAGATGGAAAAGAATGGAGATGAAGGTACTTACTTGTTGTGTGTCGTTATGAAGGGGTTAAAGAAGAGAAAGGGATTCTCGTGGCGTCGTGGAAGCTCCGAAAACGGTTTCGATCTTCGATGGAACAAGCTTGGTCGCTAACTCCACTTGACTCAATTTGCTCTTAGGAACTTTTGAGGCGATTTTGCTAGAAATTTTCAGAATAGAGGGAAGCTAGGGTATGGGGTGGTATTTATAGTGGAGAATTAGGATTTGGGAATTAAAAATGTGGATTAAAATGCATTAAAAAGGTATTAAATGGTGAATTGAAGAGTCTCTGTTTGAGTGCAGAAAAATCAAACAGTGCAGGGAAGTTAAGGGGAGTCGAAGGGGCGTGTGTGCAAAGCACGGAGGGATTTGGCTTCATCCCAATCGTCGGCGCCGGCCCTGTTAGGGAAACGGGCTTTCGGATCTCGAGCTCTTGCCTCAAGATTCGTGCCACGTGTCAAGTTGGGTGTACACACCTCACTGCGCCTGTTTGATTTTTCTGAAACTTTTCATTTCCCCATATATTGCACGTGCAACTCTTAGGCATCCGAAAAATTAAAAAGAAAAATCTGAAAAAATAATTGGGTCTGATGGGAATCAAATGCACAGGCTATATCACATCAATGTAGAGATTTTACCATCGAGCTACAAACTGCTTCTTATTTTTATTAAACAAATTTAACTTTTAACTCTTACACAGGTTGTAATACCCCTTTACTGTGAAATACAAGAAATTTCTGTACAGTGATTTTAGAATCGTTACAAAAAGACATTTTCCAAGAGTTAAACGAAATTCGGGAATTTTAGACTTATTCCATTCTGAAATATGTGAACTTAATAAAATGATTACTAGAGGAGAGAGAAAGTATTTCATTACTTTTATAAAAGACCACTCTAAATATATATATGTATATTTAATGAAAAGAAAAGACGAAACATTCTTTATGTTTAAAATTTATAAGGCAGAAGTTGAAAATCAACTAAGTAAGAAAATTAAAGTTCTTCACAATGAGAGAGGGGGAGAATGTTTCTCAAATGAATTTATAAATTTTTACTAGCAACGCATGAAATGACACTACTATATACTCCTCAACAGAAGATTTAGCGGAAAGGAAAAATCGTTCTCTTGTGGAAATGGTGAATTTTATGTTGTTAAACGCAAAATTGCCTTTAAATTTATGAGGAGAAGCTTTATTGATGGCTTAACATTTATATAATAGAATTCCTTCAAAGAAATAAAAAATCGGCCTACACGAATTATGGAAGAAAATAATGCCAAATTTGGTTTATTTAAATGTGTGGGGGTGTTTGGCATATTATAGGGTTTCTGAACGTAAACGGACTAAATTAGGTTTTAGAGCACTCAAATGTGTATTTATAGGATATGCCGAATATAGTAAAGCTTATAGATTTCTTGATTTGGAATCTAATATAATAGTTGAATCTGGATATGTTAAATTTTTAGAAACAAATTTCAAGTCAGATACTGTTCAACATAAACCATTTATAAAAAAAACGACAATAAAAGAGAAATCTATTGACCCTTCAATAGAACCAAGAAAAATTTAAAGAATAAGAAAAGAGAAAACACTAGATTCTGATTTTGTTGATCCTAATTATATTGTATTTCTAATAGAAGGAGATAGAAATATGGAGATTAATAAAATACCTGTTGTTCTCCATATATAAGATAATACTAAAAACTATAGCGAGACAATGGTTTTGAGACTCTGCATTTTTTAAAGAAGCCATAAATGATGAAATGGATTCTATTATACTCAATAACGCTTGGGTGTTAACTGATTTATCTCAAGAATCTAAGGCTATAGGATGTAAGTGGGTATGTACAAGAAAGTACAATTCTGATGGATCTTAACAAATGTTTAAGGTTAGACTCATGGCAAAAGGGTTCAAATAAGGATATGGTGTTGATTAGTTTGAAACTTATGCATCTGTAGCACGCATAATATCCATCAGAATATTATTTGCTCTAGCCTCTATATATAATTTATATATTCACCAAATGGACGTGAAAACTGCATTCTTAAATGGTAAGTTAAAAGAAAAGGTATACATGGAGCAATCCGAAGGGTTTGTACTTTCAGGAAATGAAAACAAAGTCTACAAATTAGTTAAATCTCTTCATGGTTTAAAACAGGTATCCAAGCAGTGGCATGAGAAATTTGATTCGGTTATACCATCGAACGGTTTCCATTACAATAGCACTGATAAATGTTTATACATGAAATATACTAAAGAGTATAGTTTAGTTATATGCTTATAGGTAAATGATTTATTAATTATCAGTAATAACATATCGGGTGTAACTGAAATTAAAGAGTATCTAACTTCTATATTTAAAATGAAAGGTTTAGGAGAAATTGATACAATCTTAGGAATTAAGATGGTAAAACATAGTGGAGGTTATGCGTCAGCTCAATCTCATTATATTGAGAAAATAATCTCCAAATTTAATCATTTTGTTTTCAAGATGTATAATACTCCTTTCGATTCTAGTGTTACACTGAAAAAGAACCCTACTAGAGGAATAACACAACTTGAATATGCAAGTGTTATTGGGTGTTTAATATATGCAACATATTGCACAAGACCAGATATAGTTTTTGATGTTTCTAAACTTAATATATACACTGATAATTCAGGAGTAGAACATTGGAAAGCTATTGACAAAATATTTGGATATCTGAAGGGAAATTTGAAATATGGATTATTTTATAATAAAATTTCAGCAGTATTAGAAGGATACTCTGACGCAAATTGGATAACTGGTTCAGAAGATAATAAATCTACATCTGGATGGGTATTACCCTTGGAGAATGTGCCATTTCATGGGTTTCAAAGAAACAAACATGTTTATCTCATTCAATCATGGAATTTGAATTTATTGTATTGACATCAGCCGACAAAGAGGCTGAAGGGATTAGAGATATATTATTGGATATTAAATTTTGGCTTAATTCTATGCCTCCAGTATCCATATATTGTGATAACGAAGCAACATTGTCAAGAGCCTACAGTAGTATTTATATTGGAAAATCAAGACATATAAGCTTAAGACATGAGTATTTGAGACAATTAATTAATGAAGGGGTTATCACAATTACATATGTAATGTCAAGTAAAAACTTGGCAAATCCTTTTACCAAGGGACTGACCAGGGTTTTGGTAAGGACAACGTCAATTGATATGGGACTGAAATCTATTAAATAAAAATTAATAGTGATGGTAACCCAACCTTCAACTTGAATTCTACTAGTATAAGGTTTAATGGGTAAAACAAATTAAATATAATTATGAGCACCAGTTATTTTAGTCCCACGGTTGGAAACTAGTGATGCCATCAAAATTGAGAGATGATTTTATAACTTTTAATGAAGTTCACTCGTGTAGGAAATGTGTTTGGAGACATAAACGCAAGAAGAATTTCATCTATGAAAATATAGAAGCGGTGCCGTTTCTCATGAAAGTTTAAGATTTACTTCCGGAATTGTTTTTTGAATAAGCATAACACAAGGTCATTAATAGTGTTGAGTGAGAATGAAATTCTTAAGAAAACATGATGTAAATATATGTGTTATGTTACCGGTTGTACATCAAGGAGTAGTTGATTTACTGCTTAACAATCAGAAACTTCGTATCACCTTATAATATTTATACTAACTAAAGGTTTAAACCGAAAGGAACTTTTAACTATGCATTATTATATCAATAGAGAATATAAATTAGAAGAAAATATATAAGCTTAAAATGTGGGGGATTGTTGGAGATTTTCAGCGGAAAATTTGAATTTCGAAAATTCAGTTTTTGAGCAGGAATTTTTGAGTGCGAAAATTGAACTTCGAAATTTAAATTTGAGCGGTTGATTTTGAGTGGTTGTGAATTTTGAATTTTGAAAAGTTGCAATCGTTAGTTTTGGATGTCCCTTAGAAATCTATAAACATGAACAATTTCTTTTTTTAAAAAAACTTTTTCTTCTTCTATACTATTCTCCTACCGTTTTGAATAGAATTTTAAAGTTTCTTCGATTTTTGCTGATCGTAGAAACTTCGGAATCCGTTGTATCCTGAGGAATTCTTGTCCACAACCCTTTAGCAAACCCAATTTGAGTGAGGACAAGTAAATACTTGAAAAAAGTCGATTGTGCCGCAGAATCAACAAATCCATTTATTTGTACCCATTATTATTTCTATTCCTACACTAAAGTTCCAACACCATCAAATTGCAACCGAATAAAAGGTGGCACATGATATATACACCATCTATCCTCAATATCAACTCTTATTTGCTTGCTTGGGAGCATTTCTAAATTAAGCATTGGAGAAATTTTGGTGGCACATTCGTTGTCCTTGTACCAACGTTCTCTCTCTCTCTCGCTCTCTCTCTTCATGTGCATGCTGACAGTCTCTTTCCTAGATGCTTCTTGATTTACCACCGTGTGCGATCTGATTTTGAACGGCAACAATTGACTCTTTAGAGCTTCAATTGACTCCAAACAAATGGTATCCCAACTCCTCCAGTCGTACCTTCAAAGAAGACAGGCGGTTGCGTGGTCTACAGATGTCCAAATTAAACATGGTTTAGTTACCAAAACATAAAAGGTGGTCTGTTTAACAATTCAGTCACAACAAATTAATGATTCTTGATTAAAATCAATTTCATACTTTTCCTTGAGTTATGATTAATAATATAGATGCATGACAACAAGTTAAAGATTAGCCTAATTAGCCACGTAAATGTCTTCCGCAAATCTTTTGATTTTCTCCATCTCTTCCAAATAATAGCTTGGTCGTCTAAGTTTCCAAGGCCATAGCTATCACTATATGTAGTTGAAATTGGGCTCTATTGCTTGATGTCTAGACTTTCTACCATGTGACATTTAAGCTTCCCTTCACGAAATTTGCTTTTATTAATATAAATTTTAAGATATGCGGCAATAACCCTTTGAATGTACACAGTAGCATTTCTAATTTTATCAAAGTAAGTAATTTCTGGATCACCATTGGTAATTTGTTGGAATGGAGACTTTGATTAGCTCTTATAGTGCTTCCATCCGAACGAACGGATATATAGGAAAATGTTAGCTCTCCTATCGACACGATGTAATTAGCTAATAACGATTATGTTCCTGATGAGGCTCACAAGTGGGAATTTTCCAGATCACGACACGTAGCGGATGACGTGTCTCGAGGGCTATGGAGCTGGAATAAGCCTGATGCATTAGAGACGTTCCTCAGCACCTCGTCTCCGAAGTCGCCTCCCGCCTTTCGGAGACCACCCTAGAATACCTTCCGTATTCACCTAGCAACCAGCCATCGGCTCACCTTCGAGCAATCCTACAACCGAGCTTCCATAGCCTCCATGCTCGTCTCCGAGCCATCCGACAGGCCCGAGCTTCCTTGGCCTCCCGGCTCGTCTCCGAGCCATCTGACAGGCCGAGCTTCCTCGGCTTCCCCGATTAACCGAGAGCGCGGAGTCCAAGCGTCCCTGCAACGGCTCCGCGTATCTCGCCAAAGCGAGATATCTGCCGCCCTACGTTCTGTGTCCCACGCGGGCGTGTTCCCTCATTAATGAGCGGATCCCGCCATCACCACGGGAGTAACGAGGGGGCGTAACGGACGGCGAGAATATTGCGCCGGCTCGCTTCACGTGACCATTATATAAACCCGTCTTTCAGACAACTCAAGTAACCCGAATTCATTCCAACAGGCCGCTACTCTGCGCTTATTCCACGGTACTAACTTGATCGTCGGAGGGTCCTATGGTGGTCATCCATCCCGAGACTTCCTTTGCAGATAGCTCAGCGTCGATACCAACCAATTGAGATCCACACACTCAACCCTCAAATCAAATCTCAGCCGCTCAGAACCGCTCGCACCAGATTGACGGAGGACAACATCTGAGGGAGATCATCACCTCCATCAGTTGGCGCCGTCTGTGGGAACGCTTCAGAAGTTTCTCCACCCATAAAGTTGATCTTCCGCCCACGACCCGATGGCGAACGACAACCGCGACGATCCCAATACGAACCTTCCCACCTTCCATAACGGAGGTGGGAGCGGTTCTACTCCCCCTGCTAACGTCATCGGCGTCTTATCCGCTCGAATCGACAGACTCATGGCTATGATAGATGCTCTCTTCTGCGTTCAAGCGGCAAGCCCTACCCATTAAGCCGCAGTTCCCCATTCCCGAGATAACGACGCCCGCAGGAGGACAGAGGGGCAGGCCCACGCCCTCGATCCCGCTCAAGCTCATCCCAGCGTCACTAAACGCCGGCGTGCCGAATCCGGCAACCACGACCCGCATGCGATGAATGGTTCCATGACCCGCTGAGCGCCGAACAGCTCCACGCCTCGGTCTTACGGAAGACCGGGCCGTCGCTCCGATGCCCGCCGCACGCTCACTCGCCCAGAGGAGGTGTAGGTCAGTTCGCCTGCTTCCAGGCGCGACTGGTGCCCCCACCCCCGTCGAGGCCGCGCGAACGGCGAACGTCAGGACTACTCAAGAAGGGATTCACTTGAGAATTTAAGAAATGTGATAGAGTAGAATCAAAGCTGCACCCTCGCCCAGACCCGGAGCGGGGATAGCCGCCGCTCCGACTGTGCGGAATTCTCGGGGTACCACCACCGGATCGAATCCCTCGAAAAGGAAATTGAAGGCATACGACGAGACGTCCATAAGTCCGGTGAAGGGGCTAAGTACTCTGCTGATTCTCTTACAAAGCCCTTTACAGGAAGGCTACTGGCCGAGCG
This sequence comes from Agapanthus africanus, assembly GCA_030015575.1. Lineage (NCBI taxonomy): Eukaryota > Viridiplantae > Streptophyta > Magnoliopsida > Asparagales > Amaryllidaceae > Agapanthus > Agapanthus africanus. Next base: position 943,265,848 of record CM057338.1, on the reverse strand, counting down.
GGTCTCGTCCAAGAACAAGCCGCCTAAAGTGGCCCTCTTCGACGGGAATTCCGACCCGAAGGACCACTTGGACGCATTTACGGCGGGCATGAGCTTCCAAGATAACTTGAACGTGGCTCAATGCCGAGCTTTTCCCACTACCCTAATCCAGGCTGGCCGGGACTGCTTCCGAGGGCTTGCGCCGCGCTCCATCTCGACTATCGACGAGCTGGCTACCCAATTCCTCGGTCATTTCATCGGAAACCGACGACAGAAGAAGACGGTCGATTATCTGTTCACCGTCAAGAGCGTTGACAAGGAATCCTTCAAAGGGTATGTCACTCGCTTCTACAATGCTCTCCTGTAGGTTCCCGAGCACCGCGACGAAACGGTTATCACCGCGCTGAGGTCGGGTCTTAGGCACAAAGAGTGGCTCCGCTCTTTTGCATTGGCGCAACCTAAGACCATGGCCGAAGTGAAGGCATGGACCGAGAGAGAGATCCAACTCGAGTCAGAGTTGAACTCCAACCTGCCCCGAGGCGACCAAGCAGACCGAAAAAAGAGAGACATGGAAAGAAAAAGAAAGTCGATCGCCCGAAACCTTATTCCCCGAGATTCTAAGAGTACAGCCCTCTGAACATTTCTCAGACCCAGCTGCTGGAGAAAACTAAGGGCGATAGGTTCTTTAAGTTCTCGCCCGCTACCCAAAGAACGGGCAAGCGTCTCCATGGCCCATACTGTGCCTATCATAGGTCGCAGGGTCATCCGACCGAGAGCTGCAAACAGCTCCGTGATTACATAGAGGAGTTGATCCGCTCCGGCCACCTAGCGAAGTACCTACGGGACAAGCGGCAGGCGAAGCGGGAGTAAAAGGAACAAACCCCTCCCGGGGAATTAACGATCGGGCAAATCAAGGTCGTTACCAAGGACCCAGCTTAGGAAAGTGGGGGGAGCCACCGCCTCCTACCAGTCGAGGAGGTAAGTGATCCGCCCCACAAGAAATGCAGGAAGGATGACCCAATCATATTCACCGATGAAAACCTTCACGGCATATCACTTCCTCATAATGACCCCCTTGCGATAGCGACCCGAGTCCACCGTTATGAGGTCCAGAGAATATTGATCGATTTTAGGAGCTCAGCGGACATCATGTTCTATGAATGTTTCCGACGTATGGGGTTAGGTTCATCCTACCTTCAACCAACCTCCCATGTTCTTTTAGGGTTCACCAACCATTCCGTCCCGGCAGAAGGATCGGTTACCCTCCTTCTCAACATTAGGAAAGCGGGCAAGACACGGACCATACCGGTGAACTTCTTCGTTGCTAAGGTCTCGTTGTCCTATAACGTTCTCCTGAGACATCCTACCTTGAACACCCTCCGGGCTCAGATCTCGACCTATCACCCGCGCTTAAATTCCCTTTGGATCAAGGGGGATAGGCCGGGTCTATGGGGGCCAGCAAACCGCCAAGATTTGCCTCGCCTCTACGGGCCTCTCCGGAGAGCAGGGCAGCGATTTTGGAGACACGCACGAATTCCAGGAATCTTTAGATACACACGACGACTAAAGGGAAGTTCATGGTGCCCCGGTGGAAGCGTTGACAGAAGTACCCCTCGTAGAGGGGACCGATAGCCGGACAGTTCAGATCGGCTAGCTCTTGATAGGGGACCACCTTGAAGGCCTGATCCGGTTCCTTCGAGATAACTCGGACGTATTCGCTTGGGCACCAGCAGACATGCCTGGAATCAACCCCGAAGTAATCTCCCACAAGCTTAGGGCCGACCCGAAGGCTCGACCCATCCGACAGAAGAAGAGAAGTTTCACGCCGGTTAAACAGAAGGAAATAGAAGACGGGGAGGATCGATTGCTCGCCGCCAACATCATCAGAAACCTAGACTACTCGGATTGGTTGGCAAACGTAGTTATGGTCAAGAAGGAAAGCGGGAAATGGCGTATGTGCGTTGATTTCACGGACTTGAACAAGGCTTGCCCAAAAGACAACTATTCGCTTCCTCGGATAAACCAGCTAGTGGACAGTTCGGCCGGCCACGAACTACTAAGCTTTATGGATGCTTTCTCCGGCTACAATCATATCCGGATGAACCTGGCCGATGAAGAACTTACTGCCTTCACCACTGATCGGGGGGTCTACTGCTACAAAGTGATGCCCTTCGGACTCAAGAATGCCGAGGCTACGTACCAGTGGCTTTTCAACAAGCTGTTCAAACCGCAGATTGGTAGAAATATGGAAGTCTCCGTCAACGACATGCTCGTAAAATCCACCTCGTCGACTGGGAACACTAAAGACCTCGGCAAGACATTCGACGTCCTGCGCAAGTACGAAATGAAGCTGAATCCAGCTAAATGTGCTTTCAGAGTCACCAGTGGGAAGTTCCTCAGGTTCTTGGTTACCCACTGAGGAATCGAAGCGAACCCTGAAAAGATCAGTACCATCCTCAATATGGAAACACCGAAGAGCAATTTCGAAATCATGAGACTCACGGGGAGGGTGGCTGCCCTGAGCCGCTTTATGTCCAGATCCGGAGAAAAGTGCCTCCCGTTTTTCCGGGCCCTCCTAAGTTTGAATGGTCTGAAGAGTGCCAGAGCGATTTCGAACAACTCAAGGCACACCTGGCGACCTCGCCGCTACTCACCCGACCGGTCGACGGTGAGGAGGTATTACTATATCTAGCCATATCTGACCAAACTGCAGGCTCAGTGGTCGTCAGAGAATTCGAAGGCACACAGAGACCAGTATACTACGTGAGCCATGTTTTCAAGGATGTGGAAACGAGATATCCGGCCATAGAGAAAATAGTCCTGGCGCTTGTCGTCGCCTCCAGAAAACTTCGACACAATTTCCAAGCGCACACAATCTTTGTCCTCACCGAGCGACCTTTAGGGTTTATTCATGCCTCCCCCGAATTGTCAAGTCTTTTGGAGAAATGAAGGTGGGAATTGTCCCAATTCGATATCAAATTCCGTCCCGACAAGCCATCAAAGCACAGGTCTTAGCAGATTTTGTTGTCGAATGCATCATCCCCACTAAAGAAGAAACGGCGACACGAGGCCCCGAACCACGTCCCTCAGTCGAGGAGGTGCCCGACCCCATTCCGGATTGGGTGCTCTACATGGATGGATCCTCCACAGAGGAGGGGAGTGGGGCTGGCCTGATCATCCGCGGCCCGGATGAAGAAGAAATGGAATACTCTTTAAAGCTCGGGTTCAGAGCGTCAAACAAAGCGCGTAATACGAGGCTTTGTTGGCAGGGTTGCGAATCGCTTCTGGGGTAGGGCTGAGTACCATCTGGGTTCGCAGCAACTCCGCACTAGTCGTCGGCCAAGTAACCGGGCATTTCGAGGCCCGGGAGCCACTCATGATAAAATACCTGGCTGAGATAAAAAAGCTTCGGAAAAATTTCGACCAAGTCCAAGTGGAGCAGATTCCCAGGAACTTGAACACCCAGGACGACGCCTTGAGCAATCTGACTTCTTCCTATTCGGCCAACCATAAAAGAAATATCCTCTTTGAAGTCTTGACATGGCACAACATGGAAGATGGAGTGGTAACGCTCTAGATCTACATAACGCAGGAAGAAGGCCGAGATTTGGGAAAGCCCCTCGTAGAATTCCTTAAAGACGGTGTAATCCCCGAAGACCGAGGAGAAGCTCGCCAGCTTCGGGCCAAAGCACGCTATTTCTTTTGAAGCAACGGAAACCTGTACAAGAAGTCATACACTCAGCCTCTGCTCCGGTGCATTGACCCCCACGAGGCAGACTATGTTCTGCGAGAGATACATGAAGGGGTCAGGGGAGCGCATCAAGGGGCCCACACCTTGGTACAGAAGACACTACTCCTAGGGTACTATTGGCCAAGAATACACCAGGATTTCGAGAAGCTGGTCAGAAGATACAAGAACTGCCAACTCTTCAGCAGCATACCTCGTCTTCCCGCCACCGAACTGACGCTACTCAGTTCCCCTTGGCCGTTTGTGCAATGGGGGATGGATATGGTGGGCCAACTCTCCATCGGCACGGGCGGACATAGATACATCCTTGTCGCTGTGGACTATTTCACGAAATGGATAGAGGCCGTGCCCATCAGAAAACCGGACGCTGCCTCTACGATATGGTTCCTACATAACAACATAAGCTCTCGATTTGGAATCCCGAGGTGCTTGGTTACCGACCATAGGACCAACTTCGAAAACAATAAAGTCAAAGAGTTTTGCAATGACTCCACATATTAATGAAGTTTACCGCGGTCGCACATCCATAATGCAACGGGCAGGCCGAGGTAGCAAACCGAGGCATCATCCGCAGTTTCAGAGCCCGTTTGGAAGGAAGAAAAGTCAGCTGGGTCAAGGAATTACCGCGAGTGTTATGGGCGTTGCGGACGTCGAAAAAGACACCCATGGGAGAAACCCCATTTAGCCTCTGCTACGGAACCGAGGCGATGGTCCCCGCGAAAATCGGACTACCCAGTTATAGGGTCAAACACTTTGATGACGAAGCTAACACCTTTGCACTCCGAAGCAACTTGGACATCTTGTTGGAAAAGCGAGATCGAGCACAAATCAGAACAGCCGTCTATCAACAGCAGACCGCTCGCTACTACAATGCCCGCGTTAAACATCGGGCCTTCAAGATGAGAGATTTGGTCTTACGAAGAAACGAGTTCGTAGATCAAGGGAGACTGCACAAGTTCTTCCCGAAGTGGGACAGACCGTTTCTCGTAAAAGAAGCCTTGCCCGGTGGAGCGTACCGCCTGCAGGACGCCAGGGCCGTAATTTTCCTTGGCCCTATAACACAGAAAAGCTTAAGTTGTATAAATAAGCATGTACCTTCTTTCAAATAATGTAATTCCTTTTCAGCTTCATCATTATCTAAAAGAAGAGAAGTTTGGCATTAATTAAGTCTTCCAAACTAGGTCCTTTCACGGGAGAGCTTCTCACGTCCACCGTGGGGATCCAAAGCCCTCATCATGAGGCCACCGAGCAGATTCCTGCTTGGTCCATCCACAACAGGTAGCTTCCTGCCCTACAAAGGTGTAGATCTAAAGCCCTCATCACGAGACCACCGAGCAGATTCCTACTCGGTCCATCCACAACGGGTAGCTTCCTGCCCTACTAAAGTGTGGATCCAAAGCCCTTATCACGAGGCCACCGAGAAGATTTCTGCTCAGTCCATCCACAACGGGTAGCTTCCTGCCTTACAAAGATGTGGATCCAAAGCCGTCATCGCGAGGCCACCGAGCAGATTCCTGCTCGGTCCATCCACAACGGGTAACTTTCTGCCCTATAATGGTGTAGATCCAAAGCCCTCATCGCGAGGCCATCGAGCAGATTCCTGCTCGGTCCATCCACAACGGGTAGCTTCCTGCCCTACTAAGGTGTGGATCCAAAGCCCTCATCATGAGGCCACCGAGCAGATTCCTACACGGTCCATCCACAACGGGTTAGCTTCCTGCCCTACAAAGTTGTGGATCCAAAGCCCTTATCGCGAAGCCACCGAGAAGATTCCTGCTCGGTTCATCCACAACGGGTAGATTCCTGCCCTACAGAGAAGTGGATCTAAAGCCCTCATCACGAGGCCACCATGTAGATTCCTGCTCAGTCCATCCACAACGGGTAGCTTCATGCCCTACGAAGGTGTGGATCCAAAGCCCTCATCACGAGGCCACTGAGCAGATTCCTGCTCGGTCCATTCACAATGGGTAGCTTCCTGCCCTACAGAGAAGTAGATCTGAAGCCCTCGTCACGATGCCGCCAAGCATCATCCTACCTTACGAAGACACGGGTCCAAGACCCGCACCAAGAAAGAGTCGAGGGACGCTGGCCTATCCAGACTTGGCTAACGCGTTATCCATACTCGATTCCAGGGAAAGGGAGGATACCGGCCTATCCAGACTTGGCTAACGCACGATCCATGCTTAATTCTGGGGAAGGGAGGATCCCGTCCTTCCTACACGTGGCTATCGCTCGATTCATGCTCGATGCACGATCGGATCCTCGACTCCGGGGAAAGAGAGGGCTCCGGCCTACCGGAAGATTGCGTCACACCCACTGGATAACCTTTGCACTTGCGAGCTAAAATTACTTGCAAGATAAAAAGACTTGTACTTGCAAAATAATGAAGAGGAGTTTTACGAGGTAAAAAAAAGAAGGAAGGAAACACTTTTGGCTTGAGCAAATATATGTGCTTTATTTACGATAAAAATTATATACAAGATATTGTGGGCTCCTCAGCCTTACAAAAATGCCCGGAGGCTTACAAAAATTCTAAAAGAGAAAAATAAAATGGGGAAATAGCTCAGGCTGCTCGCTCGGCCGCCACCTTTCCCTGCTCGATGCCTCCGCCGGGAACAGCAACGGTGACCTCAGGGTCGACACTTCCGCCAGCAGCCTCTCCTTCTATGGCCAGCTCGGCGTCGCCCCCTTATGGCTCTTCCTCGGTGATGGGGTACTTTACATAGAGCTCACGGTCGACAAACTCGGGCATAACCTCTTTGACAATGTCGAGGGCATTATGCCGCCCGATGGTCGCGAAGTCGGCGAGATCGAGGTAAAACTGATCAGACGCCTTGAACTCCTCCACAGCCCTCTCCGCTTTGCTCTAAGCAAGCTTCGCCGCATCATAAGCCGCCTGATTGAATACGAATTCTCGGTGTGTATGTAGAAAATGTATAGAAATCACAACCAAAAATATTTTGACTGCAATCAATAACGGTGTCGATTATAGCGCGTTAGTAAGTGCGGATTGTCCACAGGGAAAGTGTAATCCGTTTGTATTTCGAATTAGATGAGTCGAAAATTAAAGAAAAGAGAAAAGACAATTCATGATTTATAAATTTGAAGTTCAAGAATTAGTAAAATCTAGATCTAATAGCAAGAATCAAGAAACTATATAAAATCAAGAATTGTTAATTGATGATTTCCAATCCAAGAATCAAGAATCGAAGAGAGGCTCGTAGAAATCGATCGGATCTATAGACGTGATGAAATCCATTGATTACGTATTCTTATTCATCGATGATTTGATACTAGATCGATGATGATCAACGAGAATTAGGGATTTCTTGCGAAGAAACTAGGGTTTCCTCATCTCATCCTTTGTCCTTTCGATGAATCTCATTCATAAGCTAGCTTCTAGTAAATCTAATGATCGATCGTTGATCTCTAGTTCCGAGCGAAAATAATCAAGAAAGCATTTCGCATCGAAACTAGATCGTCGATCATTCAATTTACAAGAATTTACAAACGTTATAAGACTTAAGAATTGTAAAAGAATCTAAATCATCATCATCTATCGATCGTCACGACTCCTTCACGAGCGGAGTTTTACTCAAACATTATCACAAAGAGCACATTCAAGAATCTAGGTTGAATCATAATGCTTGAATTACAAAGATAAGCAAGATATAGAAATTTCACCTTTATTTATCAATAATTTAGTTACAACTCTCAAGATCTACAAGAGGAAGGAACTTGATCGTTGATTTCGGCTTCGCTCGGCTCCTTGAGTCACGGATCTTCTTGGATCACTTGCTCCGATGAAGTCCGGCGTCGCTTTCTAAAGGATCGAAGGCTTCAAGCTTGTTTAGGTACTCGGAATTCTTGATCTTGGCTTTGGAATTTGAAATTAGGGTTAGGGTTTACAAGTTGTGTCACTCAACTTGTATTAAGAGTGGAGAGAGAGAAGAAGACCCTTAACCCTAGATCTAGGTTTCCTTTTATAATCCCCTCAACCTTAGATCTAGAATTCAAATTTCAATTTTCCCTCCAAAAGTTTGTTAGAGAGAGGCTTCTAGAAGAATTTAGTTGGAGGGAATATTCTAGGTTGAGTTTGTTAGCCCGAGCCTTTTGGATGAAGCCACGTGGTATTCTGGAGTCTTCTGGTAGCTTATACCATTATTGGATGGCACGTGCAGAAAATTGAGCCACTGACGTCATCAAAGCGCCGCGGATCTGCGGCGGGAAGCGCCCATTGGCCGCGGATCCACGGCCCATTGGAGCCCTCAGTGCTTCAAACTTTCTATGCTTCTTTTTGATGACTTTAAGGTTATTTTCTGATGTGCTGAATCTTATAATTCTCTTCAGTTCATTGCCAGATCTCAAGTCTTGGAGTTGGCGTATTTTTTTATCAGTACTTTGAGAATTTTGGCTCGGTTCCTGGAATTTCCTGCACAGATCTTTGAAACAAGTGTTGCGCTATACAAGGATGATGCGATGCCATGATAAACACTCAATTTCCCTCGAAATGCAGGTTTTAGTATACAACACAGGTAATCTGGTATTTTACGACTGTTTTGCTAATATGTGCTATATTAATACCGAACACCTCTAGATGAGTGCAAATGATAGGGAAGTTGACGTGTTAAAAATACATTATTTTTGACCGATCAAATTCCCCCAAACTTGTTTTCGGTCGTCTCGAGCGAACTGTTTTATTAAAAAGAGAAGGAGAAAATAAAGAAAGAGAAAAACTAACCAGCACACTTTCGTAGGTAACACGATTGCACTGAGCACGTGCAACAAGCCTTTAAACCTCTAGGTGTCCCTAGTAGGAGGAGTGTTGTCTCCTGAGGGTTTTCAGCGGATTGGACCCACAAAATCCAATAATAAAAGGAAGAGCGTGAAATTTACATTTAAAGAAAAGAATTGTAAAAGAAAGACTTTGAAAATTAGGGTTTCCAACTATGCTAGCTTTTCGGTTGTCATGAGCCCTATCTTAATAGTCATGAAAAGATGTCAGAAATCACATCATCCCTCAATAAAACATCGTATTTATTCTTCATTTCTATCTTTCTTCCAAACATCGATCATATAACCCTACGTGTGTGTAAAGAACATCCCTACACACGGAGAATTCAATTCAAGCTATCATACTCTTGTCCATCCACCTCAGTACTTTTCAATTAATGAATATTTAGATGAATTTGCTCACACACTTTCATGCGACTGTTAATACTTCTTGAGGTACTAACCGACAGATTACTCATGTGCTTGCTTATTAGGTGTTTTTCCTCGTCTTGCACCACCTAAGGCTTAGCAGTGACTCCCAGACCAGTTGGTCTTAGGGCGTTAGGTGAAGAGGCACCCTCACTAAATTTTTTATTGCTGCCTTGGCGATAACAAGACCAGTGTTCATTTTTCTCACCATTTTATATTTTATTCATTTTTTTTATTTCCTTCATACTTTGGCTTTAAGACAAGAGCATTTCAAGGTATCCTCTACTATCCCGAGTTTCAAGACGTGTGTAAGTGCGAATAGTAGGGTGTCAACGTTCAAAATGTTTGGCTTCCAGAATAGGAACTATTTTTCAGACTTATTTTTATCCTCAGATTAGTGACTTCTTTCATCTTACTAACCCTTGGGACAACGGCTCATAACTACTTATTACTAGTTCGTATAAGAAAACTTCTAATTTTCTTGGTTTTCTTAAATTTTTCTAATCTTTTAGATGTAATTTTTCACTATCTAATCTTTTATTATCTTATTTATGTACAAAATATTTTTATATTTTTTTTGAAATTTTTTAAATTTTTATAGGTTTTCAAAAAATGTTTTGTGCTTATGCAAAGTATGATGCAAATGATGCGTAAATAAGCACAAACCTCCCCCAAACTTGTTTTCAACAGTGTCGTCACTGTTGCCATCTGCTAAATCTTGAAAACCTGTAAGCCTGGGAGGAAATTTATTACTGGGGGCAAAATATATAAGTGAAAATCCTCTCCCAAACTTATTTTTGGCTCATCATTTTTGAGTAAAATTTTTCTTATCAAGAGCCAGATTATACCCCCCCAAACTTGAGTTAAGCAATGTTAATCTTTGAAAATCACATGAGGGGGTCAAGAATCATTGGTCGATACCAAGCTTTGCAAAGACCGAAAGTTAATACCAACCATTCGAAAATTTTATCAATGCAGTGCTCTGGTTGGTGGAAGAAGAAGTGGGGAAAGGGTAAGTGGTGGAATAGAATGTGTGTGCGTCTCATTTTGGAGAGACGATGCAGTGAATGTGATGGATTACTCGTATTTTTTTTACTATTCAGAAGAAGGGGTGGAGGTTCAATTTCATTGTTTGGGAGATGATTCATCTCAACACCCGTGTCATTAAAAAATGCGAGTTCATCAGCGAAGATTTTCTCAAAAGTCCCATCAATACCCCGAAGAATAATATCATCACAAAGCGCGGGGTGATCTTCAGACTCTAAAAGCAGTTCATAATCGGTGTTAGTTGTTGACCCGGACATCTCAGTGGAAGAGTCCGTATGTGTATGATACATAGTTGGGTCAAACAATAACATATGAAAAGAGTCAAGATCAGTATCACGAGGATCGTTAAATTCGCTGCTGTCGACATCCATTAAGTTGACAGAACAGACCTGAGCAGTAGGTTCGGACGGTACACTTCCCAACTTATAAATGTTCAGCTCTATTGACCTATTCCCGAAGGATAGGGTCATAGAGCCATTACGACAGTTGATGATAGCGTTGGAAGTGGCCAAAAAGGGGCGACCTAAAATCACCGGAATTTGATTCCGTGGGTTCGCTACAGGCTGTGTATCAATTACAATAAAATCCACAGGGAATATAAATTGCCCGATTTTTATTAACACATCCTCCAGTTCACCCCTAGGTTTGGTGATTGATCGGTCAGCCATCTGGAGAGTGCAAGGAGCTGGTTTCAACTCTCCGATCCCTAACTGCTCATATACTGAGAAAGGAAGAAGGTTAACACTTGCGCCAAGGTCAAGTAGAGCACGGTTGATGTGTTTTTCCCCGATAGAAATGGAAATAGTAGGATATCCAGGATCCTTACGTTTCCTCGGTAATTGCTGGGGGAAAGGCTGTGTCTACTGTCTTTGCCATGAATATCTTCTTGGGCACTTGAGTCTTCCTCTTTCTATTGCACAAGTCTTTAAGAACTTTCGCATATGCGGAGACTTGTTGTATTGCATCTAGAAGAGGGATGTTGATGTTAACCTGTTTAAACATTTCCGTGATCTTCTCCATTTGTGGACTCAGTGTGTTTCCCCTTAACCGATTCGGGTAAGGAGCTTGAGCAATAAGATCAGGGTCCAACATTGGAGAAGATCGTGTGGGTGGAAACGATCTAAGAATAGGAGTAGGGATCATTTTCGGTGAATTAGAAGAGCTGGGCTGAGGTGTCGAGCCTTGGGGAAAACGGAGAATAGGCTCGGAAGAAGGTGGTAGGGTAGAAGAACTGGGGTCAGAATTAGAAGTAGAAGTGGAAGGAAAGGTCTCAGCCAGGGTATCATTGATAGATTTTTCAGTGTCATCAATCTCTTCCCCAACGTGATTGTCAAGCACTCTTCCAGATCTCAACGTGATTGCATTCACATGATGTGAATAGCCAGGATTGTGCAAAGGTTGAGCTGGAAGTTTCTCTTTCTCTCTTGCACTCATTTCAGCTTTTAATCGTGCAATTTCTTCTTCCATCGATTTAATAGTCTCGCTTTGGGACGCTGAGTTTTTCTCGATTTTATCGACGGAAGTCTTTATTGTCAAAAGCAAGTTCATGAATGAAGAGGATTCATCAGTACCGGTCAACTGCAAAGGATTAGACGGTGCAGGTGTGTTGACCGGATTTTGGAAGTTTTGTGCTTGGAAGGGGTGCTGACTCAATTGAAGTGGTTGCTGTTGTGGTGGAGGTCCCCTTTGAAAATTGTTTTGGGTTGGAACCGTGTTTTGAGATTGTGATTGGTTCCAAGCAAAGTTAGGGTGATTCCTCCAACCCGGATTGTATGTGGAAGAATATGGATCGTTTCTAGGTCTCTGAAATATGGCATTGGTATGCTCTTGACCTTGAAACGGATAATTCAATGGACATTCTTCCGTCAAATGAGAAGGATCAGAACAGCATCCACATACAGTTTTGGAGAGTGACATTTGATTTAGGGCGGCGGCTAAAAATTTGTTTTCCATAGTCTCGAGCTTCTTATTTATAGCTGAACTTTCAGCTCTAACTCCTATGGAAACTTCCGATTGGTTATTGCCACCCCCAGACGATTGACTCGCACCCTCCCACTGTAAAGATTTTTCAGCGAAATCTTCTGAGTATTTCCAAGCTTCCCCATCATCTTTGGTCATGAAGTTGCCTTGACACATGGATTCAAGGGTCTGTCTTGTGTTAGGATTGATGCCCTCATAAATGATTCTGCACAGATCCCATCTAGGGATTCCGTGATGTGGACATTGAACTAACAGATCTTTAAAGCGTTCAAGACATTTTGAGAATGTTTCATTTGGAAGCTGGGTGAATTGATTGATTTCGCTACGGACTCGAGCTGTCTTGTGATTAGGGTAGAATTTCTTAAGGAATGCTGCAACGAATTCTTCCCAATTCGAAATGGAATGTGGGTTGTGTTGTACAGCCACTCCTCGGCTATATCGCATAAGGTAAATGGAAGAAGACGTAGACGCATAGCATCCACAGAAAGTTGTGAAGTACCCATCATTGCGCATACATTTTCAAATTTGGTGATAAAGACGTATGCGTCTTCAGACTCGAGACCGTGGAATTTGGGTAGAAGATTGATGTATTGGGGTTTAATCTCAAAATTATCCCCGTTGGCTGGTGGAATGGATAAGCAGGTCGAAAGAGGACCTCGCATAGGATAGCACCTCTCTTGGAGAGAGATGCGGGGTGGATTCTGCGCACCTGCGGACGACGGCAGATTAGTGGTAAAGAAGTTCGATGGAGAAGGATCCATCGATGTGGGTGTGGTGGTGGGTAAAGAAGAAGTAAATGTAGAAGTACCGACTTCGGAGTCGATCGGGGGGACGCGGACTAAACGGGCACTAGAATCCCGTGTCCGGCCTATCTTGCACTAAAAAGGGTTTAGTACAAGTGGCAGCGTGAATATAATTAGGGGAAATGAATGAAGTGTTGGTGTTTGTTTTGAAAAATATACGGATTTTTTTTTTGAAAAAATGATGCACATCACAACAAATGCAACAAGCAACCCTAAAATCTAGTGGTCACCTAGGTCAAGGCTCTAGACCGCTCCTAACTGCCAAATGACAAGTCGCAGGATCAATCCTCCACTGCCTCTTTGTCTCTCCTGTGGCCAGGTAAGGGCCAGGTAAGTGGGAAGGTACTCCACTACGTAAGTAGTGGGCCTAATTAATAACCACTAGCCTTAGACACACTTGCCTTAGACACCACAAAAGAAACGCGGATAAGTAATGAATTACCCACGGCCTTCTTCTGTCCTAAGTGAGCGCGACGGTCCTTAGAGTCATCTCTAGATTTCTTTTAGTTAATGAAGGTAATGCGGATGCAAGTTTGTGATTTTTGGGGCTTAGGAAGGGTAATGAACTCCCCACCTAATCTGAATTTGGTCTTTGCCCCTTAATTTCCGTATTAATAATGCAAACAACCAAAAATCAAAAACACGCACAATTTTTATTGCTTTTTGCGGAGCTGCGATTTATTTGCAAAGAAACCTGCACAAAATTGTTAATAGAGCAGATGAAGAAAGAGATAAGAAAGTAAGAAGTCACCTGAGAAAAAATGGTACAGAGAGGCTACAGAACCGCCGCGTTTCCGCTGCGGGAGTCGTCTTAAACCGTGTATCCGCGGTGCTTTCAGGGGATCACTGCACAAATTTTTCTACAGATGCTCCTGTTCACATACACAGCTCTCTGGAATGCTCTGAAATTTTTTTCTTAAGCTCCACAGATTCCAGATTTCCTCGCAACAAATCACAACAACACGTTTAGTGTTTGTGCGAATTTAGATATAAAAATATAGATGGAATAAATTTTTCAACTCAAATTTTAAAAACAAACGAATTAGCGCACTATCCCCGACAACGGCGCCATTTGATTGAATACGAATTCTCGGTGTGTATGTAGAAAATGTATAGAAATCACAACCAAAAATATTTTGACCGCAATCAATAACGGTGTCGATTATAGCGCGTTAGTAAGTGCGGATCGTCCACAGGAAAAGTGTAATCCGTTCGTATTTCGAATTAGATGAGTCGAAAATTAAAGAAAAGAGAAAAGACAATTCATGATTTATAAATTTGAAGTTCAAGAATTAGTAAAATCTAGATCTAATAGCAAGAATCAAGAAAACATATAAAATCAAGAATTGTTAATTGATGATTTCCAATCCAAGAATTAAGAATCGAAGTGAGGCTCGTAGGAATTGATCGGATCTATACACATGATGAAATCCATTGATTACGTATTCTTATCCATCGATGATTTGATACTAGATCGATGATGATCAACGAGAATTAGGGATTTCTTCCGAAGAAACTAGGGTTTCCTCATCTCATCCTTTATCCTTTCGATGAATCTCATTCACAAGCTAGCTTCTAGTAAATCTAATGATCGATCGTTGATCTCTAGTTCCGAGCGAAAATAATCAAGAAAGAATTTCGCATCGAAACTAGATCGTCGATCATTCGATTTACAAGAATTTACAAACGTTATAAGACTTAAGAATTGTAAAAGAATCTAAATCATCATCATCTATCGATCATCACGACTCCTTCACGAGTGGAGTTTTACTCAAACATTATCACAAAGAACACATTCAAGAATCTAGATTGAATCATAATGCTTGAATTACAAAGATAAGCAAGATATAGAAATTTCACCTTTATTTATCAACAATTTAGTTACAACTCTCAAGATCTACAAGAGGAAGGAACTTGATCGTTGATTTCGGCTTCGCTCGGCTCCTTGAGTCGCGGATCTTCTTGGATCACTTGCTCCGATGAAGTCCGGCGTCGCTTTCTAAAGGATCGAAGGCTTCAAGCTTGATTAGGTACTCGGAATTCTTGATCTTGGCTTTGGAATTTGAAATTAGGGTTAGGGTTTACAAGTTGTGTCACTCAACTTGTATTAAGAGTGGAGAGAGAGAAGAAGACCCTTAACCCTAGATCTAGGTTTCCTTTTATAATCCCCTCAACCTTAGATCTAGAATTCAAATTTCAAATTTCCCTCCAAAAGTTTGTTAGAGAAAGGCTTCTAGAAGAATTTAGTTGGAGGGAATATTCTAGGTTGAGTTTGTTAGGCCGAGCCTTCTGGATGAAGCTACGTGGCATTCTGGAGTCTTCTGGAAGCTTATACCGTTATTGGAAGGCACGTGCAGAAAATTGAGTCGCTAACGTCATCAAAGCGCTGCGGATCTGCGGCGGGAAGCGCCCATTGGCCGCGGATCCACGGCCCATTGGAGCCCTCAGTGCTTCAAACTTTCTATGCTTCTTTTTGATGACTTTAAGGTTATTTTCTGATGTGCTGAATCTTATAATTCTCTTCAGTTCATTGCTAGATCTCAAGTCTTGGAGTTGGCGTATTTTTTTATGAGCACTTTGACAATTTTGGCTCGGTTCCTGGAATTTCCTGCACAGATCTTTGAAACAAGTGTTGCGCTATACAAGGATGATGCGATGCCATGATAAACACTCAATTTCCCTCGAAATGCTTGTTTTAGTATACAACACAGGTAATCTGGTATTTTACGACTGTTTTGCTAATATGTGTTATATTAATACCGAACACCTCTAGATGAGTGCAAATGATAGGGAAATCGACGTGTTAAAAATACATTATTTTTGACTGATCACCGCCTGGGCATCCTTCTTGATGGCGTCCCTCGACCTTTTCATGGCATTGAAAAGCCCGCTCGTCTCCTCCATCTGGGCCTGGATAGCCCGGTTAGATTCGGTTAAAAGCCGATGGGACTCCTTAAGTTTGGAGACCGTCAGGCCCTCGGTGACCAATCTCGAGTCAAGAAGGGCCGCCTTCTCTTCCGCTTTCTGCAATTGAAGAAGAAGCTCTTCCTCTCGTGAGGAGGATTCTCCCGCCTTCTTCATTGCCGGGGCGATCTCCTCGGACTCCATGGTGACAAGGAGAGCGCAGTGCTAAAGGACCTAAGGAAAACAACAAACGTGTTAAAAAACTGAAACTGAGAAAATAAAGCTTAAGAAATTTTTAAAGAAAGCTATCGACCTGAACCGCCTCCTGAGCTATTGCGGCAACTTGGGCCTTCATGGTGCCCCGGGGAATCTTGGCCGCAGCCGCCTTCTCCATGTCTGCCAGCAAGCTGTCGACCAAGGATAACCTCGAGGGCACCTCAATGCAGAAGTCATCCTCTTGCACTTGAATCCCGATAGGGGGTGGTCGAGAAACCACTCGCTTTTGTCTCTTAAGGGGGATTCGGCGGGGGGAGTCACCTCAGCCCTAACCCGAGGCGCTGGGTCCCGTGCTTGTTTCTGTCCCCCCGCCCCATGGCGTTCCTCCGGGACGGGGGGCGCTGCGGGAGTCTTGGCCGAAGGAGTTTGTCTAGGAGAAATGCTCGAACCTGATCAGGACGAGCTGGCGCCACCGGTCTTTCTTCCCTGGACCTTGGCAGCCATAGCGGCCAAAATTTTTGATCGGTCCATGGGCTTTCAAAAAGAAAAAAACATAAAGAAAGGGTCAGCAATACAGAAATGGCAAAAGAATTTTGGCAAAGTCTAAACAGATCGTCGGGAGCCCCAACATACCCAAAAAACGCACAGAACCGATCCTGGCCCAGCTTAGTACCTGCTCAGAGAGCAGGACATCTGCCCGCTGAATCGGTTCCTACTGGGACACTACTTTCGCCTCAGGGGCATTTGACTGCCTCACCCTCGGGCAGTCATTCCTGTGCCACTGGGTGGGCACAGGATAATCCTCACCCTCCGGAGGACCGAAGAAAACGGACTTCTCCTTCCACTGAAGGATGGAAGAAGGGACGACCACTACCCCTGACCCGGTCGCCCTACCTTTACATTTTTTAAACGACAGATACACCCAGCTCGGCTCTTCCTTACTAGTCTTGGGGTGATTTTTATGACAAAGAAAAGACAGGAGGAGGTTCAAATCGAAGGGGATCCGATCAAATTTTAACTAGACCAGAAACCTGAGAAGGATCCTCCACGAGTTCGGCTCTAGCTGGCCCGTGGCAAGACGGAAATAATGGAGCATCGCACAAACGTTGGATGAGAAGGTCAGACGCATCCCTGCCCGGAATGCTTCCAAATACAGAGCAATCTCCTTGCCCCGCACCTGGTCTGCCCGTTCACCCTCTTTATCCAGACATAGTGAATAGCCAGAGGGGATATGGAATCATGTCTGGATGTTGGAAAGCTCGTCCTGACGATTCAAGACGGAGGGCGCATCGCGGGTATTCTCGATGCGCACCTTGGGAGCCCTTGTCGCCGCCCGACGGTGAGTGACAAGGGCGGCCCACACTCTGGGAGGCGAGCCCGACACAGAAGACGCAGTAGAAGAAGAACCCTCTCTACTATCTGAAGCCGAGGAGGAGGAAGACCCGCTAGACTCGGCCCCAGAAACTGGAGCCTCATCGTCCGACTCTACCCCTACTAAATCTATAGACTCCTCGGAGGAAGACATCTAACCTGATTCAAGGAAAGGGTTTGCCGAGGAAAATTCAGCAGAAGATCCGACCTAAGAGGAGGTGCGCTGGGTAATCTTCAAACGATGAAAGACAACTAAGGCAAAGTGTCGGCCTTAGGATGGTCCCCTCCTATTTATACACTCCAAAGAGAACATCCTACGGCCCAGATAGATTCCCGCCAAAATGAAGCGTCGCACCTAGCGGCCGTCGAGGCTTTCTGTGGCGATCGACCATTGGAGACGTCTCTTTGTGGAAGGAGTCAGAGACAGCCCGTCACGCCCTACTAACCAACGTTGGACACGTGGCCCGTAGCCCAACTGACGATCGAGTGAAACGGCGCCCCCTCTTTAAAGTGCAATCATTTCACCGATCCGTTGACGTCATCGGGGATACACGCAAAAATTTAGGCACACGGTGAGATGCCACGTGGAATCGAAAATCGAGAAGACGTAACTACCAAATGCCCTATCGTCCCCGGACAATCCACTATGAATAAATCTCGGCACCAAGCTAAGCAGAAAAAACCAAGCAGACCACTCTCGACCCGACCCATAAATAGGTCGAAACAAGAGTGGGGGGCTAATGATGATGCTCATAAGTGGGAATTCCCCAGATCACGACACGCAGTGGATGACGTGTCCCGGAGGCTACGGAGCTGGAATAAGCCTGATGCATTGGAGTTGTTCCTCGGCACCTCGTCTCTGAGGTCGCATCCGGCCTTTTGAAGACCTCTCCGGAATACTTTCCGTATTCTCCTAGCAACCAGCCATCAGCTCACTTTCAAGCAATCCTACAACCGAGCTTCCACAGCCTCCCCGCTCGTCTTCGAGCTGTTGCAAGGCCTGAGCTTCCTCGGCCTCCCGACTCGTCTCTGAGCCATCTGACAGGCCGAGCTTTCTTGGCCTCCCTGCTCATCTCCGAGCCATCTGACAGGCCGAGCTTCCTCGGCTTCCCCGATCAACTGAGAGCGCGGAGCCCAAGTTCCTCAGCAACGGCTCCGCATATCTCGCTAAAGCGAGATATCCACCGTCCCACGTTCCGCGTCCTACGCGGGTGTGTTCCCCACAAATGAGCGGATACTGCCATCAACACGGGCGTAACGAGGGGGTGTAACTGACGGTGAGAATCTCACGCCAGCTCGCTCTACGCGACCACTATATAAACCCCTCTTTCAGACCACTCTGGTAACCCGAATTCATTCCAACAGGCCGCTACTCTGCTCTTATTCCACGGTATAAACTTGATCGTCGGAGGGTCCTACGGTGGTCACCCACCCCGGGAATTCCTTTGCAAATAGCTCGGCGTCAATACCGACCCAATGAAATTCATAGACTCAACCCTCAAATCAAATCTCAGCCGCTCAGAACCGCTCGCACCAGATCGACGGAGGACAACATCTGAGGGAGATCATCACCTCCATCAGTTCCCTTTTCTTTAATTATCATTTGCCAAATTTTTATAATTTTGACGTAAATTAATTAAACAAGATAGCACAAATTAATGTCGACATTAAAAAAGGGTCTGTTGAAATTATGGAGAAATTTCAGGTAGATTTCTAGACGTGTACACAAGGCTCATAATATTTTACTAAGACCGCGGCTTCTTAATTAAGAGATATCTTATAGCAGTTTTTTAATTAAGATCCGTCTTATGGCAGTTTCTTAATTAAGAAATTGATTTGTGTATAAATAGTGACCTTTTCTATATTTTATGCACAACCAAATAGAAGAGAGAACATTGTATGGGAGGGAAGAGGTTAGGGCTTGGAGAGATCTAGAGAGATTTTAGAGAAATCTCATAAGGTTGCTCGATGTAATTGTAGAATCTGTTCTCCGTCGAAAGACGCGACTGGGACGTTGGGACGTCTGGCCTGAATTTTGGGGGGCAGATACTATTTGGTTTTATCCGTCCACCTCTCCGAAGATGCCAAGTTGATTTATGGCACCGTATATCGGAGGTTTAGACAGATGTGGCCGTTGTAGCAGACTTCGTCAGATTCCCCCTCGTGTACGAGGGGTTTTTGATTGTGGGGACGCTCTTCCCTGCAGGCGCAAGCCTCTGCAGTTAATTACGCTACTACATAGCGGTAACCACTTTCTCCTTCTCCAGATGGTAACTTCGTGTCGTGTTTGTTTGTTTTATTTTTGGTTGCCCGTAGATTATATACAGAGACTAATTTATGTTGTCGCCCGTAGGGCGTGGATTAGTCTAAATCCGTATTTTCTTAGATTTGGGTTTGGGTTGGTTTAAGGATCGTTAATCTTATTTTAGATTAAGATCAACCTAAACGTTTGTTAAGAATACGTTAGTCTAATCTCAAACTAAGATCCACTCAACATGATTTGAGAATCATTTAGATCCAACGAAAGAGCATTTAAACTCTATCGTTTTAGTTTAGGGACGTTGCGGTCCATTGGGTTTAAGGACATCATAGTCCATGGAGTTTAAGGACATCATAGTCCATAAAGTTTAAAGATATCATAGTCTATAGAGTTTAGTTTAGGGACGTTACGGTCCGCAGATCACCATTTTTGAAGTGAGATTCTAGTTTAAGGACATTATGGTCCATAGTTAGTTTAAGAACATTACAGTCCAGCTTGTTGGTTGTCGGGACCCACCACCTCTCTGAAGACGTTGAATAATTACAACGACATGTATCAGAGGTGTGGAGAGATGTGCCCTTGAACCAAATTCCAAATTGAGGAAACATCAGTCATGAGCATGGAGGCTCGGTTTATTTAGAGATTTAATCTCATGAAAGACTCAGCCAATCCGGGGTTGACGTTGGCCTCTTATAATGTTAAACACTAGTGTATGCTCAGTGCCCATGTGCTCCCATGTGATATTCTAAGGCAGTGTTAAACACTGAGATCTGAGATGCTCACGTATGGCACGTGAGGCGCCATAGAAGTCTTAAACCCTGAAAGTTGGGGGCTCACGTATAACACGTAAGGCGCCATAGCAGTGTTAAACCCTGAAAGTTAGGGCGCTCACGTGTAGCACGTGAGGCGCCATAGCAGTGTTAAACATTGAAAGTTGGGGCGCTCACGTGTGGCACGTGAGACGCTTAGAGTTGGACGCTGCCTCTTTTATTCTCTTATTCTAGTGCTAAGCACCGTTAGGGGGTCACGTGGGATCATGTGAGGCGCCCCAAAAAAGGGTTTATTCCCTTTTCTCTTTTGTAAGCGTTGAGCACTTCTCAGGGGTCACGTGAGGCGCCCCAAAAATATGGTCTATTCCCTTTTCTCTTTTATAAGTGCTGAGCACTTCTCATGGGTCACGTGGCTAGATCTTAGTCTTTCCTTTTTCGTTCCTCAAAGGTGATCACGTGGGAACATGTGAGCTTTTATTGTGTAGCGTTTAACGCTAATGAATCACCAGGATGTTCTTCTATGGTTCTGAGGAATCAAGTTCTCCTTTTGTTCTTTGTAGCGATTAAATTCTTTTTAAAGGGTTAAACCCTAGTTTTAGAGGAATTAAATTCTCATATGTTTTGTAAGAGTTAAACTCTTTTGGATTCAGGTCTTTCCCTTAGGTTTTGAATCTGCATGACAGAATCTCCCCGATGAGAATTAAATTCTCAACTTGTGGGAAGATCTGCTTCTGCAGATCTTAACCAGTGGAAGAACTAAGTTCTTTGAGAAGAGTTAAACTCTTGGTTTGAGAATTAAATTCTCTTTTTGTGGGAGCTTTTGGGAGGGGTTCCTCTTCTTTAGAGAATTAAATTCTTTCTCTATTTTTCTTCCCCTCTCCCTCTGTGTGTTTTTTCCTCCTTCCCTTGCTCCTATTTATATAAGAAGAAAAAGAATCAATTTGTTAAGAGAATCCCTCATTGAGAGATCATGATTGATTTCATGATCTTTTAGATCAATCGGTGAATTTTATTCACCGTTGGATTTTTAATCCAAAGGCCCTCTGTTTAACAGAGAAGATTTCTTGTTTGTTTAACAAGATTATGAATATCTTGTTAGTTTTGACAAGATTAGAATTTTATTCTATCATATCTTTTTAGTTTAACAAGATCAGAAATATATTTTTTTAATATAGAATTTAATTCTATCATATAGATATCTCGTTAGTCTAATAAGATTAGAATTTTATTCTAACATAGAATTCTGATCATATGAATATCTTGTTAATTTAACAGGATTAGGAAAATATTTTCCTCTAATAGAACTTTATTCTACCAGATGATCACCATTGGATCTTTGATCCAAAGGTCCTCTGTTTAACAGAGAAGATCTTTTTAGCTTAAGAAAGATCAGGAAAATATTTCCAAAAATAGAATTTAATTCTAGAATTTGATAGGAGCATTTTAAATTGGGGAGCTCACATGCTTTGCATGTGAGAGGCAAGAGAACTCATGTGTTTAACACGTGATCCCTGCTGTGGGTTTTAGCCTGTTTATGTTCAGCGCTCATATGCTTTGCATATGAGCGCTCACGTGTTTTACACGTTAGGCCTGTTTTTCCATTGGTGATTTATGTTCAGCGCTTATATGCTTTGCATATGAGCGCTCACGTGTTTTACACGTGAGGCATGTTTGGCCATTAATTGTTTTATTCAGCGCTCATACACTTTGCATATGAGTGCTCACGTGTTTTACACGTGAGGATAAATTTTGAGGACCCTCCCTCCTTTTTTATAAGGGAACAAGTAGCTCTTGGCCGAAAATTTTGGCGGGAACAAATTCCCCCCTACTTTGCCCATGTAAGCATGTACGTGGGTGAAGTAGTGCAGAGTTATGCATGGCAATAGAATTGAGGGCTTAGGGGACAAGTTTAGAGTTCTTGTAGTTTGAGACTTTTTTCATCTTCATGAGCCGTAAGGGTCTTAAGAAGGGTTTTTCTCTCCATAAGTCGAGAGGATCTCGTAGGTGCAAATTCTCCCTAGAAATCGTGAGGATTTCTAAGTTTTCATCGCCTCCGTGAGTTGTAAGGATCTCACTCGGGTATTTTTCTTTATGAATCGTGAGGACCCGTAAGTAGCTTCTTTATTTCATTGGCGAATGTGGCTTTGGCAAATATGGCCCACAGATAGTCCATCTTGATCTCCTTATAGAGCAACAATGGCTTAGGAAATAGGTTCAGATCTGCCATCTAAGACTTTTCAACTTTATGAGCCGTGAGGGTCTCATAAATACTTTTCTCCTTACGAGTCGAGAGGATCCCGTAGGTGTAATTTCTCCTTAGGGGTCGTGAGGACTCCTAAGTGTGTTTTCTCTTGAGAATCGTAAGGATCTCACAAGAGAATTTTTTTTCTTACAAGTCGAGAGGACTCGTAAGTGGTTGTTTCCCTCTTTGTCGAGATTCAACTTCGGAGAGGGTGGCTCATAGATAGTCCATCTTGACCTCCTTGTAGGGCGGTGATGGCTTAGGAGACAAGGTTAGGATCTGCCATCTAATACTTTTCAAATTTATGAGCCATGAGGGTCTCATAAAGGCTTTTCTCTCTACGAGTCGAGAGGATCCCGTAGGTGTAATTTCTCCTTAGGGGTCGTGAGGACTCCTAAGTGTGTTTTCTCTTGAGAGTCGTAAGGATCTCACAAGAGAATTTTTTTGCTTACAAGTCGAGAGGACTCGTAAGTGGTTGTTTCCCTCTTTGTCGAGATTCAACTTCGGAGAGTGTGGCCCATAAATAGTCCATCTTGACCTCCTTGCAGGGCGTGATGGCTTAGGAGACAAGGTTAGGATCTGCCACTTAAGACTTTTCAACTTTATGAGCTGTGAGGGTCTCATAAAGACTTCTCCCTACTAGTCGAGAGGATCTCATAGGTGCAATTTCTATATAGGGGTCATGAGGACTCCTAAGTGCCTTTTCTTGTGAGAGTCGTAAGGATCTCACAAGAGAACTTTTTTCTTATAGGTTTATGTGTTGATTTATTTTCGAGTCAAAGCATTGCTTTATGACAGGGAGATCATATATTGATGTATTTCCGAGATGGAGCATTGCTCCGGCGGGGGGAGGGAGGTTAGGGGTTGACATGTTTCCGAGTCAAACTATTGCTTTATGACAGGGAGGTTATGGTTTGACATGTATCCGAGTCCAAGCGTTGCTTTACGACAGGGAGGTCAGGGGTTGACATGTATCCGAGTCGAAGCATTGCTTTACGACAGGGAGGTTAGGGGCTGACATCTATCCGAGTCGAAGCATTGCTTTACGATAAGAAGGTCAAGGGTTGGCATGTATCCGAGTCGAAGTATTGCTTTATGACAGGGAGGTTAGAGTTTAACATGTATCCGAGTCGAAGCGTTGCTTTACGACAGGGAGGTCAGGGGTTGACATGTATCCGAGTCGAAGCATTTCTTTACGATAGTGAGGTCAGGGTTTGACATGTATCCGAGTCGAAGCATTCCTTTACGACAGGGAGGTCAGGGTTTGACATGTATCCGAGTCGAAGCGTTGCTTTACGACAGGGATGTCAGGGGTTGACATGTATCCGAGTCGAAGCATTTCTTTACGACAGGGAGCTCAGGGTTTGACATGTATCCGAGTCGAAGTGTTGCTTTACGACAGGGAGGACAGGGGTTGACATGTATCCGAGTCGAAGTGTTGCTTTACGACAGGGAGGTCAGGGTTTGACATGTATCCGAGTCGAAGCGTTGCTTTACGACAGGGAGGTCAGGGTTTGACATGTATCCAAGTCGAAGCGTTGCTTTACGACAGGGAGGTCAGGGTTTGACATGTATCCGAGTCGAAGCGTTGCTTTACGACAGGGAGGTCAGGGGTTGACATGTATCCAAGTCGAAGCGTTGCTTTACGATAGGGAGGTCAGGGTTTGATATGTATCCGAGTCGAAGCGTTGCTTTACGACAGGGAGGTCAGGGGTTGACATGTATCCGAGTCGAAGCGTTGCTTTACAACAGGGAGGTCAGGGTTTGACATGTATCTGAGTCGAAGCATTGCTTTACGATAGGGAGGTCAGGGGTTGACATGTATCCGAGTCGAAGCATTGCTTTATGATAGGGAGGTCAGGGTTTGACATGTATCCGAGTCGAAGTGTTGCTTTACGACAGGGAGGTCAAGGGTTTGACATGTATCCGAGTCGAAGCGTTGCTTGATGACAGGGAGGTCAGGGGTTGATATGAATCCGTGTCAAAGCGTTTCTTGACGACAGGGAGGTCAAGGGTTTGACATGTATCCGAGTCGAAGCGTTGCTTGACGACAGGGAGGTCAGAGGTTGACATGTATCCGAGTCGAAGCATTGCTTGATGACAGGGAGGTCAGGGGTTGACATGTATCCGAGTCGAAGCATTGCTTTACGACAGGGAGGTCAAGGGTTTGACGTGTATCCGAATCGAAGCGTTGCTTGACGACATGGAGGTCAGGGGTTGACATGTATCCGAGTTGAAGCGTTGCTTGACGACAGGGAGGTCAAGGGTTTGACCTGTATTCTAGTCGAAGTGTTGCTTGACGACAGGGAGGTCAGGGATTGACATGTATCCGAGTCGAAGCGTTGCTTGACGATAGGGAGGTCAAGGGTTGACATGTATCCGAGTCGAAGTGTTGCTTTACGACAGGGAGGTCAGGGTTTGACATGTATCTGAGTCGAAGCGTTGCTTGACGACAGGAAGGTCAGAGGTTGACATGTGGTTCCCTTTTCATTTATGCCCATGGATTGTATACAGGGGTCAGTATGGACTCGCCTGTAGGGCAAAAGTTTCATTATTTTTTATTTCTTTCCACGATGCTTTATCGTTTCAGCTTTCTATATCGCGAAAGTCGCGATTGCCCAATCATTTCGGCTATTTTTTGCGGTGCCCAATCATTTCGGCTATTTTTCTTTTTACTCGCTGCTTTTTATTGCGAGTTGCCCAAACATTTCGGCTATTTTTATATGCATATCTTTTACTTACTGATTTTGTTGCAAGTTGCCCTATCATTTCGGCTATTTCATATGTATTTTTTTTGCGAGTATGGAACTCAAGATCTGATACCAATCTTAGCATCAGCATCGCTGCGACTGGAATATTGCTAGGAGCGAATCATCATTTGCCATGAAAGGACTTGGAATTTGATACTGATTTAGGCATCAGCATAGTTACAACCGGGATATTTCCAGGAGCGAATCATCATTTGCCTTTGTCGATTTAAACAAAGACGGCTTAGCAAACAGGGTTAGAATCCTGTCGACTAAGGCTTTTGACTTCATGAGTCGTAAGGGTCTCATGAATGTGTTTCTCCCTACGAGTCGTGAGGATCTTATAGGTGCATTTTCTCCTTAGGAATCATGAGGATTTCTAAGTAT
Organism: Agapanthus africanus; assembly: GCA_030015575.1. NCBI lineage: Eukaryota > Viridiplantae > Streptophyta > Magnoliopsida > Asparagales > Amaryllidaceae > Agapanthus > Agapanthus africanus. The sequence goes on along the minus strand of CM057338.1, from coordinate 943,240,192 downwards.
GTGTTCTCTTATAAGTCGTAAGGATCTTACAAGTGTGTTTTCTCCTTATAAGTCTAGAGGACTTACAAGTGTCGTTCACCACATGAGGACATTTCGCGCCATTGGTGGAATTGGGTGGGGGAAACGTTTATTTGTGCCTGTGGATTGTATATAAGGGTCAACATTGAACCGTTTGTAGGGCAGTCTGGGAAACGTGATGGCTTAAGAACAGGTTCAGATCCCTGTAGCTTAAGACTTTTGAATCTTATGAGCCATGAGGGTCTTATAAGAGGTTTCTCCTTACGAGTCATGATGATCTCGTAAGTGTATTTTTCCCTTAGGAATCGTGGGGATCCCTAAGTGTGTTGCTCCCTTATGAGTCGTAAGGATCTCACGCAGGTGTTTTCTCCTTACAAGGTCGAGAGGACCTCGCAAGTGTGCATGAATTTTTTTTACGAGCTTGCGCCCTCTCGGGTTTTCATAAACTCGCCGGTAGCCTTGCTGTTTTTACTCACGGAGCCCTTTCGGGTTTTCATCCGTGCCCATTTTGCTTGTGGACGTACCGCGCCTTTTTTTTATGAGTCTGCGCCCTTTTGGGTTTTCACAAATATCGCCGGTAGCCTTGCTGTTTTTACTCACGGAGCCCTTTCGGGTTTTCATCCGTGCCCATTTCTCTTGTGGACGTACCGTTTTTTTTGGGTCAGCCCTAGGATGCTGCGGTTTGTAGTAGTTTAAGGACGTTTTGGTCCGTCGCTAGTTTTAGGACATTGCGGTCCACAGCTAGTTTTAGGATATTACGGTCCATTGTTAGTTTTAGGGATATTTCAGTCTGTTGTTAGTTTAGGGACGTTTAGGTCCGTCGCTAGTTTTAGGACATTACGGTCCTTTGTTAGTTTTAGGGACGTTTTGGTCCATTGTTAGTTTTAGGGACGTTTCGTTCCATTGTTAGTTTAGGGACGTTTCGGTCTGTTGTTGCCGTTTTGGAGACAAAAGTCTTGCTGGATACTACTTATAGAGTTAGGGCTTGGGAAGATAGCGAGCGGACATAAGCGTCGCCATCTATCATTGACCTAGGCCGTAACTCGTCAGGCGTAGTATTTTTTCAGGAACCGGCCGTTTATTGGCCTGAAGGGTCTTTCGCCATGCATATCCATGAGCAAGTAAGCCCCACCTTGGTAGACTTTGTCTATGATGTACGGGCCCTTGTAGTTCGGCTTGAATTTCCCTCGTTTGGCACGATTAGGGATCATAGGTCTTTTGAGAACTAGTACGAGTTCGCCTTGGCGGAATATCCTCGGCCTAGTCAATCTTTCGTATGAGGGCATCATCCTTGCTTTGTAAGCCTCCAAGTTTTGCTGTGCCATGAGACGAGTTTCATCAAGGGTGTCAAGCTCCTCAAGCCGAAGATGAGCATTCTTTTCGTCTGTTAGCTCGTAATGAACCACCACTCGTAGAGAGCGTAGCTCTATTTCTAAGGGGAGTATTGCTTTAGCGCCGAATACCAATGCATACGGTATTGTGTTTGTGGCCGTTTTGAACGTGGTCCGATACACCCAGAGAGCTTCATGCAGTCTCTCGTGCCAATCCTTTTTATTTTTGGACACTGTCTTATTTATAATCTTTGTCAAGGTCTTGTTGAAAGCCTCAACTAGACCGTTAGCTCGGGGATTATAGACCGAAGAGTATCTCCAGTCTATATTATGTTGTTGTGCGAAGCGGCTGATTCTGTGACTTCTATAGGCCGGCCCGTTATCGGAGATAATCCGTCGCGGAATGCCGAACCGATAGATGACGTGTGTCTTGAAGAAATGGAGGATGTTCTCTATCTTAACTTCCCTTAGCGGCACTGCTTCTGCCAACTTAGAGAAGTAATCGGTTGTTGCCAATATGAACCGATGTCCTCTGGATGACGCTGGTTCGATGGGCCCAATTATGTCGGTTCCCCACATTTGGAAAGGCCAGCTAGCCACCGTTAGGTGTAGCAGATTTGGATGCTGGTGGATGAAGTCCCCGTGAATTTTGTACGAGCGGCACTGCTTTGCATATTTGAGGCAGCCCTGGATCATCGTGGGCCAATAATAGCCTATCCTTTGATCTTCAGCTTCATCTTCGGCCCGGCTGGATGAGAACCGCAGAGTCCGTCATAAGTGTCTTGGACGACTCTCTTTGATTCTTCTGGCCCCAAGCATCTCAGCCATAGAGAGTCAAACGATCTCTTATATAGAGTATCATTGAAGAAGGCGAAAGACAGAGCTCGTTTCATGAGCTGATGTCTTGAGGACGCATCTGCAGGTGTTCGACGGGATTTGAAGTAATCTATAAAGACTTCTCTCTAATCCTTAGCCTTTCCCTGGTCTTCAATTTACAGGGCTAGCAGGGGTGTTTCCCCGGTCACTTCCTTTTCTTCAGACGACTCCGGAGATATTTCCGCTGGTGTAAGGACCCGACGGCTTTGTACAACGATCCTCACGTCATCGAGGTTTTCGTCGGCTAGTTCTTTAGTGAGTTTGGCTAATACATCAGCCTTGCTATATTCCGTACGCGGTATGATTTCTAGGACGTAGGAAGGGATTTGAGTCAGCAATTGTTGCACTCTCTCTCCATACTTTACCAACTCTGGTTTGCACGTTCGATAGTCGCCATTTACTTGACTAACGACCAGCTGGGAGTCCCCGTATATAAGGAGGTCTTTGATTCCCATATCGATAGCGATCTCAAGACCTGCTATCAAAGCCTCATATTCCGCTTCATTTTTTATCCTCGTCTCTGTTAAGGAAAAGGCAAAGCGCATTATCCCTCCTTGCGGAGTCATGAAGATAAGGCCTACTCCGGATTTGATCATGGGGGAGTTGTGCTTTCGCTTCTTCAGAGAAGATGCCCTATCAAAGTAGAGTTCCCATCGGGTATCGTCCCCTTCTTTCTCCCTATCGATCGTGTCAAATGCGTGCTTGTCCGGCAATTCACAATTTAGGGGTGAATAGGCAGGTATCGGATGGTCAGCGAGGAAGTCGGCGATGGCCTGGCCTTTCACTGCCTTGAGAGGTCGGTATGTTATCGAGAATTCCATTAAGAGTAGGGCCAATTTAGCGAGTCGTCCCGTTAGTATGGGTCTCGACATCAAATATTTAAGAGGATCCACTTTTGATATGAGATGGACCTCATGCGCCAAAGCGTAATGCTGAAGCTTTGTTATCGCGAAGATTAACGCCAGGCAGCGTTTTTCGATGGGGGAGTAGTTGTTTTCTGCCCCCAGGAGAACTCGACTTAAATAGTAGAGGGCTCTTTCTTTCCCTTGGTTGTTCTCCTATGCCCATAGCGTGCCAAAGGAACCTTCAAGGGCGGTTGTGTATAGGATGAGGGGCTTTCCCTTGACTGGAGCGGTCAGTACCGGTGGATTCTGCAGGTATTGCTTGATTTCGTCCTGTGTACTTTGGCATTTCTGATCCTAGACGAACGGGGTCCCCTTCTTCATTAGATGGTTGTAGGAACGGCACATGCCGGAGAGGTTGACTTAGAGTTTGACACCTGTGTAGGCATCGGTATCGCTACAACTGGGATATTTCCAGGAGCGACTCATCATTTGCCCCTGTCAATTTGGACAAAGGTGGCTTAGTAGACAGGGTTAGGATCCTGTCGACTAAGACTTTCGACGTTACGAGCCATAAGGTTCTCATAAAAGGTTTTCTTCTTACGAGTCGTGTGGATCTTGTAGGTGTATTTTCTCCTTAGAAGTCGTGAGAACTCTTAAGTGGTGTTTTCTCTTATAAGTCGTAAGGTCTTACAAGAGTGTTTTCTCCTTATAAGTCAAGAGGACCTACAAGTGTCATTCACCATATGGGGACATTTCTTGCCATTTGTAGAACTTGGCAAAGAAATATTTATTCGTGTCCATAGATTATATACAAGGGTCAATATGGACTGCCTGTAGGGCAATTTGAGAGATATGACGGCTTAAGAACAGGTCTAGATCCCTGTAACTTAAGTCTTTTGAATCCTATGAGCCGTGAGGGTCTCACAGGGGGGATTCTCCTCACGGGTCGTGAGGATCTCGTAAGTGTATTTATTTTAACGAGGTTGCGCCCTTCCGGGTTTTCACAAGCTCGCCGGCAGTCCTGCTGTTTTTACTCACGGCGTCCTTTCGAGTTTTCATCCGTGCCCATCTGGCTTGCGGACGTACGGTTTTTTGTAACGAGATTGCGCCCTTCTGAGTTTTCACAAGCTCGCCGACAGTCCTGCTGTTTTGATTCACGGCGCCCTTTCGGGTTTTCATCCGTGCCCATTTTGCTTGTGGACATACCGTTTTTTTGTTTTTTTAGTGGGGCATTCCACTAGATTGTGGGACTTGTTTGTAGGCCCTTTAATATCCTTCCTGTCTTTTGAGAAGAAAAGACCATCCCACATAGGGATTCTTCCTCCAGTGAGGAATATGCCCCCTGTGTATATCTCGGGGGGAACGAGTATCCACGCCGTCGCTATTTTGGCGACAGGTTGTTTCAGAGCCGCTTATTTTTGTTGAGTGATTGGTTCGAAAGAGTGTGTTTGTAGTTAACCGCAATCAGAACGGTGTCGCGTATAGCTAGACCGAGATGAGTACGGGTCGTCCTCAGGAAAACGTGGAACCTTTTACTTTTACTTTAGATGTGTTGAAAAAGAGAGGAGAAAGAAAGAATTTTGTGGAATGGTTTCTAGATCTACGTTAAACAAGAATGTAAAATATAGATCTAGATTATTTTAAAGATGCAGTTAATATAATTAGAGGGCTTGTAGGGTTCGTTAGGATTTAGTAGTTATGGACGATTAATTAAAAGTTACCCTTTTTATCCATTAATAGATTTAGAACTAGAACGACAGTGATGCGTGTAGATTAGGGTTTCTGGAGGGAAAAGGAATCCCACTCTTAACCCTTATCTCGACACGGAACTCCGTTCATATCTAGCCTTTACCAAAACAATCATTAATCTAATCTCTAATCGTGGTCGGAACTAGCAAAGAATTGCTAGCGCTCCCGATTAGGATGTTAATGATTCTTTTGATAAAGTTCCTAAACTTTATAGGACTTAAAAAGGGTTTAATTATTTTCATCGTCCATTAGCCTACCCTAATCCTACGAACCCTAACAAGCGGAGATTTACTCGCGCATGTTGGGAGAAGAAGATGAAAAGAAATCGAGGGAAAACATAATGTAAAAACAATTAAATAAAATAACTACCTTTATTAATCGAATTCTTCAAACTACACTTTTAATCCATAGAAAATGATTACAACTAGTTGCTTCTCGATCTTTCCTAAGGAGGTAGTCGAACAGTCGATGATCAGCCTGGATGCGTGAGCGTCGGGAGCTTCGTGATCGCGTCGGCTTGATGCCTTTTCCAAGAGGCTCTCGGTGCCTTTTTATAGGGCAAAGCCAGAATCTTGTAGTTGGAAGCTTGGTAAAATTCAGCATAGATTTACGCCAAAAAATATTGTGCTCTGATTCCCTATAATTGCGGCGGATCCGCGGCCCAACGGTGGGTTTGGCCGCGGATCCGCGCTCAATGGTGAAGATCACTTCGTCAATTTTCTTGGGCTTTCTGATTGTGACATTTGGCAATCCAAGGCACCTTTAGAATTAAGAAATCTTCTCTCGGTTGCTTCCAGACTTGGTCTCCAAGTTTGCTTCTTAATTTGGCAAGATTTCTTCAACAACTTGATTTGCTTGATTCTAGCCTTGGAAAATTCTGCACAACTTGGAAATATTCTGCATAACAACTCAAATAAGATTTTAGTAGACTTTGTTCTACTAGAATTAGGTCAATAATATTATTTGCATACATTTTCCTACCAAATGCTAATTAAAATATATTAACATATGGAAAATGGTGTTTTTACACATAAACCCTCATATGTATAATATATTATAATAAAGTCCTTTTTTAATATGAAAATGGTAGGAAAAATGTAATACAAATGTGCAGTTTTATCAACTGAACAAATACCCCCAAACTTATCTTTAATCGTCCCGAGCAAACTAGTTTATTCAAGAGGAGAAAAAGAAAGGAGAAAACTAAGCACACTTTCGTAGACAGACACGATTGCACTGAGCACGTGCAACAAGCCGTTAAATCTCTAGGTGTCCCTAGTAGGAGGAGTGTTGTCTTCTGAGGGTTTTCAGCGGATTACACCCATAAAATCCTATAACAAAAGAGAGATGGTGAAATTCACATATAAAGACAAGAACCATAAAAGAAAGACTTTGAAAAGAAGAGTTTCCAACTATGCTAGCTTTTCAGTTGTCATGAGCCCTATCTTAATAGTCATGAAAAAATGTTAGAAATCACATCATCCCTCAATAAAATATCGTCTTTATTCTTCATTCCTACCTTTCTTCCAAACATTGATCATATAGCCCCACGTGTGTGAAATGGACATCCCTACACTCGGAGAATTCAATTCAAGCTATCATACTCTTGTCCATCTACCTTAGTACTTTTTAATTTAATGAATATTAAAGATTTGCTCACACATTTTCATGCGACCATTAATACTTCTTGAGGTACTAACCAACCGATTACTCATGTGCTTGCTAATTAGGTGATAATATTTTCCTCGTCTTGTACCACCTAAGGCTTAGCAGTGACTCCCAGACCAGTTGGCCTTAGGGCACTAGGTGAAGAGGCACCCTCGCTATATTTTTTTATTGCTGCCTTGGCGATAACAAAACCAGTGTTCATTTTTTTTATTTTCACCATTTTTATATTTTCTTCATTTTTTTTTCATTTCCTTCATACTTTGGCTTTTAGACAAGAGCATTTCAAGGTATCCTCTACTATCCCGAGTTTCAAGACGTGTGTAAGTGCATATAGTAGGGTATCAACATTCAAATGTTTGGCTTCCAGAATAGAAACTATTTTTCAGACTTATTTTTATCCCCAGATTAGTGACTTCCTTCATTTTACTAACCTTTGGGACAACAGCTCATAACTACTTATTACTAGTTCATGTAAGAAAACTTCTAATTTTCTTGGTTTTCTTAAACTATTCCAATCTTTTGGATGTAATTTTTCACTTTCTACACTTTTGTTATATAAAAAAAAATTTAATGCCCGGTGTCAAAGATAATTCAGTGAATACGAACCTCCCCCCGAAACCTGTTTTCAACAGTGTCCTCACTGATGTAGCCTTTTGAGAATATGGACCTGTATACTAAGGGAGAGATACAAGGGGTAAAATAATAGTTAAATGAAAAATTCCCCCAAACTTATTCTTTGACACGCACAGATATTCAATCAAATCCATTTTTTACTCACCTCCATTTCTTAAAATGAGAAAATATTACAAAAACATGGAGGTGAGGCGGAGGAAATTTAGTTTTGATAATGCGGCTCCTGTAAAAACAGGAGCTCCTCCGCGGGGTCAGCAGAAAAATACGGTTTTAATCTATGCCCATTCACTTTAAAAATCGAACCGTTTTTCAAATTTTCGACTTCAACTGCCCCGTGCGGGTGTACATACCGCACCATAAAAGGTCCTTTCCAACGAGATTTAAGCTTACCCGGATGAAGATGGAGACGGGAATCGTAAAGAAGGACTTGTTGCCCCGATGTGAAGGTTTTTCTAGAAAGATTTTTATCGTGGAATACTTTAGTCCTATTCTTTACTATCACCGCATTATCGTAAGCTTCATCGCGGAGTTCGCTTAGCTCATTCAATTGCAGCTTCCGATAGCTGCCTGCATGATCAAGATCAAAATTAAGCTCTTTAATAGCCCACATTGCCTTATGTTCAATCTCGACAGGGAGGTGGCATGCCTTCCCAAACACAAGGCGGTATGGAGACATACCAAGATCGGTCTTATAAGCAGTGCGGAATGCCCAAAGAGCATCCGTCAATTTGGTTGACCAATCCTTACGGTTTTTGGAAACCGTCTTCTCCAATATCTGTTTGATCTGCCTATTTGAGATCTCAGCCTGCCCGCTTGTTTGGGGGTGATAGGGCGTAGAAAGCTTGTGGGTGATTGAATATTTCCGCATCAAGGCCTCGAAAGACCTATTGCAGAAATGTGTCCCGTTGTCGCTAATGATAGCGCGAGGGTGTCCGAATCGCGAAAAGATATTTTCTTTAAGGAACTTAATGACAACTTTGTTGTCATTAGTGCGACACGGTACAGCTTCCACCCACTTCGAGACATAATCAACCGCTAACAAGATATATAGATTCCCAAAGGAGTTGGGAAAAGGGCCCATAAAATCAATACCCCAAACATCAAATATTTCCACAACCAATATAGGTTGGAGCGGCATCTCATTCCTTCATGAAATCCGACCCAAATGCTGACATCGCGGACAAGTTTTGCAATGTTCAAATGCATCTTTAAATAATGTTGGCCAATAAAAGCCACATTGCAAAACTTTTTCCGCCGTTTTTCGAGGTCCAAAATGACCGCCGCATGCCTGATCATGACAAAATGATAACACGCTCTTGAATTCATCGTTAGGGACACACCTGCGAATGAGTTGATCGGAACAATACTTGAATAGATATGGTTCATCCCAGTAAAAATATTTTACTTGGGATAAAAACCGAAGTTTGTCTTGTTTCGACCAATCGCTAGGTATAAGTCCCGTCGCAAGATAGTTCACGATATCCACAAACCAAGGTTCGTAGGATACATTCAAGAGCTGTTCGTCGGGAAATGAGTCATTTATCGGCACGGTCACAGTTGGCGAAGAAGTGATGCGTGAAAGATGGTCGGCTACAACGTTTTCACATCCACTCTTTTCTTTGATGACAAGATCAAATTCTTGTAACAATAGGATCCAACGTATTAGCCTAGCCTTCGCATCCTTCTTCGATAAAAGATGTCGTAGGGCGGAGTGATCTGTGTAAACCACAATAGGCGAGCCAATCAAGTAGGGTCTGAATTTCTCTAATGCAAATACAACTGCCAAGAGTTCTTTCTCAGTAGTTGTGTAATTTATTTGTGCATCATTCAAGGTCCTACTTGCATAGTAAATTACATGTGGCATCTTATCAATGTGCTGTCCTAAGACCGCACCAATAGCAAAATCTGATGCATCACACATAAGCTCGAACGGGTGGTTCCAATCCAGAGATGATAAAACGGGGGCTGTAGTGAGTGATTCTTTAAGTGATTCAAAAGCATCCTCACAATCCGAATCGAAGTGAAAAGTAGTGTCCTTGGCCAATAGAAGGGTTAAGGGTCTAGCAATTTTGCTAAAGTCCTTAATAAATCTCCTATAAAATCCTGCATGACCAAGGAAGGATCGTATATCTTTGACGCAATTGGGACGAGGGAGGTTTTGAATGACATCTATTTTAGCTCTGTCAACCTCAATGCCTTTATGTGAAATTATATGTCCAAGTACAATACCTTCTTGGACCATAAAATGGCATTTTTCCCAATTCAAAGTCAAGTTCTTATCCTTACAGCGAGTAAGAACAGCGTCAAGATTACGAAGGCAGTCCTCAAAGGAGTCCCCAAAAATGGAGAAATCGTCCATAAAAATTTCTAGAAAATTTTCCACCATATCTGAAAATATCCCCATCATGCACCGCTGAAATGTAGCGGGAGCATTGCATAACCCAAAGGGCATGCGTCTGTAAGCAAAAGTTTCGAAAGGACAAGTAAAAGTGGTTTTATCTTGATCCTTTTCGGCGATGGGGACCTGGTTATAACCAGAGTATCCGTCCAAGAAACAGTAGTATTCGTGTCCCGCTAATCGTTCTAACATCTGGTCAATGAAAGGTAGAGGGAAATGATCTTTCCTCGTCGCGGCATTGAGTTTCCTGTAATCGATACATACGCGCCACGCAGTTTGGGTGCGTGTTTGGATTAACTCATTAGCCTCATTAGTGATGACCGTGATGCCAGACTTTTTAGGGACCACATGAATTGGACTTACCCATTGACTATCAGATATGGGGTAAATTATTCCACTATCAAGGCACTTGACGATTTCTTTCTTTACTGCCTCTTTCATAACGGGATTTAACCGTCTTTGTGGGTCTCGGGTTGGTTTGGCTTCATCCATCAGATGTATGTAATGTTCAACAATTAAGGGATTAATCCCTTTGATGTCAGCCATAGTCCAACCAAATGCTTCCCTATTCGATCTCAACACTGCCAAAAGTGCATTCTCTTGCTCTAAGGCTAGAGAAGCGGAAATAATCACTGGCAAAGTCTCATTCTCTCCTAAGTATGCATATTTAAGATGAGAAGGTAGCGGTTTGAGATCAAGAATTGGCGGAGAGACTATAGAAGGTGGGGTAAGCGAATGATATTCGGACTCCCGAAGAGGTTCAAAACTTGCATAAGATATTGACTCAGAAAGTGCTGCTGACTTTTGCAACGAGTCAACGGGTTCAATCTCAAGGTCGGACTCATTGAACATATCCTCACTGTGAAGTGGTGCAAGATCAAACGATGTCTCATTAGTGTTGTCGAGAACATCAAAGCAAAGCTCCTCATCCATGCAGCTTTCGGAAGCTATCTCGTGGATGGAACAAACATCCAGCAATTGAGCAGAAGGTTCTGATGGCTGACTTCCTAGCTTGTAAATATTAAGCTCAATTGTCATTTTCCCGAAGGATAAGTTCATAGAACCGTTACGACAATTAATTACAGCGTTAGAAGTTGCTAGGAAGGGTCGACCAAGTATCACTGGGATTTGATTTCGTGGGTTTGCCACAGGTTATGTATCTAAAACAATAAAGTCCACGGGAAATATGAATTCCCCGACTTTAATTAACACATCCTCTAGTTCGCCCCGAGGTTTGGTGATAGATCGGTCTGCCATTTGGAGAGTACAATGGGCGGGTTTTAACTCTCCAATTCCTAACTGCTCGTATACTGAATAAGGAAGCAAGTTGACGCTAGCGCCTAGATCGAGTAAAGCACGATTTATATTTTTACCCCCAATAGAAATAGAGATTGTAGGACAGCCGGGGTCCTTACGTTTCTTTGGTATTTGTTGGGTAAAAGCTGTGCTAACATTACTCGTCATGAAAACCTTTTTAGGCACTTGAGTTTTTCTCTTCCTAGTGCACAAGTCTTTAAGGATTCTTGCATAAGATGGGACTTGCTGAATAGCATCTAGGAGAGGAATATTCACGCTAACTTGCTTAAACATTTCCACAATCTTCTCCATTTGCGGGTTAGGTCGGTTGGCCCTTAATCGGTTTGGAAATGGAGCTCGATCAATAAGTTTTGGGTCCAACGTTTGAGGAGAAGACTGTGGCGACGGATTCGATCCCAAAATTGGAATGGGCATCGACTTAGATAGATTTGGCGAAATGTTTGAGCCTTGGGGAAAACGGAGAATAGGCTCGGATGAAGGTGGAAGACTAGATGAGTTAGGGGAAGAAGAAGAAGAAGAAGGGGTATCAAATGTGTCACTATCATCAAATTGCTCACCCACTCGGTTGTTCAGCACTCTCCCCGATCTCAACGTAGTGACGGCATTCACATTATGACTTTGTGAATGGCCAGGATTCGGTAGGGGTTGAGATGGGAGTTTCCCTTTCTCTCTCGCACTTATTGCGGCGTTTAATTGTGCGATTTGGTTCTCTATTGATTTGATACTCTCACCATGGGAGGAGGAGTTTTTCGTTAGGGCATCAATAGAAGACCTCATCTCAGCCGAATTTTGCATGGATTGTTTCATGAACATATCCAAAGTTTGTGCAAGTGAGTTGTCAATACCGGCCACTTGTGGTGTAGAAATGTTGGCCGGATTTTGGAAATTCTGTGACTGAAAGGGGGGCTGATTCTGTGGTTGTGGTTGCTGTGGAGGAGGTCTTTGATAATTGCTTTGTTGGTTTTGATTCCAAGCAAAGTTAGGATGATTCCTCCATCCTTGATTGTACGTGGAAGAATAAGGGTCGTTTCTAGGTCGCTGTTGAAAAGCAGCATTAGCTTGAAACGATGCATTCATAGGACATTCTTCCGTTAAGTGTGAAGGATCCGAACAGCAACCACAGACGGTCTTAGGAAGCGTGACCTGATTTAGGGAGAAAGATGAGAACTTGTTTTCAATAGCATCGAGTTTCTTTTGTATCGCTGCCATTTCGGCTTTTACTGCGATGGAAACGTCGAGCTGGTGAATACCTCCCTTAGTTGAAGGTGGTCTTACGCTTTCCCACTGCAAAGTGCTTTCTGCGAGATCTTCCAGATATTTCCAAGCTTCACCGTCATCTTTAGACATGAAATTGCATTGACACATTGTTTCAAGCATCTGCTTTGTCGCTGGATTAATGCCCTCATATATAATCCGACATAAATCCCATCTTTGTATTCCGTGATGGGGGCATTGGACAAGTAGATCTTTGAAACGTTCAAAGCACTTCCAAAATGGTTCATTGGGAAGCTGGATGAACTGGTTGATCTCGCTCCTAATATGTGCAGTCTTATGGTTTGGGTAAAACTTCTTAAGAAATGCTATGACAAATTCATCCTAATTAGTGATAGAGTGTGTGGCAGTATTGTAAAGCCATTTTTCTGCCAAGTCGCACAGTGTGAATGGGAGAAGACGTAAGCGCATAGCATCTAAAGTCAATTGTGAAGTACCCATCATTGCGCATACGTTTTCGAATTTGGTGATGAAAACGTACGCGTCTTCCGACTCAAGTCCGTGAAATTTGGGAAGCAGATTGATGTAGTGGGGTTTAATTTCGAAATTATCCCCGTTAGGTGGTGGAAGAGATAGACAAGTGGGAAGAGGACCACGAATAGGATAGCATCTCTCTTGGAGAGAGATGCGCGGTGGATTCTGCTCACCTGCGGGCGGTGGCAGCGTGGTGTTATAATTAGATGGAGTGTCGTCCATCACGGTGTGTGGTGGGGGAAAAGAAGATGAAGAAGTACCGACTTCGGTGTCGATAGAAGGAACGCGGACAAGACGGGCACTAGGATCCCGTGTCCAGCCGAGTATGCACTAAGCGGGTTTAGAGCAAGTGGCAGCGTGTGTGTGATTTTAAAATTGGCTTGTTTTTGAAAAAGTGGGACTCAAGAAAAATCACCCTACGATGCACAAGCAACCCTAGAACTAAGGTCACCTAGGTCCAGTCTCTAGACCGCTCCTAGACTTCCAAAGGACAAGCCGCAGGATAAATCCTCTACCGCCTCCGTACTACCCTTGTAGCCAGGTAAGTGCCAGGTAAGTGGGAAGGAACCACGTCGTAGGCCTAATTAAAAACCACTAGCCTTTGTCACACTTGCCTAGGCACTACAAAAGTAATGCGGATAAACGATAGATTACCCACGACCTTCTTCTGTCCTTATTGAGCGCGACAGTCCTTAGAATCTGGTCTAGATATTTTTTAAATTAATGAAGGGTTGATCTATATGCTCGGTTTGTGATTTTTGGGGCTTAGGAAGGGTGATGAAATCCCCACCTAATCTTGATTTCGTCTTTGCCCCTTAAAGTCCGTATTAAATATGCAAAACAAAACCAATTACAAAACTTTTGCAAAAAGATTTTTTTTGAGCGGCGCGATTTTGCAAAGAATCCTGCAGAAAATAGATTTTATTGGATTTGAGAGGAGAGAGAAGGAGTTGAGAAAGATACCAGAGAAGATTGAAGCCCTAATTCCTCCAACTTGCCGCGATTCCGCCGCAGAAGGGGCACTTTAGCCGCGGTTCCGCCGCGTGGCAGAGGGATCACTTGATGAAATTTTTTGTATAGCCTTCTGTGCTCCTCTGGATCTCTAAAAATGTCTCTGTTCCCTGTTCCCCTTAATTCTGTGTCTCCAGATCTCCTTGCAAAAATTCACGCACAAATCGTTAAATATGAATTTGCAGTTTTGTGTTAATAATGATATGACTCGTCTAAGAATTCAACACAAATAGTAAAAATAAAAAATTACGCACGTATCCCCGGCAACGGCGCCATTTGATTGGTTCGAAAGAGTGTGTTTGTAGTTAACCGCAATCAGAACGGTGTCGCGTATAGCTAGACCGAGATGAGTACGGGTCGTCCTCAGGGAAACGTGGAACCTTTTACTTTTACTTTAAATGTGTTGAAAAAGAGAGGAGAAAGAAAGAATTTTGTGGAATGGTTTCTAGATCTACGTTAAACAAGAATGTAAAATATAGATCTAGATTATTTTAAAGATGCAGTTAATATAATTAGAGGGCTTGTAGGGTTCGTTAGGATTTAGTAGTTATGGACGATTAATTAAAAGTTACCCTTTTTATCCATTAATAGATTTAGAATTAGAACGACAGTGATGCGTGTAGATTAGGGTTTCTGGAGGGAAAAGGAATCCCACTCTTAACCCTTATCTCGACACGGAACTCCGTTCATATCTAGCCTTTACCAAAACAATCATTAATCTAATCTCTAATCGTGGTCGGAACTAGCAAAGAATTGCTAGCGCGCCCGATTAGGATGTTAATGATTCTTTTGATAAAGTTCCTAAACTTTATAGGACTTAAAAAGGGTTTAATTATTTTCATCGTCCATTAGCCTACCCTAATCCTACGAACCCTAACAAGCGGAGAATTACTCGCGCATGTTGGGAGAAGAAGATGAAAAAAAATCGAGGAAAAACATAATGTAAAAACAATTAAATAAAATAACTACCTTTATTAATCGACTTCTTCAAACTACACTTTTAATCCATAGAAAATGATTACAACTAGTTGCTTCTCGATCTTTCCTAAGGAGGTAGTCGAACAGTCGATGATCAGCCTGGATGCGTGAGCGTCGGGAGCTTCGTGATCGCGTCGGCTTGATGCCTTTTCCAAGAGGCTCTCGGTGCCTTTTTATAGGGCAAATCCAGAATCTTGTAGTTGGAAGCTTGGTAAAATTCAGCATAGATTTACGCCAAAAAATATTGTGCTCTGATTCCCTATAATTGCGGCGGATCCGCGGCCCAAGGGTGGGTTTGGCCGTGGATCCGCGCTCAATGGTGAAGATCACTTCGTCAATTTTCTTGGGCTTTCTGATTGTGACATTTGGCAATCCAAGGCACCTTTAGAATTAAGAAATCTTCTCTCGGTTGCTTCCAGACTTGGTCTCCAAGTTTGCTTCTTAATTTGGCAAGATTTCTTCAACAACTTGATTTGCTTGATTCTAGCCTTGGAAAATTCTGCACAACTTGGAAATATTCTGCATAACAACTCAAATAAGATTTTAGTAGACTTTGTTCTACTAGGATTAGGTCAATAATATTATTTGCATACATTTTCCTACCAAATACTAATTAAAATATATTAACATATGGAAAATGGTGTTTTTACACATAAACCCTCATATGTATAATATATTATAATAAAGTCCTTTTTTAATATGAAAATGGTAGGAAAAATGTAATACAAATGTGCAGTTTTATCAACTGAACATTGAGCGTAGGCGACAAACGCCATCTTTCCTCTGCTTTTCACTCGTCATCATCAGGTGAGAAAGATTCTTGACCCATTTGATCCAATCGAGCCATTTTATCCATGAGTTCTTGGAAGGTCGTCGGCTTGAAGATGGACATATACGAGGACGCCTTTGAATTTGGGTCAAGGATGGCTATAAGCATTCCCATGGCTGCAACTTCATCGATGCGTTGCTTGTATTTGACCAGAGAATTCGCCATCGGGTAACACATTGAACCCAAATCTCATTCGGTCTAACTCTTTTGTTGACCAGCGCCGTCATGGTAGTACGTTCGTTCTCATTAGCGAATCCCTGATAGAAGAGCATATCCATCTCGTCGAAGGTATTCACGGAGTCATTCGGGAGTTCCGCATACCATTCGAAGGCAATGCACGCCAGACAGCTGCCGAACTGTCAGAAGAGAAATATATCATTCTCTCCAGTGTTACCGTATATGGATTTAAATCACGCGATGTGCTAGTGAGGATTTCCGGCTCCTTTGCATATGTGGAGTCGAAAGTATATATTCTGGCGGGTACTGTATTTGATCGTAGCACGCCAGATACGGTCGACCAGTCTTGATTAGCCCATTTGTGGCTTTACTGGCGTAGTGAGTTTTGATTTGCTGAGCCATATATGTGTCCAGCTTTCCTTTAGGAATCATTTCCTCCTCAGTCGTTGATGAGGTTTGCAGAGGACTTGAAATATCATCCTTGTCTTTAAGACCGACTATCGGCGGTTCATCTGTTAGTGGTGTTCCCTGCCGAAGGACGCGACCGGGACGTTGGGACGCCAGGCCTGAAATTCGAGGGCAGATGCTAATTGGTGCTATCCGTCCACCTCTCCGAAGATGCCAAATTGATTTATGGCACCGTGTATCGAAGGTTTAAACATATGCGGCCGATGTATCAGACTTCGTCAGATTCCCCCTTGTTTGTGAGGGGTTTTTGATTGTGGGGACGCTCTTCCCTGCAGGCGCAAACCTCTGCAGTTAATTACGCTACCGCATCGTGGTAACAACTTTCTCCTTATCCAGATGGTCACTTCGTGTCGTGGGTGTTTGTTTTGTTTGTGGTTGCCCCTGGATTGTATACGGAGACTAATGTATGTTGTCGCCCGTAGGGCGTGGATTAGTCCAAATCCGTTTTTTCTTAGATTTGGGTTTTGGTTTGGGTTTAAGGATACGTTAGCCACATTTGAGACTAAGATCAACTTAAACGTATGTTAAGGATACGTTAGTCTAATTTTTAAACTAAGATCAACTTAACAGGATCATTTAGATCCGACAAAAGAGCAATTGGGCTCTATTGTTTAGTTTAGGGACATTGCGGTCTATTAGTTTAAGGACATTATGGTCCATTGTTAGTTTAAGGACATCTCGGTCCATCGGTAGTTTAAGGACATCTCGGTTCAGTTTAGAGACATCATAGTCTATAAGGTTTAAGGACGTCGTAGTCCATGAGTTTAAGGACCCCACAGTCCGGTTTAGAGACATCGTAGTCTATAAGGTTTAAGGACATCGTAGTCCATGGGCTTAAGGACCCCACAGTCTGTGAGATGTGTGGTTGTCGGGACTCATCACCTCTCTGAAGACGTTGAAGGATTACAACGACAGATATCAGAGGAGTAAAGAGATGTACCCTTGAACCGGTGTGAATTGATTGGAAGATCTGTAACCCAGTTTGAGACTAAGATCTGTTGAATATTTGTGAGCAGATGGGCTCAGTTCAATATAAGTTGAGGACTTATGTCCAGAATTGGGCTAAGTCCAATTAAAATGTTTAACATTTTTAATTCTGGCTATTGAGCCTTTACTTAAGCTTGGCCCTTTTAGTAATGCTGAGCATTAGGTCCCGACAATTTTTGTCTTGTATTGAATGCATAGCATTTATCAGAACAAAGTGTGTTCTAACAGTGCGCCACGTGGCGCATCAGGCGCTTTGCGCCAATTAAAGAGCGCATTGCACATCTGTTAGGTAGCACACACGAAGGTGACACGCGTCGCGCTTAGCGCTAAGTGCTAGTTTATGAGCGCATTGCACTTTCATTTATGAGCACTTTGCGCTGGTTTAGGGGCGCTCCAGTGAGTGACACGTGGCGCGCTTGGCGCCAAGCGCCAGCCCATGAGCGCATTGCTCTGTTTTAAAAGCGCAAAGCGCAAGTAGTGTCTATGGTTGACACGTGGCGCGTTTTGGCGTTGAGCGCCGGTCCAAGGAGCACAAAGCTCTGTTCATGAGTGCAAGGCACTGTTCAGTAGCGCAAAGCACATCCGATCAAATTTATGATCAGAGAACAAGTTTATGTTCTTCTTTTAAAGGAGGCTTTGCCTCAAGATTCAAGAACAAAAGTTCTTGTTTATAAAAGGGCTCTGCCTTTGTAGATCAAGGATTTGTGAATGAAGTAAATACTTCTTTTATTTTTATGATTAGATCTTTTGATCTTTTCCTTTTTATCAAAGACCTTGGTCTTTTGTAGATCTGTGATCCTTTAAGAAGATAGTTCTTATTTTTTAATGAGATGATTTCATCTCTTTGTTCAAGAATCAATTCTTTACCTTGAAGAAATGATCTTCTTTTTCTAAGAGGTTGCTCTTCTTTCTCTTTTAGTTTTTCTCAAAGTTTGCAGGGGGGTTTCTCTATATGAGACTTGAAGTCTTGGGGCCTTTATATAGGGCCAATTGATTTGTTAAATCAGTTTTAAGAGATCTTTCTCTGAATGATTTGGGAATATTTCCCACCGTTGGATCTTTGATCCTAGGAAGATAATCTTCTTGTTTTAATAAGATTGGAAAGATTTTTCCATAACAGAATTTTAATTCTGATTAATTAATAATTTATTATTATTAGATCTTTTGATCTAACGATGGGGAATTTTTAATTCCAGCGCTGGCGCACCTACGTTCGACACGTGGCACGCAGCGCAGAGCGCAGCGCAACTGCGCTAGCGCCCCCATGTTTGACACGTGGCGCACAGCGCAGCGCCACTGTGCTAGCGCACCCGTGTTTGACACGTGGCGCGCAGCGCATCTGGCGCTGGATTTTGAAGCGTTGTTTCAATTTTTGAGTTTTGAAATTTTAAAACAGAGCCTTGCTCTGATTGGGGGTGCGCTGCCTAGGGCGCAGCGCACCTGGCGCTAGCGCGTCTGTAGCTGACACGTGGCGCGCAGCGCGCCTAGCGCTGAATTTGAAGCGTTGCTTCAATTTTTCAAATTTTGAATTTTAAAACAGAGCTTTGCTCTGATTGGGGGAAACAAATGCCCCCCTACCGTTGCGCTCACATGGCGCACACGTGAGTGCAGCGGTGGCAACATCTGAGCCATTGGATCAACTCAGAAGTTGAAGAGGCGGTTCAATGCCTATAAATAGGACGTTTGGTCCCTTAGATGATTATCATCTTCTTTCTTGAGAATTTTTATTCAGAGCCTTGCTCTTCAGTTTAAGAACTTTTCAAGAGTCAGAATTCTACTAAAACTTAGGTAAAGTTTAAAATTTTAATAAATTAGGGTTTTTACCCATTAACAGAGGCTTGCTCTTCATAGATCTTTGATCTAAAAAAAACCCTTTTAGGGTTTCATTAATAGAGCCTTGCTCTCATGAACCCATAGATCTAAACAGATCTTTTCTTGGGGTTTCTTAGCCCATGAACAGAGCTCTGCTCTTTGATAATATGTAGATATCTTGATCTTTGATGAAGAACTCTTAAGAGTTTTTCATGGATCTTGAAGACCCCAGAATTTTTAATTCACAAAAATTAATTTTAATTAATCCTTGATGGATTTTTCCATCATCATTACAGAGCCTGGCTCTTCAAGGAATTTTATTCCTTCATGATCAGAGTGCGACAAGTGTCACTCTGTCATAGAGCTTTGCTCTAAAAGAGAGATTTTCTCCTTTTCCCGAGGGATTTCTCATTCAATGAGAATTTCCTTGAGGATTTCCTCATTAATTAACAGTCTCATCCAATGATGAGGCTGTTTTAATTAATAATTTTTAATCGATGAATTGTCATCTAGATTTTGTGGGTCCCCCTGCATTGCAGTGTGGTGCAACTTTTAAAGAACCAAGTGTCAGAATTTTAAAATTAAATTATAGCACTGACAGTCGATTTTTGTCCCCCCTTTTTGCAGGCAACATGTCTTTCGATGCTTTGTTTCCGTTCGTTAGTTCAGAGGGAGGATTTCCGGGAGCACCTGTAGACCGGGAGGTCCTAGCTTTGATCAGAGACCATGATCCGGAACATAAGAATCTTCACCTCTGGGGGTCATGGTACAATCAGATTATCAGGGGTCGACAAAGCTTTTCGTGCACAGTACCCTCGGAGCCCATCATGGTGATCCATTACGCCAACTCACCCCCGGTGAACTACGCCGTAGAGATGGTTAATTGGACTTCAGAAGGCCTTCTTCAGCCCGCTATAGCTTCGATTCCCGTTCAGCCTCCCATGGTTTTAGATACCTTGGGACGCCGTATTTGTCAAGGCAAGGCGCGACCGTGGGGGCAACCATATAATATAGGTCTGATTCCTCATCATCCGACCGGTTATCTGCAATGGGCCCGCAACATTCTGTCAGCGAAGAAGTCGCAGTTGTTGAGGCTTGGGTTGTATACCGCCGTTTATACTTCTCTTTTCCAGTATCCTACGCTTCCCACCTGGTAGGTTAAGGCCTTTTTGGAGCAGTGGAATATCCCTTCTCACACCTTCCTTTCACTGGACCGGGAAGCGTCAATCTCCTTAGAGGAATTTGCAGAAGTTTCTGGCTTACCGGTCATAGGGGAGCATTATGAGGAGCTGCTTCCCACAGACGAATACGTCTTCGGTGCCAAGCCAGTGATAATGGGCCTTACTCCGGTGAATGCCGTTCAACACCAATTTCCTAGTTTGATCAAAGTGTTGAATATCTACGAGGGTCTTTTCCTCGAATCTGGGACCCGCGGGGTTAGTTTCGAGGATTTCATTGCTCGCTTTCTCCACCCGAAAGTCCTCTTGAAGGAAGCTGTTAAATTTTCTATGCTTGACGACCCTTTTGGCTTAGGTTTAGACAACCTATCAACGATGGAGGTAGATCAGAAGAGTTTCTTCCTTCCTAACTCTCCAGTTGTTCCTTTTGCGGAGATTGCAGTCCCTGGGATGGATGAGGAAGCATTCTTTTTGGGATTTCTTGGGCTATGGTTGAGCTGGTTCGCGCTCCCGATGCAACTTCGCCGTATGAGGCCATCTGTCTTTTACCCGGCTCACCGGATGACTATTGGGGTGAAAGTGGCTGTCGGGGTCGCCGACTTAGCCCATTTGTATTACGGCCTTAGTCAAGCGGCGGATACTACTGATCCCGGAGTACAGCTTGTGAACTTCTCGATGCATTACTTCATGTCATGGCTCGAGCTACATGTACTTGGTGTTTTTGGTATCCATAGAAGACCTTCATTCTATGACAGGTGCAGCTTCCCCCGGATTATGCGATTAGTCGGCGCCTCAATTGTAAATCCGTCACCGCGGGATGCTAGAGGTTTGCTCCTTCGTCCTCGCACGGTTGGAGACGGGATGACCTTCACCGACAAGGTGTTAACCGTCGGAAAAGAGTCTGCTACAACGGTGCGGCTATTGCAGGATATTTTCAAAGATGAAGCCTCAGTTTTGACAGCTCGTGAGATCCTCCATTTATATTCTATCAGACCGGGTTTCCTGGTATTTAGGCAAAATGATGCGGCGCTTTTTATGAGATATAATCCGCATCGTTTTGCCCAACAATTGAGCTATAATCAAGGAGTGCCGCTAGAAGGTTTCTTGTTGGAACCCACTGTCACTGAAGAGGGGATGCGGAGCACGCTGCATCACTTCATGCGTTTGAATACGGGCTCTCACTTCTTTATCAACGAGCCGAGTTGCGTCCCACGGATCCTTAATGTGTATACGGCATGGTACCAGCATTCGACGGGCGCTGTTATTAAGGAAGAAAGGCGGTTGCTGATTGATCGCAAAAGTGCACCTCCTGCCAGTGATCGCAAAATCCCTTTGAAGCGACGGACCACTGTCCCCACTCCGCTAAGAGAAGTCGCTACAGTCGAGCCTCCACATGTGCTAAGCCCTATGCGCGGGTTGTCCCGTGCTCC
The DNA here is from genome assembly GCA_030015575.1 of Agapanthus africanus. Lineage (NCBI taxonomy): Eukaryota > Viridiplantae > Streptophyta > Magnoliopsida > Asparagales > Amaryllidaceae > Agapanthus > Agapanthus africanus. Next base: position 943,218,741 of record CM057338.1, on the reverse strand, counting down.
TGTAGAGACGGTGGATGTACCATTGGTGCCCCATGCTCCCGCGGAGACGGTAAACATAGCTTCACCCGAATCTGGCGTGGGCTTGGATATCGGGAATCGTCGCCCCAAGGTGCCCTCCAAGCGTAAGCTCGTGCTTGCTGCAACTGGAGCTCGCGCACAGAAGAAGAAGACAAAGTCGTTCTTTTCTGCCGATGTCGTATTTGGTCAGGAGCCTCATGCTCCTTATAGTGAGGGCTTTAGCGAGTATGGGATAAAAGAGGGCTTATTCATGCCGCTAGATGATACTAATCTGGCGGTTGCCATCACAGCTTCTAAGCAATTGGAAAGCCGCGAAGAGGGGTTGGCTATCCTCGCGTGATCAGGTAATCATTATTCGTATTCTTCGCCATTGCATCGTACTTCTATTATTGTGTTTTGACTGACGCTTTTCCTTCTTTAACAGGCATCTCCACTGAAGAAGCTCTTGCAGCTTCTCTTAAGAATTTTGAGGAAGAGGAAAGACTTCGAGCATCCTTAGGCATCGGTATGCTTCGGTTTATCATGTCTCCGCTCCCGTTTTTTTATATAGGTGATCTGACCCCGCTTTATCTTATCGCAGGGACCACAATGCCGATCCCGCAAGCTGATGTGGAGATTCTTCCCGGGCCAGCCATCGGAGTCCCAGCCTTTTCGGCACTGCCGAAAGAGGCCTTACTCAAACGACCGATGACGGAAGGCCTGACGGCTCCAGAGGTAACCCTTGGTGCGGACGATGATGTCCTGTTGATGGAGGCGTCTAGAAGGTCCTCTTTGATGGCTCGGGCGGAAAGGAAGCGCCGAATGCGCGTGGCAAGGGAGCGTAGTGCTGCCTTAGCCGCGGGTACGGGTTCGAGCACCGCTACCCCTGCCCCTTCTCCCTCAGAGGAATCTCCGGTTGCCTTGTCTACTGCTTACAGACGTGCGGCACGTGCGGCTCGGGAAGCAAATGGTAAATCAGCTCAAGGTAATGTGCCGTGAGGTTCCGTTGTCAAAGTTTTAAGTATCAATTCTCATATATCCTATCTTGCAGAGCCGAGTCTTCCCGAAGAGGTGGCGGCGACCGCTGAGCCTGAGGTAGCGGTGGAGGAGGTAGCTGTGATTGCCGAACCCAAGGCAGCGATAGGCGAGGTGGCTGTAATTTCCGGGCTCGAGGTAGTGACTGGTAAGTCAGTCACGATTGCCGAGCCTGATATAACTGTAGGTGAGATGGCTACAGCCGCTGAGCCCGAGGTGGCTGTAATTGCCGGGCTCGAGGTAGTGGCTGGTAAGTCAGTCACGATTGCCGAGCCTGATATAACTGTAGGTGAGATGGCTACAGCCGCTGAGCCCGAGGTGGCTGTAATTGCCGGGCTCGAGGTAGTGGCTGGTAAGTCAGTCACGATTGCCGAACCTGATATAACTGTAGGTGAGATGGCTACAGCCGCTGAGCCCGAAGTGACCGCTCCTTCTCAAGAGTCGGGCACCGCCCCAATCATTGCTCTTTCTACCTGTGACCCTTTGCTATGTCCTGGCGTCGTGAGCATTACGACGGCTCTGGTAGAGTCAGGGGATGAGGCGACAGGAGGTGAGACCTTCCCAATGGAAGAGGATGGAGCAGTTGCTGTGTCAAGTGACGCCCTTGTCGCGGTTCCGACTGGCGACTCACTAGGTAGATTTTGGATCATTGCTTTTCTTTTATTCTGCAATCTTTTTCAATCTTTCCTGACAGGGTTTATCTTGTTTCTAATGCATGTGCGGCTAGTGCTGATGTCGCGCTATCCGAGGCAATGCCATCAGCTACCGCCTTGACGGTGACACCTCCTCTACCCTCTGTCATACCATCTCAGGTGTTGGAAGGTGCGGATTCGTGACCCATCAGTCTTATTCTTTTTACGCTGTATAATTTATGTACTGACGTTGCATTACCGTGTCCTTGCAGGAGTCCTTTTCGACCACCTGTATCAGGTGTTGTACCCATACTTCTCCTTCCTGTCAGATATTAGTCCGTCTGCTGGTGTCGGTGAGTATCTTTTCTAAACGACGTCCTTTCTTTAACGGGTAGTCGCATTACTGCTAACTCTTCTTTATGTTGCTTGTAGCCTTACAAATTGAAGGAGGTGACGAGGCTGTCGTTGCGCTACCAGCACTCCCAGCTCTGCCCCTTGCTTCAGCTGGTATAGTAGACTCTATTTTCTTTGTGTATGTATATTTTTTATTTCTCGAGCCGTGATCTGACTATGATTTATTTTACAGCAATCACATCGACTCCAGCCTCTTTCGAGTCTCGCATTATGATGCCGGCATGGCCCTTCTCCAGACGTCCGTCCTCAAAAGGCGCCGCGAATAGTCTGCGCAAGCTGAGCGACTATATTGAGGAGCTCGACGTGGAGACTCCCACATCTGCTGTGGATTTTGCCGTGAAGGTTAACCCTATGCTGGCGATGCTCGTGAACTTTCATGGTGAGGGCGTCATTGAGTCCTGGGTTAATCGCTGCAGGGAAGTCGAGGCTTTCCTGCATGAGCTTGAGCTTAGGCGTCCTGCACCTGAGATTTTAGCTGCGAGCACTTAACGGGCTGCGTGGATCGAGCAGAGCACTTCTTACTTCTGCCATCTTGAACAAGAAGTGGCTTTAAAGCAGAAGGAATGTAAAGAAACTTCAAGCGAATCTGCTCGACTGCATGCTCAGGTTGATGCGAATGCTGCCCAGTTGAAAGTTACCCTCGAAGGCCTTTTGCGATGCATTTCTGATGGGTTAACATTGAGGCAGAAGCTCGACATCGTCGATCGGGATGCACAAGATCGTGAAGCAGCTCAGCGGGCTGCCGAGGAACAACTTTCGTCTTACTTGCAGCAGCGAGCCCAGGTCGAAGCAGAGTTGGCCGCGGCAGCTGATCAAGAAGAGGGGCTGAAGGAAATGCGCGAGCGGATGATTGGATTACTGAAAGCGCTTCCTTCTCAATAATTTTTTTTGTACCATTTGTAATTTTGAATAAAATGTATTCGTCCTTTTATTCTTTCATATGATGTATTTTTGTAACCAATTGAATTCATGAATAAAAGATACACATTTTTTTGGCACTGTCTTGTGTCATCTCTCTGCTTTCTTCTTTCTTTTGTTATCAGCGTGTCACCTTAGCAAACATAGCCGGCAGATGATGGAGTAAGCATCTTGTCTTGGCTTCTTCGAGAGGTCGTGATGGCTTAGGAAGTAGGTTCAGATCTGTTACCTAAGATTTTTCAACTTTATGAGCCGTGAAGGTTCTCATAGAGACTTTTCTCCCTGCGAGTCGAGAGGATCTCGTAGGTGTATTTTCTCCTTAGGAATCATGAGGATTCCTAAGTGTGTTTTCCCTTATAAGTCGTAAGGATATTATAAGAGAGTATTTCTTCCTTACGAGTCGAGAGGACCCGTAAGTGTTTAATGGGATAGACATGTAGATGACGTATTTCCGAAACGGGGTCATATGGATGACGTATTTCCGTGAAGGGGTCATATGGATGACGTATTTCCGTGACGGGGTCATATGGATGACGTATTTCCGTGACGGGGTCATATGGATGACGTATTTCTGAACGGGGTCATATGGATGACATATTTCCGAATGGGGTCATGTTGATGATGTATTTCCTAACGGGGTCATGTGGATGACGTATTTCCGAACGGGGTCATATGGATGACGTATTTCCGAACGGGGTCATGTGGATGACGTATTTCCGAACGGGGTCATATGGATGACGTATTTCCGAACGGGGCCATGTGGATGACGTATTTCCGAACGGGGTCATATAGATGACGTATTTCCGAGCGGGGTCATGTGGATGACGTATTTCTGAACGGGGTCATGTGGATGACATATTTCCGAGCGGGGTCATGTTGATGACGTATTTCCGAACGGGGTCATGTGGATGACCTATTTCCAAGCGGGGTCATGTGGATGACGTATTTCCGAACGGGTCATGTGGATGACGTATTTCCGAGCGGGGTCATATGGATGACGTATTTCCAAACGGGGTCATGTGGATGACTTATTTCCGAGCGGGGTCATATGGATGATGTATTTCCGAACGGGGTCATGTTGACGACGTATTTCCGAACGGGGTCATGTGGATGACGTATTTCCGAACGGGGTCATGTGGATGATGTTGCGTCTGTTGTAATGAGACAAATATCGAAGTGGTCTTCAGGTTGTCTTTGAACCGTTGAGATTCGGCTTCTTTTTCCGATGGAGTCTGGGAAAGGAAGGTGTGATTCTTTCTTTGTTTGCGCCCTTGGATTGTGTACAGGGATTGATGTAATATCACCTGTAGGGCATAAATTTCATTTTATTTTATTTCTTTCCGCGATGCTCTATCATTTCAGCTTTTATATCCCGAAGGTCGCGATTGCCCAATCATTTTGGCTATATTCGCGGTGCTCAATCATTTCGGCTATTTATTTTATTATTTTTTTTACTCACTTCTTTTTATTGCGAATTGCCCAATCATTTCGGCTATTTTGCATGCATACATTTTTTACTTGCTGATTTTGTTGCAAGTTGCCCAATCATTTCGGCTATTTTTCATGCATACATTTTTTACTTGCTGATTTTGTTGCAAGTTGCCCCATCATTTCGGCTATTTCACATGCATGTGTGGCTCGGTAGCTTCTTACTGCAAGCTTGGAATTAGACACCGATTTTGGCATCAGCACCTCTACAACTGGGATGTTGCCAGGAGCGAATCATCATTTTCCTCTGTCGATGTCGAACAAAGGTGGCTTAGCGATCAGGGTTAGGATCCTGTCGACTAAGGCTTTTGACTTCATGAGCCGTAAGGGTCTCATAAAGGTTTTTCTCCTTACGAGTCGTGAGGATCACGTAGGTGCGTTTTTTCCTTAGAAATCGTGAGAATTCCTAAGTGTGTGTTCTCTTATAGGTCGTAAGGATCTTACAAGAGTGTTTTCTCCTTATAAGTCGAGAGGATTTACCAGGGTTGTTCACCGTGTAGACATATCTCTAGTCATGGATGGGACTTTGTTAGGGAAATACTTATTCGCGCCCGTGGATTGTATACAAGGGTCAGCGTTGAGCCGCTTGTAGGGCAGTATTGGAGGTTGTGGGGGCTGCTTAAGAAAAGGTTCAGATCCCTGTAACTTAAGACTTTTGAATCTTATGAGCCGTGAGGGTCCCGTAAGAGGGTTCTCCTTACGAGTCGTGAGGATCTCGCAATTGTAATTTCTCCTTAGGAATCGTGGGGATCCCTAAGTGTGTTGCTCTCTTGTGAGTCGTAAGGATCTCACGCAGGTGGTTTCTCCTTACGAAGTCGAGAGGACCTTGCAAGTGTCTTTTAACGAGATTGCGCCCTTTCGGGTTTTCACAAAACTCGCCGGTAGCCCTGCTGTTTTTACTCACGGAGCCCTTTCGGGTTTTCATCCGTGCCCATTTTGCTTATGGACATACCATTTTCTCTTTTTCTTTTCTCTTTTTTTTTATTTTAACGAGGCTGCGCCCTTTCAGGTTTTTACAAAACTCGCCGGTAGCCCTGCTATTTTTACTCACGGAGCCCTTTCGGGTTTTCATCCGTGCCCATTTTGCTTATGGACATACCGTTTTCTTTTTCTTTTTCTTTTTTTGTATCAGCTTCGGGATGCTGTAACCCACAGTAGTTTATCGACGTCTCGGTCAACAGCTAGTTTTAGGACATAGTGGTCCATTGTTAGTTTAAGGACGTTTCGGTCCACTGTTAGTTTAAGGACGTTTCGGTCCGCTGTTAGTTTAAGGACGTTTCGGTCCGTTGGCTGGCTACCACTTATAGAGTTTGAGCTTAGGAAGATAGCGAGCGGACATAGTCGTCGTCATCTATCATTGACCTAGACCGTGACTCGTCAGGTTTAGTACTTTTTTAGGAAGCGACCATTTATTGGTCAGAAGGGCCTTTCACCATGCATGTCCATGAGTAGATAGGCTCCACCCTGGTAGACCTTGTCTATGATATACGGGCCTTCATAGTTCGGCTCGAATTTCCCCCGCTTGGCGCGATTAGGGATCATAGGTCTTTTGACCACTAGCACGAGTTCGCCTTGGCGGAATGTCCGCGACCTAGTCAATCTTTCGTATGAGCGCGTCATCTTCGCTTTATAAGCCTTCAGATTTTTTTGCGCTATGAGCCGGGTTTCATCAAGGGCATTGAGCTTTTCAAGCCGAAGGTGAGCATTCTCTTTGTCTGTTAGCTCGTAATGAACTGCTACTCGTAGAGAGGGTAACTCTATCTCGAGGGAGAGTACCGTCTCCGTACCGAATACCAATGCGTACGGCGTTGTGTTCGTGGCCGTTTTGAACGTAGTTAGATACGCCCAGAGAGCTCCATGCAGTCTCTCATGCCAGTCCTTCTTATTTCGAGACACCGTCTTTTTCACAATCTTCGTCAAAGTTTTGTTGAAAGCCTCAGCCAGACCATTAGCTCGAGGATTATAGACTGAAGAGTATCTCCAGTCTATGTTATGCTGCTGTGCGAAGCGGCTTATCTTGTGGCTTATATAGGCTGGCCCGTTATCGGAGATGATCCGTCTCGGAGTTCCAAACCGATAAATGACGTGCGTTTTGAAGAAATGGAGAATATTCTTCGTCTTCACTTCTCTCAGCGGTACTGCTTCTGCCCATTTGGAGAAGTAATCAGTTGTCGCCTAAATGAATCGATGTCCTCTGGATGATGCCGGATCGATGGGCCCGATTATGTCGGTCCCCCATATTTCAAACGGCCAGCTAGCCACAGTTGGATGTAGTTGATTTGGATGATGATGGATAAAGTCTCCGTGAATCTGGCACGCGTGGCACTGCTTTGCATATTTGAGACAGTCTTGGATTATCGTGGGCCAATAATAACCCATCCGTTTGATCTTCAGCTTCATCTTCGGTCTGGCTTGGTGAGAACCGCAGAGTCCGTCGTGAGTTTCTTGGACGACTCTCTTTGCCTCTTCAGGTCCCAGGCATCTTAGCCACATAGAATCAAATGATCTCTTATACAGAGTATCATTGACGAAAGCAAAAGATAGAGCTCGCTTCATGAGCTGATGTTTTGAGGAAGTATCTACAGGTGTTCGACGGGATTTGAAGTAGTCTAAAAAGACTTCTCTCCAATCCGCAACCTTTTCCTGGTCTCTTATTTGTAGAGTCATTTGCTCGGTCGCTCCCTTTTCTTTGGACGACTCCGGAGATATTTCTGCCGGTGCGAGAACCCGACGGCTTTGCACAACGATCCTCACATCATCGAGGTTTTCGTCAGCCAGTTCTTTAGCGAGCTTGGCTAATGCATCTGCTTTGCTATTTTCCATGCATGGTATACTTTCCAAGGTGTAGGAAGAAATTTGAGTCAGCAGTCGCTGTACTCTCTTGCCGTATTTCACCAACTTGGGCTTGCACGTCTGATAGTTGCCATTTACTTGACTAACGATCAGTTAGGAGTCTCCGTATATGAGGAGGTTTTCAATTCCCATATCAATGGCGATCTCGAGACCTGCTATCAGAGCTTCATACTCGTCTTCATTGTTCGTTCTCGGCTCTGTTAAGGAGAAGGAAAAACGCATTATCCTTCCTTATGAAGTCACGAAGATGAGGCCTACCCCTGATTTGATTATAGGGGTGCTTTGTTTGCGCTTCTTCATGGAGGACGCCCCATCAAAATAAAGTTCCTATTGGGTATCATTCTCTCTTCTCTCCCTGTCGATTGTATCAAACGCATGTTCGTCTGGCAATTCGCAGTTCAAGGGAGAACCGGCAGGTATTGGATGCTCAGCGAGGAAGTCGGCGATAGTCTGGCCTTTCACTGCTTTAAGAGGTCGATAAGTTATCGAGAACTCCATCAATAGCAGGGCCTACTTAGAGAGCCGCCCCGTTAATATGGCATTCGACATCAAATATTTGAGAGGATCCACCTTCGATATGAGATGGACCTCATGTGCCAATGCGTAGTGTCTGAGCTTCGTTATTGCGAAGATCAACGCCAGGCAGTGTTTTTCGATGGGGGAGTAATTGCTTTCTGCCCCCAGGAGAACTCGACTCAGATAATAAAGGGCTCTCTCCTTCCCTTGGTCGTTTTCTTGTGCCCACAGCGCGTCTAAAGAACCTTCAAGGGCTGTTGTGTATAGGACGAGAGGTTTTCCATTAACGGGAGCGGCCAGCAATGGCGGATTCTGCAGGTATTACTTGATTTCGTCCAGTGCGCTTTGGCATTTGCGATCCCAGACGAACGGTGTTCCCTTCTTCATTAGGTGACTGTAGGGACGACACTTGCCTGAGAGATTGGCTATAAATCGCCGGATATACGCGGGCTTCCCTTGGAGAGATCGTAATTGCTTGAGAGTCCTTGGCGGGGGCATTTCCATAATCGCCTTGATTTTTGACGGATCTATCTCGATACCTCAGTGTCGGACGACGAATCTTAGGAATTTGCCCGAGGAAACTCCGAACGCGCATTTGAGAGGGTTCATCTTCAAGTTGTATTGCCGAAGGCGTTGAAATACGATCTTCAGATGCTCTAAATGTTCCTCGTATGATTTGCTTTTTACCACAAGGTCGCCGATATAGCATTCGACGATTTCATGTATGAGGTCATCGAAAATCTTCGCCATGGCCCTCTGATAGGTGGCACCGGCGTTCTTTAGACCAAAGGGCATCACCTTGTAGCAGAATATGCCCGAAGGGGTTCGAAAAGCGCTATGCTTCTGGTCTTCGGGGTGCATCTTTATCTGATTGTATCCTGATGAGCCGTCCATAAAGGAGAAAACATCATGAGTAGACGTATTGTCTATCATCAGTTCGGTAACCGGTACTGGGAAGTCGTCCTTCGGGCGGGCTTTATTGAGATCCTGAAAGTCTACGCAGATGCGCACCGTCCCATTTTTCTTCATCACTGGGACAATGTTGGCGATCCAGTCAGGATATTGAACCTCTTGGATGAAGCCGGAGTCGATTAACTTTTTGACTTCGGCGTTGATGCTCATCTCAAGCTCGAGTCGCATTCTTCTCGGTGCTTGTTTGATCGGCTTGACGTCCGGGGATATTGCCAATTTGTGTACAGCAATCTATGGATCTAGTCCTGGCATCTCGGAATAGTTCCATGCGAAGTAATTTTTATGCTGCATGAGCACGTCTTTTAGTGTAGCTACCCTTTCTTCAGACAACAGCTCAATGACGAAAGTCGGCCACGGGTCACTTGCCGTCCCCAAATCAATTTTCTTGAGGTTATCTGCAATAGTGTGTATCCCATCTTCCAGCTCTTTTGGCGCCGGTGGAAACTCTAAGATTACCTCGTCATCATCATTTTCGAAGCACCAGGGGAGTTCATCCATATTCTCGGGCTCTTCTTCTGACAGCGTTATCACGTGACAGGTACGAGCTCGCTTCCAAGGCCGATGTGGATCTGGTTCTACCTTCGCTGTATGCGCGGTTTTTGGTTCATGCTTCTACGGCGGGCTTACCCTCCAACTGCTGGATGGCGCGAACTTGCCCTGTTGATATTGGTCTTCGACCCAGTCTTTAAATATGAAGCAGTCTTCGAGAGGATGTCCTATTTCCCTGTGATAGGAGCAATAGTCCGGGTGAGAGACTTCGCCTGCTTGCTCGGGGTGTTTGGACTCTGAGTGCATCATCATCTGATGTTTTATAACAAGATCGAATATCTTCTGTGTTTTGTCCTGGGCAAAAGAGTATACTTGACCCATCTTCTTTGTAAGAGATGAATTTTGGTTGCTCGGTTCTTGATCGTGTGGCTTCTTGGTCCCGCTTTGCCGCTGTCGAACGCCTTTCCCGTTCTTTGGTTTGTTTCTGCCTCTGCGTCGGGCCTTTTGTACAACGGGTTGACAAGGAGGAGCATTTTCAATTTTCACAGCCTGTTGAAGGAGGTGTTGTGTCTTGGCTTTCTCGTATATGGCCATTTCGCGATTATGGTCATCTCGAACCTTTTGACCTGCTTCCCTTATAAGCTTGTCCATTTGTTCTTCGAACGACGGACTGGGCATCTTCATGGCGGGAACTCTTTCTGGTTCACGGTTAGTATCTTCCCACAGAGCATCTCCTTCATCATCAAAGTCATGTATGATGTAACAATTGCGGAGTAGCTCCCGTTTCTTGGATTGAACATACCCAAGCCCGGTCGTTTCCATTCTCCCGTTGGGCAATTTTCGCTGAGTTCCGGGGATATTCCATATCTTGTCATAGAACTTAACTTTTCGAGCGGTCTGTTTGAAGGGTACACCTTGGCGCTTTAACAGCCTTTTTAGTCCGTTTGTATAATATCTGGGCAAACGGATGGGATGGAGCTTGTCGAGTGTAGAATCCACGCCGTGCCAGATTTCTTTCTCCACTTTGGTTTCCCCGGATCTGTAGAATAGGATCGCCTTTTCACCTTCTCGCCTGGGAGGGACATAGAACATCTGCAGCTCTTCCACATTGTAGGTATCAAACGCGTCTAGTTCTTTATGAAGCTTGGGTGGAACCATGGCAACTTGCAAACTTTTCCCTTCATCAGCGAAGGTTTGTATTGAAGGCCGAGCAGAGAATACAGCATGGACCTCATCTTCCGAGTCGCTGCCGAAAATAAGCATAGGAGCGGACGGTCCCGGCTTGCTGTACTGGGGTGGCCCTGAATAAAATATCTCTTCCTCTTCCTCGGTATCACTCCCGAAGACCGGAATGGTGGTGATAGCTTTGTTCTCCGGTTTGTGACATCTCTCTGTGTCCTCAAAGTCTGGTAAGAAGTATTTTGCATCTTCGTACTTGAGGACTTCGTTCACAGAGAATGGGTTTAGCTCTCCTGTTACGGTATACTCAAGACCATCTTTGAAATACTTCATACACTGATGCTGTGTAGAAGGGATGATGTTGTACTCGTGTAACCAGGGCCAGCCGAGTAAAGCATTGTAGCATGCCTTGGCGTCAATGACATGGAACTTAATGTCCGTGACAAGCAGGCCAAAGCGTAGTGTCAATATTACAGACCCAAGCGTCCGTGATGACTGGGAGTCAAATCCGGAGATGGTGATTTTATCGCGAGCGAGGTGTTGAACGCTCATGCAGATTTCCTTCAATACCCTTACGTTAAGGAGATTGACGGAGGACCCATTGTCGACCAGGATTTTACCTATCTTGATGTCATGACAGTATCCGGAGACATATAGGGGACGGTTGTGCTCACATGTCCCAAGGAGGAGATCTTCATTGCCAAAGGTGATATCGGCTGTGTGTACTTCTTCCAGCTCGTTTTTCATCTTTTCTTCGGCGAGGAAAGCTTGGAATTGCTCGGGTTCCTACAGTGCCTTGATTAAAGAATCTTCGCCTCTTTGGATAGCAGAAATGCGTCGAGAATACTGAGCTGCGAGGGTATCTTCCTCAAGTGTGCCAGAACGTTGTAATCCACCTTACTTTTCTTTGGCGGGTCCTTGGCTGCCAGCTCTTTGATGGCTTGGTCATCAAGGATGATATCCTCAGGGACTTTTTCTTTTCCCTTATTTTTTCTATTTGACCCAATGTTCGAGGGCCCAAGATTTTTTTCGGGTAGCGTGCGATTACGCAGCTGAATGTTCTCGCAGTTCTTCGGTTCTTCCTCTTTTCCCGAGGTGGATTCTTTGAAGAGAGGGACAAGAGCTATTTCTTCATCAGAATCACTCCCAAAGGTGAGAACTTGCGATCCCCCATAGTCAACCATGTGGCAGTTGCCGGCAGTTCTTTTATGCTCCTCGGTCGTATTTCTTCGCTCCCAACGAGCTTTGCGTTTCATCCGCTTGAAATGTTGCTGGTGAGCAACATATCCCTTCCACCATCTGTTAAAAGCGTTGCACTCATCGGTGGGGTGCGTAATCTTTCGATGATATAAGCAGTAGTTAGGATGTGTTTCTGCTTCACCAAGAATGTTTCCTTCGAAGGGTGGCAGCTTCATTCCTATCGATATTGCTTTATCAAACCTTTTCCTCGTCTTGAACCTGTTTTTATTTGCGACGGATGTACTTTGATCTGGCGGGAGTGTTTCAACTCTTTCGTCCAGTCGTCGGCATTTGGCTTTTTCAAATATGACCATTTCGCGCTCCTGATCATCATTGCTTTTCGAAAGAGCTTCGTTCAAGAATGCATCAATCATTTCGTCTGATGGCCCTAGAAGTTCTGGTTCTGGATTTGCCCCCAGTTTCTTTGTGCAAGGAGCTTCTTCATCGTCTATCGACGAGTGAGAGATCACATGGCAACTTGCCACGTAATCTTCAGATTCATCCGACGAGTCTTCTCCATCATTTCCGTCCTCAAGGACGTAGCTGAGGAACTCTTGGAGCGTGATTGGAGTCCGTGCCTTCTGGTTATACTCTTCCAGCGCGTCAATCTGCTTTTGTAGGTCCGTACGCTTGTCACCAGGCTTCACGGGCTTCTTAGATTTCTTCTTCTTTTTTGAAGACTTCGACGGCTGGGTGTGCGAGCTTTGGCTATCACAACTGATCTTTGGAGTTGGGTGCGGCTTCAGGTTCCAGTGGATTCTTCCATCTAATTTCCGGACATTTGCGGAGATCTTTTAGCATTCTTTTCGTCTTGGCTGAAAGAGCGACCTCCTATGGAGCTTCTTTTACAAAAGAGCATGATGCCCCCGGTGTATCTGTCCTTTTAGGAGTGTGTGGCCGAGGCGGGTTCACCTTCCAATTTTCGGATAATACGAATTTGCCCTGCTGGTATTGATCTTCTATCCAACTTTTGAAGATGTAACAATCATTGATCGGATGGCCCAACATTCGGTGATAAGGGCAATAGTTTGGATTGCTAATATCACCGGGTTGCGCTCGGCGTCTTGGCTCTGGCAGAGTGATGAGCCTGTTGCGCAGTGCAAGCTCGAATAACCTCTTCGTCTTGTCTCGAGGGAACGAGTAAGGGCGTCTCATTTTATCTTCGAGAGATCGAGTTCTATTATTTTGGCTATCAACTGGTCTTAGACCACTGGGCTGCTGTTGAGCATTAGCGACGACGGTCGCTTTCCCCTTTCCCCTCTCGTTTCGAGAGTCCGGATTTGGAGGAGACGGCCTATGACCCATCTGGTCCATTTGAGCCAGTTTGTCGATTAAGGCTTGGAAAGTAGTCGGCTTGAAGAACATCATGAACTGAGAGATAGTTGCATGAGGGTTTAAAGTGCCCACAAACATACCCACCGCCGGTGCTTCTTCGATGCGTTGTTCGCATTTTGACCACAGATTCCGCCATCGTATGGCGTATTGGACCCACGTCTTGCCTGGCTTTACCCTGGCATTGATCAATGCCGTTATTGGGATGCGTTCATTAGAACTCGCAAATCGCTGGGTGAATAACAGCTCCATTTCTGCAAAAGTCTTGACGGAGTCATTTGGAAGTTCAGAGTACCATTCGAAGGCCATTTCTGACAAGCTGCTGACGAATTAACGGAGCAAAAGTTTATCATCACCCCCGGTGTTGCCGCAAAGAGCTCTGAACTGGGCGACGTGCTGGTGAGGATTGCCTGTCCCCTTGTACACATGGAATTTGGGGATTGTGTATCCCGGCGGATATTTTATTTGGTCATACCAGCCTGGATACGGTCGCCCAGTTTTAACGACTTGGTCGGCCGCTTCATTTGCCTGGTAAGCTCGTATTTGCTGAGCTATATAGTCATCCATAGCGGCCTTGGAAATGGTTTCCTCCTTGGCTGCTGAAAGAGCCGGAGGAGGATTAGATGTCTCCCCTCTATCGTCTTCAATAATGATCGGAGGGTCTTCAGCTGGAGGATTCGGCTGTTACATCATCCCTACCATGTCTTGGAAGAGAAGCGCCATTTGTTTTATGTTGGCAGCTTGTTCTGCTGCTTCTCTGTCCTTCTTTTCAAGGACCCTGCATAGGAAGTCAGCATCAGTTTCTTGTTCGTGACGCTGCTCTGATGATGCCTCCGGGCTTTCTTTTAGCCCGGTAAGTGCGGCCATTGCAGTCAGCATCTCCTGAAGCTTCTGCTGTTGTTGTTCCTGAGCCCTTGTTATTGATCGGGTGAGCGGTCGGTGGCCCGTCGAAATGCGGCTTTCCTCCTTTCCGGAAGCCATGTAAACAGTATGCACCGTCATGCCCCCAGACTTGGGGCGTTTGGTCTCAGCGTCTTTACGTTCTGCCGTAGTCACAGGGGATTTCTCTGGCCTCCTTTTCTTTTGAGCAGTTGACGTTGAGGGGGCCGTTGCAGCGGGCACCCAGGCAGTTGTCGTCCTTTGTGGCTTGCTAGGACGGCCCTCTTCCTGCTAAACCTTCAGCTTCTTCTGTCGGCGAAGATGGTCTTGATCGATCACTGACTCTTGGTCACGTCGCCAGACTTTGTAAACTTTGGAGGACAGCCGCTGAGGGGGCTGTTCCGGTTTTGCTTCTGTAACATTCACCACCGGTGGCAGAGATCTATTCAGTACGGCGGTAGGAGAGTTCTTACGCACCTTGTTCAACAATTCAAAGCTATTCCCGATTGGAACAGCAGCATTGACTTCCACCGTTGGGGCTGGTGGAGTTAGCCCAAAGGGGGAGTTGCCCCCAGCTTTCCTTACTTGGCGCCAGTGGCGACGTCGAGCGTGTCGAGCTGTTGGGATTATTTCAGCTTGAGGGGTGACTTCGTCTTGCCCCCTGTTCACGTGAGGCACTGCCGGTACCAGCCTCTTGAAGACCGACGTCCGTTGAGTAGCGGTATCCAATCTGTCAAAGACAGACTTCTGAGCGGGGACGGGAACCGTAGTGGGAGTCGGAACAGTCAGTCTTGTAAAAACCGACCCTTTGGCGGGAGAAGCCGCCTTGACGACTTCAGGAGCAGGGATGGCTATCCTCTTCGGACAACCTTTTCTGAGATTGCAGGCTTCATCATGGGCACATAGGAATTTTGGCCCAGTCTGGCGAAGACTGAGGCGCTGGAGCTGGACGACCCGTTGAGAGGGGCCGCGGTAGTAGCAAGCCGATCAAAGACCGACTTCTTGGGAGCTTCTGGTGTTGGTACGGGGGTGCTAAAGCTCATCGGTGGGAGCATGATCCCAAAGAACAATTCGGTGGTGGCCTGAGTCACCTGATCTACCGACATCGTGAACAGGGAGGCCGCTTGAGGCCCATAAGCTATGCCTGCAGATGAGGCGGAGCGCGAGTTGAAGTTGCAGTTGGAACAATTCATGCAAGTAGATGCCATTGCTATTTTGCTTTCTGCGCCAAGCAAGAAACCAAATCTTAGTACCTCGAACCCAAGGGCAACCATATCAAACCGCGATTCGTTCGCGAATCACGACATACGAAGTGTGGAGTAGAAAGAGGAAAAAGGTCCTACCGGGCATGCCAGAATCTGTTCCCCGCCGAAGGACGCGACCGGGACGTTGGGACGTCAGGCCTGAAATTTGAGGGCAGATGCTAATTGGTGCTATCCGTCCACCTCTCCGAAGATGCCAAGTTGATTTATGGCACCGTGTATCGAAGGTTTAAACGGATGCGGTCGATATAGCAGACTTCGTCAGATTCCCCCTCGTTTGTGACGGGTTCTTGATTGTGGGGACGCTCTTCCCTGCAAGCGCAAGCCCCTGCAGTTAATTACGCTACCGCATCGCGGTAACAACTTTCTCCTTCTCCAGATGGTCACTTCGTGTCGTGGGTGTTTGTTTTGTTTGTGGTTGCCCGTGGATTGTATACGGAGACTAATGTATGTTGTCGCCCGTAGGGCGTGGATTAGTCCAAATCCGTATTTTCTTAGATTTAGGTTTTGGTTTGGGTTTAAGGATACGTTAGCCTCATTTGAGACTAAGATCAACTTAAACGTATGTTAAGGATACGTTAGTCTAATTTTTAGACTAAGATCAACTTAACAGGATCATTTAGATCCGACAAAAGAGAAATTAGGCTCTATTGTTTAGTTTAGGGACATTGCGGTCAATTAGTTTAAGGACATTATGGTCCGTTGTTAGTTTAAGGACATCTCGGTCCATCGGTAGTTTAAGGACATCTCGGTTCAGTTTAGAGACATCATAGTCCATAAGGTTTAAGGACATCGTAGTCCATGAGTTTAAGGACCCCACAGTCCGGTTTAGAGATATCGTAGTCTATAAGGTTTAAGAACATCGTAGTCCATGGTCTTAAGGACACCACAGTCCGTGAGATGTGTGGTTGTCGGGACCCGTCACCTACCTGAAGACGTTGAAGGATAATCTTCTTGTTTTAATAAGATTGGAAAGATCTTTCCATAACAGAATTTTAATTCTGATTAATTAATAATTTATTATTATTAGATCTTTTGATCTAACGGTGGGGAATTTTTAATTCCAGCGCTGGCGCACCTTACGCTAGCGCACTTACGTTCGACACGTGGCGCGCAGCGCAACTGCGCTAGCGCACCCGTGTTTGACACGTGGCATGCAGCGCCACTGCGCTAGCGCACCCGTATTTGACACGTGGCGCGCAGCGCGCCTGGCGCTGGATTTTGAAGCGTTGCTTCAATTTTTGAGTTTTGAAATTTTAAAACAGAGCCTTGCTCTGATTGGAGGTGAGCTGCCTAGGGCGCAACGCACCTGGCGCTAGCGCGTCTGTGTCTGACACGTGGCGCGCGGCGCGTCTAGCGCTGAATTTTAAGCGTTGCTTCAATTTTTCAAATTTTGAATTTTAAAACAGAGCTTTGCTCTGATTGGGGGAAACAAGTGGTTCCGATTGAACTATCATTCCAGCGTCAACCTTGGTCCTTGGCATGTGCCAGTTGTTTGAGGACTGATTTTGTCGGCAAAGTTGCTGCTTAGGGAGCCGGCCTGTGGAAGACAGACTTCCTCTGGGCTTCCTACATCGGTGTTGAGGCACCGAGGATGGGAGGTGGGAGTAACGACCTAAAGAGAAGCCCGTTGATTTTTTGTTGAGCCGGATTGCAAAGATTTGAGGCTGCAAGTGACCCATACTTGACTCCGCCAGATGTGACAGAGCCTGAGTTGCAGTGAGTGAAAGCAAACGCCATTCTCGGAAAAGACGCAACGCCGGCTTCATTATCCCATCACCCACGGGCAACCACAAACACATATACTGCGATTATTTGATCGCGGAAGAACACGACACACGAAGTGTGGAGTGGAAAGAGGAAAAGGTCCCACAGGGCGTGCCAGAATCTGTTCTCCACCGAAAGATACGACCGGGACGTTGGGACGTCTGGCCTAAATTTTAGGGGGCTTATGCTATTTGGTTTTATCCGTCCACCTCTCCGAAGATTCCAAGTTGATTTATGGCACCGTGTATCGGAGGTTTAGACAGATGCGGCCATTGTAGCAGACACCGTCAGATTCCCCCTCGTGTACGAGGGGTTTTTGATTGTGGGGACGCTCTTCCCTGCAGGCGCAAGCCCTTGCAGTTAATTACGCTACCGCATAGCGGTAACCACTTTCTCCTTCTCCAGATAGTAACTTCGTGTCGTGTGTGTTTGTTTTATTTTTCGTTGCCCATGGATTGTATACGGAGACTAATTTGTGTTGTCGCTCGTAGGGCGTGGATTAGTCCAAATCCGTATTTTTTTGGGTTTGGGTTGGTTTAAGGATCGTTAATGCTATTTTAGATTAAGATCAACCTAAACGTTTGTTGAGAATACGTTAGTCTAATCTCAAACTAAGATCTACTCAACATGATTTGAGGATCATTTAGATCCAACGAAAGTGCATTTGAACTCCATCGTTTTAGTTTAGGGACGTTATGGTCCATTGGGTTTAAGGACATCATAGTCCATGGAGTTTAAGGACATCATAGTCCATAAAGTTTAAAGACATCATAGTCTATAGAGTTTAGTTTAGGGACGTTACGGTCCGCAGATTACCATTTTTGAAGTAAGATTCTAGTTTAAGGACATTACGGTCCATAGTTTGTTTAAGGACATTACAGTACAGCTTGTTGGTTGTCGGGACCCACCTCCTCTCTGAAGACGTTGAATAATTACAACGACATGTATCAGAGGTGTGGAGAGATGTACCCTTGAACCAAATTCCAAATTGAGGAAACATCAGTCATAAGCATGGAGGCTCGGTTTATTTAAAGATTTAATCTCATGAAAGACTCAGCCAATCCGGGGTTGACGTTGGCCTCTTATAATGTTAAACACTAGTGTATGCTCAGTGCCCATGTGCTCCCATGTGATATTCTAAGGCAGTGTTAAACACTGAGATCTGAGATGCTCACGTATGGCACGTGAGGCGCCATAGCAGTGTTAAACCCTGAAAGTTGGGGGGCTCACGTGTAGCACGTAAGGCGCCATAGCAGTGTTAAACCCTGAAAGTTGGGGCGCTCACGTGTAGCACGTGAGGCACCATAGCAGTGTTAAATATTGAAAGTTGGGGCGCTCACGTGTGGCACGTGAGACGCTTAGAGTTGGACGCTGCCTCTTTTATTTTCTTATTCTAGTGCTGAGCACCGTTAGGGGGTCGGATCACGTGAGGCGCCCAAAAAAAAGGGTTTATTCCCTTTTCTCTTTTATAAGTGCTGAGTACTTCTCAGGGGTCACGTGGGGTCACGTGAGGCGCCCCAAAAATATGGTCCATTCCATTTTCTCATTTATAAGTGCTGGCCACTTCTTATGGGTCATGTGGCTAGATCTCAGTCTTTCCTTTTTCGTTCCTCAAAGGTGATCATATGGGAACATGCGAGCTTTTATTGTGTAGCGTTGAACGCTAATGAATCACCAGGCTGTTCTTCTATGGTTCTGAGGAATCAAGTTCTCCTTTTGTTCTTTGTAGGGATTAAATTATTTTTAAAGGGTTAAACCCTAGTTTTAGAGGAATTAAACTCCCATATGTTTTGTAAGAGTTAAATTCTTTTGGATTCAGTTCTTTCCCCTAGGTTTTGAATCTGCATGACAGAATCTCCCCGATGAGAATTAATTTCTCAACTTGTGGGGATATCTGCTTCTGCAGATCTTAACCAGAGGAAGAACTAAGTTCTTTGAGAAGAGTTAAACTCTTGGTTTGAAAATTAAATTCTCTTTTTGTGGGAGCTTTGGGGAGGGGTTCCTCTTCTTTAGAGAATTAAATTCTCTCTCTATTTTTCTTCCCCTCTCCCTCTGTGTGTTTTTTTCTCCTTCCCTTGCTCCTATTTATATGAGAAGGAAAAGAATCTATTTGTTAAGGGAATCCCTCATTGAGAGATCATGATTGATTTCATGATCTTTTAGATCAATCGGTGAATTTTATTCACCGTTGGATTTTTAATCTAAAGACCCTCTGTTTAACAGAGACGATTTCTTGTTTGTTTAACTAGATTATGAATATCTTGTTAGTTTTGACAAGATTAGAATTTTATTCTATCATATCTTTTTAGTTTAACAGGATCAGAAATATATTTTCTTAATATAGAATTTAATTCTATCATATAGATATCTCGTTAGTCTAATAAGATTAGAATTTTATTCTAACATAGAATTCTGATCATATGAATATCTTGTTAATTTAACAGGATTATGAAAATATTTTCCTAGGATAGAACTTTATTCTACCAGATGATCACTGTTGGATCTTTGATCCAAAGGTCCTCTGTTTAACAGATAAGATTTTTTTAGTTTGAGAAAGATCAGGAAAATATTTTCCAAAATAGAATTTAATTCTAGAATTTGATAGGAGAATTTTAAATTGGGGCGCTCACATGCTTTGCTTGTGAGAGGCAAGAGAACTCATGTGTTTAACACGTGACCCCTGCTGTGGGTTTTAGCCTGTTTATGTTCAGCGCTCATATGCTTTGCATATGAGCGCTCACATATTTTACACGTGAGGCCTGTTTGGCCATTGGTGATTTATGTTCAGCGCTTATATACTTTGCATATAAGCGCTCACGTGTTTTACACGTGAGGCCTGTTTGGCTATTATTTGTTTTATTCAGCGCTCATACGCTTTGCATATGAGCACTCACGTGTTTTACACGTGAGACCAAATTTTGAGGACTCTCCCTCCTTTTTTATAACGGAACGAGTAGCTCTTGGCCGAAAATTTTGGCGGCAACAGTCCCGCTTCCCAAAATACGTAGATACGGTATGTGACAAAGCCAACCATGTTATCTATGGCGAGAAAATATATTTTCATAGTCACATTATGGCTGTCAATCAGATATCAAGAACAATAAATGAATATCTAACTATCATATGTCCAACCGCCACAATAAATAATAACAAGAAAAATAGCAGAAACTAATAAAGGTCCAACACAGAAATAATATCCCAACCTTATCCATTATGGGATCACAACGACAAAACCATAACTAGAAAATAAATCTAAAGTATCACTAAACTAAATCATCAGAAAGATCTTCACCGCTCAGCTTGCCTATCAAAATATTCTTGATCTTCCCGTGATAAGATTAAAAGAACCGGGCCATGCAAAACTCAGATGTTGGTGCGTCATCATAATAGTAATAATAAACTTAACAGTGTGCTATACCGGATGTCACATGCAAAAGTGAGGTATAAGTATAAACAAAATCAATCACCGGTAATATAACAAGCAAGGTATATGTAGTTAAATATGTCACGTGTATCTTATAGGTATTTGAACCAATGAATGTACTCCTCCATATAACTTAAAAGTATATATCCTGTTACCCTCCGGGACCACGGACGAAGATATATCATGTTACCTCTGGAGTCACGGATCAAGATATATGAATCAAGAATGATTCTGTTTCGTTACCCCCCCCCCCGGGAACTACGGAAACATGTAATGTCCTTTTAAATTACATTTCAGTTACACTTTTGATTTCCCCAGTTCCCCAGGTTTCATTTTCTAAGTTAGATATGAATAATATCTACCTAATACCAATACAGGAGCAGGCAGATACAGGTTATGTCTATTTAGACAACATGTCACGGCCATCAGGATAACAAGTCAGGATTGTTGGTATCGGTAGGTATTATAGGTAACAGTTATTAATATAATAACAAAATGGTTATAGTCTAGCAAGTTACAAGCACGCCAATGATAGTGTATTAAATTGAATAAAGTGTTTATTTGTAATAATATCGTACAAACAGGTTGTAATACGGTTGTAACCGTTATCTAGGTGCGATAAATAATGTAACGAAAAAATAACCATGTTAACTCCTACACTTCGATTTATCGATTGACTAAATTAGAATAGTTTGTTACAATCACTAGTTATAGATATAATTACATAACAGTATAAACTGCAAATTATAAAACTTGTTATTGTTACCTAATTAACGATATATGGATTATATAGATATAAACGGTATAATAATATTAATAAATAAATAATATTACGACTATATATCTATATATTATGTAGACTATAGCATGTAGCAAATTATAAACTTACCTTGGTCTCGACGAATACGGATACGAATACGAACGAAGCAATACGGACACGGAATAATGTCATACGAAGTAACCTCCAAACTTGCTAGGCTCGTTGGAGTTGAATTCGATGGCGACTGAACTTCTGCCGATGGTCTTGGCGATGATGGGTGCTGGCGATCAAGGAGAAGGTAGCTGGCGAGTCTGGGGCGGCCGGAGGTGAGTTTTGAAGCCAGAGAAGTTAAGGTGGCAAGATGTGGGTCTCGGTGGTTCGACGACAGAAGAGGAAGACGATGATGGTGCTACGACGATGGCGAGGAGGTGGGTTCAAGGTGATCGGGGTCGGGGTCGAGGGCCAAAATTTAGGCACGGGAGTTGCGACGACTACGGTGAAGGAAGCCGATGGTGATCTCGGTGGAGGAGAAGGAGGTGTTGGCGGTGGAGTCGAGATTGAGGGAAGAGATGGGTTCGATGCTTCGAAGATGAGGAGGGAGGTGGCTGGAGTTAGGGGTGCTCGGGAGAGGGGTCGACGAAGATGATGTTGATGGTGGCTATGGGTGTCAGTTGATAGAGATGATTCGGTGGAGGGAAGAGGATGAAGGTCCTAGCAGCGGTTGAGGATGAGGTCTAAGGTGGTGGTCGTAGGTAGAGATGGCGACTTGGGTAAGGAGTCAGGGACTTAGTTAATCGGAGAAGGGAGAAGGAGAAAGGAAGAGAGTGTGAGAGAGGGGGAGAAAAGAGATAAAGAGAAAGAGTTTTTTTAATTTAAATAGGAAAATAAAAATATAATATGTTTATATGGTATATGTATAATATATATATATATATATATAGATATATAGATATAGATACATACATACATACATACATATATATATATATATATATATATATATAATTTTGTATATAACTAATAATATTATAAAAGATATTATAAATCTTTGATCCGTCTGTACTAAATCTCAAAGAAAATATATTGGAAAATATCTATACATACGTAGTCTTCTTTAACTGTAACAACTCTGTTTTAATGTACAGAAATTTTTTAAAGTTAATGTACAAATAGAGTATTTGTAAATCCTGAGCACAAGTTATAAATTTGAATTGTTTTTAAATAGCAAAAAAGCACTTATAGCTCATTGGTAAGCCTTGCACTGCTGTAACACAGCCCCTGTGTTCAAATCCCCTCAGCCACATATTATTTTTGCTGAATTTTCTTTTAAACTCTTTGGAAGCCTAAAAGTTTACACGTGCAACACATGTAAAAATGAAAATTCACTTAAATCAAACATGTGGAATATGATATATTAACAGCCGAGAACACGTGGCCCCAATCCAGACCCCAAACCCCACCAAACGACCGACCAAGATGCCCTTGGGGCCGGTGCCGCCGGCGCCGCCGGTCCCAACCATAGGTAATGCCTCCAATTTATACCCAACACCTCTTAGCCTACCCCCACTACTCCTCTTCTGTTTGATTTTCCTGCACATTAACAGAGAATTAAAATGAGCTTTAAAATCAAATTTTAATGCATTTTAATTATCATATTTAATACCCTAAACCATAATTCTACCCTATAAATACCACCCTACACCCTAGTCCTCCTCATTCTGAAATCTAGCATCAAAACTCTTAAAATTTTCTAAGTCCAAAATGTTGTACAAGTGGAGTTAGCCCAAGGTCAAGTTCCGGCGACGTTTCGGGACAAATCCGGCGACACAGTGACTCCATGACGCTTTCAAAATCTTCCTCCATCCTTTCTCTTTACCCTAATCTTGTAAGTTTCCTCTACTATCTTCTTTTCACCTCTTAAAACTTCTTCTTTTCAATGATGTCGGTAAGTGGAGTTATACCGATATCCATCTCTAAAACTTCTTGAACTAACATTTTTTCTTAAATAACTATTTATCTAAATCATTGTACTTAGTTTGTTAAACATTAAACTATAATTTGAAACAAATTTCAATTCAAAACTCCATATAAAAACACTTTTATTGCACTTTTATGGTTAAATACCACAAACTTTCTATTCGACATTACTTCATCATATAGCTCATATTACCTTTAGAAAACTCATGAGGTAATGACCTATCTCATCACAACACTCATCATGATATAGCACGATTGCCTCATTACAATATTTTTGGGACTAATACACTTTTATGATAAAATACCCTAAACTATTAAAAACCGTATTCTTTAAGATTGTTTAATTAAATTCCATACAATTATGTTCTTACAACTCATTTTGGGAAATCCAATTTGATTGGTGCGGGTTATCGTACATCCATCGGACTAGTAGGACGAGATGCAGACCTCCTCACGGAGCACACGATCTCGATGGAATTTTTAAGAAAACGTGATTTCTATTTAATAAATAAATTCAATTTTTAATATATATATATACACATATATATATTATCAAATATCTATTTGAAATATATTTAATAATTTCATGTTTTCTAAATCAAAAGAAAAGAATCATAAAAGTTCATGAAAATACCATCACAAATCAATACAAGTCAAATTATATGAAAATACCCTATACTATTAAAATTAGGTTTATATCCACTAGACTATCTCATCACTTTAAAATTACATCTATGAAAACCCTAAAGACGATAATTAAATACTTGAGGTTTATTTTGAAAATATATCAAAACCATTTTTCATAAAACCCCATTAAGTTATATTAATTTACTATAAGGACCCTAGTAAATATAGGTTTAAACGGGACCAATTCTCTTGAGCCTCAGGGAGCCAGAGAATGTGGGTGCTTGCCTATTTAAGGTAGACAACTAAAACGGGGTTATCAATGGTAATTGGCTTGGAAAAAGTCACAAATCCTGTCGTCCATGTGCAGCAATTACCGATAACTCCAAAACTAATTCAGAACTTCAATTCTTTTTAAGTGTCTGACTCAGTCGGAGTCTCAGTCTAATATGAAATCAATCCATCCATGTATATAATTCAATATAACTCCAATGCAACATGAATCCTTTTATCCAGAATACAATCTATATCAACATGACTTGATTTGATTGATCCATGGATATACATTGACTTGTCTACATGACTATCCATTTATATCCTTATCCGTTTACATGAACAATTGATATCATGGTTTCGGCAAATCTTATATTTAAAAATCACTTCAAAACAATACAATAATACATTACGGGGTTTAAAGGGGTAGATTGGAACGGAATGTGTTTAAAGTGGCATAAGACGGTCACTTAAATACATCTAACTAGAATATCCGTTGCCGTTGTCCCATGGGTTTTGATGGGGACTTGTACTCCTTATACCACAGTCTACGAGGTAAGATGGACTCCTCTCATATACACTGGTATATTCTGTATCAAGTTACAAACAACTGCGTTAACATAACAATCAACATTATACCAGTTATATTATCTTTACCTGTTCAATCTATTTCCATCTCTCTTTGGGACTTACCAAGCGATTGTTCGCTGGCGACATTCATTTTCTATTCTTTCTTTGGAATGTTGTCAGGAGAACCCGACTCTCTGGAGATCGAGCCCATCTCAGAAGACTTAGAGCAGTTCGCCGACGACCCAGAGCTTTAGATACTTGTATATACTTTTATTTTCAGTTTCATGCCATTGTTTAGGCATTGCTTACCAGTATTGTATTTACATTCCAGCATTGTATTGTAAAGAATGTTTAATATATAAAAAGTTGTTATTCATTTACATCTTATGTCTTTCTTGTATACTTTTACATTATATTGCTTATATACGCCTAGCATGTTTACTTCTGAGTAAATACGTCACATGACCCATCACGTCTCCTTACCGTACTTTGGGAAGCGGGGCGTGACAGGTTTTTTTGGTGGCCCATGCAGGTCAGTTCTGCATGGAACTCTACATGCAGGTCAGTTCTGCATGGAAACCTAAGCAATATAACACAAGAATTATAAGATTCAGCAACTAAACATTCTTTATATTTCATATTTCTTGAATCTATCATAACCCTATTTTTCTTTCAAGATTATGGATTCCCCAAACAATACTAGTACCAACGTGATCGGCAACACCACACCACCACCTCTTCCACTTACACCTACCATGGTAGCTTCGATCAACTAGCAGACGGTACTGCTTGAGGTAATTAAGAACCTCTTGGAGGGACAGCAGCAGCAGACTGCTATCCTAATGAACCTTCCAGAAGCGGATGCACCTGGAGTGAAGCAATTCCAGGCACTTCATTCGAAGAAATTTTCTGGGAAAGAGAGCCCTTTGGAAGCTGAGAAATGGGCTCAATCAATCGAAGACGATCTGGCAGCAGCACAAGTGTCAGACATTGCTTGGGTAAGGGTTGCGAAGCTGCAACTCACGAATAACTCTCGAGTATGGTGGAAGGCGGAAGAAAGCCGTCCTACCCTTCCGATCGAATGGAAGACTTTTCGTGACATGTTTGACGCGAAGTATTTTCCAGAGACTGCCCGATTCGCATCAATTCATCCACTTACAATAAGGCTCTATGTGGAGCAAATTAGTGGATGAGTATGATGCAGAGTTCACCAAGTTGAGCAGGTAAGATATGTATTAATATTCGATTATCTAATATCACATACTACACAAATAACATAAGACCGTAACAGGTTTGCGGCACACTTTATTCCGACTGCTGGGATCAGGGCCAAACGATTTCAGCAAGGGTTAGACCAGGAAATCCAAGCTGCTCTAGCTACAGGGGATTTCCTGACACATGACCTAGCTCTGAAAGCTGCTCGTCGATACGAGGCAGTAGTGAAGAAGAAGGACAGACCTCAATATGCCGGTGTGAAGTGCCCTGCTTCTCAGATAGCAGGAGGAGCCTATTCAAGGCCACCATTTGTACGCAGGAAACCGGGAGTACCTTTTAACCGGCCCAGTCCAGATTTCTGTTTTTATTGCAAAAGGAATGGACACCTGGCGAAGGATTGTAGGCGTACTAATCACCTCTGCTTAGTCTGTGGCTCATCCACACATGATATTGGGTCTTGTACTCAAAGACTCAATCAGTATCAGGCACCCAGACCAGCAATCACCTTTCCGCAGCGGCCAGCTATTCAGGCACCTGCACCACGTCTTGCTCTCACAGCTCCACTTCCTCGTGGACCTACTGCACCTCCTCCTCGTCAGTTTCATCAAGCGCAAAGGAACCTACCTCAGGGACAAAGGAACGGACATAGGAATGCTCCTCCAGGAAGGAGGAATGTACCGAGACAACAGGCTTTCACAATGACCGTGGAAGAAGGTGAAGCCACTGGCCAAGTCATCACTGGTAACTTCCCATCTTTCAAATCTATTCAATACTTGTTTACATCCATATATCATTTCCTAAACCTATAACCTATTCCACATAACTTAGGTACAATCTTAGTAGCCTCACTTCCTGCACTAGCACTCTTCGATACTGGAGCATCTTATTGCTTTATATCACAACGGTTCGTCCGAACTCATGAGATTCCAGTCACACCGCTCGTATCCAACTGGAATGTCAGTTCACGGAACGGCGTTCTTAAGGAAACAATGGGACACGACCTGTGTCCAGTAGTCGTCTGCAGCAGAGAATTCTATGCTAACTTTAAGGTGCTGGACATACCGAACTTCGATGTAGTTTTGGGTATAGATTGTATAGGAACTTTTTACGCTACCATCGACTGTCGTCAAAGGAGGGTAGTGTCCGAGATTCCAAAGCATCCGGTCTTTTATTTCAAAAGTGGAGACCGTACCCTGGAGCCCAGCACATACAAAGAAAAACCGAAGAAGGCAGTGATTGCAACTCTACATATGGGAGAAGACAAGCCAAAGGTAGTTCGAGAGTTCGACGATATATTTCTTGAAGACATATCAGGTTTGCCTCCCGATCGAGCTCTTAAATTTGGAATTGATTTAGTACCTGGTGAACAACCGGTGATCAAAGCACCGTATCGGTTAAGCCTTGAAGGTTTGAAGGAGGTCCGTACTCAGCTGGACGAACTTCTGTAGAAAGGATGGATTCGTCCCAGTACTTTAAGTTGGGGATCTCCAGTTTTTCTTGTGAAGAAGAAGGAAGGTTCATACAGAATATGCATTGATTATAGAGCTCTGAACGAAGTAACTATAAAGAACATGTATCCACTTCCACGAATCGACGATTTGTTCGATCAGCTAAGTGGGTCTTGTGTTTTCTCAAAGTTAGATTTTCGTTCGACTTATCATTGGGTGAAGGTCAAAGAGTCTGATATTTCGAAGACAGCATTCATGACTCACTATGGACATTATGAGTTTCTCGTGATGCCATTTAGAGTGACCAATGCACCAGCCATATTCATGAACTTAATGAATCAAGTTTTCCGAGAGTACCTAGACAAGTTCGTTGTCATATTCATCGACGACATCCTGGTATATTCAAAGAATCGGAAAGAGCACGCTGAACATTTACGAATTGTCCTGGAGACCTTGCGACAACATCAACTCTATCCCAAGTACAGCAAGTGCGAGTTTTGTCTAGAACAAGTCGGATTTCTTGGACATATCATTTCAGGCGATGGAATCTCTGTAGATCCAGCTAAAGTATCAGCAGTAAGCGAATGGATGACACCGAAGACAGTGAAGGAAATTCGAAGTTTCTTAGGTTTAGCAGGATATTACAAAAGATTTATTGATGGATTTTCGAAGATTGCAACACCCCTGACCAAGCTCATGCGTATAGATGAAGAATTCATGTGGTCAGAAGCATGCGAACATGCTTTCGTAGAACTCAAGTCAAGATTGACATCAGCACCTATTCTCGTCATACCGGACCAATCTGGAGATTTCGTAGTACATTGTGATGCATTCGGTAAAGGATTAGGATGTTTTCTACATCAGCACAGTAAAGTTGTAGCTTATGCATCAAGACAACTGAAGGTTCATGAGCGCAACTATCTGACACATGATCTGGAGTTGGCAGCTGTTATCTTTGCACTCAAGATTTGGCATCATTATCTTCTTGGTGAAATGGTAGATATCTATTGGCTATAGTACCCTCAAGTCAATTATTGGATCGCAGGCACGTTATTGCAATGATTGAGGGAGGACCTATACCGGTAGAACAGTCTTACTCATGATGATAGTATGCTATCTGGTTTGTCTTTATCATCATGTACATACTTCAGGCGATATTTCAGATCACTATTACATGTTGATAGAGCCCATAGGATTCATGCTTGACTACCAGCAGTATGATGGCGATCATATACGTGAGAGTTGGGTGGTCTATAAGCACATCCTTAAAATATCCTTAGTCGTAGGAGTTTCGAGACTAGGCATCGATACTCAAAGAGTAGACTAGTGTATATGGATCGAGACCCCGACGAGGGGCGGTGGCCGGTCTCACAAGCCATTGGTGATAGTTGGTTCACATAAGAGGTGTTAGTTGGTTCACATAAGATGTATACAGGTGCTCATTGGGTTATGAGTACACCGGACAGACTCGTCGGGAACATGCTAGTTGGTATTATACCTATTGTCAGATAGCAGTTCCCAGGTGACATGTGTATAGGTTAGCCTATCGACCTGAGATTGTCATTTATCTCGTATGAGTTCCCACTGTGCTTTGATTACTACCCTACCATGGCTCAAAGGAGTCGTGCAAATAGGTTTTAGTTGGGTACAGTCCCGAGCCACATGGATGCAGTGAGCGGATCGTCAGGTGATTCGTCTCTCCTGGTATAGAGGGTTGATGTCGCGGAGTGCACAGGTGGCCATCACCAGAAATCCTTGGCCAAGGTAGTCGAGAATTACTGATTCGGATCAGTAGTTTCTTAGGTGGTGATGGGATTCATACCGACACTAAATGTCAAGTTATTAGGCGTCTGGCTTTATCCACCCCCCTAGACTCGATATGCGATACTCATAGGCGAACAGACCGGACTGTATGAATATTGTCACTGTCATGCTCAGTAGGGGTTTCGGGATGAGTTTGCTCGTCGGCTTCCCTTTCGCTCAATACCTGGGTAGCCATTTCGTACAGCTAGTGCCACTGACGTGCTTGTGGTTAAACCCACTTCCAGCGTATTGACGAGTCTTTAGAGTCCCACACAGAGGGTTTCCCTGCTTCGGACGAAACGTTGTTGAGGGCGTATGGTTTTATGGCAGGGTTCGATCAAATACATGCACTTATGCACACATCATAATTCGGATGGATAATACTAGCGGGCTTTGGTTTAAGCCGGATCCTAGTATTATATTGTTGGATTATTTTCGTCTCATTGTATTTGTATTCTTTTGGAATACGGATGCGGGTATGTATATACGGATGAGGGGTATTCTAGTAATTCCGTTACAAGATTACTTTAGATATTGCCATTTCTTTTTGTTATAAACGTTTAGGTTAAATGTTTATTTGATGGAGAGTGTGCCTCTTTTTAGCATTGATTCTAACATGTGCACTTGGTGACTCATGGAGATGAGTCATGTGGTGACATGCTAGGGTTTTTTGTTTGTAATGTGAGATATTTGTTTTGAGCAAGTAGATATTTATTCTAGAGTTGTTTTTCTTTAGTTGTTAGCACACTACATTATTGCTCACAATAAATAACTCACACACACAACAAAAGAAAAAATGAGGCAGACACTTCATTTCTTTCTTGACTTGATTTTTCTTAAGCTCACACTCTTCACCCCATGGCATCTTCTTCAACCTCCACCCTTCATGTCTCATGTGTTGAGAAACCTAGGGTGTATTGAGACAAAGTAATCACAAACTATCTCTACTTCATCTTGGCTATCAAGGTTAGCAAACTAGATACCCGAGTTGCTTCGGTTTTGAGGTCGGAGCTCGTATTACAAACCCTCGAGGTGGATCTTCTTCGATGTGGGGAGACCAGAGATCAAACATGATCGAGGAAGCCATGAGGAGCTTAGGACAGAGGTTGAAGACCGAAAGACACGGATCATTCGGTATAACCTCTCTAAACTCCGTTCATATAGCTAGTTTAGGGTTAATGGTACGATCCGTAGATTAGGGTTCCGTTAGTGCCGGTTTCTAAAAGTTTTTGTTCTGCATTTGGCCACAGGTTGATGGCCGGGGCGCTGGCGTAACCCAACATGGTATCAGAGCCAACCCATTAACCACATACTAATTGATTTAGACGAAGTTAAAGTATCGAAACCGAAACAACTCTGAAATAATACCCAATGTATTCTAGATTCTGTCAATTTTTCTGAGTCTTCTAAAAAATATTTAAGCAACTGCAAAAGACTACCTGTATGACCACTAGAACACTCCCCAAATACGAGCCCAATCCACCTGTATTGACCCGGCCACATTAGGAAAAAATCCGGCCTGGCCGGTCTGGTATGGTTCTTTGAGTTTGGAATTTTGGGCGTGTGCTAGTCTCTGGAATATTGGTTCAGTGGTATTGCTTGTTTAGCCCAGTTTGGATATGGATTTATCTTTTGGCTTAGGGGCGATTTGGGGTGTTTCGAAGTCAATATTTCTAACACTGTTTAAAGTTTTACAGTACATGCATTACTATCTGCAACCGTGAATGTCATTAGAGCGGTATGACTTGTCTAATTGCTATAGTTCTTTTGGACGGGTTTGCGAACGTGACATTCACGTTGATATTCTGTGTTGTGCTGTGTTGTGGCTGAATCATCGTGGTGGATAGCTTGGGTGCAATATTAATACAGTTTAGTTTTATTTGTACATTTGATATCGCAGGACGAGCAACCAATATGTGGACTGTCGTCACTGCCTGTTTGTATATTATTTATTTGGGGAACGACCGGGTTGAGGTCGATGTCACAGTTGTACATATTTTCTTTTCTATACTAGGATTACCCCGTGATGGAGTGCACAGATAGCCGGGTTTTGGAGGGCAACGGGCCCACATCTCATGGCGTTGAGACGGAGGGGGCCTCACTCTAGAATTAGCGGGCTATTCGCCACACTCGTAGGGGGTACAGGTTGACCCAAGGAGGGGTGCTCTAGTTACCGGATTCTGTGAAGTGCCGGGTGGCCCATTCACTTTGATGAAGAGGGTTGCCTCACTTTTGGTTTCTACGGGTGACTTGCTACGCTCATAGAGGTCTAGGTTTTTATTGCACAGGCTATCCATACGACAAGGGGAACGTCGGGTTTCACTTGGAGCTTAAAGGAAACCCGGGTCTCCCAGATTATCAGTATTGTTCTGTAATGTTGCTTATCTGTGATGTTGCATTTATAATTGCCTGGAACGATTATTGCTTATCTGTGATGTTGCATTTATAATTGCCTGGAACGATTATTATATATTGCTATATATATACTAGTAGATATTGTATATGTTTTGTACCTACGCTAGTCCAGCCCCCGCTCTGTCATTAGTTAAGTAACATAACGGGTGATGATGGGCCCAATGGCGAATGCGGATGGCATATATGTACACCATATTTTCGTTCTTTTCTGGTGTGATTAATTGATGGGACTGCGTTGATTCTGATCGATGCAAGGAAAACAGACCTATTCGATGTTGTTGGAACAATTTTCAAAAGCTGTTATTACAAGAACGTTTTCTTTTGTTTTGCCCAGCGGTATTCGGTTATGAATATCCAACACCTCATTCCACGAGACAAGAGTCGAGATCCCTTCACCGGGAGTGACCTCTTGGGCAGAAGTTTGCGTCAGGGTAATAACTTCACTATAGTCGATTACTTTTTTGCTTTGCATCGTGGTATTCAGTTGGAATATCCTGCACTTCATTCCACGAGGAAAGAGCCGAGATCTCTTCACCTGGAATGACTTCTTTATCAAAGGTTTTCGCCACTATATATTTGTAAAAAGCTATCCGGTTCCTTCAACGATATCAAGTTCATTACGTTAAAGGTTTTTCACCAAAAACCATTCGTGACCCTCCGTCATTTCAGACGGCTGGCACTTAGTATTCATGCTATATTTGTTGGCCTTCGTCAAGGCATAGTGTATGGTAGCTATTTATTACTATTCTGTTGCATAGATAGATGCGTTAGTTTGGGACAGTCGTACTACTTTGTTGGCCTTCGTCAAGGGTATGTACGGGTGGGTTCAAATTAACCTGGACAATGACTGGTAGAACTTGACATGTGACTTATGATATGTTGGCCTTCATCAAGGTCATAAGAGCATGGGGTAAAAATTACATCGGGAGTTTCAAACTTACAGGAAACTTGCCAGACATGCGCATACCTTCTGAAGTGTGATAACTTGAGTGGTTTCCATCAGGTTATCATGCGATAATAGTTGGATCCTGATTCCCACTGATGAGTCGGTTTACTCCTCGGGTAATTTTAGATGATCCCGACTAATTTTTCTTTTAGGTTTGGAGGAAAATTTGAAGAAACAGTGGGAGGCATCCTGATTAGATAAAGAGATCAACCATTCTGATCTAGGTAAGAGTGCACACTGAGTGTTTCTTTTCTCTCTCTTTTTGGCCCCGACCATGGCCCGACCCTAGACTAGAACTCATAAACCAAGTTAACCGAACCTTCTTAAAACACACTGGCTTTTAGATTGTTAGAGTTGCATATATCATTGCCACTCCTACTTTTACCCTTTTCTTTTCTCCGGAACATTCCGTATCACTACGAAGATCCACATTTATTGGATATGACCATCGTATAGTAACATACGAACTCGAAGAAACTCGTTTCAGATTCGAGGTTGGTTTCTGGTTCTGGAGAAATTGAATAGGACTATTCAGTTGTCTTTTCCTTTTACCTTCTCTCAGATTGTGAGGGCTCCTAGGATTAGGATAGGTACCACCTATTACGCTTATTGGATAGTCTTCTTCCAAACTATAGGAAGGTGCTGAACGGTAGGGAAGGAAGAAAACCAATTAGCCTAAGTGTGGTGTACAGAAGGTAATAAGTGAAGACAAATAAAGGGATTAAAAAGAGGGCAAAGTAAATTGCGACTGCTATCATTCATGACGAAACCGTGTATATCATTGCCACTCCTACTTCACCTTTGAATTTCTCCAGAACACCCCGTATCACTACAAAGATCCGTATTTATTGGATAATCCATCGTATAGTTACATTGTAAGTCCACGTTGCTCACCCCGGTTCTTACGGGGAGGCGGAAATGGTAAAAAACAATTTTTGACACGAAGCAACATGGACTAAAAGAAGGATCTTTGCTAAACAACAAACTAGCAAACTACTTGAGGTTCTATCTACTATGTCATAGAGATTATACCTCATGATACCGGTCCTTCGGGTCTTCACTCCGCTGTCCTGCTCGTCCATCCAAGCTCCGAGGATCGATCCGGATCTTGATCACCTCCACGGCATCCTTGAGTCGAAGACGATCCACCCGAGAGTTGTGCTCCGAGCTCCACCTCGAGCCGAGGCAACTAGGGCAACAAGATCGCTAGTCTTGATGTCTTAGGTTGTATAGGAGTAGTAGATGGATGTTTTTGTCAACTAGGATCCTTTTTCTCTCAACACATGAGATCAAAGGAAATTTTCAAGAGGAGGAAGATGAAGGAGAACAACCATGGAGCTTTTCCTTTTTCATCTCAAGAGAGAGAATGAGAAATGAATTATGAACCAACCACTAAAGAAAAACAACCATGGTTGCAATAATACACCAACATCATCATGACTAATCTTTTCAAGATAAAGTTGATGGCAACAATTGACTTGACCATTTTCATATCCAAAAATAAAAAGAAAACCAAAGAAAACTCTAGACCTCTCATGAAGGTCCAAGTCAACTTTGGTCAAACGGTCAACAAAGTCAAGTATGGTCAAATGGTCAAAGCAATTAGCCATCACATAATTATCACTAAAAAGATTAGTAAATAATGTCCCCAGCTCATAATGGTTTTGACCGAACCAACTGCCAAAACCCTAATGAGTCCGCCTCATAATGGTTTTGACCGAATCAACTGTCGAAACTCCAATGAGGCACCTCCTCCTTCTTCACTCCTCAAAACTGTGCATACACACCCGCATCCGCATTCCGTAGAATGCGAATGCACAGAAGACAAAACTAATCCATCCATACAATACTAGGATCCGGCTTAAACCAAAGCCCACTAGTATTGCCTGCCCGAATAGCATACGCACACAAGTGCACGTAAGTGATCGTAGCCCTGCCGTAAAACCATACGGCCTCTACACGTTTCGCTCAGTGCAGGGAAACTCTCTGTGTGGGACTCTGAAGACTCGACACTACGCTGGCAGTGGGTTTAACCACAGACCGCAAGCGGCACTAGCTGTACGTAACGGTCCCCAGGTAGATGTCGATAAGAAGGCCGATGAGGTAAACCCATCCGAACTCCTACTGAGCCTGAATGTGACAATCTCCGTACAGTCCGGTCTGTTCGTCTGAGAATATCGCATGGTGGGCCTAGGGGTGCGGTAAATGTCAGTCCCCTAATAGCGGTGCAAGTCGTGTCGGAGTGTAGCCCAGAACACCCCGAGATAACACTGAAAACCTACTAGTATATCTCGCTTGCCCTGGCCAGGGACTACTATGTGTAATGGCTCTCCTAGACACAACGCGATATCAACCCCCAATACCGGGAGAGACGAATCCTGTTTAACCGTCACTGCCTCCAAGTGCTTCGGGACTGCACCCAACTACTACCTGTTTGCACGACTCCTTTGAGCCGTGGTAGGGTAGTAATCAAAGTACAGTGGGAACACACTCGAGGCGAAGTGACAGTGTCAAGTCAGCGGACTAAGCTGTACTCATGTCACCTGGGAACTGATAACTGATGATAGGTATAATACCAACCAACAGTTCCCGACGAGTCCTGTCCTGTGTACTCGTAATCTAACGAGCACCCGCATACTATCTCCAGTACGACGTATTGATGGCTGTGGGACAGACCATCTCCCCTGCTGGGATGAGAAGCGCATACGCTAGTCTACTCCGGAGTATCGATACCCTGTCTCGATAGTCCTACGATTAGGGACCTGCATAAGGATGTGCTTATAGATTACCCAGCCCCCACAAGTGTGACTGCCATCACAACGTTGTTAATCAAGCAAAGATCCTAAGGGCTCTACTAATATGTATAAGCGATATGCTAAAAAGAAACACATGCACATATTGAAGTAGAGACAAACCAAGTATCGTACTACCATTTTGAGCAAGATTGTCTATACAACTGTGAATATCCTAAGCTTCCATCAAGTAATATAAAAGCTAGTATGATACAGTAATGGCCTCTAGGGCATATACACTAACAATCTCCCACTTGCACTAAGGCCATGTACTGGCGTATTGAAGACCTATCATCTCGATCAGCCGCTCGAAGTGAGTCTGGGGTAGGGCCTTCGTAAGTGGATCTGCAGTGTTATTCTCCGAATTTACTCTCTTCACCTCAATCTCCCGGCGATCTACGATCTCCCTGATCAGGTGGTACCGCCTCAAAATGTGCGTGGACTTCTAATGGGACCTGGGTTCCTTCGCTAAAGCTATAGCGCCGTTGTTGTCACAATACAGCGGTATTGGATCAACAATGGTAGGAACCACCTGAAGCTCCGTGAGGAACTTCTTCATCCAGACAGCTTCCTTTGCGGCATCGCAAGCAGCTATGTACTTCGCTTCCATAGTTGAGTCAGCAACGGTTTCCTGCTTGGAACTCTTCCAGCAAACCGCCCCTCTATTGAGGGTAAAGACATAACCCAATATGGACTTGGAGTCATCCTTGTCACTCTGGAAGCTGGAGTCAGCAAAGGCCTCGATCTGGAGGTCTTTTCCGCCATACACCAAGAACATCTCCTTAGTCCTTCTCAGGTACTTGAGAATATTCTTTATCGCTATCCAGTGTTTCTCCCCTGGGTCCGACTGATACCGGCTTACAACACTCAATGCGTATGCTACATCTGGTCTGGTATATAACATCGCATACATTATAGAGCCTACCGCAGATGCGTAGGGTATAGATGACATGCGAGCCCTTTCCAAATCAGTCTTGGGAGACATCTCTTTGGAGAGGGTGATTCCGTGACATGCTGGTAGATTACCGCGCTTGGAATCTTCCATACTGAATCGTTTCAGTATGGTGTCGATGTACCTGGACTGCGAAAGTCCCAACATCCTCTTAGATCTATCACGATAGATCTGGATCCCCAAAATGTAGTTGGCATCGCCCAGGTACTTCATGGAGAACCTATGTGACAAGAATCCTTTGACTGACTGTAGCATATGAATATCATTTCCTATTAGGAGAATACCATCCACGTACAAGATGAGGAATACCACATTTCTCCCTACAATCTTACTGTAAATGCATGGTTCATCTGGGTTTTTGATAAAGTCGAATTCCTTGACAGTATCATCAAAGCAGATGTTCCAACTCCGCGATGCCTGCTTCAGTCCATAAATAGACTTGAGCAACTTGCACACTTTACCGCTGCTCCCACTCTGAATGAATCCCTCCGGCTGATCCATATAGACGCACTCTTCTAAATTTCCATTTAGAAAAGCCGTCTTTACGTCCATCTGCCAGATTTCATAATCGTGGAAAGCAGCAATGGCAAGAAGGATCCGAATGGATTTGAACATAGCCACTGGAGAAAAGGTCTCGTCATAGTCCAAACCAGGTCTTTGACAAAAACCGTTTGCAACAAGTCTAGCTTTATAGGTTTCAACCTGCCCATCTACACCAATCTTCTTTCTGAAGATCCATTTGCAGCCTATGGGTTTTACCCCTTCTGGAGCAAAGTCCAAAGTCCAAACTTTGTTGGTGTACATGGAGTCCATTTCGGTCCGCATTGCATCCAGCCATTTTACCGAGTCACCGCTCTGAATGGCTTGCTGGAAGCTAGTAGGCTCACCATAATCAATAGTGCAATCCTCTCTATCCCCGTCTACGAGAAAACCGTAGTATCTCTCGGGCGGATGTGACTGCCTACTACTCCTGCGGAGCGGCGTAGGAATGTCTTGTTCTTTCGAACCCTCTGGTTCTACTAAGCTTTCAGTAATAGTTTATGTTTCTGGAATTTCTTCCAGTTCTATTGCGCTCCCACTTATTTCTTTTTCTAAGAACTGATGTTCCAGAAAGTGGGCATTACGAGAGACAAAGACCTTTTGTTCTTCTGCGTAATAGAAAAAATACCCCTGGAGTTCTTTGGGTATCCCACAAACTTGCACTGTACTGAGCGTGCCTCGAGCTTGTCCGCATGCTGCTTTTTGACAAAAGCTGGACATCCCCAAATCTTCAGATATTGAAAATAGGGTTTCTTCCCACTCCATATCTGATATGGTGTGGTAGGCACAGTCTTAGTTGGAACTCGGTTCAAAAGATATGCAGCTGATTCTAGTGCATATCCCCAGAATGATCACGGTAACTCAGCGTTACTCATCATGGAACGCACTATATCCAATAGGGTTCGGTTCCGTCTCTCCGATACACCGTTATGTTGTGGAGTGTATGGAGGAGTAAGCTGAGAGAGAATTCTATTCTCTTTTAGGTAATCCAGGAACTCGGCACTCAAGTATTCACCACCTCGATCAGATCTCAGTGTCTTAATACTTTTGCCTGTTTGTTTTTCTACTTCATTCTTTCATTCCTGGAATTTTTCAAAGGCTTCAGATTTATGCTTCATTAAGAAGACATGCCCAAACCTTGAAAAATCATCCGTAAAAGTAATGAAGTAAGAATAACCGCTTCGCGCATGTATAGACATTGGACCGCACACATCGCTGTGTACGAGCCCCAAAAGCTCACTCGCTCTTACTCCGTGTCCAGTAAACAGAGTCTTTGTCATCTTTCCTTTGAGATATGATTGACAAGTTGCATATGATTGATATTCGAACGAATCCAAATATCCTTCTGTATGTAACTTTGTCAACCTTCTCTCATTGATGTGACCCAGTCTACAATGCCATAAGAAAGCCTGATTTATTTCCGGAGACTTTCTTTTAAGTGTGTTCTGTACACTGAAAATCTGAGCTTGATTCAATACGTATATCCTGTTTTTTAATGTACCTAACCCAATCAGAACTTGATTTAGGTGGATGTGGACCACATCGCTTACAAAAGTAAAATCATATCCTTCCTTAGAAAGTAAGGATACAGATATGATATTACAAGTCGCACCTGGTACATAAAAACAGTTACGCAGAATCAATATCTGCCCAGTTGTCAGTCCAAGATGATATTCCCCTACGGATTCAGCGTACATGCTCATTCCGTTAGCAACCCTGAGAGTCATATCACCTATCTTGATAACCCTACGGTTTCTCAGAGCCTGTAACGAATTACAGATGTGAGATCCTGATCCGGTATCCAATACTCAGGAAGTAGGGTTAACTGACATACAATTCTCTATTACAAACACACCCGAAGCCGAAGCCACAACATGCTTCGAATCCTGGCTACTGGCTTTACTAGCCCTGCAATCCTTCTGCCAATGTTCATTCCCGTAACAATAGGAACATCCCTCTTTTACTACATCCAGCCCCGAAAATTTTGCCCTTCCCTTTCCTACTACTTCCCTGGTTTCCTTCAGGGTAGAAGGTAGAGACTGTAGAATCAAATCAGTATCTGACCCATTCTTCAACGTGGTCTTCAGGTCCATGAGCTCAAAATAGCTGGTCTCTGTAAGGACGTTGCCCCCTACAGATGATCCGATAGCCAACCTCGCTATAAGCAATTCGTTCGAGGTCTCAAATCTTGCGATACGAGATTGCTCTCCATATAAATCTTTGTTATGGAGGAAGATAGAAACTAAGTCCATCTTCTCGTGCTGCCTCTAGTATGCACCATCAACTGAGGCTAACACGAGGCACTTGGCTTTTGCACAGTCTTTTCCTGATGTCTTACGGATATCAATATCCGTGACAGGGGAAACTGGTCCTGAGACGGCAAGGGTTGGATTAGTTAAGAGGTGTCCCAGCTTGTCATGAGCAATGGACATCTGGACAGACCTTTGCCAATCATAACAGTCAGATTTAGTCATTTTATTATTTAGATGTAACCTACGTGTGGTCACTGGGTCGCTGCAATTAAAAGAGAGAGAAGAAAACACTCAGCATGATGCTCTTGCAAGTTTAGATTGGTTTTTAATTTATCTAAACAGGATGGCTCCCACTGTCTCTCGAATCCCTCCTCAAAACAAAAAGGAAGAATTAGTCGGGATCAATCTCACCGTACAATACTTGCTTAACCGATCAACCAGGCCAGTGTCGGTACTTCGAGGGAGGTTTTCCAACGCTTTCGCGAAGTTCCTTAATTAAGTAACCTCTTTTCCCTGTGGGCGTAGCCCCGCTAACACCTTTCTAGACACCTACTTGGTTTATAGCATTGATCGTTAAGTGAGAAAGTTCCCGAGGAGTAGCATATACTCACAGTAAGATCGGGATCGTGTGATAAAACTGAAGGAATCCTAACAGAATCATCACACTCCAAATGGTATGCAGCGCTAGCAAGTTTCAGTTTCTTTAGAAAGTCCTGATGTGGATTTTTGCCCCATGCTCTTATGACCTTGACGTAGGTCAAAATATCATAAGTCACATGTCAAGTTCTACCCATCATTATCCAGGTTAATTTTAACCCACCCGTACATACCCTTAACGTAGACCAAAATAGTAGTACGACTGTCCCAAACCAACGCATCTATCTATACTACAGATAAATATCCGGCGGCTACCAATCACTATGCCTTGGCGTAGGTCAAAATACATAGCTTGAATACTACCGAATATTTAACTGAAATGATGGAGGGCTACGAATGGTTTCGGCGAAACCGTGAACGTAGTGAACTTGATATAATCGATGGAACGAGATAGCTTTTAAAAGTAGTTCAAGCTCCGCGTTTAAAAGTTAGTTTTTGAAAAGAACCGAGTGGTTTTGAAAGTGTTCCAACGACTTTACTTTGGTTTATTTTCTTGCATTAATTTAATGCGTCCCATCATTTAATCCTACCATTGCAGAAAACAACGAAAATATGACGTACGCTTATGCCATCCGCATTCGCCACGGGGCCCCGTCATCACCCGTTAGGTTACTTAACTAACGACAGAGCGGGACTGGGCTAGCGCGGATGCAAAACATAAGCAACACCTAAATAGATATCATATATAGATATATACATTCGTCAGATACAATGATAGCCATTCCAGATCACAGATGAACACTTTGGATATACTAGGAATCCTGGTTTCGTTCGAGCCTGCAATGAAAGACGGATTACACGGTCGCGATGAATAGCCAATACCCTACCCTAGACCCCTACGGGTGCGGAAAACTACCCGCCAAGTACCCGGAGCGAAGCAACCTCCCTCAACAACGTGAGTAGGCCACTCGGCACTTCGAGATACCCGGTAGTTTGTGCACCCTACCTTGGGTCTATCCTAGGAGCAAAAACAGTAAAAGAAATTATACAATGGCGGCTACAACCTCATCCCGGATGTGCGGCCATAAAATAATATTACATCAATTACAAATTTACAATGAAAGAAAGAAAAAGAAACTCTCATCTCACATCCACCCGGCTATTCATCCGCGACAATCCAACGAGTTCATATACACAAACCATCAACATTACAGATCACAGATATGTATAACCCCCACTAATCGACGTATAGCGATTAGCAGACGTTCAATACATATATCACATCACAGATAAAATCCTTTAGCCAAAGTCTACGGAATTCCGATCAAAATACGGATTTGTAACCACCCTAAACACAAATTTGTTCTCTGGAAATTCTGGGCAGAAACAACATATACTAAAAATCCCAAAACCTCCAACTAAGTAAATTGCACCAAAAACGGTCCACGGCCGAGTCAACTCGGCCGCGGATCCGCGGCTCTTTGATCGACTCACTGGATCGTTTTTAGTGGGTGTTTTTAGAAAACCCTGAGCCGATTTTTCATGTATGTCAAATTATTTTTAGAGAAGTATAAAAAATCGGCAGAAACATGGTTTTTCCGGACGTGTTTTGCGATTTTTTTCCGATCGAAGTTCCAAATACTTTGCTAACAAGCTAGTTTATGTTTAGCCTGGCTCTGATACCACTGTAAGTCCTCGTTGCTCACCCCGGTTCTTACGGGGAGGCGGAAACGGTAAAAAACAATTTTTGACACGAAGCAACATGGACTAAAAGAAGGATCTTTACTAAACAACAAACTAGCAAACTACTTGAGGTTCTATCTACTATGTCATAGAGATTATACCTCACGATACCGGTCCTTCGGGTCTTCACTCCGCTGTCCTGCTCGTCCATCCAAGCTCCGAGGATCGATCTGGATCTTGATTACCTCCGCGGTCTTCTTGAGTCGAAGACGATCCACCCAAGAGTTGTGCTCCGAGCTCCACCTCGAGCCGAGGCAACTAGGGCAACAAGATCGCTAGTCTTGATGTCCTAGGTTGTATAGAAGTAATAGATGGATGTTTTTGTCAACTAGGATCCTTTTTCTCTCAACACATGAGATCAAAGGAAATTTTCAAAAGGAGGAAGATGAAGGAGAACAACCATGGAGCTTTTCCTTTTTCTTCTCAAGAGAGAGAATGGGAAATGAATTATGAACCAACCACTAAAGAAAAACAACTA
Organism: Agapanthus africanus; assembly: GCA_030015575.1. Lineage (NCBI taxonomy): Eukaryota > Viridiplantae > Streptophyta > Magnoliopsida > Asparagales > Amaryllidaceae > Agapanthus > Agapanthus africanus. The sequence goes on along the minus strand of CM057338.1, from coordinate 943,176,960 downwards.
TGGTTGTAATAATACACCAATATCATCATGACTAATCTTTTCAAGATAAAGTTGATGGCAACAATTGACTTGACCATTTTCATATCCAAAAATAAAAAGAAAACCAAAGAAAACTCTAGACCTCTCATGAAGGTCCAAGTCAACTTTGGTCAAACGGTCAACAAAGTCAAGTATGGTCAAATGGTCAAAGCAATTAGCCACCACATAATTATCACTAAAAAGATTAGTAAATAATGTTCCCGGCTCATAATGGTTTTGACCGAACCAACTGCCAAAACCCTAATGAGTCCGCTTCATAATGGTTTTGACCGAATCAACTGTCAAAACCCTAATGAGGCACCTCCTCCTTCTTCACTCCTCAAAACTGTGCATACACACCCGCAACCGCATTCCGTAGAATGCGAATGCACAGAAGACAAAACTAATCCATCCATACAATACTAGGATCCGGCTTAAACCAAAGCCCACTAGTATTGCCTGCCCAAACAGCATACACACACAAGTGCACGTAAGTGATCGTAGCCCTGCCGTAAAACCATACGGCCTCTACACGTTTCGCTCAGTGCAGAGAAACTCTCTGTGTGGGACTCTAAAGACTCGACACTATGCTGGCAGTGGGTTTAACCAAAGATCGCAAGCGGCACTAGCTATACGTAACGGTTCCCAGGTAGATGTTGTTAGTGTATATGCCCCAGAGGCCATTACTGTATCATACTAGTATGTATATTACTTGATGGAAGCTTGGGATATTCACAGTTGTATAGACAATCTTGCTCGAAATGGTAGTATGCTACTTGGTTTGTCTCTGCTTTAATGTGTACATGTGTTTCTTTTATTATATCACCTATACGCATTAGTGGAGCCCTTAGGATCTTTGCTTGATTACCAGCGTTGTGATGGCAGTCACACTCGTGGGGGCTGGGTAATCTACAAGCACATCCTTATTTACACATCCCTGGTCGTGGGATTATCGAGACATGGCATCGATACTCCGGAGTAGACTAGCGTATGCGCTTCTCATCCCAGCACGGGAGACGGCCTGTCCCACAGCCGTCAGTACGTCGTACTTGAGATAGTATGCGGGTGCTCGTTGGGTTACGAGTACACTGGACAGGACTCGTCGGGAACTGTTGGTTGGTATTATACCTATCGTCAGTTATCTGTTCCCAGGTGACATGAGTACAGCTTAGTCCGCTGACTTGACACTGTCACTTCGCCTCAAGTGTGTTTCCACAGTACTTTGATTACTACCCTACCATGGCTCAAAGGAGTCGTGCAAACAGGTAGTAGTTGGGTGCAGTCCCGAAGCACTTGGAGGCAGTGACGGTTAGACAGGATTCGTCTCTCCCGGTATTGGGGGTTGGCATCGCGCTGTATCTAGGAGAGCCATTACACATGTAGTCCCTGGCCAGGGCAAGCGAGATATACTGGTAGGTTTCCAGTGTTATCTCAGGGTGTGCTGGGCTACACTCCGACACGACTTGTACCACTATTAGGGGACTGACGTTTTACCGCCCCCTAGGCCCGCCATGTGATGTTATCAGACGAACAGACCGGACTACAAGGAGACTGTCACATTCAGGCTCAGTAGGAGTTCAGATGGGTTTACCTCGTCAGTCTTCTTATCGGCATCTACCTGGGGACCGTTACGTACAGATAGTGCCTCTTGCGGTCTGTGGTTAAACCCACTGCCAGCGTAATGTCGAGTCTTTAGAGTCCCACACAGAGGGTTATTCGCTTTTAGGTAAAATGAGTAGAGGTCGCATGGTTTTGCGACGGGTTCGTTCACATTCGCGCACTTGTGCACGTTTTGTGTCCGGACAGCTTATACTAGCGGGCTTTGGTTTAAGCCGGATCCTAGTATATGATTTGGGATTGGTTTTATCTCATTGTATTCATGTTCCTCGGAACACGGATACGGGTGTGTATGCACAGTTGACTGAGGGAGAGGCAGAGGACTTTCATTAGGGTTGATTACCATTGTCATTTTCTTAACCCTAATGGTTATGTGTGAAATATGATTTATTGATATTAGTTAATTATAATTGTGCATGGTTAGGGTTGTTGACCATTTGACTTTATTTGACTTGTTGACCTAGGTTGACAACTTGACCATAATCATTCCATAAGAAAGATGCTCTTTGATTCTAGCAAAAAGCATTTAATATGAAATGATAATGGTCATTTCTTGATTAAACCATGACAATTATATTTAGCTAATTATCTATTTTCATAATTCACACATATATGTGAGAAGAATGGTTTATTTCTTCTCATTCTATCATTTTGATTCTCTCTCCTCCTCTTCCTCTCTCTCTAGCTCTCCCCTCTCATGAGTTGAGAATCCCTTGAGCTTGAGATAAATCCTTCTAAAAAACTCTCTACTCTTTCTGAGGTTCTAGGATTAGCACTCCAAGCATCTTAGTTACTTCTAGTTTGAAGTTGAAGCCAAAGGTTAAGGCCCTCGGGTGGATCTTTCTTCGACAAGAGAAGGCGACAAGGAGATTCCTTTCTTTCACTCCAAGGAGCAAGAAGAGAAGGACTTGAAGACCTAGGTATAACCCCTTAACCGAGTAGCTAACTCCTTTAGCTTTGTTTGTTAGTTTTGTTTAGCAAAGATCCCTCCTTTAGCAAGTCCATGTTGTCTAGTGTTGTAAAAATCAAAATTTTCATAACGTTTCCGCCTCCCCGCATGCACCGGGGTAGGCAACGTGGACTTACAGTGGTATCAGAGCCTAACTAAACATAAACTAGCTAGTTAGTAAAGTATATAGAACTTCGATCGGTAAAAATCACAAAACATTTTTCAAAAACCCCAAGTTTCTGCCGATTTTTAAACCTGCTTTAAAAATAATAAATCACACCTTAAAAATCGGCTCAGAGTTTTTACAGTACACCCAAGAAAAACGAACCAGCGAGCCGACCAACTCACCGCGGTTCCGCGGCAGAAGCTTGCTTCTGCCGCGGATCCGCGACCGAGTTGACTTGGCCGCTTCTGCCGCGGATCCGCGACCGAGTTGACTCGGCCGCGGCTCGTTTCTCTTGCAGTGTTCTTATTTTATGGTTTTGGGATTTTTAGGATGGTTTGTTTCTGCCCAGATTTTCCAGAGAGAAAATTTGTTTTCCGGGTAGTTACAAATCCGTATTTTGATCGATCTTCCCTATACTTTGACTAATGGGTTATATCTGTGATGTATTATATGTATTGAACGTCTGCTAATCGCTATACGTCGATTAGTGGGGGTTATACATATCTGTGATCAGTAATGCTTGTTGGTTTGTGTATATGAATTCGTTGGATTGTCGCGGATGAATAACCGGGGGGTTGTGAGATGAGAGTTTTCTTATTCTTTCAATTCTTGTAATATGTAAATTGATGTAATATTATTTGTTTGGCCGCACATCCGGGTTGAGGTTGTAGCCGCCATTGTATAATTTCTTTTTACTGTTTTTGCTCCTAGGATAGACCCAAGGAGGGGTGCACAAACTACCGGGTATCCCGAAGTGCCGAGTGGCCTACTCACGGTGTTGAGGGAGGTTGCTTCACTTCGGGTACTTGGCAGATAGTTTGCCGCACCCGTAGGGGTCTAGGGTGGGGTATTGGCTATTCATCGCGACCGTGTAATCCGATTTTCGTTACAGGCTCGAACGGAATGCGGATTCCTAGTATATCTGTGATCTGGATTGGCTATCATTGCTATATATATATATACGATATCTATTTAGGCGTTGCTTATGTTTTGCATCCGCGCTAGCCCAGTCCCCGCTCTGTCGTTAGTTAATTAACCTAACGGGTGATGACGGGGCCCTGTGGCGAATGCGAATGGCATAAGCGTACGTCATATTTTGGTTGTTTTCTGCAATAGTAGGATTAAATGATGGGACGCATTGGAATTAATTCAAGAAAATAAACCAAGTAAAAGTCGTTGGAACACTTTCAAAACCACTCGGTTCTTTTCAAAAACCAACTTTTAAATGCGGAGCTTGAACCACTCCTTTTAAAAGCTATCTCGTTCCATCGATTATATCAAGTTCACTACGTTCACAGTTTCGCCAAAACCATTCGTAGCCCTCCATCATTTCAGTTAAATATTCGGTAGTATTCAAGCTGTGTATTTTGACCTCACGCCAAGGCATAGTGATTGGTAGCTGCCGGATATTTATCTGTTGCATAGATAGAATGCCTTGATTTGAGACAGTCGTATTGCCATTTTGGCCTACGTCAAGGGTAGGTACGGGTGGGTTCAAATTAACCTGGATAATGATGGGTAGAACATGACATGTGACTTATGACATTTTGACCTCACGCCAAGGTCATAAGAGCAAGGGGCAAAAATCCACATCGGGAGTTTCATAAGTACTGAAACTTGCTAGCGCTGCATACCATTTGGAGTGTGATAATTCTGGTAGGATTCCTTCAGTTTTGTCACGCGATGATATTTGGATCCCAATCCTACTGTGAGTATATGCTACTCTTCGGGAAATTTCTCACTTAACGATCAATGCTATAAACCTAGTAGGTGTCTAGAAAGGTGTTAGCGGGGCTACGCCCCCAGGGAAAAGAGGTTACTTAATTAAGGAACTTTGCGAAAGCGTTGGAAAACCTCCCTCGAAGTACCGACACTGGCCTGGCTGAACGGTTAAGCAAGTATTGTACGGTGAGATTGATCCCGACTAATTCTTCCTGTTTGGTTTGAGGAGTGATTCGAGAGACAGTGGGAGCCATCCTGTTTAGACAAACTAAAAACCACTCTAAACTTGCAAGAGCATCATGCTAAAGTGTTTCTTTTCTCTCTCCTAATTGCAGCAACCAATCAAGATGACCGGACTTAAGTTATTACTAGATAAAAACATACTGACAGGGCCAAACTACAAAGATTGGCTCAGGAATGTCAAAATGGCAATCACTTATAACAAGTTGGGGTATCTTCTTACCACCAAAGCTCCCCCTGTCCCAGCTCCCAAAACCAGTGTCATAGGTAGGGAAATCTATAAGACCTGGGAAATCGACTGCGCGAAGGCCAAGTGCCTCATGCTTGCCTCTATGGATAATGAACATCAGAGGAGGCACGAGAATATGGACCTCGAATCCATATTTCTCCATACAAAAGAACTGTATGGAGAGAAATCTCGTATCGCCAGATACGAAGTGTCGAAGAAGCTATTTTCGATAAGATTGGTCGTCGGATCATCAGTAGCGGAACACGTGCTTAAGATGATTAGCTACATTGAGGAGCTCACGGACCTTGGGACCACGTTGGAGAATGAACTCTATACAGACTTGATTCTCCAGTCCCTTCCTTCCACTTACGCCCAGTTTATCCTAAACTTCAACATGCAAGGAAAGGAGGTTGACCTTTCCGAGCTTCTGAACATGTTGAGGAGTGCTGAGGGCACCCTACAAAAGGGTAGGGAAACATCCACTTTGTTTGTAGGAGGATCTTCCTCTTCTAAGTCCATGGCGAAAGCCAAGGGAAAGAAGAAGAAAGCCCCCGCTAAACCAAGGGGCGGTGTTAGTAAAGTGGATACGAAGAGAAAGGCAAAAGCAACAAAGGTAGCGGGAAAGCTTGTGGGAAAAGAAGAGTGCTTTTACTGTCACAAGAGTGGACACTGGAAGAAAAATTGCAGGGCTTAGAAGGCCAAAACACAGGATCTGAAGCAAGTTGCGGCTTCAGCTTCAGGTGTGTATGCTATTGAAAACTGTCTATCAATAAACTCTACTTCTTGGGTATTGGATACCGGATCAGGATCTCATATCTGTAATTCTTTGCAGGGGCTGAGAAAGCGTAGGTTTTTGAAGGCAGGTGACATGACCCTCAAAGTTGCAAACGGAGCTAGCATGGATACTGAGGCCGTGGGGGACTATCACCTAGGGATGTCAGATGGACATGTTTTGGTTTTACGTAATTGCTTTTTTGTACCCAATGCAACTTGTAATATCATTTCTGTATCTTTAATATCTAAAGAAGGTTATGAATTTGCGTTTGTAAGTAATGTTGTGAACATTCACCTTAATCAAGTTCTGATTGGGTCAGGTACATTAAGCAATGGTATATACGTATTGAACCAACCATAGATTTTCAATGTCCAGAATACACACAAAAGAAAGTCTCCAGATATCAATCAGGCTTTCTTATGGCATTGTAAACTGGGTCACATCAATGAGGGAAGATTGACGAAGTTAAATACTGAAGGATATTTGGATCCGTTCGAATATCAATCATATGCAACTTGTCAATCCTGTCTCAAAGGAAAGATGACAAAAACTCCGTTCACTGGACACGGAGTAAGAGCAAGCGAGCTCTTGGGACTCGTACACAGCGACGTGTGCGGTCCAATGTCTACACATGCGTGAAGCGGTTATTCTTACTTCATTACTTTTACGGATGATTTTTTAAGGTTCGGACATGTCTTCTTAATGAAGCATAAATCTGAAGCCTTTGAAAAGTTCCAGGAATACAAGAATGAAGTAGAAAAATAAACAGGCAAAAGTATCAAGACACTAAGATCTGATCGAGGTGGTGAATACTTGAGTGCCGAGTTCCTGGATTACCTAAAAGAGAATGGAATTCTCTCTCAGCTTACTCCTCCATACACTCCGCAACATAACGGTGTATCGGAGAGACGGAACCGAACCCTATTGGATATGGTACGGTCCATGATGAGTAACGCTGAGTTACCGCGATCATTCTGGGGATATGCGCTAGAATCAGCCGCATACCTTTTGAACCGAGTTCTAACTAAGACTGTGCCTACCACACCATATGAGTTATGGAGTGGGAAGAAACCTTATCTTCAATATCTGAAGATCTGGGGATGTCCAGTTTTTGTCAAAAAGCAGCATGCAGACAAACTCGAGGCACGCTCAGTACCGTGCAAGTTTGTGGGATACCCAAAGAACACCAGGGGGTATCTTTTCTACCACGCAGAGGAACTAAAGGTCTTTGTTTCTCGTAATGCCCACTTTCTAGAACACCAGTTCTTGGAAAAGGAAATTAGTGGGAGCGCAGTAGAACTGGAAGAAATTCCAGAACCACAAACTATTACTAAAAGCTTAGTAGAACCAGAGGGTTCGAAAGATCAGGACATTCCTACGCCGCTCCGCAGGAGTAGTAGGCAGTCTCATCCGTCCGAGAGATACTACTGTTTTCTTATAGACGGGGATAGAGAGGATTGCATCATTAATTGTGATGAGCCTACTAGCTTCCAGCAAGCCATTCAGAGCGTTGACTCGGTAAAATGGTTGGATGCAATGCGGACCGAAATGGAGTCCATGTACACCAACAAAGTATGGACGTTGGACATTGCTCCAGATGGGGTAAAACCCGTAGGATGCAAGTGGATCTTCAAAAGGAAGATTGGTGTAGATGGACAGGTTGAGACCTATAAAGCTAGACTTGTTGCAAAGGGATTTCGTCAAAGACCTGGTTTGGACTATGACGAAACCTTTTCTCCAGTGGCTATGCTGAAATCCATTCGGATCCTTCTTGCCATTGCTGCCTTCCACGATTATGAGATTTGGCAGATGGACGTAAAAACCGCTTTTCTAAATGGAAATTTAGAGGAGTGTGTCTATATGGACCAGCCAGAGGGTTTCATTCAGAGTGGGAGCAGCGGAAAAGTGTGCAAGTTGCTTAAGTCCATCTATGGACTAAAGCAGGCATCGCGGAGTTGGAACATCTGTTTTGATGAGACGGTCAAAAAATTTGGCTTTATCAAAAATCCAAATGAACCATGCATCTATAGTAGATTTGTAGCAAGAACTGTCGTATTCCTCGTTTTGTACGTGGATGGCATTCTGTTGATAGGAAATGGCATTCCTATGCTACAATCTGTCAAGGGGTTCTTGTCATACAGGTTCTCCATGAAAGACCTGGGTGATGCCTCCTACATTCTGGGGATCCGGATCTATCGTGATAGATCCAAGAGGATATTAAGACTTTCGCAGTCCAGGTACATCGACACCATACTGAAAAGATTCAGTATGGAAGATTCCAAGAGCGGTAATCTACCGGCTTGTCACGGGATCACCCTCTCCAAAGAGATGTCTCCCAAGACTGATTTGGAAAGGGATCGCATGTCTATTATACCCTACGCTTCTGCGGTAGGCTCTATAATGTATGCGATGTTGTGTACCAGACCAGATGTTGCTTACGCACTGAGTGTGGTAAGTCGGTATCAGTCAAACCCTGGGGAGAAACACTGGATAGAGGTAAAGAATATTCTCAAGTACCTGAGAAGGACTAAGGAGATGTTCTTGGTGTATGGAGGAAAAGGCCTCCAGATCGAGGCCTTTGCTGACTCCAGCTTCCAGAGTGACAAGGATGATTCCAAGTCCATGCCGGGCTTTGTCTTTACCCTCAATGGAGGGGCGGTGTGTTGGAAGAGTTCCAAATAGAAAACCGTTGCTGACTCGACTATGGAAGCGGAATATATCGCTGCATCTGATGCCGCAAAAGAAGCCGTCTGGATGAGGATGTTCTTGAACGAACTTCAGGTGGTTCCGTCCATTGTTGATCCAATACCTCTGTATTGCGACAACAAAGGGGCTATAGCTTTAGCGAAAGAACCCAGGTCCCATCAGAAATCCAGACACATCTTGAGGTGGTATCACCTGATCAGGGAGATCGTGGATCGCCAGGAGATCGAGGTTCGGAGGGTTACTTCAGATGATAACACTGCAGATCCATTCACGAAGGCCTTACCCCAGACTCAGTTCGAGCGGCTGATCGAGATGATAGGTCTTCGATACGCCAGTGCATGGCCTTAGTGCAAGTGGGAGATTGTTAGTGTAGATGCCCTAGAGGCCATTACTGTATCATACTAGTATGTATATTACTTGATGGAAGCTTGGGATAATCACAGTTGTATAGACAATCTTGCTCGAAATGGTAGTATGCTACTTGGTTTGTCTCTTCTTTAATGTGTACATGCGTTTCTTTTATTATATCACCTATACGCATTAGTGGAGCCCTTAGGATCTTTGCTTGATTACCAGCGTTGTGATGGCAGTCATACTCGTGGGGGCTGGGTAATCTACAAGCACATCCTTATTTACACGTCCCTGGTCGTGGGATTATTGAAACAGGGCATCGATACTCCGGAGTAGACTAGCGTATGCGCTTCTCATCCCAGCACGGGAGACGGCCTGTCCCACAGCCGTCAGTACGTCGTACTTGAGATAGTATGCGGGTGCTCGTTGGGTTACGAGTACACTGGACAGGACTCGTCAGGAACTGTTGGTTGGTATTATACCTATCGTCAGTTATCAGTTCCCAGGTGACATGAGTACAGCTTAGTCCGCTGACTTGACACTGTCACTTCGCCTCAAGTGTGTTCCTACTGTACTTTGATTACTACCCTACCACGGCTTAAAGGAGTCGTGCAAACAGGTAGTAGTTGGGTGCAGTCCCGAAGCACTTGGAGGCAGTGACGGTTAGACAGGATTCATCTCTCCCGGTATTGGGGGTTGACATCGCGCTGTGTCGAGGAGAGCCATTACACAAGTAGTCCCTGGCCAGGGCAAGCGAGATATACTGGTAGGTTTCCAGTGTTATCTCAGGGTGTTCTGGGCTACACTCCGACACGACTTGTACCGCTATTAGGGGACTGACGTTTTACCGCCCCCAAGGCCCGCCATGCGATGTTATCAGACAAACAGACCGGACTGTACGGAGACTGTCACATTCAGGCTCAGTAGGAGTTCAGATGGGTTTACCTCGTCAGTCTTCTTATCGGCATCTACCTGGGGACCGTTACGTATACCTAGTGCCGCTTGCGGTCTGTAGTTAAACCCACTGCTAGCGTAGTGTCGAGTGTTTAGAGTCCCACACAGAGGGTTATTCGCCTTTAGGCAAAATGAGTAGATGTCGCATGGTTTTGCGACGGGGTTCGTTCACATTCGCGCACTTGTGCACGTTTTGTGTCCGGACAGCTTATACTAGCGGGTTTTGGTTTAAGCCGGATCCTAGTATATGATTTGGGATTGGTTTTATCTCATTGTATTCGTGTTCCTCGGAACATGGATACGGGTGTGTATGCACAGTTGACTGAGGGAGAGGCAGAGGACTTTCATTAGGGTTGATTACCATTGTCATTTTCTTAACCCTAATGGTTATGTGTGAAATATGATTTATTGATATTAGTTAATTATAATTGTGCATGGTTAGGGTTGTTGACCATTTGACTTTATTTGACTTGTTGACCTAGGTTGACAACTTGACCATAATCATTCCATAAGAAAGATGCTCTTTGATTCTAGCAAAAAGCATTTAATATGAAATGATAATGGTCATTTCTTGATTAAACCATGACAATTATATTTAGCTAATTATCTATTTTCATAATTCACACATATATGTGAGAAGAATGGTTTATTTCTTCTCATTCTATCATTTTGATTCTCTCTCCTCCTCTTCCTCTCTCTCTAGCTCTCCCCTCTCATGAGTTGAGAATCCCTTGAGCTTGAGATAAATCCTTCTAAAATACTCTCTACTCTTTCTAAGGTTCTAGGATTAGCACTCCAAGCATCTTAGTTACTTCTAGTTTGAAGTTGAAGCCAAAGGTTGAGGCCCTCGGGTGGATCTTTCTTCGACAAGAGAAGGCGACAAGGAGATCCCTTTATTTCACTCCAAGGAGCAAGAAGAGAAGGACTTGAAGACCTAGGTATAACCCCTTAACCGAGTAGCTAACTCCTTTAGCTTTGTTAGTTAGTTTTGTTTAGCAAAGATCCCTCTTTTAGCAAGTCCATGTTGTCTAGTGTTGTAAAAATCCAAATTTTCATAACGTTTCCGCCTCCCCGCAAGCACCGGGGTAGGCAACGTGGACTTACAGATGTCGATAAGAAGGCCGATGAGGTAAACTCATCCAAACTCCTACTGAGCCTGAATGTGACAATCTCCGTACAGTCCGGTCTGTTCGTCTGAGAATATCGCATGGCGGGCTTAGGGGGGCGATAAACGTCAGTCCCCTAATAGCGGTACAAGTCGTGTCGGAGTGTAGCCCAGAACACCCTGAGATAACACTGGAAACCTACCAGTATATCTCGCTTGCCCTGTCCAGGGACTACTATGTGTAATGGCTCTCCTAGACACAGCACGATATCAACCCCCAATACCGGGAGAGATGAATCCTGTCTAACCGTCACTGTCTCCAAATGCTTCGGGACTGCACCCAACTACTACCTGTTTGCACGACTCCTTTGAGCCGTGGTAGGGTAGTAATCAAAGTACAGTGGGAACACACTCGAGGCGAAGTGACAGTGTCCAGTCAGTGGACTAAGCTGTACTCATGTCACCTGGGAACTGATAACTGACGATAGGTATAATACCAACCAACAGTTCCCGACGAGTCCTGTCCAGTGTACTCGTAACCTAACGAGCACCCGCATACTATCTCCAGTACGACGTACTGATGGCTGTGGGACAGACCATCTCCCCTGCTGGGATGAGAAGCGCATACGCTAGTCTACTCCGGAGTATCGATGCCCTGTCTCGATAGTCCTACGACTAGGGACCTGTATAAGGATGTGCTTATAGATTACCCAGCCCCCACAAGTGTGACTGCCATCACAATTCTGGTAATCAAGCAAAGATCCTAAAGGCTCTACTAATATGTATAAGCGATATGCTAAAAAGAAACACATTAACATATTGAAGTAGAGACAAACCAAGTAGCGTACTACCATTTTGAGCAAGATTGTCTATACAACTGTGAATATCCCAAGCTTCCATCAAGTAATATACAAGCTAGTATGATACAGTAATGGCCTCTAAGGCATATACACTAACATACATACGAACTCAAAGGAACTTGTTCCAGTTCGAGAATGGATTCTGGTTCAAGAGAAATAGAATAAGGATTATTCGGTTGTCTTTTATCTTTACCTTCTCTCAGGTTGCGAGGGCTCCTACGATTAGGAGAGTACACCTATTACGCTTATTGGATAGTTTTCTTCCGAACCATAGGCTGGTACCGAACGGTAGGGAAGGAAGAAAACCATTTAGCCTAAAGGGTGGTGTACAGAAGATAATGAGTAAAGAAAAATAAAGGGATTTGGAAAGGTGGCAAGGAAATATAAGGTTACAGTCATGAATCAGTATAATGGAAGAGGAATTACTATGAATACCCGGCTACCCCTTCGAAACATTTTCATGTTTCAGTTTCACTATGCGTTGTTAATTGAAAACTGATTTCCCAATTAGATCCTTGCTCCAGGGTATGTATTTACCAGGTTTGATTCTCACATCTGTATGGTTTTACAGATGATGAGTGAGAGTAAGTTATTAGGAATTAGGTGATTATATCCTCATTATATCGGAATTCGTTGTAATTGGTGATATTTGAGAAAATCGCCTGGGGTTTTGCCTGACGGCAAATATTTAATTTTGAATATCTGTTGTTATGCACCAATCTCAAACTGATATATCTATACGTTTATTTTATAAAATGAGATATAACTTTTTGAAATTATGTCTATGATATTTACCTATATCAGTTGATGATTGGATAAGGAGTATTAAACAGCGGTGTAATTCTTCTTAACTATAGTATAGTTTTCAATCTACGACGCACAGGGTTTGAGTTATTCAACTCAGGGGACTTATACAAAGTATTGTATGTTGTCCAATGTCCATTAGGACAAAGGGGTTGGTGCTCGTACTATACTGTTTACTAGCGACTTCTCCAGTTTTAGACAAGTATTTCGTAGAAATACAAAGTCCAAGTTTTGAGAAGTTATAGGTACAAGAATAAAATAGAGAACCATGTGTTGCAAGTATCAGGATTCTTCAAGGTAATCGAAGATATAGATACTTGTGTATGGTATTCAGTTGATAGTAATGGTTTTGAGAACTTGCTTCTCTTTCAGGTTACTCATATTTGGATGCACTCCTAATTGAGTAAAGCTGATCAACCTCCTTCCATTTAGTTGACATGCACTGGAGACAGCTGCATTATTTGAATCTGGTTCCAATTAAATCAGTGTCTATGTTTCTATAGTGTATATAGAATGGTTCATATCTTAACGATGTAAAGGTATATGGAGTTGTTCGGCTTATACTTAAAACCAGACTCTGGACATACTCAGGGCACGTTTTTGTAATGGCAGTTTGTGGGTTATCCCGGGCTATGATGAGGGTTAACTTTCTACTATCTGGAAAATCAATAGTGATATTGTTCTTGGCTCGCCACAGTTTTAGTAAAATGGACTTTTTCAGAAAACAGGAGTGGGAGTATAGTAGAACTGGAAGTGATTCCAGAACCACAAACGATTACTGAAAATTTAATAGAACCTAAACATTCAATCGGGTTTGACATTCCATTAGCCACTCCGCAGATATGGTAGGTAACCTCAGGCACCTGAGAGGTACTTCGGTATCCTCAAAGACGGTGATAGGGAGGTTCTTGTTTACCCAGACTTGCAATTACTGCTGTTCTAGACTATAAGACCCGGCAAGAGGATGAATATAGAGTCGTTCTAAATTAGCTTTAGAAGTGCACATGTGTATGAATTTGCCAGAGGGTTGTTATAGTCAGTGGGAGAAGCGGAAGCATAATGGATAAGTAGCTTGTGTCTATTTATAGACTAAAGCATGTATAGCGGAGATAGATCATCTGCTTTTGATGTGACAGTCATGGGATTTGACTTCATCAGAATAGGAGATGGATCTGTTAAGAAGGTAGTAGGGTATGATGTCCTGGTATTTTGATGACCTGCACTTTGTAGGAAGTGAAATTCCTATACTACGATCGGTTATACTGTGGTTGTCACACCGTGGTTTCTCCACATAGAATAAGGATATTATATCAGGCATTCTGTTTACTAGATCTATGATTTTAGATCTAGATTTAGGTAGTTTCCTAATCTGGGTACTTAGACAATATTCTAAAGGTGTTTTAGAATGGACGATTCCTGGCATGGTGGTGTACCTGCAAGTGAAGGAGTCACCCTCTCTAAAGGTGTCTTACCGACTAAAGGGGAGAGGGATGTGCATGATTGGCATATCACATGTTTAAGCAATTGAGTCAATCATGAGATGTCAAGTACCACACCATATGTTGTTTTTGCACTAGCTGCAATAAGTTTATATATTAATCAAATCCTGGAGAAACGTTCGGAAGCAGTTTATAAACAAAGGTGGATGTTCTAGGGATTTGGTAACGGCGGCCTCCTTCGGAAGACGGTTATCATTCCAGGCTTCCAAGGTGACCTGGATGACAGAGTGACTGTCTGAGTTATAGTTTTCCCTCTTTTGAGGGGCAGCAGTTTGGACAGGTGGTCCAAACGGATACTGAGGAAGGCATGACGCTGGATACTGATTAAATTCAGTTGACGATACAGTCTAAGAAGTTTACTGGATTTGGAGTTCATTTGTGAACTGTGTCCCATCAGATATCCAGATATATTCTAAGACAGGTATTGCTCATTTCGGAAGATGGCTTTCTCCGCGAACTTGAGACAAAGAGAGACGTAGAAAGAAACATTGGAGCGGATCCACTTACTGAGGCTATTTCTCGAACACAATAGTTTTACAAACGAGCTTTAGGAAACTGATTAGTAAAGAAGTTGGGTGTTCGGTATCACACGTGCTGTGAGTATGTGACACCGCAATAATTATCCTTAAGTGCAAGTGGGAGATTGTTGGCTATAGTGCCCCCAAGTCAATTATTGGATCGCAGGCACATGATTGCAATGATTGAGGGAGGACCTATAACGGTAGAACAGTCATACTCGAGATGATAGTATGCTATCTGCTTTGTCTTTATCATCGTGTACATACTTCATGTGACATTTCAGATCACTGTTACATGTTGATAGAGCCCATAGGATTCATGCTTGACTACCAGCAGTATGATGGCGATTATATACGTGAGAGTTGGGCGGTCAATAAGCACGTCCTTAAAATGTCCATAGTTGTAGGAGTTTCGAAACTGGGCATCGATACTCCAAGAGTAGACTAGTGTATACGGATCGAGACCCGGACGAGGGGCAGTGGCCGGTCTCACAAGCCATTGGTATTAGTTGGTTCACCTAAGATGTATACAGGTGCTCATTGGGTTATGAGTACACCGGACGGACTCGCCTGGAACATACTAGTTGGTATTATACCTATTGTCAGATAGCAGTTCTCAGGTGACATGTGTACAAGTTAGTTTATCGACCTGATATCATCATTTGTCTCGTGTGAGTTCCTACTGTGCTTTGATTACTACCCTACCACGGCTCAAAGGAGTCGTGCAAACATGTTTTAGTTGGGTACAGTCCCGAGCTACATGGAGGCAGTGAGCGGATCGTCAGGGGATTCGTCTCTCCCGGTATTTGGGGTTGATGTCGCGGAGAGCATGGGTGGCTATCACCAGAAATTCTTGGCCAAGGTAGTCGAGAATTACTGATTCGGATCAGTAGATTCTCAGGTGGTGATGGGCTTCATACCGACACTAAATGTCAAGTTATTAGGGTCTGACTTTATCCACCCCCTAGACTCGATATGCGATACTCATGGGCGAACGGACCGGATTGTACGGATATTGTCACTGTCAGGCTTAGTAGGGGTTTCAGGATGAGTTTGCTCGTCGGCTTCCCTTTCGCTCAATACCTAGGTAGCCATTACGTACAGCTAGTGCCACTGACGTGCTTGTGGTTAAACCCATTACCAGCGTAATGACGAGTCTTTAGAGTCCTACACAGAGGGTTACCCTACTTCGGGCGAAACGTTGTAAAGGCCGTATGGTTTTATGGCAGGGTTCGATCATATACGTACACTTGTGCACGCATCATGATTCGGATGGATAATATTAGCAGGCTTTGGTTTAAGCCGGATCCTAGTATTATACTGTTGGATTATTTTCGTCTCTTTGTATTTGTATTCTTTCGGAATATGGATGCGGGTATGTATATACGAATGAGGGGTACCTTGTAATTCCGTTACAAGATTACTTTAGATATTGCCATTTATTTTTGTTATAAACATTTAGGTTAAATGTTTATTTGGTGGAGAGCGTGACTCTTTTTAGCATTGATTCTAACATGTGCACTTGGTGACTCATAGAGATGAGTCATGTGGTGACATGCTACGGTTTTTGGTTTGTAGCGTGAGATATTTGTTTTGAGCAAGTAGATATTTATTCTAGAGTTTTTTTTCTTTAGTTGCTAGCACACTACATTATTGCTCACAATAAATAACTCACACACACAACAAAAGAAAAAAGGAGGCGACCACTTCATTTCTTTCTTCACTTGCTTTTTCTTGAGCTCACACTCTTCACCCCATGGCATCATCTTCAACCTCCACCATACATGTCTCATGTGTTGAGAAACCTAGGGTGTATTGAGACAAAGTAATTACAAACTCTCTCTACTTCATCTTGGCTATCTAGGTTAGCAAACTAGATACCCGAATTGCTTCGGTTTTGGGGTCGAAGCCCGTACTACAAACCCTCGAGGTGGATCTTCTTCGATGTGGGGAGACCAGAGATCAAACATGATCGAGGAAGCCGCAACGAGCTTGGGACAGAGGTTGAAGACCGAAGGACACGGATCATTCGGTATAACCTCTCTAAACTCCGTTCATATAGCTAGTTTAGGGTTAATGGTACAATCCGTAGATTAGGGTTCCGTTAGCGCCGGTTTCTAAAAGTTTTTGTTCTGCATTTGGCCACGGGTTGATGGCCGGGGCGCTGGCATAACCCAACAATATCTAAACAAACCATAAAAGTCTGAAGTATGTGTTTACTCAGAAAGAGTTGAATATGCGGTAGAGAAGATGGTTAGAACTCATGGAGAACTTTGATATCAACCTACAATATCATCCAGGGAAGGTGAATATTACCTGATGCACTCAGTCGTCAACCACTATCAATGAATCTCATCGCACAGTGGAAGCTATAGCAAGATTTGCATCAAATGGAGATAGAAGTGGTCATGCCATGTAACGCTTCAAGTTTGATAAACTTACAAGTTCAGTCTACAGTTGTCAATCAGATCAAAGCAGCTCAAGCAAGTGATACCAAGTTGCAAAAGATCAGAGAACAAGTAGAAAGTGGACTTCGAACAGACTTCATCATTCACGAAGACGGATCTTTAAGATACGACAGTAGATTGTGTGTACCACAAGGTCCTGTTCGGGAAGAGTTAATGAAAGACGCTCACAGCTACCCATACTCAGTACACCCTAATGGTACAAAGATCTACATCAACATTACTGGTGGCATGGAATAAAGCGTGAAGTAACCAGAAGCGTCGCTAAATGTTTGGTATGTCAGCAAGTGAAAGCTGAACATCACAGGACTGCTGGTTTACTTCAACCGCTACCTATCCCAGAATAGAAGTGGCAACACATTACCATGGACTTCGTGACTGTACTTCCTCGCAGCACGAAATGTAACGATGCTGTATGGGTTATTGTGGATCGACTCACAAAGTCGGCTCACTTTATTCGCTTTCGAGTTAGCCAATCTATCGGGACACTAGCAAAGAAATACTTGGAGGTATGAATCTAAGTAAGATTTAAACTCTTCATAGTGTACTATCTCTGATACCCATGAACTTATGCAAGAGATCGTGAGATTACATGGAGTACCAGTTTGCATTGTCTCCGATCGTGACACCAGATTCCGATCGCAATTTTGCCAGAGTCTGCAAGCTAGCTCAGGAACAAGTCTGAACTTTAGCATAACTTATCATCCACAAACAGATAGTCAGTTTGGGCGAACGATTCAGATTCTTAAAAATATGCTAAGAGCGTGTATGTTAGACTTCGTAGGATCGTGGGAAGATTACCTACATCTTGTGGAGTTTTCATACAACAACAGCTACCAAGCGAGTATTGGAATGGCACCATTTGCAGCTTTATATGGAAGGAAGTGTCGTTCACCATTAAGTTGGGACGACATCGGAGATAGAGAACTCCTTGGACCTCAGATGATAGTGGCGACTGTAGTTGTAGTTCGCACTATCATGGAACAAATGCGCATAGCCCAAGACCGTCAGAAGCACTGGACTGATGCAAAGCGCCGACACTTGGAGTTCCAACCGGGAGATCATGTCTTTCTGAAGACTTCTCCAAACCATGGATCGATTCGCTTTGGAAAGCGGGGTAAGCTAAGTCCGAGATACATTGGACCGTTCGACATACTCGAACGAGTCAGAGAAGTGGCATACCACTTGGCACTTCCACCCTCATTGGAAGGAGTGCACAATGTGTTCCATATATCCCATCTCAGAAGGTATGTGAGTGACTCCAGTCACATTCTTGATCACTCCGAGCTCACGGTACAGACGAACCTATCTTGTGAGCAACAACCCGTTGAAATCCTGGACAAAAAGGTGAAGTCATTTTGGAACAAGAAAGTAAACTTGGTTCGAGTGATGTGGAGTAAAGACATACCAGGAGAATCAACGTAGGAAAGAGAAGACGACATGCGTGCAAGATACCCTCACTTGTTTGTAAATTAGTCCTTAAATAATTGTAAATTTAGAGGACGAAATTTTTGTAAAGAGGGTAGAATGTAACGACTCTGTTTTAATGTACAATTTTTTTTTTAAATTAATGTACAAATGGAGTATTTGTAAATCCTGAGCACAAGTTATAAATTTGAATTTTTTTTAAACAGCAAGAAAGCACTTGTAGTTTATTGGTAAGCCTTGCACTGCTGTTACATAGCCCCTGTGTTCAAATCCCCTCAGCAACATATTATTTTTGCTGAAATTTCTTTTAAAATTTATGGAAGCCTAAAAGTTTACACGTGCAACACACGTTAAAATGAAAAGTCACTTAAATCAAACATGTGGAATATGATATATTAATAGCCGAGGACACGTGGCCCCAATCCAGACCCCAAACCCCACCAAACGACCGACCAAGATGCCTTTAGGGCCGGCGCCGCTGATCCCAACCGTAGGTAATGCCTCCAATTTTTTCCCAACACCTCTTGGCCTACCCCCCACTACTCCTCTTCTGTTTGATTATCCTGCACATTAACAGAGAATTAAAATGAGTTTTAAAATCAAATTTTAATGCATTTTAATTCTCATGTTTAATACCCTAAATCCTAATTCTACCCTATAAATACCACCCTACACCCTAATTCTCCTCATTCTGAAATTTAGCATCAAAACTCTCAAAATTTTCTAAGTCCAAAATGTTATACAAGTGGAGTTAACCCAAGGTCAAGTTCCGGCGACGTTTCAGGACAAATCCGGCGACACCGTGACTCCATGACGCTTTCAAAATCTTCCTCCATCACTTCTCTTTACCCTAATCTTGTAAGTCCTCTCTACTATCTTCTTTTCACCTCTCA
Organism: Agapanthus africanus; assembly: GCA_030015575.1. Taxonomy (NCBI): domain Eukaryota; kingdom Viridiplantae; phylum Streptophyta; class Magnoliopsida; order Asparagales; family Amaryllidaceae; genus Agapanthus; species Agapanthus africanus. Next base: position 943,157,661 of record CM057338.1, on the reverse strand, counting down.
AAACTTTTTCTTTTCAATGATGTCGGTAATTGGAGTTATACCGACATCCATCTCTAAAACTTCTTAAACTAACATTTTTTTTTCTTAAAGAACTACTTATCTAAATCATTGTACTTAGTTTTTTAAACATTAAACTATAATTTGAAACAAATTTCATTTCGAAACTCCATATAAAAACACTTTTATTGCACTTTTACGGTTAAATACCACAAACTTTCTATTCGACATTACTTCATCATATAGCTCATATTACCTTTAGAAAACTCACGAGGTAATGACCTACCTCATCTCAACACTCATCATAACATAGCACGATTGCCTCTTTACAATATTTTTGGGACTAATACAATTTTACGTTAAAATACCCTAAACTATTGAAAACCGTTTTCTTTAATATTGTTTAACTAAATTCCATACAATTATGTCCTTACAACCCATTTTGGAGAATCCGATTTGGTTAGTGCGAGTTACCGCACATCTATCGGACTAGTAGGGCGAGATGCAGATCCTCACGGAACATACGATCTCGATGGAAATTTTATTACGATTTTTAAGAAAATGTGATTTTTATTCGATAAATAAATTCTATTTTTAATATATATATATATAAATATTATCAAAATATCTATTTTAAATATATTTAATAATTCCATGTTTTCTAAATCAAAAGAAAAGAATCACAAAAGTTCATGAAAATACCATCACAAATCAATACAAGTCAAATTACATGAAAATACCCTATACTATTAAAATTAGGTTTATATCCACTAGACTATCTCATCGCTTTTAAAATTACATCTATGAAAACCCTAAAGATGATAATTAAATACTTGAGGTTTATTTTGAAAATATATCAAAACTACTTTTCACAAAACCCTCTCAATTTATTTTAATTTACAATAAGGACCTTAGTATATACAGGTTTAAGCGGGACCAATTCTCTTGAGCCTCATAGAGCCGAAGAATGTGGGTGCTTGCCTATTTAAGGTAAACAACTAAAATGGGTTTATCAATGGTAATTGGTTTGGAAAAAGTCACAAATTCTGCCGTCTATGTGCAGCAGTTACTGATAACTCCCAAACTAATTCAGGACTTCAATTCATTTTAAGTGTCTGACTCAGTCGGAGTCTCAGTCTAATCAGAAATCAATTCATCCATGTATACAATTCAATATAACTCCAATGCAACATGAATCCTTTTATCCAAAATACAATCTATATCAACATGACTTGATTTGACCGATCCATGGATATACATTTGACTTGTATACATGACTATCCGTTTATATCCTATCCGTTTACATGAACAATTGATATCATGGTTTCGGCAAATCTTATATTTACACATCACTTCAAAACAATACATTAATACATTATGGGGTTTAAAGGGGTAGATTGGTAAGGAATATGTTTAAAGTGGCATGAGACGGTCACTTTAATACACCTAATCATAATATCCGTTGTCGTTGTCCCGTGGGTTTTGACGGGGCCTTGTACTTCTTATACCATAGTCCACAGGATAAGCTGGACTCCTCTCGTATATACTGTCATATTCTGTACCATGTTATAAACAACTGCGTTAACATAATAATCAACATTATACCAGTTATATTCTCTTTACCTGTTCAGTCTATTTCTATCTCTCTTTGGGACTTACCGAGCGATTGTTCGCTGGCGACATTCCTTTTCTATTCTTTCTTTGGAATGTTGTCAGGAGGATCCGACTCTCTGGTGATCGAGCCCAGCTCAGAAGACTTAGAGCAGTTCGCCGACGACTCAAAGCTCTAGTCATCTGTATATACTTTTATTTTCAGTTTCATGCCATTGTTTAGGCATTGCTTTCCATTATTGTTTTTACTTTCCAGTTTTGTATTATAAAGAATGTTTAATATATAAAAAGTTATTGTTCATTTACATCTCATGTCTTTCTTGTGTACTTTTAGATTATATTGCTTATATACGCTTAGCGTGTTTAGTTCTGAGTAAATACGTCGCGTGACCCGTCACGTCCCCTTACCATACTTTGGGAAGTGGGGCGTGACATAAACCATAAATTTAAGGGTTAAAAGAATATATTCTTCTCTAATATATATATATACATGGTATCTAGGATATTTAAGATTTACTTACAATAGATAATTATCAATATAATACCATGAGATGTTCAAATAACATAAAATATGCTGAAAATTAATATATGTAAATATCCGTAACGTATGGCTACTAAGAAATATATATATATATATATAATTTAAATATTATATATCTGTTATTTAAGATTCATATAGATTTAGCCAATGGATAAATATTAATAAAAAGATACTTTAGCACCATAACGGATTTCACGCAAACAGATCGAGTTGATAAACACATATACTATCCAAACCAATCATAACTCAAATAAAAAATAAAACAACAAATTCAAAATACTAATTAATATTGTTAAATAGCGTACGATCGTGCTAGGGTGTTACAAATTGATTCAAGGATTATTAGTAGATGTTTGCAGGTTCTGCTCTATTGGGGACTAACCATACGGTAGGTGAACCCTGTTAACAAATACTTGTGCCTCTCTTTTCTGTGTTTTGATTCTTATTTATTACCGCACTTATTTATTTGTGATCTTTCGTTGTTATTGTGTGATTGTGTTGATTACATGATTTGGTGTTGTCGCGAGCATTATTCCTTCCATCGGCTTCTCTATCCTTAACAAGTGGTTTCAGAGCATGGTCAAGAAACTTAGGGTTCTTCAATTTCATAATCTAGCTTAACGGTGGGTAACGATGCTTATGTCCTCTTCCCTGCTTTCTTAGATCGTTATTTTGAAGGTGCTGGTTCATTTCAAGGGAAAGTTGTGTTTTGTTGCGTTGTTAAACGAAAAGATGTCAGAGGATAAAATAAGGATCGAAAAATTCAATAGTCAGAATTATGTTTGGTGACGCATGTAGATGGAGGACTACCTATATCAAAAGGGCTTGTATCTTTCGTTGCTAGGAGAAAACCCCGAGAAAATGACCGATGAGACGTGGAACCTTTTGGATAGGAAAGCCCTGGTGATGATCATATTGTCATTGATTCCGCAGATGGCCTTTAACATCTCAATAGAGAAGACAACCATGGCATTAATGATGACGTCAGCGAAATTGTATGAAAAGCCTTTGACGTCAAATTAGATATTTTTTATGAAGAAACTTTTCAACATGAAAATGACTGAGAGTGGTTCGGTGACGGAGCACCTGAACAATTCAACAGCGTGACGAGCCAGTTAGAACCCGTCTCGATCGTGTTTGAAGACGAGATTTGGGCCTTGTTATTTCTCTGTTCATTGCCCGAGAGTTGGGAGAACCTAGTTATAGCGGTTAGCAACTCTATTTCAGGGACTCTCACGATTAATAATGCGGTAAGTTGCATATTAAACGATGAGATGCGGAGAAAGGCCGTGAGTGGGAGTTTGGGAACTTCTGCACTTTCGGTGGAGAATCGTGGTAGAACGATTGAAAAGGGAAATGGCAAGTCTAAGCCGAGAAAAATCAGAAGTGAAGCTCTAAGGCGACTGTTGGAATTGCTGAAAGAAGGGTCATAAAAATAGCGAATGTCGACTCTTGAAGAAAGACTCGAATGAGAAAGCAGATGAGAAGGTTTTTGTTATAAATTTTAATACCGCAGGCACACAGTTTATCGTAGTATGCATTTTTGGGTTGATCCACAAAGAGGTGTGATTTTAATTAGTTTTAAAGACATGTAATGAAAAAGAGTTGATTTAATACTAAAATTAAATGCAAAGAATTTAAAAGTGCAAGTAAATAAAAGCAATTAATTAAAATATTGATTTAATAAAAGTAAGGAAATCCTAGGCTTTTGAATTGTTTAAATTATTATGGTTGGTTTATATGATTCTTCTTCTTCTCTAAATCTCATGTTTAATTTCAAAACTATTAATTGTATAAAAGCAAAAGGTAATCTAGTTTCGCAATGAAATACCAATCAATGAAAGTATAAATCATATGTTTAAAGATCTACTCTATCAAGCATATGAAATTATATAGCAAGGAAATTAAAAAAGATTTTCTAATTAACTTAACAATAACTAGATTTACCCTTGTACAAATTAAACTATAAGTTGTCAATTTATGAAATAATTTCTTTTATCGGACTAATCTAAATTACCCTATATTAATTAGGTTGAATTCTATGGATTAAAGATCTCATCTTGCCTTCCCTAATTAGATTTCTAGGGCGTTAATCTTGTTAGATATGTATGCCCTAGAGGCCATTATTATGTATTATATTGGATGCTGAGGCATATGTATGTATAGAACAAAATGATTGTATGTGTTCCCCTCCGAAAGACGGCGCACAAGACTGCGATGTCCTGACGCTGAGATTCGGGGCAGATGCTATTTGGTTTTATCCATCCACCTCTCCGAAGATGCCAAGTTGATTTATGGCACCGTGTATCGGAGGTTTAGACGGATGCGGCCGATGTAGCAGACTTCGTCAGATTCCCCCTCGCTTGAGGGGTTTTTGATTGTGGGGACGCTCTTCCCTGCAGGCGCAAGCCCCTGCAGTTAATTACGCTACCGCATCGCGGTAACAACTTTCTCCTTCTCCAGAATTTCACTTCGTGTCATGTATGTTTGTTTTGTTTGTGGTTGCCCGTGGATTGTATACGGAGACTGAGTAATGCCGTCGCCCGTAGGACGTGGATTAGTCCAAATCCGTATTTACTTAGATTTGGGTTTAGTGTTTTTAGTTTAAAGATGCATTAGTCGCGTTGCGGCTAAGATCAACTTAAACGTTCGTTAAGGATACGATAGTCCTGTTCGAGACTAAGATCAACTTAACGTGATAATCCATTTAATATATGGCCATCGGGACTCGTCACCTCTCTAACGTCGTTGAAGGATTACAACGGCAGATGTCAGAGGAGTTCAAAGATGTACCCTTGAACCAAGATTGATTTGGAGTTTTATAGTCCGTTTGAATGTTTAAGGATACGTTAGCCGTGTTTGGGGGCTAAGATCAACTTAAACGGGATCGTTTAGATCCGGCAAAAGAGCATTTGGAGGCTCTATTATTCCAGTTTAGGGACGTAGTGGTCCATTGCCAGTTTAGGGACGTGGTGGTCCATTATTAGTTTAAGGACATCTCGGTCCGATATTAGTTTAGGGACGTTTCGGTCCAATATTAGTTTAAGGACGTTTCGGTCCAATATTAGTTTAAGGACGTTTCGGTCCATCTGGGTATCTGGTCGTTGGGACTCGTCACCTCTTTGACGTCGTTGAGGAATTACAACGATGGATGTCAAAGGAGTTCGGAGATGTACCCTCGTACCGGACGTGGATTGATTTAGGAGAGCCATTTTACCATTTTTGCTCAGTCAATTTAGTTTAAGGACTTATGGCCATGATTGCGCTAAGTCCAGTTGAAAATGTCCAACATTTATTCGCTTTTGCATTGCATCTCTTTTTATTTTTATTTGGGCTTTGCCCAAAAAGATGCAGAGCAAAGCATCAATTTCATTTGGGCTCTGCCCTTTATATTGCTTTGCAGTTTATTTTGGCCTGCTAGGTCTTTTAATTTGGGCCTGGCCCTTCAAGTAATGCATTGCATTTATGCAGAGTACCAAGAATCTTTTAGATTCAAGAACAGAAGTGCAAGGCACTTTTTATCCCTTGATTTGGATCAAAGAAAAATAAGTTTTTCCTTGTTTCAGAGAACCAAAGGTTCATAGCAAGTGCAAGACACAATTTTTATTATTTTTATTTATTTGTTAAAGATCACTGATCTTTTTCTTAGATCAATGATCTATTCCTAAGAGAATTCTCTCTTCTTTTAAAGGTTTTTACCTTATTTTTTGTGTTCTCAAGGAGTTCTCAAGAGTTCTCTTCTTTCTTCTTTTTTTTTTAAAACTAGATGTTTTTCCCCTTTTGAAATGATGTCTGGGATCCTTTTTATAGTGCTCAAAAATTAGTTAAATTTGTTTAATAAATCTTTTCCTGAGTGATTTGGGGAATTTTCCCCACCGTTGGATCTTTGATCCAAAGGCTCCTGCCTTATACAAGAAAATCTTCTTGTTTAAACAAGATTTATTCTGTTTTGTGCAACTCTCCCAGTGAGTGACACGTGTCGCGCAGTGAAGCGCTTGCGCAACTGCGCAGACACGTGTCGCGCAGGGAAGCGCTTGCGCAACAGCGCTTGCGCAACTGCTCAGACACGTGTCGCGCAGCGGTACGCTTGCGCAGTTGTGCTTGCGCAACTGCGCAGACACGTGTCGCGCAGTGAAGCACTTGCGCAACAGCGCTTGCGCAACTGCGCAGACACGTGTCGCGCAGCGGTACGCTTGCGCAGTTGTGCTTGCGCAACTGCGCAGACACGTTTCGCGCAGCCGTGCGCTTGCGCAACTGCGCAGACACGTGTCGCGCTACGGCGCGCTTGCGCAGTTGAGTGTTGCTTATGTTTTTTAAAGAGCCTTGCTCTGATTGGACGTACTGCCTTGGGCGTTGTGCTGCCGTGTCAACTTCTGACACGTGGCGCGTTGCGCGCAGCGCACGGGAACCGAAGCGTTGCTTCAAAATTTGAATTTTCAAAATTCAAACAGAGCCTTGCTCTGATTAGGGGAACAAATGCCCCCCCACCGTTGCGCTCACGTGGCGCGCACGTGAGTGCAGCGGTGGCAAGACCCCGACCGTTGGATCATGGAGGTCAGGTGAAGAGACGCAGGCGTCTATAAATGGGACCCTTGGTCCTTAAAAATTTTTTTTACCGTTTCCAGAACTTTGATTCAGAGCCTTGCTCTTGTTTAAAAAACTCTCAGAGCCTTGCTCTTGCTTCTTCCCAAGAACTTTAAAGTTCAGAACTTAGAATCACTCTAGGTAAAAATTTAAATTAAATTTAATTAACAGAGCCTTGCTCTTATAGATCTTTGATCTAAGGAAGACCCCTTTGGGGTTTCTTCAACAGAGCCTTGCTCTCATAGATCCTTGATCTAAAGAAGACCCCTTTGGGTTTCATCCACAGAGCCTTGCTCTCAGAAATTTACAGAGATCTTGTTCCTGGGTTTTAACCCATGAACAGAGCCCTGCTCATAGATCAAATGGAGAACTCCTAAAAGTTTTCATGGATCTTTAAGATCCCAAATTTTTTTAATCCTTAGGAGTTATAGTTTTCATTACTATTACAGAGCTAGGCTCTTTTTTTTTTTTAGGAAGTTTTATTCCCTTGAGACCAGAGTCTGACAAATGTCACTCTGTGACAGATCTTTGCTCTAAAAGAGGAGATTTTCTCCTTGTCTCTAGGGATTTCCCCCCCAATGAGGATATTCTCTTGGGTTTTTTTTTTATTAACTGACAGTCTCATCAAACGATGGGACTGTCTTATCAAATGATGCGCCGTCATCTAGATTTTGTGGGTCCCCCTTTGGTCCCCTACCCACTGCATTGCAGTGTGATGTAGGACTTAGAAAAAGTGAAGCATTGGAACACTAACGGTTATTATTTTCTTGCTTTTTCTACAGGAAACATGTCTGAAGATTTATCTTTCCCTTTCGTTCGCTCGGAAGGAGGGTTCCCCCATTTGCCAGTAGACCGGGTGGCGTTTGCCTTGATTAAAGATCATGACCCCGAGTGCAAGAAACTCCACCTGTGGAGAAGGTGGTACAGCCAAATCATCCAAGGCCGTCGCAGCTTCAGCTCCGCTTCGCCCTCTGAGCCCATAGTTACGATCCCTTATGCGGACGAGCCCCCGGTGAAGTATGCCGTGGAGGTTAAGAATTGGAATTCTGACGATCTCCTCCAGCCCGCCATCGGTGCCATCCCAGTGCAGCTGCCGCCGGTGATAGACATCTTGGGGAGGCGAATCTGCCAGGGTGAAGCACGCTCTTGGGGACAAGCTTATAATATTGGACTGATCCCGCGACCGCTCGCCGGCTATTTACAATGGGCCCGTTACATTTTGGCGGCGAAGAGGGCTCACCTGACGACGATTGGTTTATACTTGGCCATCTACGTTTCGCTTTTCGAGTATCCCTCTCCTCCGACGTGGTGGATAAAGGCCTTTATTGAACAATGGAATATCCCCACCCATACCTTCCTGATAGCGGATAGGGAAGTCTCCATTTCTTTGGAGGAATTTGCTGAGATTTCAGGTCTGCCAATGAGGGGAGAACACTACGAGGAGCTGCTTCCTCCTGACGAGTATGTCTTCGCCACCAAGCAGCTGGTACTTGACTTAACTCCAGAGAATGCCATTCAGCATCAGCACCCGGGCTTGGTGAAGGTGTTGGAGATTTATGAGGAACTCCATTTGGAATCGGGCGACCGGGGCGTCAGTTTCGCGGATTTCATTGCTCGCTTTATCCGCCCGGAGTTCCTATCAGAGCAGGGCGAGAAGTTCGCTCAGCTTGCTGACCCCTTTGGTTTCAGCTTGGACCGCCGACCTTCATTGGAAAGTGGCCAGCGGGATTTTTATCTTCCCGGTATCGCCAACGTCCCTTTCTCAGAGATCGCCGTTCCCGGCATAGATGAGGAGACTTTTTTCATAGGGTTCTTGGGTTTATGGTTGTGCAGCTTCGCGCTCCCCATGCACCCACGCCTCATGCGGCCCTCCTTCTTTTACCCGGCGCATCGAATGGTGGCCGGTTTGCAGTTATCGGTAGGGATCGCCGGATTGGCTTATCTTTACAATGGACTTAGCGTAGCGGCGGACGCTAGTGAGCCAGGGGTACAGCCTGCCAACTTCCCGATGCACTATTTTACTTCTTGGATGGAGATGCACGTGCGAGGAGTGTTTGGTGCTCACAAGACTCCCCCGCTCTTCGAGAAATACAGGCTCCCGAGAGTCATGCGGTTGGTCGGGGCTTCAATTGTGGTTCCAGCCCCGCGGGAGTCTAGAGGGTTACTCCTTCGTCCACATCTGGTCGGAGCGAAGGTTTCCTTTGTGGATAAGGTTATAACCATAGGCTCAGAGACCACCAAGTCAGTGGTGCCCCTGCGTGATGACTTCAAAGACGGGGCTTCTGTATTAAAAGCTCGGGAAATCCTCCATCTCTACTCTATCCGGCCGGGCTATCTAGTGTTTAGGCAGAATAGGACAGCCTTGTTCATGAGATATAACCCGCACCGATTTGCCCGGCAGTCAAGCTACAACCAAGGGGTCCCGCTGGAAGCTTTCTTGGAAACGCCCATGGTCGGCCCAGAGGGGATAAAGAATGCGATGCATCATTTTACACGGCTTAACACAGGTTCCTATTTCTTCATTAGCGAACCTAGCTGTACCCCTAAGATGCTTAATTCATATGTGGCCTGGTATGCGCACGCGATGGGCCCAATTATCTTAACGGAGAAGCGTATGTTGGTTGACCGTAGGGGTGCGCCTCCTGGTGGCGATCGCAAGGCCCCTTTGCAGCCAAGGCTCCCGGTCGCCCCTCCGCTAAAAGATGCTGGAGTTGATCGACCATGCGTGTTGAGCCCCCCGCGGGGATTGCCATTGCCCACTACGGTGGATGCACCGCCGGCGCCCCGTGCTCCCACGAAGACGGTTAATGTGGTATCACCAGGGTCCGGCGCAGGAGCAGAGATCGGGACCCGCCGTCCTAAAGTGACCGCCAAACGCAAATCTGCTCCGAGTGGATCTAAAGCTGGTGGACAGCAGAAGAAGAAGAAGTCTGCCCTTTCCCTTGATGCGATCCTCAGCTTAAAGCCTGCGGCTCCTCCCACCGAAGACATATGTGAATATGGAAGCAACGAGGGCTTCTTGGTAGACCCTGCGGACACCAATTTGGCTGCCGCCATTGCAGCTTCGGAGCGATCGGCAAGGCTCGAAGCGATGTTAAGCAGACTCGCTGAGTCAGGTAATCATCAGCCGCTTTATTTGTCATTTTACTGCATTTTTATTATTATCTTTAGCTAATATTTGCTTCATTCTCAACAGGTGTTTCTACTGAAGAGGCCATTGCTGCCTCTTTGAAGACCTTCCAGGAGGAGGAGAAGAAGCGTGTCCCAGCAGGCGTTGGTATGTCCCATCCTCTTCTCTTTCATAAGGAAAGTTTGTCATCTTCTCTGATGGTCAACCTAACCTTCTTTTGTTTCTTTGCAGAGGTTATATCAGTTGATGCGGGGATCCTTCCCGAGTCCGTTATCGAAGTCCCGGCTTCGTCGAAGTTGCCACAAGAGCCTCGGCTTGACAAAACGACGAGGGATGCCCTGAAAAATCTAGAGGCCTCCCTATTCACGGACGAGGACACTTCAATTAGAGAAGCTCTAGTGGCATCCGTCTCAACGGCTCGGGAGGAGCAGAAGCGGTTGAGACGCGAAGCAAAGGCGCGTAGAGCTGCTTTGGCCGTGGGAGCGGGTCCCAGCACTATTCCTCGCGCTGACACTCCTTCTGAAGAAAAGGCACGCAGAGCTGCTTTGGCAACGGGAGCGGGCCCTAGCACTATTCCTCGTGCCGACACTCCTTCTGAAGAGGCCCCTGCCGCCCTGTCTACTGCTCATAGGCAAGTGGCGCGCGCGGCTCGGAGTGCAAACGATAAATCCTCTTCAGGTAGCATTTCTTTCAGAACCTTGTTGTAAGAATTATCAAGCCATTGGCTCATATGTATTCCATCTTTCAGGGCCAAGTCTGACTGAGGGGGAGGCGGAGACCGTCGAACCCAGGGGAATGGAGGAAACGGTACTTGTCGAACCCGAGCCGACAGTGAGCACCGTCGTCGGGGCCACGGCGCCTGAAACAGAGGTTGAGGGATCCGCCGTCGAGAAGATCATTGATGTCGCACCTGAAGTGGCGGCAGATGAGATGATTGTCTTAACCGAGCCGAAGGCAGTAGAGGGCGAGGCACTCGAGGCTGGAAACGTTACGGTGCCGATGGACGAGACAACCGCGACCGCAGAAACTGAGGGAGTATCGGGTGAGGCGGCCACGATTCCTGAGGAGGAGCGAACCGCTCTTTCCCAGGAATCTGGTAATACTCCAATCATAGCCCTCCCCGCGTATGGTTCCTTGCCGTCTCCAGGGCTCGCGAGCACAACAACGGTTCCCATCGAGTCGGGTGATGAGGCTACGGGCGGTGGTCTCATGTCAATGGAGGAGGGGATTACTTCAGTTTCTGCTGGCAGCTCGTCGGGTAAATTTTGAGTCACCAGCGTTCCCCTTTTTTTTATATATATCTTGCGATCTCTTCTAACAAGCTTGTCTTTGCAGGTGCGGCCAGTGCCGACGCTCCATTGCTCGAAGGAGCACCGTCAACTACTGCTTTGGCGGTGGTCACCTCCCCGCCTTCCCTTGTACCATCGCGGATGTTGGAAGGTATGGACTTACGACTCATGCGTTAATCTTTTAAACATGTAGCTTTTGTACTAACGTTATACCATTGTGCCTTTTCAGGAGTGCTCTTTGATCATTTATATCAAGTGTTGCTCCCACACTTCTCCTTTCCATCCGAACTCGCTTCTCCCTCTAGTGGTGCCGGTGAGTATATGTTCACTACAATGTCTTTATTTACTCCCTTTTTTAGCAATGGGATGATTTCTGACTTTTCCTTTTCCTTATTGCAGTGCCACAAATCGAAGGAGGGGATGCAGGACCTGCCGCGCTACCGGCCCTTCCGGCTTTGCCGTCCGTTGCAGCTGGTATAGTAAATTTCCCTTTTTGGTAACCCTTCAACATCTTCTGAACCATCGTTTAACCATGTTTTGTTTTGCAGCTATTGTTCCGGCTCCGGTCCCCTTTGAGGCTCGCGTCCTTTCACCGGCAGGCCCTTTCTTGAGACGTCCATCTTCAAAGGGTGCTGTGATGAGTTTGGGCATGCTGAGCGGGTACATTGAAGAGCTCAATATGGACGCTCTCCCTTCTGCCGTAGATTTTGCTGTGGAGGTTAACCCGATGTTGGCGGCGCTCATAAATTTTCATAACGAAGGCGTCGTCGAATCTTGGGTTAACCACTGCAGGGGGATCGAGGCCTGTCTATTTCGGCTGGAGTCGACGCGCCCTTCTCTCGAAGTTTTAGCCCTGAGCACCCAACGCACAACTTGGCTCGAGGAAAGCACTTCGCACTTCCGCCACTTGGAACAAGAAGCAGCTTCAAGACTAAGGGAATGCCAAAAGACCTCGAACGAAACGGCCCATCTGCGCGCTGAGGTTGAGGCAAATGCTGCCCAAGTGAAGACTATCTTCGAGGGTCTCTTGGAGCGTATCTCCCATGGGCTAAACTTGAAGCGGAAGCTTGACGTAGCTGAGCGCAATATCCCAAGTCGGGAAGCTGCCTATCAGGTCGTCAGGGAGCAGCTTGCGTCGGTCTTGCAGCAACGAACCCAAGTAGAGGCAGAGCCGGCGGTGGTAGCCGATCAAGAGAAGACGTGGAAGGAAGTATGCGAGCAATTGCTAAATCTATGCAAGACGCTTCCTTCCCAGTAATTTCTCCTTGTATCATTTGTACTTGTAAAATATATGTATATTTTTTATTCTTTAGTACAATGTATCCTGTACCCAGTCAATATTCATGAATAAAAGATACACATTTTTGTAACGTCCTGTGTCATTTCTTTGCCTTTTTCATTCTTTTCAGCATGGCATATTTAATGCACCTTATTGATAGATAACTTCATTTCTCCCAGAGATAACGATGGCCTAGACTGCAGGTTCAAATCTGCCGCCTAGGACTTTTCAACTCTATGAGCCGTGAGGGTCTCATAGAGACTTTTCTTCCTACGGATCGAGAGGATCTCGTAGGCGGGCTTTTCTCCTTAGGAATCGCGAGGATTCCTAAGTGTGGTTTTCTCTTACAAGTCGTAAGGCTCCTGCAAGAGAGTTTTTCCTTCTCACGAGTCGAGAGGACCCGTAAGCGGTTGTTTCCCTCCTTATCGAAACTCGATTTTAGAGAGTGAGTCCCGCGTATAGTGTGCAAGAGACCATTTTAGATCGACTTGTAGGGACCCATTGTTCAGGAAGCAAGTTCTCCTACCTCTGATGCCTGAGGCTTCATCTTGCAGATTAAGAAGCAAGTTCAATTTGTTGAAGAAATCCCTTTTCTGAAAGATTTGGCGGGATTTCCCCCACCATCGGATCTTTGATCTAAGGGCTTCTGTTTTACAGAAGATAATAACCGAAAAGATTTCTTCAGAACCTTTTTGTTTAGCGCGAATGCTCCAGGGTATGACGCGTGTCGCACAGCACACAGTGCAGCGCAACTGCGCTAGCACATCTATGCCGACACGTGTCATGCAGCGCACGATGCATACGCCGCTGAAGCGTTGCTTCCCTTGGTTTTGCTTGAAATAGAGCTTTGCTTTGGCTGGGTGCGCTGCTTTGGGGTGCTGCGCTGATGCGTTTGCGCCGGACACGTGGCGTGTAGCGCGCAGCGCAACGCAACTGCGCTAGCGCTTCCGTGCTGAAGCGTCGCTTCTTCAAGACAGAGCTTTGCTCTGATCGGGGAAGGACGAAGCGTTGCTTCATCTCTTGTCTCGGAATTCGAACAGAAATTCGCTCCAATTAGGGTAAACTGCCGTGACAACTCTTGGAAGTCGAAGAGGCACTTGAGGCCTATAAATAGGACCTTTGGTCCCCTCCAGATACTTATCATCTTCCAGATTTCCATTTTCGAAGACTTCAGAGCTTTGTTCTTGCCTTTAAGAACTCCGGTGCCTTGCTCCTTTTTTTAAAGTTTTTTAGAAAAACTTTAGGTAAAATCGATTCTTAGATCAATCTTAAACAGCAGAGCTTTCGTCCAGGGGACTTTATCCTTGAACATAATTTTGCTCTCTAGGAATTTAGTCCTCCATGTGTATTATTGCTTTTCTATTGCTGATCTTCCTGCAATATTTCCTCCAGGTATAATGGCGGCGGTGCATCTATACAGTTTGCACGAGTTCATTACCTACGACGATATCCGCGCTCAGGGTCGTCAACAAAACCAGGAGTTTACAGACGCTGAATGTGCAGAAGTCATGGGTCGTCTGAACGCAAGCGGTGGCTGGCTGTTGCCTCGTCGTTCGGCCCTTTTGAAAGTCGTGTTGGGAGCCATATGGAGAGCACTTCCGGGTCTTCATGAGGCCTTACCGCTCAACGCGCTGGATGATACCGAAGATAAGGTGCATTCAGTGTACCTGACAGGGCTGATTTCAAAGAAACGGCGGAACAGCCTTATTGACATCTTACACCAAGTCTTCCAGCAGACGACAATAGTTGCTGCTTATCAAAGGCCAGGAGGGCTCGCCGATGATATCGACACAGAGGAGCGCGAAAGACTGCGCATAAGAATAATTAGAAAAGCCAGAAGAACTCTGGATGGCCTTACTTTTGATTTCCTCAATCCGTGCCCCGGATCTGAGGTTATACCGTTGTAATAATTTGAATAATGTTTCTTATTCATTATTCTTATGCTTGTAAAAATTTTAGCGGTATGAATGGAAACCCTCCCCCTTTCTATTTCAGCTTGTCTTATTTCTCGTCCTGAGTCTTCTGTCCATGCATAAATGAATGCGTCACGCATGCCAGATCAAATGTAAACCGGATATTCTTTCTGTCATCTTCTTTCTTTTAATGTCAGCAGGCTGTCTTAATAACCATGGTTGATGGATGCCTAAAACGAGTATTCCGACTTCCTCAGGAAATAGCGATGGCTTAGGCCGCAGGTTCAGGTTTACCGCCTAAGACTTTTCAATTCTATGAGCCGTGAGGGTCTCATAGAGGCTTTTCTCCCTACGGATCAAGAGGATCTCATAGGTGGATTTTCTCCTTAGGAATCGTGAGGATTCCTAAGTGTGGTTTTCTCTTATAAGTCGTAGGGATCTTATAAGAGAATTTTCCCTCTTACGAGTCGAGAGAATTCGTAAGCGGTTGTTTCCCTCCTTGTCGAAATTCGACTTCGGAGAGTGAGACCCGTGAATAGTATGCAAGAGACCATTTTGGATTGACTTGCAGGGCCCCATTGCTCAAGAAGCAAGCTTTTCAATCCTTGCTGTCTGAGACTTCTTCTTACAAATTGAGACGAATCGGGAATTTGCTCGCGGAGAGGGTGATGGCTCTGCGAGTTGACATGAGTTAAGAGGCTCTCATCACGGAGTGTTTGTATCCGTGAGTCGAGGAGTTTGCTAGGGATTATTTGTTTCCCGAGCACCAAGGATTATTTGTTTCCTTGGGGTTTGAAACGAGTCGAGGATTCCCACGGAGGCGCTGGTGGCTCGGCGGGTCGACGCGAATCAGGAGTCTCTCATCAAGGAGTGTTTGTATCCGTGAGTCGAGGGATTTGCTAGGGATTATTTGTTTCCCGAGCGCCAAGGATTATTTGTTTCCTTAGGGTTTGAAACGAGTCGAGGATTCCCACGGAGGCGCTGGTGGCTCTGCAGGTCGACGCGGATCAGGAGTCTCTCGTCAAGGAGTGTTTGTATCCGTGAGTCGAGAGATTTGCTAGGGATTATTTGTTTCCCGAGCGCCAAGGATTATTTGTTTCCTTGGGGTTTGAAACGAGTCGAGGATTCCCACGGAGGCGCTGGTGGCTCTGCAGGTCGACGCGGATCAGGGGGCTCTCGTCAAGGAGTGTTTGTATCCGTGAGTCGAGGAGTTTTGCTAGGGATTATTTGTTTCCCAAGCGCCAAGGATTATTTGTTTCCTTGGGGTTTGAAACGAGTCGAGGATTCCTACGGAGGCACTGGTGGCTCTGCGGGTCGACGCGGATCAGGAGGCTCTCGTCAAGGAGTGTTTGTATCCGTGAGTCGAGGAGTTTGTTGGGAGAGTATGGCTCCCTCTTTGTTTACGCCCTTGGATTGTATACAGGGATCGATGTGATCTTAACTGTAGGGCCAAAATTTTATCATCATTATTTTTTTTGTTTTATTTCCGCGATGCTCTATCATTTCAGCTTTTATATCGCGAAGGTCGCGATCGCCCAATCATTTCGGCTATTTTTCGCGGTGCCCAATCATTTCGGCTTTTTATTTTATTTTTACTCGCTGCTTTTTATTGCGAGTTGCCTAATCATTTTGGCTATTTCTTCATGCATATATTTTTACTTGCTGCTTTTTTTTTATTGCAAGTTGCCCCATCATTTCGGCTATTTCGTATGCATGTACGGTCTACTGGCTTTTTGCCGTGAACCTGAAACTGAACACCGATTTCGGCATCAGCACCGCTACAACTGGGATATTGCCAGGAGCGAATCATCATCTGCCTCTGTCGCTGTCGAACAAAGGTGGTTTAGCGACCAGGGTTAGGGTCCTGTCGACTAAGGCTTTGACTTCATGAGCCGTAAGGGTCTCATAAAGGTATTTCTCCCTAAAAGTCGTGAGGATCTCGTAGGTGTATTTTCTCCTTAGGAATCGTGAGGGTTCCTAAGTGTTTTGTTCCTCTGTAAGTCATAAGGATCCTACAGGAGGGTTTTCTCCTTGTAAGTCGAGAGGATTTACAAGGGTTGTTTACCATGCAAACATATCCCTAGTTTCAGATGGGACTTAGGGAAATGTTTATTCGCGCCCGTGGATTGTATACAAGGGTCAATGCTGAGCCACTTGTAGGGCATTATCGAAAGTTGTGGGGGCTGCTTAAGCACAGGTTTAGATCTCTGTAGCTTAAGACTTTCAAATCTTATGAGCCGTGAGGGTCTCATAAGAGAGCTCTCCTTACGAGTCGTGAGGATCTCGCAAGTGTATTTTCTCCTTAGGAATCGTGGGGATCCCTAAGTGTGTTGCTCCCTTGTGAGTCGTAAGGATCTCACATGAGTAGTTTCTCCTTATAAGGTCGAGAGGACCCTATAAGTGTCTTTTAACGAGGTTGCGTCCTTTCGGGTTTTCACAAACACTCGCCGGTAGTCCTGCTGTTTTTACTCACGGAGCCCTCCTGGGTTTTCATCCGTGCCCGTTTTGCTTGTGGACATACCGTTTTTTTTATTATTTTATTTTTTTATTTTTACGAGGTCGCGCCCTTTCGGGTTTTCACGAACACTCGCCGGTAGTCCTGCTGTTTTTACTCACGGAGCCCTTTCGGGTTTTCATCCGTGCCCTTTCTGCTTATGGACATACCGTTATATATATATATATTCTTTTTTCTTTTTTTTTTCTTTTTTTTTTTTTATCTCGTTAGCCCAAGAATGCTGCAGGAGTAGTTTAAAGACGTTTCGGTCTGCTATTAGTTTAAGGACATTTCGGTCCGCTGTTAGTTTAAAGACATTTCGGTCCGCTATTAGTTTAAGGACATTTCGGTCCGCTATTGGGAAGTTGGCTACTGCTTATAAAACTTGAGCTTAGGAAGATAGCGAACGGACATGGTCGTCGTCATCTATCATTGACCTAGGCTGTGGCTCATTAAGCGTAGTATTTCTTCAGGAAGCGACCGTTTATCGGCCTGAAAGGCCTTTCACCGTGCATGTCCATGAGTAGATAGGCCCCACCCTGGTAAACTTTATCTATGATGTACGGGCCTTCATAATTTGGCTCGAATTTTCCCCGCTTGGCGCGATTGGGAATCATAGGCCTTTTGACCACTAGCACGAGTTCGCCTTGGTGGAATGTCCTCGGTCGGGTCAATCTTTCGTATGCGCGTGTCATCTTTGCTTTATAGGCTTCCAGATTTTGTTGCGCTATGAGCCTAGTTTCATCAAGGGCGTCAAGCTCCTCAAGCCGAAGGTGAGCATTTTCTTCGTCCGTTAGCTCATGGTGAACTGCCACTCGTAGAGAGGGTAATTCTATCTCGAGAGGGAGTACTGCTTCCGTACCGAACACCAACGCGTACGGCGTTGCGTTCGTGGCCGTCTTGAATGTAGTTCGATATGCCCAAAGAGCTTCTTGCAGTCTTTCGTGCCAATCTTTCTTATTTCGGGACACTGTTTTCTTTATAATTTTCGTCAAGGTCTTGTTGAAGGCCTCAGCGAGACCGTTAGCTCGTGGATTATAGACTGAGGAATATCTCCAGTCTATGTTATGCTGTTGTGCGAATCGGCTGATTTTATGACTTCGGTAGGCTGGCCCGTTATCGGAGATAATCCGGCTCGGAGTTCCAAACCGATATATGACGTGCGTTTTGAAGAAATGGAGGATATTCTCCGTCTTCACTTCTCTCAATGGTACTGCTTCTGCCCACTTAGAGAAGTAGTCAGTCGTCGCTAGGATGAAACGATGTCCTTTAGACGATGTTGGTTCGATGGGGCCGACTATATCAGTCCCCCACATTTCGAATGGCCAACTAGCCACTGTTGGATGCAGTGGATTGGGATGCTGATGAATGAAGTCCCCATGAATCTGGCACGAGTGACATTGCTTCGCGTATTCCAGGCAATCTTGTATCATCGTGGGCCAGTAGTAGCCCATCCGTTTAATTTTCAACTTCATGTTTGGGCCCGCTTGATGAGAGCCACAGATCCCGTCATGAACTTCTTGAACGACTTTCTCTGCTTCGTCAGGTCCTAAGCATCGTAGCCACAGAGAATCGAATGACCTCTTGTATAGAGTATCGTTGACGAAGGAGAAAGACAGAGCTCGTTTCATGAGCTGATGTCTTGCGGACGCTTCTTCGGGCATTTGGTGGAACTTGAAGTAGTCTATAAAGACTTCCCTCCAATCCTCAACCTTCTCAGGGTCTTTTATCTGTAAGGTCGTTTGTTCGGTCATTCCCTTCTCTTCGGGTGATTCCGGGGATATTTTTGCCGGGGCGAGCACTCGACGGCTTTGTACCACGATTCTGACATCATCGAGGTTCTCATCAGCCAATTCTTTAGCAAGTTTGGCCAACGCATCCGCTTTGCTATTTTCTGCGCGAGGTATACTTTCCAAAGTATAGGAGGGGATTTGGGTTAACAATTGTTGCACCCTTTCACCGTATTTTACCAACTCTGGCTTGCACGTTTGGTAGTCGCCATTTACTTGACTGACGACCAGTTGAGAATCTCCGTATACAAGGAGGTTTTCAATTCCCATGTCGATGGCGATCTCGAGGCCTGCTATCAGAGCTTCATACTCGGCTTCATTGTTTGTCCTCGGCTCTGTTAGGGAGAATGCGTAGCGCATTATCCCTCCCTGTGGGGTTATAAAGATGAGTCCTATCCCCGATTTGATTGTAGGGGTAGTTTGTTTGTACTTTTTCATGGAAGATGCTCCATCGAAATAAAGCTCCCAACGGGTATCATCACTGTCGACCGCGTCAAATGCATATTTGTCTGGCAACTCGCAATTGAGAGGAGAATCAGCCGGTATCGGATGCTCTGCGAGGAAATCGGCGATAGCCTGACCTTTCACTGCCTTGAGAGGTTGATATGTTATCGAGAATTCCATCAAGAGCAGGGCCCATTTAGCGAGTCGTCCCGTCAATATGGCTTTTGACATTAGATATTTGAGAGGGTCCACCTTCGAAATAAGACGGACTTCATGTGCTAATGCGTAATGTCTAAGCTTTGTTATTGCGAAGATCAACGCCAGGCAGTGCTTTTCAATGGGGGAGTAGTTGCGTTCTGCCCCCAGTAGAACTCGACTTAAGTAGTAGAGAGCTCTCTCTTTCCCTTGGTCGTTTTCTTGGGCCCATAATGCGCCTAAAGAACCTTCGAGGGCGGCTGTATAAAGGATGAGAGGTTTCCCCTTAACCGGAGCAGCCAACACTGGAGGGTTCTGTAGGTATTGCTTGATCTCATCCAGTGCGCCTTGGCATTTGTGATCCCAGATGAATGGGGTCCCTTTCTTCATCAGGTGACTGTAAGGGCGACACTTGCCGGGGAGGTTGGCTATAAATCGCCGAATATATGCGAGCTTTCCTTGGAGAGACCGCAGCTGTTTAAGGGTTCTTGGCGGAGGCATTTCCATAATCGCCTTAATCTTGGACGGATCTATTTCGATGCCTCGGTGTCGGACGGTGAACCCTAGAAATTTGCCCGAGGAAACCCCGAATGCACATTTGAGCGGGTTCATTTTTAAGTTGTATTGCCGAAGGCGCTGAAATACAGTCTTTAGATGTTCAAGATGTTCCCCGTATGACTTGCTCTTAACCACAAGGTCATCGATATAACACTCGACGATTTCATGTATAAGGTCGTCGAAAATCTTCGTCATGGCCCTCTGATAAGTGGCACCGGCGTTCTTTAAACCGAAAGGCATCACCTTGTAACAGAATATTCTTAAAGGAGTCCGGAAAGCCGTATTTTTCTGATCTTCAGGATGCATTTTTATTTGATTATACCCTGATGAGCCGTCCATGAAGGAGAAAATCTTATGTGTGGACGTATTGTCTATCATTAGTTCGGTGACTGGTACTGGGAAATCATCCTTCGGGCAGGCTTTGTTGAGATCCCGAAAGTCCACGCATATGCGCACCGTCCCATTCTTCTTCATTACTGGAACGATATTAGCAATCCATTCAGGGTATTGAACTTCCTGGATAAAGCCAGAGTCTATCAGCTTTTTGACTTCGGCGTTGATGCTCATTTCGAGCTCGAGCCGCATTCTTCTCGGTGCTTGTTTAACTGGCTTGACACCCGGGGATATCGCTAGTATATGTACAGCAACTTCTGGATCTAGTCCTGGCATCTCGGAATAGTTCCATGCGAAGCAATCTTTATGCTGTACGAGGACGTCCTTTAACGCAGCCACCCTCTCTTCAGACAGCAGCTCACTGACAATTGTCGGTCGCGGATCGTTTACCGTCCCCAACTCAATTCTCTTGAGGTTATCCGCCGTGGTATGTATTCCATCCTCCAGTTCTTTCGGGGCTGGGGGAAATTCTGAGATCACCTCATCATTGCTGTTTTCGAAGCACCAGGGAAGGCTGTCCACATTCTCGGACTCTTCTTTTAATATCGTTATCATACGACAGATGCGAATTTTCTGCCAATCCCAATGTGGAACTGGTTTTTCTTTCGTGGCCTTAGGCTCGTGCTTTTGTGGTGGTGCTACCCTCCAGTTGTTGGACAGAGCGAATTTACCAAGCTGATATTGATCTTCGACCCAATTCTTGAAGGTGAAGCAATCTTCAAGAGGATGGCCTACTACTCGATGGTAAGAGCAGTAGTCCGGGTGTGAGGCTTCGCCTGCTTGTTCAGGGTGTTTAGACTCCGGCAGCGCGAGCATCTGATGTTTTAGAGTAAGCTCAAATATCCTCCTTGTCTTATCCCGAGGAAAAGAGTATGCTCGACTCATTTTCTTCATGAGGGATAGATCAATAACACTCGACTCCCGTTTGCGTGGCTTCTTAGCCCTGCTTTGTTGTTGTTGAGTGCATTTTTTCCTCTCGACTTATTTCTGCTTTTGAGCTGAGCCTTCTTTATAACAGGTTGACAAGGAGCGGCATTTTCATCCTTTACAGCCTGTTGGAGAAGGCGTTGCGTCTTGGCTTTCTCGTAGATGGCCGTCTCACGGTTGTGATCATCTCGGACTTTTTGACCAGCTTTCTTTATAAGTCTGTCCATTTGTTCCTGGAACGACGGACTGGGCTCTCTTGCATCTGGAACCTTCACTGGCTTAGGATTAGCGTCCTCCCATTGAGCATCCGCTTCTTCATCAAGGTCATATATGACGTAGCAGCCAGGTAGTAACTCTCGTTTCTTTGACCGGATGTATCCAAGCCCTCTCGTTTCCATTCTCCCATTAGGCAGTTTGCGTTGAGTCCCGGGAACATTCCAGACCCTGTCATAGAATTTGGCCTCTCTAACGGTCTGTTTGAAGGATATCCCCTGGCGTTTCAGCAGCTTCTTCAAACCCTCTGTATAATATCTGGGAAGACGGATAGGCTGAAGCCTGTCGAGCGCAGGATCCGCACCATGCCAAACTTCTTTTTCCACGTCGTTTTCTTCAGAACGGTAGAATAGGATTGCCTTCTCGCCTTTTCGTCCGGGAGGGATATAGAATGTCCGCAGCTCTTCTACACTGTAGATATTAAGTGCGTTCAGTTCTTTATGATGTTTGGGCGGCACCATGGCGACTTGCAGACTTTGCTCTTCGTCAGCGGAAGCTTGTATTGAAGGTCGAGCAGAGAATACGACATGGACCTCATCCTCCGAATCACTACCAAAGATCAATGTGGGAGTGGACGGTCCTGGCTTGTTATGTTGGGGCGGACCCGAATAAACGATCTCTTCTTCCTCCTCGGTATCACTGCCGAAGACAGGGATGGTGGCGTTAGTTTTATTTTTCGGCTTGTGACACTTCTCCGTGTCTTCGAAATCCGGCAAGAAGTATTTGGCATCTTCATACTTGCGAACTTCATTCACGGAAAACGGATTCAATTCTCCTGCCACAGTGTACTCGAGACCATCCTTACAATATTTCATACACTGATGTTGTGTAGAAGGGATGATATTGTACTCGTGTAGCCATGGTCGGCCGAGCAGAGCATTGTAGCACGTCTTGGCGTCTATAACATGGAATTTGATGTCTGTGACGAGCAACCCGAAGCGTAGCGTCAATATCACAGATCCAAGAGTTTTTGATGATTGAGAGTCAAATCCGGAGATGGTGATTTTGTCCCGGGCGAGGTGTTGGATACTCATGCAAATTTCCTTTAACACTCGCACATTGAGCAAATTAACAGACGATCCGTTATCGACCAAGATTTTACCTATCTTTATGTCATGGCAGTATCCTGAGACATAAAGGGGACGATTGTGTTCACATGTCCCGAGGAGAAGGTCTTCATCGCCGAAAGCGACGTCGGCCGTGTGTACCTCTTCCAATTCATCCTTCATCTTTTGTTCGGCCAGGAAGGCTTGGAACTGGTCCGGCTCTTGTAGGGCCTTAATCAAAGAATCCCTCGCCTCTTTTGATAGTAATAGGGCATCGAGAATGCTGAGTTGTGAGGGTAGCTTTCTCAGATGCGCCAAGACATTGTAATCCACTTTATTCCTCTTTGGCGGGTTCTTGGCGGTTAACTCTTCCGCAACTCGGTCATCCAAGGCGATGTCTTCAGAGACCTTCTCTTTCCCTTTGTCTTTCTTGTTTAAGGGTCCGAGATTCTTTTCAGGCAACGTCCGATTGCGTAGCTGTATATTCTCGCAAACCTTCGGTCCTTCTTCTTTCCCCGATGTGGATTCTTTGAAGAGGGGGCCAAGCTCTAACTCCTCATCAGAATCGCTCCCAAATATAGGCACTGTTGATCCTCCGGCGTCAATCATGCAACAGCCACCGGTAGTTTTATCAAGCACTTTGATCGTTCTGCCCTGCTCTCGGCGAGCTTTGCGTTTTTCCCGCTTAAATTGTTGCCGGTGAGTAACATATCCTTGCCACCACTTATCGAAAGCTTTACACTCTTTAGTGGGATGCGACACCTTCTGATGATATAAGCAATAGGAGGGGTGCATTTCCATTACACCAGTAATTTTTCCTTCAGAGGACGGTAGCTTCATGCCCATTGACATGGCCTTAGCAAACCTCTTCTTTATCTTGAATTGGCTTTTGTCGGTGGTGGAGGCATTTTGCTCCAGCGGGGTCATCTCAGCTCTTTCCTCAAGTCGTTGGCGCTTGGCCTTTTCGAATACAGCCATCTCGCGTTCTCGATCAGCTTTACTTTTCAATCGAGCTTCACTAAGAAACGCGTCAATCATTTCGATTGATAACTCCGGAACTCTTGACTCGGTATCTGCCCCCAGCGTTTTAGTGCCAGAAGTCTCTTCATCGTTCGTGATCGAATGGGAGATCATATGACAGCTCGCCACATATTCCTCGGATTCATCCGATGAACTTTCTCCCTCATCTTCTTTTTGAAAGACGTGATCAAGGAAATCTTGGAGCGTAATGGGAGTCCGCGCCTTTTGGTTGTATTCATCCAGCGCGTCGATTTGCTTTTGTAAGTCCATGCGCTTATCGCAAGGCTCCATGGGCTTCTTTGATTTCTTCCCCTTCTTCTTCGAAGATTTTGACGGCTGGCTATGAACGCTTGAACTACCACCATTGGTCTTCGGAGTCGGACGTGGCTTCAACATCCCCTCAATAACCTGCGGTTCCAAGGGCTTCTTCCACTTGACCGCTGGACATGTCTGAAGATCGTTTAGCATCCTCTTTGTCTTGGCTAATAATACAACCTCCCAAGGAGCTTCCTCAATGACGGAGCATGTTGCCCCCGGCGTATTCGTCCCCTTAGAGGTGTGGGGCTGCGGGGGATTTACTTTCCATTTGTCAGATAGCGCAAATTTGCCCTGACGGTATTGGTTCTCAAGCCAATTTTTGAAAACGTAGCAATCCTCGATGGGATGGCCTAGCACTCGATGGTAAGGGCAGTAATTGGGCTCGTTGACGTCGTTCGGTTGCAACGGACGTTTTGGATCTGGCAGATTTATGAGTGTGTTGCGCAATGCCAGCTCGAATAGCCTCCTCGTTTTATCGCGGGGGAAGGAGTAAGGACGTCCCATCCTGTCCTCAAGGGGTACGTATGGGCGCGTATTGTTTGGACGAGCAACCGGCTTCGAGTCGCTCGGTTGTTGTTGAGCATTAGCGACAATGATCGCTTTTCCTTTTCCTTTGTCGTTTCGGGAGTCCGGCTTTGGGAGAGCGGGTTTATGGCCCATCTGGTCCATCTGTGCTAGTTTGTCGATCAGAGCCTGGAAGGTAGTCGGCTTGAAGAACATCATGAACTGTGAGATGGTTGCTTGTGGATCAAGGGTTCCAACAAACATTCCCACCGCCGGAGCTTCTTCTATGCGCTGTTCGCACTTCGACCATAGATTACACCGCCGTATAGCGTACTGAACCCATGTCTCGCCGGGTTTTACCCTGGCATTAATCAGTGCCGTCATCGGGGTACGCTCACTGGCACTTGCAAAACGTTGGGTAAAGAGCAGCTCCATCTCCGCAAAGGTTTTAATAGAGTCGTTGGGGAGCTCAGAATACCATTCGAACGCCGTATCTGATAAGCTTCCAACAAACTGGCGAAGCAACAACTTGTCATCGCCGCCGGTGTTGCCACAGAGCGCTCTGAACTGGGCGACATGCTGATGAGGATTGCCCGTCCCTTTGTAGACATGAAACTTGGGAATTGTGTAACCCGGCGGGTACTTGATTTGGTCATACCAGCCTGGATATGGCCGCCCCGTTTATACGAAGTGGCCGGCTGCTTCGGCCGCATGATGAACCTTTATTTGCTGGGCTATGTATTCGTCCAGATCAGTCTTAGAGATTGTATCCTCTTTAGCTGTTAATAGAGCGGGCTGCGGATTCAACGTCTCTCCCTTATCATCTCCAAGGACGATTAGGGGTTCTTCAGCGGGAGGATCTTGTTGTATCATCATCCCTATCATGTCCTGGAAGAGGAGGCCCATACGCTGTATGTTGGCCGCTTGTTCAGCAGCCTCTTTGTCCCTCTTTTCTAGTACTCGGCGAAGGAACTCGGCGTCGGTCTCTTCCTCCTGGCGCGCATCTAAGGACGTCTCAGGGTTCTCTTTTGGCTCCGTGAGTGCAGCCATTGTAGTCATCATCTCCTGGAGCTTTTGTTGTTGCTCCTGGGCCTTGGTCACTGATCGGGTAAGCGGTCGGTGACCCGTAGAAGTGCGGTTTTCTTCCTTTCCAGAAGCCATATAAACCGTATGAACTGCTACGCCTCCTGACTTGGGGTGTTTAGGTTCACCGCTTTTAAACTTTGATACGGTCACAGGAGCTTTCTCTGGCCTCCTTCTTTTATGGACCATTGAGGTTGAAGGAGCCGTTAAAGTGGGCATCCTAGCAATTGTTGCCCCCTGCTGTTTAACGGGGCGGGTTTTGTCCTTTTCCACCTTTGCCTTTTTCTGGCGATGAAAGTGGTCTGGGTCAATCACAGAGTCTTGAACCCTCCGCCAGACCTTGTATATCTTTGACGATAACCGTTGAGGGGGTTGTTCATGCTTTGTCTCCGGAGCTTTCTCCATAGGTGGAGACCTTTTCAATGCAGCAACTGGAGAGGTCTTTTTCACTTTCCTCAGCAATTCAAAGCCGTTTCCAGTTGGAACAGCAGCGTTGAACTCCACCATCGGAGCAGGTGGAGTTAGCCCTGAGGGGGAATTGCCCCCTGCTTTCCTCACTCGTTGCCAATGGCGACGTCACGCACGACGAGCCGTTGGGACTGGCTTGGAAATCGAGATGGTTTCTTGTTGCCCCATGTTTGAGCGTGGGGTGACTGCCGATGCCAGCCTATCGAAGACTGATGCCTTTTGACTAGCTGGGGGAGGAGTGGGAACCGTCAATCTTGCGAAGACCGACTCTCTAATGGGAGAAGCCGCTTTAACGACTTCCGGAGCAGCGGCCGTTGCCCTCTTTGGGACGACCACTTTATGGTTCTGACCTAGTCTGGTGAAAAAGGAGGCTGTCGGTTTAGTAACGGGCGACCCGTTGACAGGGGCTGTCGAAACAGTGAGCCGGTTGAAGACCGACTTTTTACCCACTTCCGGTGCAGGTATTGGTGCAGAAAAGCTTGCAGGTGGGATCATAGTCCCGAAGTACAAGCCGGTGGTGGCTTGGGTCACCTGGTCTACCGGCACAGAGTAAGGAAGGAAGCCGCTTGGGGCCCATATGTTACACCTCCTGGTGAGGTGGAGCGTCCGTTGCAGCGGCATTTCGAGCAGTTGGTACAGCTAGAGGCCATTGAATCTTGAATTCTGCGCCAGGTAAAAGACCAAATCTTAGTAACTTGAAATCCGAAGACAACCATTTAACGAACCGCGATTGGTTCGCGAAGACGACACACGAAGTGTGGAGTGGAAAGAGGAAGAGGTCCCACCGGGCGTGCCAGAATCTGTTCCCCTCCGAAAGACGGCGCACAAGACTGCGATGTCCTGACGCTGAGATTCAAGGCAGATGCTATTTGGTTTTATCCGTCCACCTCTCCGAAGATTCCAAGTTGATTTATGGCACCGTGTATCGGAGGTTTAGACGGATGCGGCCGATGTAGCAGACTTCGTCAGATTCCCCCTCGCTTGAGGAGTTTTTGATTGTGGGGACGCTCTTCCCTGCAGGCGCAAGCCCCTGCAGTTAATTATGCTACCGCATCGCGGTAACAACTTTCTCCTTCTCCAGAATTTCACTTCGTGTCGTGTATGTTTGTTTTGTTTGTGGTTGCCCGTGGATTGTATACGGAGACTGAGTAATGCTGTCGCCCGTAGGACGTGGATTAGTCCAAATCCGTATTTACTTAGATTTGGGTTTAGTGTTTTTAGTTTAAAGATGCATTAGTCGCGTTGCGGCTAAGATCAACTTAAACGTTCGTTAAGGATACGATAGTCCTGTTCGAGACTAAGATCAACTTAACGTGATAATCCATTTAATATCTGGCCATCGGGACTCGTCACCTCTCTAACGTCGTTGAAGGATTACAACGGCAGATGTCAGAGGATTTCAAAGATGTACCTTTGAACCAAGATTGATTTGGAGTTTTATAGTCCGTTTGAATGTTTAAGGATACGTTAGCCGTGTTTGGGGGCTAAGATCAACTTAAACGGGATCGTTTAGATCCGGCAAAAGAGCATTTGGAGGCTCTATTGTTCCAGTTTAGGGACGTAGTGGTCCATTGCCAGTTTAGGGACGTGGTGGTCCATTATTAGTTTAAGGACATCTCGGTCCGATATTAGTTTAGGGACGTTTCGGTCCAATATTAGTTTAAGGACGTTTCGGTCCAATATTAGTTTAAGGACGTTTCGGTCCATCTGGGTATCTGGTCGTTGGGACTCGTCACCTCTTTGACGTCGTTGAGGAATTACAACGATGGATGTCAAAGGAGTTCGGAGATGTACCCTCGTACCGGACGTGGATTGATTTAGGAGAGCCATTTTACCATTTTTGCTCAGTCAATTTAGTTTAAGGACTTATGGCCATGATTGGGCTAAGTCCAGTTGAAAATGTCCAACATTTATTCGCTTTTGCATTGCATCTCTTTTTATTTTTATTTGGGCTTTGCCCAAAAAGATGCAGAGCAAAGCATCAATTTCATTTGGGCTCTGCCCTTTATATTGCTTTGCAGTTTATTTTGGCCTGCTAGGTCTTTTGATTTGGGCCGGCCCTTCAAGTAATGCATTGCATTTATGCAGAGCACCAAGAATCTTTTAGATTCAAGAACAGAAGTGCAAGGCACTTTTTATCCCTTGATTTGGATCAAAGAAAAACAAGTTTTTCCTTGTTTCAGAGAACCAAAGGTTCATAGCAAGTGCAAGGCACTATTTTTATTATTTTTATTTATTTGTTAAAGATCACTGATCTTTTTCTTAGATCAATGATCTATTCCTAAGAGAATTCTCTCTTCTTTTAAAGGTTTTTACCTTCTTTTTTGTGTTCTCAAGGAGTTCTCAAGAGTTCTCTTCTTTCTTCTTCTTTTTTTAAAACTAGATGTTTTTCCCATTTTGAAATGATGTCTGGGATCCTTTTTATAGTGCTCAAA
The DNA here is from genome assembly GCA_030015575.1 of Agapanthus africanus. NCBI lineage: Eukaryota > Viridiplantae > Streptophyta > Magnoliopsida > Asparagales > Amaryllidaceae > Agapanthus > Agapanthus africanus. The sequence continues at coordinate 943,129,369 of CM057338.1, read as the reverse complement.
AATTAGTTAAATTTGTTTAATAAATCTTTTCCTGAGTGATTTGGGGAATTTTTCCCACCGTTGGATCTTTGATCCAAAGGCTCCTGCCTTATACAAGAAAATCTTCTTGTTTTAACAAGATTTATTCTGTTTTGCGCAACTCTCCTAGTGAGTGACACGTGTCGCGCAGGGAAGCGCTTGCGCAACAGCGCTTGCGCAACTGCGCAGACACGTGTCGCGCAGCGAAGCACTTGCACAACCGCGATTGCGCAAGTTGTGCTTGTGCAGTTGTGGAACGCTTGCGCAGTTGTGCTTGCGCAGTGAAGCGCTTGCGCAACTGCGCAGACACGTGTCGCGCAGTGAAGCACTTGCGAAGCAGCGCCTGCGCAGCTGCGCAGGCGCGTGTCGCGCAGTGAAGCACTTGCGCAGCAGCGCCTGCGCAGCTGCGCAGACACATGTCGTGCAGCCGTGCGCTTGCGCAGTTGTGCTTGCGCAACTGCGCAGACACGTGTCGCGCTGCGGCGCGCTTGTGCAGTTGAGTGTTGCTTATGTTTTTTAAAGAGCCTTGCTCTGATTGGACGTACTGCCTTGGGCGTTGTACTGCCGTGTCAACTTCTGACACGTGGCGCGTTGCGCGCAGCGCACGGGAACCGAAGCGTTGCTTCAAAATTTGAATTTTCAAAATTCAAACAGAGCCTTACTCTGATTGGGGGAACAGTATGCTATCTGGTTCTGATTTTATCTTGACGTGTATACATATTTATTCTAGCAATTAAATATACATGTTGATGAAGCCCATAAGATCTTATGCTTGACTATCAGGACTATGATTTTGATCATACTGGTGGGGCATGGGTGGTTGATAAGCACATCCTTAAATGTTCCTAGTCATAGGGATATCGAGACAGGGCATTGATATTTCAGAGTAGACTAGTGTATACGTTTCTTGACCCCGTACGGGGCGATGGTTGATCCCATAACCATTGGTGTGTGACACTAAAAATTGTATACAGGTGCTAATAGGAGACTGAGTACACCAAACGGACATGCCGAGAAGTCCTAGATGGTATTTTACCTATCGTCAGATAGCAGTTCTCTGGTAACACGAGCACAGGGTAGTCTGTAGACCTGAGATCGTCATAGTGTCTCATGTGGTCACCACTGTACTTAGATTACTACCCTACCACAGCTTTAAAGAGATGTGCAAATATGTAGTAGTTGGGCACGGTCCCGGATCATACAGAGGTAGTGAGCGATCGAAAGGGATTCATCTCTCCGGGTATAGAGAGTTGATGTTGTGCAGTGCGTGATTGGCTATAACCATAAGTCCCTGGCCATGGCAAGCGAGATTTACTGATAAGTGTTATCGGTAGTTTCTCATTTGGTTTTGAGTTTGATATCGGTACGATTTATCAGGTTATTGGGAGACTGATGGATTCTATCTCCCAGACCCGGTATGCAATACTCTCAGACGAAGACACCAGATTGTATGGTGGGTATCATCGATAGGCTATGTAGGGCATGGAAAAGATTGCTTGTCGACTTTTCCTTCGTTCAATATCTGGGTAGCCGTTACATACAACTAGGACCGCTGACGTACTTATAAGATGTGTATATGATCCGACAACTCACTACCAGCGTATCGACGAGTCTTTAGAGTCCCACACATATGGTTTGTCCACTCGAGCGAAATGATGCAGTGCACGCATGGGGATGCGTGCGGGGTCCGGTTAGATATTTGTCTTGAACCGTACGGGTTATGATACTAGCCGGTTTTATGATTAAACCGGGTCATTAAATTAATTTTTAATTTAATGACATGATTGATTATATGATATTATGTGATAATACATGTAATTAAGCTAGTATTATATTTTCTCTCTTTCAATTTTGTTTCATATGATGAGAACAATAGGTCATGGTTAAATATTATTTAACATGACATATTCTTTTTTCTATTTAAATTCTTTCATTTTCTCTTTATTGCATGCCTTATGGTGAGGTGTAGCCATCTCTCACTCCTTAGGACATGTGTTGGCATGAATCATAAAAGTTTTTAAGGGTTATGTTATGGTTGAGGTTCTAGACTAGCCATAACATAATTCACTTTCTCTTTCATGCTAAGATAGAGAAAAAGAAAGACATGAGAGAAAAAAATAGAGTAGAAAGAGAGAGAGAGAGAGAGAGAGAGCGCTTCATTCTCTACACCAACTTCATCTCACCTCTTAGCACCTTGTAAGATTGAAGGACTAGCTCAAGTGGCCACTCTATCGCCGTGGATCATCTTCAATGGATGGATCGGCAACAAGCTTCGTCTGGTGAACCATAGGAGCTTAGCTTAGAGTTCTAGGAGAGAGAGAGGCAACCATTCAACCCAATAAGAACTTAAGAATAAGCATCAAAGGTTGTATGCTTAAACATTCTTAGCTTTATGGTTTTTCTTTTGCAAGTTATAGTTTTTAGGATGATCACTAGGGTTTGTATGTCATGCAAGCTAGAATTTTTTATTTTACCGTTCCGCCTTACCACGAATACGCTAGTTAGGTGCACGACGTACTCATATTGGTATCAGAGCCTTCCTAATACTTTAGGTTGTATTTGACGACGTTTTCATTTCGGATCATCGAGAAAGTCTGTTTTTCTAGTTTCCAAAATCATGTCTCTGTTAGAATTGTTGCGCCCAATCAGAGCAAAGCTCTGTTTGAATTCAAAATTCAAATTTTGAAGCAACGCTTCAAGTCTCGGGCGCAACGCGCCGCGTGTCTGGCGCTAATACGTCAGCGCAACGCCCAAGAAGGCGCACCCAATCAGAGCAAAGCTCTGTTTAAAGGAAGCAACGCTTCAGCTGCGCTGCGCTCTGCGCCGCGCGACACGTGTCAGCGCAGATGCGCTAACGCAGTTGCGCTGCGCTCTGCGCCGCGCGACACGTGTCATGCGCTGGGGCATCTGCGCCAAACTAAATTAAGATTTTAAGAAATCTTTTCTGTTCTTGTTAAAACAAGAAGATTTGCTTCTGCAAAGCAGAAGCCCTTGGATCAAAGATCCAACGGTGGGGAAAATTCCCCAAATCACTCAGAGAGTGATCTCTTTAACAAATTTAACTAATTTGTGAGCACTATAAAAAGGACCCTAAGCCTCAATTCAAAGGCATGAAAATTTTTCTTGAAAACTCAAGAACTTTAAACAGAGAGAATTCTGAGAAGATTTCAAGAAAAAGGTAAAGAACCTTCATTAGAAGAAATTCCTTCTAATAGATCATTGATCTAAAAAAAAAAAAAAAACAAGATCAATGATCTCTACATAATAAACAGTGCTTTGCACTTCTTGTGAACCTCCGGTTCTTTAAAAACAATAAAAAAAAAATAATAATAATAATAATAGTGCTTGGCACTTTTATGAACCTCTGGTTCTTCAAACAAAGAAAATCTTATTTTTTTATTTGATCTAATTTAGATCAAGAAATTAAACAGTGCTTTGCACTTCCCTTCTTGAATCTAAAAGATTCTTAGTGCTTTGCACTTTCAAACTGCGCCGTTGCGCTCTTAAGAGAGCGCCACGTGTCGGCTATAGAACCGTTTGCGCTAAACGCCTTTAAGATAGAGCTTTGGTCTCTGGAATTGGCACAACTCGCTGAGAGCGCGCCACGTGTTGCCAGCGCAATAGCGCAGCGCAACAGCGCAGCGCACTGCGCTTGCGCTCGCCAGCGCATGACACGTGTCTTCATTACAGGCGCTTGCGCTCAGCAATAGACGCAAAGCGTCTGACAAATGCAAGGCATTTCACTTCCTGAAGGGCCAAGCCCAATTAAAAGGCTTAACAAGCCTAATAAATAAAATGCTGTGCATTATTTGGAAGGGCAGAGCCCAGTTGAAAGGTCCAATGGACCAAAATAAATGATCTGCATCCCAATCAAAATGGGCATAAATGGCCTGAAGTAATGCAATGCATTATTTAAGTATGGGCAAAGCCCTAGCACAAGCCTAATATAAAAAAAATAATAAATAAATAAATGATGGTGTTGAACATTTTCAACTGGACTTAGCCCAATTTTGGCCGTAAGTCCTTAAATTAAATTGACTGAGCAAAATGGCTCTCCTAAATCAATTTACGTCCGGTTCGAGGGTACATCTCCGAACTCCTTTGACATCTATCGTTGTAATTCCTCAACGACGTCAAAGAGGTGACGGGTCCCAACGACCACACACCCATATGGACTGCGGGGTCCTTAAACTCACGGACCGAGACGTCCCTAAACTAATATCGGACCGAGACGTCCCTAAACTAATGATGGACCACCACGTCCTTAAACTGGCGATGGACCGAAACGTCCTTAAACTAATGATGGACCACTACGTCCTTAAACTGGCGATGGACCGAAACGTCCTTAAACTAATGATGGACCACTACGTCCTTAAACTGGCGACGGACCGAAACATCCCTAAACTAATAATGGACCACTACGTCCTTAAACTGGCGCAATAGAGCCCGAATGCTCTTTTGCCGGATCTAAACGGTCCTGTCTAAGTTGATCTTAACCTCAAATACGGTTAATGTGTCCTTAAATAAACAATAAAACTCCAAATCAACTTTGGTTCAAGGGTGCATTTCTGAACTCCTCTGACGCCTGTCGTTGTAATCCCTCAACGACGTCAGAGAGGTGATGAATCCCGACGGCCAGATAATTAAATCAATCATTACGTCAAGTCGATCTTAGTCCAAAACAGGACTAACGTATCCTTGACGAACGTTTAGGTTGATCTTAGCCGCAACGCGACTAATATATCCTTAAACCAAAAAACACCAAACCCAAATCTAAATAAATACGGATTTGGACTAATCCACGTCCTACGGGCGACGGCATTACTCAGTCTCCGTATACAATCCACGGGCAACCACAAATAAAACAAACACACACGACACGAAGTGAAATTCTGGAGAAGGAGAAAGTTGTTACCGTGACGCGGCAGCGTAATTAACTGCAGGGGCTTGCGCCTGCAGGGAAGAGCGTCCCCACAATTAAAAACCCCTCACCCTGAGGGGGAATCTGACGAAGTCTGCTATATCGGCCGCATCCGTCTAAACCTCCGATACATGGTGCCATAAATCAACTTGGCATTTTCGGAGAGGTAGACGGATAAAACCAAATAGCATCTGCCCCGAACCTCAGGCACGGACGCGAAGTCCAGGCCGCCGTTCGGAGGGGAACAGATTCTGGCATGCCCGGTGGGACCTTTTCCTCTTTCCACTCCACACTTCGTGTGTCGTCTTCGCGAACCAATCACGGTTTGTTAAATGGTTGCCTACGGATTTCAAGTTGCTGAGATTTGGTCTTTTGTCTGGTGCAGAACTCAAGCATCCATGGATTCTAACTACACCAAATGCGCGAAGCACCACGGCAACGGACGCTCCACCTCACCGAGAGGTGTAACATATGGGCCCCAAGCGGCCTCTTTCCTTGCTCTGCCGGTAGAGCAGGTGACCCAGGCCACCACCGGCCTGTTTTTCGGGACCATGGTCCCACCTGCAAGCTTCTCTATGCCGATATCCGCACCGGAATCGAACAAGAAGTCGGTGTTCGACCGACTCACTGCTACCACGACCCCTGTCAACGGGTCGCCCGCTACTAAACCGACAGCCTCCGTTTTCACCAGGCTAGGTCAGAACTATAAAGTGGCCGTCCCAAAGAGGGCAACGGCCGCTGCTTTAGAGGTCGTTAAAGCGGCTTCTCCCATCAGAGAGTCGGTCTTCACAAGATTGACGACTCCCACTCCTCCCCCAGCTGGTCAAAAAGCATCAGTTTTCGATAGGCTGACATCGGCAGTTACCCCACACTCAAACAGGGGGCAACAAGAAACCATCTCGATTTCCGAGCCAGTCCCAACGGCTCGTCGTGCGCGACGTCGCCATTGGCGACGAGTGAGAAAAGCAGGGGGCAACTCTCCCTCAGGGCTAACCCCACCTGCTCCAGTGGTGGAGGTCAACGCTGCTGTTCCAACTGGGAACAGCTTTGAATTGCTGAGGAAGGTGAGAAAGAACTCTCCAATTGCCACGTTGAAAAGATCTCCTCCGCCTATGGAAAAAGCTCCGGAGACAAAGCAGGAACAGCCCTCTCAACGGCTGTCGTCAAAAATTTATAAAGTTTGGCGGAGGGTTCAAGACTCCGTGATTGACTCAGACCACTTCCGTCGCCAAAAAAGGGCAAAGGTGGAAAAAGACAAGAACCCCCCCATTAAACAGCAGGGGGCAACAAATGCTAGGATGCCCACTTCAACGGCTCCTTCAACCTCAAAGGTCCACAAAAGGAAAAGGCCAGAAAAAGCTCCCGTGACAATGACAAAGTATAAAAGCGGTGAGCCTAAACGCCCCAAGTCAGGGGGCATAACAGTTCATACGGTCTATATGGCTTCTGGAAAGGAAGAAAGTCGTACTTCTACGGGTCACCGACCGCTTACCCGGTCAGTGACCAAGGCTCAGGAGCAGCAACAAAAGCTCCAGGAGATGATGACTACAATGGCTGCACTCACGGAGCCAAAAGAGAACCCTGGGACGTCCTTAGATGAACGACAAGAAGAAGAGACCGACGCCGAGTTCCTTCGTCGAGTACTGGAAAAGAGGGACAAAGAGGCTGCTGAACAAGCGGCCAACATACAGCGGATGGGTCTCCTCTTCCAGGACATGATAGGGATGATGATACAACCAGATCCCCCAACTGAAGAACCCCCGATCGTCCTTGGGGATGATAGGGGAGAGATATCAAACCCTCAGCCCGTTCTATCAATGGCTAAAGAGGATACAATCTCTAAAACTGATCTGGACGAATATATAGCCCAGCAAATAAAGGTTCATCACGCGGCAGAAGCAGCCGGACACGTCGTGAAAACGGGACGACCGTATCCAGGCTGGTATGACCAAATCAAGTACCCGCCGGGTTACACAATTCCCAAGTTTCATGTCTACAAAGGGACCGGCAATCCCCATCAACATGTTGCCCAATTCAGGGCGCTTTGTGGTAACACCGGCGGCGACGACAAGTTGTTGCTTCACCAGTTTGTTGGAAGCTTATCAGACACGGCGTTTGAATGGTATTCTGAACTTCCCAACGACTCTATTAAAACCTTTGCGGAGATGGAGCTGCTCTTCACCCAACGTTTTGCAAGTGCCAGTGAGCGTACCCCGATGACGGCACTGATCAATGCCAGGGTAAAACCCGGCGAGACATGGGTTCAGTACGCTATACGGTGGCGAAATCTATGGTCTAAGTGTGAGCAGCGCATAGAAGAAGCTCCAGCGGTCGGAATGTTTGTTGGAACGCTTGATCCACAGGCAACCATCTCGCAGTTCATGATGTTCTTCAAGCCGACTACCTTCCAGGCTTTGATCGACAAACTAGCGCAGATGGATCAGATGGGCCATAAACCCCCTCTCCCGAAGCCAGACTCCAGGAACGACAAAGGAAAGGGAAAAGCGATCATTGTCGCTAATGCCTAACAACAACCGAGCGACTCGAAACCGATTGCTCGTCCAAACAATACGCGCCCATACGTACCCCTTGAGGACAGGATGGGACGTCCTTACTCCTTCCCCCGCGATAAAATGAGAAGGCTATTCGAGCTGGCGTTGCGCAACAGACTCATAAATCTGCCAGATCCAAAACGTCTGTTGCAACCGAACGACGCCAACGAGCCCAATTACTGCCCTTATCATCGAGTGCTAGGCCATCCGATTGAGGATTGCTACGTTTTCAAGAATTGGCTTGAGAACCAGTACCGTCAGGGCAAATTTGCGCTATCTGACAAATGGAAGGTGAATCCTCCGCAGCCCCACACCTCTAAGGGGACGAATACGCCGGGGGCAACATGCTCCGTCATTGAAGAAGCTCCCTGGGAGGTTGTATTATCAGCCAAAACGAGGAGAATGCTAAATGATCTTCAGACCTGTCCAGCGGTCAAGTGGAAGAACCCCTTGGAACCGCAGGTTATTGAGGGGATGTTGAAGCCACGACCGACTCCGAAGACCGATGGTGGTAGTTCAAGCGCTCATAGTCAGCCGTCAAAATCTTCGAAAAAGAAGAAGAAGAAATCTAAGAAGCCCGTGAAGCCTGGCGACAAGCGCACGGACTTGCAAAAGCAAATTGACGCGCTGGATGAGTACAACCAAAAGGCACGGACTCCCATTACGCTCCAAGATTTCCTTGATCACGTCTTCCAAAAAGAAGATGAGGGAGAAAGTTCATCGGATGAATCCGAGGAATATGTGGCGAGCTGTCATATGATCTCCCATTCGATCACGGACGATGAAGGAACTTCTGGCACTGAAACGCTGGGGGCAAATGCCAAATCAAGAACCCCAGGGTTATCAGTTGAAATGATTGGCGCGTTTCTTAATGAAGATCGATTGAAAAGCAAAGCTGATCGAGAATGCGAGACGGCTATATTCGAAAGGGCCAAGCGCCAGCGACTTGAGGAAGGAGCTGAGATGATCCCGCTGGAGCAAAGTGCCTCCACTGCTGACAAAAGCCAATCCAAGATAAAAAAAAGAAGTTTGCTAAGGCCATATCGATGGGCATGAAGCTACCACCCTCTGAAGAAAGAGTTACTGGCGTGGTGGAAGTGCACCCCTCTTATTGCTTATATCATCAGAAGGTCTCGCATTCCACCCAAGATTGCAAAGCTTTCGATAAGTGGTGGCAAGGATACGTCGCCAATCGACAACGCTTTAAACGGGAAAAGCGTAAAATTCGTCGGGAGCAAAGAAACACGACCGAAGAACTTGAAATAACGGCCGGCAATTGTCACATGGTTAACACTGCCGGGTCACAAGTGCCTACATTTGGGAGCGATTCCGATGAGGAGATAGAGCTTGGCCCCCTCTTCAAAGAATCCATTTCGGGAAAAGAAGAAGAACCGAAGGCTTGCGAAAATATACAGCTACGCAATCGGACGCTACCTGAAAAGAATCTCGGACCCTTAAACAAGAAAAACAAAGGGAAAGAGAAGGTCTCTGAAGACATTGCTTTGGATGACCAAGTCGCGGAAGAGTTAACCGCCAAGAACCCGCCAAAGAGGAGTAAAGTGGATTACAATGTCTTGGCGCATCTGAGAAAGCTACCCTCATAACTCAGCATTCTCGATGCCCTATTACTATCAAAAGAGGCAAGGGATTCTTTGATTAAGGCCCTACAAGATCCGGACCAGTTCCAAGCCTTCCTAGCCGAACAAAAGATGAAGGATGAATTGGAAGAGGTGCACACAGCCGACGTTGCTTTTAGTGATGAAGACCTTCTCCTCGGGACGTGTGAACACAATCGCCCCCTTTAAGTCTCAGGATACTGCCATGACATAAAGATAGGTAAAATCTTGGTCGATAACGGATCGTCTGTTAATTTACTCAATGTGCGAGTGTTAAAGGAGATTTGCATGAGTGTCCAACACCTCGCCCGAGACAAAATCACCATCTCCGGTTTCGACTCTCAATCCTCATAGACTCTTGGATCTGTGATATTGACGCTACGCTTCGGGTTGCTCGTCACAGACATCAAATTCCATGTTATAGACGCCAAGACGTGCTACAATGCTCTGCTCGGCCAACCATGGCTACACGAGTACAATATCATCCCTTCTACACAGCATCAGTGCATGAAGTATTCTAGGGATGGCCTTGAGTACACTGTGGCGGGAGAGTTGAATCCGTTTTCCGTGAACGAAGTTTGCAAGTATGAAGATGCCAAGTACTTCCTACCGAGTTTCGAAGACACGGAAAGGTGTCACAAACCGGAGAATAAAACTAACGCTACCATCCCTGTCTTCGGCAGTGACACCGAGGAGGAGGAGGATATAAATTATTCAGGTCCATCCCAGTCCACTAGGCCAGGACCATCCGTTCCTTCATTGATCTTCGGTAGTGATTCAGAGGATGAAGTGCATGCTGTATTCCCTGCTCGGCCTTCAATACGGGTTTCCGCTGATGAAGAGCGAAGTCTGCAGATAACCATGGTGCCGCTTGAACATTACAAAGAACTGGATGCACTCAACGCCAACAGCGTAGAAGAATTGCACACATTCTATATTCCTCCCGGACGAAAAGGCGAGAAGGCAATCCTATTCTACCGTTCTGAAGAAAACAAGGTGGAAAAAGAAATTTGGCATGGCGCGGATCCCACGCTCGACAGGCTTCAGCCCATCCGTCTTCCTAGATATTATACCAAAGGTTTGAGGAAACTGCTGAAACGCCAGGGGATGTCCTTCACACAGACCGTTAGAAAAGCCAAATTCTATGACAAGGTCTGGAACATTCCCGGGACTCAATGCAAACTGCCTAACGGGAGAACGGAAACAAAAGGGCTTGGGTACATCCGGCCAAAGAAACGGGAGCTAGTAAACAGCTGTTATGCCATGTATGACTTCGATGAAGAGGCGGACGCTCAATGGGAGGACGCTAATCCTGAATCAGCAAAAGTTCCTGATACAAAACCGCCCAGTCCGTCGTCTGAAGACCAGATGAGCAAACTTACAAAGGATGCGAGTCAAAAAGCCCGAGACGATCACGATCGTGAAATGGCAATCTATGAGAAAGCCAAGACACAGCGTCTCCTTCAACAGGCAGTAAAGAATGAAGATACTGCCCCACGTCAGCCTGCTACAAAAAAGGTTCGACGCGAAAGCAAAAACAAGTCGAAGGGCCGAAAAGGTGCTCGACAACCACAAAGCAGAGCTAAGAAGCCACGCATCCGAGAGTCGAGCGTTATTGACCTAGCCCTCATGAAGAAAATGGGTCGAGCATACTCATTTCCTCGGAACAAAACAAGGAAAATACTTGATCTTGCTCTAAAACATCAAATGCTTACTCTGCCAGAGTCTAAACACCCTGAGCAAGCGGGCGAAGTCTCCAACCCAAATTATTGCTCTTACCATCGAGTAGTAGGGCATCCGCTTGAAGATTGCTTCACCTTTAAGAATTGGGTTGAGGACCAATATCAGCTTGGCAAATTCGCGTTGTCTGACAGTTGGAGGGTAGCGCCGCCGCAAAAGCACGAACCCGAAAACACAAGGATAGAACCAACTCCGCATTGGGATTGGCAGAAAATTCGCACCTGCCATGTGATAACAATATTAAAAGAAGAGTCCGAGGACATGAACAACCTTCCTTGGTGCTTTGAAAGCGGCAGCGATGAGGTAATCTCAGAATTTCCCCCAGCTCCGAAAGAACTGGAGGATGGAATCCATACTACTGCAGATAACCTCAAGAAAATCGAGTTGGGGACAATAGATGATCCACGACCGACATTCGTCAGCGAGCTGCTGTCTGAAGAGAGGGTGGCTGCGTTAAAAGACGTCCTTGTGCAGCATAAAGATTGCTTCGCATGGAACTATTCCGAGATGCTTGGACTAGATCCAGAAGTTGCTATACATAGACTAGTAATATCCCCGAACATCAAGCCAGTCAAACAGGCGCCGAGAAGAATGCGACTCGAGCTTGAGATGAGCATAAATACCGAAGTCAAAAAGTTAATCGACTCTGGCTTCATCCAGGAAGTTCAGTACCCTGAATGGATCGCCAACATCGTCCCAGTGATGAAGAAAAATGGGACAGTGCGCATATGCGTAGACTTCCGGGATCTTAATAAAGCTTGCCCGAAGGATGATTTCCCAGTGCCAGTCACTGAACTGATGATAGACAATACATCCACTCATGAAGTTTTCTCCTTCATGGACGGCTCATCGGGGTATAACCAGATAAAAATGCATCCAGAAGACCAGAAGCACACAGCCTTCAGGACTCCTCTTGGTATATTTTGTTATAAAGTGATGCCCTTCGGTTTGAAGAACGCCGGTGCTACTTATCAGAGGGCCATGACGAAGATCTTCGACGACCTTATACACGAAATCGTCGAATGCTATATCGACGATCTCGTGGTTAAAAACAAGTCATACGAAGAACACCTCGAGCATTTGAAGACCGTGTTTCAACGCCTTCGACAATACAACTTGAAGATGAACCCGCTCAAGTGTGCATTCGGAGTTTCCTCGGGCAAATTCCTGGGATTCATCGTCCGGCACCGAGGTATTGAGATAGACCCGTCTAAGATTAAAGCGATCATGGAAATGCCTCCGCCAAGGACTCTCAAACAGCTACGATCTCTCCAAGGGAAGCTCGCGTATATACGGTGATTTATAGCCAACCTTTCAGGAAAGTGCCGTCCTTACAGCCACCTGATGAAGAAGGGAACCCCATTCGTTTGGGATCACAAATGCCAAGGCGCATTGGATGAGATCAAGCAATATCTGCAAAACCCTCCGGTGTTGGCTGCTCCAGTTAAGAGAAAGCCTCTCATTCTTTACACGACCGCCCTTGAGGGTTCTTTAGGCGCATTATGGGCACAAGAGAATGACCAGGGGAAAGAAAGAGCACTCTACTACTTAAGTCGGGTTCTGCTGGGGGCAGAAAGCAATTACTCCCCCATTGAAAAACACTGCCTGGTATTGATCTTCGCAATAACAAAGCTTAGACATTACGCATTAGCGCACGAAGTCCATCTCATTTCAAAAGTGGACCCTCTCAAATATTTAATGTCAAAGGCCATCTTGACAGGACGACTCGCTAAATGGGCTCTGCTCTTAATGGAGTTCTCGATAACATATCAACCTCTCAGGGCAGTAAAAGGCCAGGCCATCGCTGACTTCCTTGCTGAGCACCCGATACCTGCCGATTCTCCTCTGAATTGCGATTTGCCAGACAAACATGCGTTTGACGCAATCGACAGTGGTGATACCCGTTGGGAGCTTTATTTCGATGGGGCGTCTTCCATGAAAAAGCACAAACAAAGTACGCCAATGATCAAATCGGGGGTAGGACTCATCTTCGTGACTCCATAAGGAGGAATAATGCGCTTCGCCTTCTCCTTAACAGAGCCGAGAACGAATAATGAAGCTGAATATGAAGCTTTGATAGCAGGCCTCGAGATCACCATTGATATGGGAATTGAAAGCCTCCTCATATATGGGGACTCCCAACTGGTCGTCAGTCAAGTGAACGGCGATTACCAAACATGCAAACCGGAATTGGTAAAATACGGTGAAAAAGTGCAGCAACTGCTAACCCAAATTCCCTCCTACACTTTGGAAAGCATACCGCGAGCGGAAAACAGCAAAGCGGACGCGCTGGCCAAACTTGCTAAAGAATTGGCTGATGAGAACCTCGATGACGTTAGAATCGTGGTACAAAGCCGTCGAGTACTCGCCCCGGCAGGAATACCTCCGGAATCATATATAGAAAAGGGAGCGACTGAGCAGGCGACCCTACAAATAAAAGACCATGAGAAGGCCGAAGACTGGAGAGAAGTCTTCATAGATTACTTCAAGTTTCACCGAATGCCTGAAGAAGCGTCCATAAGACATCAGCTCGTGAAACGAGCTCTGTCCTTCGCCTTCGTCAACGATACTCTATACAAGAGGACATTTGATTCTCTGTGGCTGAGATGCCTAGGACCTGACGAAACGAGAAGGGTCGTCCAAGAAGTTCACGACGGACTCTGCGGTTCCCACCAAGCAGGCCCTAAGATGAAGTTGAAGATAAAACGGATGGGCTACTACTGGCCCATGATGATGCGGGATTGCCTGGAATGCGCGAGACAATGTCATTCATGCCAAATTCATGGGGACTTCATCCATCAGCATCCCAATCCACTGCATCCAACGGTGGCTAGTTGGCCATTCGAAATGTGGGGAACCGACATAGTCGGCCCCATCGAACCAGCATCGTCAAAGGGACATCGTTTCATCTTGGCGACGACTGATTACTTCTCCAAATGGGCAGAGGCGGTACCGTTGAGGGAAGTGAAGACGGAGAACATCCTCCATTTCTTCAAAACGCATGTCATATACCGGTTCGGAACCCCAAGAAGGATCATCTCTGATAATGGGCCAGCCTACCGAAGTCATAAAATTAGCCGCTTCGCACAGCAGCACAATATAGACTGGAGATATTCCTCAGTTTATAATCCGTGAGCTAACGGTCTAGCTGAGGCCTTCAACAAGACCTTGACGAAGATCATGAAGAAAACAGTGTCACGAAATAAAAGAGATTGGCACGAAAGATTGCAAGAGGCTCTTTGGGCGTATCGAACTACATTCAAGACGGCCACGAACACAACGCCATACGCGTTGGTGTTCGGTACAGAAGCAGTACTCCCCCTTGAGATAGAGCTACCCTCTCTACGAGTAGCAGTCCACTACGAGCTGACAGACGAAGAAAATGCTCACCTTCGGTTTGAAGAGCTTGACGCCCTTGATGAAATCCGGCTTCTAGCACAACAAAATTTGGAAGCTTATAAAGCAAAGATGACGCGCTCATACGAAAGATTGACCCGACCGAGGACATTTCGTTAAGGCGAACTCGTGCTAGTGGTCAAAAGGCCTATGATCCCCAATCGCGCCAAGCGGGGAAAATTCGAGCCAAACTATGAAGGCCCGTACATCATAGATAAGGTCTACCAGGGTGGGGCCTATCTACTCATGGACATGCATGGTGAAAGGCATTTCAGGCCAATAAACGGTCGCTTCCTAAAAAGATACTACGCTTAATCAGCCACGGCCTAGATCAATGATAGATGACGACGACTATGTCCGCTCGCTATCTTCCTAAGCTCAAGCTTTACAAGCAGTAGCCAGCCTTCTCAATGGCGGACCGAAACGTCCTTAAACTAATGCCGGACCGAAATGTCCTTAAACTAATAGCGGACCGAAAAGGTCCTTAAACTAATACCGCAGCATCCTTGGGCTGACGAGATGAATAAAAAAAAATAAATAAATAAAATATAATAAATAAAAACGGTATGTCCATAAGCAAAAAGGGCACGGATGAAAACCCGAAAGGGCTCCGTGAGTAAAAACAGCAGGGCTACCGGCGAGTGTTCGTGAAAACCCGAAAGGGCGCGACCTCGTAAAAAAAAAAGAGAAAAGAGAAAATAAAAAGAATAAAAAAAACGGTATGTCCATAAGCAAAATGGGCACGGATGAAAACCCGAAAGGGCTCCGTGAGTAAAAACAGCAGGACTACCGGCGAGTGTTTGTGAAAACCCGAAAGGGCGCAACCTCGTTAAAGGACACTTATAGGGTCCTCTCGACCTTATAAGGAGAAACCACCCACGTGAGATCCTTACGACTCACAAGGGAGCAACACACTTAGGGATCCCCACGATGCCTAAGGGGAAAATACACTTGCGAGATCCTCACGACTCGTAAGGAGAACTCTCTTATGGGACCCTCACGGCTCATAAGAGTTGAAAGTCTTAAGTTACAGAGACCTAAACCTGTGCTTAAGCAACCCCCACAACTTCCGATATTGCCCTACAAGCGGTTCAATATTGACCCTTGTATACAATCCATGGGCGCGAATAAACATTTCCCTAGCCAAATTTCATCCGTAATTGGGAATACGTTCGCATGGTGAACAACCCTTATAAATCCCGTCAATTTATGAGGAGAAAACCCTCCTGTAGGATCCTTACGACTTACAGAGGAACAAAACACTTAGGAACCCTCACGATTCCTAAGGAGAAAATACACCTACAAGATCCTCACGACTTGTAGGGAGAAAAACCTTCACGAGACCCTTACGGCTCATGAAGTCAAAAGCCTTAGCCGACAGGACTCTAACCCTGGTCGCTAAGCCTCCTTTGTTCGACAACGACAGAGGCAAATGATGATTCGCTCCTGGTAATATCCCAGTTGTAGCGGTGCTGATGCCGAAATCGGTGTCCAATTTCAGGTTTACAGCGAGAAGCCAGTAGGCCGCACATGCATACGAAATAGCCGAAATGATTGGGCAACTCGTAATAAAAAGCAACGAGTAAAAATAAAAAATATATATAGCCGAAATGATTGGGCACCGCAAAAAATAGCCGAAATGATTGGGCAATCGCGACCTTCGCGATATAAAAGCTGAAATGATAGAGCATCGCGGAAATAAAATAAAATAAAAGAAGAAATGATAAAACTTTGGCCCTACAGTTAAGATCGCATCGATCCCTGTATACAATCCAAGGGCGTAAACGAAGAAGGAACCATACTTCCCCAGCGGATTCCGTCAAACGACGAAGCCAAACCTCAACGGTTCATTTCAACCGAAGAAGCCAGTAACTTCAACAAAAAATTCCTCGACTCACGGATACAAACACTCCTTGACGAGAGCCTTCTGATTCGCGTCGACTCGCAGAGCCACCAGCGCCTCCGTGGGAACCCTCGACTCGTTTCAAACCCCAAGGACACAAATAATCCTTGGCGCTTGGGAAACAAATAATCCCTCGCAAAATCCTCGACTCACGGATACAAACACTCCTTGACGAGAGCCTTCTGATCCGCGTCGACTCGCAGAGCCACCAGCGCCTCCGTGGGAACCCTCGACTCGTTTCAAACCCCAAGGACACAAATAATCCTTGGCGCTTGGGAAACAAATAATCCCTCGCAAAATCCTCGACTCACGGATACAAACACTCCTTGACAAGAGCCTTCTGATCCGCGTCGACTCGCAGAGCCACCAGCGCCTCCATGGGAACCCTCGACTCGTTTCAAACCCCAAGGACACAAATAATCCTTGGCGCTTGGGAAACAAATAATCCCTCGCAAAATCCTCGACTCACGGATACAAACACTCCTTGACGAGAGCCTTCTGATCCGCGTCGACTCGCAGAGCCACCAGCGCCTCCGTGGGAACCCTCGACTCATTTCAAACCCCAAGGACACAAATAATCCTTGGCGCTTGGGAAACAAATAATCCCTCGCAAAATCCTCGACTCACGGATACAAACACTCCTTGACGAGAGCCTTCTGATCCGCGTCGACTCGCAGAGCCACCAGCGCCTCCGTGGGAACCCTCGACTCGTTTCAAACCCCAAGGACACAAATAATCCTTGGCGCTTGGGAAACAAATAATCCCTCGCAAAATCCTCGACTCACGGATACAAACACTCCTTGACGAGAGCCTTCTGATCCGCGTCGACTCGCAGAGCCACCAGCGCCTCCGTGGGAACCCTCGACTCGTTTCAAACCCCAAGGACACAAATAATCCTTGGTGCTTGGGAAACAAATAATCCCTCGCAAAATCCTCGACTCACGGATACAAACACTCCTTGACGAGAGCCTTCTGATCCGCGTCGACTCGCAGAGCCACCAGTGCCTCCGTGGGGACCCTCAACTCGTTTCAAACCCCAAGGACACAAATAATCCTTGGCGCTTGGGAAACAAATAATCCCTCGCAAAACTTCTCAACTCACGGATACAAACACTCCGTGACGAGAGCCTCTTTGACTCACATCTCGGGCAGTAAGGATTCAAAAACTTGCTTCCTGAGCAATGGGACCCTGCAAGTCAATCCTAAATGATCTCTTGCATACTATTCACGGGTCTCACTCTCTGAAGTCGATTCTCGACAAAGAGGGAAACAACCGCTTACGAGCCCTCTCGACTCGTAAGAGGGAGAAATTCTCTTATAGGATCCTTTCGACTTATGAGAGAAAACCACACTTGGGAATCCTCACGATTCCTAAGGAGAAAATCCACTTACGAGATCCTCTCGATCCGTAGGGAGAAAAGCCTCTATAAGACCCTCACGGCTTATGGAGTTGAAAAGTCTTAGGCAGCAGGTCTGAACCTGCGGCCTAAGCCATTGCTGATTCTAAGGAAAGTCAAGATGCGTGCCCTACTATCCGTCAACCATGTTCGCTAAGGTGATATGCTGATAATAAAAGAAGGGAAAGACCAGGAAATGACACATTACAAAAAAAAAGGTGTATCTTTTATTCATAAACTTGATCGGGTACAGGATACATTATGTCAAAGGATAAAAAAATATACATATACATTCTTTTATCTATAAGTACGAACGATACAAAAGTGGATAGCTACTGAGGAGGAAGTGTCTTTAGTAAGTTCACAAGCTGCTCTCGCACTTCCTTCAGCGCTTCCTCTCGAGTGACAGCCGCGGCCACCTCCGCCTCCACCTGAGCCCGCTGCTGCAAGAAGGATGAAAGTTGCTCCTCTGCCGCCTTCTGGGCTGCTTCTTGGCTGGCTGCAGCTCGCTCGACAACGTCAAGTTTTTGCCTCAATGATAATCCTTCGGAGAGGCATTGCAGGAGGCCCTCAAAGATAACCTTCAGCCGTGCAGCATTGGCCTCCACCCGAGCATGCAGTTGAGCAGACTTGCTCGAAGCCTCACCACGCTCCTTACGCCTTAAAATGACTTCTTGTTCGAGATGGCGGAAATAAGGTGCGCTCTGCTCAATCCACGCTGTCCTTTGATTACTGGCAGCCACGGTCTCAGGAGCGGGACGCAGCGACTCCAACTGATATAGGTGACCCTCGATCTCCTTACAATGGTTAACCCAGGATGCAATGATGCCCTCATCATGAAAATTCACGAGTATTGCTAGCATCGGGTTAACCACCATAGCGAAGTCTGCGGCAGATGTAGGAGTTTCAACATCGAGTTCCTCGACGTAGTCACTCAACATGCGCAGACTATTCGCGGCGCCTTTTGAAGACGGACTCCTCAGATAAGGACCCGCCGGCATTGTGACGCGAGGTTCGAAGGACGCCGAAGCCAGAACGACAGCTGAAAGAAACAGGATACGATCAGATAACAGTACAGAAAATAGAGAGAGGAAAGTTGCCAATATGATGGTCATTGTACCAGTTGAGACAGGTGGCAAGGTCGGAAGGGCTGGTGGCGCAGCTGATCTTTCATTCCCTCCTTCAATCTGTAGCACTGCAGGGGAGATGAGAAAAAGAGGTTAGAGACAATTCCGTCAATAAGAAAGAAAGAGAGGAAGGATGTCAACGGAAATCATACTCACCAACGCCACCAGACGAAGAAGCAAGCTCAGATGGGAAGGAAAAGTGTGGGAGCAACATCTGATATACATGATCAAAAAGCACTCCTGAAAACACAACAGTGTCACTTTAGTACGCGAATTATATGTCTGGAAAACAAGATTAATAAATCGTAAACACAGACCTTCCAACATCTTCAAGGGTATGAGAGAAAGTTGAGAGGTGACCACCGCCAAAGCAGTCATCGAAGGCGCTCCCTCGAGCGGTGGGCCATCGGCACTAGCTGCACCTGCATTACGAAAAGGTGAACTTGTCAGAAAAGGTTGTAAAGTAAAGGAAAGCAGCCACTTAGGGTTTACCTGAGGAGCTCCCGGCTGAAACGGAGGCGACTCCCTCCTCTACCGACATGAGGCCACCGCCTGTGGCCTCGTCACCCGACTCGATGGGGACCGTCGTCGTGCTAGCAAGACCTGGGGACGGCGGAGGGCCATGGACGGGAAGGGCTATGATTGGAGTATTGCCAGATTCCAGAGAGGGAGCGGTTGGCTCGTCCTCGGGAATCGTGGCCACCTCACCCACTACTCTCCCAGGTTCAGTAGCTGCAGTTGTATCGTCTACCGTCGCCAGGGGACCGCCGACCTCGAGCTCCTCAACCGCCACCACCCTGGACTCAGTTATAATGATCATATCATCTGCCACCGCTTCAGGTTCGGCATCAATGACCTTCTCGGCGGTAGGCCCCTCGACCTCCACTTCAGGCTCCATGGCCTCAACAATATTACCCACTGTCGGCTCGAGTTCGGCAGGCACCGCCTCCTCGATTTCTTTGGGATCAATGGCTTCCGCCTCTCCCTCGATCGGACTTGGCCCTGCAAAGATAAGAGATATAAGGACCAATGACATTAAAATCCTTATAACAAAAAACTCTGAGAGAAATATTACCTGAAGCGGATTTACCGTTTGCGCTCCGAACTGCTCGAGCCATCTCTCTGCGGGCAGTGGATAGGGCGACAGGGGCCTCTTCAGAGGGAGTATCAGCTCGAGGAGCGGTGCTGGGGCCCGCTCCCATAGCCAAGGCAGCCCTGCGCGCCTTCGCCTCACGCCTCAACCGTTTCCTCTCCTCCCGAGCGGTCATGAGGGACCTCCGTGATGCCTCCTTCAAGGCATCATCGTCTTCATTCAGGGATGCCTCCAGAGCCTTTAAGGCATCTCTCATCGGCTCTCCAAGACGAACCTCCTGCGGTAGCCCAGAAGAAGCCGGAACGTTGGCAGCTGGTACAACATTTGCGTCGCTAGGAGGGAACGGCATTGAAGTCCCTGTAATCAAAAGAGAAGGGTTAGATCGACCATAACACAAGAAAAATGAAAAACTTGATGAGTTGAAACTTACTAAGGCCCATAGATGCCCTGAGACGTTCCTCCTCCTGAAAAGTCCTCAGAGAAGCAGCAATGGCTTCTTCATCAGTGATGCCTGTTGAAAGAAAAGAAAGAAAAGCGTTAGTCAAAAATAATGAAGAGGATATGTTGCAATAAAGAAAAGGCGACTAGTAGTTACCTGATTGCGCAAGCTTAGCCAGCCACGCGTCACGCCTCACCAACCATGCCGAAGCTCTAAGAGCAGCCTCCAAGTCTGTATCGTCCGGCGGCGGCATCACCAACCCGGCGTTAGTCCCATATTCGAGCAGACCCTCGGAATAGGGAGCATGGGGTTCCTGGCCGAACGCAACGTCCGCGGCAAAGAGTGACTTCTTTTTCTTTTGCCCTCCAACCCTAGGCTCACGGCGAAGCGACTTACGCTTGGCAGCCGCTTTGGGATGACGGGTCCCGATGTCCGCACCCACGCCGGACTCCGGTGAGGATACAACCACTGTTTCCGCCTGAGCACGGGGTGTGGGAGGTGCATCCGCGATATCAGGGAGCGGCAATTCACGTGGAGGACTTTGCATACGTGATGGTCTGCCCCCGGCATCTTTTAAGGGAGCGACTACTGGAGTCCTAGGCACCAGAGGAGCGTTGCGATCGCTACCTGGGGGTGCAACCTTACGATCGATCAGCAACCGCCTTTCCTCCTTTATCACCGCTCCCGTCGAATGACTATACCATTCGGTGTATACCCTAAGAAGTCGGGGAGCACAAGCCGGCTCACTGATAAAGAAGTGAGAGCCCGTGTTTAGACGCATGAAGTGATGCAGCGCTCTCTCCATCCCTTCTTCGGTCTCGGCAGGTTCCGATAAAAAGGCCTTCAGCGGTACTCCTTGGTTATAGCTCAGCTGTTGGGCGAAACGATGCGGGTTATATCTCATGAAGATCGCTCCCCCGTCCTGCCTAAACACCAAAAAGCCCGGTCTGATAGAATATAAGTGAAGGGTCTCCCGGGCCGTTAAAACCGAAGCGCCATCCTTGAAAGTGTCTTGCAATGGCCGTACTGCAGTGGTGGACGTTTTTCCAATGGTCAACACCTTGTCAATAAAAGACACACCGGTTCCAACGGTGTGGGAGCGAAGGAGTAAACTCCTGGCATCTCGCGGCGATGGATTTACAATTGATGCGCCGATCAACTGTAGAAGGCGAGGAAAAATGCACCTTTCGTAGAATGAGGGCCTTTTATGCATGCCGAAAACACCCGCTGTATGTAGTTCGAACCACGACATGAAGTAGTGCATTGGGAAAACCACGTGCAACACCCCTGGCTCATTAGCATCCGCTGCTCGGCTAAGGCCGTGATATAAATGCGCCAAGCCGGCGATCTTAACGGCCACCTTTACCCCGATAGTCATTCGGTGGGCCGGGTAAAAAACAGAGGGCCGCATGCGGTGAGAGTGCATTGGAAGTGCAAACCAACTCAGCCAAAGCCCAAGAAATCCCAAAAAGAAGGCCTCCTCGTCCATCTCGGGGGCTGCGACTTCTGCAAAAGACATGGTTGAGGAGTTGGGAAGAAAAAAGTTCTTTTGATCTATGTCTTTCGCTGGCAGGTTATCCAAACCTAAGCCGAAAGGATCCTCAAGGTTGGCAAACTTGGCAGTCTTCGCCGAGAGGACGTTTGGATGAAGGAACCGAGCAATAAAATCTTCAAAATTAACTCCACGGCTCCCATGCTCAACGAAAAGAGCCTCGTAGATGTTCAACACCTTGATCAGACTTGGAAACTGATGTTGAACAGCGTTCTCCGGCGTAAGCTCCCTTATCATCGGCTTGGCACCAAAGTGTACTCATCCGGCGGGAGCAACTCTTCATAATGTTCCCCCATAGCCGGTAGGCCAGACACCTCCGTAAACTCTTCCAGCGAGATGGACACTTCCCGATCTATGGCAAGGAAGGTATGAGTAGGAATGTTCCACTGCTCCAGGAAGGCCTTGAACCACCAAGTGGGAAGCGTAGGATACTGGAAGAGAGAGACATAGACTGCGGTGTACAGTCCTAAT
The DNA here is from genome assembly GCA_030015575.1 of Agapanthus africanus. NCBI lineage: Eukaryota > Viridiplantae > Streptophyta > Magnoliopsida > Asparagales > Amaryllidaceae > Agapanthus > Agapanthus africanus. The sequence continues at coordinate 943,107,144 of CM057338.1, read as the reverse complement.
CTTATCAACTGTGACTTCTTCGTCGACAGGATATAACGGGCCCACGGCAGATAGCCAACCGGGTGGCGGGGGATCAGACCAATGTTATATGATTGCCCCTAAGGTCTCGCCTCGCCCTGACAGATACGGCGTCCTAGGATATCCAAAACCATAGGACGCTGGACCGGGATGGCATCTATGGCCGGATGAAGAAAACCCTTCGATGTCCAATCCGTCATCTCCGCGGCATACTGCACCGGGGGTGGGCTGGCGTAATGAATCGCCGTTATGGGCTCCGACGGCACCGCGCATGTAAAGCTCCGTCGGCCCATAATGATCTGATTGTACCACGACCCCCAAAGGTGGAGACTCTTGTACTCCGGGTCGTATGCCTTGATCATGGCCAGGACCTCACGGTCCAAAGGAGCCTCTGGAAATCCCTCCTTCGAGCGGACAAACGGGAATGAAGTGTCTTCAGACATGATCGCTGCAAAAAGAGCAATGTAGCCGTCAGTGTCGTAACCCCAACGTTTGGCATTGAAAGAAGAAAATGCATTAATTAAATTAAAATCAAAATTAATTAATTACACCGCACCACAGTGCAGTGAGTAGGTGACCAAAGAGGGACCCACAAAATCTAAATGACAATACGTCAATTAAGAAGACAAACTCATCATTGGATGAGATTGTCAGTTGGTCCTTGGGGGGAACATTCCCATAATAAAAAAGGGGGGAAAGAATCCCTAGAGACAAGGAGAAAATCTCCTCTTTCAGAGCAAAGCTCTGTCACAGAATGACACTTGTCAAATTCTGGTCTCAAAAGAATTAAAATTCCTTAAGAAAGAGCTTAGCTCTATAATATTCCATCAAAAAGAAAGTTTTTGAAAAGAAATTTAAAACTAAAATTTCTGGAATCCTAAAAAAAAAAAAAAGATCCATGAAAGCTTATAGAAAAATTCTTCATTTTTTTTTCAGATCTAAAAGATCTACATTTGATTCAAGAGCAAAGCTCTGTTCATGGGTTAGAACCCATGAACAAGATCTATGTAGATTACGGATTTGTGAGAGCAAAGCTCTGTTGATGAAACCCCAAAGGGAATTTCTTCAGATCAAAAGATCTATGAGAGCAAAGCTCTGTTGGTTAAAATGGACGTAAATTAATTTAACTTAATTTTAAATTAAATATTACCTAAAGTTTTCTAACAACTTTGGGAAATGAGAGCAAAGCTCTAGAGTTCTGAAAGCAAGAGCAAAGCTCTGAAATTCTTAAGCAAGAGCAGAGCTCTGAAAATCTAAACCTAGAAAATGGTGGAGATTTTTTTTTAAGGGCCAGAGGCCCTATTTATAAGGCGCTTGCGCCTCTTGAGATTCCCCCTTGATCCAACGGTCAGGGGGGTTTCCACCGTTGCACTCACGTGTGCGCCACGTGAGCGCAACGGTGGGGGGGCATTTGTTGCGCCCAATCAGAGCAAAACTCTGTTTGAATTCAAAATTCAAATTTTGAAGCAACGCTTCAAGTCTCGGGCTAAACGCGCCGCGTGTCTGGTGCTAATACGTCAGCGCAACGCCCAAGAAGGCGCACCCAATTAGAGCAAAGCTCTGTTTAAAGGAAGCAACGCTTCAGCTGCGCTGCGCTCTGCGCCGCGCGACACGTGTCAGCGCAGATGCGCCAACACAGTTGCGCTGCGCTCTGCGCCGCGCGACACGTGTCAGCGCAGATGCGCCAACGCAGTTGCGCTGCGTTCTGCGCCGCGCGAAACGTGTCATGCGCTGGGGCATCTGCGCCAAACTAAATTAAGATTTTAATAAATCTTTTCTGTTCTTGTTAAAACAAGAAGATTTGCTTCTGCAAAGCAGAAGCCCTTGGATCAAAGATCCAACGGTGGGGAAAATTCCCCAAATCACTCAGAGAGTGATCTCTTTAACAAATTTAACTAATTTGTGAGCACTATAAAAAGGACCCTGAGCCTCAATTCAAAGGCATGAAAATTTTTCTTGAAAACTTAAGAACTTTAAACAGAGAGAATTCTGAGAAGATTTCAAGAAAAAGGTAAAGAACCTTCATTAGAAGAAATTCCTTCTAATAGATCATTGATCTAAAAAAAAAAAAAAACAAGATCAATGATCTCTACATAATAAACAGTGCTTTGCACTTCTTGTGAACCTCCGGTTCTTTAAAAACAATAAAAATAAAAAAATAATAATAATAATAATAATAATAATAGTGCTTGGCACTTTTATGAACCTCTGGTTTTTCAAACAAAGAAAATCTTATTTTTTTCTTTGATCTAATTTAGATCAAGAAATTAAACAGTGCTTTGCACTTCCCTTCTTGAATCTAAAAGATTCTTAGTGCTTTGCACTTTCAAACTGCGCCGTTGCGCTCTTAAGAGAGCGCCACGTGTCGGCTATAGAACCGTTTGCGCTAAACGCCTTTAAGATAGAGCTTTGCTCTCTGGAATTGGCGCAACTCGCTGAGAGCGCGCCACGTGTCGCCAGCGCAATAGCGCAGCGCACTGCGCTAGTGCGCTTGCGCTCGCCAGCGCATGACACGTGTCTTCATTACAGGCGCTTGCGCTCAGCAATAGACGCAAAGCGTCTGACAAATGCAAGGCATTTCACTTCCTGAAGGGCCAAGCCAAATTAAAAGGCTTAACAAGCCTAATAAATAAAATGTTGTGCATTATTTGGAAGGGCAGAGCCCAGTTGAAAGGTCCAATGGACCAAAATAAATGATCTGCATCCCAATCAAAATGGGCATAAATGGCCTGAAGTAATGCAATGCATTATTTAAGTATGGGCAAAGCCCTAGCACAAGCCTAATATAAAAAAAAAATAAATAAATAAATGATGGTGTTGAACATTTTCAACTGGACTTAGCCCAATTTTGGCCGTAAGTCCTTAAATTAAATTGACTGAGCAAAATGGCTCTCCTAAATCAATTTACGTCCGGTTCGAGGGTACATCTCCGAACTCCTTTGACATCTATCGTTGTAATTCCTCAACGACGTCAAAGAGGTGACGGGTCCCAACGACCACACACCCATATGGACTGCGGGGTCCTTAAACTCACGGACCGAGACGTCCCTAAACTAATATCGGACCGAGACGTCCCTAAACTAATATCGGACCGAGACGTCCCTAAACTAATGATGGACCACCACGTCCTTAAACTGGCGATGGACCGAAACGTCCTTAAACTAATGATGGACCACTACGTCCTTAAACTGGCGATGGACCGAAACGTCCTTAAACTAATGATGGACCACTACGTCCTTAAACTGGTGACGGACCGAAACGTCCCTAAACTAATAATGGACCACTACGTCCTTAAACTGGCGCAATAGAGCCCGAATGCTCTTTTGCCGGATCTAAACGGTCCCGTCTAAGTTGATCTTAACCCCAAATACGGTTAATGTGTCCTTAAATAAACAATAAAACTCCAAATCAACTTTGGTTCAAGGGTGCATTTCTGAACTCCTCTGACGCCTGTCGTTGTAATCCCTCAACGACGTCAGAGAGGTGATGAATCCCGACGGCCAGATAATTAAATCAATCATTACGTCAAGTCGATCTTAGTCCAAAACAGGACTAACGTATCCTTGACGAACGTTTAGGTTGATCTTAGCCGCAACGCGACTAATATATCCTTAAACCAAAAAACACCAAACCCAAATCTAAATAAATACGGATTTGGACTAATCCACGTCCTACGGGCGATGGCATTACTCAGTCTCCGTATACAATCCACGGGCAACCACAAATAAAACAAACACACACGACACGAAGTGAAATTCTGGAGAAGGAGAAAGTTGTTACCGCGACGCGGCAGCGTAATTAACTGCAGGGGCTTGCGCCTGCAGGGAAGAGCGTCCCCACAATTAAAAACCCTTCATCCTGAGGGGGAATCTGACGAAGTCTGCTACATCGTCCGCATCCGTCTAAACCTCCGATACATGGTGCCATAAATCAACTTGGCATTTTCGGAGAGGTAGACGGATAAAACCAAATAGCATCTGCCCCGAACCTCAGGCACGGACGCGAAGTCCAGGCCGCCGTTCGGAGGGGAACAAGAATTTTAAAATTGCTCAAATATTTTTTAAAATATAACAGAAGGATGTGCAGGGAATATGGAGCACTCACGAGAAGACTAGGGGAACACAGAGGATCCAAGGCTGCTAGAAGCGGTTTTTCAGCGTCATGGGTTCTTCCATGGACCCCCAGTTTTCTCGTGGGGCTCTATCTTTTGGAAACTATATTCCATGAATTTTCTTTTTGATCTAAGTTGCATGTATTGAAATCTGGAGTTGGTTTAGTCTTACGGAATTCTTGTTGATCGAAATTGAAATATCGTGGTTGTTCCACATTGTGTTAAAACGTTGTAGAACGTCATCTAACTGTTATAGATCAGTTTGAAGAGGTTGCATATTTAACAAATTGCGATGATGTTGTTGTTATTGTGATGGTTGGATGGATCGTCTTGTGAATAGCCACGTGTGAACTATAGATGTGAGGATGAGGATATTATGTATTTCATGTAATTATTTATTTTAATATTATTTCATTGGGGCACATCCGAGAAAGGGATATAGTCACCGATTATATAATTTTATTTTCTGCTTCTAGGATTGATCCAAGGAGGAGCGCATGAGCTACCGGGTCCTAGAATTTAGCGGGTGGCCATCTCGAGGAGTCAAGGCAGGGGTCACCCAATTCTAGAATTGGTGGGTAGTTTTCTGCACTCGTAGGGGTCTAGGATTGTTCACACTTGGCTGTTCACACGACCGGGGAAAGTTGTGTTTCAAAGGTGGCTCGATGAAATGCAAAAGTTCCTACCTGATCTATCTTTACCATTTCTTTGTGATGTTTGAATTCTGCTGTAATGTTATTGTTCATTCCTGAGACGAATGTTGTATATTTATATATGATATAAATAAACGCTATTATGTTTTGCATCCATGCTAGCCCTGCCCCTGCTCTGCCGTTAGTTAAGTAACCTAACGGTGCATGACGGGGCCCCGCGGCTAGCATAAATATGCATTCTATTTTCGTTTCTTCTGATGTGAATAGGTTTTAAATGATAAGACTTCATTAATGAGATTAATGAAAAGAAATAAACCTAAAAATTGATGTTGTAAGAACTGCATTTTGAAATTCACTCGGTTTTTTCATCAAAAACCAATGATTTCAAATACGGAGCTTAAGCCATTATTTCTTAAAATCACTCGGTTCTAAAAATGATATCAAATTCATTACATTAATGGTTTTATCAAAACCAGCTATAACCCTCTGTCATTTTAGATAATTAGAGTACTTAGTATTCGTACTGCTTTTGTTGGTTATTCGTCTAGGTGTAGTGTTCGGTAGCTAAGTGATGATTGCCTGTAGCATGTTGATGCGATAGATTAGGACATTCATATGACTTTGTTAATCATTCGTCAAGGGTTATACGGGTGGATATAAATCTATCATGAAATAACGGATAGAACTTGACTATGACACTTTTGATTTGTTGATTATTCGTCAAGGTCCCAGGAGTAAAAGCCATATCGGGAGTTTCAAGTTAGAAACTTATAATGAGATTGCATACCTTCTATTTGACAGTTGGGTCCCGATTCCTACTGGATTAAGTGTTTCTCTTGGGAGAATTTTACACTTCATAAATAGCTAACTCAGTAGGTGTCTAAGAAAGGTGTTAACGGGGCAACGCCTCTAGGGAAATAAAGGTTCTTAGTAATTAAGGAACTTGGCGAAAGCCTTGGAAAACCTCTCTCGAAATTCTGACACTAGCCTAACTAAAAGGATAGCGAACTTGTGGACTGTAATTAATCCCGGCTAATTCTCCTTTTAAGCTTTTAAAGATAATTTGATAAAAACAGTGGGAGCCATCCTAATTAGAGAAGATAATAAACCATTCTAATCTTGCACGAGCATACGCTGAACGTTTTCTTTTCTCTCCCGCTAACAGACAGCAACTATGACTGAACTAAAACCACTATTAGAAAAGAATACGTTGATCGGACCTAATTATAAGGATTGGCTGAGAAATGTCACAATTGCTCTCACTTATGACAAAGTGGCATATGTCCTTACCGGTAAAGCACCCTAGATCCCAGGTCCTAATGCCACAGTTGCGGACATTGAGGTCTATAAGACATGGGACGAAGATTGGGCGAAAGCCAAGTGCATAGTGCTGGCTTCAATGAATAATGAACTCCAGAAGCAGCATGAGATTATGGACGACCAGTCAATATTCCTCCATTGCAAGGATTTGTATAGAGAGCATTCCCGTGTCGCAAGATACGAGATCTCAAAGAAATTGTTTCAAATGAGGATGGCTCCCGGATCATCTGTAGCCTAAAAATGATCAATTTTATTAAAGAACTTGCAAACCTGGGATTCGTGTTAGAGAATGAGTTGTATATCGACTTAGTTCTGCAGTCCCTTCCTCCCGCGTATACTCAGTTCGTATTGAATTATAATATGCACGTTATGAAAGTTGATCTTCCAAAACTTCTCAATATGTTGAGGATAGCTGATAGCACTTTAAAGAAGGAAAAGGTGCTCGTTCTAGTTGTTGGGAAATCTTCTTCTTCCAAGTCCAAAACTATGGCCAAGAGAAGGAATAAGAAGAACCCGAACCAAACCGAAAGGTGGTGTCCAAAAGGCGAAAGGCAGGGACAAAACTGGGGTTGTGGAATCGGAGAAAGGAAAGTGTTTTCATTATCACAAGAAAGGGTATTGGAAGAGGAACTGCAAAGCTTATAAGGCTAGCCTCAAGGACAAGAAGCATGATGATGCTTTGCCTTCAGATGCGTTTGTAATAGAAAATTGTTTTTCCATTAACTCTACTTTCTGGGTATTGGATACCGGATTGGGTTCTCACATCTATAATTCTTTGCAAGTGTTGAGAAATAGCAAGTTTGAATAAAGGAGATTTTACCCTCAAGGTTGGGAATGGCGCAAATGTTGACGCCATAGCTGTTGGGGACTATCATCTTGGATTGCTAAGCGACAACTTTTTGATTTTGAAAAACTGTTATTTTGTACCAACTATGATGTGTAATATTATATTAGTTGTTTTATTAGATAAAGAAGGATATAGTTTCACATTAGAAATCAATATTATGAACATTCATCTTAATCAAGTGTTGATTAGGACTGGTACACTTAATAACGGAATATATACTCTAAATCAACACACAGTTTTCAACATCCAATGCACCAACAAAAGAAAGTCTTCAGATATAAATAAAACTTTCTTATGGTATTGTAGACTTGATCATATAAATGAAACGAGAATAAATAAGTTACATAAAAATGTGTATTTAGATCCATTTAAATATCAATCTTATGAAACTTGTCAATTTTCTCTAAAATGGAAGAAAACCAAAGTTTCGTTTACTGGACACGGACAAAGAGCTACCGAGCACTTATGTCTCATACATAGTGATGTATGTGGACCAATGTCTATACATGCACGAAGTGGAGATTCCTACTTCATAACTTTTACTGATGATTTCCAAAATTCGGACACGTGTTCTTGTTGAAATATAAGTCCGAAGCCTTCAAAAAGTTTAAAGAGTATAAAAATGAAATAGAAAAAAAAACAGGAAAAAATATCAAGATACTTCGACCAGATCGAGGTGGTGAATACTTGAGTACCGAATTTCTTGAGTTTTTAAAAGAGAATGGGATTCTCTTTTAGCTTAATCCTCCGTATACACCACAGCACAACGGTGTATTCGAGCGGAGAAATTGCACCTTATTAGATATGGTGCGTTCTATGATGAGTAACGCTGAGTTGCCTCTTTCCTTTTGGGTTATACACTGGAAACAGCAACATACCTGTTGAATCAAGTTCCAACCAAATCAGTGCTTACTACTCTTTATAAGATATGGAGTGGAAATAGTACATTTCTTAAATTTGTTAAGCTATGGAGTTTGTTCTCGCCAAAATTTTTGGCCAAGAGCTACTTGTTCCCTTAAAAAAAGGTAGGAGAGTCCTCAAAATTTGGCCTCACATGTAAAACACGTGAGCGCTCATATGCAAAGTATATGAGCGCTGAATAAAATAAACTTAAAGGGCCAAACAGGCCTCACGTGTAAAACACGTGAGCGCTCATATGCAAAGCATATAAGCGCTGAACATAAATCACCAATGGCTAAACAGGCCTCACGTATAAAACACGTGAGCGCTCATATGCAATGCATATGAGCGCTGAACATAAACAGGCTAAAACCCACAACAGGGGTCACATGTTAAACGCATGAGTTCTTTTGCCCCTCAAATGCAAAGCATGTGAATGCCCCAATTTAAAATGCTCCTATCACATTCTAGAATTAAATTCTATTTTGGGAAATATTTTCCTGATCATTCTCAAATTAAAAAGATCTTCTCTGTTAAACAAAAGACCTTTGGATCAAAAATCCAACGGTGATCATCTGGTATAATAAAGTTCTATCATAGGAAAATATTTTCCTAATCTTGTTAAATTAACAAGATATTCATATGATCCGAATTCTACGTTAGAATAAAATTCTAATCTTATTAAACTAACGAGATATTTATATGATAGAATTAAATTCTATATTAAGAAAATATATTTCTGATCTTGTTAAACTAAAAAGATATGATAGAATAAAATTCTAATCTTGTCAAAACTAACAAGGTATTTATAATCTTGTTAAACAAACAAGAGATCTTCTCTGTTAAACAGAGAGCCTTTGGATTAATAATCCAACGGTGAATAAAATTCACCGATTGATCTAAAAGATCATGAAATCAATCACGATATCTCAATGAGGGATTCCCTTAAAAAATTGATTCTTTTTCTTCTCATATAAATTGGAGCAAGGGGAGAAGACAGAGGGAGAGGGGAAGAAAAATAGAGAGAGAATTTAATTCTCTAAAGAAGGGGAACCCCTCCCAAAAGCTCCCACAAAAAAAGAATTTAATTATCAAACCAAGGGTTTAACTCTTCTCAAAGAACTTAGTTCTTCCTCTGGTTAAGATCTGCAGAAGCAGATCTCCCCACAAGTTGAGAATTTAATTCTCATCGGGGAGATTCTGTCATGCAGATTCAAAACTTAGGAGAAAGAACTGAATCCAAAAGAGTTTAACTCTTACAAAACATATAGGAATTTAATTCCTCTGAAACTAGGGTTTAACCCTTTAAAAATAAATTTAATCCCTACAAAGAACAAAAGGAGAACCTGATCCCTCGGAACCATAGAAGAACAGCCTGTTGATTCATTAGCATTCAAACGCTACATAAAAGCTCACGTGATCCCATGTGAGCACCTTTGAGGAACAAAGAGGGAAAGAATGAGATCTAGTCACGTGACCCCTGAGAAGTGCTCAGCACTTATAAAAGTGAAAAGGGAATAAACCCTATTTTTGGGGTGCCTCACGTGATCCCACGTGACCCTTGAGAAGTGATCAACACTTATAAAGAAAAAGGGAATAAACCCTATTTTTTAGGGCGCCTCACGTGGCCCCACGTACCCCCCAAGCAGTGCTTAACTTTTATAAAGCAAAAAGGGAATAAATCAAAGGGCAGTTTCCATTCTGGAGCGCCTTACGTGATCCCACGTGACCTAATAGTGCTTAGCATTCAGAAAAGAACAAGGGAATAAACCCATAGGAGCAGTGCCAACTTCAAGCGCCTCACGTGACCCCAAGTGAGCGCATCAAATTCTTAGTGTTTAACACTACTTCAAGCGTCTCACGTGACCCCACGTGAGCGCATCAAATTCTTAGTGTTTAACACTACTTCAAGCGCCCCACGTGATCCCGCGTGAGTGCCTCAAATTCTTAGTGTTTAACACTATTTCAAGCGCCTCACGTAGGAGCACATGAGCGCTGATCATATACTAGTGTTTAACACTATGAGAGGCTAACATTAGCCCAAATTAACCAAGTCTCCTGAAGCCAAAACCCTTTTTTGGTCATCAATCAGCCGAGCCCTCATTATACTCAGGTTTTCTCAAAATTGATCCGAGTCTCAGAAATAACTAATGAACTCCTGGCATCTAAGATGATGTTCATTCCACCATGATCTTTCCCCTCGATCTGGAATTTTGTTCAAGAGTACATCTCTTCACACCTCTGATACATGTCGTTGTTATTCTTCAACGTCTTCAGGGAGGTGGCGGGTCCCGGCAACCAACAACTCCTTGGTGCATTTCTAAACTCATGAATACACCCTAACGGATCATAATGTCCTAAACTAACTATGAACCGTAATGCACTTAAACTAAACCCTCACCTCAAAAATGGTGATCTCTGGACCGCGATGTCCCTAAACTAAATTCTTTGGACTATGATGTCCTTAAAATTCATGGACTATAAGGTCCTTAAACTCATGGACAATGATGTCCTTAAACTTCATAGACTATGATGTCTTTAAACCATACGGACTATGAGGTCCTTAAACTTATGGACTATGATGTCCTTAAACTCCACGGACTATGATGTCCTTAAACCCAATAGACCGTAACGTCCCTAAACTAAATCCCACAGACTATGACGTCTTTAATATGGACTATGAGGTTTTTAAACTCATGGACTATGATGTCCTCAAACTTTATGGATTATGAGGTCCTTAAACTCATGGACTATGATGTCCTTAAACTTTATGGACTATGAGGTCCTTAAACTCATCGACTATGATGTCTTTAAACTTTACAGACCATGATGTCTTTAAACTGCCACGGACTATGACGTCCTTAAACCCAATAGAGTGCAATGTCCCTAAACTAAAACAATAGAGTCAAAATTCTCTTTTGTTGGATCTAAATGATCATGTTAAGTAGATCTTAGTCTAAAATTAGACTAACGTATCCTTAACAAACGTTTAAGTTGATCTTAGTCTCAAATGAGATTAAAAACCCAACCCAAACCCAAATCTAAGAAAATACGGATTTGGACTAATCCACGCCCTACGGGCGACAACATAAATTAGTCTCCGTATACAATCCACGGGTAACCAAAAACAAAACAAACATACATGACACGAAGTGACCTGGAGAAGGAGAAAGTGGTTACCATGATGCGGTAGCGTAATTAACTGCATGGGGCTTGCGCCTGCAGGGAAGAGCGTCCCTACAATCAAAAATCCCTCAAATGAGGGGGAATCTGACGAAGTCTGCTACATCGACAGCATCCGTCTAAACCTCCGATACATGGTGCCATAAATCAACTCGGCATCTTCGGAGAGATAGACGAATAAAACCAAATAGCATCTGCCCCCCAAAATTCAGGCCTAACGTCCGAACATCCCGGTCGCATCTTTCGGCAGAGAATAGATTCTGGCAGCAGGAATAGTAGCCGTAATGACCTCCTCTTCACCTACTAGTGCCTCATCAGGGACATTTACATATGATGTGGTCTTACTGTATTGGCAATTCGAAGTGTTTCGTATTCGTAATTTTAACATTGTTTCGGGTTATTTAGATGACATTAAAAACTTCGAACGGATATCAATAACTCATTTCTTCCCTCGCTGGAAATTTTCCAAGAGTTGGATTTTTCCAAGTTTAAAATAATCAGAAAATCATGCAGGTGATTCTGTGGACCCTCTAGAAGAACGAAATCCTAACTCAATTCTGTGATCGTCAGAACCGCCATCAAACCCTAGGGTTTGTGGTAGTTCCGCGGCGCCATAGGTGAGGCAAGGGTTGACCCTTCTACGGTTTGTCCATAGGTGCTGTGGCATGTTCTGGGTAATTTTTTAAACTCCGCTCAAGTGTTGAGCTCTTTGGGAAATTTTGGGTGTTTGATTATTCGATCGAAAAGTTTAACATCGTCTAGCTATCTGTGATTGTGTTACAATATTTGGAATCCATAATATTTATTTTTATGAAAACTAATTTGAATTTTATAAATCTATCAATTCAGTCTTATTTGATCGGTTTCCACGGGATTTTGATATGGATCAAAAGTCCGTCGCAATCACGTAGCTTACGCGGATACTCGACGGGTAATCTTACTAGATAGCCACGCCCTATAGCCCCGACCAAGTGATTGTAGGAGAACCCCGTAGCCAAAAGCATCCGTTTGGGTGCTCGCGGCCGCGGTGTTCCACCTAAGTGAACTTCGTCGACGGTATCGGGGGTGCGGCTGTCTATTAAAGTTTCCAACGAGCATTCAATCAGGTTATCGGGAATCTTGTTAAATTACCCGACAGGTTATTGGAAAGTGTTTTCAATATCGAGACTAAAATGCAGGGTTTATAATTGTTAGGCATGTGATATCTAAGGAATTCATTTCGTCGGGCATGAAATCCAAAGTATGTGATACATTGGGTTTATGATGTCTAAGGTGGTTGCGGATTCCAATTGTTGTAGTTTTTCACTTTCTTTTTTACGACCGTAAGTGTAATATGTGCTGTATCGCCGGTTTCGTTGCTATATGTCAACGACAATTAGGATACGCATATTTATTTACGTTGATGACATGCGATGTTATGTGTTGCTGTGATATGTTATATTGGATCGTCGTGTTTTGAATAGCCGGGTTTCTTTATGTGAGATGAGAGTTTTTCATTTTCATTCATGTAAAAGCTTGTATGTAATATTCTTTTATTGGGGCACTTCCGGGTTGAGGATGATGTCACCATTGATTTATATTATATACTTTTCCATATTAGGATAAACCCAAGGCGGGAAGCACAAGTAACCAGGTTCTACGGTCCAGTGGGAGACCATCTCGAGAAGTCGAGACCGGGTCTCCTAACTCTAGAATTGGTAGGGTTGCTTGCCGCTCTCGTAGGGGTCTAGGGATGTGGGTTTGGCTATTCATCGCGACCGTGGAATCCGTGTTTTTTACTGGCTTAATTTAAAACGCGGAATTCCTAGTATATCCAATATTTCATATGTGTTCTTCTGCTGCTGCTATTCTGTGATGTGATCATTTTATATTCTGAGACGAATGCTTATATTATATATATGATATATAATATCTATTGCTACTTTCGTTTCTACTGTAATGCTTAGGAAGCATAATTGATAGGACCTCATTAATGAGATTAAAGAAACCTAAAGATTTTGCAGAATCTTGTTTTAAAAACTGTTAGCTCTAGTTCTTGCTTTGCATAGCGGTATTCCTTGTAGAATATCCAGCACCTTATTCGATAAGAAAAGAGCCGAGATACTTTCACCGGGAGTGACCTCTTTAGCGAAACTAGCAGATGCTACAACCCACTCGGTTTATCTTTTGATTGCTTTAGTCCATACTTTGCATAGTGGTATTTGTGAAATATCTTGTACCTTATTCGATAAGGAAAGAGCCGAGATCCCTTCACCGGGAGTGACCTCTTTAGCAAAACTAGTAAAAGCCTAAAAAACACTCTATTTCAAAATCACTCGATTCCGCAACGATATCAAGTTCATTACGCAAAAGGTTTTCTTAAAAACCTATCGTAGCCCTCCGTCATTTCAGATAAGTAATACTCAATATTCGTGCTGCGTTTGTTGGCCTTTATCATGGCGTAGTGTGCGGTAGCTGACTAGTGCTTATCTGCTTAAGCATATGATATGATTAGATTAGGGTAGTCATGCTACCTTGTTGGCTTTTGTCAAGGGTCGTACGGGTGGATTTAATTCAATCAGGAAATGACGGGTTGAACTTGACTAGCATCCTATGGGTTGTTGGCCTTTTCAAGGTCATAGAAGGCTAGGGGCAAAAAATTATCGGGAATTTCAAGTGTTGAAATTTGCAATGAGATTGCATACCTTCTATGAGATAGTTGGATTCCGATACCCGCTGAGAGTAAGAGTTACTTCTGGAAGAGTTTTGCACGTTACAATTAGCCGATCAAGTAGGTGTCTGGAAAGGTGTTAATGGGGTTATGCCCCTGGGAAAAGGAGATTTATTTTAATTAGATCTGTGCGAAAGCACGGGGAATCTCCCTCAAAGTACCGACACTGGCCTGGCCAAAAGATTGGCGAACTTTTAGGGTGTAATTAATCCCGGCTAGTCTTACCTTTTAGGGTTTGAAGGAAGATTTGATAAAAACAGTGGGAGCCATCCTGATTAGATAAAATAATAACCAATCTGATCTTGCAAGAGCACACGCAGAGTGTTTTCTTCTCTCTCTCTCCTGGTAGCGACCATGTCACACCTTAATCAAGATAATAATATGGATGTATTGACCGAATATGCTTATTATACTGAGCTGGGGAACATTGGTTCCGCTCTATCTTATAATTGTTATAAGTCCGAGCAGGGAATAGTGGAATATCCAGATCCCTATACCACCCATTCAAGGAATAATCATGTTGATGCATATTTTTCGGGTGTGTTCATTTGCAAGAACTGTTTCTTAGTATCCTCTACGTCCTAGGTATGAGATACCGCATCAGGATCCCACATATGTAATATGTTACATGGGCTACAAAAAGGTAGAGAACTGAGATTGGGTGATATGTCTCTAAGTGTTAGAGAATGGTGCAAATGTTGCAGCCAAATGAGTTGGCAGTGTTAGTGTATATGCCCTAGAGGCCATTACTGTATCATACTAGTTTGTATATTACTTAATGGATGCTTGGGATATTCACCTTGTATATACAATCTTGCTCAAAATAGTAGTATGCTACTTGGTTTGTTTCTACTTCAATGTGTACTTGTGTTTATTTCAGTATATCACTTATACGCATTAGTGGAGCCCTTAGGATCTTTGCTTGATTACCAGCGTTGTGATGGCAGTCACACTAGTGGGGGCTGGGTAATCTATAAGCACATCCTTATACAGGTCCCTAGTCGCAGGACTATCGAGACAGGGCATCGATACTCCGGAGTAGACTAGCGTATGCGCTTCTCATCCCAGTGAGGGAGATGGTCTGTCCCACAGCCATCAGTACGTCGTACTGGAGATAGTATACGGGTGCTCGTTGGGTTACGAGTACACTGGACAGGACTCGTCGGGAACTAACAGGTTGGTATTATACCTATCGTCAGTTATCAGTTCCCAGGTGACATGAGTACAGCTTAGTCCGCTGACTTGACACTGGCACTTCGCCTCAAGTGTGTTCCCACTGCACTTTGATCACTACCCTACCACGGCTCAAAGGAGTCGTGCAAACAGGTGGTGGTTGGGTGCAGTCCCGAAGCACTTGGAGGCAGTGACGGTTAGACAGGATTCGTCTCTCCCGGTATTGGGGGTTGACATCGCGCTGTGTCTAGGAGAGCCATTACACGAGTAGTCCCTGGCCAGGGCAAACGAGATATACTGGTAGGTTTCCAGTGTTATCTCAGGGTGTTTTGGGCTTCGCTCCGGCACGACTTGTACCGCTATTGGGGGACTGACGTTTACCACCCCCTAGGCCCGCCATGCGATGTATCAGACGAACAGACCGGACTGTACGGAGACTGTCACATTCAGACTCAGTAGGAGTTCAGATGGGGTTTCACCTCGTCAGCCTTCTTGTCGGCATCTACCTGGGGACCGTTACGCACAGCTAGTGCCGCTTGCGGTCTGTGGTTAAACCCACTGCCAGCGTAGTGTCGAGTCTTTAGAGTCCCACACAGAGGGTATTCGCCTCTGGGCAAAACAGAGTAGAGGTCGCATGGTTTTGCGACAGGGTTCGTTCTCATCCGCGCACTTGTGCACGTTTGGAGTCCGGACGGATTATACTGGCAGGCTCTGGTTTGAGCCAGATACTGGTATATATATTTGGGGTTGCTTTTATATCTTGGTATTCTTGTTCCTCGGAACGAGAATGCAGGTGTGTATGCACAGTTGCTTGAGGCGGAGGATGAGGTTTTTCATTAGGGTTTCGGAACGGGTGCGTATGCACAGTTGACAGTTATCTTTTTCCAAACCCTAATGGATTTATGGATTATCTATTTATAATAGTAATTAAATGAGAATTTTGTTATGGTTGATTTTGTTGACTTGTTGACCATGGTTGACTTGTTGACCATGGTTGAAAGTTGACCACCATCATGCTTCAAAAGTCTTCCTTGATTTATGCTTACATTTTTAAATGAAGCATGGTTGTGGTCATTCCAAATTGCCATCAACTATTCTCATTTTCAATTATTATTATTAGATAATTCTTTTCTTTTGCATTATGGTTGCAAGAAAGAAAAAATATAGCTCATTCTATCATTCTCATTCTCTCTCCTCTCTTCATCTTCTTCTTCCTCTAGCAAAGAGAAACCCTCTCATGAGTTGAGAATCCTTCTCTTTAAAAAGAAAAGCAAACCCTAGTTACTCTCTACTCACTCTAGGATCAAAGGATTAGCAAGCCGGAGATTCTAGTTCACTCCAAGTCCGAGAAAGAGCCCAAGGTCGAACCCTCGAGGTGGATCCATCTTCGACGGAAGAAGGCGACAAAAGAGAACCATCAACCTCTACAAGATTTCAAGAAGAAGGAGTTCAAGTTTAGGTATAACCATCTCTATCCGAGTAGCTAAATCTCTTTAGCTTAGTATGCTAGTTTTAGTTTAGGTATCGATCCCGACCTAGTTTAGTCCATGTTGCCTCTTGCGATAAAAAATTTGTTTTTTATACCGTTTCCGCCTCCCCGTAAGAACCGGGGGTCGCAACGTGGACTTACAGTGGTATCAGAGCCTAACTAAACTTAAACTAGCTTGGTAGTGAAGTGTAACGAAGTTCGGAACCGAAAAAATCACAAAACCGGAAAATCACAAAACCTGAGTTTCTGTTGAAAATTTTTTGGCTCAAAATGAAAAACTTTATACATGTAAATTCGTCTCAGGGTTTTGTGTGAACACCCAAGAAAAACGATACAGTGATTCGACCAAACCGCCGCCCATCCGCCGCATAAACCATGTAGTTGCCGCGGAACCGCCGCGTTTTGTCGTTTTCTATGCATCGTTTTTCGTGCAGTGTGTGTCTGTGTTGGTTTTAGGATTTTTGAAATATATTATATGTGCCCAGATTTTGCAGAAAAGAAATTTCCTTTTGGGGTCCTATAATTCCGTATTTTTTCCGAACTTCACTACACTTTGACTATGATGGTTATATCTGTGATGTTTGCATGTATTGAACGTCGGCTAATCGCTATAAGACGATTAGTCGGGGTTATACATGATCTGTAATGTGCTGGAATGTGTATATAAATATGTTGGATTGTCGCGGGTGAATAGCCGGGGGTTGTGAGACGAGAGTTTTCTTTTCTTGCAATTCATTGTAAATGTAAATTGATGTAATTATATTATTTGTTTGGCCGCACAACCGGGTCGGGGTTGTAGCCGTCATTGTATAATTCTTTTTACTGTTTTTGCTCCTAGGATAGACCCATGGAGGGGTGCACAAACTACCGAGGACTTGGCGGGTAGTTTGCCGCACCCGTAGGGGTCTTGGGTGGGGATTTGGCTATTCACCGCGACCGTGTTATCTGTTTTTGTTACAGGCTCGTACAAATTACAGATTGCTAGTATATCCAATGTATTTATCTGTGATCTGAAATGTCTATCATTGCTTTCTATTTAGGCGTTGCTTATGTTTTACAGACGCGCTAGCCCAGCCCCCGCTCTGTCGTTAGTTAAGTAACCTAACGGGTAATGACGGGGCCCCGTGGCGAATGCGAATGGCATAAGCGTACGTCATATTTTGGTTGTTTTCTGCAATGGTAGGATTAAATGATGGGACGCATTAAAAGTACTAATGCAAGAATATCACGCATTAAAAGAACTAATGCAAGATAATAAACCAAGTTTAAGTCGATGGAACACTTTCGAAAAACCACTCGGTTCTTTTCAAAACTAACTTTTAAATGCGGAGCTTGAGCCACTCCTTCTAAAAGCTATCTCGTTCCATCGATTATATCAAGTTCACTACGTTCACGGTTTCGCCAAAACCATCCGTAGCCCTCCGTCGTTTCATATGAATATTCAACAGTATTCAAGCTGTGTTTGTTGGCCTTAGTCAAGGCACAGTGATTGGTAGCTGGTGGGTATTCATATGTTGCATAGATAGAATGCGTTGGTTTGGGACAGTCGTATTGCCTTGTTGGCCATAGTCAAGGGTATATACGGGTGGGTTCAAATTAACCTGGATAACGACGGGAAGAACTTGACATGTGACTTATGATTTGTTGGCCTTAGTCAAGGTCATAAGAACATGGGGCAAAAATCCACATCGGGAGTTTCATAAGCACTGAAACTTGCTAGATTTGCATACCATTTGGAGTGTGGTGATTCTGGTAGGATTCCTTCAGTTTCGTCACGCGATGATATTTGGATCCCGATCCTACTGTGAGTATATGCTACTCCTCGGGAAATTTCTCACTTAACGATCAATGCTATAAACCTAGTAGGTGCCTAGAAAGGTGTTAGCGGGGTTACGCCCCCAGGGAAAAGAGGTTCTTTAATTAAGGAACTTCGCGAAAGCGTTGGAAAACCTCCCTCGAAGTACCGACACTGGCCTGGCTGAACGGTTAAGCAAGTATTGTACGGTGGGATTGATCCTGACTAATTCTTCCTTTATGGTTTGAGGAGGGATTCGAGAAACAGTGGGAGCCATCCTGTTTAGACAAACTAAAAACCACTCTAAACTTGCAAGAGCATCATGCTGAGTGTTTCTTCTTCTCTCTCCTAATTGCAGCGACCAATCAACATGACTGGACTTAAGTTACTCCTAGATAAAAACAAACTGACAGGGCCAAACTACAAAGATTGGCTCAGGAATGTCAAGATAGCAATCACTTATGACAAGCTGGGGTATCTTCTTACCACCAAAGCTCCCCCTGTCCCTGGTCCAACTTCCAGCGTCGCGGATAAGGAAATCCGCAAGACTTGGGAGATTGATAGCGCGAAGGCCAAGTGCCTCCTGCTTGCCTCGATGGACAACGAACATCAGAGGAGGCATGAGAATATGGACATGGAGTCCATATTGCTCCATACAAAAGAACTGTATGGAGAGCAATCACGTATCGCAAGATACGAAGCGTCGAAAAAGTTGTTTTCGACAAAGATGGCCGTCGGATCATCAGTAGCCGAGCACGTGCTAAAGATGATCGGCTACATTGAGGAGCTCGCTGACCTAGGGATCACATTGGAGAGTGAGCTATATACGGATATAGTTCTCCAGTCCCTTCCTTCCACTTACGCCCAGTTTATACTGAACTTCAACCTACAAGAAAAAGAGGTTGAACTATCAGAGCTCCTCAACATGCTGAGGAGCGCAGAGGGCACCCTACAGAAAAGTAGGGATACATCCACTTTGTTTGTAGGAGGATCATCTTCTTCTAGGTCCAAGGCGAAAGCCAAGGGAAAGAAGAAGAAGGCCCCCGCCAAACCAAGGGGCGGTGTTAGTAAAGTGGATACGAAGGAAAAAGGTAAAGCAACAAAGATAGCGGGGAAGCTTGTGGATAAGGAAGAATGCTTCTTTTGTCATAAGAAAGGACACTGGAAGAATGATTGCAGGGCCTGGAAGGCCAGAACACAGGAATTGAAGCAGGTTGCAGCTTCAGCTTCAGGTGTGTATGTTATTGAAAACTGTCTTTCAATAAACTCTACTTCCTGGGTATTGGATACCGGATCAGGATCTCATATCTGTAATTCTTTGCAGGCGTTGAGAAACCGTAGGGATTTGAAGGCAGGTGACATGACCCTCAGAGTTGCGAACGGAGCTAGCATGGATGCTAAAGCCGTGGGGGACTATCACCTGGGAATGTCAGATGGACATGTTTTGGTTTTGCGTAATTGCTTTTTTGTACCCAACGCAACTTGTAATATCATTTCTGTATCTTTAGTTTCTAAAGAAGGTTATGAATTTGCGTTTGTAAGTAATGTTGTAAACATTCACCTTAATCAAGTTCTGATTGGGTCAGGTACACTGAGCAATGGTATATACGTATTGAACCAACCACAGATTTTCAATGTCCAGAATACACACAAAAGAAAGTCTCCAGATATCAATCGGGCTTTCTTATGGCATTGTAGACTGGGTCACATCAATGAGACACGGTTGACTAAGTTACATAAAGAAGGATACTTGGATCCGTTCGAGTATCAGTCTTATGCCACTTGTGAATCTTGTCTCATGGGAAAGATGACAAAGACTCCGTTCACTGGACACGGAGAAAGAGCGAGCGAGCTCTTGGGACTCATACACAGTGACGTGTGTGGTCCAATGTCTACACATGCGCGAAGCGGTTATTCATACTTCATTACTTTCACAGACGATTTCTCTAGGTATGGACATGTCTTCTTAATGAAGCACAAATCCGAGGCTTTTGAGAAATTTCGGGATTACAAGAATGAAGTTGAAAAACAAACAGGCAAAAGTATCAAGATCCTAAGATCGGATCGAGGTGGTGAATACTTGAGTGCCGAGTTCCTGGACTATTTAAAAGAGAATGGAATTCTCTCTCAGCGTACTCCTCCATACACTCCGCAACATAACGGTGTATCGGAAAGGAGGAATCGAACCCTATTGGATATGGTTCGTTCCATGATGAGTAAGGCTGAGTTACCGCGATCTTTCTGGGGATATGCACTAGAAACAGCTGCACATCTCTTGAACCAAGTTCCTACTAAGACTGTGCCTACCACACCATATCAGATGTGGAGTGGGAAGAAACCCTGTCTTAAAGCCTTTAAGACATGGGGATGTCCGGCTTTTGTAAAAAAGCAGCATGCGGACAAGCTCGAGGCACGCTCAGTACAGTGCAAGTTTGTGGGATACCCAAAGAACTCCAAGGGGTATCTATTCTATTACGCAGAGGAGCAAAAAGTCCTTGTTTCTCGTCATGCCCACTTCTTGGAAACTGAGTTTTTGGAAAATCAGATAAGTGGGAGCGCAGTAGAACTGGATGAAATTCCAGAACCTCAGACTATTACTGAAAGCTTAGTGGAACCAGAGGGTTCAAATGAACAGGACATTCCTACGCCGCTCCGCAGGAGTAGTAGGCAGTCTCATCCGCCCGAGAGATACTGCGGTTTTCTCATAGACGGGGATAGAGAGGATTGCATCATAGATTATGATGAGCCTACTAGCTTCCAGCAGGCCGTTCAGAGCGTTGACTCAGTCAAATGGCTGGATGCAATGCGGACCGAAATGGAGTCCATGTACACCAACAAGGTATGGACGTTGGACATTGCTCCAGACGGGGTAAAACCCGTAGGATGCAAGTGGATCTTCAAAAGGAAGATTGGTGTAGATGGACAGGTTGAGACCTATAAAGCTAGGCTGGTAGCAAAAGGTTTTCGTCAAAGACCTGGCTTGGACTACGACGAAACCTTTTCTCCAGTAGCCATGCTGAAATCCATTCGGATCCTTCTTGCCATTGCTGCCTTCCACGATTATGAGATCTGGCAAATGGACGTAAAGACAGCTTTTCTAAATGGAAATTTAGAGGAGTGTGTCTATATGGACCAGCCAGAGGGTTTCATTCAGAGTGGGAGCAGCGGAAAGGTGTGCAAGTTGCTTAAGTCCATCTATGGACTAAAGCAGGCATCGCGGAGTTGGAACATCTGCTTTGATGAGACAGTCAAAGAATTTGTCTTTATCAAAAATCCAGATGAACCATGCATCTATAGTAGATTTGTAGCGAGAACTGTAGTATTCCTCGTTTTATACGTGGATGACATTCTCTTGATAGGAAATGACATTCCTATGCTACAATCTGTCAAGGGGTTCTTGTCACAAAGGTTCTCCATGAAAGACCTGGGTGATGCCTCATACATCCTGGGGATCCGGATCCATCGTGATAGATCCAAGAGGATATTGGGACTTTCTCAGTCCAGGTACATCGACACCATAGTGAAAAGATTCAGTATGGAAGATTCCAAGCGCGGTAACCTACCGGCTTGTCACGGGATCACCCTCTCTAAAGAGATGTCTCCCAAGACTGATTTGGAAAGGGATCGCATGTCTATTATACCCTACGCTTCTGCGGTAGGCTCTATAATGTATGCGATGTTGTGTACCAGACCGGATGTAGCTTATGCACTGAGTGTGGTAAGCCGGTATCAGTCTAACCCTGGGGAGAAACACTGGATAGCAGTAAAGAACATTCTCAAGTACCTGAGGAGGACTAAGGAGATGTTCTTGGTGTATGGCGGAAAAGACCTCCAGATCGAGGCCTTTGCTGACTCCAGCTTCCAGAGTGACAAGGATGATTCCAAGTCCATGTCGGGTTTTGTCTTCACCCTCAATGGAGGGGCGGTGTGTTGGAAGAGTTCCAAACAGGAAACCGTTGCAGACTCGACGATGGAAGCGGAATACATCGCTGCATCTGATGCCGCAAAAGAAGCTGTCTGGATGAGGAAGTTCTTGAAAGAACTTCAGGTGGTTCCGTCCATTGTTGACCCAATACCTCTGTATTGCGACAACAACGGGGCTATAGCTTTAGCGAAGGAACCCAGGTCCCATCAGAGATCCAGGCACATCTTGAGGCGGTATCACCTGATCAGGGAGATCGTGGATCGCAAGGAGATCGAGGTTCGGAGGGTTGCTTCAGAAGAGAACACTGCAGATCCATTCACCAAGGCCTTGCCCCAGACTCAGTTCGAGCGGCTGATCGAGATGATAGGTCTTCGATACGCCAGTACATGGCCTTAGTGCAAGTGGGAGATTGTTAGTGTATATGCCCTAGAGGCCATTACTGTATCATACTAGTTTGTATATTACTTAATGGATGCTTGGGATATTCACCTTGTATATACAATCTTGCTCAAAATAGTAGTATGCTACTTGGTTTGTTTCTACTTCAATGTGTACTTGTGTTTATTTCAGTATATCACTTATACGCATTAGTGGAGCCCTTAGGATCTTTGCTTGATTACCAGCGTTGTGATGGCAGTCACACTAGTGGGGGCTGGGTAATCTATAAGCACATCCTTATACAGGTCCCTAGTCGCAGGACTATCGAGACAGGGCATCGATACTCCGGAGTAGACTAGCGTATGCGCTTCTCATCCCAGTGAGGGAGATGGTCTGTCCCACAGCCATCAGTACGTCGTACTGGAGAT
Source organism: Agapanthus africanus (assembly GCA_030015575.1). NCBI lineage: Eukaryota > Viridiplantae > Streptophyta > Magnoliopsida > Asparagales > Amaryllidaceae > Agapanthus > Agapanthus africanus. The sequence continues at coordinate 943,084,214 of CM057338.1, read as the reverse complement.
AGTATACGGGTGCTCGTTGGGTTACGAGTACACTGGACAGGACTCGTCGGGAACTAACAGGTTGGTATTATACCTATCGTCAGTTATCAGTTCCCAGGTGACATGAGTACAGCTTAGTCCGCTGACTTGACACTGGCACTTCGCCTCAAGTGTGTTCCCACTGCACTTTGATCACTACCCTACCACGGCTCAAAGGAGTCGTGCAAACAGGTGGTGGTTGGGTGCAGTCCCGAAGCACTTGGAGGCAGTGACGGTTAGACAGGATTCGTCTCTCCCGGTATTGGGGGTTGACATCGCGCTGTGTCTAGGAGAGCCATTACACGAGTAGTCCCTGGCCAGGGCAAACGAGATATACTGGTAGGTTTCCAGTGTTATCTCAGGGTGTTTTGGGCTTCGCTCCGGCACGACTTGTACCGCTATTGGGGGACTGACGTTTACCACCCCCTAGGCCCGCCATGCGATGTATCAGACGAACAGACCGGACTGTACGGAGACTGTCACATTCAGACTCAGTAGGAGTTCAGATGGGGTTTCACCTCGTCAGCCTTCTTGTCGGCATCTACCTGGGGACCGTTACGCACAGCTAGTGCCGCTTGCGGTCTGTGGTTAAACCCACTGCCAGCGTAGTGTCGAGTCTTTAGAGTCCCACACAGAGGGTATTCGCCTCTGGGCAAAACAGAGTAGAGGTCGCATGGTTTTGCGACAGGGTTCGTTCTCATCCGCGCACTTGTGCACGTTTGGAGTCCGGACGGATTATACTGGCAGGCTCTGGTTTGAGCCAGATACTGGTATATATATTTGGGGTTGCTTTTATATCTTGGTATTCTTGTTCCTCGGAACGAGAATGCAGGTGTGTATGCACAGTTGCTTGAGGCGGAGGATGAGGTTTTTCATTAGGGTTTCGGAACGGGTGCGTATGCACAGTTGACAGTTATCTTTTTCCAAACCCTAATGGATTTATGGATTATCTATTTATAATAGTAATTAAATGAGAATTTTGTTATGGTTGATTTTGTTGACTTGTTGACCATGGTTGACTTGTTGACCATGGTTGAAAGTTGACCACCATCATGCTTCAAAAGTCTTCCTTGATTTATGCTTACATTTTTAAATGAAGCATGGTTGTGGTCATTCCAAATTGCCATCAACTATTCTCATTTTCAATTATTATTATTAGATAATTCTTTTCTTTTGCATTATGGTTGCAAGAAAGAAAAAATATAGCTCATTCTATCATTCTCATTCTCTCTCCTCTCTTCATCTTCTTCTTCCTCTAGCAAAGAGAAACCCTCTCATGAGTTGAGAATCCTTCTCTTTAAAAAGAAAAGCAAACCCTAGTTACTCTCTACTCACTCTAGGATCAAAGGATTAGCAAGCCGGAGATTCTAGTTCACTCCAAGTCCGAGAAAGAGCCCAAGGTCGAACCCTCGAGGTGGATCCATCTTCGACGGAAGAAGGCGACAAAAGAGAACCATCAACCTCTACAAGATTTCAAGAAGAAGGAGTTCAAGTTTAGGTATAACCATCTCTATCCGAGTAGCTAAATCTCTTTAGCTTAGTATGCTAGTTTTAGTTTAGGTATCGATCCCGACCTAGTTTAGTCCATGTTGCCTCTTGCGATAAAAAATTTGTTTTTTATACCGTTTCCGCCTCCCCGTAAGAACCGGGGGTCGCAACGTGGACTTACAGGCAGATATCACCCTGTATTACCAAATGGTAAATACATTGATTCTGAACAAATGTTATTACATACCGAACATGATATACAACATTACATCAGATTCTTTATTAAGTTAAAGAAGGATATAATTCTATATTGAAGGATAATGTTGTGAACATTTTCCTGAATCAAGAGGTGATTGGATCATGCACGTTATATAATAGCATATGTAAGTCTACGTTAGCGCCCCGGCCATCAATCCGAGGCCAAAATGCGGAAACAAAAACTTTTTCAAAACTTAAAACTGGCGCTAGCGTATACTTTAACCCGGATCGAACCATTAACATTAAACTAGCAATCTAGTAGAAATTAGGAAAGTCTATACCGATCGATCCATGTCCTTCAGTCTTTGGCCACCATCCCAAGCTCCTCGCGGCATCTCCGATCTCCGGTCTCCTCTTCGGAAGGGCACCACATCAATGAGTCTTTTTATGGGCTCCCACCTCAGAACCGAGGCAACTCGGACATGAAATTTGCTAGCCGACGTGTCCAAGATTGCTGTAGAATATATGTAGAGCACTTTGTCTCAAGGGTTAATCGAAGTTGCCTTTGGAGTAGAGATGGAATGAGCAAGGGGATTTTTCTTTGCAATGAAAATGAATCAATTTTTTACACCAAGATGGGGCTGTCCAAATTGTGCTCGGTCATGGCCATAAAAAGAATGGTGGTGGTGAGTGTAGGAGCAAATAAGAGGTGACCATAAGCACAAGAAAACCTCACTTCAAATATCCAAGTCAATCCAATCACAATTAATGCAAACATTGAACCAAGCACATCTAGAACCGCCAAGAGGGTTCGGCTAGCTGATGGAGCCCCGGCACCACAAAAAACCCCTCCATTACTAATTTCACATTTGCAAATAAACCCCCTTTCAACAAAGGAATTTCAGCCAAGAAGGGAAGAAAGGAAAATGGCCAAAATGGAATGCAAACTGGTAACTTCAAAAATCGATCCAGTAATAAATTACAGGATAACCCAGCGACAGTATATACATACCTGCATTTATATTCCAACCGAATACAAATACAATGAGACAAAATCTACACAGTATAATACTAGGATCCGGCTTTAGTATTATCCGTCCGAACCATGACACGTGCACAAGTGCACGCGTATGTTCGAACCCTGCCATAAATCCATACGGCCTCTACAAAGTTTCGCCCGAAACTTGAGAAACTGTCTGTGGGGGACTCTAAAGACTCGTCAATACACTGGCTGTGGATTTTACCACTAGCACGTCAGTGGTACTAGCTGTACGTAACGGGCCACCAGGTATTGAGCAAAAGGGAGGTCGATGAGAGAACTCATCCTGACACCCTACTGAGTCTGTCAGTGACAATATCCGTACAATCCGGTCCATTCGTCTATGAGTATCGCATGTCAGGCGTAGGGGGTTGGTAAAAGTCAGACCCCCAAAAGCGGTACAAGTCGTGTCGGAATGTAGCCCAGAACACCCTGATATACTACTGGAATACCTACCAGTAAATCTCCTGCCTTGGCCAAGGACTTCGTGTAATAGCTCTAGTAGACACAGCGCGATCTCACCCCCAATACCGGGAGAGACGAAACCCCTGCCGATCCGCTCACTGCCTCCATATGGCTCGGGACCGTACCCAACAAAAACCTGTTTGCCCGACTCCTTTGAGCCATGGTAGGGTAGTAATCAAAGCACAGTAGGAATTCACACGAGACAAATGACGATCTCAGGTCGATGAACTAACCTGTACACATGTCACCAGGGAACTGCTATCTGACGTCAGGTATAATACCAACTAGCATGTTCCCGGCGAGTCCTGTCCGGTGTACTCATAACCCAATGAGCACCTGTATACATCTTAGGTGAACCAACTTACACCAATGGCTTGTGAGACCGGCCACTGCCCCTCGTCGGGGTCTCGACTGTATACACTAGTCTACTTTGGAGTATCGACGCTCTGTCTCGAAACTCCCTCGACTAGGGACCTTTTAAGGATCTGCTTATAGACCCCAGCTCCCACGTATATGATCGCCATCATACTGCTGGTAGTCAAGCAAGAATCCTAAGGGCTCTATCAATGTGTAATAGTGATCTGTAAGGTCATCTAAAGCTGTACACGAAGATAAAGATAAACCAGATAGCATGCTATCATCCTGAGTAAGACTGTCCTACCGGTATAGGTCCACCCTCAATCATTGCAATCACATGTCTGCGATCCAATAATTGACTTTGAGGGCACTATATCCAACAATCTCCCACTTGCACTCAAGGCTAATTATTGCGATGCCGCATACTCACAGCCCGTGTGATACCGAACACCCAACTCCTCTATTGATCAGTCTCACAAAGCCCGTTTGCGAAACTATTGCATTCGAGGAATAGCCTCAGTAAGTGGATCCACCCTGATGTTTCTTTCTATGTCTCTCTTTATCTCAAGTTCACGGAGAAAGCTATCTCCCGAAATGAGCAATACCTGTCTTAGAATATGTCTTGATATCTGATGGGACCTAGTTCATAAATGAACTCCAAATCCAAACTTCTTAGACTGTATCGTCAACTGAACTTAATCAGTATCATGCGTCATGCCTCCCTTAGTGTCCGTTTGGATCACCTGTCCAAACTACTGCCCCTCGTCAGAGGGAAAACTGTAACTCTGACAGTCACTCTGTCACCCAGGTCACTTTAGAAGCCTGGAATGATAACCATCTCCTAAAAGAGGCTGTTGTTATCATATCCCTAGAACATCCACTTATGTTCTAAAACTGCTTCTGAACGTTTCTCCAGGATAGGATTAATATCAACTTATTGCATCTAGTGCAAAAACAACATCTAGTGTGGTACTTGACATCTCATGATTGACTCAATTACCTAAGCAAGTGATGTGCCAATCATGCGCATCCCTCTCCCCTTTAGTCTGTAAGACACCTTTAGAGAGGGTGACTCCATCACCTGCAGGTACACCACCATGCCAGGAGTCGTCCATTCTAAAACACCTTCAGAATACTGTCTAAGTACCCAGATTGGGACACTTCCCAAATCTAGATCTAAAACCATAGATCTAGTAACCATAATGCCTGATATAATATCCAAATCCTATATGGAGAAACCACTGTGTGACAACTACAGTATAACCGATCGTAGTATAGGAATATCACTTCCTATTCTGTGTATGTCATCCAAATACCAGGACATCACACCCTACTACTTTCTTAACAGATCCATCCCTTATTCTGATGAAGTCAAAGCCCTTGACTGTCACATCAAAAATTGATGATCTATCTCCGCTATATCTTCTTTAGTCTATAACAGACACAAGCTACTTGTCCACTATGCTTCCGTTGCTCCCACTGACTACGACAACCCTCTGGCAGAGTCATATACACGTACATTTCTAAATCTAGTTTAGAACGACGCTATATTCATCCTCCTACCGGGTCTCATAATCTGGAACAATAGTAGTGTCAAGTCTGGATAAACAAGAACCTCCCTGTCACCGTCCTTGAGCATACCGAAGTACCTCTCGAGTGCCTGAGGTTACCCACCATATCTGTGGAGTGGCTAATGGAATGTCAAACCTGACTGAATCTTTAGGTTCTTATCAAATTTTCAGTAATCGTTTGTGGTTCTGGAATCACTTCCAGTTCTACCATACTCTCACTACTGTTTTCTGAAAAAGTCCATTTTACTAAAACTGTGGCGAGTTATGAACAATATCACTATTGATCTTCCAGATGGTAGAAAGTCAACCCTCGTCATAACCCGGGTTAACCCACAAACAGCCATTACAGAAACGCGCCTTGAGTTATCCAGAGTCTGGTTTTAAGCATAAGCCGGACAACTCCCCGTATCTTAACATTGTTAAAATATGAACTATTCTATATTCTAATATAGAAACAGAGACACTGATTTAATTGGAACTAGATTCAAATCATGCAGCTGTCTCCAGTGCATGTCAACTAAATGGAGAGAGCCGATCAGCATTACTCAACTTAGGAGTGCATCCAATTATGAGTAATCTGAAAGAGAAGCAAGTTCTCATAATCATTACTATCAACTGAATACCATACACAAGTATCTACATCTTCGATCACCTTGAAGAATCCTGATACTTGCAACACCTGGTTCTCTACTTTATTCATATACCTATAACTTCTCAAAACTTGGATCTTGTATTTCTATGAAACACATGTCTAAGAACTAGAGAAGTCATAAGTAAACAGAATATAGTACGAGTACCAACCCCTCTGTCCTAATGGATACTGGACAACATGCAATACTTTGTATGAGTTCCCTGAGTTGAATAACTCAAACCCTGTGCGTCGTAGGTTGAAAACTGTACTATGGTTATGAAGAATTACACCGCTGTTGAATGCTCCTTACCTAACCATCAACTGATATAAGTAAATGTCATGGACATAATTTCAAAAAGTTATATCTCACTTTATAAAAATAAATGTACAGATATATCAATTTGAAATTGGTGCATAACAACGGATATTCAAAACCAAATATTTGCCGTCCGGCAAACAACCTAGGCGATTTCCTCAAATATCACCAATTACAACGAATCCCGATATAATGAGGATGATCATCCAATTCCCAATAACTTACTCCCACTCATCATCTGTAAAACCATACAGATGTGAGAATCAAACCTGGTAAATACATACCCTGGAGCAAGGGCTAATTGGGAAATCAGTTTTCTCTTAACAATACACAGTGAAACTGAAACATGTAAATGTTTCGAAGGGGTATCCAGGTATTCCTAGTAATGCCTCTTCCATTATCAGATTCACAACTGTAACCGTATATTTCTTTGCCATCTCTCCAAATCCCTTTATATGTCTTTAGTCATTACCTTCTGTACACCACCTTTAGGCCAAATGGTTTTCTTCCTTCCCTACCATTCGGCACCAGCCTATGGTTTGGAAGAAGACTATCCAATAAGCATAATGGGTACACTCCCTTAATCTTAGGAGCACTCGCAACGCGAGAGAAGGTAAAGATAAAAGACAACTGAATAAACCTTATTCCTATTTCTCCTGAACCAGAATCCATCCCCGAACTGGAACAAGTTCCTTCGAGTTCGTATATAACCATATGATGGAGTATCCAAATAACCGTGGATCTTCGTAGTGATATGGGGTGTTCCGGAGAAATACAAAGGTGAAGTAGGAGTGGCGATGAAATACTTGGTTTGGTCGTGAATAGCAGTCGCAATTTACTTTGCCCTCTTTCTAATCCCTTTACTTATCTTTACTTTTTACCTTCTGTATACCTCTCTTAGGCTAATCGGTTTTCTTCATTCCCTACCGTTCGGCACCTGCCTATCGTTTGGATGAAGACTATCCAATTAGCGTAATAGGTGTATCGTCCTAATCCAAGGAACACTCGCAACCTGAGAGAAGGTAAAAGGAAAAGACAACTGAATAGTCCTTTTCATTTTCTCCAGAACCGGAAACCATGCTCGAATCTGGAACAAGTTCCTTCGAGTTCGTATATAACCATACGAAGGTTTTATCCAATGGAAGTGGATTTTCATAGTAATACGGGGTGTTCTGGAGAAAAAGGGTAAAAGTAGAAGTGGCAATGAGGTATACAACTCAGACAATCCAAAAGTCAGTATTTTAAGAAGGTTCGGTTAACTTGGTCACTGAGTCATAGTCTAGGGTCGGGCCATGGTGGCTGCCAAAGAGAGAGAGAAAAGAAACACTCTGCGTGCACTCTAACCTAGATCAGAATGGTTATCAATTTATCTAATCAGGAAACATCCCACTGTATCCTCAAATTCTCCTCCAAACCTGAAAGAAGAATTAGTCGGAATCACCCGAGGAGTAAACCAACACATCAGTGGGAATCGGGATCCAACTATCATCGCATGATAACGTGATGGAATCCACTCACGTTATCACACTCCAGAAGGTATGCGCATATCTGGCAAGTTTCAGTTTCTTTAGAAACTCCCGATGTGATTTTTACCCCATGCTCTTATGACCTTGACGAAGGCCAACATATCATAAGTCACATATCAAGTTCTACCCGTCATTATCCAGGTTAATTTGAACCCACCCGTACATACCCTTGACGAAGGCCAAAATAGTAGTACGACTGTCCCAAACTAATGCATCTATCTATGCAACAGAAAAGTAACAAATAGCTACCATACACTATGCCTTGACGAAGGCCAACATTCATAGCATGAATACTAAGTGCTACCTTTCTGAAATGACGGAGGGCTACGAATGGTTTTTGGCGAAAAACCTTTAACGTAATGAACTTGATATCGTTGAAGGAACCGAATAACTTTTTATAAAAATATAGTGGAGAAAACCTTTGCTAAAGAGGTCACTCCCGGTGAAGGGATCTCGGCTCTTTCCCCGTAGAATGAGGTGCAGGATATTCTAACTGAATACCGCGATGCAAAACAAAAAGTAATCGACTATAGTGAAGTTATTACCCTGACGCAAACTTCTATCCAAGGGGTCAATCCCGGTGAAGGGATCTCGGCCCTTGCCTCGTCGACTGAGGTGCTGGATATTCATAACCGAATACCACTGTGCAAAACAAAAGAAAACGTCCTTGCAATAACAACTTTTTGAAAAATGTTCCAACAACATCAGAATAGGTTTGTTTAGCTTGCATTGATCCGAATCAATGCAGTCCCATCAATTAATCACACCACAAAAGAACAAAAATATGATGTACGCATATGCCATCCGCATTCGCCACTGGGTCCCGTCATCACCCGTTAGGTTACTTAACTAACGACAGAGCGGGGACTGGACTAGCGCGGGTGTAAAACATATACAACATCTACTAGTATATATATCAATATATAATATTCGCTCACGGCATGATAAAATGCAACATCACAGAGAGTAATAAGCATCACAGAACAATACGGATAATCTAGGATTCCCGGGTTTCCTTTGAGCCGCAAGTGAAACCCGACGTTCCCCTGGTCGTGTGGATAGCCTGTGCAATGAAATCCTAGACCCCTACGGGCGCGGCAAGTTACCCGTCAAAACCTGAAGCGGGGCAGCCCCCTTCAACAAAGAGAATGGACCACCCAGCACTTCACGGAATCCGGTAACTTGAGCACCCCTCCTTGGGTCAATCTATACCCCCTATGAGTGCGGCGAATAGCCTGCCAATTCTAGAGTGAAGCCCCCTCCGTCTCAAAGCCATGAGATGCGGGCCCGTTGCCCTCTAGAACCCGGCTATCCGTGCACCCCACCGCGGGGTAATCCTAGTACAGAAAATAAAAATATATACAACGGGTACATCGACCTCAACCCGGTCGTACCCCAAAAGAATAATATACAAACATGCAGTGACGACAGTCCACATGTCGGACGCTCGCTCTGCAATATCAAATGTACAAATAATACCAAACTGTACTAATATTGCACCAAGCTATCCACCACGACATATCCGCAATATCACAGCACAACACAGAATATCAACGTGAATGTCACGTTCGCAAATCCGTCTAAAAGGGCTATAGCAATTAGACAAGATTTAGCGCTCGATTGACATTCACGGTCGCAGATATAATGTAAGTATTGCGAACTAATATATTTAAAATTTCCGATCGACAAAATTTTTCGAAGTGGGCCCCAAGCACAAATCCAGTACTGTAACAAATCTAGGCCCAAACAAAATATTCCAGAAACCCCAATTCCAAGTTTAAGACCACTGTAGAAAAATTGGTGAAGAGATGACACATAATGGCGGCGGAACCGTGGCCAAAACATGGGTATGGCCGCGATTTCACGGCGGTACTGTAGCATCATGCTACCAAATTTTCACAGATGTCTTAAAAAAGCCTGCCTAATTTTCTGAAACACTCAAAATAATTTTTTGACGACAAAAAAAATTTCGACAGAAACTGCTAAAATGGAATTGCGGTTTTGGAAAATTCGGCCGATCGATATTTTAAACACGTCAGAACAAGTTAGTAAAGGTTAATGGCGTGGCTCTGATACCATGTAAGTCTACGGTAGCGCCCCGGCCGTCAATCCGAGGACAAAATGCGGAAACAAAAACTTTTTCAAAACTTGAAACTGGCGCTAGCGTATACTTTAACCCGGATCGAACCATTAACATTAAACTAGCAATCTAGAAGAAGTTAGGAAAGGCTATACTGATCAATCCGTATCCTTCGGTCTTTGGCCACCATTCAAAGCACCTTGCGGCATCTCCGATCTCCGGTCTCCTCGTCGGAAGGGCACCACATCAAAGAGTCTTTTTACGGGCTCCCACCTCAGAACCGAAACAACTCGGACTCGAAGTTTGCTAGCCGACGTGTCCAAGATTGCTGTAAAATATACGTAGAGCACTTTGTCTCAAGGGTTAATCGAAGTTGCCTTTGGAGTAGAGATGGAATGAGCAAGGGGATTTTTCTTTGCAATGAAAATGAATCAATTTTTTACACCAAGATGGGGCTGTCCAAATTGTGCTCGGTCATGGCCGTAAAAAGAATGGTGGTGGTGGGTGTAGGAGCAAATAAGAAGTGACCATAAGCACAAGAAAACCTCACTTCAAATATCCAAGTCAATCCAATCACAATTAATGCAAACATTGAACCAAGCACATCTAGAACCTCCAAAAGGGTTCAGCTAGCTGCTGGAGCCCCAGCACTGCAAAAAAAAACTCTCCATTACTAATTTCACATTTGCAAATAAACCCCCTTTCAACAAAGGAATTTCAGCCAAGAAGGGAAGAAAGGAAAATGGCCAAAATGGAATGCAAACCGGCAACTTCAAAAAGCGATCCCGTAATAAATTACAGGATAACCCCGCGACAGTATATACATACCCGCATTTGTATTCCAACCGAATACAAATGCAATGAGACAAAATCTACACATATTCCAACCGAATACAAATGCAATGAGACAAAATCTACACAATATAATACTAGGATCCGGCTTAAACCAAAGCCCGCTAGTATTATCCGTCCGAACCATGACACGTGCACAAGTGTACGCGTATGTTCGAACCCTGCCATAAATCCATACGGCCTCTACAACGTTTCGCCCGAAACTTGAGAAACTGTCTGTGGGGGACTCTAAAGACTCGTCAATACACTGGCTGTGGATTTTACCACTAGCACGTCAGTAGTACTAGCTGTACGTAACGGGCCACCAGATATTGAACAAAAGGGAGGTCGATGAGCGAACTCATCCTGACACCCTACTGAGTCTGTCAGTGACAATATCCGTACAGTCCGGTCCGTTCGTCTATGAGTATCGCATGTCAGGCCTAGGGGGTTGGTAAAAGTCAGACCCCCAAAAGCGGTACAAGTCGTGTAGGAGTGTAGCCCAGATCACCCTGAGATACTACTGGAATACCTACCAGTAAATATCCTGCCTTGGCCAAGGACTTCGTGTAATGGCTCTCGTAGACACAGCGCGATCTCACCCCCAATACCGGGAGAAACGAAACCCTTGCCGATCCGCTCACTGCCTCCATGTGGCTCGGGACTGTACCCAACTAAAACCTGTTTGCACGACTCCTTTGAGCCGTGGTAGGGTAGTAATCAAAGCACAGCGGGAACTCACACGAGACAAATGAAGATCTCAGGTCGATGAACTAACCTGTACACATGTCACCAGGGAACTGCTATCTGACGTCAGGTATAATACCAACTAGCATGTTCCCGGCGAGTCCTGTCCGGTGTACTCATAACCCAATGAGCACCTGTATACATCTTAGGTGAACCAACTTACACCAATGGCTTGTGAGACCGGCCACCGCCCTTCGTCGGGGTCTCGACTGTATACACTAGTCTACTCTGGAGTATTGACGCTCTGTCTCGAAACTCCCTCGAATAGGGACCTTTTAAGGATCTGCTTATAGAACCCAGCTCCCACGTATATGATCGCCATCATACTGCTGGTAGTCAAGCAAGAATTCTAAGGGCTCTATCAATGTATAATAGTGATCTGTAAGGTCACCTAAAGCTGTACACGAAGATAAAGATAAACCAGATAGCATACTATCATCCTGAGTAAGACTGTCCTACCGGTATAGGTCCACCCTCAATCATTGCAATCACATGCCTGCGATCCAATAATTGACTTTGAGGGCACTATATCCAAAAGCATATACGTTCTAAATTAAACCACGGCTCAAAGTATGTAGAACACACACAAGAGGAGTAGTTCATAAATGAATGAATCCTTCTTGTGGTCTTGTAGATTAGGTCATATATGCGACACGACGAGCTAAGTTACATAAGGATGAATATGAGAATCTGTTCGAATTTTTCATCTTATGATATTTGTCAGTCTTGTTACAATGGTAAAGTGACGAATACTCCGTTTACTAGAAACAAAGATAGAGTTATTGAACTCTTGGGACGCATACATAATGATGTATACGGTCCTATGTCTACAAATACCAGGATTGGTTCTTGGTACATCATTACATTCATCGACTATCTTTTAAGATTCGGACATGTGTTCCTGTTGAAACACGAGTCTGAAACTTTTGAGAAATTCAAGGAATATAAGCTTGAAGATTAAGAACCAGACGGGTAGAAGTATTAAGTCCTTCGATGTGATCGGAGAAAGGAATACTTGGGCATAGAGTTCCTGGATTTTCTAAACAGAGAATGGGATTCTCTCTCAGGTTACTCCTTCGTGTACACCACAGCACAACGGTGTATCGGGGCGGAAGTATCGCATCCTATGAGATATGGCGCGCTCTATGCTGAGTACTGCTGAGTTACCTATTTCCTTTTGGTGTTATGCACTTGAGAAGCTGCATACCTATTAAATGGGGTTCCATCCAAATCAGTGCCTACCACTCCATATGAGATATGGAATGGGAAGAGACCATGTCTTAAACGAGTTAAGATATGGGGTTGTCCGGCCTATGTTGAAAAACAAAATTCATACAAGCTCGAGAAAAGGTCGGTTCTATATAATTTTGTAGGATATCCCAAACATTTGCGAAGGTATATCTTTTATCACTCTGAGGAGCAAAAGGTGTTTTGTTTCTCAGCATGCCACCTTTTTAGAAAAGGAATTTCTTGTGAAGAAATTTGTGGACATGAGGTAGAACTGGAAGGAGTTCCAGCTAGAAAGACTAACAGCTGATGATTTGGTGAAACCAAAGGATTCAATAGTCTCCAACGAACCTCAGCCTCTCCGCGAATCTGGTAGGGTTCCTCATCCACTTGAGAGACACCATGGTCTTCTCGGTGACAGTGGGAGCGAGGATTGCATCATGGTAGATAATGGCCCAACTAGGTTTGTTGGATATATGTATGCCCTAGAGGCCATTATATGATAGTGGATGTATTTATACATGTATATATATATATTCAGTGTACATTCTTGCTCGACATGATAGTATGTTATCTGGTTCTTCTTTATCTGACATGTTGACTTGATCATGCTTTTATTCATTTACACATGTTGATAAAGCCCTGAGGATATTTGCTTGACTACTGTGATTATGATGGAGATCACACTAGTGGGACGTATGTAGTTTATAAGCATATCCTAAAATATCCCTAGTCGTAGGTGTATCGAGATGGGGCATCGATATACCAGAGTAGACTAGCGTGTATGATACTAGACCCATATGATGGGCAATGGATGTTCCCACATCTATTGATGTTTGACATCGAGATCATATACGGGTGCTCAGTGGAGACTGAGTACACTGGACGGACTCGCTAAGAACTCCTATATGGTATTATATCTATCATCGGAAAGCAGTTCTCAGGTGACACTGGTACAGGTTAGTCTGTAGACCCGAGATCATCATAGAGTCTTGTGTGTTCTCCCACTGTATTTTGATTACCACCCTACTACGGCTCTACTGAGTCGTGCAAACAGGTGGCTTTTGGATACAGTCCCGAGACACATGAAGACGATGAGCGATAGGAGGGGTTTCGTCTCTCCCGGTATTGGGAGTTGATGATGTGTTGTACACGATTGGCTATATCAGTAAGTCCCTGGCCAGGGCTGTTAGGATTTACTGATAAGTGTTATCAGTAGTTTCTCGATTTGTTATAGACCATTCATCGGCACGACTTATTGAGTTATTGGGGTCGACGTTACCATCCCTAGACTCGATATGCAGCATATCTGATGAAGAGACCAGACTGTACGGTAGTGTTGCCGGTTGGCTCGACGGGAGTTGTGACAAGTTCGCTTGTTTTCTTCTGATCGCTCAATACCCGGGTGGCCGTTACGTTTAGCTGACCTCTTGCGGCTTGGGGGTGCTTGATATGATCATCACCCACTGCCGGCGTATTGACGAGTCTTAGAGTCCCACAATGGAGTTACCTAGTCCAGGCGAAATGATGTGGTGTACATATGTGATATGCGCGGGGACCCGATTAAATGTGCGTATGTGATACCGTATATCAATCGGGCGGTTTGCTATTGGTCGGGTCGTATGAGATATGAACTGTTTGCTAAATCAAGTATTGATTTAACATTGACCATTAGCTTTTCGCTTTAGACCCTTTTGTCTTTTGGTGTATGCATGCATGTATGCACATGTTTACATTGATGCACATTTGGATGTGCATGCACACATACATGCATACACATTTCTATCATGGTTGTTGATACATGATATGGTGGCAATATAAGACTCACATGCTAGTAAATATATTGATATTTATTTTTTAGATAAATGGAAAATTTATCATGGCTGATTATTTTATTATTCCACTAACCTTTGTGTTAACCATGAGTTATTTTCCATGGCCATTTTTGATTCAAAGATAAATATCTAGATATTTATTAACTTGGGTTAAGAATGAGAAGAGAATATATATATATTTTCTATTCTCATTTTTATCTTAAGTTTATCATTATCATTTGAGCTCTCATTTGCCATCATCTTCTTCCTCCTCTCTCTTGCTCTCTAGCTTTCATTAGTGAGTAAGATAGTGATCAAGTTAGGATTTTTAAGTGAGAAAACAAACCATATCACCATTCTACACTACTCTTTCCTATTAGTTTAGAGTGTTGGCTTCTACTTTTTCTCTTGATCAAGTAAAGCCTTGAGCTTGGACAAAGAGGACTCCGGGTGGATCATCGTGGACTTGGAGGATCTCAAGCAAACTTCTTTCAACCCTCAAGTGGCCAAGGAGTCTAGCGAAGGGAGCTACAAAGGTTGTATTCTCTAAACCTAGCCTTTACCTCTTGTGGATTGTATATAAAGTTTTGTTACACTAGCTTTTCTAGTGTGATCCTTAGGTTAGTTTCATTAGCACCATCTAATTTTTTAATATGGCATGTGTGATGCTACCAAACCCTAGTAGTGGTGCTAAGGAAATCCCTACAAGGTTCGGGCAGACCATCATAAGTGGAGACTTTGTGAAATAGTAGGATGCTATGCAATAAAAGATGGAATCCCTGTACACTAACAAAGTGTGACTTTGAATGTTGCACCTGAGGGGGTAAAACCCATCAGGAGCAAATGGATCTTGAGAAGATTCTTGGTGTAGATGGAAAAGTTGAGACTTTTATGCTTAAGTCCATCAGGATTAGAGCATGCATCGCGGAATTGGAACATCTGTTTTGATGTGGTAGTCAAAGAGTTTGACTTCATCAAAAAGGTAAATGAACCTTTTATATACAAGAAGGTAGTAAAGAGTAAGGTCGTCTTCCACGTATTGTGCGTAGATGACATACTCTTGATATGAAATGGTTTCCTATGCTACACTCGGTCAAGCTCCTCTTATCATGGGGATTCTCCATGGAAGATCTGGATGATACCTATTACATCTTGTAGATTGTGATCTATGGTGATAGATCTAAGTGGATGTTGGGAGTGTCCCAAATTCAGGTACATTAACACCATACTAAAGGGGTTTAGTATGGAGGATTCTAAGCGTGGTGGTTCTCCCACCTACTCATGAATCACTCTCTCCAAAAAGATGTCTTCCAAGACTGATTTGGAGAGAGCTCGCGTGCAAGGGATAACCTATGCTTCGGCAGTAGGCTCTATCATGTATACGATATTATGTACATACCAGATGTAGCTGATTCACTAAGTGTAGTGATTAGGAATCAATCAGATCTTGGGAGAATCACTGGACAGCTGTGTAGGACATTCTTAAGTATTTGAGAAGCACTAAAGAAATATTCTTGGGGTTTGGTAACGGTGAACTCCAGTAGGAGTTTTTTACCAATTCATGCTTCTAGAGTGATAAGGTTGACTGAAATTCAGTTTCGGGCTTTATCTTTACCCTCAGTGGAGGGACGGTATGTTTGAAGAGTTCCAAACTATATACCATGGCAAACTAGACGATACAGGCTGAATACATCGCTACCAACGATACTACCAATGTAGATGTCTGGATAATTCTTGTTCATGAGATGAACATGGTTCCTACCATTGAGTGTCCAATAACTGTTATTGTGACAACAATAGAGTTGTGGCTTTGGCCTAGGAACACCGGTCCCATCAGCGATCTAGAAATATTCTGAGGACAGTATTACCTGATCAGGGAGATGGTTGATCTCCCAGGGATCGAAGTCAGGAGAGTTGATGCGAAGGATAACACGGCGGATCCACTCACAAAGTCCTTTTCTTAAAGAGACTTCTATAGGACGTTGAGTATGAGATACTACAACAAATGGCCTTAGTGCAAGTGGGAGATTGTTAGTTATATATATGCCGTAGAGGCCATTACTGTACATACGATGTATATTGTACTGGATGCTTGGACATATATAGGGAGGACTTTCTTGCTCGACATGATAATATGCTATCTGGTTGCTCTTTATCTTAACATGTACATTTATTGTCTCTCTATTACATGTTGATAAAGCCCTTAGGATGAGTACTTGACTACCAGGATTATGATGCAGACATACTAGTGGGGCAGAGATAGTCGGTAAGTACATCCTTCAATTGTTCCTAGTTGTGGGAGTATCGAGACAGGGTATCGATATTCCAGAGTAGAGTAGCGTATACGCTTCTCGACCCATATGATGGGCGATGGATGATCCAATATCCATTAGTGTTTGACATCAGAGAAGGTATACGGGTGCTCAGTGAAGACTGGGTACCCTGAACGGACTCGCCGAGAACTCCTAGATGGTATTATACCTATCGTCAGATAGCAGTTCTCTGGTGACACTGGTACAGGTTAGTCTGTCGACCCGAGATCGTCATAGGGTCTTGTGTGATTCCCACTATGCTTTGAATTCCACATTTCCACGTTCAAGAGATCGTGCAAAACGGTGGTTTTTGGGTACAGTCCCGAGTCACATGGAGGCAATGAGCGATAGGAGGGGATTTCGTCTCTCCCGGTATTGGGGGTTGATGTTGCGCTATGCTCGATTGACCATAACAGGAAATCCCTGGCCAGGGTTGCTAAGATCTACTGGTAAGTGTTATCAGTAGTTTCTTGAACCGTTATGGACCTCACGTCGGCATGACTTATCATGCTATTAGGGTCTGACGTTATACCACCCCCAGGCTGTGATGTTCGACATATCAGACGAAGAGACCGGACTGTACGGTAGTGTTACTGATTGGATTCGCAGGAGTATGAGCAGGCTTACTTGTTGATCTTCTGATCACTCAATACCCGGGTGGCCGTTACGTTTAGCAGACTGCTTGCGGCTTGTGAGTGTTTGATATGATCATCACCTACTGCCGGCGTATTGACGAGTCTTGAGAGTCCCACACAGAGGTTTCCTGGTTCATGCAAAATGAAGTAGGAGCAAATATGTGATATGTGCGGGACCGAGATTGATGCGCGTATGTGATACCGCATTCTATTCTCGCGATATGTGATATCGGTCGGTTATATGAGATATAACCGGGTTATCGGATCAAGTGTTGATTCGGTAAATTGATACATTTGATATTAGTCGGTTGTATGTGATATAGCCGGATTATTAAATCAAGTGTTGATTTAATAATTTAATGTATAATTATATATGTGATATATTAATTTACATTAACTAATATTTGCTTACTTAAACATTTCTTTTTCTCACCTGTGTGCATATAGTATATATGTGATATATATTAATGTATATTATTTTATGTCATTCTTGATGCCACATGCTTCATGGGTGTATGAGACTCACACCATGCTTGATATAATGAAGGGTTTTATTTATCTAAGTAATTCACAAATTGGTAGAAGTATGTCATGGCTAAAAGCTTGGAGAAACTTGTTGTGTCCATTGACTTAGTCCACTAATTTGTTTTACTTAAAATATTTATTAACCTAACCATTATTCTTAACCATAGTTTAGTCTCTACATGAGTTAGTGTATGACATAAACTCACCCATGGTTGTTATTCTCACCTCATGAGTCTCATTCTCATCTTCACTTCATCTTCTTCTTCCTTATGAGAAAGCTTTCTAGCTTTACTCAAGGTGATGAAATATTGTGAGAAAAATAAATCTTAAGTGAGCAAAATTCTTACTTCATCATCCTCTACTATATTAGCAATTTAGTTTAGGCTGTTTGCTTCACTAATCTACCATTAGTGAAGAGATAGCATGTGCTTGAGTCTTCTCGACGTAGATCATTTTCGGCCTCAAAGACTTCGAGCAAGCTTGTTCATTTCATCATGTAAACCCTTACTAGAGTTCGTTTGTTTACTACTTGGAGCGAAGGGACTACTACACGGAGCTTTAGAAGTGAAGAACCGGTCTACAAAGGTTGTATTCCTCATTCACTTTGTATGTAAAGTTGTTTACATTTTTATTTCGTATAATTCTCTAGTTAAGATTCTAGGGTTAGGGTTCTTTAGTACGGCAATTTTTGAAATTGGCATGGACGATACCTTCCAAAACCTTGCTGTCATGCTAGGTAACCGTGCACGAACTGCGGTAAAGGAACTTCACTTCCTATCAGGAGTTTGTCATCTACATACAATACTAGGAACATGACAGTACTCCCTACTCCCATCTTACAAATACCATGTTCATCTATCATTTTGATGAAGTCAAACACTTTGATTGTGACATCAAAATAGATGATCCAACCCCGCTATGCCTGCTTTAGTCTATAAATAGACGTAAGCTACTTGCACACCTTCCGCTGCTCCTACTGATCACGATAACTCTCTGGCAGAGTCATATATACATACACTTCTAAATTCCTATTTAGAAAGACATAATATTCATCCACCTGCCAGGTATCATAGTTATAGGAAAACGACAATGGAAAGTTATATCCGTAAGGACTTCAGCACAGACATTGAAGTAAAAGTTTCATCACAATCCATATCGGGTATTTGATGAAAATGTTTTACTATAAGTATAGCCATATTAGGTTACTACCTTTCCATTTGCACTGATCTCAAAAGGTCTATTTTCTCATTATGGGTTTTACCCCTTTTAGGAGCACGCAACAAAGTCCATACTTTGTTGCGGTGCATGGAGTTCAACTTGGATATCTTGGTATCTAGCCATCAGTTAGAAGTCGCCACTTCTTATGGCCTGCTGATATAGTAGGTTCATCATCACATGATGCAAGCTTCCCTATCACCATCTACGAGAAAACCGAAGTATCTCTCGGGTGACTGAGCTTACCTACTAAATCTGCGGAGTGGCTAAGCTTTGTCAGGGTCAATTGAATCTCTAATATCTACTAAATCTTCAGTAACCGTTTGTGGTTCTGGAATCATTTCCAGTTCTACCATACTTCTACTAATGTTTTTACAAAAAAAATATTTTCTAAAAAGGTGACGTGTCGAGAACAAAACAATTTTTGATCCCGAAAATGGTAGAAGTTAAACCCTTGCTAAAGATTAGGATAACCCACAAACTGCCTATTACCAAAACGTGCCTTGAGTTTGTCCGGATTATGTTTTAAGCATAAACCAGATAACTCCATATCTTAACAATCTTAAAATATTTTCTATATCACATATAGAATCACATTCACTGATTTAGATAGAACCATATTCAATTGGTATGCAACTGTTTCCAGTGCATATCCCTAAATGAAAAAGTCCACTCAACAGTACTCATTAAGGAGCGAACCCTCGGATGAGTAATCTGAGAGAGAATCAAATTCTCGATTATACAACTACAGAATACCTAGCATAAGTATCCACATTTTCGAACATTTCGAAGAATTTTGATACTTCCAATATTTGGTTCTCTACTTTATTCTTATATCCTCTAAACTTCTCAAAATCTTTAGACTTTGCATTTCAATAAGAATGCGTGTCTGAAACCAGATAACTCATAGGAAAATGGAATGAAGTATGAGTACCAACCCCATGTCCATGTAGACACTGGACAATATACATCACTATGTATAAGTCCTATAAGTTCACTAACTCATATTCTATGTGTTGTAATTTAAAGACTGTATTTTGGTTAAGAATGTATATCCCGTTATTTAATGTGCCTTTCCCAATCATCTAATGATAAAGGAAAATGTTCATAACATGTTTTTAAAAATTTAAATCCCATTTTATTAAATAAAGAGAAGGAATATGAGTTTTAAAAATTGGTGCATTATAACGGTTATTCAAAACCAAAAGTTTGCTGATAGGCAAAACCAGGTGATTTCCCCAATAACAACAATTGCTCCGATTTATGACATTGAGGATCAAATCACCTTTCCAATAATCTAATTCTTCTCAGTATCCATAACAACTTACAGATGTGGGATATTAATCCGGTATTTATATACCCAGGAGCAGAGTTAATTGGAAAACAGTTTTTGATTACAATTACATAGAAAATATGAAACATCAAAATATTACAAGGGATGGCCAGCTATTCCTAATAATGTATCTTTCACTGATCAGGGTCATAACAATAGTTGAATTTTCTTTTCTACTCACTTCGATCCCTTTTGACGTCTCTCTATCTTACATTTTGTATACCGAACATAGGCTGGTTAGTTTTCTTCCTTTCCTATCTTTCTGCACCAGCCTAAGTTTTGGAAGAAAACTATCCAACAAGCTTAATTGGTATATTTTGCTTATTTAAGGAGCTCTTGAAATTGAGATAAGGTAGAATGGAGAGACAAATAAACAGTTCATTTGTTCCAAAACCCGTGGCCATTCTCAGACTGAAACAATTTTTTCGAGTTTTTATCTAACTATACGATAGCTTTCCAAGCTATATGGATCTCTATACTAGATACAGAGGGTTCTGGAGCAACAAAATGGAAGTATGAGCGGTAAGGACATATGCAACTTTGTTGTGAGTTAGGGCAATCATGACATTCCATAACCGATGATGTAAAAAGGTTCGGTTAACTTTGTTTACGAGTTTTAGTTTAAGACCAGTCATAGGTCGCTGGCAGAGATAGAGAAAAGAAACACTCGGCATGCACTCTATCCTAGATTAGATCTGTTTATTAATTTATCTAATCTGGTCTCCCACTGTTTTGTCAAATTCTCCTTCAAATCCTAAAATAAGAACTAGCCGAGATCATTTATAAAAAATCTTCTGAGAGTAACTATTACTCGCAGTGAAAATCAAGACCCAAACTATCATGGCATGGAAAACTTGATGAGGTCAATAAGTCACCTCACTCCATAGAAGGTATGCAATCACATTACAAGTTTCAACAGTTGAAACTCCCGATATCGGTTTTTACCCTAAGTAGTTTATGACCTTGGCAAAGATCAACAAATCATAAGTCGGAGGTAAAGTTCATCCCAGTTGGGTTACTAGGCACCTCCAATATGGTTTAAAGTATGGCAAAAAAGGTAATTTTAAAAATCTGGAGAGCTATAGCATACCCAAACCAAGAATCAAACCAAAAAGCTAAACTTGCATCTAAAGTAGTAAGCTAAAAACTAGAGTTTAGAGGGCTACAACCTTTGTAGCACGTTAACCACCTCTTCTTAGAATCCGGCTAGTCTCCACGATGTCCGAAACAATCTTGCTCGATGATCTCCTCACCGAAGATGATCCACCTTGAGATATGTAACAACCTAGTGCATATATACTATATATTTGGGATATTTCAAGTCTTGCGGCAAAATTCTTTATTATTGTTGCTTTTAGGTTCCGAATGGTGCAATTGGTAGTTATGGTTATTATCCGACCCGGCCCGCATGTTTGAAACCCATCATGGTTCAAGATTACATTAAATATTTTCTACTACAGAGTATCCATGCAAATCTAGATTTTATATACGTATATAATATATTTAGACTCTAAATATCTTTTTAAAATACAAAATAAAATCAAATAATATATTTCCTTATCCAGCCTTGCATGTCATAATACCCAAATGTTTACCGCCGAAAACGGGAGACGGAACAGCGTAGGTCGTCTTGCTTGAATTTGGGGGCAGATGCTATTTGGATTTATCCTTCCACCTCTCCAAAGATGCCAAGTTGATTTATGGAATCGTGTATCGGAGATTTGGACGGATGCGGCCGTTGTAGCAGACTTCGTCAGATTCTCCCTCATTTCTGAGGGGTTTTTGATTGCGGGGACGCTCGTCCCTGCAGGCGCAAGCCCTGCAGTTAATTACGTTACCGCGTAGCGATAACCACTTTTTCCTGCTCCAGAAGGTCATTTTGTGTCGTGTGTGTTTGTTTTATTTTTGGTTGCCCGTGGATTGTATACGGAGACTAATTTATGTTGTCGCCCGTAGGGCGTGGATTAGTCCAAATACGTATATTCTTAGATTTGGGTTTGGTTTGATTTAAGGA
This sequence comes from Agapanthus africanus, assembly GCA_030015575.1. Lineage (NCBI taxonomy): Eukaryota > Viridiplantae > Streptophyta > Magnoliopsida > Asparagales > Amaryllidaceae > Agapanthus > Agapanthus africanus. The sequence goes on along the minus strand of CM057338.1, from coordinate 943,061,872 downwards.
TCGTTAATCTCGTTTGAGATTAAGATCAACTTAAATGTTTGTTGAGGATACATTAGTATGATTTTAGACTAAGGTCTACTCAACAGGATTTTGGGATCATTCAGACCCAACAAAAGAGCGTTTCGGCTTCATTGTTTTAGTTTAAGGACGTTACGGTCCATCGTTAATTTAAGGACATTATGGTCCACAGTGGGATGTGCTCATCGGTTTGGGAGTGCACCCAAGAGTTGTTGGTTGTCGGGACCTTCCACCTCTTTGAAGACATTAAAGAATTACGACGACATGTATCATAGGTGTGTAAAGATGTACCCTTGACCAAATTCCAGATAGAGGAGAGAGGTCATGGTGGACCATCTAAGAATCATTAGTCGTTTTTGGAAAACTAAGATTAACTTAGGAGATGTGTGATGGACAACTTTCTGGTCAATTAGTTTGGGAAGTCATGAGCATAGAGGCTCGATCTATTTGGAGATCCAACATATTTTAATCCCAGGAAGACTTAACCAATTTAAGGCTGAAGTTGGGTTCTTATAGTGTTAAACACTAATATATGCTCGGTGCTCACGTGCTCCCACGTGAGATTCTAAAGCAGTGTTAAAAATTGAAACTTGGGGCGCTCACGTGTGGTACGTGAGGCACCTGAAAGTTGGCGCTGTTCGCTTGGGTCCAAATCCCCATCTGTATATAAGTGTTAAACACTTAATTCCTGTGGCCATCATGTGTGGGCACGAGAGGCGCCCCAGAGTTGGGCACTGCTTCTTTGAGTTTATTCTCTCTTTCTTTTATGAGTGCTAAGCACTTAGCTCATATAGTGCTCACGTGCTGACACGTGAGGTGCTCAAAATGTGAGCGCTGTCTTTGGAATTTTCCCCTTTTACATGTAAGTGTCAAGCAACTATTTGGGGGTCACATGGGAGCACGTGATTCGATCTCAGTCCTTCCTTTTTGTTCCTCAGAGGCGCTCACGTAGGAACACGTGAGCCTTTGTTATATAGCGTTGAACGCTAATGAATCATCAGTCTGTTCTTTTACATGCACAGAGATTTTAATCTGAGTTTTGAGAATTTTCGGTCCCTTATTTTATAAGAATTAAATTCTTTTGCTGGGTTAAACCCTAGTTTTATCAGAGGAATTAAATTCCTATATACTTTTGGAAAAATTAAATTCTTTGAACTTAGTTCTTTCTCCTAAGTTTTGAATCTGCATAACAGGATCTTCCCGATGAAAATTAAATTATCAACTTGTGGGGAGATCTGCTTCTGCAGATCTTAACCAGAGAAAGAACTAAGTTCTTTTTTGAAGGGTTAAACCCTTGGAAAGAAAATAATCTCTATACTCTCTTTTTACCTAGGATTTTTATTTAAGAAGAGGATTTTCTTTCTCTAGAGAATTGAATTCTCTTTTCTCTTTTCTTTTTCTTTCTCGAAGCTTATGGGGGGTCTCTTCTTTGTAAGACTTAAAGACTTGGGTCTTTTATATAGTAGAAGCAAGTTTGTTGATTTAGTTAAAGAAATCTCTCATTGAGAGATCTTAATTGATTTGGAGATTTTACCCACCGATGGATCTTTGATCCAAGACTTCTGTCTTACAGAAGATATTTTTCTTGTTTTTAACAAGATTAGGGAAATATTTTCCCATACAGAATTTTTTCTGTAGATAAGTGATTTTTAATCACCATTGGATTTTTTAATCCAATGGTACTCTGTTTTACATAGAGTAATTTTTCTTGTTTAGAAAGATTTAAGGAAATATTTTCCAAATAGGGTTTTGATCTCTTCATTTAGAATTTAATTCTATCAGCTTGGAAGGTGTTTAGGACCACTCACGTATAGCACGTGACCTCCACTAAGTTAAACTTGTTTGCTTATACGCAACAGCCTAATAAGGCATCACGTGCTAACACGGGATCTTCTCTGGTCTGCTATTTGTTTTAATATAGAGCCTATATACTTTGTATATAGATGCTCACGTGCTTGCACGTGAGGCTCAATTTCATCATGTCAATTGTTTAAGCGCAGCGCCTATAATCTTTGTTCATAGGCGCTCACATGTGGGCACGTGATGCTCTATTAATGGGAAATTTTCCCATCGCTTTTTCTATCTTTCTTTTCTTTTCTCTCTCCTTTTTTATAAGGGAACAAATGCCCCCACAGCGTTGTTCTCACATGTCTTGCACGTGAATGCAACGCTGTCACCCTTAGAGCTGTTGGATTGCCTAGGGGAATGGGAAGATGAACCTCTCCCTATCACGTCTTATAAATGCAAGGGTCTTGTCTTTAGGAAGCCACTGTTCTTTCATCTTCTTCTTTCCTTGTCTTCTTTGAGAATTTAATTCTCCTTCTCAGAGCTTAGTTCTCTGCCCATTGAAATTTCAGAGTTAAACTCTGTCAGAAAGAACTTCTTTAGGTAAAGATCTTGAACGACAAATAACCTTTTTTTTTATTTTAAACCCACTATAAAGGCTTTGCTCCCTTCTAAAACCCATCTCTCAGATATTCTAAAGACGTAATCTTTGAGTAGTAAACCCCAATGTCTTCGAAAATTGGGCATTTCTCCTCTGATCTTTGAGGATCCATGGCATTTTAATTCTATCTTTCGTTTCCCCACCATGGGGGTTTCTGGAATTTAATTCCACCGCTTAAAAGGAATTTAATTCCTCACCAAAGATCTTAGCTCTGAAGATCAAGAGGGCCTTTTGGGAATTTCACTCCCCTCTTAATTAAAGTTGGCAAATGTGAATTCTGTTTGTAGAGCACAGCCCTCGAGGGAGTTTAACTCCTTAGCCCAATGAGGTCTCTCATTAAAATGAGAATCCTTTTAGGATTCACTCCTTAATGGGCAACTGCCCCATCAATGATAGAACATCACCACTATTTTTATTTTAGACTTGATATTTAATTGCTAGTCTTTTATTGAATTTTCTTTCCATATACTATGGCTGTTTATCTGTATGATCTTGACGAGATTATCTCCTATGAAGACATTCGCGTCCAAGGTCGCTGTCAAGGCCAGGAGTTTACGAACGCCCAATGCGTTGAGGTGATACATCACTTCGATGAATACAACGGCCGACTACTCTCCCGTCGTTCCGCTCTTTTGAAAATTATCGTGGGGGAGATTTGGGAAGCACCTCCTGAATTTAATAAGGCCATGCCGCTTGAGGCACTTGATGATGCCGAAGAAAATATGCACTCAGTATATCTGATGGGCTTAATCTCGAAGAGGCGGCGAGATGATCTTGGTGATATTTTGCATCGGGTCTTCCAACATGCGGCGATAATCTCTGCCTACCAGAGGACGGACGATATCAGCAGGAATCCCGACGCTTGCATTCGTGTGAAAATGCATAAGAAAAATGGTCAGAGAAGCCAGAAGCATTTTAATCGGCCTTGCTTCTGAATTCGTAAATCCATGTCCGAGATTCAGTGTCTTGCCATTGTAAACATTTTGATGATATTTTGTTTGTTGTTATCACAGATGTATAAATTTTTTCCAAGTATGAATGGCAAAACTTCCCTTTCTTTTATACTCCTGCTCATAGGTGCCTCATATGAAGTAGTTGTTACTCAAATATATAATGTTGTGGTCTCCGTGTTATACATGCGAGGTACGTGAGGCGCTGCCTCATTACTGAAGGTGTCTTTCTACCTTTTTTCTCTGCTTTTCCTGAGTCAAACTTGTCTTTCTCAATGGATTCTTTTAACGGAGCTTGGAAATAGTCCATCATGCACAAAATTTTCCGTGTCTAGACTTGAATGCTTCTCTTTATAACCTGAAGCTACGTGTTCCTCATTCTTCACAGAGAGAGACCCACTCAGACCTTAGGGTGATCATTTTTTAGAAATAAACCAAGAATTGTGGCTTGCAACCGTCCCCACGCTCGTCGGTGCAGGGTTCCCTAGGACGGTAGCAAGGTTTCGGGAGGCATCGTTCATGCCAATTTCAAAAATTTGTCATTCTAGTTAACCCTAACTATAGAATCTTTTCTAGAAAATGCGACGAAACTATATGTAAACACCTTTACAACTAAGTGAATGAGAAATACAACCTTTGTAGACCGGTTCTTCACTTCTAATGCTCCGTGTAGTAGTCCCTTCGCTGCAAGCCATGAACACCAGAACTCTAGAAAGGGTTCTCCCGGAGAAATGAACAAGCTTGCTCGAAGTCTTCGGGGCCGAAGATGACCTACGTCGAGAAGACTCAAGCTCATGCTATCTCTTCACTAATTGTGAAATTAGTGAAGCAAACACCCTATACTAAATGGCAAGTAGTAGAGAATGATGAAGTAGGAAATGTGCTCACTTTATTTTTATTTTTCTCACAATAATTTCTCACCTTGAGAAAAGCTAGTGAGCTTTTCTCATGAGGGAGAAGAAGAACAAGTGAAGAATGAGAAAGAACTTATGAGGTGAGAATAGCAACCATGAGTGAGTTAGTGCCATACACTAACTCATGTAGAGAATAAACCATGGGTTACAATAATGGTTAGGTTAATAAATATCTACAAGTAAAACAAAACTTGGAACTAAGTTAAAGATGCTACAAGCTTCTCCAAGCTTCAAAGCATGTGACTAATTTCCTACTAATTTTGATTAACTTTAAATAATAAAACCATTCCATTATTATAAGCATGGTGTAAGTCTCATACACCCATGTCACATGTGGCATCAAGCATGACACAAAATAATGTACATTAATATATATCACATATATACTAATGCACACTTGTGAGAAAAAGAAATGTTTAAGTGAGCTAATATTAGTTAATGTAATCTAGTATATCAAATATACAATTATACATTAAATTATTAAATCAACACTTGATTTAATAATCCGGCTATATCACATATAACCGACTAATATCAAATGCAACAACTTATCGAATCAACACTTGATCCAATAACCCGGCTATATCACAAATAACCGACCGATGTCAGAAATCGCGAGAATAGAATGCGGTATCACATACGCGCATTAATCTCGGTCCCGCACATATCTCATATGTGCTCCTACTTCGTTTAACATGAACTGGGAAACCTCTATGTAAGACTCTAAAGACTCGTCAATACGCCGGCAGTAGATGATGATCATATCAAACACCCACAATCCGCAAGCGGTCTGCTAAACGTAACGGCCACCCGGGTATTGAGCGATCAGAAGATCAACAAGCAAGCCTGCTCATACTCCTGCGAATCAATTAGTAACACTACCGTACAGTCTGGTCTCTTCGTCTGATATGTCGCATTTCTCGTCTGGGGGTGGTAAACGTCAGACCCCAATAGCTTGATAATTCATGCCGATGTGAGGCTCATAACGGGTCGAGAAACTACTGATAACACTTATCAGTAAATCTCATAAACAGCCCTGGCCAGGGACTTCCTGTTATAGCCAATCGAGCACAGCGCAACATCAACCCCCAATACCGAGAGAGACGAATCTTCTCCTATCGCTCATTGCCTCCATGTGACTCGGGATTGTACCCAAAAACCACCTTTTTGCACGATCTATTGACCATGGTATGGTGAAAATCAAAGCACAATGGGAATCACACAAGACTCTATGACGATCTCGGGTCAACAGACTAACCTGTACCAGTGTCACCTGAGAACTGCTATCTGACGATAGGTATAATACCATCTAAGAGTTCTCGGCGAGTCCGTCCAGTGTATCCAGTCTCCACTGAGCACCCGTATATCATCTCTGATGTCAAACGCCAATGGATATGGTATCATCCATCGCCCATCTACATGGGTCGAGAAGCTATACGCTAGTCTACTCTGGTATATCGATGCCCCGTCTCGATACACCCACGACTAGGGACATTAAAGGATGTACTTTACGACTACCTTTGTCGCACTAGTATGATCCGCATCATAATCCAGGTAGTCAAGTACACATCCTAAGGGCTTTACCAATATGTAACAGAGAGACAATTAGTGTATATGTTAAGATAAAGAATAACCAGATAGCATACTATCATGTTGAGCAAGAAAGTCCTCCATACATATGTCCAAGCATCCAATACAATATACATCTCATGTAATGTAATAGCCTCTAGGGCATACATATAACTAACAATCTCCCACTTGCACTAGGGCCATCATATAGCAGTGATTCTAGTACCTCATACTCAACCATCCCATAAAAGTCTCTGTCTGGGAAAAGGACTTTGTGAGTGGATCTGCCGTGTTGTCCTCTGAGTCTACTCTCATAACCTCGATCTCCCTGGAGATCAACCATCTCCATGATCAGGTGATACTGCCTTAGAATATGTCTGGGTCACTGATGGGACGTGGGTTCCTAGGCATAAGCCACAACTCCATTGTCACACAATGGTAGGAACGAAGTTCATCTCATGAACAAATATACACCCAGACTGCCTCTTTGGTAGCATCGTTGGTAGCGATGTATCCAAACTTTATCGTCTAGTTTGCCATGGTATCTAGCTTAGAACTCTTCCAACATAACGTCCCTCCATTGAGGGTAATATAATGCCTGTGACTGACATTCAGTCGACCTTACCACCCTGAAAGCTATCTAGTGATTCTCCCCAGGATCGATTGATACCATCTCACTACACCTAGTGAGAATCCTAACATCTACTCATATCTATCTCATAGATCCAAAACCCAGGATTTATGAGGTATCACCTTGATCCTATATGGAGAATCAATATGATAAGAGGAGATTGACCAAGTATAGTATAGGAAACTCCTTTCCTATCAAGAGTATGTCATCCATATACTATACGAGGAAGACCATCTTACTCCCTACTACTTTTTTGTATATACAACGTTCATCTATTATTTTGATGAAGTTAAACGCTTTGACTACCACATCAAAACAGATGTTCCAACTCCACGATGCCTGCTTTAACCTGTAAAGCAACTTGCACACGTTTCCACTGCTCCCACTGTCTACGAATCCCTCCGGCTGTGTACTTATAGACGCTCTTTTCTAAATCAGTATTTGGAAAAGCAGTTGTTCCCGCCAAAATTTTCGGCCAAGAGCTACTTGTTCCCTTACAAAAAAGGGGGAGAATCCTCAAAAAATATGCATCACATGTAAAACACGTGGGCGCACATATGGAAAGCATATGAGCGCTGAACATAAACAACCAAGGGCCAAACAGGCATCACGTGTAAAACACGTGGGCGCTCATATGCAAAATATATGAGCGCTGAACATAAATAACCAAGGGCCAAACATGCCTCACGTGTTACACACGTGAGCGCTCTGAACATACACAGGCTAAAACCCACACTAGGGGTCACGTGTTAAACACGTGAGTGCTTTTTCCAATCACATGCAAAGTATGTGAGCACCCTAATTTAAAATGTTCCTATCAAATTCTAGAATTAAATTCTATTTGGGAAATATTTTCTTAATCTTCCTTAAACTAGAAAGATCTTCTCTGTTAAACAGAGGACCCTTGGATCAAAGATCCAGCGGTGATCATTTGATGGAATAAAAATCTATCATAGGAAAATATTTTCCTAATCTTATAACAAGAATAAAATTCTATGTTAACAAGAAATCCATATTAAGAAAATATATTTCTGATCTTGTTAAACTAAAAATATATGATAGAATAAAATTCTAATCTTGTTAAAAATAACAAGATATTCATAATCTTGTTAAACAAACAAGAAATCATCTCTGTTAAACAAAGAGCCTTTGGATTAAAAATCCAACGGTAAATAAAATTCACCAATTGATCTAAAAGATTATGGAATCAATCATGATCTCTCAATGAGATATTTTCTTAACAAATTGATTCATTTTCTTCTCATATAAATAGGAGCAAGGAGAGAAGGAAAAAGGACACATAGAGGGAGAGGGGAAGAAAAATAGAGAGAGAATTTAATTCTCTAAAGAAGGGGAACCCCTCCCAAAAGCTCCCACAAAAAGAGAATTTAATTCTCAAACTAAGAGTGTAACTCATCTCAAAGAACTTAGTTCTTCCTTTGGTTAAGATCTGCAGAAGCAGATCTCCCCATAAGTTGAGAATTTAATTCTCATCGGGGAGATTCTGTCATGCAGATTCAAAACCTAGGGGAAAGAACTGAATCCAAAAGAGTTTAACTCTTACAAAACATATAGGAATTTAATTCCTCTGAAACTAGGGTTTAACCCTTTAAAAAGAATTTAATCCCTACAAAGAATAAAAGGAGAACTTGATCCCTCGGAACCATAGAAGAACAGCCTGATGATTCATTAGCATTCAAACGCTACATAAAAGCTCACATGATCCCACGTGAGCACCTTTGAGGAGCAAAGAGGGAAAGAATGAGATCTAGTCACATGACCCCTGAGAAATGCTCGGCACTTATAAAAGAGAAAAGGGAATAAACCCTATTTTTAGGACGCCTCACGTGATCCCACGTGACCCCTGAGAAGTGCTCAACACTTATAAAAGAGAAATGGGAATAAACCCTATATTTTGGGGTGCCGCACGTGGCCCCACGTGACCCCCAAGCAGTGCTTAACTTTTATAAGGCAGAAAGGGAATAAATCAAAGGGCAGTTTCCATTCTTGGGGCGCCTCACGTGATCCCATATGAACCAATAGTGCTTAGCATTCAGAAAAGAACAAGGGAATAAACCCAAAGGAGCAGAGCCAACTTCAAGCGCCTCATGTGACCCCACGTGAGCTCATCAAATTCTTAGTGTTTAACACTATTTCAAGCGCCCCACGTGATCCCACGTGAGCGCCTCAAATTTTTAGTGTTTAACACTATTTCAAGGGCCTCACATGGGAGCACGTGGGCGCTGATCATACACTAGTGTTTAATACTATGAGAGGCCAACATTGGCCCAAATTAACAAAGTCTCATGAAGCCAAAACTTTTTTTTGGTCATCAATCAACCGAGCCCTCATTATACTCAGGTTTTCTCAAAATTGATCCGAGTCTCAGAAATAGCTAATGAACTCCTGGCATCTAAGATGATGTTCATTCCACCATGATCTCTCCCCTCGATCTGGAATTTGTTTCAAGAGTACATCTCTTCACACCTCTGATGCATGTCGTTGTAATTCTTCAACGTCTTCAGGGAGGTGGTGGGTACCGACAACCAACATCTCCTTGGTGCATTTCCAAACCCATAAATACACCCCAACGGACCGTAATGTCCCTAAACTAACTATGGACCGTAATGTCCTTAAACTAAACCCTCACCTCAAAAATGGTGATCTCTGGACTGCGATGTCCCTAAACTAAATTCTATGGACTATGATGTCCTTAATCTTTATGGACTATGAGGTTCCTAAACTCATCGACTATGATGTCCTTAAACTTCATGGACTATGAGGTCCTTAAACTCATGGACTATGATGTCCTTAAACTTCACAGACTATGATATCTTTAAACCATACGGACTATGAGGTCCTTAAACTTATGGACTATGATGCCCTTAAACTCCACGGACTATGATGTCCTTAAACCCAATGGACCGTAACGTCCCTAAACTATACCCCACAGACTATGACGTCTTTAAACTGGACAATGAGGTCCTTAAACTCATGGACTATGATGTCCTTAAACTTTACGGACTATGAGGTCCTTAAACTCATGGACTATGATGTCCTTAAACTTTACGGACTATGAGGTCCTTAAACTCATAGACTATGATATCTTTAAACTGCCACGGACTATGACGTCCTTAAACCTAATCGACCGCAACGTCCCTAAACTAAATCGATAGAGCCCAAATGCTTTTTCTTTGCATCTAAATGATCCCAAAATCCTGTTGAGTAGATCTTAGTCTAAAATTAGACTAACGTATCCTTAACAAATGTTTAAGTTGATCTTAATCTCAAATGAGATTAACGATCCTTAAACCAACCCAAACCCAAATCTAAGAAAATACGGATTTGGACTAATCCCCGCCCTATGGGCGACAACATAAATTAGTCTCCATATACAATTCACGGGAAACCAAAAAACAAAATAAACACACATAACGCGAAGTGAACATCTCGAGAAAGAGAAAGTGGTTACCGCGATGCGGTAGCGTAACTAACTGCAGGGGCTTGCGCCTACAGGGAAGAGCGTCACCACAATCAAAAACCCTCACAATGAAGGGGAATCTGACGAAGTCTGCTACATCGTACGTATCCGTCTAAACCTCCAATATATGGTGCCATAAATCAACTTGGCATCTTCGGAAAGGTGGACGAATAAAACCTAATAGCATCTGCCCCCCAAAATTCAGGCCTGACGTCCCAACGTCCCGATCGCGTCTTTCAGCAAAGAAAAGATTCTGGCACGCCCGGTGGGACATTTTCCTCTTTCCACTCCACACTTCGTTTGTCATGTTTTTTCCGCGATCAAATAATCGCGGTATATATGTTTATGTTTTCCCTTAGGGGAGAGGATACTGAAGCCGGCGTTTCGTCTCTTCGAAGAATGGCGTTTGCTTCCACCCTAGCAACTCAAGCTCTATCATATCTGGTGGAGTCAAGTATGGGTCACTTGCAGCCTCAAATCTCTGCAATCCGACTCTTCGAAAAATCAACGGGCTTCTCTTTGGGTCTATACTCCCACCTCCCACCCTCGGTGCCTCAACGTCGAAGGAGGAAGCCCAGAAGAAGTCTGTCTTCTACAGGCTAGCTCCCCAAGCAGTAGCTTTGCCGACGGAATCAATCCTTAAACAACTGGCACCTGCCAAGGACCAAGGTCGACGCAGGGGGCAGAATATTCAAGCTTTCAAAGGAAACAGGGGGCAGGCTCAGAAAAATCCTTAAGCTAATCAAATCCCGGCCGTAAGAAACGGTCAACGTTGATATCGGCATCATACAAAATGAGCTGGGGGCAGTTCTCCGTATGGTCATGTTTCAACCCCAGTAGTGAATGTTGTTGTTCCAACTGGGAACAGCTTCAAACTGTTGCAAAGGGTCCGACAAAATTCTTCTACCGCAATATTGAAGAAATCTCCGCAACCCATAGAGATCATATGAGAGCAGAAACAAGTTCGCTCCCTGAGAAACGTTTCTCATTTATATATAAGGTGTGGAAGCAGGTGAAGGGGACTCATCCCAAGACGGATCCTGATACAGCGGTTCCTCCCAAAACCAAAGCGGCTTTTCACAAAAAAGAAAGGCCTAATAAAGCTCAAGTGCCCAAAGCGAACTCCAAAGGCCAAAACTCCAAACACCCCAAGCCTGAGGGCATGGTAGTTCACATAGTCTATTTGGTGAATTCCAAAGATGAAGTTCGAGCTTCTACTAGTCACCGACCTCAAACTCGGTCCTTGACAAAATTTCAACTGCAACGTGAAAAGCTGCAGGAGATGCTCGCTCAGGCGGCAACAAACGCTAATCCATCGCCTAAAGAAAATCCTGAAGACGCACCTAAAGAAAGAGTAGGGAAAGGGGGTCAGACATTGATTTCCTAAAGCACGCTCTGAAAAAGAGAGATGAAGAAGCGGCAGAAATGTCCACTAAAATGAACCAGATGGCCCTTCTGATTCAAAAATATAGCTGGAATGATGATTCAATCGGAACCACTGGCAGATGAACCACCGGTAGTCGGTCTTAAAGGTAAGGATGGCATTTCAAATCCTCCGCAAACCTCATCAACGGCCGAAGAGGAAATGATTCCAAAAGCAAAGATGACGCGCTCATACGAGAGATTGACCAAGCCGAGGACATTTCGCCAGGGTGAACTTGTGCTATTGGTCAAGAGACCTATGATCCCCAATCGTGCCAAACGGGATAAATTCAAGCCGAACTATGAAGGCCCATACATCATAAGACAAAGTCTACCAAGGCAGGACTTACTTGCTTATGGATATGCATGGCAAAAGACCCTTCCGGCCAATAAACGGCTGATTCCTGAAAAAGTACTACGTCTGACAAGTCGCAGCCTGGGTCAATGATAGATGACGACGCCTACATCCGCTCGCTATGTTCCTGGGTCCAAACTATATAAGTAGTACTCAGCGAAATCTCTCCTTCCAAGCTTCGGACCGTAATGTCTCTAAACTAACTATGGACCGAAACGTCCCTAAACTAATAGCGGACCGAGATGTCTTAAAACTAACAATGGACCAAAATGTCCTAAAACTAACTACTGACCGAAATGTTTTTAAACTACTACAAACTCGCAGCAGCCTTGGGCTGACGTAAAAAAATGGTACGTCCATAAGCAAAATGGGCACGGATGAAAACCCGAAAGGGCACCGTGAGTAAAAACAGCAGGGATACCGGCGAGTTTGTGAAAACCCGAAAGGACGTGATCTCGTTAAAAGACAGTTGCAATGTCCTCTTGACCTTGTAAGGAGAAAACTACCTGCGTGAGATCCTTACGACTCACAAAGGAGCAACACATTTAGGGATCCCCATGACTCCTAAGGAGAAATTACACTTACGAGATCCTCACGACTCATAAGGAGAACCCTCTTATGAGACCTTCACGGCTTATAAGATTTAAAAGACTTAAGCTACAGGGATCTGAACTTGTTCTTAAGCCATCACCTTTCCCAGATTGCCCTACAAGCGGTTCAATACTGACCCTTGTATACAGTCCACGGGCATAAATAATTATTTCCTTGCCGAGTCGCACCAACGACGAGGAATGCCCTTATTTGATGGGCAAACACTTGTAGGTCCTCTCGATTTACAAGGAGAAAACACTCTTGCAAGATCTTTACGACTTACAAGAGAAAATACACTTAGGAATCCTCACGATTCCTAAAGAGAAAAGACACCTACGAGATCCTCACGACTCCTAGGGAGAAACACCATTATGAGACCCTTACGGCTCATGAAGTCAAAATCCTTAGTCGACAAATCTTAACCCTGTTTGCTAAGCCACATTTGTTCGAACCAACAAAGGCATGTGATGATTCGCTCCTGGTAATATCCCAGTTGTAGCGATGCTGATGCCTAAATCGGTATCAAATCCCAAGTCTTTTCATGGCAAATGATGATTCTCTCCTGGCAACATACCAGTCGCAGCGATACTGATGCAAGATTAGTATCAGACCATAAGGACCATACTCGGAAAAAAATGCATATGAAATAGCTGAAATGTTTGGGCAACTCGTAATAAAAATCAGCGAGTAAAATATATGCATACAAAAATAGCCGAAATGATTAAGCAACTCGCAATAAAAAACAGCGAGTAAAAAGGAAAAAACAGCCGAAATGATTGGGCACCACGAAAAATAGCCGAAATGATTGGGCAATCGTGACTTTCGCGATAAAAAAAAGCTGAAATGATTGAGCATCGTGGAAAGAAAACAAAAAATATAGATAAAAATGAAACTTTTGCCCTGCGGGTAAGTCCATACTGACCCCTGTATACAATCCATAGGCATAAACGAAAAGTGAACCATATGTCCCAACAAACTCTATCAAAGGGAAAATCAGGTCTCAGCGGCAATATCTGCATCCCAGAAGACCAGCAACGGCGTCCTTCCCTCCAGCAGGGTACAGGTGCGACATCAACAAACGGAGCCACGACAAAGTCCCCTAGTTCCAAATCTCGACGGTTCACAGACAACCTAGAGACTACCTCGGAGCCATGACAGAGTCCCTAGTTTCAAGTCTCAACGGCAACATCTACAGCCTAGAGATCAACAACATCATTCTTCCTCCAGTAGGATGCAGACGAGACATCAAAAAACGGAGCCACGACAAAGTCCCTTAGTTCCAAACCTCGACGGTTCACAGACAACCCAGAGACAACCTCGACATTCGTCGTAATATTGTAGACACAATGTAAACAAACGAAGCCAAGGAAAATACCTCGCTTCAGGGTCTTGATGGCAACTCTAATGAGACATGAAAAGACTATCGGGGATCATCCCACACCAGCGCGGAGTGGTCATGACTCATCGGGGCTCCCAAACTGAGCCTAACCTCAAGTAAAAAGCGACATGGAATATCTCTAAGGCTTGCTCTTTCGACGGTAATATCACCTGGAAGATTACTTGAAGCCGTCTTGTCCAGCCCCCGAAGGGATCAGAGACACGATAGTCGCGGAGCTACCCGAACAACAAGATTGCATATCGGGGAATATATCGGCCAACGCGATGGTGCGACGGGTAAAAAAAACCCTAGTACCACAGACCCTAACGGACTTCTATTAGCAGGAGTTAACTGTGACGTTAGGAAACCCTTGCGAGAACTTCTCGATTCGTCTCGACCCGTGAGGAAATTAGTGTTCTTGCGAGAACTTCTCGATTCGTCTCGACTCGTAGGGAAAACCCTTAGGCAATGGGGATAAGGACCTATTTCCTAAGCACTGGGGCCGTGCAAGTCGGTCCAAGATGGACTATTGTATACTATTCACGGGCCACACTCTTCAAAGTCGAATCTCGATAAGGAGGGAAACAACCACTTACGAATCCTCTCGACTTGTAAGCGGGAAAAATTCTCTTATGAGATCCTTACGACTCTTAAGAGAAAACACACTTAGGAATCCTCACGATTCCTAAGGAGAAAAGATAACTACGGGATCCTCTCGGCTCGTAGGGAGAAAACCCTTTATGAGACCCTCACGGCTCATAAAGTTGAAAAGTCTTAGGTGGTAGATCTGAACCTATTTCCTAAGACATCTCTTCTTATCTCGATTCAGGGAAATCAGCGTCCTTGACGAGAGCATCTCGATTCGTGTCGGCCCGCAGAGAAATCAGTGTCTTTGCAGGAACCTCTCGACGCATCGAACCGCAAGGAAATCAGTGTCTTTGCAGGAATACCTCGATTTGTCTCGACCCTAGAGAAATCAGTGTCCTTGGCAAGACCTCTTGATTCAGGGAAATCAGCACGCTTGACGAGAACCTCTCGATTCGCGCCGACCCACAAGGAAATCAGTGTCTTTGCAAGAATACCTCGATTCGTCTCGACCTCCAGGGAAATCAGCATCCTTGGCGAGAACCTCGATTCGCGTCGACCCGCAAGGAAATCAGTGTCTTTGCAGGAATCTCTCGATTCGTCTTGACCTACAGGAAAATCAGTGTCCTTGGCAAAACCTCGATTCAGGGAAATCACCGTTCTTGACGGGAGCATCTCGATTCGCGTCGACCCGCAGAGAAATCAGTGTCTTTGCAGGAATCTCTCGATTCATTTCGACCTCCAGGGAAATCAGTGTCCTTGGCCAAACCTCAATTAAGGGAAATCAGTGTCCTTGACGAGAGCATCTCGATTCGCGTTGACCCGCAGAGAAATCAGGGTCTTTGCAGGAATCTCTCGGTTCGTCTTGACCTCCAGGGAAATTAGTGTCCTTGAAAAAACCTCGATTCACGAAAAATCAGCATCCTGGACGAGAACCTCTCGATTCGCGCCGACCCGCAAGGAAATCAGTGTCTTTGCAGGAATACCTCAATTCGTCTCGACCTCCAGGGAAATCAGCGTCCTTGGCGAGAACCTCGATTCGCGTCGAACCGCAAGGAAATCAGTGTCTTTGCAGGAATCTCTCGATTCGTCTTGACCTCTAGGGAAATCAGTGTCCTTGGCAAAACCTCGATTCAGGGAAATCAGCGTCCTTGACGAGAGCATCTCGATCCGAGTTGACCCGCAGAGAAATCAGTGTCTTTGCAGGAATCTCTCGATTCGTTTCGACCTCCAGGGAAATCAGTGTCCTTGGCCAAATCTCGATTCGCATCGACCCGCAGAGAAATCAGTGTCTTTGCAGGAATTTCTCAATTCGTCTCGACCTCCAGGGAAATTAGTGTCCTTGGCAAAACCTCGATTCCGAAAAATCAGCGTCCTTGACAAGAGCATCTCGATTCGTGTCGACCCGCAGAGAAATCAGTATCTTAGCAAGAATCTCTCGATTCGTTTCGACCTCCAGGGAAATCAGTGTCCTTGGCCAAACCTCGATTCAGGGAAATCAGCGTCCTTGACGAGAGCATCTCAATTCATGTCGACCTGCAGAGAAATCTGTGTCTTTGTAGGAATCTCTCGACTCGTCTCGACCTCCAGGGAAATTAGTGTCCTTGGCAAAACCTCGATTCAGGAAAATCGGCGTCCTTGACGAGAGCATCTCGATTCGCGTCGACCCGCAGAGAAATCAGTTTCTTTGCAGGAATATCTCGATTCGTCTTGACCTCCAAGGAAATCAGTGTCCTTGGCCAAATTTCGATTCAGGGAAATCAGCGTCCTTGACAAGAGCATCTCGATTCGTGTCGACCCGCAGAAAAATCAGTGTCTTTGCAGGAATACCTCGACCCAAATTGATCTCCCCGGGGATTTTGGACCTCCAGGGAAATCAGTGTCCTTGGCAAAAACCTCGATTCAGGGAAATCAGCGTCCTTGACGAAAGCATCTCGATTCGTGTCGACCCGCAGAGAAATCAGTGTTTTTGCAGGAATCTCTCGATTCGTTTCGACCTCCAGGGAAATCAGTGTCCTTGGCCAAACCTCGATTCAGGGAAATCAGCGTCCTTGATAAGAGCATCTCGATTCGCGTCGACCCAAAAGGAAATCAGTGTCTTTGCAGGAATACCTCTATTCGTCTCGAGCTCTAGGGAAACCAGTGTCCTTGGCAAAACCTCAATTCCGGGAAATCAGCATCCTTGACGAGAACACTTCGATTCGCATCGACCCGCAAGGAAATCAGTGTCTTTGCAGGAATACCTCGATTCGTCTCAACCTCCAAGAAAATCAATGTCCTTGGCAAAAATCTCTCGATTCAGGGAAATCAGCGTCCTTGACGAGTACCTCCTTATTCGCGTCGACCCGCAAGGAAAACAGTGTCTTTGCAGGAATCTCTCAATTCGTCTTAACCTCAGGGAAATTAATGTCCCTGCGGATGAAAAGAAAATTCTCTTGCGAGATCCTTACGATTCTCAAGAGAAAATGCACTTAGGGGTCCTCACGACCCTTAAGGAGAAAAGACACCTACGAGATCCTCTCGACTCATAGGGAGAAAAGACTTTATGAGACCCTCATGGCTCATAAAGTTGAAAGTCTTAGGTGGCAGATCTTAACCTTGTCTTATAAGCCATCACTGCCTTGTAAGGAGATCAAGACGGACTATCTATGGGCCACACTCTCCGAAGTCGAACATCGGCGTGGAGGGAAACAGCCACTTACGAGTCTTTTCGACTTGTAAGGGAGAAAATTCTCTTGTGAGATCCTTACGACTCACGGAGGCGATGAACACTTAGAAATCCTCATGATTTCTAGGGAGAATTTACACCTACGGGATCCTTTTGCCTCGTAGGGAGAAAAACCTTCTTGAAACCCTTACGGTTTATGAAGATAGAAAAAGTCTTAGGTTACAAAGACCCTAAACTTGTCTCCTAAGCAATCAATTCTATTGCCATGCATAACTCTGCACTACTTCACCCACGTACATGCTTATGTGGGCAAAGTAGTGGGGGGGCATTGGTTCTCACCAAAATTTTCGGCCAAGAGCTACTTGTTCCCTTACAAAAAATGGGGAGAATCCTCAAAAAACAGGCATCACGTGTAAAACGCGTGGGCGCATATATGCAAAGCATATGAGCGCTGAACATAAATAACCAAGGGCCAAACAAGCATCACGTGAAAAACATGTGGGCGCTCATATGCAAAGCATATGAGCGCTGAACATAAATAACCAAGGGCCAAACATGCCTCACGTGTTACACACGTGGACGCTCTGAACATACACAGGCTAAAACCCACACTAGGGGTCACGTGTTAAACACGTGAGTGCTTTTGCCAATCACATGCAAAGCATGTGAGCACCCTAATTTAAAATGTTCCAATCAAATTCTAGAATTAAAGTCTATTTGGGAAATATTTTCTTAATCTTCCTTAAACTAGAAAGATCTTCTCTGTTAAATAGAGGACCCTTGGATCAAAGATCCAGCGGTGATCATTTGATGGAATAAAAATCTATCATAGGAAAATATTTTCCTAATCTTATAACAAGAATAAAATTCTATACTAACAACATATCCATATTAAGAAAATATATTTCTGATCTTGTTAAACTAAAAAGATATGATAGAATAAAATTCTAATCTTGTTAAAACTAACAAAATATTCATAATCTTGTTAAACAAACAAGAAATCTTCTCTGTTAAAAAGAGAGCCTTTGGATTAAAAATCCAACGGATCATGAAATCAATCATGATCTCTCAATAAGAGATTTTCTTAACAAATTGATTCTTTTTCTTCTCATATAAATAGGAGCAAGGAGAGGAGGAAAAAGGACACACAGAGGGAGAGGGGAAGAAAAATAGAGAGAGAATTTAATCCTCTAAAGAAGGGGAACCCTTCCAAAAAGCTCCCACAAAAAGAGAATTTAATTCTCAAACCAAGAGTTTAACTCTTCTCAAAGAACTTAGTTCTTCCTCTGGTTAAGATCTGCAAAAGCAGATCTCCCCACAAGTTGAGAATTTAATTCTCATCGGGGAGATTCTGTCATGCAGATTCAAAACCTAGGGGAAAGAACTGAATCCAAAAGAGTTTAACTCTTACAAAACATATAGGAATTTAATTCCTCTGAAACTAGGGTTTAACCCTTTAAAAAGAATTCAATCCATACAAAGAACAAAAGGAGAACTTGATCCATCGGAACCATAGAAGAACAACCTGATGATTCATTAGCATTCAAACGGTACATAAAAGCTCACGTGATCCCACGTGAGCACCTTTGAGGAACAAAGAGGGAAAGAATGAGATCTAGTCACTTGACCCCTGAGAAGTGCTCAGCACTTATAAAAGAGAAAAGGGAATAAACCCTATTTTTGGGGTGCCTTACGTGATCCCACGTGACCCCTGAGAAGTGTTCAGCACTTATAAAAGAGAGAAGGTAATAAACCTTATTTTTTGGGGCGCCTCACGTGGCCCCACATTGTAAGTCCACGTTACCCACCCCGGTGCTTACGGGGAGGCAGAATAGGTAAAAAATGATTTTTTAACACAAGATAACATGGACTAGAACAAGAGGATCTTTGCTAAACAAAAACTAACTAAATACAAGAGGTTCTATCTACTATGCTCAAGAGATTATACCTCACGAACCAAGTCCTTCGGGTCTTCTTTCTGCTTCCCTCATCGTCCATGCAAGCTCCAAGGATCGATCCGGATCTTGGTCACCTCCGCGGCCTCCTTGAGTCGAAGACGATCCACCCGAGAGTTTGTAATCCGAGCTTCACCTCAAGCCGAGGTAACTAGGGCAACAAGTATGCTACTCTTGATGTCCTAGGTGATGTAGAATATGATGGTGGATTTATTTGTCAATTTAAATCCTAATTATCTCAACACATGAGAACTAAATGATTTCTTAGTGAGGAGAAGGAAGAAGAACAAAATATGAGAGCTCCAAATGAAGAGAGAGAATGCCAAAAGAATAATGAACCATGGAAAAAATAAAAACCAATCTTTTATCATAATTATGATGGCTAAGATTGATTTGACCACTATCATGTCTTGATAAAACAAAAAGCAAAAGAAAAGTCTAGTGCTCTCATGAAAGATCCAAGTCAACAATGGTCAAAATGTCAACATGGTCAAAAGGTCAAAGCAATTAGCCATAACATAATTATCATTAAAAAGATTATTAAATATTTTCCTCACCTCATAATGGTTTTGACCGAACCAACGGTCAAAACCCTAATGAGGCACCTCCTCCTTCTTCGCTCCTCACAACCGTACATACACACCCGCATCCGCATTCCGTAGAATGTGAATGCACAGAAGATAAAACTAATCCATCCATACAATACTAGGATCCGGCTTAAACCAAAGCCCACTAGCATTGTCTGCCTGAACAGCATACGCGCACAAGTGCACGTAAGTGATCGTAGCCCTGCCGTAAAACCATACGGCCTCTACACCTTTCGTCCAGTGCAGGGAAACTCTCTGTGTGGGACTCTAAAAACTCGACACTACGCTGGCAGTGGGTTTAACCACAGACCTCAAGTGGTACTAGCTGTACGTAACGGTCTCCAGGTAGATGTCGATAAGAAGGCCGATGAGGTAAACCCATCCGAACTCCTACTAAGCCTGAATGTGACAATCTCCGTACAGTCTGGTCTGTTCGTCTGAGAGTATCGCATGGCGGGCCTAGGGGGGCGGTAAACTTCAGACCCCTAATAGAGGTACAAGTCGTGCCGGAGTGTAGCCCAGAACACCCTGAGATAACACTGGAAACGCTACCAGTATATCTCGCTTGCCCTGGCCAGGGACTTTGTGTAATGGCTCTTCTAGACATAGCGCGATATCAACCCCCAATACCGGGAGAGACGAATCCTATCTAACCGCTACTGCCTCCAAGTGCTTCGGGACTACACCCAACTACTACCTGTTTGCAAGACTCATTTGAGCCATGGTAGGGTAGTAATCAAAGTACAGTGGGAACACACTCGAGGCGAAGTAGCAGTGTCAAGTCGACGGACTAAGCTGTACTCCTGTCACCTGGGAACTGTTATCTGACGATAGGCATAGTACCAACCAACAGTTCCCGACGAGTCCTGTCCAGTTTACTCGTAACCTAACGAGCACCCGCATGCTATCTCCAGTACGACGTACTGATGGCTGTGGGATAGACCATCTCCCCTACTGGGATGAGAAGCGCATACGCTAGTCTACTCCAGAGTATCGATGCCCCGTCTCGATAATCCTACGACTAGGGACTTGTATAAGGATGTGCTTATAGATTACCCAGCCCCCACAAGTGTGACTGCCATCACAACGCTAGTAATCAAGCAAAGATCCTAAGGGCTCTACTAATATGTATAAGCGATATGCTAAAAGAAACACATGCACATATTAAAGTAGAAACAAACCAAGTAGCATACTACCATTTTGAGCAAGATTGTCTATACAACTGTGAATATCCCAAGCTTCCATTAAGTAAAATACAAACTAGTATGATACAGTAATGGCCTCTAGGACATATACACTAAAACTCTCCCACTTGCACTAGGGCCATGTACTGGCGTATCGAAGACCTATCATCCCGATCAGCCGCTCGAACTGAGTCTGGGGTATGGCCTTCGTGAGTGGATCTGCAGTGTTATTCTCCGAATCTACTCTCCTCACCTCGATCTCCCGGCGATCAACGATCTCCCTGATCAGGTGGTACCGCCTCAAAATGTGCCTGGACTTCTGATGGGACCTGGGTTCCTTCGCTAAAGCTATAGCGCCGTTGTTGTCACAATACAGCGATATTGGATCAATAATTGTAGGAACCACCTGAAGCTCCATGAGGAACTTCTTCATCCAGACAGCTTCCTTTACGGCATCGCAAGCAGCTATGTACTCCGCTTCCATAGTTGAGTCAGCAATGGTTTCCTGCTTGGAGCTCTTCCAGCAAACCGCCCGTCCATTGAGGGTAAAAACATAACCCGACATGGACTTGGAGTCTTCCTTGTCACTCTGGAAGCTGTAGTCAGCAAAGGCCTCGATCTGGCGGTCTTTTCCGCCATACACCAAGAACATCTCCTTAGTCATTCTCAAGTACTTGAGAATGTTCTTCACTGCTATCCAGTGTTTCTCCCCTGGGTCCGACTGATACCGGCTTACAATGCTCAATACGTATGCTACATCTGGTCTGGTACACAACATCGCATACATTATAAAGCCTACCACAGATGCGTAGGGTATAGATGACATGCGAGCCCTTTCCAAATCAGTCTTGGGAGACATCTCTTTGGAGAGGGTGATTCCGTGACAAGCCGGTAGATTACCACGCTTTGAATCTTCCATACTGAATCGTTTCAATATGGTGTCGATGTACCTGGACTGCGAAATTCCCAACATTCTCTTAGATCTATCACGATAGATCTGGATCCCCAGAATGTAGTTGGCATCGCCCAGTTCCTTCATGGAGAACCTCTGTGACAAGAATCCTTTGACTGACTGTAGTATAGGAATATCATTTCCTATTAGGAGAATGTCATCCACGTACAAGACGAGGAATACCACAGTTCTCCCTACAATCTTACTGTAAATGCATGGTTCATCTGGATTCTTGATAAAGTCGAATTCTTCGACAGTATCATCAAAGCAGATGTTCCAGCTCCGCGATGCCTGCTTCAGTCCATAAATGGACTAAAGCAACTTGCATACTTTACCACTGCTCCCACTCTGAATGAAACCCTCCGACTGATCCATGTAGACGCACTCTTCCAAATTTCCATTTAGAAAAGCCGTCTTTACGTCCATCTGCTAGATTTCATAATCGTAGAAGGCAGCAATGGCAAGAAGGATCCGAATGGATTTGAGCATAGCCACTGGAGAAAAGGTTTCGTCATAGTCCAAACCAGGTCTTTGGAGAAAACCCTTTGCAACAAGTCTAGCTATATAGGTTTCAACCTGCCCATCTACACCAATCTTCTTTCTAAAGATCCATTTGCAGCCTACGGGTTTTACCCTTTCTGGAGCATTGTCCAAAGTCCAAACTTTGTTGGTGTACATGGACTCCATCTCGGTCCGCATTGCATCCAGCCATTTTACTGAGTCACCGCTCTGAATGGCTTGCTGGAAACTAGTAGGCTCATCATTTTCAATGACGCAATCCTCTCGATCCCCGTCTATGAGAAAACCGTAGTATCTCTCGGGCGGATGAGACTGCCTACTACTCCTGTGGAGTGGCACTGGGATGTCCGGTTCTCCTGAAACTTCTGGTTCTACCGAGCTTTCAGTAATAGCTTGTGGTTCTGGAATTTCTTCCAGTTCTATTACGCTCACACTTATCTGATTTTCTAAAAATTCTGTTTCCAAGAAGTGGGCATGCTGAGAAACAAAAACCTTTTGTTCCTCTGCGGAATAGAAAAAATACCCCCTGGAGTTCTTAGGGTATCCCACAAACTTACACAGTACTGAGCGTGCCTCGAGTTTGTCCGCATGCTGCTTCTTTACAAAAGCTGGACATCCCCATGTCTTAAGATACTTAAGACAGGGTTTCTTCCCACTCCACATCTGATATGGGGTGGTAGGCACAGCCTTGGTTGGAGCCTTGTTCAAAAGATATGCAGCTGTTTCTAGTGCATAACCCCAGAAAGATCGCGGTAACTCAGCCTTACTCATCATGGAACGAACCATATCCAATAGAGTTCGATTCCGTCTTTCCGATACACCGTTGTGTTGTGGTGTGTATGGAGGAGTAAGATGAGAGAGAATTCCATTCTCTTTTAAGTAGCCCAGAAACTCGGCACTCAAGTATTCACCACCTCGATCAGATCTCAGTGTCTTGATACTTTTGCCTGTTTGTTTTTCAACTTCATTCTTGTATTCCCGAAATTTCTCAAAGGCCTCGGATTTATGCTTCATTAGGAAGACATGTCCATACCTAGAGAAATCATCCGTAAAAGTAATGAAGTATGAATAACCACTTCGCGCATGTGTAGACATTGGACCACACACGTCACTGTGTATGAGTCCCAAGAGCTCGTTCGCTCTTACTCCTTGTCCAGTGAACAGAGTCTTTGTCATCTTTCCCATGAGACAAGATTCACAAGTATCATAAGACTGATACTCGAACGGATTCAAGTATCCCTGTTTATGTAACTTTGTTAACCGTGTCTCATTGATGTGACCCAGTCTACAATGCCATAAGAAAGCCTGATTTAATTCTGGAGACTTTCTTTTAAGTGTGTTTTGGATATTGAAAACCTGAGCTTAATTTAGTACGTATATTCCATTTTCTAATGTACCTGACCCAATCAGAACTCGATTTAGGTGAATGTGGACCACATCGCTTACAAAAGTAAAATCATATCCTTCCTTAGAAAGTATGGATACAGATATGATATTACAAGCCATACTAGATACATACAAACAGTTACGCAGAATCAATATCTGCCCACTTGTCAATCCAAGGTGATATTCCCCTACGGATTCAGCGTCCACGCTCATTCCGTTGGCAATCCTGAGAGTCATATCACCTATCCTGATAACTCTACGGTTTCTCAGAGCCTGTAATGAATTACAGATGTGAGATCCTGATCTGGTATCCAATACCCAGGAAGTAGGGTTAATTGACATACAGTTCTCTATTACGAACACACCCGAAGCCGAAGACACAACATGCTTTGAATCCTGGAAACTGGCTTTGCTAGCCCTACAATCCTTCTGCCAATGTCCTTTCCTGCGACAATAGGAACGTCCCTCTCTTACTACATCTAGTCCCGAAACTTTTGCCCTTCCCTTTCCCTCTTCTTCCCTGGTTTCCTTCAGGGTACAAGTAGAGGGGAGAGACTGTAGAATCAAGTCAGTACTTGACCCGTTCTTCAACATGGTCTTAAGGTCCATGAGCTCATCAAAATAGCTAGTCTCTGTAAGGACGTTGTCTCCTACAGATGACCCGAAAGCCAACCTCGCTTGAAGCAATTCGTTCGAGGTCTCCTATCTTGCGATACGAGATTGCTCTCCATATAAATCTTTGTTATGGAGGAAGATAGAAGCTAAGTCCATCTTCTCGTGCTGACTCTGGTATGCACCATCAACTGAGGCCAACACGAGGCACTTGGCATTCGCACAGTCTTTTTCCGATGTCTTACGGATATCAATATCCGTGACAGGGGAAACTGGTCCTGAGACGGCAGGGGTTTGATTAGTTAGGAGGTGTCCCAGCTTGTCATGGGTAATGGATATCTGGACAGACCTTTGCCAGTCATAACAGTCAGATTCAGTCATTTTATTATCTAGATGTAACCTATGTCTGGTCACAGGGTCGCTGCAATTAAGAGAGAAAGAGGGAAGAAAACACTTAGCATGATGCTCTTGCAAGTTTAGATTGGTTTTTAGTTTATCTAAACAGGATGGCTCCCACTGTTTCTCGAATCCTTCCTCAAATCATAAAAGAAGAATTAGTCGGGATCAATCTCACCGTACAATACTTGCTTAACCGTTCAGCCAAGCCAGTGTCGGTACTTCGAGGGAGGTTTTACGACGCTTTTGCGAAGTTCCTTAATTAAATAACCTCTTTTCCCTGTGGGCGTAGCCCCGCTAACACCTTTCTAGACACCTACTTGGTTTATAGCATTGATCGTTAAGTGAAAAGTTTCCCGAGGAGCAGCGGATACTCACAGTAGGATCGGGATCCAAATATCATTGTGAGATAATGCTAAAGGAATCCTACCAACATTATCAAACTCCAAATGGTATGCAGCACTAGCAAGTTTCAGTTTCTTTAGAAACTCCCGATGTGGATTTTTGCCCCATGCTCTTATGACCTTGACAAAGGTCAACAAATCATAAGTCACATGTCAAGTTCCACCCATCATTGTCCAGGTTAATTTGAATCCACCCGTATATACCCTTGACGAAGGTCAACAAGGTAATACGACTATCCCAAACCAACGCATCTATCTATGCTACATATGAACACCCAACAGCTACCAATCACTATGCCTTGACGAAGGTCAACAAACATAGCTTGAATACTATTAAATATTTATATGAAATGACGGAGGGCTACGAATGGTTTTGGCAAAATCGTGAACGTAGTGAATTTGATATAATCGAAGGAACCTGATAGGTTTTAAAAGGAGTGGTTTAAGCTCCGCGTTTTAAAAGTTTTCTGTTTTGAAAAGAAACCGAGTGGTTTTGAAATTGTTCCAACGATTTAACTTTGGTTTATTTTCTTACATTAATTTAATGCGTCCCATCAATTAATCCTACCATTGCAGAAAACAACAAAAATATGACGTACGCTTATGCCATCTGCATTCGCCACGGGGCCCCGTCATCACCCGTTAGGTTACTTAACTAACGACAGAGCAGGGGCTGGACTAGCATGGATGCAAAACATAAGCAACGCCTACTAGATATCATATATAGATATATACATTCGTCAGATGCAATGATAGCCAATCCAGATCACAGATGAACACATTGGATATGCTAGGAATCCGCGTTTCGTTCGAGCCTCCAACGAAAGACGGATTACACAGTCGCGATGAATAGCCAAACCCCACCCTAGACCCCTACGGGTGCGGAAAACTACCCGCCAAGTACCCGAAGTGAAGCAACCTCCCTAAACAACGTGAGTAGGCCACTCGGCACTTCAAAGTACCCGGTAGTTTGTGCACCCCACCTTGGGTTTATCCTAGGAGAAAAAATAGTAAAAGAAATAATATGCAATGGCGGCTACAACCTCATCCCGGATGTGCGGCCATAAAAATAATATTACATCAATTTACATATTACATCAAATGAAAGATAAAGAAACTCTCATCTCACAAACCCCGGCTATTCATCCGTGACAATCCAACAAGTTCATATACACAAACCAACAATATTACAGATCACAGATATGCACAACCCCCACAGATCGACGTATAGCGATTAGTCGACGTTCAGTGCATATATCACATTACAAATATAACCACTTAGAAAAAGTTTGTAGAACTTCGATCAAAATACCAATTTGTAACTACCCCAAACACAACATTGTTCTCTGGATAATCTGGGCAGAAACAAAATATCAAAAAATCACAGAACACCAAACTGAGAATTCTGCATGAAAAACGAGTCGCGCCCGAGTCAACTCGGCCGCAGATCCACGGCGAAACGCTTGGTTTCGCCGCGCTTCCGCGGCGCGTTGACCGAGTCGAGGGCTCGTTTTTCTTTCCTGTTCCTAAAATTCCCTGCACGGATTTTTAAAGAATGTGGAAATATTTTTAGAGCTGTTTTAAAAATCGGCAAAAAGTATAAGTTTTTGACATGTTTCGCGATTTTTTTTCGGATCGAAGTTCCAAACACTTTGCTAACATGCTAGTTGTTGTTTAGCTAGGCTCTGATACCACTGTAAGTCCACGTTAGCCACCCCGGTGCTTACGGGGAGGCGGAATAGGTAAAAAACGATTTTTTAACACAAGGTAACATGGACTAGAACAAGAGGATCTTTGCTAAACAAAAACTAACAAACTACAAGAGGTTCTATCTACTATGCTCAAGAGATTATACCTCACGAACCAAGTCCTTCGGGTCTTCTTTCTGCTTCCCTCCTCGTCCATGCAAGCTCCAAGGATCGATCCGGATCTTGGTCACCTCCGCGGCCTCCTTGAGTCGAAGACGATCCACCCGAGAGTTTGTAATCCGAGCTCCACCTCAAGCCGAGGTAACTAGGGCAACAAGTATGCTACTCTTGATGTCCTAGGTGATGTAGAATATGATGGTGGATTTATTTGTAAATTTAAATCCTAATTATCTCAACACATGAGAACTAAAGTATTTCTTAGTGAGGAGGAGGAGGAAGAACAAAATATGAGAGCTCCAAATGAAGAAAGAGAATACCAAAAGAATAATGAACCATGGAAAAAATAAAAAACAATCTTTTATCATAATTATGATGGCTAAGATTGATTTGACCACTATCATGTCTTGATAAAGCAAAAAGCAAAAGAAGAGTCTAGCGCTCTCATGAAAGATCCAAGTGAACAATGGTCAAAATGTCAACATGGTCAAGCATGGTCAAAAGGTCAAAGCAATTAGCCATAACATAATTATCATTAAAAAGATTAGTAAATATTTTCCTCACCTCATAATGGTTTTGACCGAACCAACGGTAAAAACCATAATGAGGCACCTCCTCCTTCTTCGCTCCTCACAACCGTGCATACACATCCGCATCCGCATTCCGTAGAATGCGAATGCACAGAAGACAAAACTAATCCATCCATACAATACTAGGATCCGGCTTAAACCAAAGCCCACTAGTATTGTCTGCCCGAACAGCATACGCGCACAAGTGCACGTAAGTGATCGTAGCCCTGCCGTAAAACCATACGGCCTCTACACCTTTCGCCCAGTGCAGGGAAACTCTCTGTGTGGGACTCTAAAGACTCGACACTACGCTGGCAGTGGGTTTAACCACAGACCGCAAGCGGCACTAGCTGTACATAACGGTCCCCAGGTAGATGTCGATAAGAAGGCCGATGAGGTAAACCCATCCGAACCCCTACTGAGCCTGAATGTGACAATCTCCGTACAGTCCGTTCTGTTCGTCTGAGAGTATCGCATGGCGGGCCTAGGGGGCGGTAAACGTCAGACCCCTAATAGCGGTACAAGTCGTGCAGGAGTGTAGCCCAGAACACCCTGAGATAACACTGGAAACGCTACTAGTATATCTCGCTTACCCTGGCCAGGGACTTTTGTGTAATGGCTCTCTTAGACACAACGCGATATCAACCCCCAATACCGGGAGAGACGAATCCTATCTAACCGCTACTACCTCCAAGTGCTTCGGGACTGCACCCAACTACTACCTGTTTGCACGACTCCTTTGAGCCGTGGTAGGGTAGTAATTAAAGTACAGTGGGAACACACTCGAGGCGAAGTAGCAGTGCCAAGTCGACGGACTAAACTGTACTCCTGTCACCTGGGAACTGTTATTTGACGATAGGTATAGTACCAACCAACAATTCCCGACGAGTCCTGTCCAGTGTACTCGTAACCTAACGAGCACCCGCATACTATCTCCAGTACGACGTACTGATGGCTGTGGGACAGACCATCTCCCCTGCTGGGATGAGAAGCGCATGCGCTAGTCTACTCCGGAGTATCGATGCCCCGTCTCGATAATCCTACGACTAGGGACCTGTATAAGGATGTGCTTATAGATTACCCAGCCCCCACAAGTGCGACTGCCATCACAACGCTGGTAATTAAGCAAAGATCCTAAGGGCTCTACTAATATGTATAAGCGATATGCTAAAAGAAACACATGCACATATTAAAATAGAAACAAACCAAGTAGCATACTACCATTTTGAGCAGATTGTCTATACAACTGTGAATATCCCAAGATTCCATTAAGTAATATACAAACTAGTATGATACACTAATAGCCTCTAGGGCATATACACTAACACACATGACCCCCAAGCAGTGCTTAACTTTTATAAAGTAGAAAAGGAATAAATCAAAAGGTAGTTTCCATTCTTGGGGCGTCTCACATGATCCCACGTGCCCCAATAGTGCTTAGCATTCAGAAAAGAACAAGAGAATAAACCCAAAGGAGCAGTGCCAATTTCAAGTGCCTCACGTGACCCCACGTGAGCACATGAAATTCTTAGTGTTGAATACTACTTCAAGCGCCCCACGTGATCCCACGTGAGTGCCTCAAATTCTTAGCATTTAACACTATTTCAAGCGCCTTACATGGGAGCACGTGAGCGCTGATCATACATTAGTGTTTAACACTATGAGAGGCCAACATTAGCCCAAATTAACCAAGTCTTCTGAAGCCAAAAGCCTTTTTTGGCCATCAATCGGCCGAGCCCTCATTATACTCAGGTTTTCTCAAAATTGATCCGAGTCTCAGAAATAGATAATGAACTCCTGGTATCTAAGATGATGTTCATTCCACCATGATCTCTCCCCTAGATCTGGAATTTGGTTCAAGGGTACATCTCTTCACACCTCTGATACATGTCGTTGTAATTCTTCAACGTCTTCAGGGAGGTGGCAGGTCCCAACAACCAACAACTCCTTGGTGCATTTCCAAACTAATGAATACACCCCAATGGACCGTAATGTCCCTAAACTAACTATGGACCGTAATGTCCTTAAACTAAACCCTCACCTCAAAAATGGTGATCTCTGGACCGCGATGTCCCTAAACTAAATTCTATGGACTATGATGTCCTTAAACTTCATGGACTATGAGGTCCTTAAACTCTTGGACTATGATGTCCTTCAACTTCACAGACTATGATGTTTTTAAACCATACGGACTATGGGGTCCTTAAACATATGGACTATGATACCCTTAAACTCCACGGACTATGATTTCCTTAAACCCAATGGACCGTAACATCCCTAAACTAAACCCCACAGACTATGACGTCTTTAAACCGGACTATGATGTCCTTAAACTCATGGACTGTGATGTTCTTAAACTTTACGGACCATGAGGTCCTTAAACTCATGGACTGTGATGTGCTTAAACTTTACGGACTATAAGGTCCTTAAACTCATAGACTATGATGTCTTTAAACTTTACATACTATGATGTCTTCAAACTGCCACGGATTATGACGTCCTTAAACCCAATGGACCGCAACGTTCCTAAACTAAATCGATAGAGCCCAAATGCTCTTTCTTTGGATCTAAATGATCCTGAAATCCTGTTGACTAGATCTTAGTCTAAAATTAGACTAACGTATCCTTAACAAACGTTTATGTTGATCTTAATCTCAAATGAGATTAACGATCCTTAAACCAACCCAAACCCAAATCTAAGAAAATACGGATTTGGAATAATTCCCACCCTACAGGCAACAACATAAATTAGTCTCCGTATATAATCCACGGGCAACCAAAAAATAAAATAAACACATACGACGTGAAGTGAACATCTGGAGAAGGAGAAAGTGGTTACCGCGATGCGGTAGCGTAATTAACTACAGGGGCTTGCGCCTGCAGGGAAGAGCGTCCCCACAATCAAAAACCCCTCACAATGAAGGGGAATCTAACGAAATCTGCTACATCGGCCGCATCCGTCTAAACCTCCGATACATGGGGCCATAAATCAACTTGGCATCTTCAGAGAGGTGGTCAGATAAAAACCAAATAGCATCTGCCCCCAAAATTCAGGCCGGATGTCCCAACGTCCTGGTCGTGTCTTTCGGCGGAGAATAGTAGTCATGTCATCCAACCGCCTGATATCGTAGTCATGGTATATAGCAATGGCAAGTAGGATCCGGATGGACTTAAGCATAGGCACTAGAAAAGGTTTCATCATAATCCATACCTGGTCGATGACGAGAACCTTATACAACATGTCTAACTTCGAAAGTCTCAACTTTTCCAGCTACACCAAGTAATCTTCTCAAGATATACTTGCTCCTGATGGGGGTTTAACCCTTCAGATATAGCAACCAAAGTCCATACTTTTTTGGTGCACATAGATTCCATCTCAGATCGCATAGCATCCAGCCATTCTTACAGAGTCCTCACTCTTGATGGCTTGCTCGAAACTAGTTGGGTCAACATCTCATGATGCAATTCTCGCTTTCACTGTCATTAAGAAAACCGAAGTATCTCTCAGGCGGATGAGGAAACCTACCAGATCGGCGGAGAAGCTGAGGTTCGTCGGGAGCAATTGAATTCTCCGGTTCTACCAAATCATCAGCTGCAGTTTATATAACTGGAACTCCTTCCAGTTCTACCTCATGACCACAAATTTCTTTCCAAAATAAATTCCTTTTCTAAAAAGGAGGTCATGCCGAGAAATAAAACACCTTTTGTTTCTCGGTGCGGTAGAAGATATTCCCTTGCAAATGCTTGGGATATCCAACAAACTTCCACAGAACTGACCTTGTCTCGAGTTTGTCCGGATTTTGCTTTTAGATATAGGCCGGACAACCCCAAATCTTAATTTACTTAAGATATGGGCTCTTCCCATACCATATCGCATATGGAGTGGTAGGCACCTGATTTGGTTGGAACCCTATTCAATAGGTATGCAGCTTCACAAGTGCATAACCTCCAAAAGCAAATAGGCAACTCAGTAGTGCTCATCATAGAGCGCACTATATCTAATAGGGTACGATTGCTCCACCCCGATATACTGACGTGCTGTGGTGTATATAGAGGAGTAATGCTGAGAAAGAATCTCATTCTCCTTTAGAATAGTCCAGGTTCTCCATGCTCAAGTATTCTCCTCCCTGATCACATCAAAGGACATAATATGTATACCCTTTTTGGTTCTCTACTTCTGACTTATATTCTTTGAATTTCTCAAAAGTTTCAGACTTGTGTTTCAACAGGAACATATATCCGAATCTTGAGAGATCATCAGTGAATGTAATGAAGTACAAAGAACCGGTCCTGACATGTGTAGACAGTGGATGTACATACATCATTATGTATCAATCCCAAGAGTTCATTAATTCTTTCTCTGTTTCCAGTAAACGGAGCTATGGTCATCTTATCTTTGTGACATGACTGGCAAGTTTCATAAGATGTAAATTCAAACTGATTTAAATATGCATCTTAATGTAACTTAGCTAGTCGGGTCGCATTGATATGACCTAGTCTACAATGCCTCAAGAAGGATTCATTCATTTTTGAACTCTTCCTCTTGTGTGTGTTCTGTATGTTGAGAACTATAGTTTAATTTAGAACGTATATGCTTTTAGATAACGTACCTGAACCGATCAACTCTTGATATAGGAAATGTTCAAAACATTATCCAACAATACAATATTATATCCTTCTTTAGTAAATAAAGAGACCGATATAATGTTGCATATCAGGTTCGGTATCTAATAACATTCGTTCAAAATCAATATATTTGGTAATACAGGGTGATAACTGCCAACATCTTGGCTGCAACAATTGCACCATTTCAAACTCTTGAAACTTTATCACCCATTCTCAGTTTTCTACCTACCTGTAGCCCATGTAACAAATTATATTAACGGGATCTTAATCCGGTATCTCATACCCAGGACGTAGAGTATACTGAGAAACAGTTCTTGATAATGAACACACCCAAAGAAGATGCATCATCATGCACTTTCTTCGTTTGGGCGGCATGCGAATCCTGGTAATCCCCTATTTCCTGCTCGGTCTTATAACGATTATAAATTGGAGCGGGGCCAATGTTCCCCAGCTTAGTATAACAAGCGGGTTCGGTCAATACATCTATATTATTATCTTAATTAAGGCGTGACATGGTCTTTACCTGGAGAGAGAGAGAAGAAAACACTCAGCGTATGCTCTTGCAAGATCAGATTGGTAATTATTTTATCTAATCAAGATGGCTCTCACTGTTTTTATCAAATATTCCTTCAAACCTTAATAGGAAAGATTAGACGGGATTAATTACACCCTATAAGTTCGCCAATCTTTCAGCCAGGCCAGTGCTGGTACTTTGAAGGAAGTTCCTCGTGCTGTCACACGGACCTAATTAAAATAAACCTCATTTTCCCAGGGGCGTAACCCCGTTGACACCTTTCTAGACACCTACTTGATTGGCTAATTGTAATGTGTAAAACTCTCCCAGAAGTAACTCTTACTCGCAGTAGGTATCGGGATTCAACTATCTCATAGAAGGTATGCAATCTCATTGCAAATTTCAACACTTGAAATTCCCGATAATATTTTGCCCCTAGCAGCTATATGACCTTAACATAGTCAACAAATCATAAGTGCTAGTCAAGTTCAATTCGTACATTTCTTGATTGAATTAAACCCACCCGCACGACTCTTAATATAGTCAACAAAGTCGCATGACTACCCTAATCTAATCGCATCTCATGCTTAAGCAGATAAGCACTAATTAGCTACTGCACACTACGCCTTAACATAGTCAACAAACGTAGCACGAATACTAACTAGTACTTATCTGAAATGACGGAGGGCTACGACAGGTTTTTAAGAAAACCTTTTGCGTAATGAACTTGATATTGTTGTAGAATCGAGTGAATTTTAAAAGGAGTGTTTTTAAGGCTTTTACTAGTTTTGCTAAAGAGGTCATTCCCGGTGAAGGGATCTCGGCTCTTTCCTTATCGAATAAGGTGCAGGATATTTCACAAATACCACTATGCAAAACAAAAACTATAAAAGCAATCAAAAGACAAACCGAGTGGTTGTAGCATCTGCTAGTTTCGCTAAAGAGATCACTCCCGGTGAAGTGATCTCGGCTCTTTCCTTATCGAATAAGGTGATGGATATTCTATAAGGAATACCACTATGCAAAGCAAAAACTAGAGCCACCGGTTTTTAAAAAAAGTTTCGACAACATTTTTAGGTTTCTTTTCTTTCATTAATCTCATTAATGAATGTTCCATCATTTAAGTTACCTAAGCATCACAGATAAATACAACGTACATTTATGCCATCCGCATTCGTCTCGATGTCCCGTCATGCACCGTTAGGTTAGGTAACTAACGGCAGAGCGGGGTAGTGCTAGCGCGAGTGAAAAATATAAGCAACATCTATAATATATCACATATATTATATATAGTATCTATCTCATCATATCAAGTGATCACATCATAGAATATCGCAGCAGAACTCAACATATGAAATATTGGATATACTAGGATTTCCGGGTTTTATATTAAGCCTGTATAAAACACGGATTCCACGGTCGTGATGAATAGCCAAACCCACATCCCTAGACCCCTACGAGAGCGGCAAGCAATCCTACCAATTCTAGAGTTAGGAGACCCGGTCTCGACGCCTCGAGATGGTCTCCCACTGGACTCTAGAACCCGGTTACTTGTGTTCCCCTCCTTAGATCTATCCTAATGCGGAAAAGTAAATAATATACATCAACGATGACAACTTCGTCACCCGCAAGTGCCCCAATAAAAGAATATTACATACAAGTTTTTATATGAATGAAAAAGAAAAACTCTCATCTCACATAAAAACCCCTGGCTATTCAAAAACAACAATCCAATATAACATATCACAGCAACACATAACATCTCATGTCATCAACGTAAGTAAATATACGTATCCCAATTGTCGTTGACCTATATCAACGAAACCGGTGATACACCACATATTACACTTACAGTCGCAGAAAAGAAAGTGAAAAACTACAACAATTGGAATCTGCAACCACCTTGGACATCATAAACCTAATGTATCACATACTTTGGATTTCATGCCCAACCAAATGAATTCCTTAGAAATCACATGCCTAAAAATTATAAACCCCGCATTTTAGTCTCGATATTAAAAACATTTTCTAATAACCAGTCGGGCAATTCAACAAGATTCCTGATAACCTGATCGAATGCACGTCGGAAACTTTAGTAGATGGCCGCACTCCCGATACCGTCGATGAAGTGCATTAAGGCGGAACACCGCGGCTGCGAGCACCCGAACGGATGCTTTAGGAAACATAGTTCTTCTACAGTCACTTCGTCGGGGATATGGGGCGTGGCTATCAAATAAGGTTACCCGGCGAGTATCCGCGTACGCTACGTAATTGCGACAGACTTTTGATCACATCAAAATCCCGTGGTAACCGATCAAATAAGACTAAGTTGCTAGATTTATAAAATTCAAATTAGTGTGGATTTCAAGTATTGTA
This sequence comes from Agapanthus africanus, assembly GCA_030015575.1. Taxonomy (NCBI): domain Eukaryota; kingdom Viridiplantae; phylum Streptophyta; class Magnoliopsida; order Asparagales; family Amaryllidaceae; genus Agapanthus; species Agapanthus africanus. Next base: position 943,026,919 of record CM057338.1, on the reverse strand, counting down.
TCCCATCACATGATATCCGACGACATTAAACTTTTCGATCGATTTATCAAAGTCCCACAATTTCCCAACAGCTCAACACTTGAGCATAGTTCATAAATACCCAGAAAATGCCATATAACCTATGGACCAGCCGTAGAAGGGCAAACCCAAGCCTCATTAATAGCACCGTGAAACTGCCACAAACCCTAAGGTCCGTAAGCATTCCATGGTCATCATATCGAGTTAGGATTTCATTCTTCTAGAGGGTCCACAGAATTACTTGCATATTTTTCCGAATACCATAAACTTGGAAAAATGGGTTTTTTACACTCGATCGAACTTTTTAACTTCGCCTAGACGCTCATGCGAATACCCGAAACAATGTTAAAAATACGAATACGAAACACTCCGAATTGTTCATAGTGTAAGATCACATTACATGCAAACTTAGAAAAAACAAACAACACCTGAAACACCAAAACCCAGATTCTGGAATACAGTACAAATTTCAACCCAAAACTCCACTAAGTGGCCGAGCAGGCCGGATTTTCTTGCATTGTGGCTGGCCAAAATCCGATGGAAGGGACTAAATTTTATACTGTGTTCATGTTGCATCTCATACAACATTCTACAGTTATTTAAAAAAAATTTAGAGCACTTTATAAAATCGACAGAAACTACATTTTCATGTTTCAAGTTTCGGAGTCGTTTCGGTTTCGTAATCTAACAAAATCCATCTAATTTTATAGCATGGCTCTGATACCACTGCAGGGTTCCCTAGGACGGCAGCAAGGTTTCAGGAGGCATCGTCCATACCAATTTCAAAAATTTGCCGTTCTAGTTAACCCTAACCATAGAATCTTTGCGACGAAACTATATGTAAACACCTTTACAACTAAGTGAATGAGGAATACAACCTTTGTAGACCGGTCCTTCACTTCTAATGCTCCGTGTAGTAGTCCCTTCGCTGCAAGTCATGAACACCCGAACTCTAGAAAGGGTTCTCCCGGAGAAATGAACAAGCTTGCTCGAAGTCTTCAAGGCCGAAGATGATCTACGTCGAGGAGACTCAAGCTCATGCTACCTCTTCACTAATTGTGAAATTAGTGAAGCAAACACCCTATACTAAATGGCAAGTAGTAGAGGATGATGAAGTAGGAAATGTGCTCACTTTAGTTTTATTTTTCTCACAATATTTTCTCACCTTGAGAAAAGCTAGTGAGCATTTCTTATGAGGAAGAAGAAGAACAAGTGAAGAATGAGAATGAACTCATGGGGTGAGAATAGCAACCATGGGTGAGTTAGTGTCATACACTAACTCATGTAGAGAATAAACCATGGGTTACAATAATGGTTAGGTTAATAAATATCTACAAGTAAAACAAAACTAGTGGACTAAGTCAAAGATGCTACAAGTTTCTCCAAGCTTCCAAGCATGTGATTAATTTCCTACTAATTTTGATTAACTTTAAATAAATAAAACCATTCCATTATTATAAGTATGGTGTAAGTCTCATACACCCATGTCACATGTGGCATCAAGCATGACACAAAATAATGTACATTAATATATATCACATATATATACTAATGCACACTTGTGAGAAAAAGAAATGTTTAAGTGAGCTAATATTAGTTAATATAATCTAGTATATCAAATATACAATTATATATTAAATTATTAAATCAACACTTTATTTAATAATTCGGCTATATCGCATATAACCGACTAATATCAAATACAACAACTTATCGAATCAACACTTGATCCGATAACCCGGCTATATCACATATAACCGACCGATGTCACAAATCGCGAGAATAGAATGCGGTATCACATACGCACATTAATCTCAGTCCCGCACATATCTCATATGTGCTCCTACATCGTTTTGCATGAACCAGGAAACCTCTGTGTATGACTCTAAAGACTCGTCAATACGCCGGCAGTAGATGATGATCATATCAAACACCCATAAGCCGCAAGCGGTCTGCTAAACGTAACGGCCACCCGGGTATTGAGAGATCAGAAGATCAACAAGCAAGCCTGCTCATACTCCTGCGAATCAGTCAGTAACACTACCGTACAGTCCGGTCTCTTCGTCTGATATGTCGCATATCTCGCCTGGGGGTGGTAAACGTCAGACCCTAATAGCTTGATAAGTCATGCCGATGTGAGGCTCATAACGGGTTGAGAAACTACTGATAACACTTACCAGTAAATCTCATAAACAACCCTGGCCAGGGACTTTCTGTTATAGCCAATCGAGCACAGCGCAACATCAACCCCCAATACCGGGATAGACGAATCCCCTCCTATCGCTCATTGCTTCCATGTAACTCGGGACTGTACCCAAAAACCACCTTTTTGCACGATCTCTTGACCGTGGTATGGTGGAAATCAAAGCACAGCGGGAATCACACAAGACTCTATGACGATCTCGGGTCAACAGACTAACCTATACCAGTGTCACCTGAGAACTGCTATCTGACGATAGGTATAATACCATCTAGGAGTTTTCGACGAGTCCTTCCAGTGTACCCAGTCTCCACTGAGCACCCGTATATCATCTCTAATGTCAAACGCCAATGGATATGGTATCATCCATCGCCCATCTACATGGGTCAAAAAGCTATACGCTTGTCTACTCTGGTATATCGATGCCCCGTCTCGATACACCTACGACTAGGGAAATTAAAGGATGTACTTTCCGACAACCTTTGTCCTACTAGTATGATCCGCATCATAATCCAGGTAGTCAAGTACACATCCTAAGGGCTTTACCAACATGTAACAGAGAGACAATCAGTGTACATGTTAAGATAAAGAGTAACCAGATAGCATACTATCATGTCGAGCAAGAAAGTCCTCCCTATATATGTCCAAGCATCCACTACAATATACATCTCATGTACAATAATGGCCTCTAGGGCATAAATATAACTAACAGTCAGCAACCCTGGGAGGTGCCTATCGAGGAGATTATTCCTCGCTTTGCCGCGCGGTTAGTGGATCCTCTTCTTACTGATGACCAATGTAACGCGGTATTGTACGAGCTCCTAGCTCGTAGGGGATCTCCTCTTACTATGGGTTCCATTTGGTTCCGGATGATCTTCTTGTCCGTGCTTGCTGATATCCCTCCTCATCCAGTGCAGATGACTCCGGCGATTCTCGATGTGGCGGAGGATAAGATTGAGTGTTTCCACGAGGCCTACTTGATTACTCAGCCTCTGAAGGATCGTTCGATTCATTTACTGAGTCAGATACGAGCTCGGCAGGCTATCATGTCTGCCTTCACCGATGAGCATGGCGCTAATCGATGGGGAGCAACTCCTCGAGAAGACCGCCGTTTTGACATGGTAGAGAGGGAAGAGAGAGAATTGGATAACTTTATTTATTGTTTTGTTAACCCTTGTATCTCTGATCCCATATTCGGTGATCTTTTCCCTGTAGAGTAGTATATTTGTTTCAATATATTTCTCTTATTATTTCTTTTTGAATGTTTTCTGTTCATCATATATTCGTACGTGTATCTCGCCTCTGTACATGAGCTTTATACCTTACCCTTAGGAATTTTTGCTAAGTGCGAGCGCCATTGTAGTGTCGTACACAAATTAGCACGTTTTGGACACCATTTCCATTTAAGCAGGTACGCAGACGTGAATGCATGCTTAGTGGGGCGTGAACTAAAGACTCTCTTTACTGCCTTGCACAGTACATGGTTGGTGCTCGTGGGTTGCGCCTTTCTGTCTTGACTGGATGTGAAGTAGTTTATATACTCATTTCGGAGTTTGTTTATTTTACCTCCCTTGGGCTTATAGGAAAACCGGTCCTAACGTCATAGTTAACCCTTGCTCTTTACGACAGAGATCCTTTAGGGTGTGTGGTACTATGGCATTCCCGATACGCGGTCTTACTGCCGTGTCTCTGCTCCCTTCGGGGCTGGACAAGGCATCGTCAAATAATCTCCCAGATCATATTACCGTCGGGAGAGCACATCCTCCCTAGAAATCATGAGGATTTCCAAGCGTTCATCGCCTCCTTGAGTTGTCAGGATCTCGCTCGGATATATTTTTTTTCCTTACGAATCTTGAGGACTCATAAATAGCTTCTTTATTTCAGTGGGATGTAACTTTGGCAAATGTGGCCCATAGATAGTCCATCTTGATTTCCTTGTAGGGCAACGATGGCTTAGGAAACAGGTTCAGATCTGCCACCTAAGACTTTTCAACTTCATAAGCCGTGAGGGTCTCATAAAGGGTCTTCTCTCTACTAGTCTAGAGGATCCCGTAGGTGTATTTTCTCCTTAGAAGTTGTGAGGATCTTCTAAGTGCATTTTCTCTTAAGAGTCGTAAAGATCTCACAAGAGAATTTTCCCCTTTACAAGTCGAGAGGACTCGTAAGTGGTTTTTACCCTCCTTGTCGATATTCGACTTTGGAGAGTATGGCCCGTGGATAGTATACAATAGTCCATCTTGGACCTACTTGCAGGGCCCCAGTGCTTAGGAAACAGGTTGATATCCCCGTTGCCTAAGGCTCTTTCCCTACGAGTCGAGAAGTTCTCGTATGAACATTGTTTTCCCTACGAGTCAATTCGAATCGAGAAGTTCTCGCAAGAATGTCTTAATGTCACAATTAACCTCTGCAGATAGAAATCCGTTAGGGTCTGTGGTAAAAGGGTTTTTTTTCCATCGTACCGTCGCGTTGGCTGATGTATTCCCCGATATGCAATCTTGTTATTCGATTAGCCCCATGACTGTCGTGTCTCTGATCTCTTCGGGGGCTGGACTAGACTTCTTCAAGTAATCTCCCAGGTCATATTACCGTCGGAAGAGCAAGCGTTAGGGATTTTCCACGCCACTTTTTACTTGAGGTTAGGCTCAATTTGGGAGCCCCGATGAGTCATAACCACTCCGCACTGCTGTGGGATGAACTCCGATGGTCTTTCAGGTTTTATTTGAGTTGCCGTCAAGACCCTGAAGCTAGGGATCTTCCTTCGCTTCGTTTGTTGACATTGTATCTGCTATATTGCGACGAATATCAAGATTGTCTCTAGGTTGTCTGTGAACCGTCGAGTCTTGGAACTAGGGACTTTTCCATGGCTCCATTGTTTTGACCCTGGGGTCGGTTGTTGACGTTACGTCTGCATCCTGCTGGTGTGAGAAGGAACGCCGTGGTGATCTCTAGGCTGTAGATGTCGCCGTCAAGACCCTGAAGCTAGGGATCTTTCTTCGCTTCGTTTGTTAACATTGTGTCTGCCATATTGCGACGAATGTCTGGGTTATCTCTAGGTTGTTGGTGAACCGTCGAGGCATGGAACTAGGGACTTTGCCATGGCTCCGTTTTGTTGATATAGCGTCTGCATCTTGCTGGAGTGAGAAGAAACGCCGTTGCCGATCTCTGGGCTATAGATGTTGCCGCCGAAACCTGGCTCTCCTTCTGATGGAGCCTGGTGGGAAAATGTGGTTCCCTTTTCCGTTTGTGCCTATAGATTGTATACAAGGGTTGATGTAGAATCGCCTGCAGGGCTAAAGTTTCATTTTTTATTCTTTCTTTCCACGATACTCTATCATTTCATCTTTTTATATCGCTAAAGTCGCGATTGCCCAATCATTTTGGCTTTTTATTACGGTGCCCAATTATTTCGACTATTTTTTCTTTTTACTCGCTGCTTTTTATTACGAGTTGCCCAAATATTTCGGCTGTTTTTTTTATATGCATATATTTTGCTCGCTGATTTTTTATTACGAGTTGCCCCATCACTTCGACTATTTCATATGCATTTTGCTCGCTGATTTTTATTGCGAGTATGGAACACGAAATCTGATACCAATCTTAGCATCAGCATCGCTGGGACTGGAATATTACCAGGAGCGAATCATCATTTACCGTGAAAGGACTTGGAATTTGATACCAATTTAGGTATCAACATCGTTACAACTGGGATATTGCCAGGAGCGAATCATCATTTTCCTTTGTCGATTTGAACAAAGGTGGCATAGCAAACAGGGTTAAGGTCCTGCCGACTAAGGCTTTTTAGCTTGATGAGCCGTAAGAGTATCATAAAGTTATTTCTCCCTACGAGTCATGAGGATCTCATAGGTGTAGGTTCTCCCTAGAAGTCGTGAGGACTCTTAAGTGATATTTTCTCTTACAAGTCGTAAGGATCTTACAACGGTGTTTTCTCCTTACAAGTCAAGAGTACTTATAAGTGTCGTTCACCACATGAGGATATTCCTCATCATTGGTGAAACTTGGTGGGGAAATCGTTTATTTGTGCCCGTGGATTGTATACAAGAGCCAATATTGACCATCTGTAGGGCAACTTGGGGAGTGTGATGGCTTAAGAACATGTTCAGATCCCTATATCTTAAAGATTTTGAATCCTATGAGCCGTGAGGATCTCACAGGGGGGAATTCTCCTTACGAGTCATGAGAATCTCGTAAGTGTAATTTCTCCTTAGGAATTGTGGGGATCCCTAAGTGTATTGCTCCCTTATGAGTCGTAAGGAACTCACACAGGTGTTTTCTCCTCACAAGGTCGAGAGGACCTTGCAGGAGTTTTTATTTTAACGAAATTGCGCCCTTTCGGGTTTTCACAAACTCACCGGTAGCCCTGCTGTTTTTACTCACGGCGCCCTTTCAGGTTTTCATCCGTGCCCATTTCGCTTGTGAACGTACCCTTTTTTTTAACAACGAGATTGCGCCCTTTTAAGTTTTCACAAGCTCGCTGGTAGCCCGTTGCTTTTACTCACGGCGCCCTTTCGGGTTTTCATCCGTGCCCATTTCGCTTGTGGACGTACCGTTTTTTAATTTTTATTTTACCCCTCTGTTCGCCAATGGAACTTATGGGGGACTTCGCTACTGGGGCAGCTATGCAGCCAGCGAGACTTGAGTTGCAATCCTCGCCGTTGGGACTTGTGGACTTGAATTCCATTGTCGCCATGTTTGAGGCGACAAATTTAGTTTAAGGACATTACGGTCCATTGTTAGTTTAGGGGCGAAGTTTTGCCGGCTACTACTTATAGAGTTTGGACTCAGGAAGACTGCGAGCGGACACTAACGTCGTCATCTATCATTAACCTGAGCTATGACTCGTCAAGCATAGTATTTCATAAGGAACCGACCGTTTATTGGTCGTAAGGGTCATTTGCCATGGATATTCATGAGCAAGTAGGCCCCACCTTGGTAGACCTTGTCTATGATGTACGTAACCTCGTAGTTTGGTTCAAATTTCCCCCGCTTTGCACGGTTAGGGATCATAGGTCTTTTTACGACTAGCATGAGCTCGCCTTGGCGGAATGTTCTCGGTCAGGTCGGTCTTTCGTATGAGTGCGTCATCCTTGCTTTGTAAGCTTTTACGTTTTGCTGCGCTATGAGACAAGTTTCATCGAGGGCATCGAGCTCCTTAAGCCGAAGATGGGCGTTTTCTTCATCCGTCAGCTCATATCGAACTGCCACTCGCAGAGAGGGTAGCTCTATCTCCAAGGGAAGTACCGCTTCTGTGCAAAATACCAACGCGAATAGCGTTGTATTCGTGGCCATTTTGAACGTGATTCGATACGCCCAGAGAGCTTCATGCAGTCTCTCGTGCCAGTCCTTTTTGTTTCTGGACACAGTTTTCTTTATGATCTTCGTCAAGGTCTTGCTGAAAGCCTCAGCTAGACTATTAGCTCAGGGATTATAGACTGAAGAGTATCTCCAATTTATATTATGCTGTTGTGCGAAATGGCTGATCTTATGGCTTCTGTAGGCCGGTCCATTATCCGAGATAATTCGTCGCAGAGTGCCGAACCGGTAGATGACATGTGTCCTGAAGAAATGGAGGATGTTCTCCGTCTTCACCTCCCTTAGCGGTATTGCCTCTGCCCACTTAGACAAGTAATCGGTTGTTGCTAATATGAACCGATGTCCCTTGGACGATGCTAGTTCGATGGGCCCGATTATATCAGTTCCCCACATTTCGAATGGTCAGCTAGCCAGTATTGGGTGTAGCGGATTTGGATGTTGGTGGATGAAGTCTTTGTGAATTTAGCACGAGTGACACTGCTTCGCATATTCAAGGCAGTCCTGGATCATTGTGGGCCAATAGTAACCCATTCTCTTGATCTTCAGCTTCATCTTCGGTCCGGCCTGATGAGAACCGCAAAATCCGTCGTGAGTTTCTTGGACGACCCTTTTTGCTTCTTCTGGTCCCAAGCATCTCAGCCACAGATAGTTGAATGATCTCTTATAAAGAGTATCATTGACAAAGGCGAAGGACAGGGCTCGCTTCATGAGCTGATGTCTTGACGACGCGTCTTCGGGTGTTCGATGGGATTTGAAGTAGTCTATAATGACTTCCCTCAGTCCTTGACCCTTTCTTCGTCTTCTATTTGGAGGACCGCTTGTCTGGTCGCTTCTTTTCTTTCAGACGACTCCGGAAATATTTCTGCTGGCACGAGAATCCGGAGGCTTTGCACAATGATCCTTACGTCATCAAGGTTTTCATCAGCCAGTTCTTTAGCGAGTTTGGCTAATGCATCATCCTTGATATTTTCCGCCCGCGGTATGCTTTTCAGGACGTAGGATGGAATTTGAGTCAGCAGTTGCTGCACCCTTTCGCCATATTTTACCAACTATGGCTTGCACGTCTGATAATCGCCATTTACTTGGCTAACGGTCAGCTGGGACTCTCCATATATGAGGAGGTTTTTGATCCCCATGTCGACAGCGATCTCAAGACCTGCTATCAAAGTTTCATATTCCGCTTCGTTGTTTGTTCTCGGCTCTGTTAAGGAAAGGGCAAAATGCATTATCCCTCCTTATAGGGTCACAAAGATAAGGCCTACCCCAGATTTGATTATGGGGGTGTTTTGCTTTCGCTTCTTCATGGAAGACTCTCCGTCGAAGTAGAGTTCCCATTGGACATTATTTTCCTCCGTCTTCCCGTCGATTGTTTCGAATGTGTGTTCATATGGAAATTCACAATTTAAGGGAGAATCAGCTGGTATTGGATGCTCAGCGAGAAAGTCGGCGATGGCCTGGCCTTTTACTGCCTTGAAGGGTCAATATATTATCGAGAACTCCATAAGATGAGGGCCCATTTGGCAAGCCTTCCCGTTAGTATGGCTCTTGACATTAAGGCAATGCTTTTCGATAGGGAAGTAGTTGTTTTCTGCCCCCAGGAGAACTCGAATCAAATAATAAAGAGCTCTCTCCTTCCCCTGGTCATTCTTCTGTGCCCATAGCGCGCCTAAAGAACCTTCAAGGGCTGTTGTGTACAGGATGAGAGGCTTTCTCTTGACCAGAGCGGTCAGTACCGGCGGGTTATGCAGATATTTCTTAATTTCGTCCAGTGCACTCTGGCATTTTCGATCCCAAATGAATGGGGTCCCCTTCTTCATTAGATGGTTGTAGGGGCGGCATTTGCTGGAAAAGTTAGTTATGAACCGTCGGATATACATGAGCTTCCTTTAGAGAGACCGTGATTGCTTGAGATTTCGTGGCGAGGGCATTTCTATAATCGCCTTGATCTTTGATGGATCTATTTCGATACCTCGGTGTCGTATGATGAATCCTAAGAATTTGCCTAAGGAAACTCCAAACGCGCATTTCAGAGGGTTCATCTTCAGATTATATTTTCGAAGACGCTAGAACACTATTTTCAAATGCTCCCAGTGCTCCTCGTATGATTTGCTTTTCATGACAAGGTCGTCAATATAGCATTCAATGATCTCATGGATGAGATCATCGAAAATCTTCGTCATGGCCCTCTGGTAGGTGGCGCCTGCATTCTTCAAACCGAAGGGCATTACTTTATAGCAGAATATGCCCAGCGGAGTTCGGAAGGAAGTATGCTTTCGGTCTTCGGGGTGCATCTTTATTATATTATAGCCTGAAGATCCGCCCATGAAGGAGAAGACCTCATGGGTAGATGTGTTATCGATCATCAGCTCGGTAACATGTATGGGGAAGTCATCTTTCGGGCAAGCCTCGTTGAGGTCTCGAAAGTCCACGCAGATGTGCACTGTTCTATTTTTTTCATCACTGGAACAATGTCAGCGATCCAGTCAGGATATTGAACTTCTTGGATAAAGCCAGAGTCGATTAGTTTCTTAACTTCGGCATTAATTCTCATCTCGTGTTCAAGCCGCATTCTTCTTGGCGCCTGTTTGACTGGCTTGACGTCCGGTGATATCGCCGGTTTATGCACGGCTATCTCCGGATCTAGTCCCGGCCTCTCGGAATAGTTCCACGTGAAACAGTCTTTATACTGCATAAGCACGTCCTTTAGTGTAGTCACCTGCTCTTCGGACAGCAGCTTGCTGACGAACGTTGGCCTCGGATCGTTTGTCGTCCCCAAGTCGATTTTCCTTAGATTGTCCGCCGTGGTATGTATCCCATCCTCCAGCTCTTTTGGCGCCGGTGGAAATTCTGAGATCACCTCGTCCTCATCTTCATTTGCGAAGCACTGGGATAGGTTGTCCACATTCTCATGCTCTCCCTCCTTTGAGAATGTTATCATGTGGCAAGTACGAACTCGTTTCCAAGCTCAATGTTGATCTGGACTTGCCATCGTATTGTGGGTTTCTTTAGGTTCATGCTTTTGAGGTGGGGTTACCCTCCAATTGTCAGACAGAGCAAACCGGTCTTGCTGATACTAGTCTTCGACCCAGTCTTTGAAGGTGAAGCAATCTTCAAGAGGATGTCATATTGCTCGGTGGTAGGAGCAATAAGCTGGATGATGGACCTCGTTTATTTGCTCAGGGTGCCGAGACTCCGGGAGCATCATCATTTGATGCTTCATGACAAGGTTGAATATTTTCCTTGTCTTGTCTTGAGGGTAAGAGTATTCCCGACCCATCTTTCTCATAAAAGACGGATTCCAGCTGACTTTTTCTCGATCGCGTGGCTTCTTGGATCCGCTTCGCTATTTTTGAACGCCATTCCCGTTCTTGATCTTGTTATTGCTTCTGCATCGAACTTTTTCCTTACCACGAGAACGCACAGCAAGCTGAGGATGAAAGGCATCGTAGTCTTCTCTTTCCGTAGACTGCTGAATGAGACGTTGCGTCCTGGCTTTCTTGTAAATGGTCATTTCGCGGCTGTGGTCATCCCGAACCTTTTGGCCTGCTTCCCTTATTAGCTTGTCAATCTATTCTTCGAATGACGGACTTAGTATTCGTACGGCGGGATTTAGCTCTGTTTCAGCATCAACGCTATCTGGAAGGGCATTCCCTTCTCCGCCGGAGTTATTTATAACATGGCAGCCATGGAATTGCTCTCGTTTCTTGGACTGAACGTATCCAAGCTCGGTCGTCTCTATCCTCCTGTTGGGCATCTTTCGCTAAGTCCCGGGAACGTCCCAAATCTTGTTGTAAAACTGAGCTTGTCGAGCAGTTTTTTTAAAGGGTATGCCTTAGCATCTTAATAGCCTCTTCAATCCCTCTGCGTAGTATCTGGGCAGCCGGATTGGTTGAAGCCTGTCAAGCGCAAGATCGGTACCATGACAAACTTCTTTCTCCACTTTAATCTCCGTGGATTGATAGAAGAGGATCATCTTTTCACCTCTTCGCCTGGGAGGGACGTAAAAGGTCTGCAGCTCTTGTACGCTGTATGTATCAAGCGCATCGAGTTCCCTATAATACCGTTGCGGAACCATGGTAATTTGTAAACTCTGATCAGCTCCAGTGACAGTTTGTATTGATGGACGAATAGAGAATACTGCGTTGACCTCATCTTCAGAGTCGCTGCCGAAGACCAAAATAGGGGTAGATAGTCTGGGTCTATTGTATTGGGGCTGCCCTGAATAAACCATCTCTTCATCCTCCTCGGCATCACTCCCGAAAATCGGGATAGCAGCGATGGTTTTTTGCTTATTCTCCGGCTTATGACATCTTTCCGTGTCTTCGAAGTCTGGTAGGAAGTACTTTGCGTCTTCATATTTGCGGAATTTATTTACGGAGAATGGGTTCAGCTCCCCTGTAACCGTGTACTCGAGGCCGTCTTTGAAATACATCATACACTGATGTTGTGTAGAAGGGATGACGTTGTACTCGTGTAACCAAGGCCTGCCGAGTAAAATGTTGTAGCAAGCCTTGGCGTCAACGACATGAAATTTGATGTCAATGACGAGCAGCCCGAAGCGTAGCATCAATATTACAGACCCGAGCGTTCATGATGACTGGGAGTCAAACCCGGAGATGGTAATTTTATCCCGAGCCAGGTGCTGAACGTTCATACAAATCTCCTTCAACACTCTCACATTGAGAAGGTTGACGGAGGACCCGTTATCAACCAGGATCTTCCCGATCTTGATGTCATGGCAGTACCCGGTTACATACAATGGACGGTTGTGCTCGCACGTTCCAAAGAGGAGATCTTCATCGCTGAAGGTAATGTCAGTTGTGTGAACTTCTTCCAGTGCATCTTTCATCTTTTCTTCTGCAAGGAAGGCTTGAAATTGATCGGGCTCTTGCAACGCCCTGATCAAAGAATCTTGTGCCTCTTTAGACAGGAGAAGGGCATCTAAAATGCTCAATTATGAGGGTATCTTCCTCAGATGTGTCAGGACATTGTAATCCACCTTATTTTTCTTAGACGGGTCTTTGGCTATAAGCTCCTTGACGACTCCATCATCGAGGGCAATTTCCTCAGGGAGTTTTTCCTTCCCCTTTTCTCTTTTGCTTGACCTTTGTTTGCAGGCCCGAGGTTCTTTTCAGGCAACGTACGATTACTCAGCTGAATGTTCTCACAGTTCTTCATATCCTCTTCTTTTCCAGAGGTGGCTTCTTTAAAGAGAGGGCCGAGGGTTATTTCTTCCCCAGAATCTCTCCCGAATGTGAAAACTTGAGTTTTCGCTTTTGTCGAAATGGTATCAACCATATGACAGTTGCCAGTCATTTTTCCTTTACGCTCGTCTGTCGTGCTTCTCTCTTCCTGACGGGCTTTGCGTTTCATTCGCTTGAAGTGTTGTCGGTGGGCAACGTATCCCTGCCACCACTTCTTGAAAGCATTGCACTCTTCGGTAGGGTGTATGACCTTCCGATGGTATAAGAAGTATTTCGGATGTACATCTGCTTCGTCAAGGCACGTACTCCCGGGAGTATTTTTTCGAAAGGTGGCAGCTTCATTCTCATTGACAGGGCTTTAGTGAACCGTTTCCCCGTCTTAAACTTTCTTTTGTCTGTTGCGGGTGTGCTTCGATCCAGTTGGAGTACTTCATGACTCTTCCTTGCTACAGCTTCCTCATCCTGACGCTAACACTTGGCCTTTTCTTATATGGTCGTTTCACATTCTCGGTCGGCTTCGCTCTTTTGAAGGGATTCGTTTAGTAGCCTGTCAATCAAGTTTTCTGACGGCTCCAGGGATTTTGACGCTGGTCCTGCCCTCAGCTTCTCTACGTTATTTTCTAATGCTGAGGGAGCTTCTTTGCCATTCACTGACGAATGAGAGATCATGTGGCAACTTGCCGCATAATCCTCGGGTTCTTCTGACGAGTTGTCTCCATCATCATTGTTATTGTTTCCGTTCTCAAGTATGTGGTTGAGAAACTCTTCTAGTGTGATTGGGGTCTGCGCCTTCTGGTTGTATTTCTCCAGCGAGTCAATGTAGTTCTGCAGGTCCGTACGATTGTCGTCGAGCTGCACGGGCTTCTTGGTCTTCTTCTTTTCCTTTAAAGACTTTGAAGGCCTGACCTGGGTGTTTTGCCTATCGCTACCAACTTTCGGTATTGGGCGCGGTTTCAGCATCCCGTCAATGATCTCGGGCTCCAGCGGGCTTTTCCACCTGATTGCCGGGTATGTTTGAAGATCCTTCAACATTCTTTTAGTTTTAGCCGAAAGGACAACTTCCCACGGAGCTTCTTCTTCAAATGACCATGATGCCCCCGGCGTATCCACCTTTTTAGGAGCGTGCTGCTGTGGCGGGTTTACTTTCCAGTTTTCAGATAGCGCGCATTTGCCTTGTTGGTACTGGTCATCAACCCAGTTTTTTATTGGGTGGCCCATTACTCTGTGGTAGGGGCAGTAGTTGGGACTGTTGACATCGCCAGACTGCAGTGGGCGTCTCGGATCCGACAGAGTGATGAGCCTATTGCACACCGCTAGTTCGAACAGTCTCCTTGTTTTATCCCGGGGAAACGAGTAAGGACGTCTCAACTTCTCTTTGAGAGATCGTTGTTTGTTTCTTTGGCGAGCAACCAGTTTCGAGTCACTCGGTTGTTGTTGAGCGTTGGCAACGAAAGTCGCTTTCCCTTTGCTCTTTTCATTCCGGGGATTCGTTTTCGAAGAGGACGGGCTATAGCCCATCTGTTCCATTTAGGCCAGCTTGTCGATCAAGTCCTGGAAGCTTGTCGGCTTGAAGAATGTTCATATCAGAATTTTGCATTATTATATCGCCCACTCTTAATCATATTACAAATAAATAGGTGTTTTTTATCCATGTCTGCTAAATAGTTGCAGGTTACAGGTTCTCAGAACAATTCAGTGAAAATCATGAAAAGACAATACAAAAGTGAGACTACGACCAACAATAGATGAATCCATATGATGCCGCCTAACAGTTCAAAGAACAAATGAAGATCAGTAAACAGTTCAATTGCACAAAGCACAAGGGCAACACAAGATTCAAGAGTTCAACACGAAGCTAACGGTAAAAGTCCACAAATTCTGTACTGTTGAAAATCTGGAAGAAAGTAGAAAAGATTCTGAGGAACCAAGTGAAGAAAACAGAAGGAAAAAGCAACATGAAGCAGCCATGAAAAGTTGAACTCAAGATCTCGCCATATGGCCGTGAAACCGCAGCCAAACATGGCATTCTGCCGCGGATCCGCGGCCGTGCAGTGCACGTGTCGGTGGACATGTCGGTGGGTGTCAGTGTTTTTATCCGGCTTTCTTAGGGTAGTCTAGTAATTTCAAATGTGGATCAGATATAAAGCCTAGGGTTTCTTCTATCTATAAATAGGAAAACCAGAAGCCTAATTAGGTATGCCTCTTTTTAATTTTTCTAGATTAAATTTTATTCCATTGTAATCGTTGAAGAGGTGTCAATAAAAGTAAGTTTTTTTTATCTTGCAATTTTCCATTTGAATTTAATTTCTGCAATTTTATTATCTGTCTTTTATTATCGGCAAATTAGGTCATTAAATTAAAACTATAAAAATGAATTTTGTCGCAACTTTCCTAATGAGTGAGTAGTTCCTCACTTGTTAGGGTTAGGATTGGGTAGGTTTGAGAGATGGAAATCTCTCACTCCTTTCTTGCCCATATAATATTTTAATTAGGACTCTATTTGAATCAAACACATACCGCTCACTACGACACCCTATCCTACGAGATAGCGGTGATTCCCTAGTTAGACCGGTTGTGGTTGATTTACATAGAGGTTAGGGCTAAGAGTTAAGAAAGGACGAACAAGTACCAAAAGAAAGAAACGAAGTTTCTTCCTAGTCGTGCTAATCCCCTTTGTTGACTATTACCCTAACACCTATGTTCTTAATTAAGGCAAAAGAAGCAGTGAGTAGAGTTATTTTTCCAAACTAACCTAATCCTAACCCTAGCAAGGTTTTAAATCAAATTAATTTCAATCTTAGATTTTTAAATCAAAACCTACCAAAAATAGGACTTCACTCGTAAGAACTTAAAGGAAAAACACGTTTTCCTTGTGGACCGGCCCGTACTCAACCGGCTAGCTACCAAGCGACACCGTTATTGATTGCGGTATATTCTTAAATTTTAAAACGCACGTACGCAAAAGACAACCAATCAAATGGCGCCGCTGCCGAGGAGACGGTAGTCTCTTTCTTTGTGTAATTTCGGGTTAATAATAAAAAAATAAAAAAAATTTAAAAACTGAAAAACAAACAAAAAATAAAAAAAATCATCTTGTTATTTTTTATCGGCTTTTGTGCGAATTGTGCAGAAACGAAAGACGGACTGATTCAGATCTGGAGCAAACCCAGTGAACAAATCAGCAAACAGAGGATCTGAACAGACAGAGGAGAAGCATAACAGCAAACAGGAAAAATTTAGAGATCCAAACTAACTAAACCACCGCAGAATCGCGGCGGATTCAAGCGTTTGACCGCGGAACCGCGGTCAACCTGTGAAGTCAGCTTCCCAAAATTTCTCTGTGAGTATTGTATCTTCTCTTCTACCCTCTGTACTCCTCTGAAAAATTTTCTTGCAGGGTTTTTTGCGCAAAACTTCTTCTCCCTCTCTAATAAATCAATTTTGTGCAGGATTCTTTGCGCCGCAAATAAAAATTTTAAAAAAAAATTTTGGCAAGTGTTTTAGATTTTGTGTGTTTACTGTTTTGCATTTTTAAAACGGAAATTAAGGGGCTATAACACCAATTCAGATTGGGTGGGGATTTCATTACCCTTCCTAAGACCCCAGAAATCACAAAAAGCATATGCATCAACCCTCGAGTTAATTAAAAAATATCTAGACTCGTCCAATTAAGGATTGTCGCGCTCATTAGGACAGAGGAAGGTTGTGGGCAATCGGTCATTTATCTTAACCTGACTTTGTGGTGCCTAGGCTAGACAACTGGGAAAGGTAATTTTAAAAGGCCCGTCTTACGGTGATTCGTGAACGAATCCCTCTTTTCTTCACTTGTGCTTACCTGGCCACAATTAGCGGTGAAGAGGCGATTTGAGGGATATCTCACAACTTGTTGCTTTGGACCAGTTAGGAGCAGTCTAATTGAGTTAGAAGACCCTAGCTTTAGGATTGATTGTGCATGCTTAAATTATGACGGTTTGAAAGTGTGTCGTAGTTCCGTATAAAATCTTTTGCAAAACTCTTTATAAAAAAAAACCACAAAACAAAATTTTTACAAAAAACATGCCATTTGTCGCTAGAAATCCATTGCACCCAACTTTCACCCATATTTTCTCCATTGACGTTTTCGTACCCCACCCCCCACATTCTATGTTTGACTACACTACACCTCATTTAGTGTATGTCCGGTTGGACTAGGGACACTTGCGCCCATTTAGTCCGTGTCTCGTTAGTCCCTGCTGACGACGAGTTCGACTCCGAAGTCGAAATTCCCTCCACTTCTTTACCTTCATCTTCAAATTCATCATCTTCTAAAGAGATATCAGGATTCAATCCTAACAACCCCTTACCTACTTCGGGACTGATTCCACCTCAACTGGGTGCGAATAGCCCACAACACCCTCCTGTTGAAACACCCTAACGAATCGCGCTCCAGGATCTTTTCTATCGAACCCACACCGCACTTCCTACTTGTCTTTCACTTCCACCGGCTAATGGGGATAATTTCGAAATTAAGCCCCCACTTCATCAATATGTTGGCTAAATTTCACGGGCTGGAATCCGAAGATGCCTATATCTTCATTAACAAATTCCAGAATGTTTGTGCAATGATGAAGACGACCCAACTTTCCGATGATGCTATAAAGCTACGAGTCATTCCCTTCACTTTATATGACCTAACTGAAAAGTGGCTCTACAGTACAGTATAGCATTCCATAAAAAGTTGGGAGGAATTTGTAAAGGCTTTTCTTAAAAAGTTTTACCCTGTTCCCGCCAAAAATTTCTGCGCAAAGGAGTCCAAGGTATCAAATGGCAGCGATACGCTTAAGGAAATGCGAACCAGTATCTTCCATCCTGTATTTTGATAAACTCCCGAAGGAGGAACAACTAAATTCTGATGATACTGGAAGCATCTCGAAAAACCCTTCAATTTGATATATTATGGGCTTCATAATTCATTCGGGATCAAAAGTTATGGGCAAATATGTTATGCGATGTTCCCTGATTAAAAATCAGGAATTATCTCAATGAGGTATCACGTGCTCACACGTGACCAATGGACACGTGTTGACACGTGATGGTTAAAGCAGTGGCAAAGGACAGAGTGCAGAAGAGGAGCCCATTCAGGGGGTCACGTGCTCACACGTGACCAAAGGTCACGTGGCAACACGTGACTGGCTGTAAAAGCCTTGCTGTTCAACAGAATTAAATTCTAAAAAAAAGATCATTTAAATCTCTCCAAATAGAATTAAAATTCTAAAAGTTTCTAAATCTTTCCAAATGTAAAAGGATTATGGGGACCGTTGGATTAAAGATCCAAGGGTTATTAAAAATCATCAATTTATGGAAAAATCTTAAACAAGGAAAGATCTCCATAAATCTCACCGAAATAACAAACAGAATATCTTTGGATCTAAAATCCAACGGTGAATAAAATTCACTGAATGATCTAAAGGATCATATTAATTATGAAATCAAATCAAATCTTTTAATGAGAGATTTGCTAAACAAATTGATTCTTTTCCTTCTCCTATAAATAGGAGCCAAGAAAAGAAAAGAGGGGATCGATCTTTTTGGAGAGAAAAACAGAGAGAGGAGAATTTAATTCCCAAGAGGGAAGAAAAGAAAGGAGAATTTAATTCTCAACAAAGAAAACCCTAGGTAAGAAAAGAGAGGCTTAAAAAGAGAATTTAATTCTCAAAAAAGAGTTTAACTCTTAGATAAAGAAAAGAACTTAGTTCTTTCTCTGGTGGAGGATCTGCAAAGTGCACATCTCCCCATGAATTGAGAATTTAATTCTCATTGGGTTGAGGTCCTGCCATGCAGATCCAAAACATAGAGGAGGAATTAAGTTTTGAGAATTCGATTCTCACAAAATTATAGGAATTTAATTCCTTTGGGATAAAATTAGGGTTTAACCCTATGTTATAGGAATTTAATTCCTTCAAACATGGACAGAACTAGGGTTTAACCCTCTATGGGAATTTAATTCTCCCAAACTAATTGGAATTTAATTCCTACAGAATCATAATTAGGGTTTTACCCTAAATAAGAATTTAATTCTTTCACAATAGGAATTTAATTCCTCCAGAATCAAAATTAGGGTTTTACCCTAAATAAGAATTTAATTCTTAAAGATAAGGAGAATTCAATTCTTAAAAGATCTCTGTTCATGAAAAGAACTAGGGTCACGTGCCCCACATGACCCCTGAACAGATCCCCCAAAATGAGAAGAGGAAAGCTTTGAGACAATGGCTCATGTGCTCCCACGTGACCCTCATTATATATGGAACAAAAGCAAAGACAGAAACAATTCTGGGCGCTCTCACGTGACACCACGTGACCCCTAATAAATGTTCTAATAAATCAGGGCATGAGTATACATCACGTGCCCACACGTGATGGCTATGAAAATTAAAAGTGTTTAACACTTATTTGCAGAACAAAATAAAGAGGATCTAGCCCCACTTTTTGATGCCATCACGTGCTCCACGTGGCCCCCGAAACACAGAAAGAAAAAGCAAAAGAAATAAAGGCCTTGGGCGCTCTCACGTGCTCCCACGTGACCCTTTGGCTGATGCTCTAACAATCAGCGCACTAATCCTCCTCACGTGGCAGCACGTGATGCTCCAAAGAAAACATAAAAAGTGTTTAACGCTTACTTACAGAACGAAGAAAAGGAGATCTGGCTCCACATTTAGGGCGCCCTCACGTGTCACCACGTGACCCCTAATGAGCATTCTAACAGACCAGAGCGGGGGTCTCCATCACGTGCTCACACGAGATGGCCGTCAGAATTAAAAGAGTTAAACACTGATCTACAGAATAAAATAAGGGAAATCAGGGCGCTCTCACGTGTCCACATGTGACCCCTCTCTCCTTAGTATTTAACACTAATCTGAAGACTTTGTTCCCAGTGTTTAACACTGATTTGCTTTAGTGTTAAACACTAATTTGAAATCTCTGATTACCAGTGTTTAACACTGATTTGCTTTAGTGTTTAACACTAATTTGAAAGCCCTGTTGCTAGTGTTTAACACTGATTATCTTTTAGTGTTTAACACTAACTTGTTAATCTTATTCCCAGTGTTCAACACTGTTGACCTCTAGTGTTTAACACTAGCTTTAGCCCAATTGGCTAAGTTTCTAGAGGCAAAGCCTCTCCTTCAATGGACCAACAGAGAGCCAATATTTCAAACACAATTGGACTTAGCCCAAACTGGCCATAAGTCCTCAAATCATCTTGAACTGAGCACATCTGCTCTTTCAACCAACTCATTGGTTCGAGGGTACATCTCTGAACTCCTCTGACATCTGTCATTGTAATCCTTCAACGTCGTCAGAGAGGTGACGGGTCCCGACAACCACACAACAATACGGACTGTGGGGTCCTTAAACTCATGGACTTATGCGTCCTTAAACTCATGGACTGTGGGGTCCTTAAACTCATGGACTTATGCGTCCTTAAACTCATGGACTTATGCGTCCTTAAACCTATATTCGTCCCCAAACGGGAACATGGACCACCATGTCCCTAAACTGGAGGTGGACCACCATGTCCCTAAACTGGCAATGGACCCCTATGTCCCTAAACTGGAACAATAGAGCCAATTGATCTTTTGTCGGATCTAAACGATCCCGTTAAGTCGATTTTAGTCCCAAACTGGACTAACGTATCCTTAACAACCGTTTAAGTTGATCTTAGCCTCAAATATGGTTAACGTATCCTTAAATCTTCAAACAGACTTTAGTCCCAAATTGGACTACAGATCCCCTAATCAACTTCGGTTCAAGGGTACATCTCTGAACTCCTCTGACATTTGTCGTTGTAATCCTTCAACGTCGTCAGAGAGGTGATGGGTCCCAACAGCCATACATTAAATGGACCCCTATGTCCCTAAACTGGAACAATAGAGCCAATTGCTCTTTTGTCGGATCTAAACGATCCCGTTAAGTTGATCTTAGTCTCAAATTGGACTAACGAATCCTTAACAAACGTTTGAGTTGATCTTAGCCTCAAATATGGCTAACGTATCCTCAAACCAAAACCCCAAACCCAAATCTAAGAAAATACGGATTTGGACTAATCCACGTCCTACGGGCGACGACATAACTCAGTCTTCGTATACAATCCACGGGCAACCACAAACAAAACAAACACCCACGACACGAAGTGACCAGCTGGAGAAAGAGAAAGTTGTTACCGCGATGCGGTAGCGTAATTAACTGCAGGGGCTTGCGCCTGCAGGGAAGAGCGTCCCCACAATCAAAAACCCCTCAGACGAGGGGGAATCTGATGAAGTCTGCTATATCGGCCGCATCCGTTTAAACCTTCGATACACGGTGCCATAAATCAACTTGGCATCTTCGGAGAGGTGGACGGATAGCACCAATTAGCATCTGCCCCGAACCTCAGGCAAGACGACCATGTCTCGGCCGCCGTTCGGAGGGGAACAGATTCTGGCACGCCCGGTGGAACCTTTTCCTCTTTCCACTCCACATTTCGTGTGTCGTGTTCGCGAACAAATCGCGGTTTGCTGTGGTTGCCTGTGGATTCGAGGTACTAAGATTTGGTGTCTTGCTCCGTGCAGAAAACAGAAGATCAATGGCTTCAAACTGCACTACCTGCAACTGCAACTCTCGCTCCGTCCCTACCGGAGGAGTGACCTACGGGCCCCAAGTAGCCTCTCTTTTCAAGATGCCAGTGGAGCAGGTAACTCAAGCCACCGCTGGACTATTCTTCGGGACCGTACTCCCACCCATGAGCTTCAACGCCCCTGTACCGTCAAAAGAAGCTCCAGAGAAGTCGGTATTCGACCGGATTGCTACTACTGCGGCCCTTCTTAACGGGTCGCCCAACTCTACTACCTCGGTTTTTAACAGACTAGGCCAGAGCTCCAACGGGCCCATGAAGAAGCCTGCAATACCAGAAGGCGTTATCCCGAAGCGGATAGCCACCCCTGCTCGCAAAATCGTCAAGGCGGTTTCTCCTGCCAAGGGGTCGGGCTTTACAAGACTGACTGTCCCAACTCCAACTCCCACTCTGGCTACTCAAAGGATATCAGTCTTTAACAGGCTGACACCGGCAACGGCTCCTCACCTGAGCCGGGGGCAAAACGAAACCATCCCCATCACCGGACCAGCTCCAACGGCTCGACACGCTCGACGTCGCCACTGGCGCCGAGTAAGGAAGGCCGGGGGCAACTCCCCCTCAGGACTAACTCCACCGGCTCCAATGGTGGAAGTTAATGTTGCTATTCCAACTGGGAACAGCTTTGAACCGCTAAGGAGGGTACGCATGAACTCTCTGACTGCCACGTTGAAAAGATCTCCTCTGGTGGGAAATGTTGCTGAAGCCAAGCCAGAACAGTCCTCTCAGCGGCTGTCCTCTAAAATCTACAAGGTCTGGCGCCAAGTCCAAGACTCGGCGATTGATCGAAACTTCTCCCGCCAGCAGAAGAAGCCGAAGGTCCGGCAGGAAGAAAACCGTCCTGTTAAGCCACAAAAGATGACGACTACTTGGGTGCTCAGGACAGCGGCCCCCTCAACGTCAACCACTCAGAAAAGAAGGAGGCCAGAGAAAGCTCCAGTAAACGTGGCAGACCATAAAGACGCTAAGCCCAAACGCCCCAAGTCTGGGGGCATGGTAGTGCACACCGTATACATGGCTTCTGGAAAAGAGGAAAGCCGTGCTTCGACGGGTCACCGACCGCTCACCCGATCCGTGACGAAAACCCTGGAGCAACAACAGAAGCTTCAGGAGATGATGATTGCAATGGCCGCACTCACTGGGCCAAAAGAAAGCCCGGAGGCATCATCAGAGCAGCGTCACGAACAAGAAACTGATGCTGACTTCTTACGCAGAGTCCTCGAAAAGAAGGACAGAGAAGCCGCAGAGCAAGCGGCTAACATAAAGCAAATGGCGCTCCTCTTCCAAGATATGGTAGGGATGATGCTACAGCCGGACCCTCCAGTTGAAGACCCTCCGATCATTACTGAAGACGATAAAGGAGAGACATCTAATCCGCCTCCGACTCTTTCAACAGCCAAAGATGAAACCATTTCCAAGGCTGCGCTGGATGACTATATAGCTCATCAAATACGGGCTCATCAAGTGGATGAAGCCGCTGCACAAATTGTTAGAACTGGACGACCCTATCCGGGCTGGTATGACCAAATCAGTTACCCGCCGGGATATACGATCCCTAAGTTCCACGTATATAAAGGGACAGGGAACCCACATCAGCATGTCGCTCAATTCAGGGCCTTATGCGGCAATACTGGAGGCGATGATAGACTATTGCTTCGACAATTTGTCGGCAGCTTAGCAGAAACGGCATTCGAATGGTATTCGGAGCTACCTAACGACTCTGTCAAAACATTTGCGGAGATGGAGTTGCTGTTTACACAAAGATTCGCGAGTGCTAGTGAACGCACCCCGATAACAGCACTGATCAACGCCAGGATAAGGCCAGGCGAAACGTGGGTTCAATACGCAACACGATGGCGGAATCTGTGGTCAAAATGCGAACAGCGGATCGAAGAAGCACCTGCGGTAGGTATGTTCGTGGACACTCTTGATCCGCAAGCAACCATCTCACAATTCATGATGTTCTTCAAACCGACCACGTTCCAGGCTTTAATTGATAAGCTAGCCCAGTTAGATCAGATGGGACATAAACCGTCTCCTCCAAAGCCAGACTCCCGAACTGAGAAAGGGAAAGCGATCGCTATTGCCAATATTCAACAACAGCCGAGCAACTTAAAGCCGGTTGTCCGTCGAAACAATATGCGTCCATGCCCATCCCTTGAGGAGAGACTGGGACGTCCTTACTCGTTTCCTCAGGATAAAACGAGAAGACTGTTCGAGCTGGCAGTGCGCAACAGACTCATCAATCTGCCGAGTCCAAAGCGTCCGTTGCAGCCAGGCGATGTCAACGATCCCAATTATTGCCCTTACCACCAAACGGTAAGTCACCCGATCGAGGATTGCTTCGTCTTTAAAGGATGGATCGAAGATCAGTACCTACAAGACAAGTTTGCATTGTCCGAGAAGTGGAAAATAAACCCACCACAACCGTACACCCCAAAGAAGACGGACACACCGGGGGCAACCTGTTCTTTCATTGAAGAAACTCCGTGAGAGGTCGTGCTGTCAGCCAAAACCAAAAGGATGCTGAATGATCTCCAGACATGCCCGGCGATCAGTTGGAAGAACTCGCTAGAACCCCAGATCGTTGAAGGGATGCTGAAGCCGCGCCCAACTCCAAAGATCGATGGTAAAGGCCCCAGCGCTCATACCTGTTGAAGTCAAAATTTGCACCCCGGTTGACCAAGTCAAAGTCAAGGTCAACCCCAAGCCAAATGGGCCCAAGCCCAAGCAAGTGGGCCAATGCCCAGGTCGAGCCCAAACACGAAGCGTCCGGCCTTCCGCCATGCCAACAACAAAAATCATGTAATAAATAATTTTTATGTAATTGTTTATGCATGAATGAAAACAAAATGGCCATAAAGCCAATATTTTGTAAGCCCATGGCTTATGTGCAAAAATGAAATAGCACATGAGCCATGGGATGGCTAAAATGCCATTTTTGTAAAGCCCAAGGGGCTATATGTAAATATGTAAGCCTATATAAGGCAACATGATGAATAAAAAAAACATACACTTTTTCATTCCCCCAAAAACTAGGGTTCTTTGGGCCTCCTGCTCCTTCTCCAAGGTTCTAAACCTTCTCAATTCTTTTGAATTAAATCAAGAGTTTTACTCTTTCTTTTCCAAAACTAAGTAGTTTTCCACCACAAAACCCACAAAGGGGAACTCAGATCTCCCATCAGATCTCAAAAATGAGTGATTTTTAAAATCTCCTACTTCTTGATCTTCAAAATCCGGCCAAACAATAGAAGGAAGAAGAAGAACCCCCTTCATCAGCTTCAAAACATCCCAGGAGTTTAACTCCATACATATATACATAACAAATATTTCCTTTCTGAAGCATAGCTTCTGTTTCTTAGGCTAAAAGCCACTTTTTCTCGCCGGCGCTCAAGCGCAGAGCGCCGACGTGCCGACACGTGGCGCGCTTGCGCTCACGCGCAAGCGCCCGAGCGCAAGTCGCCCCGGTGCCGACACGTGGCGCGCTTGCGCTCAAGCGCAAGCGCTCGAGCGCAAGTCTCCCCCGTGCCGACACTTGGCGCGCTTGCGCCCAAGCGCAAGCGCTCGAGCGCAAGTCTTCCCCGTGCCGACACGTGGCGCGCTTGCGCTCCAGCGCAGGCGCTCAAGCGCAAAGCGCCTACGTGCCGACACGTGGCGCGCTTGCCCTCAAGCGCCCAGCGCTCAAGCGCAGAGCGCCTACGTGCCGACACGTGGCACTCTAGCGCCTGAGCGCACAGCACCTAGACGCACAGCGTCCAAGGTGCTGCCCCCACACATCCTTTGGATGCCTTTTCCCCCTTTCTTTCTTTTATATATATACATATATACATATATATATACATATTTGCACACACACGTGCTCCACGATACTGTCCCTGTTAGAAAAAAAAATTTCTAACGGGGCGCTGCCCCGCACCCCGCAAGGGGGCTGCTAGCCTCCTTGACCCCCAGCCCGCTATCCGAGTAGCGTGACCCCCGTAAAAACTCTGCGTAGCTCCCGATATATCCAAACCCCCCTTTCAAAACACAACACACGTACACTGCACATTGAGTTCGCATGACCAGTTAAACCCGTTAATCGGACGTTCCCTCGCCCCAAAGGCGAGGGGTAATTAACGGCAGCTTAGTCCGCGGCTGCCGGAGATTCGGATCCCTACAATCAATAAACCCCGGCCTACCCTAGGCAAGGGGAATCTGTAGTACGCCTGACAAGCGCGCGCGTATTCCCATCTCAATGGGGTGACGAAAAATACCCTACAGATTCTGGCACGCCCGGTGGGACCAATCTCTCCTCCCATATTTCGGGTTAAGCGTTCATGCGAACTCAATCAATATACATACATGTATTTATACTAAAAATAATGCTTTTTCATGCAGATTTTCAAGCAATCACTTTCCGACGATGTCTTCGATGATGAACTCAGCTCCCGTCTCCTACACGATGAGGATAGACTCTAGGACGGTCCTTCCGGCCAGTCTCGGGCGACAATGGGAGGAGCCGCTGCTACCATTCGGCTCTATCATGTTCATGCCAGTTGGCGCCATCCCAGCTCCTCAAGCCCCGGTGGCAGATAAACCGGTCTCGAAAGGCAAGAGACCAAATGTGGTGATCTCGAGGGCGCCGCAACCCAAACGCAAGTCGGTATCTGAACGACTTTCCTTGGCCCCAACTGGGGGCAAGGCCATCAACACCGACAAAACAACAAGGCCTCTTGAGCAAGCTCCGACGGTGCCCTTGACAACTGCTCGATCGGGTATCTTCTCTAAGCTCCCCATCACTCAGCCTATGGCGGCTTCCCGGAGAGCAGAAGCCTGCCAAGCGCTCAAGGCAGAGAAACTGAGGAAGAAGCGGCTCGGACACAGAGCCAACAAAAGGGCTAGGGCTCCGGCCATGTTAGAATTTATGAATTTCCAAAGCCCGGACCGCTCCGCGAAATCAGCCACCAAAGATAAAGAGATGGCTGGGTACGTAGTCCACACTGTCTACATGGCCGGACAAGAAGAAACGAACCCTCCTCTTCTTCACAGCCATGGTGATGATATGGTTGACGCTACCCAGCATCGACTCGATCTAAATGATGAAGATCCCGCTCACGCCGATAAGCCAGAGGAGCCCGTGGTTCCTACGGAATTGAGCTCAGGCAATAAAGATTACCCGGTTGTCATAGCCGGAACTACAGAACAAGCATTATTCCAATGGCTTCAAAGGCAATTTCAGGACAGGGATGAGAAGATGGCCGAGGTCTATTCCAAAGTCGACGAGCTGGCAAACGTCGTGGCAGATCTCGCGACCCAAGTCGCCCGATTGCAATTACAGCAGAATCAAATTTTGGCTCATGAGCCAGGGATTGATACCCGGGGGCAGCCAACTGATATCCCTTTCAACCTAAAAGCGGAGCGCCTTCGCGAAAAACGGCCGCAATCAGCCTCCAGTCCCTCCGATACATACGCCGGGGGGGATCGCCTCTGAAAGAGAAGCTGGAAAAGGTCTATTCCTTCAAGAGGGAAAAGGTCCACAAGATATTTAGGGACGCCCTAAGAAACAGTCTACAACTGCCAGAATCAAAGAGACCGCAAGAAGAGAATATGACCGACGACCCAAAATATTGCCCTTATCACAGGGTGATAGGTCATGCCATTGAGGACTGCTTTGTCTTCAAAGATTGGGTCGAAAGGCAATACAAGATGGGAGAGATAGAACTGTCTAAAGGCGTGTTAGTGAACAGTCAAGCTACGATCGCCGATTTCATGCAAATGGAGACCGAAGCCTTTCGGGAACCTAATCCTCCCAGACATGTGCCTCGAGGACCAGCATCAGCAAAGGCACCTACTCCAATGGAGAGAAAGAAGAAGGTATACTCCTTCAGGAGGGATGAAGTCCGCAAAATATTCATGGACGCCTTGAACAACGGTCTGCAACTGCCTGTTCCAAAGAAGCCACAGGAAATGAACATGACCGGCAATCCTATATACTGCCCATATCATAGAGTGGTGGGTCATACCATCGAAGACTGCTATATTTTCAAAGATTGGGCAGAGGACCAATATAAGCTTGGAAAAACCTCACAATCCTCGGATGTATCGGCAAGCCACAGAGCTAGGTCATCAACACAGCTCCGCCAAGATCAAAATTCAAGGAGCTGGGATAAGCAAAAAGGACCACCACGTTGTTAAACTGGGAACAGCTGACCACCACGTCATTAAACTGGGAACAATCGACCTCTAAGTCGTTAAACTGGGAATGTAAAAATATACATATATATATATATATATATATATATGTAAATAAAAAAATGTGTAAATAAAAGAAAAATAGAGAAAAGCCGAAATGATGGGGCAACTCGCAATAAAAATTAGAGAGTAAAAATTAAAATGAAATAAAGCCGAAATGATGGGGCAACCGCGAATAAAAGCCGAAATGATAGGGCAATCGCAATCCTCGCGATAAAAAAGCTGAAAGGATAGAGCAATCGCGGTAAAATAAAAACAAAAAAAAACAAACACAAACAAACATTCAAATTTCCAAAATTCTTCCGGCCCTACGGTTAGTCCCCAAATTGACTACCGTATACAATCCATAGGCTCAAATAATTCTCATCATACCTATGCCCCTGGATAGACCTCTAAGTCTTTAAACTGGAAACAGATGACCTCCAAGTCGTTAAACTGGAAACAGATGACCTCCAAGTCGTTAAACTGGAAACAGATGACCTCTACGTCGTTAAACTGGAAATAGACCTCTAAGTCTTTAAACTGGAAACAGACGACCTCTACGTCGTTAAACTGGAGACAGATGACCACTACGTCTTTAAACTGGAAACAGATGACCTCTACGTCTTTAAACTGGAAACAGATGACCGCTAAGTCGTTAAACTGGGCACAATAGACCCCTAAGTCGTCAAACTGGAAACAGATGACCTCCAAGTCGTTAAACTGGAAACAGATGACCTCTACGTCGTTAAACTGGAAATAGACCTCTAAGTCTTTAAACTGGAAACAGACGACCTCTACGTCGTTAAACTGGAGACAGATGACCTCTACGTCTTTAAACTGGAAACAGATGACCTCTACGTCTTTAAACTGGAAACAGATGACCGCTAAGTCGTCAAACTGGGCACAATAGACCCCTAAGTCGTCAAACTGGAAACAGATGACCTCCAAGTCGTTAAACTGGAAACAGATGACCTCTACGTCATTAAACTGGAAATAGACCTCTAAGTCTTTAAACTAGAAACAGACGACCTCTACGTCGTTAAACTGGAGACAGATGACCTCTACGTCTTTAAACTGGAAACAGATGACCTCTACGTCTTTAAACTGGAAACAGATGACCTCTACGTCTTTAAACTGGAAAGAACTGACCGCTAAGTCGTTAAACTGGGCACAATAGACCCCTAAGTCGTTAAACTAGAAACAGATGACCTCCAAGTCGTTAAACTGGAAACAGATGAGCTCTACGTCTTTAAACTGGAAGCAGAAGACCTCTAAGTCGTTAAACTGGAAACAGATGACCTCTACGTCGTTAAACTGGAAACAGATGACCTCTACGTCGTTAAACTGGAGATAGATGACCTCCAAGTCGTTAAACTGGAAACAGATGACCTCTACGTCGTTAAACTGGAAATAGACCTCTAAGTCTTTAAACTAGAAACAGAAGACCTCTACGTCGTTAAACTGGAGACAGATGACCTCTACGTCTTTAAACTGGAAACAAATGACCTCTACGTCTTTAAACTGGAAACAGATGACCGCTAAGTCGTTAAACTGGGCACAATAGACCTCTAAGTCTTTAAACTGGAAACAGACGACCTCTACGTCGTTAAACTGGAGACAAATGACCTCTACGTCTTTAAACTGGAAACAGATGACCTCTACGTCTTTAAACTGGAAACAGATGACCGCTAAGTCGTTAAACTGGGCACAATAGACCCCTAAGTCGTTAAACTGGAAACAGATGACCTCCAAGTCATTAAACTGGAAACAGATGACCTCTACGTCTTTAAACTGGAAACAGACGACCTCTAAGTCTTTAAACTGGAAACAGCAGACCTCTAAGTCTTTAAACTGGAAACAGCAGACCTCTAAGTCGTTAAACTGGAAACATATGACCTCTAAGTCGTTAAACTGGAAATAGATAGACCTCTAAGTCGTTAAACTGGAAATAGATAGACCTCTAAGTCTTTAAACTGGAGACAGATGACCTCTACGTCTTTAAACTGGAAACAGATGACCTCTACGTCTTTAAACTGGAAACAGATGACCTCTACGTCTGTAAACTGGAAACAGATGACCGCTAAGTCGTTAAACTGGGCACAATAGACCCCTAAGTCGTTAAACTGGAAACAGATGACCTCCAAGTCGTTAAACTGGAAACAGATGACCTCTACGTCGTTAAACTGGAGACAGATGACCTCTACGTCTTTAAACTGGAAACAGATGACCACCACGTCGTTAACTGGAAACAGTCGACCTCTAAGTCATTAAACTGGGAACGAGGGAAATCCACTCATGTGTCCTCACGATACATGAGGAGAACAAACCTTTGTGGGATCCTTACGAGTCACAAAGGAAAAACACACTTAGGAGTCCTCACGACTCCTAAGGAGAAAATACACCCGCGGGATCCTTACGACTCGCAGGGAGAAAATGCTTTTATGGGACCCTCACGGCCCATAAAATTGAAAAGTCTTAGGTGACAAGGATCTAAACCTGTCTCCTACGCCATCGCTCCCCAATCCCCAAGTGGCGAATGATGAGTCGCTCCTGGTACCATATTCCAGTGCAGCGATGCAGACGCCAACCAAATTCCAAATCCCATACCCCAACGGCGAATGATGAGTCGCTCCTAGTACCACATTCCAGTGCAGCGATGCAGACGCCAACAAAGTCCTGAAATTTTTCTGGCCCTACGGTCTGGATCATACATCCTGCAAAACCGTATACAATCCACGGGCGTAAAACAATCCCGATCTCTCCAAAAAAAAAGAAAAGAAAAAGAAAAGAAAGAAGAACGGTATGTCCATAAGCAAAACAGGCACGGGTGAAAACCCGAAAGGGCTCCGTGAGTAAAAACAGCAGGATTGCCGGCGAGTTTGTGAAAACCCGAAAGGGCGCAAACTCGTAAAAAAAAAAAGAAACGAAATGCACTCGCAAAGTCCTCTCGACTTTGTGAGGAGAAAATTCCCGCGTGAGATCCCTACGACTCACAAAGGAGCAACACACTTAGGAGTCCCCACGACTCCTAAGGAGAAAATACACCTGCGGGATCCTCATGACCCGTAGGGAGAAAATGCTTTGTGAGACCCTTATGGCCCACAAAATGGAAAAGCCTTAGGTGATAGGGATCTAAACCTGTCTCCTAAGCCACCAATTCCCAAATCCTCTCGGGGTAAATGATGAGTTGCTCCTGGCATCATTCCAGTGCAGCAATGCAAATGCCGACAAAAAAAATCCCAAAATCCTCTCGGGGAAAATGATGAGTTGCTCCTGGCATTATTCCAGTGCAGCAATGCAGATGCCAAACAAAAAAAAAAACAATTCCCACATCCTCTCAAGACAGATGATGATTCGCTCCTGGTACCATATTCTAGTGTAGCGATGCTGATGTCAACCCAAATCAAATCAAACCAATAACCTCTATGGCGGAATCATGCTCCGTCCCAGAATTTACCCCGTGTCGAAATCATGCTTCGCCTCTGGATATCTACCTTCCCTGCCGGAATTATGCTCCGCCTCGGACTCAAATCAACCCGACACTCCGTGCCGGGGAAAAGTCGATCAGCGACACTCGGTGCCGGGGAAAAGTCAACCCACGACACTCTGCGCCGGGGAAAAGTACATCAGCGACACTCCGTGCCGGGGAAAAGTCAACCCGACACTCCGTGCCGGAGAAAAGTCCATCAGCGACACTCCGTGCCGGGAAAAAGTCAACCCGACACTCCGCGCCAGGGAAAAGTCGATCAGCGACACTTCGTGCCGGGGAAAAGTCAACCCGACACTCCGCGCCGGGGAAAAGTCGATCAGCGACACTCCGTGCCGGGGAAAAGTCGACCAGCGACACTCCGTGCCGGGGAAAAGTCGACCAGCGACACTCCGTGCCGGGGAAAAGTCGATCAGCGACACTCCGTGCCGGGAAAAAGTCGATCAGCGACACTCCGTACCGGGAAAAAGTCAACCCGACACTCCGCGCCGGGGAAAAGTTGATCAGCGACACTCCGTGACGGGGAAAAGCCAACCCGACACTCCGCGCCGGGGAAAAGTCGATCAGCGACACTCCGTGCCGGGGAAAAGTCAACCCGCGACACTCCGCGCCGGGAAAAAGTCCATCAACGACACTCTGTGCCGGGAAAATGTCAACCCGACACTCCGCGCCGGGGAAAAGCCCACCAGCGACACTCCATGCCGGGGAAAAGTCCCCCGACACTCCGCGCCGGGGAAAAATCGATCAGCGACACTCCGTGCTGGGGAAAAGTCAACCCGACACTCCGCGCCGGGGAAAAGTCGATCAGCGACACTCCGTGCCGGGGAAAAATCAACCCGACACTCCGCGCCGGGGAAAAGTCCATCAGCGACACTCCGTGACGGGGAAAAGTCAACCAGCGACACTCCGCTCCGGGGAAAAGTCAACCCGACACTCCGCGCCGGGTAAAAGTCGATCAGCGACACTCCGTGCCGGGGAAAAGTCGAACAACGACACTCCGTGCCGGGGAAACGTCAAGCAGACACTCCGTGCCGGGGACACGTCAGCAAGCGACACTCTGCATCGGGGAAACGTCCAACACAAACACTCCGCATCAGGGAAACATCCAACAACGACACTCCGCCTCGGGGAAACGTCGACCAGCGACACTCCGTGCCGGGGACACGTCTACCAAATCGCTCCGGATCAGAGCGTCGACCGTCTATGTCGCAAAAAGGACAGTGCAGGCTCCCGCAAACTGGGAACCCAATTCGCTTCGTAACAGAGCGTCGACCTTCTATGTCGCAAAAAGGGCAGTGTAGGCTCCCGCAAACTGGGAACCCAAATCGCTTCGTAACAGAGCGTCGACCGTCTAGGTCGTAAAAAAGGCAGTGCAGGCTTCCTACAAAGCAGGAACCAGATCACTCCGGGCCAGGGAAACGTCTACCACGGACACTCCATCTCGGAGACGCGTCAAGTGTCGACCGTCCACGTCGTAAAAAGGGCAGTGCATCCCAAAGAGTGGGAAACAAGGCAAGTCGCCTCCACGTGAAAGATAATCCATCAATTTCATGCACACGACTCACATATGTGGTGTGCATTTATTGATGGGGGCACTTTGTTGAAGTCAAAATTTGCACCCCGGTTGACCAAGTCAAAGTCAAGGTCAACCCCAAGCCAGATGGGCCCAAGCCCAAGCAAGTGGGCCAATGCCCAGGTCGAGCCCGAACACGAAGCGTCCGGCCTTCCGCCATGCCAACAACAAAAATCATGTAATAAATAATTTTTATGTAATTGTTTATGCATGAATGAAAACAAAATGGGCATAAAGCCAATATTTTGTAAGCCCATGGCTTATGTGCAAAAATGAAATAGCACATGAGCCATGGGATGGCTAAAATGCCATTTTTGTAAAGCCCAAGGGGCTATATGTAAATATGTAAGCCTATATAAGGCAACATGATGAATAAAAAAAACATGCACTTTTTCATTCCCCCAAAAACTAGGGTTCTTTGCGCCTCCTGCTCCTTCTCCAAGGTTCTAAACCTTCTCAATTCTTTTGAATTAAATCAAGAGTTTTACTCTTTCTTTTCCAAAACTAAGTAGTTTTCCACCACAAAACCCACAAAGGGGAACTCAGATCTCCCATCAGATCTCAAAAAGGAGTGATTTTTAAAATCTCCTACTTCTTGATCTTCAAGATCCGGCCAAACAACAGAAGGAAGAAGAAGAACCCCCTTCATCAGCTTCAAAACATCCCAGGAGTTTAACTCCATACATATATACATAACAAATATTTCCTTTCTGAAGAATAGCTTCTGTTTCTTAGGCTAAAAGCCACTTTTTCTCGCCGGCGCTCAAGCGCAGAGCGCCCACGTGCCGACACGTGGCGCGCTTGCGCTCAAGCGCAAGCGCCCGAGCGCAAGTCGCCCGCGTGCCGACACGTGGCGCGCTTGTACCCAAGCCAAGCGCCCGAGCGCAAGTCACCCACGTGCCGACACGTGGCGCGCTTGCGCCCAAGCGCAAGCGCTCGAGCGCAAGTCTCCCCCGTGCCGACACGTGGCGCGCTTGCGCTCCAGCGCAGGCGCTCAAGGGCAAAGCGCCTGCATGCCGACACGTGGCGCGCTTGCCCTCAAGCGCCCAGCGCTCAAGCGCAGAGCGCCCACGTGGCACTCTAGCGCCTGAGCGCACAGCACCTAGACGCACAGCGCCTAAGGTGCTGCCCCCACACATCCTTTGGATGCCTTTTCCCCCTTTCTTTCTTTTATATATATACATATATACATATATACATATATATACATATTTGCACACACACGTGCTCCACGACACTGTCCCTGTTAGAAAAAAAATTCTGCGTGGACCCCCGTAAAAACTCTGCGTGGCTCCCGATATATCCAAACCCCCCTTTCAAAACACAACATACGTACACTGCACATTGAGTTCGCATGACCAGTTTAACCCGTTAATCGGAGGTTCCCTCACCCCAAAGGCGAGGGGTAATTAACGGCAGCTTAGTCCGTAGCTGCCGGAGATTCGGATCCCCACAATCAATAAACCCCGGCCTACCCTAGGCAAGGGGAATCTGTAGTACGCCTGACAAGCGCGCGTATTCCCATCTCAATGGGGTGACGAAAAACACCCTACAATACCCAGCCGTCAAAGTCTTCGAAGAAGAAGAAGACCAAAAAGCCCTTGCAGCCTGGTGACAAGCGCACGGACATGCAAAAACAGATTGACGCGCTGGAAGAGTATAACCAGAAGGCGCGGATTCCAATCACGCTCCAAGAGTTTCTCAGCCACGTCCTCAAGGACGAAAACGATGGAGATGACTCATCAGATGAATCTGAGGACTACGTAGCAAGTTGTCATGTGATCTCTCACTCCTTGATAGATGATAAAGAGGCTCCTTGCACCGAGAAACCGGGGGCGGATCCTAAACCAGAACTTCTGTGGCCGTCAGACGAGATGATCGATGCCTTCCTGAATGAGATTCGTCTGAAAAGTAAAGCCGACCGGGAGCGTGAGATGGCCATATTTGAAAAAGCCAAACGCCGGCGACTGGACAAAAGGGTCGAAACACTCCCACCAGATCAAAGTACATCCGCCGCAAATGAAAGCAGGATCAAGACAAGGAAACGATTCGCCAAAGCCATATCAATGGGGATGAGGCCGCCCTCTTTCAGAGAAAATTCTCCTGGTGGTATACATTTTGATGAAACGGACGTACACCCCAACTTCTGCTTATATCATCAGAGGATCGCACATCCTACTGAAGACCGCAACTCCTTTAAGTGTTGGTGGCAAGGATATGTCGCTCATAGATAACACGTCAATAGAATAAAGCGGGAAGCTCGTAGACAGCGAAAAAATACGACAGATGAGCATAAAAGAGTTGCCGGCAATTGTCATAGGGACGAGCCCGGGGGATCACGAGTTCTCACCTTTGGAAGCGATTCTGACGAAGAAGCCGCCCTCAACCCTCTCTTCAAGGAATTCATTTCTAAAACAAAAGAATTGGAGAGTTGCGAGAACGTTCAGCCGTACAATCTCACGCTACCTGGAAAGAATCTCGGACCCGCAAACGACGGAGCAAACGAAATGAGAAAGGAAAAGGAAAAAACGGCCTTTGTTGCCAACACTCAACAACAGCCGAGTAACCCGAGAACGTTTTGTCGTCAAAACAACAAGCCGCGATACCTCAATGAGAAGTTGAAACATCCTTACTCGTTTCCCAAAGATAAAACAAAGAGATTGTTCGAGCTAGCAGTGCGCAGCGGGCTCATCACTCTGCCAGATCCAAAACGTCCATTGCAACCAGGTGACGTTAACAATCCTAACTATTGTCCCTACCACAGAGTAATGGGTCACCCACTCGAAAATTGCTACGTCTTCAAAAACTGGGTTGAAGACCAATACCAACAGGGCAAGTTCGCGCTGTCCGAAAACTGGAAGGTGAGCCAGCCACAACCACATGCTCCGAAAAAGATGGATATGCCGGGGGCATCATGCTCATTCATAGAGAAAGCCCAACGGACCACTACGTCCTAAAACTGGATAATAGTCCGAAACTTAGTTAAACTAACAACGGACCACTACGTCCTAAAACTGGATATGGACCGAAACGTCCTTAAACTAACGGCGGACCGCAATGCCCTAAAACTTAAAAATGACCGAAACGTCGTTAAACTACTCCCAACCCGCAGCATCTTCAGGTTGACGTGGTAAAAAAAACGGTACGTCCACAAGCGAAATGGGCACGGATGAAAACCCGAAAGGGTTCCGTGAGTAAAAACAGCAGGGCTACCGGCGAGTGTTCGTGAAAACCCGAAAGGGCGCGACCTCGTTAAAAAAAACGGTACGTCCACAAGCGAAATGGGCACGGATGAAAACCCGAAAGGGCTCCATGAGTAAAAACAGCAGGGATACCGGCGAGTGTTCGTGAAAACCCGAAAGGGCGCGACCTCGTTTAAAAAAAAACCGTATGTCCATAAGCGAATTGGGCACGGATGAAAACCCGAAAGGGCTCCGTGAGTAAAAACAGCAGGGCTACCAGCGAGTGTTTGTGAAAACCCGAAAGGGCGCAACCTCGTTAAAGACACTTACAGGGTCCTCTCAACCTTCTAAGGAGAAACCACCCGCGTGAGATCCTTACGACTCACAGGGAAGCAACACACTTAGGGATCCTCACGATTCCTAAGGAGAAGTTACACTTGCGAGATCCTCACGACTCGTAAGGAGAACTCTCTTATGGGACCCTCACGGCTCATAAGATTTGAAAGTCTTAAGTTACAGAGACCTGAACCTGTTCTTAAGCAACCCACACAACCTTCGATATGGCCCTACAAGTGGCTCAATACTGACCCTTGTATACAATCCACGGGCACCAATGAACATTTCCCTAATCAAGTCCCACCCGTGACTGGGGATATGTCTATACGGTGAACAACCTTTGTAAGTCCTCTCGACTTATAAGGAGAAAACCCTTTTGTAAGATCCTTACGACTTACAGGGGAACATACACTTAGGAGTCCTCACGATTCCTAAGGAGAAAACGCACCTGCGAGATCCTCACGACTCGTAGGGAGAAATACCTTTGTGAGACCCTTACGGCTCATGAAGTCAAAAGCCTTAGTCGACAGGATCCTAACCCTGTTTGCTAAGCCACCTTTGTTCAACATCGACAGAGGCAAATGATGATACGCTCCTGGCAATATCCCAGTCGTAGCGATGCTAATGCCTAAACCGATATCAAATTCCAAGTCCTTTTACGGCAAATGATGATTCGCTCCTGGCAATATTCCAGTCGCAGCGATGCTGATGCCAAGATTGGTACCAGATCCCAAATCCCCTACTCGCGAGAAAAAAATCAGCGAGCCGAAAAAAATGCATATGAAATAGCCGAAATGATGGGGCAACTTGCAACAAAATCAGCAAGTAAAAATGTATGCATGAAAAATAGCCGAAATGATTGGGCAACTCGCAATAAAAAGCAGCGAATAAAAATGAAATAAATAGCCGAAATGATTGGGCACCGCGAAAAATAGCCGAAATGATAGGGCAATCGCGACCTTCGCGATATAAAAGCTGAAATGATAGAGCATCGCGGAAAAAGAAATAAAAAAAAGTTTTAATTTATGCCCTACAAGTGATGTTCCATCACACCCTGTATACAATCCAAGGGCGTAAACAGAAAAGGGATCATGCTTCTCCCCTAGGTTTCACCATAAGAAAGAAGCTAAATCTCGACGGGCCACAAGCGACCTAGAGATCATCCCAACACTCGTCCCGTAATGATGGACACGACTTCAAGCGAAATGGAACAGCGGCAACTCCCAGTTCCATGGCTCGGCGATATCCTGATCACCGAAAAGTCAAATCCCAATTCCGTGAAATACGAATACAATCAATGAAATTCCTGGTTACGTGGAACGCGGATAACATCACCCTTTGACCCCGTGGAAAACGTCCAGAGCGAATCCTTGTCCTCGCAGAGCACGGCAGTGAACCCGTGTGAAGCATCCAGAGCGGAGCCTAGTCCTCGCCTAACGCGGCAGTGAACCCGTGTGAAGCATCTAGTGCAAAATTCCTGGTCACGTAGAACGCGGATAACGTCACTCTTTGACCCCGTGGAAAACGTCCAGAGCGGATCCTGGTCCTCGCAGAGCACGGCAGTGAACCCGTGTGAAGCATCCAGAGCGGAGCCTAGTCCTCGCCTAACACGGCAGTGAACCCGTATGAAGCATCTAGTGCAAAATTCCTAGTCACGTGGAGCGCGGATAACGTCACTCTTTGACACCGTGGAAAACGTCCAGAGCGGATCCTGGTCCTCGCAGAACACGGCAGTGAACCCGTGTGAAGCATCCAGAGCGGAGCCTAGTCCTCGCCTAACGCGGCAGTGAACCCGTATGAAGCATCTAGTGCAAAATTCCTGGTCACGTGGAATACGGGTAACGTCACTCTTTGACCCCGTGGAAAACGTCCAGAGCGGATCCTGGTCCTCGCAGAACATGGCAGTGAACCCGTGTGAAGCATCCAGAGCGGAGCCTAGTCCTCGCCTAACGCGGCAGTGAACCCGTGTGAAGCATCTAGTGCGAAATTCCTGGTCACGTGGAACACGGATAACGTCACTCTTCGACCTCGTGGAAAACGTCCAGAGCGGATCCTGGTCCTCGCAGAACACGGCAGTGAACCCGTGCGAAGCATCCAGAGCGGAGCCTAGTCCTTGCCTAACGCGGCAGTGAACCCGTGTGAAGCATCTAGTGCAAAATTCCTGGTCACGTGGAACGCGGATAACGTCACTCTTCGACCCCTTGGGAAACATCCAGAGCGGATCCTGGTCCTCACACCAACATGGAGTGATCACCACCACGACATTCGTCTCGATACAGCAGACGCGATACCAGCAAACGAAGCGAAGGCCAAATTCCTAGCTTCAGGGTCTTGACGGCAAGTCATATAAAGCCTGAAAGACAATCGGAGATCATCCCACACCAGCGCGGAGTGGTCACCACCTCGACGTTCGTCTCGATACAGCAGATGAAATGTCATCCCAACGTTCTTCCCCCAGCAGGATTCGGAAGCGACAAAGCAAACGAAGCGAAGGCCAAATTCCTAGCTTCAACGTCTTGACGGTAAGTCATATAAAACCGGAAAGACAAACAGAGATCATCCAACATGGAGTGGTCACCACCACGACATTCGTCTCGATACAGCAGACGAAATGTCACTACAGCATCCTTCCTCCAACAGGATCCGGACACACCAAAGAAAACGAAGCGAAGGCCAAATTCCTAGCTCCAGGGTCTTAACGATAAGTCATATAAAACCGTAAAGACAATCGGAGATTATCTCGCACCAGTGCAGAATGGTCACCACCTCGACGTTCGTCTCGACACAGCAGACGCAACATCACCAAAAGGAGTCACGGCAAAATCCCTGGTTCCAAACCTCGACAGTTCACCAGCAACCTAGAGACAACCATGACATTCGTCTCGATACAGCAGACGTGATGCCAGCAAACGAAGTAAAGGCCAAATTCCTAGCTTCAGGGTCTTAACGGCAACTCATATAAAGCCTGAAAGACTATCGGAGATCATCCCACACCAGCGCGGAGTGGTTATGACTCATCGGGGCTCTCCAAAATGAGCCTAACCTCAAGTAAAAAGCGGCATGGCAAATTCCTAGCGCTTGCTCTTCCAACGGTCAAACTGCAAAGGAGGATTGCTTGAAGACGTCTTGTCCAGCCCCCGAAGGGATCAGAGACACGGCAGTCGCAGGGCTACTCGAACGGCACGATTGCCTATCGAGGAATATATCAGCTCATGCGACGGTACGACGGCCAAAACCCTAAGTACCACAGACCCTAACGGACTTCTATCGTAAAGAGCAGAGGTTAACTGTGACGTTAGGGTATTCTTGCGAGATCTGCTCGATCCGTTTCGACTTGTGAGGAAATTGATGTCTTTGCGAGATTTTCTCGATTCGTCTCGACTCGTGAGATAAAGCCTTAGGCAGTGGGGATTAAAAAACCTGTTTTCTAAGCACCGGGATCCTGCAAGTTGGCCCAAAACGGTCTCTTGCATACTATCCACGGGTCACACTCTCCAAAGTCGAATCTCGACAAGGAGGGAAATAACCGCTTACGGGTCCTCTCGACTCATAAGAGGGAAAATTCTCTTATAAGATCCTTACGACTTATAAGAGAAAACACACTTAGGAATCCTCACGACTCCTAAGGAGAAAATACACCTACGAGATCCTCACGACTCGTAGGGAGAAAAGTCTTTATAAGACCCTCACGGCTCGTAAAGTTGAAAAGTCTTAGGTGGCAGATCCTAACCCTGTCTCCTAAGCCATCACTGCCGTACAAAGAGGTTAAGATGGACCATCTATGAGCCACACTTGCCAAAGCTACGTGCCACTGAAATGGAGAACTTACTCATGAGCATATAAACTATTTCCCGCCAGAGTAAGACATAAAGAGATAGAAGGGTGCGGCTCATGGAGTTAAGGGTTTGGAACTATATCTCTTAAGAGTCAAGATTTGAGTCAATGATAAATGACGACGCTTGTGTCCGCTCGTTATCTTCTCAGATCAAGATTCTGAAAGTTATATACCAACCCGAAACTGGTCATACGCTATGCATTACTCTGCACTACTTCACCCACGTACATACTTACGTGGGCAAAGTAGGGGGGCATTTGTTCCCGCCAAAAATTTCTGCGCAAAGGAGTCCATGGTATCAAATGGCAGCGATACGCTTAAGGAAATGTGAACCAGTATCTTCCATCCTGTATTTTGATAAACTCCCGAAGGAGGAACAACTAAATTCTGATGATACTAGAAGCATCTCGAAAAACCCTTCGATTTGATATATTATGGGCTTCATAATTCATTCGGGATCAAAAGTTATGGGCAAATATGTTATGCGCTGTTCCCTGATTAAAAATCAGGAATTATCTCAATGAGGTATCACGTGCTCACACGTGACCAATGGACACGTCTTGACACGTGATGGTTAAAGCAGCGGCAAAGGACAGAGCGCAGAAGAGGAGCCCATTCAGGGGGTCACGTGCTCACACGTGACCAAAGGTCACGTGGCAACACGTGACTGGCTGTAAAAGCCTTGCTGTTCAACAGAATTAAATTCTAAAAAAAAGATCATTTAAATCTCTCCAAATAGAATTAAAATTCTAAAAGTTTCTAAATCTTTCCAAATGGAAAAGGATTATGGGGACCGTTGGATTAAAGATCCAAGGGTGATTAAAAATCATCAATTTATGGAAAAATCTTAAATAAGGAAAGATCTCCCCAAATCTCACCGAAATAACAAACAGAATATCTTTGGATCTAAAATCCAACGGTGAATAAAATTCACTGAATGATCTAAAGGATCATATTAATTATGAAATCAAATCAAATCTTTTAATGAGAGATTTGCTAAACAAATTGATTCTTTTCCTTCTCCTATAAATAGGAGCCAAGAAAAGAAGAGAGGGGATCGATCTTTTTGGAGAGAAAAACAGAGAGAGGAGAATTTAATTCTCAAGAGGGAAGAAAAGAAAGGAGAATTTAATTCTCAACAAAGAAAACCCTAGGTAAGAAAAGAGAGGCTTAAAAAGAGAATTTAATTCTCAAAAAAGAGTTTA
The DNA here is from genome assembly GCA_030015575.1 of Agapanthus africanus. Taxonomy (NCBI): domain Eukaryota; kingdom Viridiplantae; phylum Streptophyta; class Magnoliopsida; order Asparagales; family Amaryllidaceae; genus Agapanthus; species Agapanthus africanus. The sequence continues at coordinate 942,985,691 of CM057338.1, read as the reverse complement.
ACTCTTAGATAAAGAAAAGAACTTAGTTCTTTCTCTGGTGGAGGATCTGCAAAGTGCACATCTCCCCATGAATTGAGAATTTAATTATCATTGGGTTGAGGTCCAGCCATGCAGATCCAAAACATAGAGGAGGAATTAAGTTTTGAGAATTCGATTCTCACAAAATTATAGGAATTTAATTCCTTTGGGATAAAATTAGGGTTTAACCCTATGTTATAGGAATTTAATTCCTTCAAACATGGACAGAACTAGGGTTTAACCCTCTATGGGAATTTAATTCTCCCAAACTAATTGGAATTTAATTCCTACAGAATCATAATTAGGGTTTTACCCTAAAAAAGAATTTAATTCTTTCACAATAGGAATTTAATTCCTCCAGAATCAAAATTAGGGTTTTACCCTAAATAAGAATTTAATTCTTAAAGATAAGGAGAATTCAATTCTTAAAAGATCTCTGTTCATGAAAAGAACTAGGGTCACGTGCCCCACGTGACCCCTGAACAGATCCCCCAAAATGAGAAGAGGAAAGCTTTGAGGCAACGCCTCACGTGCTCCCACGTGACCCTCATTATATATGGAACAAAAGCAAAGGCAGAAACAATTCTGGGCGCTCTCACGTGACACCACGTGACCCCTAATAAATGTTCTAATAAATCAGGGCATGAGTATACATCACGTGCCCACACGTGATGGCTATGAAAATTAAAAGTGTTTAACACTTGTTTGCAGAACAAAATAAAGAGGATCTAGCCCCACTTTTTGATGCCATCACGTGCTCCACGTGACCCCCGAAACACAGAAAGAAAAAGCAAAAGAAATAAAGGCCTTGGGCGCTCTCACGTGCTCCCACGTGACCCCTTGGCTGATACTCTAACAATCAGCGCACTAATCCTCCTCACGTGGCAGCACGTGATGCTCCAAAGAAAACATAAAAAGTGTTTAACGCTTACTTACAGAACGAAGAAAAGGAGATCTGGCTCCACATTTAGGGCGCCCTCACGTGTCTCCACATGACCCCTAATGAGCATTCTAACAGACCAGAGCGGGGGTCTCCATCACGTGCTCACACGTGATGGCCGTCAGAATTAAAAGAGTTAAACACTGATCTACAGAATAAAATAAGGGAAATCAGGGCGCTCTCACGTGTCCACACGTGACCCCTCTCTCCTTAGTATTTAACACTAATCTGAAGACTTTGTTCCCAGTGTTTAACACTGATTTGCTTTAGTGTTAAACACTAATTTGAAATCTCTGATTACCAGTGTTTAACACTGATTTTCTTTAGTGTTTAACACTAATTTGAAAGCCCTGTTGCTAGTGTTTAACACTGATTATCTTTTAGTGTTTAACACTAACTTGTTAATCTTATTCCCAGTGTTCAACACTGTTGACCTCTAGTGTTTAACACTAGCTTTAGCCCAATTGGCTAAGTTTCTAGAGGCAAAGCCTCTCCTTCAATGGACCAACAGAGAGCCAATATTTCAAACACAATTGGACTTAGCCCAAACTGGCCATAAGTCCTCAAATCATCTTGAACTGAGCACATCTGCTCTTTCAACCAACTCATTGATTCGAGGGTACATCTCTGAACTCCTCTGACATCTGTCATTGTAATCCTTCAACGTCGTCAGAGAGGTGACGGGTCCCGACAACCACACAACAATACGGACTGTGGGGTCCTTAAACTCATGGACTTATGCGTCCTTAAACTCATGGACTGTGGGGTCCTTAAACTCATGGACTTATGCGTCCTTAAACTCATGGACTTATGCGTCCTTAAACCTATATTCGTCCCCAAACGGGAACATGGACCACCATGTCCCTAAACTGGAGGTGGACCACCATGTCCCTAAACTGGCAATGGACCCCTATGTCCCTAAACTGGAACAATAGAGCCAATTGCTCTTTTGTCGGATCTAAACGATCCCGTTAAGTCGATCTTAGTCCCAAACTGGACTAACGTATCCTTAACAACCGTTTAAGTTGATCTTAGCCTCAAATATGGTTAACGTATCCTTAAATCTTCAAACAGACTTTAGTCCCAAATTGGACTACAGATCCCCTAATCAACTTCGGTTCAAGTGTACATCTCTGAACTCCTTTGACATTTGTCGTTGTAATCCTTCAACGTCGTCAGAGAGGTGATGGGTCCCAACAGCCATACATTAAATGGACCCCTATGTCCCTAAACTGGAACAATAGAGCCAATTGCTCTTTTGTCGGATCTAAACGATCCCGTTAAGTTGATCTTAGTCTCAAATTGGACTAACGAATCCTTAACAAACGTTTGAGTTGATCTTAGCCTCAAATATGGCTAACGTATCCTCAAACCAAAACCCCAAACCCAAATCTAAGAAAATACGGATTTGGACTAATCCACGTCCTACGAGCGACGACATAACTCAGTCTCCGTATACAATCCACGGGCAACCACAAACAAAACAAACACCCACGACACGAAGTGACCAGCTGGAGAAGGAGAAAGTTGTTACCGCGATCCGGTAGCGTAATTAACTGCAGGGGCTTGCGCCTGCAGGGAAGAGCGTCCCCACAATCAAAAACCCCTCAGACGAGGGAGAATCTGACGAAGTCTGCTATATCGGCCGTATCCGATTAAACCTTCGATACACGGTGCCATAAATCAACTTGGCATCTTCGGAGAGGTGGACGGATAGCACCAATTAGCATCTGCCCCGAACCTCAGGCAAGACGACCATGTCTCGGCCGCCGTTCGGAGGGGAACATACCCATATCACAAGACCGCGAGAATTCGTAATGAAATTAACCAATTTTCCCAGCTTCCTTCCGAACCTTTTTGGAAGTGTTTCGAACGATTTAAGGACCTTCTTGTTTAGTGCCCTCACCACGGTATCGAGAGATGGCAATTTTGCCAAACTTTATACGAAGGACTGAACCCAGCAACTAAGCAGTTGCTGGAAACCATCTGTCAAGGTCACTTCCTTACAAAATCTGACGAGGAAGCTTGGCAATTTCTCGACGATCTTTCTGAACAAATGCTTTAGTGGGAAAGCACTAGACAGACCGCTTCGTCCACTTCATCTACTTCATCCGGTCCGTCTAGGGCAGGTGTTCATCAACTTGACATGTTAATTGCAATGAAAGCAGAAATGGCCGCAATTATACGTAAACTAGAAGCAATTGAGAGCAAATTCTCATCGCCTTCTCCTGCCCCCGCTTTACCCCCTCACACTATATGCGCTTGCTGTTCGGATCCGTCCTATTTGACTGAAGAGTGTCTTTACAACCCATCTGCTCAAGGACAGGATCAAGTCAATGTTGCCATTCAGCAAAGATAAAGAAATGATTCATACTCTTCAACTTACAATCCTGATTGGAGGAACCACCCCAATTTTGCTTGGAATCAAAATCAACAACAATTCCAAGGCAATAACAATTTTCAGAGGCCTCCTCCACAACAACAAGCTCCTCAACAAACTGAATATCAGCAATCTTTCCAACCCTAACCTTGCTAAAATCAAATGAACAATTTTGCACCAAACAACTCTTATCCTCAAAACAATTTTGTTCAGCCAAATAACGATAAGGTTTCCTCGCTAGAACGAAGTCTGGATGCGTTTTTAAAACAATCTAGTCAATCCTCAGCCAACATCCAGTCGTCCATTCAGTCTTTGGTATAACACACTGCATCACATGGGCAAAGCATCAAAACCATTGAAGCCCAAATTGCACAACTGAATGCTGCTCTAAGCGAGCGAGAGTAGGGGAAGGTTCCATCTCAACCACTGCCAAATCCTGGTCACACACAAAATGCACATGTTGCTCATGAACAACAAAATCATAATGTGAGTGTCGTGACTATATTGAGATCTGGAAGGACGTTTCACAACAATGTTGGCATTGATGATGACACCCCGGCCGCCGATTCTTCTTCATCTTCATCTTCTTTATCAGAACCTGTTCTTCATTCTTCACAAGGCTCTACTTCTTCTACTGCTCCGAATGGACCCACATCTCACTCTACGAAAACACCAACACTGGGATCCGTTCCTACTCCACAATCTACTCCACAAACATTGGACTCAACAAATTTTCAAAATATTCCATTTCCAAACAGGTTGAGATCCAATAAACAAACTCCACAAATGGAGAAGATTGTGGAGTTATTTAAACAGATTAGCATTAACATACATCTCTTGGATGCAATCCAACAAGTCCCTTCTTACGCTAAAATCTTGAAGAACTTATGCACCAAGAAGAGAAAATCGCAGGTATCTAAGAAAGTTTTCTTGGCAAGTGCAGTAAGTGATACTCTTATCCAACCTTTACCTCAAAAACGAAAGGACCCTAGCTGTCCTACAATTTCAATAACTATTCGGGATAAGAACATCAAGCGCGTACTTTTAGATCTTGGTGCCAGTGTTAATCTGCTTCCTTATTTAGTATATGAGCAATTAGGCGTTGGAGAGCTGAAACCCATACATTGTACTCTCCAAATGGCCGACCGATCCATCACCCATCTTAGGGGTGAGTTAGAGGATATGTTAATTAAAGTAGGGAACTTCATATTCCCTGTTGATTTTATTGTTATGGATACACAGCCTGTAGATAAACCCCGGAGTCAAATTCCGGTGATACTCGGTCGACCATTCCTTGCGACTTCTAATGCGGTGATCAATTATCGAAATGGTTCGATGAACCTATCTTTTGGAAATATGACAATTGAGCTCAACATTTGTAAGTTGGGGAATTATCCTTCCGAACCTAATGCTAATATACTTGATGTTTGCTCGATCCAAGAGATCACCCAGGAGGACTGTGAGTTCGAAAAAAATTTGTTCGATCACAACAATTTTAACGCCAATAGTGCGTTCCTCCTCGAATCTGACACTGCTTTCACACCCGATAATGATTATGAGTGTTTCACTTTCACGAACGATTTTGAAGAATCACCACCTGAGTTCGAATCCTTTGAATTTTCGGATGAGTTAGCTGAACCATCCGACTCGGTTGCTTACACTCATTTTGAACCTCTGTTGGAATCCTTCGAGTTTGAGACAATTTCACCGATTTTACCTTCAATTATTTCGCCTCCAACACTCGAACTCAAGCTATTGCCGTCTCACCTTAAATACACTTACTTAGGTGAGAATGAGACCCTTTCTGTTATCATCCCTGCTTCTCTAGCCCCCGAGCAAGAGAAAGCCCTTTTAACGGTCTTACAAAACAATCGGCAAGCTTTTGGCTGGACTATGGCGGACATCAAGAGGATTAGTCCCCTAATAGTTGAACATCATATTCATATGATGGATGATACCAAGCCAGCAAGGGATCCACAAAGATGACTCAACCCAATAATGAAGGAGGCTGTCAAAAAGGAGATTGTAAAATGTCTTGATAGTGGTATCATTTACCCTATCTCTGATAGCCAGTGGGTTAGCCCCATTCACATTGTCCTAAAGAAATCGGGCATAATGGTCATAACTAATGAGGCGAATGAGTTAATACCTACTCGCACCCAAACTGGGTGGCGAGTTTGCATCGATTATAGAAAACTCAACGCCGCGACACGGAAAGACCACTTTCCATTACCTTTTATTGACCAAATGCTAGAACGATTGGCTGGGCATGAATTTTACTGCTTTTTGGATGGCTACTCCAGTTATAATCAAGTTCCCATCGCCGAAAAGGACCAAGACAAGACCACATTCACTTGTCCTTTCGGTACATTTGCTTACCGTCGCATGCCCTTTGGGTTATGCAATGCACCCACTACCTTCCAGCGGTGTATGATGGGTATTTTTTCAGACATGGTGGAAAAATTCTTGGAGATTTTCATGGATGATTTCTCCATTTTCGGCGACTCCTTTGATGAGTGCTTGCTACATTTAGACGCAGTTCTTACCCGGTGTAAGGATAAGAATCTTACTTTAAATTGAGAGAAGTGCCACTTTATGGTACGAGAAGGTATTGTCTTAGGACATATTATCTCGCAAAATAGCATTGAGGTAGATAAAGCTAAGATTGAAGTCATTTCCAATCTTCCTCCTCCCAAATGCGTCCGAGACATTCGAGCCTTCCTTGGCCATACCAGTTTCTATAGACGGTTCATCAAGGATTTTAGCAAGATTGCTAGACCCTTGACTCTTTTGTTGGCCAAGGATACCACATTTGATTTGACTCAAGCTGTATGAAGGCGTTCGAGTCATTGAAAAACTCACTTATTTCCGCTCCCATTCTTTCGTCTTCTGACTGGACGCATCCATTTGAGATTATGTGCGATGCATCTGATTTCGCCATTGGTGTTGTCCTTGGACAGCACATCAATAAGATACCGCATGTGATTTATTACACTAGTCGAACCTTGAACGAGGCCCAATTAAATTATACAACATCTGAGAAGGAATTCTTAGCTGTTGTGTTTGCATTAGAAAAATTCAGGCCCTATTTAATCGGCTCTCCACTCATCGTTTACACAGACTACTCAGCTCTTCGCTATCTTTTCGCGAAGAAGAACGCTAAATCTCGACTGATATGTTGGATCCTCTTACTACAAGAGTTTGACCTTGTCATCAAAGACAAGAGAGGATGCGAAAACGTAGTCACCGACCAGCTTTCACGCCTTCCTTCTTCGCCGATGCTTCAAATTCCTATTAAAGACGTTTTTCCATATGAGCAGCTCTTAACTGTGCCATGCGAACCTTGGTTCGCAGATATTGTAAATTATTTGGCCACCGGACTTATACCAAACGAATGGTCGAATCAGGACAGACTCAGATTTCTATCCTAGGTAAAACATTTTTACTGGGATGAACCGTATCTATTCAAATACTGTCCAGACCAAATTATTCGTCGGTGTGTCCCCAACAATAAGTTTAAGAGCGTGCTGTCATTCTGCCACGATCAAGCGTGTGGTGGGCATTTTGGCCCTAAAAAGACAGCCGAAAAGATCTTGCAGTGTGGCTTCTACTGGCCACAACTTTTTAAAGACGCACATGATTACTGCAAGATATGCTCCCGATGCCAACACTTAGGCCGGATATCTATGAGAAATGAAATGCTGCTCCAACCAATATTGGTTATTGAAATTTTTGATGTTTGGGGGATAGATTTTATAGGACCGTTTCCCAATTATTTTGGGAACGTGTATATTCTCCTCGCTGTTGACTATGTTTCAAAGTGGGTCAGGCTGTGCCCAGCCGGACTAAGGTGTTCTACGATAAACACTTTATGCGCAAAACTTTCAAACCTGATCAACAGGTTTTACTTTACGACACTCGGTTACATTTTCATCCCGACAAGCTCAGATCTCGATGGAAAAGGCCATTTTTGGTACGCACCGTATATCCGCACGGTACGGTCGATTTAGAAAATACGGAGGACGGTTCACTATTTAAAGTGAACGGACATAAGCTTAAACCGTTCCTCACTGCGAATCCTTCGGAGGAGCTCCTGCTTTTGCTGGAGCCGATTTACATTAACTAATCTTCTTCCATCTACCCCTAAATTTCGATTATCCAGTCAAAACACTGTTTCAAATAAGTTTGGGGGTATGTATCACTTGTATTTATATAAAAACAAAATAAAAATAATAAAAAATTAAAAATAAATTTAGGGTATTTTTGTAAATTTTCAGTTTTAATAAAATATATATATATATATATAATAAATTTTTTTATAATTTCCTCTTTTCAAGAGGGTTTTTTTTGCAAATAACCAAAACATTCCCCACCTATAAATACAAGCCGACCCCTCTCTGTTTTTATCAAACCCTAAAAGAATTCCTCTCAGAAAACCCTAGCCGCCACAGCAGCCAGAGCAGAGAGATCTCCCCATCGCCCCTCCCTTCCGCCGCACGAACCCCTATTCGGCCGCGCTTCTGCCGCTCCCTGGTGTCGTCTCCCTCTGAAAAATTCAGAGGTGGTTCGATCTCTAAACTCTTCTCTGTTAAGTTATAAATTCTGCAATTTTCATTCTCTGTGATGGCACCAACCCTACAATTTGAGAGGGACTTTTCACAAATATTTGCACACACAATCTATGGTAGCTATTTCGGTGAAGAGATCCGGAGGAGAGGGTGGAATTTCTTAATTTTTAATCATCCAAACTCCTTCACTCTTCCAGATCTCGTCACACGATTTTATGAATGCATGGAAGACAGATGCCTTTCACAACACGGATATATAAGGCTTATTTGGGGTGATAGGGAAATTATTTTCGATAAAGTCACCCTAATACCTAGACTACCTACCCATGACCAACCCCTCCAATTCGAGGATTATTTACCCTTGATGGGTACTGACTGTTCGAGGGAGCCACGTAAGGGCATCCAAGCTAGAACCCTCTTTACAAACGTACTGACTGTGTGCCGTTGGGCACAAAATAACATTTTTGGTAGTTCACACAATACTACCTTTTTCACACCATCTCTTCATATCGTGCACACCTTAATGACTAGGAACACCAGATATGATATGTGCACAGTATTGCTTAATTCGATTGGTGCGGGTAAAAGGGCTGCCAATTACCCATGCCCTATGTTAGTGACACAACTGTGTCGCTATTTCCTTCCTGCGGAGGAATTTGAGTTTTACATGCATGAAGGTATCCCCATTAGGCCTCTTATTGAGGGCGTATCCACGTCTTATACCCGCCTAAATGATGTATGGTCGCGAACTGAACCATCCTAGCATGTACCCGCCAGAACACCCAGCTTCAGCTCGACCGCGAGCGAGGAAGAGCTTACCCCCGCAGAACAAGCACGTCTACTTAGGAAAGCCACTAGGGGGATAGACAGATTGATAGGGATGGTGACCAACTTGGATCGCCGTGTGATAGAGATTGAGCACGGCGTGTCCACACTGCTGGCGAGAGAGGAACATTCCCGTTCATGTTCGAGGGGACGGCGAGGACATGAGCAGTGAGGGCACTGCTTTTGGTAAGTTTGGGGGAGGAAGTGGTTTGTAAATAGTTATCATTGCATTGCATATTTTAATTTTTGTACATATTTTTTCTTTTCTTTCTTTGCATGTTTAATTCTGCATTGCATCTTTATAAAAAAAATTAAAAAAATGAAAAAAATGAAAATAAAACAAAAATTTTAAAAATCAAATCAAATAAAAAATTGAAAATTTTTAAAAATTATAAAAATTGAAAAATTCAATTTTGGCCATATTTGACTTAAGTTTGACAAGACGGTTAACTAGCTAGAAAAAACTAGATACTAAACTTAGTAAATTAAAAATCCTAAAACTAACATTTCTTAAAATTTAACTGTAGAAAATATATGTCCTTGTAGTTTATTTAGAAATAGGCAAATTTTGAGTTCAGTTCTTGGACTAATTCAAAATGAGGGAAGAGTATTGAAATTTTTATTGAAGTGTAAGTCTGAAAAATAATTCTGAACCTTAAGTCTAAATTCTGAAAATATATACCCTACAATTAGCACATACACACACCTTGAAACTTGGAATAGTAGAGGATACCTTGAAATGCTCTTGTCTAAAATCCTTAGTATGAAGGAAAATAAAATAAAAGTACAAGAGTGAATAAAGAGATATAAAAAAAATGAACCCTGGTTTTGTAATTACTTAAGGCTGCATAAAATATATAAAAAAATTTAGCAAGGGTGCTTCATCACCTAGTGCCTTAGACCAACTGGTTTGGGAGTCACTGCTAAAACCTTAGGTATTACAAGACAAGGAATTACGCCTTAATGCGCGAACACATTTTGTAATCGGTCGTCAGTATCTCAAGAAGTATTAACGGTCACATGAAGGATGTGTGAGCAATTTCATCTAAAATTCACCAACTAAAAGTACTTTGGACGATGGACAAGAGTATGATAGCTTGAATTGAATTTCCAAGTGTAGGGATGATACATACACACACGTAGGGGTATATGATTGGGGTTTAGATGAGAGATAGGAATGAAAGATAGGGCTTATACCTTCAGTAGAGATAATAAAAATTCTTAAGTTGAGATGGAACCTTAGAAGGAAAATTCAAAAGATACTAAAAGCTGAATAAATTTGCAAAACATATACGATCTTAAGTTAAATGATAAGTGAGTGTGAAAAATACGGGTTGATGATTTCTAAGTTGAAAATAATAGAATTTCTTACTAGAATACCGAATTGAAGAATGAAAGTCAACAGGCCAAATTGATCGGATTTTGTGGGTAGTATCCGCTGAAAACCCTCAGGAGACAACACTCCTCCTACTAGGGACACCTAGAGGTTTAACGGCTTATTGCACGAGCTCAGTGCAATTGCGATTCCTTGCGAAAGAGATGCTAGGATTTTTTCGAGAATAAATTAGTTTTGCTCGGGACGAGCAAAAGATAAGTTTGGGGGTATTTGTTCATATCAGAATTTTGCATTATTATATCGCCCATTCTTAATCATATTACAAATAAATAGGTGCTTTTGATCCATGTCTACTAAATAGTTGCAGGTTCTCAGAACAATTCAGTGAAATTCATGAAAAGACATTACAAAAGTGAGACTACGACCAATAATAGATGAATCCATATGATGCCGCCTAACAGTTCAAGGAACAAATGAAGATCAGTAAACAGTTCAATTGCACAAAGCACAAGGGCAGCACAAGATTCAAGACTTTAACGCGAAGCTAACGGTAAAAGCCCACAAATTCTACACTGTTGGAAATCTGGAAGAAAGTAGAAAATATTCTGAGCAACCAAGTGAAGAAAACAGAAGGAAAAAGCAACATGAAGCAACCCTGAAAAGTTGAACTCAAGATCTCACCATATGGCCGCGGAACCGCGGCCAAACATGGCATTCTGCCGCGGATCCGCGGCCGTGCAGTGCACGTGTCGGTGCACATGTCGATGGGTGTCGGTGGTTTAACCCGGCTTTCTTAGGGTAGTCTTGTAATTTCAATTGTGGATCAGATGTAAACCCTAGAGTTTCTCCTATCTATAAATAGGAAAACCAGAAGCCTAATTAGGCATGCCTCTTTTTAATTTTTCTAGATTAAATTTTATTCCATTGTAATCATTGAAGAGGTGTCAATAAAAGTAAGTTTTTTTATCTTGCAATTTTCCATTTGAATTTAATTTCTGCAATTTTATTATCTGTCTTTTATTATCAGTAAATTAGGTCATTAAATTAAAACTATAAAAATGAATTTTGTCACAACTTTCCTAATGAGTGAGTAGTTCCTCACTTGTTAGGGTTAAGATTGGGTAGGTTTGAGAGATGGAAATCTCTCACTCCTTTCTTGCCCATATAATATTTTAATTAGGACTCTATTTGAATCAAACACACACCGCTCACTACGACACCCTATCCTACGAGATAGCGGTGATTCCCTAGTTAGACCGGTTGTGGTTGATTTACATAAAGGTTAGGGCTAAGAGTTAAGAAAGGACGGATAAGGACCAAAAGGAAGAAACGAAGTTTCTTCCTAACCGTGCTAATCCCCTTTGTTGACTATTACCTTAACACCTATGTTCTTAATTAAGGAAAAGAAAGCAGTGAGTAGAGTTATTTTTCCAAACTAATCTAATCCTAACCCTAGCAAGGTTTTAAATCAAATTAAATTCAATCTTAGATTTTTAAATCAAAACCTACCAAAAATAGGACTTAACTTGTAAGAACTTAAAGGAAAAACACGTTTTCCCTGTGGACCGACCCGTACTCAACCGGCTAGATACCAAGCGACACCGTTATTGATTGCGGTATATTCTTAAATTTTAAAACGCACGTACGCAAAAGACAACCAATCAAAGAACATCATAAATTGGGATATAGTTGCCTGAGAATCAAGGACCCCCATGAACATGCCCACGGCAAGAGCTTCTTCGATGCGTTGTTCGCATTTTGACCACAGTTCCGCCACCGAATTGCGTATTGAACCCAGGTCTCTCCCAGCTTCACCCCGGCATTGATTAATGCGGTGATCAGGGTGCGCTCTCTTGCGCTTGCGAAACGCTGCGTGAAAAGTAATTCCATCTCCGTGAATGTTTTGATAGAATCATTTGGGAGCTCGGAGTACCATTCAAATGCCGTCTTCGACAACTTACCAACAAACTGGCGAAGCAGCAGTTTGTAGTCGCCTCCAGTAATACAGCACAGAGCTTTGAATTGAGCAACGTGCTGGTGTGGATTGCCCGTCCCCTTATACACATGGAACTTAGTGATCGTATATCCTGGCGGGTATTTGATTTGATCGTACCAGCCTAGATAAGGTCGCCCAGTTCTGACGACTTGGCCTGCCGCTTCACTCGCTTAATGAGCTCGTATTTGTTTAGCTATGTAGTCATCAAGGGCAGCCTTGGAAATTTTATCTTCCTGGGCCGTTGAGACGGCCGGAGGATGGTTTGACGTTTCCCCTCTGTCGTCTTCGATGATTATTGTAGGGTCTTCGGCTGGAGGTTCCGGCTGGATCATCATCCCAACCATGTCTTGGAATAGAAACGCCATCTGTTTTATATTAGCGGCCTGTTCTGCGGCCTCCTTATCCTTCCTTTCCAGCACCCTTCGCAAAAACTCCGTATCAGTCTCCTGCTCCCGGCGCTGTTCAGACGATGCTTCTGGGCATTCTTTTTGCCCAGTGAGTGCTGACATCTTCATTAGCATTTCTTAGAACTTTTGTTACTTCTCCTGAGCTTTTGTCAATGACTAAGTGAGTGGTCGATGACCTACGGAAGCACGGCTTTCCTCTTTCCCGGAAGCCATGTACACCGTGTGCACGATCTTGCCCCCATACTTAGGGCGTTTGGGTCCAGTGCCTTTGGAATACGGCGCAGGAAGCGGGGTTTTCTCCAGCATTCTCCTTTTGTGGGAAGTTGAAGTCGGAGGGGCCGTTGTAACAGGCACCCATGTAGATGATGCCTTCCGTTGTATGACGGAGGGATGGTCCTTCTCCTGCCGAGTCTTCTTTTTCTCTAATCGGCGAGAGTAATTTTTGTCAATTACAGAGTCTTGGACCTTCCGCCAGACTCTGTGGATTTTAGAGGACAGACGCTGAGGAGACTGTTCCGGTTTTGCCTACATTGTGTTTTCAACAGGCGGAGGCGACTTCTTCAGTACAGTGGTTGGAGAGTTCTTTCGCACCCTCCTGAGCGGATCAAAGCTGTTCCCAGTTGGAATATCAGCGTCAATTTTCACCATTGGAGCTAGTGGGGTAAGTCCAGAGGGGGAGTTGCCCCCAGCACTTCTCACCCGGTGCCAATGGCGACGTCGAGCATGTCGTGCAGATGGGATTGCCTTCATTATGGGAATGGCTTCGTCATGCCCCCTGCTCTGATGAAGGGCTGCTATTGGTACCAGCCTATTGAAGACTGACGTCCGTTGAGAGAGG